>JAZKJV010000862.1:0-1477114 GCA_037367405.1 Ottelia alismoides | reverse complement strand
AGAAAAAATCTTTCTTTTACATTTGTATTTTTTCTAAAAAGAAAAGAAAAGAAAAAAATCCATAACAAGTTCAAAATTAGAAAATTTTAAAAATGTTCTTTTCACATGTGCATCATTTTCTCAAAAAATGCTTTCTTTGCATTGTATATATTTTCTTGCATTTTGCATGTCCACTTTTCAGGATAGTTTGACATTTAAACTATGTTTGGAATAAAATTGAAGAATGAAGCTCAATTGGGCCTTAATCCACTTAATTCCAGGGGAACCTTATAAGAAATGGAGTTAAGATTTTTTAGATCCTAGTGACTTAATTCTTTGAATCCACAAGACTATGTTCACATGTCATCTTGAGTAGTCTAAGTAGAATATTTAACAATACACGCATGATTCTTTAAGTCCGGGGCTTATCTTGGACAAAGCACTCTGCATGTAGTTCTTCATGGATGAGGTAGTGAGGAGGCAGAATCTTTTGGCTTGGGGTAGCAAATGAGGGTAGTACATCTGGGCAGAAACTCTAATCTTCCTCTAGGGAAGGAAGTTCGTCTCAACCATATCTAGCGATGTTGAGGTCTAAAGGCAGGAGTTGTGGGGTTGCAATAATGCTTCAAAAGAGGGATAGTATACTGGCTCAAGAGGAAAAACTCCTTATGTACATGCTGCACCTAGTATATGCTTTAAAAAAGTATAGAAAATGCAGAATCTCCAAAAGTGGACAAGCCTAATTGAAAAGTAAAATGCCTGCCAGAGTGTATATACAACGATAAAAAATACAATAAGAGCTTCAAAGATAATTTTTTAAGCTTGCAGCGGATGACTTGGCTCCACCGATCATGCATCCAAGGATAGGTAGCTACACTGGTTACCGTCCATTCTTTTCTCCATCCCCTCTTCTTGAGATGGTTGTACTTGAACTTAGAAGGGAATATCTCCGCTCCTCGAGGAAAGAGTTGCAATACCGGGAAACTAGGTTACCTTGTTAAGGGAGGCTGTTTCTTTGCTACTTTTGAGATGGGGAGCTATATCACACTTACACCGTACAAGTAAAGATTCATAGTCACAAGAATTTATGTATGTAGACTTGTTCTAACCTGACTGTTGAGGTCACCTGAATAGGAATCCTATGTAACTTAGAGGCTGTTAGTTTTAAATCCATATCCCATTAAGGTTCCGACACACTAATAATCCAAAGGCCCGACATAGCTCCAAACTACAATTTTATGAAGATAAGTTTAATACTCAATATTGTCCAACTTTCTTTATTTTCCCTTTCTTTTTCTTTTTCTTCACTTATTCTTTCAAATAATGTTTTCTAAGGGACTAGAAAAGGTAAAGCATTGGGGGATGATGAATCTACGATTCGTCATCTTTATTCATTTATTTTAGCTTAAAATCCCTTATAAAATACCTTTATATAATACTAACTCCATATTCTTACTAACTTGCATATGTGTGTAAATATTGTATATTTGTATATTATTTTAACCAAAATAAATAAATAAATAAAGGAAAAATAAAGAAAAGAAAATATAAAAGGAAGACTATACATATGTAATAGATACAGGCTGACCCGAACCCCCAGAGAAGGTCAAGACGTGATCTGATCGACTAGGAATAAAGGAGGGGGAGATAGGGTCCTTAATTAGAAAATCCAAAAAAAATGTGTATTGTGTATATTTCTATACTTCATTATTTTCATTTGAACCTTAATTGACCTCAAATTAAATAACTTTAAAAACCAAAGTTGTAAATAAAAATGTATTCTAATTAATAAAAAAAATTGCACAATTAAATCATGTACAGAATAAAAGCAACCACAGTTGGAAAAAGTCACTAAGCACTAATGAAAGACCAATTCCGGCTTCATAGGAACTCAATTTGAACCAATATCACTTCCATTAGATTCTAAATTAAATTATCTTTAAAATGGATGTATTTCATAAATTTTGGAGTTACGAGTAAAAAGTTGGTTTTCTGGGGTGGTTTGTGCAAAATTTCCCATGTATTTTATACATATTGTATTTGTATATATTTGTAAATATCTTTACTAATTATTTAAAATAGAAATAAAATATTTTTTTTTACAAAGCTAATTTCCTCATTTACCTACGTATATAATGTCATATATGTATATAGTACATGTATATAGTTGTTATTTTTAATTAGCCATCATAAAAAAATAAAAAAATAACATATTTTATTTAAATAAATAAAGTGACGAAAATTCAAAAAATTAATTGATTTTGTAAAGTTTTATCTCTCTTTATCTTTATCTCATTTCAATTTTCATCTCTCTTATCTCTTTATCCAAAAAGTCAAAAATTTAAATTTCATCTCCATTATCTTTTCTATTTATATGGCTCCTTCTCCCTCATTCCAACTTGATTAATCTTTGGTGAGAGGAGTCCAATCTCCGAGAGTCTTCTTGTCAAGAAAGGTACCTAGCCTCCGAGCCGTCCAGTGACAACAAGTCGGCCTTCGTCGAGGCGATCACAGTAGTATTTCTCTCCTAAGGTGAGATCAGTCATCATTTTCTTCTTATCTTTATCATAGATTGATCGTAGTTTTATTTCTTGCATTTTCTCTTTGTTGTCAAATTTTTTATCTAAATCTTAGAATCATCACCCACGATTTAATCCGCCCTCGATCTGATTTTTCATCTATTTTCTTGATCACTTCACGTTATTTTCTATCTTCCACAATCTCTCAACTCGGACCATGCACTACGGTCGGAGAATCGGATTCAATTCCTTATATTTCGCCTAATCCCCTCTCACCTTTCGATTTATCTATAAATGAATAAAATAATAAAAGAAATTTTAAAAAATATTTTTTCCTTTTCTCTAACATTTGTTTTGCTGGAAAATTTAAAAAATAAAAAAATAAATAAATAATTTATAAAAATTCAAAAAAATCATTATATGTTTTTTCATTTCCCTATTTCGGATTTAAAAAAATAATAAAAAATATATATTTTCTATAATCTTTTTGTTTTTACATATACAAAAAATGAAAAAAATAAAACAAAACAAAAGAAGGTCGTGCCCTAGGCGTTGCTTCGCCCGACCATACCGCTAATCTTCCTCTCCCTCGGGTAGAGCTCCAGCCGCCAAGTTGCTTCCATGGTCGCCCGCGCTCCTTCTACCTCCACGCTTGACCGCTGATCTGTCGCTTGTCCCGCAGATCTCCAACAACCACCATCCAGATCGCAGCCCTCGTGCTGACCTCCGCGCGCGCAGGAACTACCACCGCCAGCGAGCATCACCGCCGATCAACTCTCAATGCACCACATGCACGCGACTTCACCCTCACTGCTCCTCCGTCTGAGAGGAGCTCCTCTCCCAGCCACTTGGAACCCATCTGCCCACCGTACGCCAGCAAGCCTCCCCCCATCGTGCAACCTTCTCCCTCCTGATCGTGAAGGACCGTCGGCCGACTCTACCGCTCCAAACTTCTGTGCCACCGACTTCCCACTGCGACCCCCCTCCTTGAGGATGAAGAAGGCTGCAACACCGTGTGACTCCCTTCTATGTTGTACGTGAATCAAGAATGAATGAAAACCCAAGGAGATGTAAAAAAAAGTGGAGAAATTTCATTCACCTCCTAGAAGTTTCAGTAATTGCAAAAAGAGCTCTTGTCAGTTCAAGTTGGTTGAAATTACATCTACACCCTAAAGATTTGAGAAAGTGTGAAAATGCCCCTTTTCTCCATCCAGCACGTAAAAGAAACGTGTCGACTGTGGGTAAACTGCAACTTTATCTTCGCATTTACTTTTATTATATATTTCAAGCAAAAGCTTTCCATTCTTTACATTTTTAGTCCGTATTATCCAGATTCTTAATTTTCTTGATTTTTCTATCGAAATAAGTGTTTTTATTAGTCCAAAAATTCTCAAAAATTTAACTTAAACTAATATAGTATGCATATTCATTGTATAATTTTTTCATTGCATTTTATCGCTATTTTATATTATTAAAAAAACATGTCATTTTTCCCTATTTGAGTTTCAAAAATTCATAAAAATTCATATATTGCTCCAAAAATTCTAAAAAAA
Source organism: Ottelia alismoides (assembly GCA_037367405.1). Lineage (NCBI taxonomy): Eukaryota > Viridiplantae > Streptophyta > Magnoliopsida > Alismatales > Hydrocharitaceae > Ottelia > Ottelia alismoides. The sequence goes on along the minus strand of JAZKJV010000862.1, from coordinate 1,473,063 downwards.
TAGAGTAGTTTTATTTAATTATCTTTTAGTTTGTATGCAAATTCCACTTATTAATTCCTTTTAAAACCCAAAAAAATGAAAAAACTAGAAATGTTAAAAAAATAATAAAAAATTCTATAAAAAATCCAAAAAATCATTACTTTAGTTCGTTTTTTGTAGATAATTGCTTCTATTTGATTATAAAAATAATTTCCATGACTTTTGGGCAACTTAAAATATTTTAAGTTGCAATTTATTCTAGGCTATGCACTGTTTCTAATTTTTATCATTGTTTGATTTTAGAAAAATAGAAAAATATATAAAAATTCTACAAAAATTCCCAAAAATATTTCAAAACTTTTAAAACCCAAAAATATTTTCTTTAAATTTTCTGAGCATTTTTATAAATTGAAAATTACAAAAAAAGAGTTGGTTTGCATACTTTTGATCTTGTGACTTACTCCGTGTTATTTTTGAAAATAAAAAATTGAAAAATCAAAATCACTAAAAATTTGAAAATCAGAAAATAAAAAATTAGAAATAAAAAAATGTTAAAAAAATTAAAGAGATAAAAAATAACAAAAACTATGGATAATTATCCTTTGAGATTCCTGCTTTTCTCTTAATTGATTTTCGATTAATTGAATAACCCTCAAGATTTGTAATTTCCCTGAGTTCGACCATGTCAGCTATACAGGTTAATAAGTAGCAAAAAAATTTTGCTTGTTTGTCACGAGTATTTTCGAGATAGTAACGACATTATCATTAATAATTATAGACCCCCGAAGAAAATTGCGGCACAACAATATCATTCCCAAATCTGAAATGAAGAACGATTAATTTTCATAATAGGCCCTAGTACAATTAGAGTTATATACCATGGCCGTGAAAACCCCGAATATTGAACATGGACTAAAATGCAAATGTTGACTGAGTTTTGGCTTAATTGCAAAATCTGTACTTGTCCATTGTTCAAAAAATTCATCTAAAGAATCCATTGTGTAGTGTTCGTTGAGATATTTCCAACGAGTCCAAGAACGCGAAAATCTAAGTTCGGTAGCCCGAGTTACTTCTAAATTAGCAGGACAGGGTCTGGATGAGATTCAGATCCAAACCTGGATCCGAATCCGGGTTGAACCCAATAAAAATCAACTCATACTTTCCTAAAATCATCCCTTCTTCCCCAAATCCCTACCTCCGTCAATATTCCCTCTTCCTCCTCTGTCTCACCCTCGCCTGAGCTCGCCGGAGCCCAGCTGATCGAAGATTCAAGTCCAAAATCACTAAGAGAAGGTCTAGGCAGTGTCGTGTGCAGTTTGGCAACGTCATTGGAGTTGCCGAGGAATGAGTACGATGTCTCCATATCCTTACCGTGGATTTCACATGGTTTTCATCCTATAATGGAGCCCTCTTAGAGCCTTGGGATAGATAGAGTGTGTACGTTTGATTCCATTCCTCCATCTTCCATTGTTGAGGTTCTAAGCATACAAGAAGCAAACTCATAAGAATAAAATCCTAGAACCTGACATTGATTCACATTTTGTAGATAATATTGCTTTAGATAGCTTCTATGTATTTGGTATAAATAGGTAGAGTGCGATCTCTCATTCCATTGTGAATAACCCAGTCATGAGTCTTTTCTTGATGAATATCCGATATGGTGTTGCATGTAGTGTCAGCGGCTAGTTCAAGTAGATTGTCATGTTGCCATGGTCAACAATCTGGAGATGTGTGTGACTTAGGCCTCTTAACCACAATATCTTGTCCCCTTTATATGTGAAAGTGATAAACAAACCTGCAACAACTTGTATTCCGGGTTCCATAACAGATGGAGCTAATGAGTCTACGGTTCGTGGAAGGCTGAGTAGAAGCCCTATGTCTGAGAGAAACATTGAGTCAGTGAATCCTTCTCAAAGCAATGCTACTGTTTCTTTTTTATTTTTTTCAAGAATTCACTTATATTAGGTAAATTCTATGTCTGGTAGTTACGTCCCCACTATCCAATACTACAGTCCTCACATCCTGGATGGACCTGAGCCTTACTTGTTAGTGTCTTCTGCATATTGCTTCCTCAATGAAGCTTCATGATGGCAGCTTCAGGTTTTAAAGTAAAGTATCTCAATTAAAGCAGCACCTATTCTCCAACAATTAGATATGCTTCTAGACCATCTTCATCACATTCAGGCCAAGTAAAAATCGGGAGCATCCAGCAGTGTCAACGATCTTGCTTTCCACACTTGGATGACTAGCACCAGTTGAATACTTAACCAGACGATTGAAAAGGATTAGCTTTTCTAATCTTGGACAATCTCAAAGGGAGGGGTCAGGATGATGGTCTGGAATGTGGCTCATTAGAGAAAGTAGGATAACTTTGATCTTGCAAAATTTGGTTGTTTCAGGTGTTTTTTAATTAATTATGTTTATTTATATCGGGTCTTTAGTTTTAAAGGTATTTGGATTGTCTTGGGGCCATCTAAATATTTTGCACACTGTTATGAAATCATTAGACATTAGCCCGTACGCATTCCAAAATTTTACTCTGGCTACTTCTCAACATGCTTAATTATCTTCATAGGTAACGTGCGAAAGAGCGAAGGATATTGTCTTTAAAGTTTCCTGTATATAAGTCTTCAGCAACAACTTTTGACATCTTGAACTATGTTAGAAAAGCATCCAAAGCTTCTGTGCAAACTGAGGACTTCTCATTCTCTAGCATTTACATCAGTAACTTGCGTTTTGTACATTAATGGGAGGTACCTTCTCCATCTCCTCCTTAGTAGATCGCACAAATGTTGAAGTCTAACAAAAGATATGTGACTTATTATTTGGTTTAAGTCAAGGATAATGATGATATCATTCTCATTGGTTTATGTCAGCGATAATGATTATATAATTCTCCTGGAGTCGATGGATTTCACATTTAAATATCTCCAAAAGCAGAAGACATTTCCCAACGACTATTATGACTGGTTCTTGTGTGTAGTTGTACACCTATACTATTGTAAATGCATTCAATTAGATAATTGTTGTGTGAGTAATGCCATGAAGCTAGTAGTGTTTCCAGTGTACTATTCTGTGATGGGTGCGTTATTGTTCAACAACCTACTATCCACAAGGAGCACATGATGACACCTATTTAAGCTAAACTATGTAAGTGCATCCTAGTGGGATAGTAATTCCTTAAATGGAATGGTACTTAGCAGACATGTTGAAAACAAATAATGTGTTCATATGCGTTCCTGAAGCATGATCGTTTTAGATTATAATTTTTCTGATATGCATGAAGGTGGGGTAGTGGAGTAGTCGCTGCCAATGGAGGGGCATGCACCCTTGGGGCCCCAGGTAGAAGCCTAGATGACTGTGATCCCAACTGCTATTGTAGCTGCGATGGTTGGTGGACATGTTTCTTAGCACACCGAGGTGCTAATCTGATGGTGTTGGCCTCGACACTTACGTGCCTTAGCCCGGTGCTAGAGCACGGTCCAAGTAGTCATGGTTGGTCGGCTAGTGTTTCGCTTGTCACATAGAGTTAACACTCGTGTACGAGCCAATGTAGGCCACATTGATCGGTATTCTGTTTAGAAATGCTAAGAAGAGAGTTCTCGGAAATGTGGTTAATGAAATTGGGAATGTGACGTGAATCTTCTGTGAATAACGAGGATTGGGCCAGTCGCAATGATTCGCGGATTGGAATCTAGATTGTGAATCATAAGTATCAATTGTGAAGTGGAACTAAGTCGACGTGTTGGGAACTTAGTTAGGATGCACTGTATCCCCCCGCATGCCTATGGAGCCACCCCAACCCTAAGGTATTCCTTTTGCCTTATAGTTATAGTATGAGGTCTCACCCCGACCAAGATCACAGACTATCCATGAAGCTTGGTTACTCATATCGATATCTAATAACCACAATAAAAATGTGATTCTTGTGAGATCGGATTACGTAGTTTCTTTCTCTTTTGCACACATTTAAATTATATCATGCTTGTTGTTGTATAGTTTTATTTAATTCGTATTGGGCAATTTTGCTCATAACGTACCTACTTGTGGATCCGCAAGTCCTCGTCAGGGAGTAGTTTGGAGACATCACTTTTTGTGCAGCTTCACTACACTTCTTGTAGCACAGTTGGTAGTAGTTTTTACTGTCTTCTTTACTTGTAGTTTATTTTTTAGAGACATGGCATGTAATGTATAATTGTAAAAATCTATATTTATGCTTACATGTATTTTTTTGTGGACATGGAAATGGATAATAGAATGTAATGGAATTGGTGAATGCAAAAACACGTGCTTGTGAACAGGTTGAATGCAATGAGAAGAAAAAAAAATCCTTTGCATGTTGCTATTTTTCTCCTGATTTTATGAATGTCAAATATTCGAATGTGGAATGTATGTACGTGGATTGATTTGACGAGTACATGGATCCTAGGGGCATCACAATGGCCATCTTAATAATTACACAGATGTTGATTCAATTGTTGAATCGTAGAAGCCAGTGCTTGGATGAGTATCTAAAGAGTTAGATTGAGTACTCATCAAGCACGATCAAATGATTATTAATAGAGGATCCATATCCTGAGAAGGAGATGGCAATCCTTTCTCTAAAGGCTTATATCTGACCGACCTCTTGACGCAGGTCCTTTGCATAGTAATAGATAATGGGACATATTAGATTAGTTAGGTAAAAGAGTTGACTTAACGAGATCGAGATAACTAAATACCTATGTCCTATGTTGTCACAATATAGGAACGCATCCTTTGAACGGAGACAGATGTGTTATTATATGTTTGATTATGTACATTTGGCAGACAAATTTTGATGACCTAATCATGGTCTATACACCGGTACACTAGTGTGCAAGCAACAACATATGAGCAATACGATCTCTCAAAGGGATCATACATGTTCATATACTGAACTGGAAGACATGAGCTCACTCATGAGATACTGGGAAGGATCAAATTCAGTGCACGGTCATCTCGCATTGGAAGCTTAACAAAATTTGTAAGATTTGATATGTGCTTTTAGAAAGTATATGATCAACATCTAGGTACGATATATTCTTTTGGAAAGTATATGATCAACATTGACTCACAATGCTCGAATGAGAAACTCAATGATAAAACCCTGAAGGAGACTGTCTAAATGAGATCTAAAACATCAGGATTATTCTAGGTATTCCAGTATGCAGGATGTATGGGTATTAGCAATACCTGAGGGTGATGTGATCATAAAAAAATGTATAATCATGATGCTTCCATTCATTGGGAGTGATAAAACGGGTTTGGATTTTAGTGACTCCTTTCAGTAGAGAAGTGATCTGATATTAGTTCAAATATTGGACATTGATCTGAATGAGATTCATATGTAATGACAAGATTAGTTTTATAGTATTGATTTATCAAGAATGTATGAGACGTCCACAAGATCTGGATTTGAGATATGGTCTCAATATCCAAGTTACTATACGTGGAACGTATAATTGCCCTTCCCTTGTCTCCATGTATCCGCAAAGAAAGCGCATTGTATCTGAGTATTGAAAAGATTGATAATTAAATGTGATTTAATTATCATGAATAATATGTGCTTGATTAATATTATAAAGAGAGTTATTTAAGATAATTAAATGTGATTTAGTTAACAAAGATGTGAATGACGTGAATGTGATTCATATTCGAGCACCTGAGAATAGTGACCCAAGATGATCAAATGTGATTAAATTATCATGGATATGAATAATGTAGATAACACTGTCCATATTAATTATATTTATTATAAGGATTTAATGGGGTTGCCTCCTGGGGGCAGCCAACATGGCTACCCCGCCCCCTTATTTGTGTGTTTTTTTTCAAAAAATGTCTCCATGTATATTCATCCCTATATCCCTCCTATATGTCATTCGAATTTCGTTAGAAACAGAGACTCCTATGTCTTACATCGAGATGGTGTCGATTTAAAAAATCCTGTTACCGTTAAAATTAAATGATTGTCTAGATTGAGGCCATAGGAGTCTCATTTTCTAACGAAATTCGAATGTCATATAGGAGGGATATAGGGATGAATATACATGGCAACATTTTTTGAAAAAATAAAAAAATACCGAAAATGGCGTGGGGGCAGCCCCATTAACCTCTTATTATAAATGTGATTTGTAATATATAAGAGATATATCTGTAGTTTATTTTTAAAATTTAAATGTTGATGTTAATTGGATTCACATTGGATAATAATTGAAAGTGCAATATATATTTTATTTTGGGTTGTAAATGTGATTCACAAATTTCCATTTGCATGATTGCAATCTTCAAAAAAAAATTTGGATTTATTTTAGTGAAATAGATTGCAACAAGAGTTGCTGCAAAAGTTAGAGATTATCATGGAATATTGGATTCCATGATAATAGGAGAAGGAGTCCACCCTTACAAATTGAGAGGATGGATGACACAACTTCTAATAGGTGTTGGTGGCCGTCCACGCCCTTTTTGGGATGATGTCTCCCTCTTTCCAAATTATCTACATGGATAATAGATTTAATTGGAATTAAAATTTATTGAATGTTATTCAATATATTTAATTTAAATTAAATTAGTTGTTGATATTTTTTAACAACAAAATCATGGCAATTGAAAGAAACACAAATAAATCTTATGCATTGATTTGTGTTGTTAATGCATTGGGATTTGTGGACTCCCAAAATACTATATAATAAGAGGTCACGCATAGCTCTTCAAGTTACAACAACAAGAGATCAACATATGCTCTCTCTCTCTCTCTCATTCTCTACGTGTCCCCCCTCTCTCTCTTAACATGTGGTCGTCCACATGATGACCTACATAGGATCGTCATTGTCATCGCCATGTCGTTGTGTTGCCACTTTCGCTGCTCGTGGATACACGTCTCCTTCGGTGCACCTTACACATAAAGAAGACATCGGATCTCATGTGATGAGATCAGGAGATTTACTGCGTGGATCATCAACATGGAATGCAAGGAGAACATGTTTCATCAACATGCTTGTAAGAGTCTTCTTCGTTGGATTGGACTTGGGACAGGAGGTCTCTTCATTTAGAAACTCAATCACAACCATGCTTCAATAGGAAAAACATATACGTGTTTGTTGTTTAGATGAAATTATCGTAGAAGTGTTCTTGGATCATGTGGTTTTCATCAGTTTAAACTTTTGAAATTCCGCTTCCACAGGCATCTAGCATGACTAGTCGCTCCCGATCGCCTACGATGTGATCCCACGCTTGCAAGATGCGCTTAAGGATCTTCCATATCCTTTCAAAACCAAAAATTTATAGAAAACTTTTCAAAATGTTTCACCAAGATCACAAATGAATTCAAGGAGTACCTCTTGGACGTGGTTGCGATCGTTGATCTCTAAAGTAGGAGATTCTCCTGTCTAAAGTCTGATCCAACATAGATCAAACTTGTAGGCACGGGGATGAATCATGTGCTTTCTGCAATTCAACTTGATTATCTGAGTAATGGATCTTCAGTTTTTATCTCACGAAATCCAAGGTCTCCTTCATGAGCAAGGTGCACCGAAGAAGATGGATATCCATCACTAGACAATCCTGTAACATAACCGCGATATGATGGATACGAGGATCTCTAGTTCAACAATTTGGACGACCACATTATTTATAAAGAGAAAGTGGAAGGATATGAGAGAGAGAGAGAGCAGTTGTAGTATATGCTGTTTAAAAGAAGAGTTAGGGTTGACTCTTCTTTTTTAATATTTTGGCAGTCCTTGCATCTCAATCCATGGACAATGAATATTTAATGATGGAGATTTATTTGTGTTTGTTTTAATGATCATGATTTTGATGTAAAAATAGAACAACAATTAATTTAATCTATTTAAATATATATTCAATAATTATCAATAAAAATTTATTCAATCAAATTGATATGCCATGAAGGATTAGGAAGGAGGCAAGACTCCTTCATAATAAGCGAAGGACAACCACCTTGAGTCCTTAATCAAGTGTGGATGTACACTGTCCTTATATGAAATTGGGGGTGGGGGAATCCTAATTCCAATTATATGATATATTATGTTCATATAATCCTTCATTATAAGTAAGAACTTTTATCGTATATTATTTCGCAAGAAGTCCAAATTAATTTGTGAAATAACATTTACAACCCTAAAATAAAATGTAAATTAGAGTTTCAATAGAATGTTCGCTGTGAATCCAATTAACATCAACATTTAAATTTCCAATGCTATTCACAAAAAGCTCGCACCTATATATAATTAATATGAATAGTACTATCCACATTATTTATATCCACGATAATTAAATCTCATTTAATTATCATATATTAGCTTTCTTATGTATACAAATAATAAGAATCTCATTCACAATATTCATGATAATTAAATTACATTTAATTACCAATATCTCAGTGCTCAGATATATAATGAATCGATGGAATAATTCTTGATCTCTTTCTAGAATAATGTGCTTTCTCTACAAATACTTGGAGATAAGGACATGACGATTATACGTTCCATGTATAATGACTTGGATACTAAAATTATATATCAAATCCAGATCGAGGCTCTCCCAAATATGTTTGATTAAATCAAATCTGAGAATCTAATAATCTCATTGCATTTGAATCACATTCAGATTAATGTGCAACATTTGAACTAAGAATAGATTACTTATCTATTGAGAGGCGTTACTAATATTCAAACTTGTTTTATTACTCCCTCAGAATGGAAGCGTCACGGTTATTGATGAATATGCATTTCGTTGTCGTTATTAATTTATTTTAGCTTAAAATCACTTATAAAATACATGTAGATATCAATAAATACACTCTTTTACATGTTGAATTCTTGTGTAAATATTGCATATTTATCACAACTTTAACCAAAAATAAATCAGTAAAGAAAAATGAAGGAAAAATAAAGAAAATCAAAGATTTTATGTATGCCATAGATACAATACATGACGATTTAGACTTCGAGAGAAGGTCAAGACTTGACCTGGTAAACAAGGAATAAAGTAGCGGGAGATAAGGCCCAAAATACCAACAATTAAAGAAAATCATTTATTTCTTATATATATATTCATCATTGCTAAAATATTGTCTACACTGCACATTATTTTCTTTAATTTATTCATCATCAAGATCTTCTAAATAAAAATGATTTATTCTTAAAAATTATGCATAAAAATAATTTGTAAATATTAAAAATAATTACAATAAAAATCATTGCACATTGTGTAAATTACAACGCTATGAAAAAGCCAAAAATATCAACTTGCAAGATCAATATCTTCTCTAACAAAACTACAAATTCATTAAACTCAATTTAATTGTACTCCAAATTAAATAATTTTTTAAAATGGTGGTGGTTTCAGAAAAATCAAAGTTAAGGTGCAAAATGTGGCTAATTAGGGTACAATTATATACAATACCTATATATAGTATGTACAGTATTTAATTAATTTTTTCTTATATATTTTTAAATATTATATTTTAAACTAATTACGAATATTGTACGCGACTTATATAAAATACAAATAAAAATCACAAAATAAAACTTTAAAAAGTTAATTTTTGTATATCTTATATAGGTATCAATATATACTATACATATACCTATTTATTAAACCTAATGAATTAATTCCTAAAACTCAAATAAAAATTTTATTAAAACCCATGTAAAATTTTGTTAATTAATAAAATAATAAATAATGTATATATTTTTATAATTAATTAATTTAAAATCAAAACCTTGTAAATATAGGCATATGTATCGAGCTCGTCACATTTGTCCAATTCCCAGTTCATCACCGTCGTCCATATTATAAACTAATAAAATTTTAAACAATGTTTATCGGTTGCTTCCTAATTCACCACATCCATCTAATTTGCCACAAAGCTGAACCGGGGATCAAAGTTCCATATCAAATCCAAGCCGCTCGAGCACGCTTCTTAATAAGTTGTTTGATCAACCTCCCAACGAATCACATCCATAGATCAATCCACATGTATTAAGCATGGAATTATGCATGAACCCCTGCATTTATTTCAATTTTCAAATAAGTTCTTTAAGGACACCTGTTTATTTTCCTTTTATTGAAATTTTGTACTATTATCTATGATTTTTATTTTATTTGCATTCAAGTCTTGTTTGAACTTGAAAGCGTGCTTTACACGTGATATTTGTGTTATTTCCTATAAAAAAACATGCATTTTTATGTTACTGTATAGACCATGAAAATAAAATAATTTCATTTTGGTCCATTCCACTGATGCTATCGTGCCCGCGTACACCGATTTTTTGATATTTTGTATTTTTACCCTCGACTTTTTATACGGGTTATCATTTAGTCCGTAAAATATAAATATTTTGATATACACCCCTATGAACCAACATATTATTTTGCGTGTTAAAAATCAAATAAAAAATAACAAAATAACTTTAAAAATTACGTAATAATCATAGTAAATCTTTGTTAAGTACATCTATCATATATAAAATTTATTTTGGACTTTCATTATTTTTATATTTTTAACAATTCAAAAACTCCATAAAAATTCCTTGTTCTCTTCTAAAAATAGAATATACGAACTTTTGTGAAAAAATCTAAAAAATTAACATTTATGTCTTGTTATTTATTTTAGATTTATATAAATTTCTTTGTTACATTCCTTATAAAAACAATAAAAAAGAAAAACATTAAAAACACATAAAAATTGATTAAAATTCCTATAAATTTCATAAAAACTGACAAAATACATTTTTTGAAAACTTAAAAATATTTCCTTTAATTATGTATATATTTTAAATATTTGTTTTCATTATTCTATATTTTAAAAAACAAAAATATTTTCATTGTTTACTGTTTGCCTTTTTCTCTATTTTTAAATGCTTTGAAAATCCTAAAAAGATCCAAAACATTTCTTAAAATCACAAAAACATTAAAAAACATACAAAAACCAAAAATATTGTTATTTATTTTTTTGTATTTTTTTATTTTTTAAGAAAAATAGAAAGTGTGCATGTTTTCTTTTCTTTTTTATTCTTCTTCCTTGTTTTTGTTTTCTTTTATTTTCAAAAATTAAAATATGTGTTGAAGTTAAAAATTCAAAAAAATTAAAAATAAAAAAATAAATTATTATCATAAAATGAAAATTACATAAAAGAATACAAAACTAAAAAATACAGAACCAAGAATAGTATGAATAAAATTCTTCCTTTATTTCATTAATTCTTTCTTTGATTTAATAACCCTCGGGATTTTGTAGCCTCCTTGAGTTCGATCTTATATGATATACATGTAAATAAATAACACTCATAATTCTTTTGCTTACATTCTTTTTATTGTTTGTTGGCTTGAGCTGTGTATAAAATAGAAATATTTTTTTGAGGGATTTTTAAGGTTGCAATGACATTGCAAAAAATCTTATTAATTTAAAACCCTGATAATCATTGTTCAATAAATGATGTTGTTGCTAGCGAGGGACAACAAGGGTAGTTCGGGTTTTCTCTTAACCTGCTATTCTTGGTTGTATATACCTGTTTTTCTTTCTTTCATTTTCTTCACATTTTTCTATCATTGTTTATATTACTGGAACATATTCATTGTTTATATCTTTTTTCATTTATTTCATTCATTTATTTTGTATTTATCGTTGTATACATATATTGTGGGATTGCATCTTGTTAAGGAGTGAGCACTCATATTGAATACTGTGTGCCATGAGGGAGCCTATACATCGCTTGCAGGATCTGATTTGTTAGACACCGAAACCTCCCCCATGATTTAACTTAGTTCATTTGAGATCATTTTTATTTGCTCTTCTCATTTTGCTTCTTATCCACCTCTTTGATTGCTTATCTATATTCACCGTATTTATTTCATATTATTTTTGCTCATATTTTTGTAATTGTTTTTTACATTATCTTGTGTTTCCAATTTCTTGTGAGGTCTCGATGATCGAGGGCAGCATTTTTAGTAGCATTGGTGCATTCAAGTGAAGTAGAGGCTACTTGTCTCTTCATCAACTTGTATGAGAACATAGAAGGAGAAGAAAAAGATTTGGAGGAGACCAGACACTTGTAGCATTTTGTGTATAATTTTTTTTGTTTTATTTAGAAATTTTATTCATCTATTATTCTTGAAAAAAAATATAATTATTTATTTGGTGCTTGCCCTTTTTTCTATTTTCAAGAATGCCACTATATACCTTGTGTCTGCGATGTCTATTTCACCAAGGCTGGTGCACTTGGGCGAACTCACTAGTTTTGTTTTTATCGCCTTCTTTTTCTTTGTTTTCTCATGGTTTTGTGTGCTTTAGTACTTAGTAGCAGGTTTTATTATCCTACTTTAGTTAGGCAAATGATTAGGTCCGAAGTCCCTAAATAAGAATTTTTGTACATATAGAGTAGAGCAAAGCTTGGACTTGTCAAATTAGCATGTTCTTGCACGTTAATAGACGTTAATGCGAGGACAGTTCTTGTGCATCATTTAGGTTATTTTTTTCTATCTTTTATTTATGTGTAGATAACACTGCACGTTCAGTGCTAACTACAAGTACGCATCCCGTATCTCCTGCATGTATCATAGATTTTCTCGCACATTGGCATTTCTGAATTCCTTCCCTATTTTCACTTACATAATATCAATCGGAAATTGGTAAAATCGTTAGTTGGTTGTCTTGAAAAAATATCGAAAAAAATAACAATTGTATAAAATCGGGACTACTAAAGAAACCATAACCCTAAAACTAAACATTAGGACAAATAAACATTATTTGGGGGAGAGTAACTCCCTCAATAATTGCACGTACTTACTTCCAGATAGAGTAGGTTAGGACACAACTGTAAGTATAGAGCCCAACTACCTTGACTTGTACCTTAAGCACCCGTACATCACTTTTCGATGTGTGGTTGCAACTAAAAACACTTTCCTCCAACAATAGAAAATCGTTTTGGTGTGCTAAGCCTCCTATCTCCCTTTGGGACTAATATTGAACCCAACATCCAAGGAAGATGGTTCCACTGTTTGGGGAGGTTTGAGGATGTACGTTGGGCGATAGATACGACTCACTTTGTGTGTTTGGTAGTAAGCATCTTCTTGTAGATTTACTAACATAAAATTGAAGAGATAAATGATTGAACTCTTATGGTCTCCAGTTATGTCCAGTTGGTGAATCAAGGATTTGTATTATGTTTTTTGCTAGTGCTAGAGATCCCACCGTGTACTTTGCGCCATCTTATCATTTTCTTCTTCTTGTTTGAGTATTGTATTCTCGCATCTTGCATCTTGTTATCGAAAATGTAGAATTGCAATATTTCTAGTTCGCACTCCGCAAGCCTCTGTTACAGTCCAGTTCCATCATTTACACCAATTCAGATTGACTCTCATACCGAAATATCTTCTTTGTCCACTTATCCGTATATTTTACCAATAAATATAGTGTTTAAGATTAACCCTAATCTTGAACTACCATTTGACAATGCACAAGTTTTGAGCACTAATCAAGTATCATGCAAATTTTTAGAGTCAGATTCAGGTTACATGATGCCACCTAAGTAGAAGAACCCCATGCCTCAATAGAGTGAGATCAACAATACTATGTTAGACAACATTCCAGCCAATCATGCATAGTTGACAGAACATGTTGACCTCCATGCCGAGTTGAGATATATGATTCTCGATCGGAGGAACCACATAGATGACAGGAGAGAGGTGGGCAGACATAGGAGAGGAGATGAGAATGAGGGAGGTGATGATGAGCCTATAGAGCCAATGGTTAAGCTCACACTTATAGATGCTTATAATCCAAGAGTAGGACAAACTAATACATGGATTCAAATTCCTACGATTCGTGGAAATTTCGAGCTTTAGCCCTATCTTATCTTTACTACCCATATTCCACAAACATATCAATGAGGAACCTTATGTACATCTCAAACAACTTGATCTCATATGTAGCCCAATCCACTATCCCAACATTCCTTTAGAGGTAGTGAAAATGACATCGTTCTCATTTAGTCTCAAGGACAAGGCCCTTTATTGGGTCAATCACTTAGGAAAAGTTGTCACAACATGGGAAGAGCTGAGGTCTGCCTTTCTAAGTAAATATTACCTATTTGGAAGCTGTAACCAGGTGTGATCATTGATAGCAAACTTCTCCCGAATTTCACATGAGTCTATTCACAAGGCGTGGGAAAGATTCAAAGACTCGACAGAGAAGTGCCCCCGTCACACTATTCCAAAGAGTACACTTGTGTAGAACTTCTTTGGGGGTTTACGTCATGAGAACCATAAATTGGTTGATAAAGCATGTGGGGGGGGGGGGTTACTTCAACAAGGACAAGCAAGTCGTATACAAGATTTTTGAGGAGATAATAGAGAGCTCTACATCTCTTTATTCTTCATGTGCATTCCAGAAGCATCATGTTCCTTCTTCTTCAGCTCCACAAAAGGCTGTCAACTGAAGGCATCACATGATGAGGATTGGGTGGATAGTGCATATATGACCATCATCAAGTCATCGAACATAAGACAAAGAACCTGGATAATATGGATGAGATAGCCAAGAATTTAGACATTCTTGTGAGTACAATCAGTGCATGTTAGAGTGCGAGTGCAACAACTGATACCTCTACTCATAAGCAGACTTCTTCCACTTCCATGCAACATAGTATCAGAGGACTGTCTACCGTTCATCACATATACTACATGCAGACCCATGACAAAGTTCAATAGAATTCATAAAAGATTGCATTGTATCGTAGGAGATTCCATATATTCCTAAGAAGTAGTCTCCACCTCCACCTCTCATTCAAAAGTTGGACGACATTTGGTTCGATAGAGTGCGCAACCAGCTCCATCACTTAGGGCAAGGTTAGTTGGGTTCCCAACATAGTCAGAGGTTCACCCAAAACTTTCATGGAGGGAGACCCCAACACCAACTGTTCCGGCCTCACTTTTAGTCTCCACCTCTTTTTAGAATAGGAGATATGGACATCATCATATGCAGTCTGCATATTTTCCCTAGCCATATTATCAATAGTATTTTGCATTGTTTGGACATAATTCACATTCTCCTCCTTTTTATCAGCCACAATATGGATACCAATAACCTCCTCACTATCAATCTCAGAGACAACCAGTCATTGAGCACCCACAGGTACCTTCGATGAGTCCCTCACTTGATCATCTTGCCATGTTGATGAAGAACATTAATGATCTAACTCCGAGGATCGACGACTAGACTACCACTAAGATACTGATTCCAGCACATGTCAAAGGCATTCTTAACAATTTCAGACATAAGGAGTAGGCAGCCCTAGATCCATCTCCCCCGATACAGGTATGGCCCTTGATTTTACATGTTTATATGACGTCATTCATCTCAGGAGCAGTAAGAGATTGTAGTTGCCACCACAGTCATTGGAATTGGGAGATCGAGCCACTAAGAGAGCCACATAATTATCTTCTCACCAGCAGTACATAAATCTAGACTAGTAGAGCCACATCTTATAGTTTCACCATGTTCTTCACCATCACCAACACCATCACATTCTTCATTCATATTATACCAAAAAGAAAAAAAGAGAGATGCAATTCACAGTCAGCAGAGAAAGATCGCGCAGCCATCGTGGAATCTCTTTCTACTCCCGTATATGTTGCCCGTCCTGTTTTTTTCCTTCGATATCTATCCTTGTTTTGGATAACATTGTAGAAACTGATTTTGGTTGTCTAAATGTATATGATAACTCTATTTTGAATAAATAAATGATCAATTAAATGTTTCTTCAAATTATTTGCCATTTTCTTCAGCTTTTAATAAAAATTCAAAAATTAAAAACAAGCCTATCTGATCCTATAATGGTAGAGATAATACAGAACATATTTTTAGCGATGCCACTCCTTAATACATGCCTACAGTCAAAAAAGGAATGAAAGAAGCATGTACACAAAAGATTCATCCCAGGAAGAACAGACGAAAGAAAATAGGGAAGCACATCTTGACCATGGCATGCCATTAGCAACCTCCCGCCCAAAAAGAAAGATAAGAAACCACCTCACATTTTTTGCCACATCTTTGATCAGGAATATGATCATGCTCTTCTCTATAAGGGATCCTCAATTAATCTCATGCAGTCTTCCCTACTTGTTGAGTTTGGGTTGGGGCCTCTTAGATCCATGGAGAACATACTTCAGTTTGCGAACAGATTGATTAAGAGGCAGAGAGGCATATTAGAGGACGTTATTATATAGTGCAAGGTATAAGATTCCTAGTTTATTTTATTGTCATGGATATGGACACCTATTCACCGTTACTCCATACACCGATCGTACTAGGTTGGTCGTTCCTTCGAACAACTGAAGCCATAGTTAATTATGGTACTCGAGAGATAATCTTTCACTCCCATAGTGAAAAGGTGAAAATTCATATGATCTCCGATCCTAGTCCATCACTGCCACAAGAAGCAGCATATGAGAAATATTCAATTACACATGATAATAAGGACTGTGATTTTCTTACCAATTTAGAGAGACAAATCTTTTCACAGATTTCATGCACACCAAGGAGTTCCTTTCTCCGAAGGAGTCCCTAGAGAGCACAATCGATATTAGTTCCCTCATTTATCATAATGAGTTGTTTGCTTATGGATAGTTTGAGTTATTTTCTGAGGATCTGTCTTAGATATTAGAAGTACATTATGATATTCCTTTGACACATTATTTTAAGATTACTATTCATATTCCTCTTTCTAAGATATCTAGGCCACTTGTTGAATCATCCGATATATATATATATATTGATAAGAGGCGCCTTTATGAGATTATTGTCGAGATATCTGAGCCTTTGGTTCATCAGTTTAAAGAGATCTTTGAACATCTAGATTCATCAATCCTTTATAAGGAGAGAGCATTTATTGAAGATCTATCTTACACACTTCTTGCTGAGCCAATAGTAGCCACGGTGGACAGTTCATAGAGTACAGATCATATACCATCTATCAGTATAGTTGTAGAGGTTTTTTTAGAGCCGATTAAAACTCTAGTTGTGCTTACGGATTTTCCCTCAACATTTAAGTATGCCTTCCTTGCAGTCCCCTTATATGTTTTCAATCATCCTTAGTTTGTAGTTAACTGATGAGCATGAATCTCGTGTGCTAGAGGTTCTTGAGAGAAACTGCAAGGCCATAGGATGGAATATTTCAGATCTCTGTGGGATTATTCTAGCTTTGTGCTTTCATCATATCTACTTAGAGGGTGACAACAAACCCTACCATGAGTGTCATCATCGTCTTAATCAAAACCTTCAGGACGTTGTCAAGAATGAGATCATAAAATGGTGTGACGCTGGATTTATTTATCTCATATCGAATTAAAAGTGGTTGAATTCTTTACAAGTTGTCCTTAGTAAATTCGGGATTGATATCCGAAATAATTTCCATGGTGAGGAGATTCCAACATGTGTACCTACTTAATGGCATGTCTGCATAGTTTATCGACACATGAATTCAACCACCAAGAAATATCACTTTCCACTATCCTTTATTGATAAGATTATTGAGAGGTTGCTATGGAAAGAGTTCTTTTGTTTCTTAGATGGGTACTCGGAGCATATCCTTGTGGTCATCACTCAAGAGGATCAAGAGAAAACAACTTTTACTTATTTGTTAGGTACCTTTGCCGTTAGAAGGATGCACTTTGGATAGTGTAACGCTCCCGCCACATTTCAAAGATTATGTTGATCGTTTTTGCCAACATGGTAGGTAGTTTTTAGAGGTCTTCATGGACGATTTCTCCGTCTACAGGGATAGCTTTGATACTTGTCTTGCTCATTTAGACTGAGTACTTCAACGTTGCTGTAAGATAAACCTAGTGCTCTCGTGGGGGAAGAGTAAGTTTATAGTGACTAATGGGAATGTATTGGGCATTGTTATCTTCAAAAATTGTATAGAGGTTGAACCGGCAAAGATTGATGTGATCTCCAAGGTAGAGCCACCGTAGAATTTGAAACAGTTGAGGTCATTTTTGGGAAATGTTGGATTTCATAGATAATTCATTAAGGACTTCAACAAGATCGTCAGACCTTTGATGATCTTTTATATATGGAGAGTAAGTTTGTTGTTGATGAGAAGTCCTCCTTTCATCTAATAAGATAAAAGACATGGTTACTAGTGCTCCTTTCCTACTACCACCTGATTGATCTCTCCCCTTTAAGATCATGACGGATGCGTCATATTTTATAGTAGGAGTTGTGTTAATGAAGAGAAGGGATGAGAAACCATTTGCTATACACTATGCTAGCAAGACTCTAGATGAGGCACAATGTCATTACACAATCACAAAGAAGGAGATGTTAGAGGTGGTGTTCGCATTAAAGAAGTTCAGATACTACCTCCTTGGTTCACATGTCATTGCATACACGGATCACATTGCCATATGATGCCTATAGGCAAAGAAAGATGCCAAATATCACATTATCAAATGGATCCTTCTTCCGTGGGAGTTTGATTTAGAGTTTCGACATAAACCTGGAGTAAAGAATGTTGTGGCCGATCACCTTTCTCGGATAACAGATACAGAGATTTCTGAGCAGAGTATACTTCATATTTCTGAGACCTTTCAAGATGAGACCATTTTGTCTGTAGACTCTCTCCCATGGTATGTGTATCTTTTGAACTATCTTGTCTTCGTACAAGTTCCACATGATTAGCCATATCACATGGTACACATATTCCTATCAGAGATAATTTTTTACATGTGGGAGGATCCGTACATGTTTCGTTAAGGTGTGGATTGTATCTGTAGAAGGTGCACTCTTCGGGTGGAATACACTAGGGTACTTGAGCATTTCCATAAATTATAGTTTGGTGGGCATCATTCGGGGAAGTGCACAACAACAAAGGTTTTACAGAGTGGCTTATGGTGGCTAACTTCATTTTAGGATGCTACAAGTATTTTCAAGGTTTTATTGACCTTCAGAAGATGGGAAGAATCGTTGGTTCCAAAGATACCATGCCCCTGAGATATATATTGATTTCGAATGTTTTCGATGCTTGCGATGTAGATTTCATGGGCCCATTTCCTATAGGACATGGCTTTCAGTACATCTTACTTGTCGATGATTATGTTAGTTGTTGGGTGGAGGCCATCCGCACCTGAGCTGTTGAGTTCGATTTGTTCCTTTCTCAAGGACCACATTATTATGAGGTTTGGGATTCTCAAGATACTTATTTCAAATGGGGGAAGCCATTTCATAAAAATAGAAGTCAAGAAGCATGTGAAGGAGTACGCCATTAAGCATAGATAGTGACTCCTTACCATCCACAAACTAATGGCTTGTTTAAGATTTTAAATAAGGAGATAAAGAGAATATTTCAAAAAACTGTATGTCTAGATAGGAAGTACTGGTCCCAGATGCTTGACACAATTCTATTGGATTGTCAGATGGCGTACAAGTCTCCTTTAGGTATGTCTCCCTACATATTGGTGTGTGGAAAGCCTTTTCAAATGCTAATTGCATTGAATCGAAAATCATTATGGGCACTCCGTCTATGCAATTTTGATTTTCAGATGCGAGATAGAGTAGGAAGTTGGATCTGAACAGATTGTTGGAATTGTGAGATTTTGCATTTGACAACTCACTAATGTATAAGGAGGATGTGAAGTGTTCGCATGATAACACACTAGAAGGAAGACTTTCTCCCCTGATTAGAAGGTTTAGTTGGCTGATCCTACGTTGAAGTTATTTTATATTGAAATTGAAAAGCAAATGGCCAAGATCGCTCCTTATGAGAGTTGTGCGTGACAATGTAGTTTGTCATATCTTGGTCGTCATCTGACATACAGCCATTTGTTGTGAACTTATAGTTGTTGAATCCATATCAAGATCATGATACATTCTTGTTCGTTGTTGATTCCATATTTGTGGTATCAGACGATGACTTATTGAGATCTTCTACGTCTCATACATGAGCTGATTTTCTTTTCTAAATATCCTTCATTTTATTCTTTCTTTTTCTGTTTTTATCGTTCACCTCTTTCCGAGCATGTGTGTTATACATAGGATGTACTCTATTCTATATATAGGTGAGGTGAATGACTTGAGTGTTTTTCATTTCCATTCTGTTTTATCACTCATGTTGTTACATATACTTAGTATTCTTTCCTCTACGTATAGTGGGAGTGATATTGTTCATTCTATCTCTTTTGTGTTTTTATTTTCTTTTATTTCTTCTGTTCTCCACCTTGTTCTTCAACTTTCTGATATTCTTTTTCTATACTTAGGGATCTTTTACCCCATGGTTAGGGGAGGATGAGTCGAGTCATTGAGTTTGTTCATTTTTTCCTTGACTTTCCCAATATGTACAATATTATATAAAGAATATGGTAAGATCCTTAATTGCATCACGGAAGCGTGACGATCACATCATATGCGATCAGTACCAGCTAGTCGTAGTAGTTGCTCAAGGCAGCGGAAATTAAAATTTTTTCATGCAATCAAACCACATGATCCTCGGATCATTTCATTTAAACCACAAATAAGTATTATGATTACTTCTTGAAGCATTGTTGTGATCGGGTCTCTAAACGAAGAAACCTCCTATCTTAAGTGCGATCCGTTGGAGGAGACTCTTTCAAGCGCGTTGATGAAACACATACTTCTAGCAATCCATGTTTATGATCCAAATGGCGAATCTCCTTACCTCATCACACAATATCCGATGTCTTCTTCACAAGCGAGGTACACCGAAGGTGACAAAGATCCATGAGCAAACAATTTGGCAGCATAATGGTGACGTTGCGACGAAGACGACTCTCTTTAGGGCATCATGGTGGACGACCACAAGAGAGAGAGAAGAAGTTGGTATCTAGAGAGAATGAGAGAAAGAGAGCATATGTTGTCAAAACTTAATAAGAGAAAGGGGTGCCCTTCTATTTATAATATCTTGGGATCTGTAGATCTCAATCCATGGATAACACAAATCCAATGGCACACATTGATTTGTGTTTCTTTTAATGGCCATGATTTCTTGCTAAAATATTTGTAACAACAACTAATTTAAATTAAATTAAATATATCATATATTCCACTTTAATTCAAATCAATCTATATTGGAGAAAATTGAAGGAGAGTAGCACCCTTCCAAAAAGAAGGGGGACAACATCGCAATCCTTATAGGAATTGTGGTCGTCCACTCTCCTTAAGAGGAAGGTGGCTATCTCCACCAATTCCATGAGATCCTATTTTCCCATGAATTTCTCCAATATTTGCAACAACGTTTGTTACAATAAAATCCAATTTATTTTATGAACATTGCAATCATGCCATTGAAAATTTGTGAATCAGATACACAATCTAAAATATAATGTGAATTACAATTTCAATTAATTGTCTAATGTGATTCCGATTTACATCAGCATTTAATTAACTTATTTAGTTTACCAATCTCTCTCTTGTATATTAAATCACATTTATAATATATAAGATTAATATGGGTAGTGAAATCTACATTATTCATATCCATGATAATTAAATCACATTTAATCATCTCGGATCTCTATTCTCTTGTGCCCAAATAATATGAATCACATTCACATTATTCTTCATCTTTGATAATTAAATCACGTTTAATTTTTTAGATAACTCTCCTTATAATATGAATCAAATTCATATTATTCATGATAATTTAATTATCATTTTTCTAAATGATCAGATACATATATCAACAATGAAATTATCCTTGAACACTTTCAATAATGCGCGTTCTCCATGGATACTTGGAGATAATGACATGGTGATTGTATTGTTCCACATATAGTGACTTGGATATTGAGATAATATCTCAAATCTAGATCTTGCGGACCTCCCAAAGATGTTTGATATAAAAGCCATAGATGTAATCTTCCCATTGTATATAAATAACATTCATATTAATGTCCAACATTTGGACTAAGATCAGATCACATCTCTATGAGAGGAGTCACTAAAATACAGACCTGTTTCATCACTCCCACTCCCTCGGAATGGAAGCCTCATGGTTATACATTCATTTATGATTACATCATCCTCAAGTATTCCTTATACCTTTACATCCTTCATAATGGAAGACCCAAAATAAACCCGAAGTATTAGATCAATTTTATACTGTCTACTTCATGGTTTTATCAATAAGTTTCTCATTTGATCATAGGGAGTCAGTATTGATCATATACGTTCCAAAAGCATATATCATACCTAGGTCTTGATCATATACTTTTCAAAGGCATATATAAAACCTACAAATCCAGTCAAGCTTCCAAGGCGAGATGATTATGCATGGAATTTGATTCTTCCCGATATCTCATGAGTGAGATCATGTCTTCCGATTCAGTAATTTACATGTATGATCCCTTTGAGAAACTGTATTACTCATATGCCCTTGCATGCACACCACCATGCCGGTGTATATTACTTGATTAGATCATCAACCTATTGGTTTGCCTAATGTACATATTCAGACATATAGTAATACATCTGTCTCCGGTGAGAGGATGCATGCCTATATCTTGACAGCATGCAACATGGGACTTTGGTTATCTCGATCTTGTTAAGTCAACTCTTTGCCCTAACTTAATCAACACCTTCGAATATCTATCCCTATGCAGAGGACATGCATCAAGAGGTCGGTTAGATATTAGCCTATAGAAAAGATTTCCAACTCCATCTTAGGCTGGAGATCAACTCTGAAAAATCATTTAATGGTGCTTGATGAGTCCTCAATTTAACTCTTTAGATATTCATCAAAGCACCAACCACTATGATTCATAATTGAATCAACAACTGTATGATCATTATGATGGCCAAGGTACATAACCCTAATCGTACTAAAGGACCTATTATGCAAATTAGTCATTCTTCAATTGAGATCAGGGAATGATATTTGCAATAACATTTATTGCATAATGTCTCGTCGTGGGCTCTCATGTTCAACATTCTATACTTAGGATTATTTGATTCTAAGTATAGGACATAATCGGCTTCTAGTCTTTTCGTTTACTCTTTGAGTCATTGTATAGGATTCTTTTCACCTTTCTGTACTTAGAATGAGTTTTCTTCCTTTGTCGCTCTTTGGTCACTATGAGGACATAGTTCGAGCTAAGTATGGGGGTGTCGTATATATTGTATATATACTTTAGCCATAACTAGTACTTTTAATAATAAAATGACTATAACTTAATAAAAATTTTTGAAAAATGACTTCTAAAATGATTTGCAAAAATCTTTTGTAAAAATCTTTACAAAAATTGTTTGTAAAATATTTTGTAAAAACTTTTACAAATTTGTTTGTAAGTTGTTTGTCATTTTTGCTGTAAAACAATTTTGTACAAATCCTTGCAAAATTGTTTGTAAAAAAGCTTTGCTTGTAAAATGTTTGAAAATTATTTTTTGTATTAAAACTATGTATATTGTACAAATATTTGTAAAATATTTGAAAGCAAAATATTTGCAATAAAACCTATTTTTAAATTTTCTGTAAAAGTATTTGTAAAAATATCTGTAAAATAGCTTGACAAAAAACATTTGCAAAGCTTTCGAAAAAACTTTGTAAAATATTTTGAAAATTTTTTGAAAAATCTTTTGTAAGATGTTTTGAATGTTTTTGTAAAATTATTTTGTCATGTGGGATATAAATTATGGGATGTGTATATAATAATAAAATCCACATGTGTATAAAAATCTTAATCACTTATCTCTGTAAATAAAATTCTTTGTTGAATATAAATTTCTTTTATAAAACATGTATCGAAAACTTGCACAAAAAATCCACTTGTAAAATATTGTATTAAATCTATACAATCCGTGTATGTATATTTGTATTTATTTATTGGAAATACATTCAAAGTACAAAAACTCTTTCATACTTAAAAAAATATTAAAATCCATAAAAATTTGTAAAATATATTTGGAAAACATTTTCAAACGGATTGTTCTTTTATTTTCTTTTCCTTTAAAAAAATGTTTTGTATATAATTCCCACATTTTTATGTGTATTTTTTTAGAATAATATTGACACTTAAACTTGCCTGGAATATATTCAAAGAATAGATCTTGGTTGGACCTTAATGCACTTAATTTCAGATAAACCTTGTATGAAATGGCATTGAGAATCTTTAGCTTTATAGACCGAATTCTTTGGGAACTACAAGAATTTGTTTAGTGTCGTCTTGACTACCTAATATAGAGTACTTCGGAGCACATGCATGATTCTTGTTTATAATGACCTATCTTGCACACATGCACTTACACTTTGCTCACCTCAGTTGAAGTGGTAGAGGGTCGGATTAGCCGACACGAGACACGAGCCAATGAAAACATCGAGAGTCACACATTTGTGGCCATTGTACCCTAACCTGCTCCAGTAGCGATGAGGTCTAAAGAAAGAAAGTTTTTGGTCGTAATAAAGTTTCAAATGAGGGATAGTCTACTAACTCGAGAGGAGAAACTCCCTATGTACATGTTGCACCCTTGTATACATTAAAAAATGCAAACATCACAAACTCCGAAAAAATGGATAGGCATGATTGAAAATAAAATGTCTGTCAGAGTGTATATATTTGTACAAACAATAAGCAAGTTTGAGTTTCCAAGTCAGATATTTATGAACATGCAACTGGATAACTTGGCTACACTGGACATGCATCCTAGGATAGTTATCTACACCATCTACCATCCATTCTACTTTCCACCTCATCTTCTTGAGCTAGTTGCACTTGTACTTAGAAGGGAATACCCCGCTTCTCGAGGAAAGAGTTATTGGATTAAGGAATTAGGGTCACCATGTTGGAGAAGACTGGTTGTTACTCCTTTAGCCAAGAAGAGCTACATATCACTTACATTGTAAAAGAAATATTCACATTCTTAAGGGTTTGCGTATGAGTTGATTTATTTTGACCGGCCTATTGACAATACATTAACATTGTTGTGTGGTTTCTATAAGCTGTTGAAAGTCAAGTTCGTTTGTCATTAAGGTTTCGCCCAAACTTTATCCAAAGGTCTGACACAACACCATACTTTGATTTTATGAAGATAAGTTTAGTACTCAATGTTGTTCTAAATTCATTATTTTTCCATTATTATTTTTATTTCTTTTAGTCACTTATTTACATAAGTGTTTTTAAAGGAAATAGAAAAGGTAAAGCCTTGGGGGATGATGAATATGCATTTCATAATATTTATTCATTTATTTTAGCTTAAAATCCCTTATAAAACACTTGTAAATATAAATAAATCCACTATTTTACTAACCCCAATTCTTGTGTAAATATACTATATATACAACTATTTTCATCTAAAATAAATTAAGAAAGCAAATAAAGGAAAAATAAAGAAAAAAACTGTATATATGTAACAGATACAGTCTAACTCAGACCCCAAGAGATGGACAAGACTTGACCTGATCGACAAGTAATAAAGTAGGGGGAGATAGGACCAAATACCAAAAAATCGAGAAAGTCATTTATTTTTAGTATATATTCATTATCTATACAATATTGTCTATAATAGACATTATTTAATTTATTTACCACCAAGTTCTTTTTCAATAAAGATGATGTCTTCTTGCAAATTGTGCATAAATTTTTTTTGTAAATATTAAAAAAACAATAAAAAATATTGTACATGTGTAATTTAGCGTGCTTTGAAAAGGCTGAAAAGTTCAACTTGCAAAATAAATATCTTGTCCACAAATACTCCAAGTTCATCAAACTCACTTTCATTGTACTCCAAATTAAATAATCTTTTAAATGGATATTTTTTATCATAGAAATCAGACTTACGGTGTGAAATGTGGATAATTGGGGTACTATTGTATCTGTATGTCTATTACGTCTATTATTTAATTATTTATTTTCATGTATATATTTGTAAATATTGTATTAGTAATTAATTGTCAATATTGTATGTGACTTATATAAAATACAAATAAAAATCACAAAATAAAAAATCAACAAAAAAATCATGTATAAATTGTATATGTATTACTACGTATATATTGTACCTATACCGTGATATTTGACCTAATATATTTATTCCAAAAAATCAAATAAAAATTTCAATAAAACCATTATAAAATATTGTAAATTTAAAAAATATTAAATTGTGTATATATTTTTATAATTAAATAATTAAAAATCAAAACCTTATATATATATATAAATACCTATGAATAATATATTATATTTATTGTAACCCTCGTATATACCTTGTTTAATTAATTAAAAATCACCTAAATTAAATTTATTTTAAACTTAACATTTTTTATGTACATTATTTGATTATTTAAATACATTTATTATTTTTAATTCATTTATTTATCTTTTTATTGTTTTTTGTGGTCTATCATATTTTGTTTCTTCTTGCATGCATCCTGGTTGGTCGATCTGGGTTTGTAGACACGGGTTAACTACCTTATCCCCGTTTGATTCCCACTAACTCACACACCTTCCTCTCTTCACCATATTTTCTAAGAACCTCCACTCACTCCCTCTGCTTTCTTCTCCAATCTTCTCACTCTAATCATGGCAAACTTCGCCTATTCTTTAGATCCTAACAATTGCCTTGTTTTGCTTGTCCTTTATATTTCAAAACCCACGGGAGTCATCCATGTAAATGTAGATCCTTCGGCTCCAGTGACAGTTTGATCCAATTTTCTCAATATTTTACCCTATCTTGAGTTCTGTAGAGTCGACCAGTGACATGGGTTGATTTCCTTCGAGGGGGAGTGCGAGAAATGAAGTAAAGGATGTGATCCATCCACATGTTGTCCTTCCTCTGATGTAACTCTCACTCTCTACATTAAACTGCAAATCAAGGCAACCATCTTCTCCACAATCCATCGGTCGATAACTTAGGGGTGTTTAGATTGAATAGTGGTGTTCAATTTATCAGAGTTAATTTCAGAAAATTAGAAATTCATCTTCCACCTCCGATCCACAAAATTGGAGGTTCTCCTATCACATATGTCATCCTCTTATTCTACCTACACATTCACCCGACCCTTCTCCATCTCTTCCACCATTTGATCACCCTTATATTCTTCCAAATTTGAAGTTTGGCTCCCACTCTGACCACCTTTGCCAGAGCCTCCATTCTCTTCACCATTTTTCTAGTTTATACATCAATAACTGCAGCAGGAGATCCCCCTCCAAGCAAGATCAAGGTCAAAGGAACCCCATATCTGACATGTAGCACCTCATCCAAGACATGGACGAGATACCTGGAGCTATCTCATTCATCTTCTATAGAAGAGATTCATGCTTCCTTTGTTGAAATAAGGATAAACGATCTAATTCACGATTTCATAAAAATTGAATTAGTCCAACCCTTTTTCATATATTGAAAAGGGACGGATACAACCGGTTCGGGGTTTCTTTGTAATAATGGATTAGATTGTACCAATATCAATCCTTTTTATTTCAAGGTGAAGATTATTCAGCAACTTACCGTATATAAGGAAACTCATGATACTGGTATTGGTACTTGTTGAATCGAAATAAGGACTTCTAATCTTTGATAATTTTGTCAAAGCTCCCTTCTTGTACAAGAGTTTAGGCTACATAGAGGGCACTTAATCTTGTAGAAAGATCGAGGTAGCGGGCATAGGCTGTGTAGATTAGTTAATTAGGGGTAACATGCTGCCTTTTTTCCAACATGCACTTTCTACTCTCCCCATTTTATTCTCACCCTCTGCTCTTCTCACATCGTCAGTACTACTAGAATTGTCATTATGTTGGTTTGGGATTCATGACTCCTAGGATGTCCACTTCCTAACAGTGGAATTCCGCGTCACCCTGAGGATTCAACAACGCACATCTATTATCCTACCTTCGGTTATAGGAAAAGTATGAATTGATGATGAAAGATGCAGTGAAAGCTACGATACTAAGAATTTAGAAATGTGTATGCCATGCATGAGGAATGCATTCTTACTATTCAACTGATGCTTCATATATCGTCATTTTCCGTGCTCGTTGCTTCCCTCATTTCATCTTATAAAAGAAATCAAAATGACATCATGCCTGAATCTAATTGGGGTTCGCAGCGAAGGAGGTAGCATGTCGAAAAAATGGGGTATTCTAGTTGTAAGATATCAACTTTACAGATAGAGGGACATATGATTCGTCTGTCTGTTGAACTTGTCTTCTCTATGCTTAAAATTTGGTATGATAGTCTATCATCTATGCCTAAAAGAAACTTTCTAGTGAGGAGGTTGAACCTCAACACCCGACTTTTAGTTATAGGTTGGTTCCACATATCTCCCCGATAAAAAGAAGCATGTAGAACCAGTGGTTGCCTTTTGCCCCGTGAAACCGGCTACCTGCCTGTCTATAACTGCTTTTTCACCTATTGAATAAGACCTTTGGTTTGAATGTAGAGGGGGTTGAGCGACGTGACACTTTCCAAGGACCCTACGATTGCCCCAAGGCCTAATTTCTTTTGCCTTCCAGATCTGAAGGCCCTTCTTTAATAACCTTGGACATTGGACTACTCAGAAAGGAAAGACATGGGAAATCGAGATCGGAAATTGGAAAAGTACAACACGAAGAAAGTCTAGAAGAGAGATGTTGTCCCCGCTCTCTGCTTAGTGAAAATGTGCCAACTTTTTGTTGATCTGAATCTGAGCCATTAGACACTGTTACTCTGCTAAGTGCCTTCTCGACGAAGGGTCTCTTCCACTTACATCTCAACTAGAGACGCTGCATCGCCTTTTGCTTTTAGCACATACTGACCGAAATCTGGAGCAAGATGTTATACTACTTTGGTAGTTCAATCTTTTAGGAATATGAATGATGATTATCCATGACATCTGGATTTCCCTCAACATTTGAATTGTTTTGACTAAGAGATATCCAAGACGATCAAGTTCGACAAAGCTCAAATGCTTCCCACTTCTTCTAGAGCATCTCGTGGTCCTTCGATCAAGAACATCCGCTCCTATTTTCATCACATCCATCTCATTTGCCCCAAAGCTGAATCATGGTTTGAAGTTCCAGATCAGATCTGAATCCCTCGAGCATGCTTCTTTGTCAGTAGTCTGATCAGCCTTCAAATGATTCAGAACCATAGATCAGTCCACCTGTATTAAGGGCAAAATATCACCCGAAACCCCTACATTTATTTTAATTTCCAAATTAGTCCTATAAGGACATGTGTCTATTTGTCTTTTGTTGATGTTTTGCATGATTATCCCTCATTTTTATTTCATTTGCATTCAAGTCATGTTTGAACTTTAGAGCATGCCTTGTACGTGATCTTTGGTTATTTACAGTAAAAAACCTTCTTTTTATGTCACTGTATAGTCCTTGAAAATAAAATAATTTCATTTTTTCATTGCAACGAGGCTCGTATGCCAGTGCACATTTTTTTTCATTTTAATAAAAAAATGCGAAATGCAAGATGGAGATACAAGATTAATGTGAAAAAGTTTATGCAAATTTTTCAGAATTTTTAAATGGGACTTGATAATTTGTATTTAATTTAAACATGCAAAAATAAAACAGACTCGCATGGACTAATATACAAATATTTAATGTACGAAGACTGAATGATAAGAAAAAATAAATTATAGGGCTAATTATGCAAATTTCCCAAGAACTCACACCGGTTGGCACATGCTCCTTGCTGGACTATACCTAATTGTGAATAAAATAAATTCCAGGGCCAAGTATTAACTCAAACCACCATAATTGTTATTGCAAAATACACAATAGTCATGTGCAAAGCACACGTTCAAGTGTAAATGGGACTAAGTGCAAATATTTAAAAATGCAGAATATATAATGTAAATGTTCCAATCACGATAAGATGTCACATGTCCTTGCAAGGACTTTATTTTAAAATAAATAAAAGACCGGGCTAAGCTGCAAATGTACCCATAGATGACATGGCTCCTTGGACAGCTCTGATGCGTTGCTGATGGGATCGAACGTTTGTTGATGAAACATGCTTGTACGACTCGATCTGTTCTAGATGATCTGATCAACGATGAAACTTTGGAGGTTTTTAAACAACCGTGATCAAATGTGGGCATAACATTCTTGATAGGAGGGCGTTATAAGAGCATGGAGGAACTAGGATGAAGAGGAACTCTGTCAAGATTGAATTGTTCGATTCTCCCTCATTCATATATGGATTGCCCTCAAATAACACCCAATATGTTACTCGTGATGTTCTGCATCTGGTGTGCACCTTAGATCTCCTTGAAAGCATTAGGAAGTCAATCTGGAAGATGGTCACTCTTCTCTGCTCCAAGATTCTCCTTGATTCAATGATTGTTTTTGGAGTTCCTTCGACCTTCAATGTAGATGTTATGCTCGGAGGTATCCTTAGGCCAATAAATGAGGCCAAAATATCACAAAACAAGGAATGAGAGGCGTAAAGTTTGACTCTCTGACGATGTGACGAAGGAGGAGAGCCGGGAACTCATTCCTGTGTGCAACGAGGTGGATGGATGGGTGGAGAAGGTGGGGAGAAGTCAAGTGAAAGTGTTGGAACAATGGGAAGGGTTCAATAGTGATAGAAATCCTCTTATCATGCAGATCGGAGGTGTTATATGTAGGCACGATCTAAGAAATTAGTGTAAAGTCAAAGCGAAAAATGATGTTAAATCTACGATAGATTACCTCCTTTACCTAAGAAAAAGACTGAAGATGGAGATCGCCTTGATCTGTAATGTGGCGGAGAGACGAAGACATGCAACGGATATTGTTGGCAACGTGGTTGAATCACGACCTAGGCTCAAAATTTCGTACATTAAATTGAAGAGCAGTTGCTCTATCACCATAGCTATCTCCAGGAATCGATCACGTGCAAAAATATGGTTCAAGGGTGGATTAAGATGTTGCTGGAGGTGGAGGTTTAGTATTTATAAGATAAACTCCAATGTGTATTTGTAGTAAAAAATTGGCATTTATCAAGCCGAATTTTGAGGAATAAATGCGTGGGCGCGAGAAAAGAATGAATGTGCAATTAGTTCGACGATGGGAGCATAGACGGTTAATAAATAATGCACAAGGTAGAAATGGGCAAAGTAACTACGTCGAACAAAATTAGCAGATGGCTAATGTAGACCAACCAATTGACCTAGGTCAACAACCCCAGATAGACCAATTAGATCGTGCATGGGATGCATCCAAATATGCTACACAACAAAATAGTAAATAAAAGTTAAATAATTCTAAAAAATTAAAATTAATTTATTTAATTACATAATGTAAATAAAAATTTTAAAGAAAAAATTAAAGTTAATTTTAGTTATTTTAGTAAATTAAATAATATAAGTACAAGGGCTAAAAACAATACAAGGTCTGATTTACAAGTGTGTATACCTATATATACAAATCTTTCCTTTTTTAGTTAAAAATTTATTTACACATATGCATAATTTAATATTTTATTTATTTATAATATTTTACAAAAATTGTAATAATATTTTTATTTGATTTTTAGGAGCTAATTTATTAGGTTAATTAAATAGGTACAAATATAATATATACATGGTGATACATATACAATATATAAATGATTTGAACTTTGTTGGTTTTTGGCATTGTGTTTTATTTGTATTTTATTGAGTTAAATACAATATTGACAAGTAAGTAAAAATATATTATCCACAAATATGTACAAAGAAACTATTTATTTCATAATATACATATTGTACATAGTTATAATATATAATAATACCTCAGTTGGCCACCTTTCACACCTTAACTCTACATTTTATAAATTCACCTTCATTTTAAAGATAATTTAATTTGGAGTACAATGAATGTGAATTTGTTGAGTATGTAATATAGGTGGGGAAAATATTGATCTTTAAAGCTGAGCTATGCCACTTTTTGAGAGTGATGTTCTTTACACTATATATACATATTTTTATTTTAGTTAATATTTAAAAAATAATTAGTTACACTTTTCAAGAAATAACAATTGTTATTTACAAAAGAGTTAGTGATGATTAAATTAAAGAGAGTATAATATACATAATAGTGTACAATTGTTGAATATACATGTGACAAGTTGTATGGATTTTCTAATAATTAGGGTTTATCTCCCCCTGCTCTCTTCCTTGTCAATCAAGTCAAGTCTTGACCTTCTCTTGAGGTTTGATTCTGCATGTATCTATTACATATATACGATGCTTTAATTTCTTTATTTTTCTTGTCTTTCTTTATTTATTTGTTTTAGGTTAAAAAAGTGATAAATATACAATATTTTCAGAAGGAAGTTGGTTAGTAAGAAGATGGGTTTATTGATATGTACAATTGTTTTATAAGGAAGCTAAAATAAATGAAGAATGGTGTTTTTTTGAAATTCAAATTCATCAACTACCAAAAACACTAGGTGAGTCGCTGCTATCATCCATCGTACGTCCATAAACCTCCCAAATAGTGGTACCATCTTCCCTGGATATCAAGTTCATTATCTGGCCCGAAGGGAGAAAGGAGGCTTAGCACACCAAAATGATTTTCTATGGTCGAAGGCAAGTGCTTGCAGTAGCAACCATACACTGAAAAGTGATGTACAAGTACTTATGGAACAAGTCTAGGGATTTGGGCTCTATCCTTATGGTTGCATCATCGCCCACTCTTTTTGGAGGTAAGTATCTGCAATCAATGATGGGGTTACTCTACCCAAAATAATTTTTATTTGTCCTTAAATTTAGTATAGGGTCAAGTTTTCCTTAATAGTCTCGATTTTACATAGTTGTAACTTTTGGATTTTTTTTGAAGATAACGAAGTGATGAAATTTCCAATTTCCTTTTTATATTATATGAGTGAAAATCGGGAAGGAACTTGGAAATGCTAATGTGCGAGAAAATCAATCATGTAAGTACGAGATAGAGCATTCGTACCTTATCGCTAGCACTCTACGCTCGAGGTGATATATGCATAAATAAAAATATAGAAAATAAACTAACCCAAATGATGCACGAGAACTGCCCTAGTAGTACTATTAATGAGCAAGAACGAGTTCCTTTGGCTAAGTCCAAGCTATGCTCTACTCTAAATGTGCAGAAATTATTGTTTAGGGGCTTTGGACGTAATTGTTTACATGGATCTAGCATGATAATAAAACCAACTTCTAAGGGCTCAAGGACACATGCGAGAAAACAAAGAAAAAGAAGGCTTTGAAAACAAAATCGATGTGGTCTCCCAAGTGCATATGTACTAGGTGAAATAGACCTCGTACACTCAAGGTATATAGTGGCCTTTTAGAAAATAGAAAAAGAGGAAAACGTCATATAAATAATTACTAATTTTTACAAGAATAATGAATGATTAAAATTGCTAAATAAAAAAATTCTAAGAAAAATGGTACTTGTGGCTGATCTCCTCCAAATATTATTGTCCTCCTTCTACGCTCTCGTGCTACTTGATGAAGAAACAAGTAGCCCGCACTTCACTCAGGTGCACTGATGCTCCTAAGAGAGCTGACCTTTCATGTTGGGCCCTCACAAGAAA
This sequence comes from Ottelia alismoides, assembly GCA_037367405.1. Taxonomy (NCBI): domain Eukaryota; kingdom Viridiplantae; phylum Streptophyta; class Magnoliopsida; order Alismatales; family Hydrocharitaceae; genus Ottelia; species Ottelia alismoides. The sequence continues at coordinate 1,439,564 of JAZKJV010000862.1, read as the reverse complement.
GAAGAAACACAAGATAATGTAAGAAACTTTGTTAAGAAAATATGAGAAAAAATAATATAAAATAAAAATAAGGAATATATATTAGCAAACAAAGATGTGGATATGAATCAAAATGAGGAGAGCGAGTAAAAATGATCTCAAATGAATTTCTATGTCCAATCATGGGGAGCTTTCAGTGTCCGACAAATTAGATCATGTAAGCATTGTATAAGCTCCCTCAGAGCACATGATAAGATGAATGTCGATAATATATGGACACAACAATATTTACAAAATAAATGAATGAAATAAGTGACAAAAATACAGATAATGAATATGTTTTAGCAATATAAACAATGACGAAAAATGTGACGAAAATGAGAGAAAGAAAAGCATGTATCTGCCTCCCCGACAACAATGTCAATTGTAGAACAATGATGTTTAAGGTTTTAAATTAATAAGATTATTTGCAATGTCGTTGCAACCCTAAAAAACTCTCATAAAAAATTATTTGTATTTCATACATAGATCAATCCAACAAACAAAAAAATGAATGTAAGTACAAGAACGATGAGTGTTATTTATTTACTTGTATAACGTACATGATCGAACTCAAGGAGGTTACAAAATCCCTCGGGATATTAAATTAATGACATAATCAACGAAATAATGGAAGAATTTCAGTGCACATTTCTTTCGGTTTTGTATTTTTTGTTTTTGTTTTTTTATTAAATTTTATATTTTTATTTACTTTTACATTTTTTATATTTTTAATTTTTGAAATTTAATATTTTATTATTTTTGAAACAAAAGAAAATATAAAAATGAAAAAAAGAACATAAAATAAGCACACTTTCTGTATTTTTAAACAACTCAAAAGTATACAGAAAAATAAAAAAAATATTTTTTAGGATGTATTTAATTATTTTTGGTATTTAAAAAAATGGATATTTCAGGATTTTTAAAACTTAAAAATATAGAAAAATGCAAATATCGAGCTGTAGAAGTTTTTTTTATTTTTGATATATAGAAAAAAATTATAAGATATATATAGAAATAGCGGAAGTATTATTTGGTTTTAAAAAAGGTAGTTTGTCAATTTTTTGGATTTTTTTAAAGATTTTATATTAATTTTTATGCATTTTTTATATTTTACAATATGACTGGTTTTTATAAAGAATATAATAATGAAATATTTGAAAAAATTAAAAGAAATGACAAGAGAAAACATGATTTTTTAGACTTTTACGTAATATTATTTTTTCAAAGTGACTAGGAATTTTTTATCGCATTTTTAATTATTAAATAATAAAAACAATGAAAGTGCAAAAGACAAATTTTGGATGAAATATGTACTTAATAGAAAGCTACCATGACTTTTGCATAATTTTTCAATATATATTACTCATTTTATTTGATTTTTAATATGAAAAATAATATGCAGTTTCATATGGGTATATATGCAAATCTTTATAGTTAGCGTACTAGCATTAAAAAATTTAATAAAAAATCTAAAAATTCTTCCAAAACATATAAAAAAATCTTATGTATTTCTTTTTATTCATTTTAATTTCTGACCAATTTTCACCTTTTATTCCTCTTAATACTCACGAAATATAAAACTGTTAAAAATTATAAATTAAAAAAATCAATTTAAAATCCAAAAAATGATAAAATGGATTTTTTGGAAAATATAAAAATGTCTTTTATTTTGTTTATATTTCATACATTTTTAACATATTTGTTATTCTAAAATATTACAACATTATTTTGATTTTCTATTTATTTAGTTCATTGTATTTGATTTATTTGAAGGCTTTAAAAATTGTGGGAAATTTGAAAAATGACAAAAAATATTAAAAAATTATCTAATACCTAATAATATTTTTTGTTAAATTTTCTTGTTATTTTTGATGGAGTTGAAAAATACAGAAAGAGTCAAGTCTATGCATGTTTGAAAAACGCTTTAGTTTCTTATTGTTTTTAAAATTTAAAAATAATATGTTGCAAAGTAAATAAAATAAAATAAATCAAAAATTAGAAAACCAAAAAAAATTTAAAGAAAAAAAACACAAAAATATAAAGCATTTAAAAATACAAAAAACCAACATAGTGCGTATAGAACTTCCTACATTCTTTCATTGATTATTCATTACATAGAAGAACCCTCATGATTTTTTGTAGCATCCCTGAGTTCGATCCTGCTAGATATACAAGTAAATTATATAGCAATATCTCTTGCTAAAATTTCTTCTTTATTTTTGCTTGAGATTAAATAAATTTTTTTGACACTTCATTAGAATGGAACAATGTTGATGCGGATTTTTGTGGACGGATAAATTATGGTAAAAGTGTGTCGTTGCTATCCCCAAAATCCCGTGACAACAAAATAATTTTTTTTTATTTTTGCTACTTAATAACCTGTATAGCGGAGCGGGTCGAACTTAGGGAGGCTACAATTCCCGAGGGTAATTCAATTAATCAGAAACTGATTAAAAGAAAATAAGAATCCCAAAGGACAACTATCCTTGGTTTTTGTGAATTATTTATTTATTTATTTTCGAAGATTTTCAAATTTTTAGTGATTTTGATTTTGCAATTTTTTATTTTAAAAAATAACACGAAGTAATTTTCACAAGATCAAAAGTACGCACACCAACTCTTTTTGTAATTTTTAAATTAATCAAAAAGACTCAGAAAAATGCAAAGAAAATATTTTTGTGTTTTAAGAGTTTTGAAATGTTTTTAAGAATTTTTGCGGAATTTTCAGATGTTTTTGTATTTTTTTAAAAATCAATTAGCAAGAAAATATGAAAATGTGAACAACCTGGAGTAATTTGCAACTTAAAAATACTTTAAGTATCCAAAACTCCTGACAATTATTTTTAAGACAAACTAGAAGCAATTATCTACAAACAGTAATTGAAAGCACAATTTTTGGATTTGAAAATTTTTCTGTGATTTTTATAAGATTTTTGATGTTTTTCAATTTTTTGGGTTTTATAAAAAAATAATGCGTGAAAATTGGTCAGAAATTAAAAGACAAGGAAATAAATCTACCCTAATTTTTTTGTAAATTTTGGAACAATTTTCAAATTATTATGAATTTTGGGATTTCAAACAGGGAAAATGGCATGTTTTTGATTCTTTAATAATAATAAATGAAGGGAAAACACAATGAAAATTTTACGCTAAGAAGATAATCACATCAGGGGCATAGCACAATTTTTGCAAGATTTTGGATCATAAATAACATTTATTTCATTGAAAGAGAGCAAGCAATTTAAAGTCTGAAATCACAAGGATGGAAATGTAATTTATCAAAGTTTTTGTACGAAATAATAATAGAAATAAAATGCAAGAGAAAGTTCACAATTTAGTCAAAAAGCATGTGCAGTGTAAGTGACCTTGAGGCTGGCAGGAACTTATTCATAATTTTCAGAAGATTTGGGGCCTTCACGCAATTTGTCCAAAAAATATATATTTTTTATAAGCCTAGGGCTTCCACCTTCGTCGTTCTTCAAAGGGGCACCACAGGGGGCCGCCACCGCCTAAGATGAGGGCGGGAGTTGCGTGCGTGGGCGGCGCCGGCGTTGATGGAGGGCGGGAGTTGTGTGCGCGGGCGGCGCCGGCGTTGATCTGCGGGAGGATGCGCGAAAGCTTCAGAGGCGGAGGCACTCGGCAGGTCGGCGGGGGTGGCGTGCGCCGGCGGCGCCGACGTTGGACAGCGAGAGGACGTACGAAAGCTTCAGAGGCGGAGGCACTCGGTAGGTCGGCGGCGTCGCGTCGCCTAATGGAGCGATACACGGAGGAGCGGCGTGGGACTGTGCACGGGCCCAGGTGGGATGGGTGGAGTCGCACGCCCAGGCGGTGGGACTCGGCGGGGGCGCTGGAGGTGCACCGCCCTCACGCGGAGGAGAAGCTTCAGAGGCGGAGGCCGGCCGCGCAGCTGGCTAAGGGTCGCGCGGCCTGTGCAGGTCGACGGCGGCGCGACGATGGAGGGCTGGACGGCGTGCCGGATTAGCTCAGGCGGCGAGGGCCGCTGGAGGAGGAGGGTGGCGGGGGGTGATGTCCCCGCAGCCTGTGCCGAAATTTTTTGTTTTTTTATTTTTTTAAAATTTTCATTTGGATGTAAATTGTAAATCAGAACTGTAATAAAATTTTTTATTTTATTTTTTTAAATCCGAGAAATAGGAAGGGGAAAAAGATAAAGAATTTTTTATTTTTTATTTTTTTGTTGTTTTTTATTAATGGTCCTGCAACATAAACGTTAGAGATAAAGGAAATAAATGCCCTTTTTTTATTCTTTTTATTTATTTACAAATCGAAAAATGAGCGGGGATTCGGCGGAAAGGAGGGATTCGAATCCGATCTCCGACCACCGTACGCGGCCGGAGTTGAGAGATCGTGGACGATAGAAATAGAACGTGTGTAGATCGAGAAAGTGAGAAGAAAATTCGAGTCGATGGCGGATCAAAAATCGTGATGAATTTTTTTATGATTTAGAAGAACAAAATGAAGATAAAAATGCGACAAATTAAAGTATGATTAAACTAAGATAAAAGTACAAAGAAAAATGTGGATCTCACCTTAGAAGCGGAAAATGGACCGTGATCGCCTTGACAAGGCCGACTCGCTGTCACCGGACGGCTTGGAGACTAGGCAACTTTCTCGACGAAATTTTTTTCTCGAAGATTGGGCTCCTCTCTCTAACGATTGATCAAGTTGAAATGAGAGAGAAGGAGCCATATAAATAGAAAAGATGGAATGAAATTTGAATTTTTGATTTTTTTTGGATAAAAAGATAAGAGAGATAAAAATTGAAATGAATTTTTGATTTTTTTGGTGGAAGAGATAAGAGAGATAAAATGAGAGATGAGATAAAATAGAAGAGAGATAAAATTATTTACAAAATTAACTATTTTTTTGAATTTTCATCACTTTATTTAGTGGAATTAAAAAATGTTATTTTTTACGATGGTTAGTTAAAATAGCAACTATATGCATATACTATATACATATATGACATTATATACAAGGGTAAATGAGGAAATTAGTCCTTTTTTATTTGAAAATTTTATTATTATTATTATTATTTTAAATAATTAGTAAAAATATTTACAAATATATACAAATACAATATGCACAAAGTATATGTGAAAATTGCACAAACCACCCTAGAAAACCAACTTTTCAACCGTAACTCCAAAAATTATGAAATTACATCCATTTTGAAGATAATTTAATTTAGAATCCAATGGAAGTGATATTGGTTTAATTTGAGTTCATATGGAGCTGGAATTGATCTTTCAATTAGTACTTAGTGGCTTTTTCTAGGTGTGGCTACTTTTATTCTGTACATGATTTAATTGTGCAATCATTTTTATTAATTAGGACACATTTTTATTTACAACTTTGGTTTTGAAATTTATTCGATTTGAGGTCAATTAATGCACAAATAAATTAGTGTTAGATATATACAGATATATACAAAATAAGTGAGAAGTATTTACAACAACACACACACATTTTTTTGATTTTCTTCTTAAGGACCCTTATCTCCCCCTACTTTATTCATGGTCGATCAGGTCAAGTCTTGATCTTCTCTCGGGGTTCGGGTCATCCTATATACAGTCTTCCTTTTCTTTTCTCTTTCTTTCCTTCTTTTTTTTATTATTTTCTTTTCTTTATTTTTCCTTTCTTTCTTTCTTTATTTATTTTAGGTTAAAATGAGTAAGAAGTGTACAATATTTACAGATGCAAGTTAGTAAGAATATGGAGTTAGTGTTATATGCATGTGTTTTATAAGGGATTTTAAGCTAAAATAAATGAATAAAGATGCCGAATTGCAGATTCATCAAACAACCTTTTGGAATAATTCATTAAAATAAAAACCTGAATTTTAGCACTCAACAAAATGGCATTGTTGCCGGGGAGGCATGGTGAGGGTAGTTAGGTTTTTCCTTTGATATTCTATTCTTGGATGTATATTTTGGTCTATATTTTTATTCATTCATTTCATTGTTCGTATTCCAAATGTAAATTTTCATTTTTTAGCACATCTTAAAACATATGTGTCTTTTACAAATTCTTTTGTTTCATCTTTCGCACAATGGTCTGACGAGTGAGGGTAACATTCTTAAGAGTGTCGATGCACCCAAGCGAAGTGGAGGTGATTTGATTCTTCACCGAGTCGCATGAGAGCGTAGGAGGTGGAAAGAAGAGTTGGAAAAACAACCCAATTGCAACATATATAGCTTTTGATTTAATTTTGCATTTTAGTAATTTAAAAACTATTGTAAGAAGGACACTATATATCTTGTGTCTGGGGTATGTTTCACTAAGCATCGATGCACTTAGGGGACCTTATCTGTTTTGTTTTCATCGCCTTTTTTTCTTTGCTTTCACAAGTTTTTATGTGCCTGAGCCTTCAGTGATTGCTTTAATTAGCCTGCTCGAGTCAGGTAAACGATTAGGTCCAAAACCATAAACAAGAATTTCTGCACCTATAGAGTAGAGCGTAATGGGACTTAATCAAATTTAACTAGTTCTTGCCCTCTAATAGAAGTTATTGCTAGGATGGTTCACATTAATATTTTAGGATAGATTATTTTTCTGTACTTCATTTTTTCACGGATCACCTTGCATTTAGAGTATTGGCGACAAGGAATGCATCTCTAAACTATTGCATGCATCATTATATTTTATTGCATATTGGTATTTCCAACTTCCTTCATTGTTTTCACTCACATAATTGAAAAAGGAAATTGGACACTCGATATGCAATTCATTTCAAAATATTCAAAATGAGTGACAACTTGATGAAACTAGGACTGCTAAAAAAAACTCAATCCTAAAAGTAAATGTAGGGGCAATTGCAACTGATTTGGGGAGAATAACCCCCTCATTATTTATATATACTTCCAAAGTAGGAAAGAGACAAACTCTTGGATAGACCCTAGGTAGGATTTTCAAATAGACTACTGATTCTATAAAAAAGATTTGCTACTTCTCAGTGAAAAAATGCAGGTAGCTGGTATGTTGTTTGTTTTTCTTTAACGGAGTGGATTATTTAAAGAAAACTGCATAAGGCTCGGTTCTTAAGTAATGAGTAGCCTTTTTTACAGCATGTACTTACATCCATATTTGTTAAAAGTGGATGCAACTAGTCATAAGAATTCAGGCGAGTCTTTAGGGAAGTACAGGTACCTAACATCTCATCAACTCTATTAAAGATTTATTTATCTCCAAATAAAATTGAAAAGATAACAGACCAAGCTCTATTGATCTTCACTTGTATTATTGCTAGTTCTAGAGATCCTTCCACGTATTTCACGCCTTTTACTCATTCTCTGCTTGTTTGACATTCGTGTTCTCACATCTTACCTCTTCACATCGAAGATGTCAGATTGGAGCATTTCTCGTTCGGACTTTGCTGACACATTTCAAACTCCAAACAGATCGTCTTCAAATCGGGGAGACTTACTTCCTGAGTATTGCTCTTTCTCCACTTCACCTTTCACTTCATCCATCAATCAACTGTTAAAGAATGAATCTAATCTTGATCTATATTTTATGACTCCATCATTCCTAAAGAATAATCCTGTGCAGTTTACACTTGTAGAAATTGATACAGTGCACTTGATGAGACATAAGGGAAAAGGTTCCATCATTAAAAATTCGAGGCTCAATACTACCATGTTAGCCTCCATTCAGTCCATTTAGGATCAGTTAACATAAAAATACTGACTTTTAAAACTCAATTAAGAGATATGATTCTCGATCTGAGATAGGATAGAAGAGATAAGAGAGAGGAGGATAGAAACAATGGAAGAGTTGGGAATGGGGAGGAGGACTGTATAGAGCCAGTAGCTAAGCTCTCACTGAGGGAATCCTATAGTCTAGTAGGACAAACAAATACATGAATTCAAATTCCTGTGATTCATGGGCATTTCGAGCTTAAGCCCACTATCTCACAATTACCCCCCATATTCCACATGCATATTGATGATGAACCATATGTACACCTTCAGCAATTCGATTGCATCTGCAGCACGATACACTACCCTAACGTTCCGTTAGAGGTGGTGAAGATGACAACTTTTCCCTCCATCTTGATGGACAAGGACCTCTATTGGGTAAACAATCTTGGAAAAGTTGTGGGTACGTGGGAAGAGTTGAGGTATGCTTTTCTACGCAAATATTATCCACTTGGATGCCTCAACCCAATGTGATTATTGATAGTAAACTTCTCCCAAATGTCCCATTATCCTATTCACAGGGTGTGGGAAAGATTTAAAGATTCAACAGAGAAGTGCCCCCATCATGATACTTCGAGGACAAGCTTAGTGAAAAATTTCTCTAGGGGCTTGAGTAATGAGAATAAGAAGTTGGTAGATACCTCTTGTGGGAGCAGTCACTTCAATAAAGATGTGGATGTCCCATTCAGATTTTTGAGGAGATGGTAGAGAGATTCACCGCTCATTCATCTTCATGTGCATTCGAGAAACATCCCATATCTTCTTCTACTACTGTTGCACCCTACAAGGCTTTCAATATGATGGGATCACATGACGTAGATAGAGTGGATAGTTTTTATCTAATCCTCATTGTAAATCACCTATCCAAAGTAGATGTAATTGAGAAACAACCCAAGGAGCTTTAGAAGCATCATGTGATAGAACAGAGAATGAAGAACCCGAAAAACTAGATGAGAAAACGAAGCATCTGGAGCTTCTTGTGAGTACAGACAACACATGCCAAAGTGCGAGTGCAACAACCAACACTTCTGCACGGGAGCAGTCTTCTTTTACTCAATAGAGTACTAGAGGACCATCCATAGTTCAACACATTTACTACGTTTAGACCCCTGACAAAGTCTCGCATCCTTTAAATTAGATTATCATGTACCAACAAGAAGGTTCATATATCACTGAGCAGCAAGCTCCACCTCTTCTATCAATCAGGAGTTGAACGAAATCTGGTTCGACCAAGAGCGCGACCAACCTCGTCCGTCAGGGCAAGGCTAGTTGGGTTCACAGTAGGGTTAAAGACCCACCCACTAGTTTCAGGGAGACAGACCACAACAGTACTAGCACCAGCTATTCCATCCTCAGTATAAGTCTCTACATCACTTCCAAAACTTGAGCCGTGTTCTACAACAGATGCGGTCTGCATATTTTCCACATCCTTACCACCAGCAGCAAAATGCATCATACGGGCAATATGCACAACCTCATCCTCCTCCTCATTACCAACAGTATTGATACAAACATCCTCCTCATTATCAGTCTTAGTGACAACCTATCGTTGAGTACCCCTAAATACCTTTGGTGAATCCAACACTTGATCTATGGCATTGTTGATGAGGAACATGAGCAATCTTACTCGGAGGCTTGATGACCTGACCACTACGAAGACATTTATCCCAGTACATGTTGAAGCAAATCCCAACAACATCAGATGAAAGGAACAGGAAGCTGATAATTGGTCAAAGTTGTCAGTGTAGAGAAAACCACTTGGGGTCGAAAACCCTGATTAAGAAAACAATTGATAAAATAGGAGAGAGAGAATAAGCAACTTCTCTCTCCTGTTTTATCTACATTGTATTATTTATCCAGGTAAGTATGCTTGGGTCAAACTGGAGGAGGCAGAATATACGTATGATGATTTTCAATGAAAGAAAGAAATCTCGAGAAATTTCACTATCTCGTTGATTTTACAACAATCTCAAAGAAACATTCAAAACAAACATGATTTTACAAAAATAAATTCAAGAAAAATACACGATGAAAATTCACAGAAAATACAAAGAAAACTCGCTAGGTAGTTGTGTAACTACCCTAGAAAAATCTATGAAAAAACTAAGTCAAAATATGTCCAAAATTACACTACAGTATAAAGATATAAGCGCAAGAAAAAGATAATTTGTTCTGCTACAAGTTGGTTCCTGGTAGGGACTAGTTTTGAAAGAAAAGTAAATTTACTACATATAGGTCCTTGCACGGGGGCCTAAATGTGGTATCTGGAAAGTTCTGGAGTAGGATGACGTTTTGGAAGTCTAATTGATTTATGAAGCAATTTTTCTACCATTTCATGACTAAGGGACCAGATCAGATCGCAAGGCACAATCGTGGCCGTCAGTTAGTGCCACATGTCACAAGGCAGTACACCCTAGCGTTATTGGTGTTCTTCAATCCTTCTCACATGTGTCAGGCCTGATCTCTTCACTGATTTATCCTCGGTGGACAAAGTCGATCTTTGGCCTTTGGCAAGGGCCAGGAGGAAGACTCCTTCTCCCTCCGAGCTTGCCAGCAGGTGAGTGCTCTTTGAGGTAGCGAATCACGACGGTGGAACGTCGATGAAGATGGCTGAATAGCAAATCTTACATCTTTCGAAGGTTCTTGAATACGAGCTTTCTTCAAAGATTTTGATCTTCGGATGATTATTTGATTTTCCCGATTAAATAAGAACCTGCAAATGATGATGTTCTTGCTCGATCCACACTTTAATCGACCAAAAGAATGAACATCTTTGCATATCTAAAATGCGCTTTCTAGATTATGTGATAAACATGCGAATACACGAAATGGAATATGGATTGGGATGAATCAAAGCACATTTGAAAGTGATTAGGAGTTGGAATCTAAAAAGGTTGATTAAGGTTCCTAATTATGTGATTAAAAATGCTAAACGAGGCACGAAAAATTAGGAATAAAAATGCAAGGAAGGGATGAGTGAGTACTTGGGAAGTATGAGGTGTATGACCTCATGTCGTTGCTCGACGGTCGATGGCTGGAGCTGAACGCGATGGTGAAGTTGTGATGCAAGGCGACACTCTATCTTGGAACTCTCCTTCATTGACTCGTCTTCCATTAGAGGTGATCCTCAAGCTCTGTCACGATTGGAACGAGGCGGAGCACAGTAAGAAAGTAGGGCCGACCACCAGTTAGTTTTGGAAGTGAGGAGTTAGGAAAGTTAGTTATTAACTGCGAAGATGAGGGGCTTTTATAGATGAATATGAAGGAGGATAGGTCAAAATCAATGGTGTGCGTGGATAGTAATTGTTGGAGGTAGATGATGGAGGGTTAAGATCAAAGTTAGGATTTGAGGTGGCGGGTAGAAATGGAAGAAGGTGGGAAGTTGGAACAAACTCGCCAGCCTAGATTCTTAGGGATGAAGCACTAGGTGCTGACGCATGTCATCACTTGGTTGGCCATATGGATAAAATAACTTACAATTTATATATTAAATAATAAACCATATTATTTTTAAAATTATATAAAAATGAAAAATGTAGATAATTAAATTACTTTAATTATGGTTTAATTAATTTTAATAAATAATAATCATTTTAAGAAATACAAAGATTATATTAAGTGTAAATAATATTTAATAAGGAGTTTTTGGATTTTTAATTGGATAAAACAACAACAAAAAAGCCTTTTCCCACAATTAAGTAGGGTTGGCTACATGGATTCTTCGCCTCAAATCTTTCTTGGGTCTGTCTCGAGCTTATATCCACAAAACTAAGATCCCTTCGTATAGTCTCTTTCCAACACTTCTTGGGCCGTCCTCTCCCTCTCTCAGCCGGCTCAACATCCCAACACTCGGATCTCCTAACTGGTGCATCAACTGATCTTCTTTGCAAATGTCCAAACCATCTTAAGTGATTTTCTCGCATCTTATCCTCGATCAGAGCTACACCAACTTTCTTTCTGATTGCATCATTCTGAATCCGATCTTTACGTGTGTGACCACACATCCACCTTAGCATTTTCATTTCTGCTGCATTCATTCTCTGCACATGTCTATGGTTCACATGCCAACATTCAGATCCATAAAGCATGGCAGATCTCACAGCTACTTTGTAAAACTTTCCTTTAATTTTTAAAGGTATTTTCTTATCACAGAGAATAACAAAGGCTCCTCTCCACTTTAGCCAGCCTGCATTTATTCTATTAGTAACATCTCCATCAATTTCCCCATCATGTTGTAGAATAGATCCCATATATCTAAAGGAATCTCTATTCTAAATGTTATCGTCACAAATCTTCTCCTCGATTCCTTCACCATTTCTTCAATCAAAGGTGCACTCCATATATTCCGTCTTAGCCCTACTTATACGAAATCCTTTAGTCTCCAACTCATGTCTCCAGGCCTCAAGCTTCTCATTTACTCCATCTCTAGTTTCGTCAATTAACACAATATCATTAGCACATAACATACACCAAGGTAACTCATCCCGAATATGACTTGTCAACTCGCCCATAATCAAAGTAAAAAGAAATGGACTCAAACCAGAACCTTGATCTAAACCCATGTTGATGTCAAAATATCTAGTCTTCCTAGACGGGGTCTTTACACAAGATAAAGCCCTATCATACATGTACTTTTATGAGGTTAATGTATAGGATAGGTACTTGTCTCTTCTCCAAAACTCTCCACAATATCTCTCGTGGGACAAAATCATAAGCCTTCTACAAATCAATAAAGATCATATGGAGGTTCTTCCTTTTAGCTCTATAAATCTCCATTTTCTCCTCAACAAATGTATGGCTTCAATCGTTGAGCGACCTGGCATGACTTCGACATGGTTTTCTTTTACATTTGAAACTTTCCTCAACCTTATTTTGATCACATGTTCCCAAGTTTTCATAGTGTAACTCATAATCTTGATACGTGTATAATTTGAACAATTTTGAATGTCTCCTTTATGCTTATAAAGAGGCACCATGATACTCCTCCTTCAATCTGCAGGCATTTTCCTTGCTTCTCCAAATAACATTAAATAGATTCGTAAGCCAGGTCAAACTACACTCACCTAAAACTCTCCATACTTCTACAGGGATGTCATTCGGTCCTACACTTTTCTCGGGTCTCGTAACCTTCAGAGCCTCCTTTACTTCCTTTTCTTTTTATCTGTCTATAGCATACGCCCCCTATACTTAGCTTGAGTTGTGTCCTCATAAATCGGAGAGAAAAGAGAAGACATAACTTGTACTGAGTATAGAAAAGTCTAAAGAATAATTGAATAAGAGATGAATGAATAAATGAATGAGAAGTCGACCGTCCCCCCTATACTTAGGATCAAATAATCCTAAGTATAACAGATTGTACACAAAGTAGGGAGGGTCAAGGGTGGGAATGAACAGATCGTACTCAGACTGTCTCTCCCTATACTTAGGGTAAGATACCTCTATGAATAGACAAGAAGAGGAGACAATGGAGAGGATCAAAGAATAGAAGCACTCGGGGTGCACACCCCCTATACTTAGGACAAAGTACGTCCTAAGTATAGAAGATTGACAAGAAGGGGCGACACCTTTTCGGTAGATAAGGAATATATAAGAGGAAAAGAAGAAAAGTAGAAAAGATATCAAAAGATGGAAGAAGATATAGAAGGATGTACGCATCACTCCCCCTATACTTAGGGTAAAAGAAGCCCTAAGTATAGGCAACAACAGAAGTAATGAAGCGGAACAACGAATGAACACTCGGCTCATGCACCCCCCTATACTTAGGACAAAGTACGTATTAAGCAAGGAACACGAGAATGGGGTGGATGAGCAACACGGGAGAGAAACAGATGTAAACAAAAGAGAATATACAACAGAGTGGATATACAAATGGTCAAGAAGGTCGAAAGCAAACGTTCTTGCGGGACCGCTGAGGAATAGATCTCATTTGGTGCAGGTCAACATCTAGGTCCATGGTAGACGGAAGCCGATCAGGGTCAACAGGGTGTAAGTCCTTAGTGGCCCTAGGTCGAAGAGGCACAGACGGACCAGTGAAAGAAGTACGACTAGGTCCGACCTTGGGAGTCTCACTGATATCAAAATGAAATGGGATTAACTCATCATCATCAGAAGAAGTGTACTCAGTGTTGTCCTGCGAGGTCTCATCCAAGTCAAAATCAAAAGGAATGAACTAATCAGTAGAAGCAGTCGAACTCTGTTCGTCCTCAATAATCTCAACCGGATCACCTTTCTCATCAAAAGGCACGAATCCTCGAATAAAAGAAACTAAATCAAATTCGGCCTTTATCTCATCTGAATCTAAGAAACAGGAATGGACCCATCGGTGAAAGTAGTCGAGTCATGACCATCCTATCTACTCTCTAAATCTGCACTTCGCTCAATGATATCAATCCTATAAATCCTGTGGATGTCATCAACACAACGTCGATCATAGGAAGCAGAAACTCCAAGGTCTATGCTTTCCGAGCCTTCATCTTTGGAGAGGAATTCTTGGGTCTCATCATCAGTCATAAAGAAAGTCTCTCTGTTATCCTTATATAGATCATAGTCCTCGGGGTCAGCCAAGATAGGTGAAGGTGCATCAGGTGCAGGTCTCTGGTCAACAGTCTGTGTGGTGATCAACACCTCGCTTTCATCAACAGGACGGAAGCAAATCTCTCCTGATCCATAATCAATAACGGCCCTCGCAGAGGTGAGGAATGGTCGCCACACGATGATCGGAGAGTGCTCCCCTGTGGAGGTCTCCATGTGCAATACGACAAAATCAACATTATAGCTCGTGCCCTGAAAAGAAATGACGGTGTTTTCAAGGATACCCTTCAGCCTCTTGATAGATCCATCAGCAAACTGTACAATCATCCTGGTTTTCTTGAGAGGCCCTAAGTGAATAGTCTATACCAGCGAGAAGGGTAATATGCTAATCGAAGCACCGCCGTCGAGGAGAGTGTGATCACATGTGTGGTCAGAGATGGTGCAGCTAATGAAAGGTGTGGCAGTGTTCCTCTTCCTAGGAATGGGACGGTGTGCGATGGCATGGGCAGTGGACATGGTCAAGATATGACGCTCAGATCTGCTCCTCTGCTTTCTCTTCTTGGGAAGAGGAGCAGATAAACCAGTCATGGGCTGTTAAAGTGGGGCATGAATGATCTCATGAATAGTGGCCACCACTTCAGGTTCAGTCAACATTTTTTCAAATTTTTGGACCTCCTCCGTACAAGGGAGGAAGTCAGAATCAGCATATACACGAGGTAAGCCAAGAGCAGTCTGTACAACGGCATCCTCAGGGTCAAAGGTGGGACAGGGTGTGAATGAATGTGTGGTCAAAGGGTCTGGAAAGTGGGCACTCTCCTCACAGTCTGAATCAACCAAAGGTCCCCCGAACTCTTTTTGGATTTTTAATTTTTTCTCATTTTTTTGTATTTTGGGTGATTATAAGCTCTCATGGAAATCCTCGAGTGAACCCATATCATTAAATGGTGGAATATCATGGTCGCTCTTATTTATGCTAGTGAGGTGGTCAATCCTCTTTCTCATATGATCCATCATTTGGGTCAAGTGCTCAAGGGTGGACTCCATGAAAGGTGACTCCAACAGATCAATCTCCGGTGGATGTGAAGGTAGAAAATGTGTGGGGGGGGGGGTGGATGTGGGTAGAAGTCCGAGTCCTGATACTACGACTGAGGCGGATATGTACAAAAGTCAGGAGCAAAGTCCTCTTGGAAAAAGGGAGGTGGACTAGTTGGAGTGAACGAAGGATCCGCAAAATCCAGATAAAATACACTCCAGTCGGCCATCTCGAAGCAAGAGGAAAATGATAATCGGGAGAGCACGATGATCAAGTCAAGGGTAGTGAAGAAAAAGGTGCAAATGCGCAGATACGATCTCGAATAAACACAAGCAAGCACAAACAAAACACACACAAAACAATCCCTCAGTTTACCTACTCAACTCGGTAGAGATCGAAAAGTCGGTCTTTTTATCTTGTCTGTTTTAGAGTTAGGTAAGAAGTCCAAAAATTGCACAAACACTTAGAGGCTGAAATGGGATTTGGGCTCTAATTCTTAGTGTGTGAGCGAGCAAGTAAAACAAAGACAATGAGGGGATTACTCGCCCCAAGACAATTTTTTTTCTTTTTGGTCGATTTTAGGGTTGAGTAATGTTACCGGTCCCAATTTTATTGGTTATCACTTTGTTTGGATTTTTAGTGAGAAATGCACGAGCCAAACGGGGAGTCAATTTCACTTGGCACCTAAGTTGGCAAAATCAGAGGTAGAGAGGCAGAAAAGCAATGCAAGCGACAAATCAATGATGCATGCTAAAGAGAAATGCTCACCTTTCCTCCTGCACTCTACATGTAAAGATTCTCAGAAGAATTGAAACCTATCTGTATGAAAATGCAAGCCGATGAAATCACCCTAAGTTTCAAAAATTGCAATTAGCGTGAAGAACCGATGCTAATGACATAGAATGGAACCAAAGTGTCCGGTCTTGGAGTTTCCTCGGTGCCCACCAAGGTGGGTCCTGCACGCACTGTATGGAGAACTCTCGTGGTGCGGTGGTTCCGAGACTACATGAGAAGCAGTTTAGATTTGACTAAGTCCAAACGTCACTATAGGTACAGGAAAATATATTAAGTGTTTGGCCTTAATCTATTGCAAGAAATACAAAAACTAAGGGCTCAATCACACAAAGAGAAGAAAACAAAACCGAGAAAACAAAGGAAAAAAATGCGATGAAAATCGTGAAAAGCCGCGGTGAGCCCCCAAGTGAACAAACACTTGGAAATTGGGCCCGAAAGTCCAAGTCCTGAGTTCCTATATTATTACAAATTAAAGTCTCTCTCACTTCAAATTACAAAATAAATACAAGAAAATAAATAGGAGCTCGATCTTCAAATATCTCTAAGTCTCCTTGGTGTTAGGCTGGCAGACTGTTGCCAGCTTCACGTGGGTGCGTAGGCGCCTAGGGTGGAGCACCTCCCTCAATCCTGGTTCCCTCACACGAAGTCAACAAAGAGACGGGGTTAGACAGCTCAAACAGATATATCAAAAATAAAGACAATAAATGAAGAACAAATATAGACAAATATCACAATCAAGCAAAAACCCGAACTAAGCGTTGTTGCTCCACGGCAACGGTGCCATTTGTTGAAGGTTACTTTTCACGGGTCTAAAATACGTCTCACATAAGGTAGAGACACAGTCGTTGTGGTGACCCGCAAAAAAATCCCAATTCAAACAACAATCAACCCACAATAATCAAATAAGGCAATGAAGGTGAATGTGGAGTTAAAATTTATTATAACTCTACAATAGGTGTGTATAGTGCAAGTATGTGTAGAGGTCGAACACAGGGAACAAGCAGGATGGATCAAGGCAATAATGCTCAAAAAATGAGTGTGATGATTTGTCTACAAATGCTATTTTCTGTGGGTATTTAATTTTATAATTTTTATTTCATTTTTGATTTTACATTTTTTATATTTTGATTTTTAATTTACTGGATTTGTATTTTTTATATTTTTTATTTTTGTATTTACTTTTTCTTTTAATAAAGATATAATTTATATAAGGAATATATATACACTAGAGATACGAGAGAGATGAAAAGAGGGAAAAATACCAAAAATACCAGAAATAAAGTGTTTTCGTGATTTTAGATTTATATAATGTTTTTGTGATTTTTCTAGATTTTTCCTAATTTTTTGGTATTTTTAAAGTCAAAAATACTGAAAACATTGAATAAAATAAATAACCGAAATTAAAATGGAGATGAAAAATATCAAACAGTGTCAAAAGTTCTCCAAATTAATTTTAAACTAAAGATAATACCATAAAGAAAATAAGGAAATAGAAATTATATTTTTAGGATTTTTTAGGATTTTTTAATATTTTTATGAAGGATTTTGGGGATTTATAATTTTTAGGAGTTTTCTTTTGAAATTTTTAGTGATTTTTGGTTTGGAGATAAAACATACATACAAAGTATATATTTTTTTGGAATTTTTCAAAAACGTTTTATAATTTTTATGTATTTTCTAATGCAAACAGTGCTGAAAATACATGTTTTTTAATTTTTTAAATATTAAAATGCAATAAAAATGCAAAACAAAAACATGGCGTGAAAGAGCAGGTAGACAGGGAGCCATGGTAATTTTTTGATGATTTTTGGAATTTTATAGATGCATTAAATAAATAAAAACAACAAAAGGAAAAATCAATACTAGCGAGGTCTAATTTGCAATTATGCGAAAGTTGAAGGTTAAAATGTGATTTCCCCGCGAACTATGTAAATGATGAAAATAATTTTTGGACCGATTGCAAATAGCCCAAAGAGAAAGGATATCCTTGTAAAATCACCAGAATCCATGTGCGCAAGGCACGCGACCTAACATGGGTATATATGAAAACACAAAAACTATGAGGACTATATTTCAAATTTTCTAAAAATAATGCACGAGATCTGCAAGTTCCTGGACTGGTTAGAAATAAATAAGCTCACGAGGGCCTCTATGCAAAATACCCCGCTCCCTCACGCGCGAATGTCATGTGAGGTGACGTAGCTAGGGACCCAAATGCAATAACCAAAAGTGAAGGGGTCGTTTTATAAATATTACAAAACTATTAGAACTGCAAAGGAAAGATTCAAGACTATTTATTAAATACAAAAATGGGGAGATTGAAAATGCAAAATACTCTCACCCAAGCGGATCGAATGGTATCGGCGCTGTCACTTATACATGTGGCGTCCCCAGAGCGTACGATGCCCCTTCGCTTCAGACGACCATGATTAGATTATCTCCTGATGATGAACAACTAGCACGAACGAGATCCTACAGCTGCTGCTTCGTCTGGAGCCTCTCGCCAATCGGATGGTGGGGAGCGAGGCGGGAGGAACTGGGAAGCACGCCGCGTCCGGCAAACTTCAATCACTCCCTCCACGCAACCCCGACGGTGGCTCATGGGTCAATGAGGCGCAAAATACTCTGGCAAGGAGGTCTATCCACTAGAGCCTTCAAAAAGATGCGGCTGCACTAGGGCGCGCGGAAGGAGATGGAGGAGCGAAGCGCCTCCAGGTGCCCCAACGAACTCTCAAAATTGTTTCAGACGCTCTCGAGCACGCACGGACCAGCAAAAAATGATAGGGTAAGGGGCAAATTGCCCCAACCCCGTAGAGAGGCGAAATAGGATGGGGAGGCGATAAGAATGATCTCGCTGGAGCAAGCTCCGGCGAGGTGGTGGTGAGGATGATTGAGTGGATAAAAAGGTGAACTGGATGTGGGAATACGATCCTAATGTTACAGAGAAGGAGAAAATGCAAGAAAAATAGAGAATAACACGAACCTCGAGCTACAAAAATGGCGAGATGGGTACCTCACAACCGGAGCCAGAGATGGTTGGTGGAGCGCCGCTCCGGCCTTCGCCTGGCCTCACGCGAAGAAGCTGGAGGCTCCCCTGTCACGAGAGTCGATCCAGAGCTCCAAAGCAAGGTCAAACTAGGGTAGAAGAGGGTTCAAAAATGGGAGGAAAGGTTGGAGGGCTTTTTGAAAGAATGGTGAATGAGGCTCAAAGATCGAGTGATAGTGGTCAAACAAAGAAGATCTAGGAAGATCCAAGAGATCGGTGAGAATCAAGGATGAATAGAGATCAAATCTCATGAAGGTACTCTACTCCCTCAAGTAACCGATGGATGGCGAAAAAATCGAGAATAGGAGGATGTCAAGCGTTCTGACAGGGCTGCAGGGCTAAGGCTAGAGAGTTGACCTGCGAGTCAACTTTCCAAGCCGGTTGGTCCACATGGACCAACCAGGAAAAATCCAGGGAAAAACAATGCTAAAACCATTTAAAAATAGTAAATGAAATTATTAAATTTTGGTTATAAATTAAATTTTTTTATTATTTTATAAATTATTTTCTGGTGATTTTTATTTATTTTTATGAGGATTATAATTACAAGTTACCTTTTAGGCCTATATAGGTATATTTATCTATATGTTTTAATATTTTATTTTTATTTTGTGAATTTAATTTTATTTATTTTTTGTATTATTTTATAAATTTACAAAGCATTTTTATACACTTAAATATATTTTTATTATATTTTTCTGAAGTGTTTTGTATACTTAATAAAATAGTAGTAATTATATAGGTATATTTATGGGCATTATACCTAGGTATTGTGTACATGTATTTTATTTTTGTCTTTTCTTTATGTTTTTTTATTTTAATATACACATATATTATACATAATATATCAAATTATAAAAATAAAAATATAAAATTATAAAAATAATGAACAATAAATAAAATGAATGTTTTAATCTGGACAAGTATACAATAGGGATCCAAAACTCAACTTTCAAACCGTAGCTCCGCCGAATGCGATAGCACCTTTATTAAATATCTTACTTCAAATTATATACAATTAAAGGTGAGTTTAATATATTTGGAGTTTTTATTTGAGAGATACATGTCTGGGAAGTTGGGATTTTGGAAACTTATTCAGATCATAACTTTTTATCTATACTTTATTTTTGTGTGAATTCATTTTTGTATTTTTCTTTATTTAATTATCTACAACTTTCATATACAAAGTTTCTCATTTTAATTATAAAATTGGAACCCAAAATAGGTCCCAAAATGAATAAAGACTGAATTAAATAAAAGGGATTTTTATTGTATTTAGGCCTTTATCTCCCCCTACTTTATTCCTTGTCGACCTAGTCATCGAGATGCCTAGGTCTCGGGGTTTCGGGTCATAAAATATTTATAATATTTTATTCGTTTTCTTTTCTTTTCTTTATTCTATAATTTTGGCTTAAAAAACCGTATTTTGTACACTATTTACACAAATATGCATGGATACAAAAATGCATGAATTAAGCCTATTCACACGCATTCACTCGGGCTTTTAAGGCCAAAATGATAGAATAAAGATGATGAAACGTAGACTCATAAGCCGTTGCTCAGATGAGGCGCCGCCTGCTGGCATCCTACCGCTCCTAAGTGTAACAAAATCAGCATCAAACATGTATGCAGTAACATCACCAAGTGAAGCACTAGGAGTGGTAATCTCAGTGAACTCTACCTGCTCAGACTTCCTCTTCTGGTTGTTCGTGTTCGGCTCGATCTGGGCAAGAATGGCGGCCTTTCCTCTCACAATATACCTCATCTTCTGTCAAAACTCATCCATCTCCCGTCAGAAGGTGGCATGCTGCTCAGACATGAGGCGGGCTAAGTCAACCAAAGCGGGGTTCTCATAGGTGGGCCCATAAGAACTTGACAGGTGGCCTCTCTGAAACTGAGGTTGTTGCTGTGGAGGAGGGTGAGAGGGATACTGCGAGTGATACTGCTGCGGAGGCTGTTGCTGCCTCCAAGACTATTCCTGCTGATAGGGACGAGGACCATGCTACTGATGTGGTGGAAACTGTGACTGCTGGTGTTGCTCTCGCTGCTGGCTATACTAGCCACCCTGAACCGGAGGCTGTTGTTGGGAACTGGTACCTCTGGTCGTCCAATGGAATCCGGGATGATCTCGTCGGATCCCATGCTAGGGTCGGTCATACCATATCCCATTGACATCCATCAACGGTCCTGCTCATAAGTGGTTGGGGGTAGTACTGTCAGGGGCTGGTCCGGCTGATACACCACCATCTTGTTGTCCTGAGATGGTGGTGACTGGACGTACTGCTACTGCTGCGGCTGGTAGGGCTTTGCCTGAACAAGGTGAACCTGTCGGTACCAAGCGGAGGGCTGGGCCGAACTGCTGCTGCTGCCGGTGTCTGCCCGTGACCTAGGACGGGGCTGAGAAGTCATATGTGCCTCCTGGATAAACATGATCTGTGTCTTCAGGTCACTCATCATCTGTGCCATCTGATCGATCTACGTCATGACCTGACACTACTTTTTCTCTATCAACTCGATCCGGTCCAGCTTCTAATTTATGATACCCATGTCTGCGATTGTCGACTCTGCCTATGCTGCTGCCGCTGATGAAGTAGAAGGACCGGCATCGACCAGTGCTATCCTCTGATATGATACGACTTGTGGCTGGGGTCTCCCCTGAGTGTAGAGACGGGTCTGGGACATCATCGTATAGTTCTCGGCCATCACCTCGTAGATGACCCAGACCTGATACTCATCCTTGGCAAAATATGAGCCTCCACAGGATGCATTCACTAACCCCTATATCTATGGTGTAAGCCCGTAGAAAAAACTATGAACAAGGTTGGGCTTGGATATGTCGTGATGGAGGCACTGGTTTGTGAGCTCTCAGAACCTCTCCCATGCCTCGTGGAATTGCTCATTGGGGAGCATGGAGAAGTTGCTGATCAAGGCCCTAACTACATTCGTCCGACCGAGTGGATAATACTTGTTCAGGTACATGGTTCAAACCCAAGTGGTAACAAATCTCCCTTAGATGCTTCAGCCAGTGGGCTGCTCTGTCTTCGAGGGAGAATGGAAAAGCAACTATACGGATAGTGTCCTCATCCACATGCCGATCGTGGACAGTGTTGCAGATCATCTCGAACTCCTAGAGATGGAGGTGTGGCTCCTCAGTCGCGAGCCCATGGAAGAGGGGAAGAAGCTGAATCGTTTGAGGAGGGAACTTGAAGTCCCCTACAATCGCTGGCAGCACGATCCATCTGTATGTGAGCGTCGATCCAGTATTGTGCAACTCCCGCATAGGTCGTGCTGGTGCTGGCTAGACTGGCTCCTCAGGATGATCTCTGTCTGGAATGTCTCCCTCACCATCGGCTCTCGGTTGATCTCTATCTGCTCGCAGTATCTCCATCTCCTGGTGCATCTCAACTATGAAAGCCCCCTGATCTCGAATCTGTCTCTACATCGTCTCAAGGGAGGCTAACAGGGTGTTGTTGATCTCACCCTGGTCCAACACATATGTCTGCTCTGGTCTGGGACCAACGGTGCGCTCCTCGCTGCTGGCCATGCTCTCTACAAAGGCAAAAGACCTAAACTCATGTGCCGATAAATCAACTAGCTGATGCTCTCTCTGATCGGGCACTAGTATCTCAGAACTGGTATTAGAAGAGTGGTCAAGGGGGAAAAGGGTGGAATCTAACTCGGGTTCGGAGAGCGGGTCTCGGCTCTTACGAACCAACCTAGTTGAGCGGGCTGGAGTGTTGTAAAGCAATGCAACATAAGGCTACCTAAGGGACCTCCTGCCCAACATCTCGATCTAGCGAGTGAATGCGGATGAGATCTGGAAATACACAAGATGAGAAAGCAAACCCCCGATTTACCTACTCAACGCTGAGCTGAAGGCCGTAAAAGATCGGTCAATTATCTTGTCAATTTTTATTAGGTGACCAAATCAATCTTTCAGAGCGATTAAGCGAGCTGATAGGAATCCAATACTCCCAATAGACTGTCCCGTATAAAAGGCCGGTAGTCTGCTCAGAAATCGGATGTGGCTCTTGCCTAGTGTGCGGGTCACACTCTCTCTCATCCAAACCAAACAACGAGGGGGTTACCTTTCCCAAGACAAATTTTTAGGTGAGGTGTCTTTTAGGGTCAAGTGTGTTTAGAAGTCCCAATTTTATAGTTTTTGTTTTTTAGATATTTTTCAAGCAAACAAGTCCTAACGAATTTTTCGGTTCTCCAGGTTATTTAAGTCCAAAAACTGGGAGAGAAGGCGAAAAAGCCGATGCACGATCAAACACGATGATGCATGCAGAGTAAGAAATGCGTACCTGACTCCATCTCTCTATATGCAGAGTGATCCGCGCATATAAGTAAAGACTGAAATAAAACTACCTAGATGATGCACGAGGAAAACGACTTTAGATGAAGCAATTCTACACGAGAAGCACAATAGTCGAGTAATCAAACTAAAGTCATGAGTCCGATCTCGGAACCACTCGGTGTCCGCCACAACGGATCATGCACGTGCTGTATGTGGTTCCTCACGACACGTGGATGATGGCCGTCCTGACCACTAGGGTATAAGGTGCTAAATGGTCGTTGCGACCCAAGCGATCAGGCTCGATCAATCAAGAAAAATAGACCACCAATATAAAAATCAACTCGAAAATCAATAGCGGTCTCGCTATTTTATTAACCTGGTATAGCGACCAGGGTCGAACACAAGGAGCACGAATTGGCCTCACGGCCTACAAAGTAGTCAAAAAGAAAATAGAAGGAAATGAAAAGGTATTTTTGGTGGTTTTTAAGTCTTTTTATATTTTTTTTGGATTTTTAATGTATTAAGAAAATAAAGAAAGCAAGAAAGCAAGCAAATCAACTATTTATTTAATACACTAAAAATCAACCAAAAATTCAAATAAAAATATTTTTGAGTGTTTTATAAGTTTTACTGTTTTTAATGAATTTTTGGGATTTTTCTGATGTTTATTTAATTTTCTAAAAATCAAACAGTGAAAGGAAAAGAAGGTACTGTCCAGCCAAGCTTAAGAGACCTAGATAAAATATCTAGAAATCCCCAATAAGGCGGGAGGTAATTTTACTGTATAGAGAAAGAAACAAGGAAAATTTGGGCACCTAAATTATTATTTTTGGTTTTTTAATTTATTTATTAGAATTTTTAGAAGTTTTTAGGTGTTTTTCAATTTTTATGAGTTTTATATAATGACAAATGGCCACAATTGGCTAGAAAATCAAGCACAACAAAACAAACAATAGATAATTTTTTTGTGATTTTTAGATGAATTTTAATATTTTTTTGGGATTTTTAAAGTCAGACAGTGATGAAAAGTGATGTTTTTGAATTTTTAAAAATATCAAATCAAAATAAAAATGTCTCCAAAGATCCCAGAAAATTTTACACAATGGCAGGAGCCATGTGTCCAATTTTCATTGGATTTGGAGTTGGTTTGCTATTTTATTCAAAAATAAGAAGTGGGTACTGTGCACAGGGACCGAAGTGCAAATACCAAGAGTCTTGGGGGGTCCGGTGCAAAATACCCAGGAAAACACGTGCGTGGCGCGTGCCTGGGGCACTCAGGGACCTAAATGTAAGGAAAACAAGCTTCGAGGACTATTTGGTAACAGGTACCAAAAGCCCAAGGGCTTGTTTGCAATTATCCCAAAAATAAACGCACATGCACAATTACTTTACGCACAGGGGTATAAATGCAATAATCCAAAACTATTCATTCATTCCATAACATCTCAGAACTACAAGGTATAAAATGCAAACAGCCCAGAAAACCATGTGTCGAAGCACGTGCTACACTATACACAGGGGCATAAATGCGAACGAAATAAAGTGCAGGGTCCTCAATGCAATTGTACCAAAAACTAAACAACTAGATAACGTATTTACAGGACTAAATGCTAAACGAAAGAAAAGAGAGGGCCTAAGGGTAAATTATCCTTTATTAAGTCGAGCCGCTGGATGGATGCCACGTGGTAGATGAACGGTTAGGATCAGATGGCCCTCCAAAGCTGGGCTCCTCGCGATTATCGGACGGCGGAGGTGTAGCCACGTGGAGAATCGAACGATGAAGGGCGTCGGTGGCAGAACCTTGCGCATCGGGCGGTCCAGATCGCCTCTCTAAGGATCTGACGGTGGCAGGACCTCCTCAGGTGGACAGTCGAGATGCGAACTGGAGGTCGAAGGCGATCGGACGGTGGAGGAGGATGCTGGACGAACTGGGCGCCGGCGAACTTCGCCGGGCTCGTGGCGGTGCTGGCGTCCTCCTGGAAGCTCGCTGAAGATCGAAGAAGGTGCGTGGGAGGCTTCCGCGTTGAGTGAAGGTCTCCGATGACCCAGCCGAGCTCTGGAGAGCTCCGGCAAGGTCGACGGAGCTGGTGCTACTGGACCGAATGGTCCAAGCCCTCAGATGGGCTTGGATGAACATGCAAAGTAGACCAGAAAGCTCGCGGGTCGAGGGCAAACTGCCTCGACCCCGTTAGGCGTGGTGAAGGTGGTCGGGGCGTCGGTGTGGGTGAGCTCCAGCGAGGGTGTGGACGGAGGAGCTCGAACCCCAGCTCCTGTGCGAGCTGGGTTGAGTGGAAGTGCGAAGAAGGTGCGCGAGGGAAGGGCGAAGGCGATGATGGATTCCGATGATCGAGGCGAAGTGGGAGATGGTCGGAATCAGCGAGAGACGGCGACGGTGAAATTTGGGGGAAATCGAAAATTAGCGAAAAGGAAAGGGAACTGGGTCTACCTGGATGGAGGGATCGACTATGGGCGAGCTTGCGAAGCTCTGGGTCCTCGCCTCAAGGAGCGTCGACGTCCGAGGCTCGAGCTCCTGCTCTGGGTGGAGCACGACGGTGGAGACTCGCCGGATTAGTGGTCTGAGCGTCCTCAGCCTCGCTGCAACACCTTCGGGGCAAGCTGTCACTCTCGCGATGAAGGTGGAGGTCACTGGAAGTGGGAATGACAAGCCAAAGATGGGAATGAAGGTGGCGGAGCTCGAGCTATATACGTTGGAGGGTCCAGCTAGGGTTGGTCGGGTAGGGCTGTGTGAGGCGCGGATCTCGAGGCGGGGGCTCCGGCGAGGCTGTCAGATGTGTCAGGAGTGGAGCAGACCCGGGGTTTAGGGAGATGGTGATCGGGTTTGGACACGAAAAATAAGAGAAGTCAGGTCGGGTGTCCAAAACCCGTGGAAGGTGGTCCTGGGGGGGAAGTTGACTGGGCGGTCAACAATCCCCTGGACCAATGGGAACAGGCCACGTGGAAAATGTTTATAAAATCATTTAAAAATAGTAAATGGGCGATTTATTAAAAAGTCAAAACATGAAATAATTTTGTTTTAATATTTTCTATTTTTTAGTGATTTTTAATTAATTTTTCAAAATAAAAATAGTGTATTTACATAGTAGGACTATATATAGGTATATATACAATATATAGCTTTTTATTTTTGATTTTTAATTTATTGATTTTGTGCATTTTTATTCACACTTTATATTTTATTTATAATATAAAATTAGGAATAAAAGGGTATTTTTATTTTATTTTTATTATTTATATACAAGGGTGAAATATATGTACATGTGTATACATGGTATATTTACAATATATTTTTGTGTTTTGAATTTTTGTTCTTTTTATTTTGTTTTTGTTGTAATTGTTTTTATTTTATTTATTTACACCATAAAATATAGAGTATTTACAAATTTTATGGAATTTCGTTTTATTTATTTATAGGGTGAAATAAATACAAGGGAGTGGCCTATATACATGATGAATATGCATAAGTGACTATTTTTCTTTTCTTTTTAATTTTTCTATTTTTATTTTGATTTTTATATTTATAAATATATACAAGTATTTACAAGCCTATGCTAGTCTCTTTTTGGAGGAAAATATTTTTATTATATTTACAAATATATTTACACACATGAGCCCCTATCTCCCTCTACTTTGGCTTTTATGCGGTCAGGCCCATGTTGAGCCCTCCCTTGGGATTAGGTTGCTCAATATTTATTCTAAATATTTCCCTCTTTTTCTTTTTACTCTTTATTCTTTTATTTTTGCACAAAAACATGCTAACTATTAAACTTTATACAATGCATGCTTTTGATAATTATTTGTATTTACATGAATATACATGTATTTGCAAAGGTTTTTGTAGCTAAAATATAAGAATAAAGAGTGATGAATGGGTATTCATCACCCCCCTATACTTAACTTTTGCTAGTCCCTTAGCAAACACTTATTTGAAAAAGAAGTGAAAAAGAAAGAAAGAAAAAGAAAAAGAGGGGAATGTACATGGATCAAGGTTGAATATTAAACTTTCCTTCATTAAATTGAATTATGGAGCTCGATCAGATCTTTGGATTATTAATGTGTCGGAACCTTATTTAGACTTAAGCTTAAGACTCAACAGCCTCTAAGTTCCACCAATCTATGGACAAGACTCCTCAATAAACCAGATCAGAACAAGTCTACATACACAAACTCTAATGACCATGAATCTTTCCATGCAGTGTAAGTGATATGTAGCTCCCCACCTCAGAAGTAACAAAGAAACACCCTCCCCCAACCTGGTAACTTTAATGCCTCAGTCTAGCAACTCTTTCCTCGAGAAGCGGGGTATTCCCTTCTAAGTTCAAGTGCAACCGGCTCAAGAAGAGGGGGAAGAAGTATAGACTTTTGGGAGCTCAGCCAGTGTAGCTAAGTCTCCCGCTGCAAGCTTCATGAGATGTAACATGGATACCATAAGCTTTTGCTTTATTTGGCTATATACACTCCGGAGGGTTATTAAATTTTCAATCCGACCCACCACTTTTTTGGAGTTCTTTTTGCATTTTTTTAAAGTGCCTCTGTACAACATATCTACATGGTGCAGCATATATACAAGAAATTTTCCTCTTGAGCCAGTAGACTATCCCTCTTTTGAAGCTTTATTGCAACCCACGGCTTCTGTCTTTAGCCTTCATCACCACTAGACCAAGTTGAGACGCACTTCCTTCACTAGAAGAAGAAGAGAGGTTCCGCCTAGAAGTACTACCCTCATATGCTACCCCAAGCCAAAGGAAACTGCCTCCTCACCACCTCATCCGTGGAGAGCTATGTGTAAGGTGCTGGTGGAAGTCAAGCCATTGTCTCTAAGAGTCATGCGTGTGTTGTTAAGTGCTCTACTTAGGCTCATCAAGATGACATATGCTCATAGCCTAGTGGACTCAAAGAATTAAGTCCTTATGGACCTGAAAAGCCTTAACCCTAAGCCCTATGAGGTTCCTCTTAGAATTAGGTGGATTAAGATCTTAATCAAGCTCCATTTCTCAATTTAATTCCAGGCTAGTTTAAATGTCAACTATCATCCAGGAAAAACTATATACATATATACACAAAGATGCTATTTACAAATATTTACAATCATGCAAAATTTTTGAAAAATGTTTTGAAATCATGAATGGATGAATGCAAGAAGGGCAAGTTTTGCAAAAGTATTTACAAACATTTACACAAGATTTTTGCAAACTCTTGATTTTCAAAACAATTTGGAAAAATTTTATACTATATACATAATTTTGATAAGAAAATATTTACACAAGCTTTACACAAGAGATTTTTGAAAACATTTTTACAAAAATAATTTGTACACTAGCTATGTATGTGCAATAAAAGAATGATTATTTACAGGAAAAAATTTTAATTTTTGTGATTTTTACGATTTTTAGCCTTTTTATTTATTGACATACTCACACAAAGTACGAGTTATGGCTAAAGTATATATGAAATATATACACACCCCCTATACTTAGCTCGAACGATGTCCTCATAGTGATCAAGAGCGATGAAGAAGACATAACTCGTGCTTAGTAAAAGGGAAGTGAAAAGGAATTGCTAGGTACAGAAATGAATAAATGAATCGAATGAGGAGAACTCGGTGGTTTCCCCCAATACTTAGGATTAAATAATCCTAAGTATAGCAAGCTGTACATGAAGGGAAATCCGAGTGAAGAATGTACAGAGTCTGCCCCCCTCCTATACTTAGGGTAAAGTATCCCTAAGTATAGGCATCAAAACAGGGGCAGCACGAATGAAAAGAATACCCGCAGGTACTACATCCCCCCTATACTTAGGGTAAAGTACACGCTAAGTATAGCATAATCATAAGATGAGAAAAGGGATGTGGGGCTAAAGAATAGAGTGATATGGACAACTGGATCTATACAGGTCGGAAGAACAGTGATAATCAGGCGTGAGATGCAATAGATGTGAATCAAGAGACCACATCTCACGCAAAGTGAACAGGGGCAACATCAACGACCCGCGGCTCATGATCTAGAAATGGCTTGAGCCGCTGGCCGTTCACTCGAAAGGTACTTCAGAAGACAACTCGGATATATCAATGCTACCGTTGTCGTGTACCTTTCTCACAAGATAAGGTCCCTTCCATTTGCTCTGTAGCTTCCCTGGAAATAAACGAAGCCTAGCATCAAACAACCATACTCTCTGTCCAGGCTCAAAATGCTTGTGGCTGATATGAGAATCATGCCACTCTTTCACTCTCTCCTTATACTGTAGGCTGTTTGAGAAGGCTGTATCTCTAAGCTCCTCCAAGGCTGCTAACTCTGCCCTCCTCTGGTCTCCTACACTGTCTGGATCTAAAAGAATATCCGTGACTGCCCAAAGTGACTTGTGCCTCAACTCAACAGGTAAATGGCACGGCTTGCCATAAACTAGGCAAAAGGGAGATGTGCCCAATGGTGTCTTGAAAGACGTCCTATATGCCCACAAGACCGAGTCCAAAAGCTGTGACCAATCCTTCGGTTAGGGCGGATGACTTTCTGCAAAATAGTCTTGATCTCCCTGTTCGAAACCTCGGCTAGACCATTCGTCTGTGGATGGTATGGAGTGGCAACTCGATGGTCTATGCCGAACTCACTAGCAAGTGCCTTCACCTGATCGTTGATGAAATGAGACCCCCCATCTGAAATCAATATTCGAGGTACCCCGAACCACGTGATGATATGCTTCCTCAAAAATCTGCAAACTGTCCTGGCATCAGCGGCTCGGGCGGGGATAGCCTCAACCCAACGACTAACATAGTCAACGGCCAACAGAATGTACTCAAATCCCTGACTCTTAGGGGATGGACCCATGAAATCAATGCCCCATGCGTCAAAAACCTCACAGAAGTGAATGGGCTGCATCGGCATCATATCACGCTGTCCACAAGTGCCCATCCTCTGACAGTCAGTACACCTCTTCACGAACTCATCAGAGTCCTTGAAGAGGGTAGGCCACCACAAGCCGGATTGGAGCACTTTCTGTGCCGTTCTCCTCCCAGAGTGATGTCCTCCTGCCTCAAGCTTGTGGCAGTAAGTGAGGACGCTATGGTGCTCATCCTGAGGGACGCACCTACGCCAGACACTATCCCCCTTCTTCGTGGTAAAGGATGGGATCCTCCCAGTGGTAAGACTTGGCCTTCGCGAGGAAGGTCTCAAGCCTCTGTCTAGGCCAACCTTGTGGGACTTTCTTAGCAACAAGAAAGTTCACAGTATCGGCATACCACGGGAGTGAGGCGATAGCAAGGATCGCTTCATCTGGAAGGTCTCACAAATGGGATCAATCTGCTCAGACTCCTCAGGCTGCTCTGAACGGGAGAGGTGATCTGCCACCACATTCTTGACTCCAGGCTTATCCTTGATCTCAATGTCGAACTCCTGGAGTAGAAGGATCCATCTAGTCAGTCTGGCCTTGGCATCCTTCTTTGCCATGAGGTATCGGATGGCGGTATGATCAGTATACAAAGTCACTCTAGATCTAATGATGTAAGATCTGAACTTATCTAGGGCGAACACTACTGCTAGCATCTCTTTCTCTGTGACTGTATAATTCCGCTGGGCGGAATCCAAGGTGCGGCTAGCATAGTGGATAACAAATGGAACTCCATCCCTCCTCTGTCCCAGCACAGCCCCCACGGCAAAATCAGAGGCGTCCGTCATGATCTCGAATGGGAGAGACCAATTTGGTGGCTGGAGGATAGGAGCCTCAACAATACACTGCTTGAGAGTATCGAACGACGAAAGACACTTGTCATTGATGAACCTCAGTTTCATCATCTTTATTCTCCATAATTAACCCCCTTGCTTAAAAGTTTGTCAATAATTCCCTGTTAATGTCTAATAATTAACAGAGTCCTTAATAAATTAAAAACCACAAAAAAATGACAAAACAAAAATCGTGGTATTTTTAGACTTAAAAATACCCTCAAAAATATTTCGGGCCCGTGTTTGATCTCTTTTCGAGTTTTGGTCAACATCAAAACTTGTAGATCTCATCAAGATCTACAACTTTCATGTTTTGAGTTTTCTCAAAATCGGCCAATAGGGCCCTCAAAAATCAAAAATACAATCCTAATAATCTGATTGGGCCACGTGGCCCAATCTGGGGGCGCCACGTGGCCCGCCTCCTTTGTATCATCCGCCACCACTCCTGGCCGTTGGATCTTTCCCTGAGATCCAACGGCCCCCCATCTTTCCACGCCGCTCCTTATTCCCAGCCATTGATCATCTCCCGCTCTTCATCTATACCGCACGTCCCCGCCTCGCTTTTCATGCGCCACGTGTCACCTTCTGGTCCTTCCGATGACATCTTCACCCGGCCATCACAGCCGTTATCTCCTGGGCCAATCTCATCCAACCGATCTTTCCCCGCACCTCATCTTGACCATCCGCTAGCGCCGCGACCTCATGACGCCACGTGGCGCTTCCATCCGCCATTGATCACACCGCCCCAGATCTCATCCTGGTCGTCCTTCAGCGCCCAAACGTAGGCCGTTGGATCTCCAGATCCAACGGCTGATCTACGTCGTCAACCTCCGGACGCCTTCCCCCCCACGTTCGCCATCTCGCGCCCCACGCGCACCCTTCCCATTTCTTCGCCCTCACCAGCCATCACCTTCACGTACCAAACACCCCACGACCTTCTCCGATCTTCCCTCTACCCCGCGCACTACTCCACAACTCCAGTCGTCGTCCCACTCGCTCCTCAACACCCCTCGAAACCACGTCGGCCACTCGCAACCCCACCGAGTCCAACCTTCAAATACGCCGCTCCTCCAGCCGAAGCAACCTATCCACCTTTACGTGGGAGGAGGCCCAGCCCTCCTCCGTCTCCCAGTGACAGGGGGAGGTGGAGGATCGAGCGAAGACGACCTTCCTCCCCGGTGAGATCCATCGCCAGACATGGCGATGTCGCGGCGCCTCCAGGTGACCGCCCGAGCTGCACGGAGAGGCTGGCCGTGTTCAGCGAAGACCCGGGGACCTTCTCGAGTCCCCTGCCCAAGCCATCACCTCGCCTCCGACCAGGTAAGCTTCTCGGATCTTTCTTTGTTTTTCTTCTTAGCTTTTTTTCCCAATTTTCATAGCTTCCTCACCCCTTTTCCCGCTCCATCGATCCTCCCATTAGAGCCGCCTCCGATCACCCTTCACCGCGTAACCCTCCGCTCACCTTCTTCCTCTGCCATCCCTCAGATCACTGTCACCCACCTCCTCCGCCACCCACGGCGGAGGAGCTTCAAGCTCTCCACGTTCTTCGTCCCCGCTGAGCTTCCACCGCACTTCACGTCGCACGCACGCACCCTATCGCTGGTTCGGCTATCTACTAACGTGCAGGACATCAAGAGCATTCAATGGACGGAGCTCTGCCGGAGCTATCTTCATCGACCTCGCGGTAGCCATCCGAGCTCCGGCGAGCTACGCCAGTGGCTTCTGGACCTTCCCCGGGCTCCGAGCTTCCTCGACGATCCTTCTTCGAGCTCGGGGGAGGTCTACCGTGATCGAGAGAGAGAGGCGGAGGAGGAGCTCCCTCACCGGAGCTCCAGAGTCGCCGCCCACCGCAGCAACAGGATGAAGTACAGTGACCGTTGGATGGCCCATCCCCAGCGACCATCCAACGGCCATGATGAAGCCACATAGACGTATTCCAGATGCCGTTGGATGCACCTGATCCAACGGCCACTATACGGCCACGTCATCGACTCCTCCAGCCGTTGGATGCGTTAGATCCAATGGACCATGATGCAGCCACGTGGCGACACCAGAACGCCCCTGAGCCTATGCCGCCAAGCCTCCAGGCTTGGGTCTGCCGAGCCTTGTCCGAGCCTGCACCGAGCTTCGATTTGCCCGAGCCTTCGCCGAAGCTAGTCCGAACCTCCGCTGATCCCGAGCCAACTTCCGAGCCTCGAAGGCGCGTGCCTGACGCGTGCCTTCTGGGAAAATTGCGGAGAAACCCATATCTTCTCCAGAATTGCATAATGGTCTAGCGTCACGTGCAGATCACACACATGGTGGGTAAATTACATTGAAACCCTCGCGGGTTTTCCAAATTGCAAAAAATACCCCTGTGCGTGTGGTCAGATTACAGGGAAGGTCCAGCTTCTTTATTTATTTACTTTTTAGTCCCTCCCAGGGACCTTTATGCAATGTTATTTTCATGTTTTCTTTCATTTATGCCCCTGCTTTCTTTCGTACGTATCTTGAGCTACATAGCTCCAATCGAGTTGATTTCAGTTTCGTTTTGAAGCTCTTCTCATCCTCTTCACTATGGCATGCTTGGATCTCAGATTTGACACTATGTACCGTGATGTATTATTTTATTATCTAAGTGTCTTGATCGCTTTATTTATCATGTCCGCTTGCTTAATAAGAGTAGAAGGCTTCTTACTGCTGACTCAGTTTGACTTGCATTTTTTGCTATGGTTCAAGTGATTTTTATTGGGCGTAACATTTGCTTTGCATGTCCCTTCATTTGCACTATAAAAAAATGTTTTAAAAAATATGCATGTTCATTTTAATTTCATTGTCATGTTGTGTCTTTGCATCATTTGACCTATATGCTTTATTTCAACACTTGATTAAACACGCTTAAACCCGATTAATAAGAGAGAGGCTCGTGTCCCTGAGTTCGACCTTGGTATCTTGCCAAGTAAAAAAATAAATCTTCGATCACCTCATTTCGATTTTTGGCATATATTTAAATGAGGTGATCTCTTTGACGACCCGAATCGGCCCGACTACGATGACGATTACATGTGCTAAAAACACTTTATTAGGGGTCGATTTTGCGCTTCGTCAGTCATCGATAAGGAAGTCGGTGTCTTTCGTCAGCAAGTCAGTCAACGGCCGGGCAACTCTACTGAAATCACGGATGAACCGCCGATAGAAACCAACGTGCCCCAGGAAAGACCGTAACTGTCGCAAATTGGACGGTGGTGTGAGTTTTCTAATGACATCAACCTTGGCCGGATCAACCTCCATGCCCCTGTTGGAGATGATGTGGCCAAGCACCGTCTCTTGAGTCACCATAAAGTGACTCTTCTCCCAAGAAAGAACCAAGCGAACCTCAATACATCGCTGAAGTACTCGATCTAGGCAGTCAAGACAAGAGTCGAATCCGTCGCCGTAAATCGAGAAATCATCCATGAAGACCTCTAAGCACTCCCCTACCATGTCCGAAAAGATCGACAACATGCATCTCTGAAAAGTCGCAGGGGCATTGCATACCCCAAATGGCATGTGTCGGAAGGCGTATGTGCCGAAGGGACAAGTAAAGGTGATCTTCTCCTGATCCTCAGGAGCGATGGCCACCTGGTTGTAGCCCGAGTACCCATCCAGAAAACAGTAATGGCTCTTCCCTACTAGTCTCTCAATAATCTGATCAATAAAGGGCAGGGGGAGATGATCCTTCTTGGTGGCCTGGTTGAGTCTCCTATAGTCAACATAAACCCGCCAAGAAGTGGGTACTCGTTTAGCAATCTCCTCTCCAGACTCGCTAATCACTATAGTGATGCCCGTCTTCTTGGGCACCACATGCAAAGGGCTGACCCACTTGGAGTCGGAGATGGGATAGATAAAATCGGCGCTCCACCATTTTGAAATTTCCTTCATGACAACCTCTCTCAGATTGGGGTTCAGCCGCCGCTGGAACTCACGTGACGGCTTCGCCTCATCCTCGAGATAGATATGGTGGAGCACAGGGCCGGACTAATCCCATGGAGATCTGCTACGCTCTATCCTATTGCCTTGCGGTTCTTTTCAAGAACCCCCATCAGACGGGATTCCTGCTCTCCAGTCAAATCGGCTGAGATAATGACTGGGTACATCTCATGCTCACCCGCAAGGAATCTATACTTCAACGACGAAGGAAGTGGCTTCAGCTCTGGACAACTGGGTGCTGGCAAATCTGGCTTCGAAAGAAGACGTGTGTATGCTGCCAAATCTGTCCGGGAGACTGAAAGTGTACTCTCGCAAACTGGATCTGGAGAAGGCTACTCAACTGAACTGTCTCTGATCTGCTCGGCATCTACCTCCTCCTCAACTGTAGGCTTAGTGGAAATCAGGTCTGGCATATAGTCATCACAATCTGCCCACTCAGACTCTGACTTCGAGGGATCTGCATCACACAAGGTGGCATCAGTACCATCAATATCACAAAAATCCGTGTCGCGGTCAAGAACCTGCTCTGCTGCCTCTAAAGTATCCTGAACCAGGAATGTGCTCTCCAAGCTCTCCTCTGCTGTCATCTCTGCATCAGCGGTGTCTGAAAATGAGAGGATGGCCTGTGCTGCTGGGTCTGCCCAAACTGCCTCATCGTCTGTGATCACAAAGTCACAGTCCTGGTGGATGTCTAGCCCTGCATCTGTTAGCTGCTCTGTATCTGAAGTGGCCTCTGAGCATGATCTCTCTCTGGATCTGCTATCCTCGACCGTCTCTATTTGTACACTTTCACCCTCGACGCGAAAGTATACCTTCCCGCTATCATGATCAGTCACCGCCTTGGCAGTGGCCAAGAACGGGCGACCTAGAATGATGGGGGTATCGGTCACTGAATCAGGGATCTCCATGTCCAACACTACAAAGTCCACGGGGAATTGCAGACCCTAAATAGTGACGACAACATCTCGCAACAACCCCTTCGGCCTCTTGACAGATCTATCAGCAAACTGAAGGACTGTCCTGCTCTGTCTAAGAGTGCCCAACTCGAAGCGGTCGAGAAGGGCTGCCGGAATGAGGTTGATAGACGATCCGCTATCCAATAGAGTACGGTCGAACCTCTGCTCACTGATATGACATCTGACATAAGGGGCTCCGGAATCTGGCCTCTTGGCCGGCAGACGGTTCTGGATCGCGAAACACATGGCTTTCATCAGCACATGGATCTCAGAGTGGTGGTTCCTCCTCTTCCTCCTGACTGTGGTCCTGTCTCTCAATGAACGCTGAAGAAGGGGGATGTGCTGCAAAGCCTCCTGAAGAGTCAGCTGTATGTGGAAACGATCTATCATCTGCTGTCTGAACTCTTCCTGATCTCTTTTTTTTTTGGATTTTCTGTTTTCTTCCCCTTCCCCATCTGGAGGGCTCTAGGGAAGGGGATCACTGGGTCCTTCTCAAATGAAGGACTAGAAAAGGGTCTAGGCGGTTCGACGACCGGATCCACACATACATCATGCACCACAGTGGGACCAGAAGAAAATAAACCCTTTCCTTTATTCACAGAACTGTTCCGAGATACATCAGGTGAAGGAAAAACAACAGATCTCTCTACATGAACTCTGGTGGCCTCAGTACCACCATCAGCTGGCTCAGCTGGAAGACTCGCGGCCTCAGTACCGCGCTCTGGCTCGGCATCAAGAGTGGCCTCAGTACCACCTCCTCGAACTGGTGAAACGGCGGCCTCAGTACCGCCAGTGGAATCAGCATCCTTAGTGGCATCAGTACCACCGTCATCATCCTCCTCGTCGGGCGCTCTAGGTGGATCCTCATGATGTAGCTCAGACGAGGCACCGCCTGCTGGCATCCTACCGCTCCTAAGTGTGACAAAATCAGTATCAAACAGATATCCAGTCATATCACCAAATGCATCACTAGGAGTGGTGTACTCAGTACAAACTACCTGCTCAGATTTCCGCTTCAGGCTGTTGGGGTTCGGCTCGATCTGGGCAGGGATGGCGGCCTTCCCTCTCACAATGTCCCGCATCTCCTGGCGGAACTCGTCCATCTCCCGTCTGAAAGTAGCCTGCTGATCCGTGAGGAGGCAGGCTATGTCGTCTAAAACAGGGTTCTCATGGGAACCTGACGGGTAGCCTCTCTGGTAGTGAGGCTACTGGATCTGCTGCTGCTGTGGCTGAGAGGGATATGAGTGATGCTGCTGCTGCTGCTGGTGAGGCTGCTCACACCTCCAAGACTGTCCCTACTGATAGGGACGAGGACCATAGGAAGACTGCTGTTGCTGCTGTGGATGGTACACTGGGGGCTGCTGCTGCTGCTGGTGCTCTCTCTGCTGGCTGTACTGGCCTCCCTGACCAGATGGCTGCTGCTGGGGCTGGGTACCTCCACTCCCCCACCTGAATCCAGGATGGTCTCGTCGGATTCCAGGTTGAGGGCGGTCTTACCAAATCCCATTGACATCCATCAACGGCTCTGCATCGTACGGGGCTGGCGGGAGTACTTCCAGAGGCTGATCAGGCTCGTATACCGCCATCTGCAAGTCTGGAGATGGTGGTGATTGGTAAGTGGGCTGCGACTGCTGGTATGGCTCCGCCTGTACAAGGTGAACCTGTCTAGGCTGCTGGTGTGAGCTGGAGCGTTGGAACGAGCTGCCGCTGCTGCCGTGATCGCCTCGCGACTGAAGACGGGGCTGGGAAGCCGTCTGTGCCTCCTGAAGACACAAGAGATGGGTCTTTAAGTCGCTCAGAGTCTGTGCCATCTTCTCCATCTGAGTGATGCTCTGGCACTGCTTCTTCTCTATCAGCTCCATCCGATCCAACTTCTCGCTAATGATGCCCATGTCCGCAGCTGTGGACTCTGCCTGTGCTGCTGCTACTGCGGACGAACTGGAAGGACCGGCGTCGACCCGTGCTATCCTCTGGTACTGCACGGGTCCTGGCTATTGGGGTCTCCCCTGAGTGTACAACCTGGTCTGGGACATCACCATGTAGTTCTCGGCCATCTCCTCGTAGATGGCCCAGACCTGATCGTGATCCTTGGCGAAGTAAGACCCGCCACAAGAAGCGTTCACCAAGCCCTGAAGCTCTGGTGTCAGCCCGCTGAAGAAGCTCTGCACAAGTTTGGGTTTCGAGATGTCGTGGTGTGGGCATCGATCAGTAAGCTCACGGAACCTCTCCCATGCCTCATGGAATTGCTCGTTGGGGAGCATGGAGAAGTTGCTGATGAGGGCTCTCGCTGCATTGGTCCGCCCGAGTGGATAGTACTTGTGCAAGTACTCGGCGCGGAGCTGCTCCCAAGTGTAGACAAACTTCCCCAGGTGCTTCAGCCAGGTGGCTGCTCTGTCTGCTAAGGAAAAGGGGAAGGCAATCATTCTGATAGTATCCTGGTCCACCTGACGATCGTGGACAGTGCTGCATATCATCTCAAACTCCTGCAGGTGGAGATGAGGCTCCTCTGTTGCCAAACCGTGAAACCGAGGTAAGAGCTGCAAGGTGTTCGGGGGGAACTTGAAGTCCCCCACGATGGCTGGAAGTACCACCCAACGGTGTGTCAAGGTCGACCCGGGATTGTGGTTCTCCCGCATCGATCTAAGTGGTGGTGGTGCTCCTCCTGCTGCCGCGGCTGCGGCTGCGGCGGCAGCTGCCGCATCGTCAGGTCCTCCT
This sequence comes from Ottelia alismoides, assembly GCA_037367405.1. NCBI lineage: Eukaryota > Viridiplantae > Streptophyta > Magnoliopsida > Alismatales > Hydrocharitaceae > Ottelia > Ottelia alismoides. Next base: position 1,400,771 of record JAZKJV010000862.1, on the reverse strand, counting down.
CCTGCTCCTCCGTGGTTCTCGCGGTTGGCTCTCATCTGCTCAAGCTCTCTCCTTATGTCCATCATGAATGCTCCCTGATCCCTCAGCTGCTGCTGCACTGACTCGAGGGAGGCGATCAGGGTGGAGTTGATCGAACCCTGGTCCAGAACAAAATGCTGCTCTCCTCGTGGACCTCCGGTGCGATCATCGGAACTGCCGGCCATCGTCTCTGTAAAACCAAAACAACCGAACTCAGGTGCCGATAAATCATCTGTTTGTCTCTCCTCTGGCACTGGTATCTCTGAATCAGAAGAAAAAGGGTGGTCGAGGGGGAACAGGGCGGAGTCATACTCGGGTTCGGAGAGCGGGTCTGAGCTCCCACGAACCGACCTAGATGAATGGTCAGGAGTGCTAAAAAGCGGTGCAGCCAGAGGCTGCCTAAGAGACCTCCTGCCCATCATCGTGATCTGGCGAGTAAGGCGGATGAGATCTGGAAAAACTATGATCGAAAGCAAACCCCCAGTTCACCAACGCAACGCGAGCTGAAGACCGTAAAGGCTCGGTCAAATTATCTTGTCAATTTTTATTTTGGTGAACAATCAAAATATCAGAGCGATTACGTGACCTGCTGGGATACCCGATACTCTCTCAACCGACTGTCCCGCACAGAAGAGTCGGTAATCAGTCGAGATGAGCACCGGAGGGCTTTACCTAGTGTATGGGTCACTCTCTCGCACAATCAAACCAAACAATGAGGGGGTTGCTCTCCCCAAGACAAATTTTTAGGTGAGGTGTCTTTTAGGGTCGATAGTTTTAGCAGTCCCAATTTTATGGTTTTTCTTTTTTATATTTTTTAATGCAAGTAAAAACGCCTAACAAAGTTTTCGGTTCTCCTGGTTATTAAGCCAAAAACAGGGGGGAGAAGACGAAAAAGCCGATGCGCGAGAAATCAATGATGCATGCAAAGATAGAAATGCGTACCTGACTCCAGCAGTCTACATGCAAGATGATCCGCGCAGAATTTAAAGACTGAAAAGAAACTACCTATATGGTGCAGCGGTGAAAACCGAGTCCTAAACAGGCAATTTCTACTCGACAGAACCGTCTAGCTTAGTCACTCGCCCTCGATCCAAAGAGTCCGGTCTAGACCCACCCCTCCTCTTCTCGACAGGTCGAGTTCAGGAGTAGCGCTTGACGGGGCAGGCTCGCGGCGCGTAGGCTCTCAGGAAAGCGACTAAGCTATTTTTATTAATGAGTTATTAGTAGGTCCAATTATCGCTCTATAGGAACAGGCAAGCAATTGGGTGTGGGGATCCTACTAACTACGGCACAATCAAGCAGAAAATCCCAAGTCTAGGGGCTCGAGAAAAACCGCGGAAAACCGTAAAAGACAGCTAAAAAGCTAAAACCGTGAAAAAGCCGCGAAAAATCTAAACTAGTCTAAAGGGTCCCCCGAGCACACCGGTGCTCGGCGAAACAGACCCGAGAGTCCAACTGTCTCTGAGTACCTGTATTATTACAATAGTTCAAATGTTGCTGGAAATAAAACTAATCTAAACTACACTACTCTTGCGGCTATCCCGTGGCTCCCGCACTCCTGCTCGCTCCTCGCGCTCTCCTGCGGCTCTGTGAAGAAGAGAGCCGCCTCCGGTTTCTGCAGTTGCTCGGCTTCCGAAGAAAGCCGCCTCGGTCGTCGGGCCCTCGTAAGAAATCAAACAAAAGTGGTCAGTCCAGATAAATGTATAAACAAGTCGAATGTATATACAAAAATATGTACAAAAAGCCACGAAAAGAAAACCGCGGAAAAACGACTACTAAGCCGTGCTCCCCGGCAAGGGCGCCATTCTGATGGCCGTCCTGACCAATAGGGTATAAGGTGCTAAATGGTCGTTGCGACCCAAGCGATCAGGCTCGATCAATCAAGAAAAATAGACCACCAATATAAAAATCAACTCGAAAATCAATAGCGGTCTTGCTATTTTATTAACCTGGTATAGCGACCAGGGTCGAACACAAGGAGCACGAATTGGCCTCGCGGACCTACAAAGTAGTCAAAAAGAAAATAGAAGGAAATGAAAAGGTATTTTTGGTGGTTTTTAAGTCTTTTTATATTTTTTTTGGATTTTTAATGTATTAAGAAAATAAAGAAAGCCAGAAAGCAAGCAGTTCAACTATTTATTTAATACACTAAAAATCAACCAAAAATTCAAATAAAAATATTTTTGTGTGTTTTATAAGTTTTACTCTTTTTAGTGTATTTTTGGGATTTTTCTGATGTTTATTTCATTTTCTAAAAATCAAATAGTGAAAGGAAAAGAAGGTACTGTCCAGCCAAGCTTAAGGGACCTAGATAAAATATCTAGAAATCCCAATAAGCCTGGAGGTAATTTTCCTGTATAGAGAAAGAAACAAGGAAAATTTGAGCACCTAAATTATTATTTTTGGTTTTTAGTTTATTTATTAGAATTTTTAGATATTTTTTGGTGTTTTTCAATTTTTAGGAGTTTTATATAATGAAAAATGGCCAAAATTGGCTAGAAAGTCAAGCACAACAAAACAAACAGTAGATAATTTTTTTTTGTGATTTTTAGATGAATTTTAATATTTTTTGGGATTTTTAAAGTCAGACAGTGATGAAAAGTGATGTTTTTGAATTTTTAAAAATATCAAATCAAAATAAAAATGTCTCCAAAGATCCCAGAAAATTTTACACAATGGCAGGAGCCATGTTTCTAATTTTCATTGGATTTGGAGTTGGTTTGCTATTTTATTAAAAAATAAGAAGTGGGTACTGTGCACAGGGACCTAAGTGCAAATACCAAGAGTCCTGGGGATCCGGTGCAAAATACCCAGGAAAACACGCGCGTGGCGCGTGCCTGGGGCACTCAGGGACCTAAATGTAGGGAAAACAAGCTTCGAGGACTATTTGGTAACAGGTACCAAAAGCCCAAGGGCTTGTTTGCAATTATCCCAAAACTAAATGCACATGCACAATTACTTTACGCACAGGGGTATACATGCAATAATCCAAAACTATTCATTCATTCCATAACATCTCAGAACTACAAAGTATAAAATGCAAATTGCCCAGAAAACCACGTGTCGAAGCACGTGCTACACTATACACAGGGGCATAAATGTGAACGAAATAAAGTGCAGGGTCCTCAATGCAATTGTACCAAAAACTAAACAACTAGATAACGTATTTACAGGACTAAATGCTAAACGAAAGAAAAGAGAGGGCCTAAGGGTAAATTACCCTTTATTAAGTCGAGCCGCTAGATGGATGCCACGTGGTAGATGAACGGTCAGGATCAGATGGCCCTCCAAAGCTGGGCTCCTCGCGGTTATCGGACGGCGGAGGCGTAGCCACGTGGAGAATCGAACGGTGAAGGGCGTCGGTGGCTAAACCTTGCGCATCGGGTGGTCCAGATCGCCTCTCCAAGGATCTGACGGTGGCGGGACCTCCTCAGGTGGACGGTCGAGATGCGAACTGGAGGTCGAAGGCGATCGGACGGCGGAGGAGGATGCTGGACGAACTGGGCATCGGCGAACTTCGCCGGGCTCGTGGTGGTGCTAGCGTCCTCCTGGAAGCTCGCTGAAGATCGGAGAAGGTGCGTGGGAGGCTTCCGCGTTGAGTGAAGGTCTCCGATGACCCAACCGAGCTCTGGAGAGCTCCGGCAAGGTCGGCGGAGCTGGAGCTACTGGACCGAATGGTCCAAGCCCTCAGATGGGCTTGGATGAACCTGCAAAGTAGACCAGAAAGCTCGCGGGTCGAGGGCAAACTGCCTCGACCCCGTTAGGCGTGGTGAAGGTGGTCGGGGGGTCGGTGTGGGCGAGCTCCGGCGAGGGTGTGGACAGAGGAGCTCGAACCCTAGCTCCTGTACGAGCTGGGTTGAGTGGAAGTGCGAAGAAGGTGCGCGAGGGAAGGGCGAAGGCGATGATGGATTCCGATGATCGAGGCGAAGTGGGAGATGGTCGGAATCAGCGAGAGACGACGACGGCGAAATTTGGGGGAAATCGAAAATTAGCGAAAAGGAAAGGGAACTGGGTCTACCTGGATGGAGGGATCGACTATGGGCGAGCTTGCGAAGCTCTGGGTCCTCGCCTCAAGGAGCGTCGAAGTCCGAGGCTCGAGCTCCTGCTCTGGGCGGAGTACGACGGTGGAGACTCGCCGGATCAGTGGTTTGAGCATCCTCAGCCTCGCTGCAACACCTTCGGGGCAAGCTGTCACTCTCGCGATGAAGGTGGAGGTCACTGGAAGGGGGAACGACAAGCCAAAGATGGGAATGAAGGTGGCGGAGCTCGAGCTATATACGTTGGAGGGTCCGTCTAGGGTTGGTCAGGTAGGGCTGTGTGAGGCACGGATCCCGAGGCTGGGGCTCCGGCGAGGGTGTCGGATGTGTCAGGAGTGGAGCAGACCCGGGGTTTAGGGAGATGGTGATCGGGTTTGGACACGAAAAATAAGAGAAGTCGGGTCGGGTGTCCAAAACCCGTGGAAGGTGGTCCTGGGGGGGGAAGTTGACCGGGCGGTCAACAATCCCCTGGACCAATGGGAACAAACCATGTGGAAAATGTTTATAAAATCATTTAAAAATAGTAAATCGGATGTGTCAGGAGTGGAGCAGACCCGGGGTTTAGGGAGATGGTGATCGGGTTTGGACACGAAAAATAAGAGAAGTCGGGTCGGGTGTCCAAAACCCGTGGAAGGTGGTCCTGGGGGGGGAAGTTGACCGGGCGGTCAACAATCCCCTGGACCAATGGGAACAGGCCACGTGGAAAATGTTTATAAAATCATTTAAAAATAGTAAATGGCTGATTTATTAAAAAGTCAAAACATGAAATATTTTTGTTTTAATATTTTCTATTTTTTAGTGATTTTTAATTAATTTTTCAAAATAAAAATAGTGTATTTACATAGTAGGACTATATATAGGTATATATACAATATATAGCTTTTTATTTTTAATTTTTAATTTTTTATTTTTCTGCATTTTTATTCCCACTTTATATTTTATTTATTTATAATATAAAATATAAAGTTTTTATATTTTATATTATAAAATATAGAGTATTTACAAATTTTATGGAATTTCGTTTTATTTATTTATAGGGTGAAATAAATACAAGGGAGTGGCCTATATACATGATGAATATGCATAAGTGACTATTTTTCTTTTCTTTTTAATTTTTCTATTTTTATTTCGATTTTTATATTTATAAATATATACAAGTATTTACAAGCCTATGCTAGTCTCTTTTTGGAGGAAAATATTTTTATTATATTTACAAATATATTTACACACATGAGCCCCTATCTCCCTCTACTTTGGCTTTTATGCGGTCAGGCCCATGCTGAGCCCTCCCTTGGGATTAGGTTGCTCAATATTTATTCTAAATATTTCCCTCTTTTTCTTTTTACTCTTTATTCTTTTATTTTTGCACAAAAACATGCTAATTATTAAACTTTATACAATGCATGCTTTTGATAATTATCTGTATTTACATGAATATACATGTATTTGCAAAGGTTTTTGTAGCTAAAATATAAGAATAAAGAGTGATGAATGGGTATTCATCAGTGGACTCGAGCCTAATTAAGCCGACTTTTTCTTTGTGATTTAATTAATTAGGTTCAATTACCGAACTATAGGTGCAGGCAGATAATTAGGGTTGGGCCTTAATTAATTACGTCACAATCAGATAAAAGCCTAAGACTAAGGCTAAATCCTCAAAAATCAGATAAGCAGTAAATAACTGTTAAAAAAACCGGCGAAAACCGTTGTGAGATCCCCCTAGCACACTGGTGCTCGGCGAAACAGACCCCGATAAACACGAAAAGTCTCTAAGTGTCTGAGTCTGTCCCTGTATTATTACAATAATAAGTCTGCAGAAAAATAAAACTAATCTACGGCTATTCTACGCTCCCAATCTCACGTTCTCCTCTCTCACGCTCTCCAACGGCTCTATACAGAAAGGAACCGCCTTTGACTCCCGCGGTTGCGTCAGCTTCCCGAAGAAAGCCGCCTCGATCCTCAGGCCCTTGCAAGAAAATCAAATAGAGATCTGTCAGCCCACAGATTATTATAAAAATGTGATAAAAATGGAATACAGAATTATTACTAGAAAATGCAAGTAAATACAAAAAGTCGAAAAATGAAAACCGACTACTAAGCTGTGCTCCTCGTCAACGGCGCCATTCTGATGACCTGAAAAACCGAGCGACTAAGGTAAAGAGGTATCAATGGTCATTGTGACCTCATCCCCTCGGATCAGGCTCAATCAAGAAAATCAAGACCACCAAATATAAATCAAGTTAATCAAACAAATAGCGTTCTCGCTATTTCATTTTACCTGGTATAGCTACCAGGGTTGAACTCAAGCAGCACGGACTGGACAAGTCCTACAAAGTAGTCGAAAATCAGAAATAAAGATTTTTGGTGGATTTTTTAAGTTTTTAATTTTTTGGATTTTTAATATTGAGAAAAAGGCTGAAAATGGCAAGAAAATCTCAATCAAACAATTATAAACCACTCCAAAAATACTCAGAAAATTAAAATAAAAATATTTTTGGGTTTTATGAATATTCAGATATTTTTTACATTTTTCTCAGATTTTTATGATTTTGTTTATTTTCTAAAAATGAAATAAGAGAAAAATTGCAAGCAACTACGCAACCAGACTCGAACGGTTATTTAAAAATAGAAAAATAGCCTATAAAAGTCTAGCAATAATTTTATGAAAAACTACAAATAAAACCCTAACTACGGGAAAAGAAACTGCATTTTTTTTGAATTTTTAGGAATTTTAAATGATTTTTATGTGTTTTTGAGTGTTTTTCGATTTTTAGGGGTTTTATAAATCCAAATCATGCAAAAAATGCACTGAAGTGAAACGACCACAAAACACGCCAACAACAATTGTTTTAGATTTTTTTAAAGACTTTTTAATATTTTTAATGGATTTTTAAATTTAGATAGTAGCACAATGAGGGGTTTTTGGATTTTTTAAAATATAAAATGAAAAAAAATGTTCCAAAATTTCACAGAATTTTTTACATAGTGGTAGGGGCCACATATCCAAATTTCAAGAGATTTGGAGCTAAATTGCTATTTTATTCAACCACTCAAACATGCACAGCATATAGGGACCATTCTGCAAGATAAACTAATTTCCAAGACTAAATATCAAGATCATTATAAGTTTGAGGGGCCTACTGTAAATTTCACAAGATATTCAACACATGTCGCAATTCAGCATTCACAGGGGCATAAGTGAAAATATGAAAACTATAATATCAGATCAGAACATTCATAAAGTTCCAGGTCATACTTGCAAAATGCACCAAAAATACACGTGACAAAGCACGTACCACCATACAGGAAGGAATAGAACGCAACTCGTGAAAACAGTGAGGGCCAAAGTGCAAAAAGTCCATAGAGTGCTAATTTGTTCTATAGACTAAACAACATAAAGAAAATGCAAGGGGGTATGGAGAAAATTACCCAGCTAAGGGCGTGCGGGTCACGTGATGTCCATTTGGCACTCGCTGAGTGGAAGCGGATCTATGACTCTAGCGCTGACATCTGGAGGATCGGACGACTGCCCTACGAGCGCGGATGTGGGAGTACGGGGCCGTCAGATCGGGTATCTAGTCTCAGAGGACGAACGGATCAGATGTGCTCTGGTAGAAGGTGATGATCCAACGGCTCCGGAAGGGTCTGGATGAACTCCTGTGGGGCGAGGTTCGTCGGAGCATCGAGGAAGATCAGTGGCTCTGATGAACGATCGGACTGTGGGAACACGGTCGTCGAGCTCCTCTGCGTCGGATGGTGATGGCTGATGAAGCTCCCAACGGTCAGATCTCCGGGACGTGTGGTACGACCTGGGATGACTCCGGCGAGCGGGGTGAAAAGCGAGCTGGGGGGTAATCTGACGCCTTATAACCTACAGATGAAAGCTCACACTCGGAGGCTCGCTCCGACCGGGGTTATTGGATGAACAACAAAGAAAAGTGATGGGGAAAAGCTAAGAAGGTTCCGGATAGAAAGGAAGAAATGCCAACAATTTTTAGGGATTGGATCTTAATTAATGACTTTTAGAGTAATGAATCTGAGATTCATCATCTTGTGAGACCGGATAGAAAGAACTGGCTCCAACTCTTGGAATTTGTCCTTTGGGCATACAATACCGCTTGCAAGTCTCACTTACAAATCTCCCTTGGGTGTTTCACCCTATCATCTTGTGTATGGATAGAGATGCCATCTACTCGTCGAGCTAATTCATATATCATTATAAGCAGTCAACGTTTGCAAACTAGACTCACAATAAGGTGGTCAGCAAAGAAAAGTGGATCTGAACAGGCTTCTGGAATTCCGAGACTATGCTTATGATAACAACTTGATGTACAAGGAGAAGGTTAAATGCTGGCATGACTGGCACATCAGACGAAACACCTTCGAGACTAGACAGAATGTGTGGTTATTTGATGCAAAGTTGAAGATATTCTCGAGAAAATTAAAAGTAAATGGGCATGGCCATTTAGAGTGAAAGAAGTGTGTGATAATGGAAGCATTTTGATATCAAATTTATCATCTAACTCACAACCATTCATCTTCAATGGTCAGTACTGAAGCCTTACCTTGAGCTTGATACTTTCATGGTTGTTGTCGACTCACTTCAAGTGATAATCAATGACGAAGCCTCCACAACCTCAACATCATCAAAATATTTAGATAATTCTCCTCTAAAACTCTTTCCTTAGTTTTCTTCTGTTATTTTCTTTTGTTCCTCTCAGTCATCACTGCTATACTTAGGATATGCTTCATCCTAAGTATAAGGGGGATGAGTGGGTCCTGCTTTTCATTCTTTGATCCCTCACATGTTCCCCTCTTGTTGATATTCATGTGTATACTTATTGTATAGTTATATTAATTTTATTTCTGTATTTTGTCTTTATTAAATGTTTCTTATATGCCTAAAATTATAGGAAAATTAAGTTAGATGCATGGAACATAGATCTTCCATGCATAATTTTTGTTTGGACTTTAATTTTTTTCTATTTTTTAAAAATCAAAATAGGCATATTTACCCTATTTGCCATTTAAAAATTCTTAAAAAATAATATATGTCCTCAGAAATTCCAAAATATTATATTATATTCTACCACATATAAAAAATCACTAAAAACAAAATATATAGCCTAAAAAATAAAAAAAACTCTAAAAATCGTATATTAATAAGCAAATATTCTATAGAAATCAAATATTAAATCTTTCTATTTCTGATTTTTCTTTATTATATATAGTATATGCTTGAACATTGTTCAGGGTTTATTTGAACTCATAAATATTTTTAAAACCTTAAACAAGCTTGTAAATTTAACATATTCTCTATTTTGAGTATTTATTACTTTATAAATACATAAAAATATTAGAAAAATACCTTAAAAACCTAAAAATATTTTCTTTTATTTATTTTTACTTTATTTGACTTGTTTAAAACTACGAGCTCTATGCTTGGAGGATCTGCGGATTCCTTCTACTTAATACAAAACTTTCCAAAAATCCAAGTTGAAAGAGATAAACTGAAGAAATGTGGGTGTCCTTTATTGTGATGTACTACTAAACAAAAATTGGGATTGTCCACGTGAAACCATGGTAGATCCTTTTATGAATGTCTACATGGTGGACTTGATTTTACAAAAAATGATGAAAATGAAAACTCACATCCATTTATATGTTGGAGAGACCTCCAAAAAATTAGATTATCTTTATTATTATTATCATCTATATTTTATCAATATAGTGTATTTGTATTATCTATATCTATATTATTAATTACCTTATTCTAAAAATAAAAAGAAATTAATTTTTTGAAAAATTTAAAACAAATATACAATTAAAAAACAAAAAACATATAAAAAATATAAAACATTTAAAATAATAAAAAGTTAAATATAATTAAAAACCCCATAAAAATAATTGAAAAAAGACATAAAATAAGAAAAATAAAATCCAAAAAATATTATTATTAGAAATAATTAGTGATAATTTTATACCCATGCTTGCTTCCCTATGTTCGACACTCTTCTCTATTTACGCCTACACATTTTAGAAGAGTTATAATACATTTTAACTTACACATTTTGAATGTTTAATTTTATTGTGGGTTGATTGTTGATTGATTGAGTACTTGATCATCACAACGATTATTGTTCCATCATTGTTAGGAGCAGTAGCTTGAGCACTCAGTTAATCAAGTGATCACACTCCATTTTTCTTCTTCTCCCCTACTTCTTCTCCCTTATTGAATCCAGTTGAACTTCAACATAAAAGGTAATATTCTCTCCACTCTTCTTCTCCCCTACTTCTTAAACGCAGTTGAACTTGAACTTGGAGGGGAATACTTTAATCATCGAGAAATGAATGGCTATGCAGGTGAATCTCTAGGTGTCTTGCAAGAATGGATGGTTTTTCACCTCTTTAAGTGGGAAGAGCTCACCCTCCACTCACTTTTTGACTCAACTAGGTTATAAGAGTATACCTATGAAGAAATGGTTTTGATATGACAATGGTGAAGATGATTTGGGTAGAGACTCATGGAACTTGAAGTCTGTCAAGTCTTAAATACTAGTCTTAGAGAACATCAACCAAACTGATAATCCAAAGGTTTGAGTAAGCTCCATACTTTGATTTTATGAAGACTGGTTTGAGAATAAAATTTATTTTGAACCTTTTGTTTCTTTGTCTTCTTCTTCTAATAGAAATTTCATAAGAGACTAGTAGTGCTTAAGTATAAAATAACAGTGAATCCCCGATTCATCTCCTTCATTCTTTCATTTTTCTAAAATTTGAAGTAAAACACATGCAAATATGCATTAAGTCCCATTTCGTAACAAAATCATGGTCATGAAAAGAGATGTTTTTTAACACTAATTTAAAAAAATAAAGGAAGAAAGAAAAATAAAGGTTCTAACCATGCATATATGTATAAAAATGACCTTAATACTAGAGACCGTGAACGTATGTGATTAGTTGATTAACAAGTACTGAGAGATAATAACAATCATAAGAAAATATCAAAAAAGAATTAATTGTGTATATAAAATAGTGCTTATCAACTTTATATATTGTATTAAATTCCACATTTTATATAAAATTTACACTAACTTAAGATTGATCAATTTCTTTTTAATGTGCATAGAAAAATACAAAGAATAATATATAATAGTTTCTACCCTGGATAAATACATATAGATTTTGATGCAAAGATATGGCTACTAATTAAATAGAATAATTTGAACTAAAATAGGATTCATTACAAAATAATATGGAAATAGTTTGATTTAGAGTTGAATGAATCAAATATGAATTTCATTTCAAAATTTTGTTTTCAAACGAATTGAATCTGAATTGACTTGAATTTGTTCGATAAAAATTTGATTTGACACATACATAGGTACATATGTACATATGTATATACATAGGATACGGCTTGAGGATCCATTATATACACATTGGGTAAATGTTGTAATCTCCACACTATCAACATTACACAACTCAAAAATATATATTAGTTTTAATTTTTTTGCTATCTAATACCAAATGTCCTTAGTTCAGGACCCAATGCCATCACATCCATTCTCCCTCCCTTTATAATCCGATTTTTATTACTCCCCTTCTCTCCCTTCTCCCAATTGCTATCGAGCCTACTGGCAACCACATTCCCAAGTTTGTTGCTACCAATCCCACCACTAGATACAGTCCTGCTAATGTTGCCTCGTTACCTTTCCCTCACCTCGTAGCTCCAGACACACCTCTATCCTCCCCATCTCACAACTCCCAACACTGCCTTTGCAATTGTTGCTACCTCTACTCCTCCTAGAACACCACGTCTTTGTCGCCTCCCCGTTAAGTGATCCCTTTGTAGGAGCCCACAAGCTTCCCTTTACCATATCTTCTCTTCTTCTTTTAATTTTAGATGCATTCCTTTTGAACCCATTGTTTCATATTGTCTTTACCCTCGATATGGTGACACATTCATTCTTTCTTCAATATATCACTCCTTTCGCATCCACTTTATTCTAACAACAGATCTTTCCCCCATTTTTCAATATTGTTGTTTCAAAGTTTATGTAAAATAGTGGCTCCAATATATCTTGTGAATGGATTGGATGTCTAATGCAATTTTACCATGGAAGAGACCTGTAAATTTTAGATAGTGTCATGAGTATGACATTCTATTCTACTATACCGTTGTGCTGAATTTGGAGTCTGATCTCAAGTCTTTTTTATGTGTGGATAAGATAAGTATTTAGAACACTATTGTTTTCAAGATTGTACATATAGTACATTTGCAAGCCAAAATCTGAGAAAATTAAAAAAATACATAAATAATGCAGCTTGATTTTTTATAAGAGTTCATTACCTGTTAGTTTAAAGTTCCGACATATATCTGCATTAGAATTTACATTTTATTCGGTTCATTAATATTCCTCTTGAAAAATTAAATCTATTTGCTTTTGGTGGAAGATTGATAAGTTGATAGAAATTCACACGAGGATATTGCACAAATATTTTTAAGATACATATCATGCATTATATGTCAAATGGTGCTACAATTACATGCACTTGTAGTTAGGCACAAATTTTTGGGTGGATACTATTTGGTATACATTAGGATATCCATTAGATAGAAAAAAGGACAAACCTATGTGCACTTGCAAGATATAAGATTATCTTTACCCTTTGTCATGGAAAGAACATCTCATACATGCTGTTAAAAATTATTACATAGACTTATCTAGTATACACTCTTTATAACACATAGATATACATAAGCCAAAGTTCTGGTTATTAGTTACTATAGAAAATTTTTCGATTGATGAATTCTAAATTTTGGATTATGTTAAATCTTCAACTATAATTATATATTTAACATCATATTTTACTATTATTATGCAATATTTTTTAATTAGAACATTCCAAACTACATTTTGTATATGCATCTGCATACTTCTCTGTATATCCAATTAATCACTTTCGACCATCTAGACAAAGGAATATGACTTACATGTATGCAAGTTCAACACCTTACATCGAAACGGGAGGCAAGCAGGCAACAAGCTGTGTCACTAGTCCTTTTTAAATTGCAAAGCCAATCCTTTTAAACACTACATCCCTAGACCCAGGGCCGATCACATTATTGTTCATTACTTTTTGGATCCTCTTTAAAATATCAATACATTACGGTGCTAAGAAACCAAATGTGTCAAAACCAAAAGGGATGAAGGCATGTTGCTTCTTCGTGCTGGCTTTCTCATGCTTCACCACTTTTGCTAAAGAAGCTTTAAGGGTAGCATGCCCTGCTGTGAAGGTCCCTCTTCTCAACCCCACCAACAGTGAAGCTCCTATCAAATCCACACAAGCATGTTTTCCTCCTATCCACCAAAAATCAAAATATCAGAAGGTCTAAGTGTGGATCTTCCCTCCTGTGGATTAGTTAAAAAGTTCATTAGCATCTCTTTCTTAGCAGCAATACCAGCACGTTTGAGTACATCAAATAAAACGTCTTTAATAAGATTGTGTCTGTACTTAAATCCCAACAACTCCCTGCAATGAATTGCATGATCATCAAAATTGTCTGAGCCTCCCTTGTGACAGAATGGACATATCTCATCAGTAGAAAATAACAGAATCATGAGACGATATCTGAGGATACTGTGGTACTCCACCAATGACATTTGAAGTCCAAGTCTGTCTATAGGAAAGGTAAGGAGAAAATCTTGGGCATGATCAACTTGAAGACACCTAAATCTACACTTTGTCCAACGGACATGTTAAATACCACCTCCGTATTCTCAGTTATTTTGCTAAATAGAACAATCGCCAAAACATTTTGGGACTTAGTAGGGATTTAGAGAAACAACTAAGGTTGAATGAGGGAATCAAACAATGAAGTCTATGAAGAGCACAATTGAAGTCAGAGTCCATATTGTAAATGTCACTGTTACGCAGGATATAGTCCTGAAGTTCCCAAGATTACGCCCTGGAAACCACAAAAGCATAGGAATAAGATTTACATTGTCATTAATTTTGGTTGATATATTTATTTTATCTTGCATACATATTTATTTGTTTAAGTATAAATGAATGATTGTTGTCTCAATGCCATCCATGGTATTAAGTACTTATAACAATATTCAACAAAGGATGTGTAACGCCCTGCCTCGGCAGAAGTGCATCTCGATGCCCATTTACAAGTATTACCCAACAACAATTATAAACAACCTGCATGATAAAACATTCATACAAAAAAATGACAAAAGAAAATTTTCATTCATATAGAAAATGTCCACTACTTGAGATAACAAGAAACAAAACAACTCTTATGATTACATCATCAAAAGAGAAGACGGAGAAATAATGAAGTTAAACTGCCCAACTAAGTAGTGACCTTAGAACTGGTTCTCAACTGTGCTGCCCAAAAATTCTTGCCTCGGTCTCCTGCTCAAGATTTCCTGTTGGATTTCCAAGGAGGAGTAACTTGTGAGTCAAATGACCCAGTAAGGATATAACAATAAATTGTAAATGAAAGAAGATTTAGGTAGGCAATGCAAATGCAGAAACTATAGAGGTATAATGAAACATTCTAAGAAACTCAAGTAGAATGCCTCTAATTAAGTTACTTGCAACGAGTGGATTTTTGAAAATTTCCTAATTAATCCTCTAAATTCTTTGGTCTAGCTTATTTATTTGTGTATTTATTTATTAATCCCGGACTCACCCGTCGAAGGAGAAAGTCTACACTAGGAATGAAACCTGCATCGCTTCATTCGAGGTGCAGACTAAGACCTATGCACAAGCGCGATCCTTCAGTTAGTCTGGTTGGTAGTACTCTGACACTCGAGACACGAGGCATATAGCCCAAGGAACCACTAATTCGTTAATCGAGTCTGCCAGGGGAGTCTTACTCGCCCCAAACCAATAGTCACAAAACGGACCTGTGTGATGTGATGCACACTTGCATCCACCCAAATTCTCCAGAGTACCTACCACCACCCCACTCTGTGATGCCCCTCGAATGGGGGTGACTCACTGTCAGCTCGGCCGGACCACAAGGGTGTGCACCCACCTTGTAGTATTTACCACTCATTCCTCCTCTTATATTTTTAACATACCCCCTTACACCATAGTTCCTATGCGTGCATGCCACGTACATCAGATTTCTCCAAGAATCCCAAAAAGGCAGTCCTAAACACTACACGTAGCCCCTGTTTAAACAACCCACACACTGGGAGACAATTAGCACCAATTCTTTATTCATAACAATTTTCATACTTGATGATATGTTCAACAAATTTAATTTGGCCTCTTTCAAAAACATGGATATCTATATAAGGTTGAATCCTCATATAAAGCCTTTCCACACATACCGCATATACATTGGTCGAGTCCATAAAATTTTATTAATGGCATGGAAAATCTAGCTACCTGCTCACAAAATTATATATGGAAGTAGCGCCTTATGGAGAAGTAATTGGTCCAGATTTAACTATACTTATAACAATCCAAAGTCTAGAGTAAGCAAACTGTTGAGACCTTCCTAGCAAATTAGGCACTTTAGTTATAATCAAAAGCTTAACACTCTGAGTTCCTAAATATGCATAAATATGTCGTACTATGATTTTGCACATTATGATAAATATGTATGGTAAAGACACATGGATATGAATTCCAACTTCATCTTCAAGATATAAAAGTTAAAGGGATCGTTAGTACTCTTTATTCGGCACAGTACACAAATAAAAAAATACGAAAGTTTTATGTATTAGGATGTTCCTATTATCTGCACTTGATAACAAATTCGAGCCATTTATTTCTAGCATGTACTATTCACAAACCAGAAAAGTATCACTTCATCGTTTAGTGAACTATCCTGTCTATTATTATGTTATTAACCAAAAATCCATATTCCACTTCAAAAGCACACCCATGTACTAATTGTGCAGGTAGGAAAAGTTGAGTTACAGATGGCCCAAAAAAAACGAATATATAAAACAAATTTTAGAGATGGTTGTCTGCTGTCATTTATATAGACAAGATTATAAACCTAATGCTAATTTTGCCCACAAGAACTATTTATATAGTCTTCCAATAATGCCTCGTTAAAGTTCGATATCAACACTAAAAGGTATAAAGATTAGGCAACGGATAAAATATATGTATATAGTTTAGCCCATGCCATGCCCTTGATCTACAACAGTAAAAAAACGAGTAGCAGTATGTAACATTCAGATAACCAACCCATATGAAAAAAATAAAGTTGTTTACGATCAAAACCGAACAACTTGCAACCTCTCGGTCTTATTATCAATTAACACCGGTTAAATACCGCGAGGATTTAATTGACAGGAGACTCGTGATATACCAACAACCCCTCACAAGCCATTCTCCAATATCACAACACACGCGAAAATAGGATGGAGAAGGCTGAGGATCCGTACCTACTCACAAGCCTTTGATCTGTGCAATGATTGACGATCTGAGTGTTGCAAAGCCTTCTCCTTGCGCCGACGTTCTTCTTCCTCTCCTTGCAACGAAGATCCGAAGCCTCGCAACTCGTCTACGGGGAGACACTCCTCGTGTTGACTCTCTAAGGAGGGAGAAGAAGAAGAATTCAACTTTGGAAGGAAGCACAAGATGGAAAGAGATCAATACGTACTTACAGATCATTCAATGGGTGACAAAAGGAAATATGGTTGTCAATTTTGAGGTGAATAATACTCTAAAATATCTCCCCAACGTATAGAATAAAATCAAAATCTGTGGGTCCAATTTCCATAAAAGTCCCCGACCATGGTTCACTAAAAAGGGCATAACTTCCTCATACGAACTCAGATTCGCGCATTCTTGGTCTCGTTGGAAATCTTGCGACGAGACGCTTCATTTGAGTATGATATTGTATACGTTTCTAAATTTCAGAAAAATCCAAATTTTCCGGGGCGTTATAGGATGTATGAGTAATGTGGAATTTAATGACTTTTTTTCTTTGATGACATGGAGATAAGTCATAATGAGATGGAAGATATGGATGATTCTTTAAAAAAACATGGACCACAATCATTTGGTTATTATTTTGGATTTGTATATCTCTACATTATTTTTCTAGATTGGTATGGAATTTTTAAACATAATTTTAAGTGTGTGTCTTCATTTTGTTTTTATAGGTCTAATTCAAGCATGCCATCTTCTCAATATAGTGTCCATGAGATGGTTATTGGGCATGATGATGAAAATAATGGAGAAAAAAGTGGAAGAATGGGAGAAGAAGTATAAAAATCAAAGATAAAACAAAGAATGCTTTCTTTTGGTACTTCATCATCTGAGTCTGAGATTTTGAATGAAATCACATTATCATCTTTAAAGTTTGACCAGATGAGAGGAAGAGAATTGATTGCTAAATGGACCATCATTCATGAGCTTGCTTTCAGTGTTGTGGATGATTTTTGGCTTAATGCACTTCTAAAATATTTCAATTCCAGTTGTAGACAAGTTTCCAAGGCTATAGAAAAAGAAAAAAATGAAAAAAAAGTTTTCTACGAGGGGACATGATCACTCTCACGTCTAACACTTGGACATTAAATTAAACAATAGAATGCATGTGTTTTACTACCCATTATGCAGATGCAAATTGGAAGTCGCAAAAGCATATTCTAAAGTTTTGTGAGCCAGAACTGCCACATATGGGTGTTGTTATTGCATATGCTATTCTGAATTGCTTTGTTGGTTGGGGGTTGATAGAAAGATTATTTGTGTTACACTAGACACTGATAGTGCTAATGATATGGGGATAAGAACATTGAAAGACACATTTGCTAGAAGTGAATGTTTGTAATGTAAAGGTAAACTCCTCTATGTGTGATGTTGTGCACATATACTTAATCTTATGGTTCAACATGGCTTTCTTGAATTAGAACATACTATATCTAATATAAGATAAAGTGTGAAGTATACTAAATAAAATAGTGAACACTTAAAGAAATTTGGAGATATTACACAACAATTGAATATTTCTACTTCAAGAGGGCTTTCCATGGATGTGTCCCCTCATGGTATTCCACTTTTTCATGCTTGATTCTACGCTTTGTTAAAAAAATCAAATCTATACTATACGAGGTGAGAATTACAAATGGTTGCCATCACAAGAAGAGTGGTGGGAAGCTGGAAATCTGCCCTCTTTTGAAACAAGATTTTAAAGTGACAAAAGTTATTTCTGATACAAAGTTTCCTACAACAATTTTATTTCTTTCCAAAAATTTAAAAAGTAGCATAAATTTTGTAAGACAATACATTTTCAGGTAATGATTTCATTAAATAAATGGCCATTGTGATGAAAGTGGAGTTTGATAAATATTGGAAAGATTGCATCCTTTAATGTTTATTGCTTGCCTTTTTGATCCGAGATATAGATTTCAGTTTGTAGAATTTGTTTTTGATAATGTTTAAACTTATAGTGAGTCTCAAGAACAATTTCTAAAATTGAAGAAAGAATTATGAGGAATATTTCTTTTTATTTGTAAAGAGTAAGCAAACAAAATGATGGAAGCAAAAATTTGGTGAAAATAAAGAATCTTCAAATGCATTTCCTCCTAAGTTGTCAAGTAAAGCTGGATTGGATGATTATTTAGATATACTTAGAAGAGCTAACACAGAGATATAAAAAAATGAGACCCTTCTTTTGATGTCATAGATTGGTGGGAAAATAATGCTTTGACATTTCCCATGCTTTCTATTATGTCTCATTATATATTATCAATCCTTTTATTTATGTTGCATCAATGTCAACTTTCAACACTTAAGGGAGAGTCTTTCCTAACTATATAATATCTTTATTTCCTAAAAGGTGTTCAGGCTCTTGTATATAGCTCTGAGTGGATTTAAGCGACTCAAGACATTATTCAAACGTCAAATGTAAGAATACCATGCTAGAAATACTTTTGTGCACATCATAGTTACTATGAATGCTAATTTTTAATTAATTGTAGTATGTTGTTTGTCAAAATGAAATCTTGAGGGTAGTGATTCCTAATAGACACAACTTATCATGGGGAACATTAGTAGTCGACTCAAATCTACATATAAATATAATTTATACTAGTGTAGTATTAATTCTAATTATTTTCCTTTATGTGAAGGATATGGAAGTGTAGGTGCACTCTTTAGGCCTCTATCAATGTCATGGGCAAGAAACGAAGAATCTAAAAGTCCACATTTATTCAATATCAATTTTTGAAGACTACTTTTTTGAATTTATTTTAAGATAAATGTATCTATTTCTTTTTTGTTCAACTTTACAAGTCCATGTTTGTGACATATCATATTTTTTATAATCTAAAGTATTTTCAAGTGAGATATAGGACTTTTAATCGTTTTGTCAACTTTTTTTCTTATATATTGTGCATAAAGAGCCAAACTATTTGATACTAATAATTTTATTTCAAATAACATAATCAATTTATAGAATTTTCTTTATAAGCTTAGTCATATCACTTATCAACATGTAAAGGTAATTACAATGTGTTCATTATTTCATCAATAATATCCACCCTCTTTGATAAGCCTAATCTATTTTTTTCTTTTCTTAATTTAATTCATAATTGGTAAAAAGATAAAATGAGGATTGCATCAAACATGCATTGATACAAGAACTTCAAAAGTTAGGTAATTTATTGCATTTCATATTATCTACTGAATTTCACCCTTTATCTCAAGGATTTTTTAGGTATCTTAGTTATTTTCACAAATTAGAAAGTAAAGTATATTATTTTCTAGAAACTTAGAATATTCTTTATATAAATTATTTTATATTTTTTAAAATTTTAATTTACATCCTAGTTGAAAATAAATTAATCAAATTTGAATATTTGAAACTTATAACGATTGAATTTAAATCAAGATTAACGAATTCATTTAAAATTTGATTTGTCTTCAGATTCAAAAATTTAATTATGAATTTGAATCTTGGTGGAAACAAAGGTATTCAGTTAGATTAATAGTCCTAATAAAAGAGTCGTAAAGTCCTATTTCATGTTTGAGTTATCACTCTGTATGAACACTAAATTGACCAAACTTACATTTAATGTTTAACTTATAAAATTACTTATCTAGTGAAAGTTGATTCATTAAAATCAAAGCTAATATACAAATGTTCAATTTTGGACCCATACGGTATAGGTACAATAGAGTTTAGCAATTTCTAACACTATGTATATTGTATTATTTATCAAAGTATGTATCTCATTTTATATATTATATATTATCCAATAAATATTAGCTAACATCAAATTGTTATTTAATAGTTATAAGAAAATAAGGAAGATATAATGCATGTTAGTTATGAAAATCACATCTATAATTATTTTAGACCTATGAATCAAGTTTTAAAAACATAATAAAAATATGGAAAAGGGAGCCTACACCCCTGTGAGTAGGCAACTCCCTACATCCATACCTTTTTTCATTATTTTTTAATTTTTTTGATATGAATCTTTAGGGGATTCCAAAATCAAGTTTCTTCAAGATTTCTATCATATCCATCGAGATTATAAAGTTATAAAGATCTTTCAATTATTGTAATTGACTCCTTTTAGATTGACTTGTTAGGAATGTTTGTTTTACATTAAAATTGAAACGCATATTTGATGAATACGGGATTCATCATCTTATTATATATTAGTCTTAGCTAAATCCTAGAATAATCATTAAATAAATGCACCTAAAATGAATAAATTAACAAAATCACTCCTGTAAATAAAACACACTAATTTCTTTGCATTATTGCATACTCTAACTTTGATTGATTTTACTCATTATTTTATGTATATATTAAATATTTTTTATTATTTATTTATATCTTGTTTTCTTTGATTAATGTTTTTATAAAATGTGCAAAAATCCGGATTCAAAATGAATCGGAACCAAAGAAAATAAATAGTTTTGAGTTTGTGTTTAGAGTTTGCAAATAACCTTTCAAATTTCATTCTTTTATTTTCTTAATTATTAAAAAAACCATTATTTGAATATTTATCTGATTTAAAAATAAGTAAAAATTGCAAAACACAAAAATGTGGTATTTTATACACATTGAATACAACAAAAAATACTACTTTGTAGAGATGATCGATTTTTCTTTTATGAAAATTATAGATCTCGTCAAGACAAATAACATCCATGAAGGATGCTTTTTATTTGACATCGTTTATTAATTTTTATAGAATTTTCTTTGTATTTTTTTTGAATTTTCTAGACACGACAATTGGCAGCTCCTGGAGCCACCACATGTCGTTGCCCCCTCCCTCGCCTAGGCCTTCTTTTTTCAATCGTTCGATGAAGGGGTCTTAATCCAATGGTTGGGGCTTCACCTCTTTTTTCTATTCCTTCTTCTGCCACTTTTCTTTAGCACAACCATTTGATCTTGGCCGATCGAACGTTCATCCGTCATCGTCAACTTCCGTATTTTTCGCCCGTAAGCACCCCCTCCAATCCCTGCCATCTCCTCCCTCCATAACATCTTGATCTCATCGCCTCATATCCCTTTGTGAACTCTAATCGCTCTCCCCATATACCCATCACCTCCATCACATCACCAACCTATCCGCCACTACACGAAGGAGAGAGAGAGAACTTCACCTACACCTCCTATGAGCAGTAGTGCGAGGCTTGAGCGAAGGCTACTTCTCCTTCCCTGTAAGATCCATGGGTGCCACCCTTGTTGCGACACCGCCTCTCATAGTTGCCAATCTCAAGCTATGTTGAGCCCTCGGGGATGACCACTGAGCTCCAACGAGCTCAATATTCCCAAGCACTCATTATCCCACTCCAAGTAGCACCTCTATTCCTTATCATTTCCTTCACTTACCTCATTCATCTCCATTTCCTGCCTCATTTTCTTCTACTCTTAGTTTCCCCTATCGTGCACTCACAAACCAAACCAACCCATTACCTTCTTCATCTCCATCACAACCTCTTTGCTCTAACCATCTAGACCCTTCCAAAGGGCCGAGCTCGTTGGTCCACCTTCTTCACTACATTAGGGACCTCCATCTTCAGTCCACCGCTATTGCTCCTTTGTATCGACTAAAGCATGCAGAAGAGCTATGCATCAAGTCCATCCGTTGACCCTCCATCTTCGTCACCTTCAAGGAACAGTTGAATCCTTCGCCACCTCCTCCATCTTAACACTGAATTCTGCATCACCACCGAGATCCACCTTTGGTTCCTCCGCGTGTCAGCCAACTAAGGCGCTCTACTATCACCGCACTCCACCTTCAACTTCTCGGCCATTTGTCTATCGAGTCTCCACCACTCCCCTCTTCATTCACCCTTGTTACAACTACCAAAGAATCAAGGCCCGTGCCTTGATCGGACGGTCCACAAGACCGATAGAAGAACATCAAAGGAGGGGGTCGATGCATAGGGACCCTCTGATTTTCCCCCTCCTTTGATCCTAACTATCCATCCTCATCCTTCTCTCGACCGTTAGAGAGAGTTGATCCGACGGATGTAAACAACCATGCCCTCGATCTGTACCATATCCCCATCCATCAGCCTTGGCTGCACCAGAGTGACTCGTACATGCCAAATGGAGGCTCAGTCAGAGCCTCACTCCTGAGCCCAGCATCACACGCATCATGCATGTGTCTAGGAAAATTTTTTCACCTGAGCCCATGCTACTTTGGGATTTGCACTCAGGTCGCTGCCGCCAACACCACACTTGGCTAAGCATGTCCCCACTAGGAAATTTTGCATAAATACCCAAGCGGGTATTGGTATTTGCATTCCAGTCCTTGTGTTTTTTCTTTAGTTATTTTATTTCTAAAATTTCATTTACACCCCTACATTTGATCTATAGTTTGAACCATTATTTCGCATCTATTTTTAATTTGAAAAATTGCATATTGTGGAGCATTGAGTTCTCGATTTTGTGAGCATTTATTTGTAATTTTATGAATAATGGTTAATTTATGATAATTATTTCATTGCAAATTGACATATTTTACCCATTTTCTGACCTGAAATTCGTATTAAATTAATCATAGCTCTAAAAATTGCAAACAAAATCATATTGTGTGGACTTAATACTCTTTAGTTTGGCCCTAAATCAGATTGTTTGCATTATTAATTCATTAGAATTCTATTTGTATCCAAGAAATTCCAATAAAGTACATTAGTTTAATTTTTGTCATTTCTAACATTCTAACCAAATTTCATAATTTTGAACTTAGTTTGCAGTGAAAATTGCACTGTAGTCCCTGACCTACACCAAATAGCATTGCATTCATTTACCTTTCATTAAAAAATACCAAAAAATCCTTGTTGAAAAATCGCATGCTAAGTTTGATTAATTGAAAGCCTAGGTTGTTCCTTTGCCTCCTTGAGTCAACCTTGGGACTTGTCCATATTAAATAAACACAAAACCACATCATGCTTAATTGATTACTTCATCGAATTGTGAGGTTGTTTTTTTATTGATCTTTAATTGCTTTACTGCGACAGAAAGATACATCTAATATGCAACAATTAATAAGGTTTTTTAGGATTCATCAAGTGGTGATTTGTTGTGGAGGCAAATGACATAGGTTCATTTTAGAAAACTTAAAGTTAGGTTTTCCTATCACTCGGGTAGTCCGACCCCGAACATTTCTTGTTAATATTTTCCATACATTTTTTCTTTCTTTTTCTCTTTCAGCATTTATTTTCATAATTTTTGTATCTATATGTATTTTATATATCTCCAATCTAAATCTTTGTTTCCATGCAAGGAAATTGCAGAATTTGGAAGTCGTGCTTCTTGAAGGCAACTTAAGATGTAGCGAAGACATTGTTTTTGAGAGAGGGATCTTTTGTTCTCATTCATTATTTTTATAATTATGAATATGTAATAATTAGGTAATTTCTTGATTTATAGCGGATTCCATTTGGAATCTCATGTTTGTATCGGGACTGCACATTAAGCCCTTGTGGTTGTGTGGTTTGCTCTTCGTAGGTTAGACCTGCACATGAGGCTATTAGAGATTCATAGGTTTAAGATCTTCTTGTGCTCGTAACACATAGGACCACACTTCACATTAATAATATGCACCTTAGATCATTCTAACTTAGACAAATTCAAATCAATTTTTCCTGCTAATTAGAATTTGTTGCTAGGTGCAATTTTCTTTGAGATGCATTCCATTTCACATAAAATTTTAATTTTACATTGCATCCTACATGTAGAGTGTGAGGATCATTGTAAGTCTTCTAAACTGAGCATGCATCATTGATTTTAGCGATTGCGTCGTATTTCTTGAGTCCCTTCCCCTTGGTTTTATTACTAAGGATAAACGGAAATCAGGACTTATCGAAAGGCATACCGTGTCGGGTAGACTTGATCAAGTGATAATCTAACTTAAAATCTAGATTTTAAATATATATTTGACAAAAAATGACTAAAATTAACAAATATTTTTAGGAGAGCAAACCCCACATTATATGCATTATATATTTTACTTGTTGAGAGATGTGGATGCATCCCTATGATAGTGCCCAAAACCCACATGTAAACCCTACATAGATGGATTCACATCTTGATTGAACACCTAAATAAAATTGAAAAGATGACGATAGGACCCATGTGACCAACATTTTGTTGAGTAGGTGAAATCAAGATTTCTCTTGCATTTGTCTATTTGTGTATTATTCTGTGCACTTGCACAGTTTCTGCCTTGATCCAATTTCATTCCTTTAAAAAATGTTGACTTATCAGTATCCATACTCAAACTCTACATGTCATTTATCCTCTACTGATTATTGAACATCTTCACCATTTCACTCTTCACCCCATTCTAGATACGAAGTTGAACCTCCGACCGACTTTCTAGCCCCCACTTTTCATTCATCCCGATAGAACCTTCTTTTTATGATGGCTTCTCCTCAACCATCTTCCTTCACCCCACCTCACCTCGAGTATGAAGTTAGAGCTTCGACTTACTTCTTCACTTCTTCACACTTCTCACCTTCCCCACATTCTTACAACCAGGATACACTTCCATCATGGGTTGACTTACCATATTCACAAGTGCTTTCCGGACTCAAGGAAACATTCGAAGAGGGAGTTACTTTTGAGATAGATGATTGGCAGAGGTACCTACCCCCGCATTCCTCGTTGATTCTCATATGACTATTGCTGTTGGTCAACAATTTACACATCCACATCATAACTTGACCTTAGGATATAACATGATTGACCAAACAAATCGAATGGAGTGGCCCACCCTTTATGATCTTCCGGATTTAATTGACCTTAGTGATCAAGCTCATATTTACCATCCCTCATACCACCCATTCGAAAAGCCAACACATACATGGTCATTAGCCCAAAAATTTCTGAGGTACTGCCTTTTGGTCTACACAATATGGGAACACTAAGTCGTTGTGATGACAACTCTTGCAGATCTATGGACTAAGCAACAAGTATTCACGACATATGAATAATCAATGAATAACCAACGATGTGAAGTATACTCTTCAAACAAAGGTGTATAATGAGTAAGCATGTAGAGATCGAACCACTGAAAGCAAATACGGTAGCCTAATGATTATTTACAATCAAAGCAAATTACGTACACAAGTGTCTACTTTGTCTTTGATTGGGTTTTTGGTTTTACAACTTTTTATTTGATTTTTATTTTTTTAAAATTTTAATTTTATATTTTTATTTTATAATTTCTTTAAATTTTATTATTATATAATATTATATATAAGGGTATATGTACACATCAGATAATGTATATATGATAAACGATTTATATATATAATAGATATAATAAATAAACAAAAATCATAAAAAACCCTAAAGTACAACTTTTTTTATTTTTTAAAGGTATGAAGATTATTTATATGATATTTATAATAGTTAATAATAATATAAAGTATATAATATATATGAATATATGTATACAATACAAGATAGGGTATTATAATTCTAAGGTTTTTGTGAAATTTCAAGAATTTTTACTATTTTATAGGTATTTTTAAAATCCAAAATAGTAAAAAATACTGGTTAAATAGTCTGAATTGTTTTGAGATTTAAAAATATTAAATAAAGTCTAAATTCCCAAAACTTATTTTTACAAGGAATAATATATATAATAAACTTATTAAACATAAACTAATAATTTTGGAATTTTATAGAATTTTAATATTTTATATTATTTTGGAGATTTTTAATTTATTATCATTTTCTTTTCCTATTTTAAGGGAATTTTGGTCTAGAGTTATAAAATACAATAATAAGTTATCTCTAATTTTTGGATTTTTTCAAAGTGTTTTGATATTTTTCTAGTGTTTTATATTTAGAAAATAAAAAAATTTCCAATGATTGATTTTTAATATATAAAAGCCCAAAATGATAAATAAAAATATTTGCGTGAAAGAGCATCATTCAAGGAATCTAAATGAATTTTGATAAAATAAAAACCTAACCAGATCTATCTATAATAAAAAGGAACAAGAATAAAAATACAACAGATGCAAGGTCATGTTGGTAATTAAAAATAAGTTAAAATGCATTTAATAACAACATCGCGAAGTGTAGGGGTACGGGTACAATATTTTCACGAATATATATATATATATATATATATAAATATATATATATATATATATATATATATTATACATGTCTAGTAGGGGCATGCAATATATAAAAAAGCTTAGGGTCCTCTTTACAAATTATCCACAATTAAACATTGAATATACAACTGTTTATACTAAATACACATTCAAAAATCCGCAAGGGTATGTTTGCAAAATACCCACCTCATGTAGGGGGCCGCATGAGGTAAGATGGCATTTACACAAATGTAAATGCATGAAAAGGCAAGGCACTCCAAGTGAAATAACCACATTTATTTACACTTCAAACCGAACTTATAACATTAAAAGAAAATAAAGAAAAAGCAGAGGGGTATCTATGATATTTACCTAATACTTGTACACCAACGGACAGATGCAAGCACTTTAGCTAAGCGATGAATGGCCCAGCTGGGATGGTACCGATTCGGTGAGGGATGGTGGAGATCAAATCTTTTGCACGGTCAGGCGGCTCCAATGATGCACCATCGAATGATGCTAATGCAATATGGAGCATGGGCTCAGTTGAACAGTTCTGCATCATTCCCCAAGAACAAAGAAGAACACGAGTATGTTCTTCCTTATTCCATAGATTCCTCGAGCTCCAAGGTTGCACTTGTGATGTTATTATTGGACATACGAGCAGAGGTGAGCCATTATGTAATAAATGTTATTGCGAATATCGTTCCCTGATCTGAAGTGAAGAATAATTAATTTTCGTAATAGGTCCCTTAGTACAATTTGGGTTACATACCATGGTCATCATTATGAACATATAGCTATTGGTTCAATTATTGAGTCATAGAGGATGGTGCTTGGATGAATATCTAAGGAGTTAGATTGAGGACTCATCGAGCACCGTCAAATGATTATTAAGAGGTGATTTCCAGCTTGAGAAGGAGATGGCAATCCTTTCTCTAAAGGTTGATATTTGACCGACCTCTTGATGCATGTGCTCTACATAGGAATACAGATTCAGAGGTGTCAAATTAGTTTGGTCAAGGAGTTGACTTAACAAGATCGAGATAACCAATGACCTATGTCATATGTTGTCACGATATAGGAACACATCCTATGACTGGAGACAGAAGTATTACTATATGCGAGTATGTACATTTAGTGAACTAGCAGGATGATGACCTAACCAAGGTCTATATACGAGCGCACTGGTGTGCATGCACGGGCATATGAGTAATACTATCTCTCAAAGGGATCATACAGGTTCAGTACTGAACCAGAGAACATGAGCTCACTCATGAGATATTGGGAAGAATCAAATTCCGTGCACGCTCATCTCACTTTGGAAGCTCGATAAAATTTGTAGGTTTGATATATGCTTTTGGAAAGTATATGATCAACACCAGGATATGATATATGCTTTTGGAATGTATATGATCGATACCAACTCCCAAAAGTCAAATGAGAAACATTATGATAAAACCCTGAAGTTGATAGTGTAAAATAGATCTAATACTTTGGGTTGGTTCTTAATCTTCTAGTATGAAGGATGTACAAGTATTAGGAATAATTGAGGGTGATGTGATCATAAGTGACTATATAACATTGACGCTTCCATTCCTTGGTAATGATAAAATGGGTCTGGAATTTAGTGACTCCTCTCAGTAGAGAAGTGATTTGATCTTGGTCCAAATGTTGGACATTGATCTGAAAGTGATTCCGATGCAATGAGAAGATTAGATTTACGGTCTTTATTTAATTAAGAGGTTCGCAAGATCTAGATTTGAGATGTGATCTCAATATCCATGTCACTATAGATGGAACAATACAATCGCCCCATTTTTATCTCCAAGTATCTGCGAAGAAAGTGCATTGCTCTTGAAAGAGTTCAAGAATAATTTCATTGTTGATAATGGATCTGAGCATTGAGAAATGGATAATTAAATGTTATTTAATTATCATGTATAATATGAATTTGATTCATATTATAAGGAGAGTTATATAAGATAATTAAATTATATTTAGTTATCAGATATGTGAATAATGTGAGTGTGATTTATATTATCTGGGCACATGAGAATAGAGATCCAACATGATTAAATGTGATTTAATTATCATGGATATGAATAATACAGATAACACTATCCATTTTAATCATATATATTATAAATGTGATTTATAATATATTAGAGACAGTCCATTGTAATTTATATTTGTTTATTAATTATTGATGTGAATTGGATTCACATTGGTAATTAATTGAAAATGTAATTTACATTTTATTTTGAGTTGTGTATGTGATTCACAAATTTCCAATGACATGATTGCAATGTTCACAAGATAATTGTGAATTATCGTTGTGAGATAATATTGAAAATGAGATAATGTAATCTCGCTATAAGAAGATTGTTATCCACCAACAAAGTTGGTGGATAATTATCTCCTTCCAATTATCTCTAGAGATAATTTATTGAATTTAAAATTAATTATATTGATTATTCAGTATATATTTAAATTAAATAAAATTAATTATTGTTGTGTTTTTATAACAAGATCATGGTCATTGAAAGAAACACAAATCAATCTCATCAATTGATTTTGTGATATCAATGGATTGAGATCCATGAATCCCAAAATACTATATAAAATAGGCAACCCTTGCTCTTCAAAATTACAACAAGAGATGAAACATTTGCTCTCTCTCCCTCTCTCTCTCTCTCATTCTCTACATGCCAACTCTCTCTCTCTCTCTCTCTCCCCCATTGTGGTCGTCCACCATGGAGCCCTAGAGAGAGTCACCATTACCGCAACATCATCATTTTTCTGACGGATTGTTTGCTCGTGGATCTCCATCTCTTTCGATATTCCTCTCTAGTGAAGAAGATGTCAGAACTCGTGTTACGAGATCAGGAGATTCATCTCTTGGATCATCAACATAGATTGCAAAGAGCATGCATCTCATCAACGTTCTCGTAAGCGTCTCCTTCTTTTGATCAGACTTGAGATAGGAGGTTTGTTCATTTAGAGACTCGATCACAACCACGATTCAAGCAGTACACCTAATATTTGTTTGTGGTTTATATGAAATGACCCGAGAAGTGTTCTTGGATCATGTGGTTTCATCGTTTAAACATTTTAAGTTCCGATGCCTCGAGAAACTAGTATGAATAGTGGCTCCTGATGGCATACGATGCAAGCCTCACGCTTCTGTGATGCGTTTAAGGATTTTATCATATCCTTTAAGTGATATTAGATCTATATTGGAAGTTTAGATACGATCCATAAACTTAGGAAGACTTGGGCTCATTAGGGTTTGTGAAAATGTTATCATACTTAGTTTACGCAGGTCCATTTTGTGAATTTTTTGGCCATGTTCAAATTGTTTAAACATGAAATTATCATTGTATTATGTTCCCCATTATATAAGGAACTCGTTGGATTTGAGTTTGCATGATTTAGAATCCTTTTGCTCAAGTTATGATCATTTTAATAAAAGTGTATCCATTGTTTCGGGGATGGCAAATTTTGACATAATTAAATAGTTAGTTCCTATTTTAAAATGCCCAGAAATGTGTGCTATTTTCTGTTATAAATCAAATTAGAAAACTTTAGAAACTTATTTTGCATGATTTAGATTTAAATTAACTAAGATATGCTAATTCTAGTAAATAGGGGGTCACTGTTGGAAATTACATGTTGGATCAAGAACCTTGTAATTGTCATTCAATTAAATTGATGGAAATTAATGGTTGATTTCCTGGAATAATTATTGATGAATAATTGTTAAATATTTAAAGATGAAAATTATTTCCTTAAATAACATTGACCATAACCAAAACTTGATTTGATATGATCGAGATCACAATTGGTTACATGAACCTTCCAATAAACGTTGACACATGGATAGGATTGGGGATTTATTTAGCAATTCTCCTTATAATGTTAATCAAAAATGTTTTCTTATTATTATATGGCATAATTTCAGTTGAGAAACTAATTATCATCTCAAGTACAAAGTGATCAATCGGTATTACCCAAACCCGAGATGGATATGGTGTCTAGATAGGGAGCGTTCGGGTAGTAGGTTGATCCATGAGTGGTATGTCCCACTCCCGTAGGTACTAGCCATGGTAATGGGTACGGAATGGATAATGCATGTGGGATCATGATGTATTTTTCTAATTATTGAAATTTGAAAAATATGTATTTTGAGTTAATACCATCCTTTCAAGTAACAATCAAGTTTTTTGGTTGATTGATAATTGATTTAATGTGATTAAATCAATTATATCCAATTAAAACACTCTATTATGAATAGAAGTGTATTTCCATTGTAAGAATTAATCATGTGAATATGATTCAAAATGATTAATAAAAATTTGAATGGGATACGGAGGATCACGTAAGTGACATACATGGTCTCCCATCAAGGCAAAGGGTTCCGCCGCCATGGATTGTATGTAGGAGATGCATGTTCGAAATGACAGCTCCAACATACATGTACATTTGGATTGGGCTCTTTACTTCTCAAAAGAGTAATCGTATAGGTAATGACCCCAAAATCATGTCCTCATATTATTAGGGTGATATTGGATTGCATATAGCGAGTTCTAATCTTGATGACGGTTGGTTCAATTAACAATATCACCTTAGGCATGGTGGGCTCGGGTGTTAAAGACCGAATTGAGAATGTAAGTTGTACTTACAAGGTGGAATGTGTTCCCTCTTCTTGTTTTCTGAGTTACAAGTTCTTATATTATTGGGATGTGACAAAGATAAGAAAGGAGATCTCATATTTTTTTGAGATATAATCGTAAGTATATCTCTTACATTGAAAGTGATTAAGGGAATGGACTTTTAATGTTGACAAGGCAAGATAACTTTGATATAAAAATTCCTAAATCAAAGTAAAATATGTATGTATATATATATATATATATCTGTGTGTGTACGCAAATTTCTTATTTCAGATAGTCCTCATTTAATTCACTCAATACAATACTCGATAATGACTAGTAAAATATCATGGAATTGAGACGTGATCAAGATATTGTACTTGTAGTTGGACACATATTGTATGTGGTTGAAATGTTCAAGTTTCCTCATAAGAATGAGGAATGAAAATTAAATTGACAATAAGATTGCTGCCCTACGGTTTGTATGTATCTATACTCTTGATCTCTTATCAAACGTACATTGGAAGTGACATGTCGATGATGATCGTAATTGTCAAATAATCATTAAAAATCGAAGATATTTTGGCAAACTTATGTGCTTTCAACATTTAATCATGAATGACATGGTTCAGTGCATTGTGTGGAATGGTGGATCTATAAGAGATGGTGTATTCAAAATGTTTGATTACATACCTGAACCTAAGTCTTTAAGACTTAAGATGTATGTATATATGATGAGTCTCGTCATTCTACTATCTATACTCTAGTTTTTCATGAAAATTCATAATAGTCATATTATATGAATTGAATGAAGCATGTATAGATGTTGAAGTAATCTTATATTGAAATCTTTTGAATTCAACATAAGTGATCCTTAGCCTTAATCAACGATTATTTATAGATGAATGGAGCATAGTGGAAGCATGAGTCTGAGCCAAGCAAGAAAGAAAGTCAAGGAGTTGATTAGACTTCCGTAATTTTCAGATGACATCCAAAAAGTTGGATGAATGCCAATACTGCATAAAGGTCGATGTATTGATAGTATGACTATATAGACTATCTAAAATCCTTAGAGAAGACTCGGATCGTGCATCAGAATAATCTACATATATTCATTGAAATTGACTTTCTTATTTGATAAGATCCAAATCCGATAATTGTATGTCATTCTTCTAATAACACTTGCAATTGGTTGCATATGTTTTAGAAGATTAGAAATTTTGACCTTAAGGTTTAATAGTCATCAACGAGGACATTGAAGCAAATGTTGCAACCAGCTATGGGATAGATATACTTCATATTTTCAGCGGGAGAGTCCTTAATCTTAGAGAATGTCTCTATGACCCAGATATAAGAATACACTCATTGTTTATTACTAAATATCAGAAATAAACATGAATTCTAGAATAGACCTATCATAAAGAGTTACAATGGATATATTTCAGATAATAATCTAACATATGGAGGACTCTACTCTTTTAGAAAATTAATGAATGATTCATTAACATTTCTAATACTGAAAATTAAACCTTAAAAAATCAATAGGAGCAAGATGATCATTTTACAATGGTCTCGCATCAAGACTTGGACATATGTCTATTGATGAGATCAATAGACTAGTAAGAGATGAAACTTTAGAATGTCTGAAATTTCAAATCTAACATACTTATGAATATTAAGTAGAAAATATCCAATGCACCCTTCACAAATAATGGTGTTAGATGCCAAGGTATTAAAAATCTCATACATATTGATGTATGCGGATCATATGTATCATAATAAACATTAATATAATGTGATATTATTTGATGATTATTTGTGATATGAGATTTCTTTCCTTCTCCTTAGAAAGCTTTGAAATGTGCAAAGATTTCACAATTTTGATTTAAAACCAAAGAGTGATGGAAGATGAAATAATTTTATCTAACCTAGGTATCAAATACCTATTAGATGAATTCAAGTAATACATGGAGAAAGGAATATCATTCCTATCTCAATCCTCCTAATCCACCTAAAACTCAATAGAGTTGTAGGAATATAAAATTGATCATGTGTGATATGATTTGGTCAATAATGAATCTTAGAACAATTACCTCTTAGTTTCCAAGTATATATGTAGTATAGACTACAATATATATCATTAGAAGGTTCCATGCAAATCTACACCCGAACGTCCTCAGAAGCAATGGTTTGAACATAGTCTAGTGTTCGACACTTGTGGTTTTGTGCTTGCTTGGTACATACATTTGTCATGGTTGCATGTAAGCTAGAATTTAGCACCAGAAGTGTTGTTTCATCACGAAAATAAAGGATGGTATTGGATACCTACTTTATGACCTTGAGATTCTTAAAAGATTTCATATCTGAGAATGTAATTCATAGAGGATGACTCTCTTGAGAATCAAGATGAAAATGACGTGAAGGAACTCATTTAATCTTGAGAAGATAATGAGGCTCATGGAATCAGAAACTACACTGACAATTAAAGGTGAAACACTCATACCTCTTCAAAATTAGTTTGAGGATGGATTCCATGGGTCAGTTAAGTATGACAACGATTTTATTTCATGTGACGAAGCTTCTGAATATCATTACTTAGAAAGATGGATGTTGACAGTAAAGTCTAAAATAGACTTCATATACAAATGTTGTATCAGAACCCTTGAGGATCCACCAATATGGGTAGGACCCATTAAGGTGTAAATGGATCTTCAAGAGAAAGAGGGAACCTAATGAGAAGGTAGAGACCTTCAAATTGTGGCTCGTATCCTCAAGATACACATAGAAAGAAGCCATCATTTGCGGTGAGACTTGATTTCTAATGACCATGCTTAAACCCATCAGAATATTACTAACTATATCTACACAACTTAACTTTGGAATCTTCAAGATGAGAGTTAAGATTGCATTCCTCTATGAATACCTCCCCGAGGATATTCATATGACGTAGCACCATGTTTTCATGGATGAGGAAAGCAAGGTGTGTAAGGTAAAGAACTCCATCTTTGGACTTAAATATTCTTCTTGTAGTCGGAAGATCATATTTAATGAAATTACAAAGGTTATGATTTCAGATCGAATCTTGATGTACCATGTGAAACTTAGTGGGAATGCCATTATGTTCATTGTTCTAAATGAAGATGACATCCTAATCACTTGGCATGATATAAGTATAACAACAAGTGTTTTATAGACAACCTATTCCATACCTTGAAATATGTTCTCAAGGATACATCTTAGATCGTGGTTCTGAAGGTGTTCAAAAGCAAAGAGAAGAGGGTACTAGGATCGCCACATTTGTAGTACACATTTGACATATTCCATTCTTGGAAAACCTCAAGGAAGGCTTCCTTCCCTTAATATATGATAGGACTTAAGTAAAGGGATGGCACCTCAGGTTGAGGAAATGAATCCTAAAACTGCTTGCCCTTGTGCATCAGTTACGAGAAGCTGGGTGTATGCTAGATATGTAAAAAAGCCAGATGTTTGCCATGCAGTGGGAGTTAGAAACTGTTACTAATCCTACTATGTAAATAAAACTCTTTATTGTAGTAATAACATAATCTTCATAAATGACAAGACTTTAAAGATAGTGATCTTTATGTCTTATATTCAAAAAATTAAGATTTTATAGACGAAGATCTAAAAGGTCTTAACTGTGGATACCTTAGGAGATAGAGATCTTCGGAAATAAGATTATTTTCATAAGGATAATAGAAATATTAGTTATAATAATTATTGAGTCGTAGTTTCAAGGACACTAGAACTGACAAAATTGAGTATTGGTTGTAGTTGCATAAGATGGAACATTCGCATTGGATGCGAGTACTATTACTTGGAGATATGCAAGTGTCGTAAAAGGACTAGGACTAATCTCTTGGGAACAAAGTGATTGATCAGCTTACCATTTTTTCTAAATAGCCAATGATTGTCACATGAGTGTAGGTTTAAAGATTAGCCCATTAATATGCATTAGTGGGAGATTATTGGACATACGAGCCCACGGTGAGCCATTATGCAATAAATGTTATTACGAATATCATTTCCTGATCTGCAATGAAGAATAATTAATTTGCATAATAGGTCTCTTAGTACAATTAGGATTATGTACCATGGACATCTTAATGATCAAATAGTTGTTGATTCAATTATTGAATCATAGAGGTTTGTGTTTGGATGAATATCTAAGGATTTAGATTTAGGACTCATAAAGCACCGTCAAATGATTATCAAGAGATGATCTCCAACCTGAGAAGGAGATAGAAATTCTTCCTCTACAGGCTGATATCTGGGCGACCTCTTAATGTAGGTCCTCTACATATGAATAGATATTCGAAGGTGTATGATTACTTAGGTCAAAGAGTTGACTTAACGAGATGGAGATAACCAAAGACCTATGTTGTATGTTGTCTTGATATAAGCACCCATCCTCTGAACGAAGACAGATGTATTATTGTGTTTGAGTATGTACATTTGGCAGACCAAAAGGATGATGACCTAACCAAGGTCCGTACACCGGCACGTTGGCGTACATGCAAGGGCATATGAGTAATACGATCTCTCAAAGGGATCGTACAGGTTCAGTGTCGAACCAGGACACATGAGCTCACTCATGAGATATTAGGAAGAATCGAATTCCTTGCACAATCATCTGGCTTAGGAAGATTGACTAAATTTATTGGTTTAGTATGTGCTTTTGGAAAGTATATGATAAACACCTAGGTATGATATATGATTTTGGAAAGTATATGATCGATACCAACTCTTAATAGTCAAAAGAGGAACTTTATGATAAAACACTAAAGTAGGCAGTGTAAAATTAATCTAATACTTCAGGTTTATTCTTGCTCTTCCATTATGCAGGATGTACGGGTATTAGAAATACTTGATTATGATGTTATTATAAACGATTGTCAAACCATGACGCTTCCATTCCTAGGGAGTGATGAAACAGGTATGGATTTTAGTAACTCCTCTCGGTAAAGAAGTGATCTGATCTTGGTCCAAATGTTGGACAATGATCTGAATGCGATTTAGATACATTGAGAAGATTAGATTTGTGATCTTGATTTAATCAAGTATCTATGAGAGGTACACAAGATCTAGATTTGAGATGTGATCTAATTATTCAAGTCACTATACGTGGAACGATATAATCACCCGGTCCTTATCTCCAAGTATCTGTGGAGAAAGCACATTGTTCTTGAAAAAAGTTCAATAATAATTTCATTGTTGATAATGTATTCGAGCATTGGAGAAATAGATAATTAAATTTGATTTAATTACCATGACTAATATGAATTCGATTCATATTATAAGGAGAGTTATCTAAGATAATTAAATGAGATTTAATTATCAAAAATGTGAATAATGTGAATGTGATTCATATTATTTGGGCACGTTAGAATAAAGATCAAAGATGATTAAATGTGATTTAATTATCATGGATATGAAAAATGTGGATAACACTATCCATATTAATCATATATATTATAAATTCGATTTATAATATAATAGAGAGAGCCCATTGTAATTTATATTTGTTGATTAATTATTTATGTGAATTGGTTTCACTTTGGGTAATTAATTGAAAATGTAATTTACATTTTATTTTGGGTTGTGAATGTGATTCACAAATTTCCAATGGCATGATTGCAATGTTCACAAGATAATTGTGAATTATCATTGTGTGATAATATTGGAAATGAGGTAATGTAATCTCATTGTAAGAAGATTTCCATCCACCAACAAAGTTGGTGGATGATTATCTCTGATTAGGTCCAAGGATAATTGATTTAAATTGAAATTGATGTATTTAATTATTCAATATATATTTTATTTAGATTAAAATAATTATTATTGTGTTTTTACAACAAGACCATGTCATTGAAAGAAACACAAATCAATCTCATCCATTGATTTTGTGTTGTCCATGGATTGAGATCCATGCATCCCAAAATACTATATAAGAAGAGGCAACCCATGCTCTTCAAAATGATAAAAAGAGATACACTATTTGCCCTCTATCTCTCATTCTCTACCCACTAACTCTCTCTATCATTGTGGTCATCCACCATGGATCCCTAGAGAGAGTCACCATTGCCACAGTGTCATCGTTATGCTGTCGGATTGTTTGCTCGTGGATGTCCATCTCCTTCAGTGCGCCTCACTTACAAAGAAGATGTCATATCTCATGTGACGAGATAAAAAGATTCACTGTTTCAAGTGGTAAACCTAATACTTGTTTGTGGTTTAGATGATACAATCCGAGAAGTGTTCTCGGATCATGTGGTTTCATCGTTCAAAATTTTTTAAATTTTGTTGCCTCAAGTGACTAGTACGACTAGTCGCTCACTATCGCATACGATGTGATGCTTACACTTCCGTGATGCGCTTAAGGATTTTCTCATATCATGCAGCTATGGTTATCTCCATGTTCCTGCTGACGATCTACATCAGATGGTGCCTATAGATGAGTCTAGGACCCAACGATGGGGCCCTAGTGAGTCGATGAAGCTCAGGCGACCTGGGAATCACTCTTGGAGTTGAATCGCCCTCCTCATGTCTTGTCTCCATTGAGGAGCAACATAGTTAGATAGAGGGGGCTCAAGCGAATGTCCTCAAGTCATTATGGTGTAGAATAGTCGAGAATGGGGGTGAAGCGGAGATGCTTCGACGAAAGGAAGAGGATGGGCGTCGATTCATTGATCTGGGATTGATTAGGTTGAGTAGACAAGTGGAATCAGTGGAGAACATGATGGGGAATGAAGGGGGCGTGAAAGAAGGGTCGGAGACGGTCGAAAACATGGTGAAACAAGGTTGGAGCATAGAGCTCTAGCTATTGATTTAATTGAATTTTATCCAAAAATTAACTCCTAAATGTGAAATTAAATGTAGAAATTGAAAGACGGAAAAGAAATCTACCCAGGAAAGATGTGTGAACTCAATCCTAGGTTTGATGCCAAGGAGCAAGACGATGCCAAAGCACCACCGTGGATCACCTACTCCCCCCCT
The DNA here is from genome assembly GCA_037367405.1 of Ottelia alismoides. Lineage (NCBI taxonomy): Eukaryota > Viridiplantae > Streptophyta > Magnoliopsida > Alismatales > Hydrocharitaceae > Ottelia > Ottelia alismoides. Next base: position 1,362,469 of record JAZKJV010000862.1, on the reverse strand, counting down.
TTCTCTACTCCAGCACCACAGGGGAAAGCTTGATGTCACCAAGTGACTCTCTTGACCATGGTAAAGGGGGTTACAGCTAGAAAAAGGGTCCAAATTGGGATGGTTACTAGTGGGATAGGCTGAAGATGGTCACATGATGTGAATCAATTCAAGGATGATACGAAGGAGGTCAATGGGATTTAAGTATTAGGCGTGAATCATGGAGATCCCATCGACACTTTCTTTTGAAGTCTCAATGAAGTTTGATCATTAGATCGTTAGGGGAAATGGAGTGAAGCAGGAGGCTCGAGGTGTCAGACGGGTCACAAGCGCCAAAGGGAAAGTTGACACCGTGTCAACACAAGAACGAATCCAATTGGTCAGATAAATGAAAGGAAAAAATGCCTTGTAAAATGAATAATAATTATTATTAGGTTATAAAATAAGAAATGTTGATTATTTTCTATAGTATTTTATTTACTATATTTTTATGGAGCTATTTATTACAAGCTATTATATACATGTATAGTGATCTGCACTAATCTAACTGAGGTTAAGGAATTAATTAAATTGTCGTTGTCCCTAAATTAACCATGTTGGCATCGAGAAATTTTTATTCGACCACAAAATCAATCAAGTAAGTAAAAGAGTGGTCTAAGATACTTTTATTAACTTGTTATAACGACCAGCGTTGAAGACAAGGAGGCAACTATTATTAAAACAATCGTCAATCAATACAATAAAAAATCATAGGAAAAAGGAAGGAAAGTCAAAGCACTATACTCTTGGATTTTGTGAATTTCGATCTTTTTAAAAATTTTAGAGAATTTTAATTTCATACATTTTTAATATTTTCTAAATTTTAACATTTTTTAATTTTGTAAAATTTCAGTTTTTTAATTATTTCAAATAAAGAAAAAATAAGGAAAAAAAGATTTTTTTGTAAGTTTCAAATATGGTAAAAAATATCCATAAAATTCAAATAAAATGTTTTTATTTTTTTATAAATTTCTTTTATTTTTACATTTTTTGGATTTTTTAGGATTTTAATAATGAATAAAAATAGGGAATAAAGCAAACAAAAAATCAAATAGTTTTTTTCGGATTTTTATAGTACAAATCAATTTAGAAATATAGGAAACCAATTTTACAAAAAGTGAATTTAATAAGATTCAAACAGAGACCAGAGATGTATTTTCTTGAATTGTCTTTGATTTTATAATTTTTTTAAAAACTTTAATGTTTTCTAATTTAAGGTTTTTATAAAAGATTTTCAAATGAAAATTATATAATAATGAAAACATGGCAAAAGACACTAGTAGGAATTTTTTAGATTTTCTTTTACTTTTTTGATTTTTAGTTTTCTAATTAAAAAAGGTGTTTTTGGATTGTTTTTTAATTTTTAATAATAGTATATAAAATAAATAAATCAAGCAAAAATTACCACACAAAGGAAACACTAGAATACACTAAACTCCATTTTTAGGGGATTTTTGGATTAAATATGATATATATTTCAATGCTTAAAAGAGAACAAAATAATCTACAGACTAAGGACCAAATAGCAAAATTAAGTTCCAGGGTCAATTAACACGCAATGAAAGTACAAGGGCCACAACACAAATGTCCAACGAAAAACGTGTAGTTCTTGTGAGCCTGCCTTAGAGGGGTATAATTACAAATATCCAAAATCTTCTTCAATTTTAATAACGCATGATAGCACATTGGAAAATAAACAAATAACCCAAATAACATATGTGCATGCACGTGTTTACGGTTCGACGGGACTAAAATGCAAATATCAAAACTACGATGTCCTTAATGTAAATGTTCACAACTACTTTTACATTTATTATACTAAACAAAAATAACGGAAAAGGGCAGGGGTAAAAAGTAAAACATACCCTTTAAGTGATGTGTGACATGTAGCTTTGAAAAGATATGACAATGTAGAAGCGTAGCGCATGCGTAGGGTTCTGGTGGATTGAAAATGATCTGATGGTCAGGGGAAAGGCAATGACGTGTAGAGTAGATGTACCGTATGTACCGATCTATGGTCCTGAAGGTGGCCATTGATAGTTGTTCTACTCAGCCCTAGATTCGATCTGAGTGCCAAGATTTCGGTGCTAACAGGTGGCTAATATAAAATCTGGGGCACTAGTCCCTTTATCCGACAATGGTGAAGGCATCTCAAAGAACTGGAAGAAAGTGACGCCAGCTGAGTGTCGATCAGGAGTATCTAGTGCTACAAGGCTCAAGTCAACTGGATAAGATATCCAGCATGTCGCTGGAAGTAGTCTGCATCAAATGGGATGCTCAGATAGCTTGGTGGAGGGCTCGTTAAGGATTTGGGAGGTGTGTAACATGGAGCATCTCTGCCATTGGAGTTGGGGGTCGATTCAATCCTCACACACACATTTTTACCTACAAAGACACTTGTAGCTTGGAGACGAAGCTTCGGCTCGGGTTATCAAGCAAAGGAAATGAGAGAAGTAGCAAGGAAATGGATTCGATATCCAATGTGCATGAAGGAGGGAAGTATAGGCCTAATCTTTCTCTAATGAGTGTGATTTAGGGTTATTAAGATGCTTAGGAGGGTGAGAGATGAGTAGGTGAAGGAATCAATGCAGTTGGATGCGGAAGTTGGGCTCTGATATGATGATCGGAGCAATGATGGTGGACAACATCGACGATGAACAAAATTGAAATAACGACAAAATGGAAAGGATAACGGGTTACTGGAGCTTTTGAAATTGAAGGTGAATGTCAGAGATGCAGATGGCGTGGTAATGGCCTCTACCTGGATCGGAAAGCCGTGGATTCGCGTTGGATGTCTTTGGCCATGAGGTGGTTCATCCCAGACAACCACCAAATCAAGCTCCAAAAGGCTCCTCTAGGGTCCTGTCACTACCTTAAGAATTTAGGTGTAGGAAGAAGAGGTGCAGAGCAAACTACGCATTATTTTCCCATTATTTTTTTACTTTTTTTTGATTAAAAACATGAAAGGATTTACTTAATATGTTGAGTAGAATATGTGATTCTAGTTTCATGTAAAACAAACATTCCTAACGTGTTCATCTCGAAGAGGTCATTTTCAACAAATCTGAGACCGTTAAAATTTGGTAGTCTTGATGGAAATGATAAGAGTCTCAAATTAAGTTAAATTGTGAATGACACAATGGCAATATATAGCTATCTAATTTCCCAAAGTTTTATTTCCAAAAATAAAAAAACAATGTAAAAATAGGCAGGGTGCAGGTTACCTACACCTGTCGAGGTAGGCTCCTTTTTCCCTAATACTATATACGTTATATATTAGTATGTATAGGTATAATATACCTCTATATTATATACATATATTTTTATTTCATTATTTTTACATAAATACCTTATATTTTGTATTTTATTTATTTACAACATAATTGAAGGAATATGAAAACATTTGTATTGGATTTTTACAAATTAAAAATAAGGGTTAATGAATTGGTACTATGTACAATATATACACTCGATTCTTTTGCACAATGAACATTTGATTTTATTTTATTTTATTTTATAATTTCTGAATTTTATTTTAGTTTTATATAATTATTTGTAATATTTACAAGGGTTTTAAAATACAACATATACAATTTCTATGCAAAATAAATAAGGAAATACACAAATACAAGTATAGGTATTGTACAATTGTACACAACTTCATTTTACAGATATTTTTATTATTTAAGACACATTTTTAATTGCAAGTTTTATTACGGAAATAAATCAATTTGAGATCATTTTATTGATAAATAAAATAGGTTCATGATATATACATAATAAATAAGGGATGATATACACTGAATATTTTCAGAAGTTTTGTGTTTGAATAAACAAGGAACCTATCTCTGCCAACTTTATACCTTATCGATCAGGTCAATACTTAACCTTGGGTTCAGTATAGTTTGTACTTGTTACATAATTACAGCTTATTTTATTCTCTTTCATTTTATTTTCATTTTTATTCTTTTATTTTGGTTTAAAAATGTTAAGTATACATTATTAACAAATCAATGATGAATGATAATTCATTAATTTCGATACATATTTACAGATGTTTTGCTAATGAATTTTACTAAAATAATGGAATAAATATGATGAATTATGGATTCGTCTTTCCCCTATACTTTAACTTTGCTAGTCCCTTAGCAAACACTTATTCAGAGAAGAAGTGAAAAAGAAAAAATAAGAAAAGAAAATTGAAAGAACTTAGAAAAATATTGATTATTATACTTATTTCATAAAATTGTAGTTTGGAGATCATTCAGACCTTTGGGTTATTATTTTGGCGAAACCCTATTGGGAAATGGATTTAAGAACTAACAATCCTCAAGTTTCACAAGACTTCGATTCAAGTCCCTCAACAGTCAAATATGAACAAGTCTACATTCGCAAACTCTTATGACTATGAATTTTTACTTGTACGATGTAGTGAAATAAATCCCCCAACCTCAGAAATGGCAAAGAAACACCCCCCTCTAATAGGGTAACTCTAGTCCCCCAGTCTAGCAACTCTTTCCTCGAGGAGGTATTTCCTTTTAACTTCATGTACAACCAGCTCAAAAAGGGGGAGAGAAGAGAATACCATGGCCAGTGTAGTCATGTATCGCTTGGAGCCTGACCAATGTAGCCAAGTCTCCACCTGCAAGCTTCCATGAAATGAGACAATGAATCGCATAAGTATTTCTTATTTAACTATATACACTGTAGCAATCATTTTAATTTTCAATCAGGCATGTCTCCTTTTTTTAATTTTTTACATTTTGTTGACATATAAACAAATGTGCAGCATGTACATAAGGTGTTTTTCTTCTTGAACCAGTAGACTATCCCTCTTTTGAAGCATTATTACATCCCAATGCATCTTGTCATTAGACCTCAATGCTACTAGACCAAGTTGAGATGCACTACCCTTCCTAAAGGAGGACGAATGTTTCCACTAGTTGTTACACATGTGTTCTACCCCAAGCCAAAGGATTCAGCCCCCTCCACCTCATCCATAAAGGGATATGTATAGAGTGCTTTTCTAAGATAAGCCATTGTCTAGAAGAATCATGCACGTATTGTGAAATATTCTACTTAGACCAATCAAGATGAGATGTGAACATAGTCTTGTGGACTTAAATAATTAAGTCTCTAAGACCTAAAAACTCTCAACTCCAGTTCCTATAAGGTTCCTCTGAAATTAAGTGGATTAAGTCATAACCAAGCTCTATTCTTGAGTTTTATTCCAGACTAATTAAATATCAATTTCATTTTGAAAAATGCAAATGTACATGCAGCAGGTGGTTACAAAACATTTTTTTAAACAAAATAAAATAAATGAAAAGACAAAAACTTTTTAAATAATTTTGAAAGAACATTTGCAGATTTTTATGGATTTTATCTTTTCTGATTTTATGGAATTTTTTCATAAATGAAGAAAAAAGAATTTACAAACATTTACATAAATATGTACATATTTACAGGGTTTTATTTACATGTTTTATATATAATTTTTAGAAGCGGATTTTATCTGCAAATTTTTTTGGAGAATTTAATAAAAGATTTTAATTTACAAAGTTTATGAATAAGTATAGGTTCTATATACAAAGATTTTACAACACATATATACAAATAATTTATACATGTAATTTATAACCTACATGACAAACTATTTGTTAGCAATGTGAGCCCAGGATGAACCATTCATACAATAAATGTTATTGTCATAAATGATTTGTCAATAAAAGTTATTGATTATTTTCACTCCCTTTCTGAGATTGAATGAATGAATGCACTATAAGGTCCCTCTGTACAATACGGGTTATGTACCATGGCCAGCTTGATGATCATACAGTTGTTGATTCATTGATTGAATCATAGAGGTTGATGCTTGGATGAATATCTAAGGAGTTGGATAGAGGACTCACCAAGCATCATCAATTGATTGTTAAGTGATGAACTCTAGTCTGAGTAGGAGATGACAATCCTTTCTCATATGGCTGATAACTGACCGACTTCTTGATGTAGGTCCTCTGCATGGGAATAGTGATTCGGAGGTGTCAGATTAGTTGAGTCAATGGGTTGACTTAACGAGATCGAGATAACCAAAGACCTATGTTGAATGCTGTCACATCATAGGCATGCATCCTCTGACTAGAGACAGATGTGTTGCCATATGTCTGAGTGTGTACATTTAGCAGACCAATAGGTTAATGACCAAGCCAAGGTCTATACACCGGCGAGCTGGTGTGCATGTAAGGACATATGAGTAATACGATCTCTCAAAGGGATCATACGGGTTCACTTGTGAACCGGGAGACATGAGTTCACTCATGAGGTATTGGAACTGATCAAATTCCATGCATGGTCATCATGCTTTGGAAGCATGACATGAATTTGAAGGTAAGATATTTGCTTTGGGAAAGCATATGATCTATACCAATTCCCAATGACCAAGATTGAGAAACATAATGATCAAACCTTGAAGATGACAGTGTAAAAGTAATCTAATCTTCAGGATGGTCATAGGTCTTCCAGTATGCGGGATGTACAGGTATTAGGAATACCTGAGGATGATGCGATTATAAACGATTGCATAACCATGACGCTTCCATTCCGAGGGAGTGATGAAACAAGTTTGGATTTTAGTGACTCTTCTCAATAGAGAAGTGACCTAATCTTAGTCCATGTATTGGACATTGATCTCAATGAGAATCAGATGCAATGAGAAGATTAGGTCTGCGGTCTTGATATGATCAAGCATCTGTGGGAGGTCCATGAGATCTGAATTTGAAATGTGATCACAACATCCAAGTCACTATACGTGGAACAATACAATCACCCTGTCCTTATCTCCAAGTATCTGCGGAGAAATCGCATTATTCTTGAAGGGGTTCAAGAATAATTCCATAAATCTAAGCAATGAAGAATTGATGATTAAATGTGATTTAATCATCTTGATGTGTGTGGAAATTATCCAATATAATTAAATGTGATTTAATTATTGTGGATAAGAATAATGTGGATGACAATATCCAATTATTCATAATATATTATAAATATGATTTATAATGTATTAGAGAGAGCTAATTATAATTTATATTTGTTGATTAATTATTAATGTGTATTGGATACACATTGTGTAATTAATTGAAAATGTAAATTATATTTTGTTTTGGGTTGTGAATATGATTCACAAAATTTTAATGGTAAGATTACAGTATTCTAAAAATTAATTATGAATTATTTTTGAAGAATAAATCACAATAAAAGTTGTTGGAGATAATAATGAAGATTTCCATGGAGATTTGCAATCTCATGGGATTTCATGAGATTGCCTCCACATGGAATCATGTGGATGCCTACCAAGTCATACTTGGATTGGTGGCCGTCCACCATGATTGACATGGGAGATGTAATCTCCATGATTATTCTCTCCTTATTTGGATGATCTAATTTGGGATTAAATTGTATTTGATTTATCAAATATATTTGATCTAAATTAAATCATATTTTTGTTGGCTTTTACCAACAACATTCTTGACCATTGGATTGAACATAAATCAACCTCATCCATTGATTTTATATGTTCCATGGATTGAGATCCATGGATCCCAAAACCCTATAAATAGAGAGGCATACCATGCCCTCTAGGGCTATGCAATTTTGGAGCACATCTCTCTCTCATTTCTCTCACACGCCATCTCTCTCTCTCTCTCTCTCTCTCTATCTTTCTTGGTGTCCGTCCACCAAACCTTGGAGGAGAATTCGTCGTCGCCTTCGCCACCGCGCCACTGCTTCGACGTACTTTGGTTCTCCATCTTCTTGGAGTGCTACACTCACGAAGAGGACGTTTGATCTCGTACGGCGAGATCAGGAGTTCACCGTGCTTGGATCATTTCGTTGGATTGCGAGGATCACGCGGTTCGTCCACGCGCTCGCAAGCGTATTCTCCGACGATCGGACTTGAGACTGGAGGTCTCTTTTCTTAGAGACTAGATCAACACTCTTCACGAGGTATTCCTTTATCTTGTTTGTGATTCTATATGAAACGATCCGAGAATCGTTCTTGGATCATGTGGTTTCATCGCATGAAAAATTTTTAAATTCTGGTGCATAGAACAACTAGTACGACTAGTCATTCTGCGTCGTATTCGATACGATGATCACGCTTTCGTGATGCGCTTGAGTATAATTCCATATCCTTCAATTGGTATAGGAGCCTTAGATCGAAGGTTTTGGATACGATCCACAAACCTAGGATGACTTGGGTTTGTTAAGGCCGCGAAAGTTTTTTGTCGCGTTTGATTTTCGCACATATATTTAGTGAATAAATTCGACCCTGTTTAAAATATCTAAACACGAATTAATCACTTGGATTTTGTTCCCCCATTAAAAAAGGAAACCGTAGGATCTGCGTTTACGCAATTTGGATTCCGTTTGCTCGAGATATGATTGTTTTAATGAACATGTATTCACTGTTGTGGGTACTGCGAATCTTAACATGATTAATGAATTAATTACTGTTTTGATCCGCCACGAAATGCGTGAAATATCACTGAGATTCTGTCCTAGATCAAGTTAGCAATCTTTGAAAATTGAGTTTGTCTTATTTGGATTTAAATTTAGTGAGATATGTTAATTTTAGTGAGTAGGGGTCACTACTGAAATTACAGTCCTAATCAAGAACCATGTGATTGTCAATTAGTGAAATTAATTGTTAATTTCATGAAATAATTATAAAAAATATTTTGAAATATTGGAAGATGATTATTTCCTTAATTGACTTGGCCTCAACCAATTAATTGATTAGATTTGATCTGGATCATAATTGGAAACACAATCTTCAAACTTGATGCTTGAATAGGATTGAGAATTTGTGTAGCAAATTTCCTTATAATAAAAAATGTTTTGATTATTACTATATGGTATCATTTCAATTGAAGAACTGATGATCATATCAAGTACAAATTGATCTATCTGGCATTATCCTTTCCTGAGGTGGATATGGTGTCCAGTCGGAGAGCATTGGGGTAGAGGGTTGCAACGTATGTGGTCTGTCCTACTCGTTGGTACTAGCCTTGACAGCGGGTAGGAATCGATAATGCCGGAGAAAATCAAGATTTATTTTCTAATTATAAAATTCGAATCAATACGTACTTTTAAATAATACCATATATATTCAAATAAAACAATCAAGTTTGTTGATTAAATTGGATTGATAATGGATTTAATATGATTAAATTAATTATGTCCAAATTGAAACACTCTGTTATGAATAGAGTTGTTATTTCCCTTAGAAGAATAAATTATATGAATATGATTCATAATAATTTATTAAAATTTGAATATGAGGTGGAGGATTACATGAGTGACATCCATGTTCTCCCGTCAAGGCGAAGGGTTCCGTCGCTAGATATTGTATGTAAGAGATGCCTGTCCGAACTAACAGCTCCTGCATACGATCCATTTGGATCGTGCTCGTCGTTTCTAAGGATGTGTGCATAGTGACCCCAGTATTGGGTCCTCATATTATTGGGGCGATATTGGATTGCGTTAGCGAGTTGTATTCCTATTGACGGTTGGTTCAATTAATGACGGGTCAACATCACCTTAGGGGTGGTGGACCCAGGTATTAAAGACCGAATTGGGAAATGCAAGTTGGACTTCCAAGGCGGAATGTGTTCCCGCTTCTCTTTATTGGAGTCATAGGTTCTCATATTATTGTGATATGACAAAGAAAAGGAGGAGATCCCAGTTCTTTCTTGAGATATAACAATAAGTATATCTCTTACTTTGAAAGTGATTAAGGGAATAAACTTTCAAGGTTGACAGAGTAAGAACAATTTGATTTAAAATGCCTTAATCAAATATCAGAAATTTGAATATATATGATTATATGTTCTAATATGTGCATTCTTAATTTTAGAAAATGAAGTCCTTGAACCCACTAAGCAAGCTTCTTGAGGTCAACCAGTTGACCGGTCCAAATTACTCGGATTGGATCCATAATTTGGAGCTTGTTCTTTCTGTTGTGCGCATAAGTTATGTGCTTTCCGAAGACAAGCGTGAAAGCCCTAAATCCAAGGAAGAAAATGCATACAATGACAAGTATGATGAAGATCACGTCTTGGCTAGATGCTATATCATGGGTTCTCTCTGCAATGTTCTTCAGAAGCAACATGTGGAGATGGGCACATGCTAAGAGATAATGCAGAATCTAAAAGATATGTTTGGTGACATCAAATGCACCCAGCGTTACAATATTATGAAAGAGCTCGTTTGCTGCAGGACGCAGGAAGGAACTTCGGTTCGAGAACATGTACTCAAAATGTTTGGGTACTTGTCTGAACTAGAGACTCTTGGGGCAAATATGGATGCAGACATGCAATATAACTTCATTCTGCTGTATTTGCCCAAGTCTTTCAATAATTTTGTGGTTTCATTCACAATGAACAAGTTGGACTTGTCGAACGTTGGTCTTCTTGCTGCATTAAAGTCTGTAGAAGATGTAATGAAGAAAGATGGTCCCACTGGCAGTGCAATTGTTGTACAGGTCAGAGGGAAGCACAGTTGGAAGCAAGGTTCTCGGAAGGGCCCATCTCAGAAGAGAAAGAAGAAGAGTCAAGGCATTGGCTCATCTTCTAGTGCATCCACACTGATAGCGTCGAAGAAATCCGACATCTGTCACCACTGTAAGAAGCCAGGGCACTGGAGGCGTAATTGCCCGGATTACCTGAAGTCGGCAGACAAAGGTAAAGCCCCAGCAGGTATGAAATCTACTTTCATCATTGAAACTAGCTTTCTCGTTGGATGAGAAGGAAGTTGGATTGTAGATTCTGGTGCTTTTGTTCATGTATGCAATTTGTTGCATTTGTTTCAGGAAAGTAGAAATCTTGAAGAAGGGGAAATAGTCATCTAGAGGGGATCTGATGTAAGTGTTGCAGCAGTTGCCGTCGGGACATGTCGACTATCATTATCTAGTGGTAGGGTCCTAATACTTAAACGGTGTCTTTATGTACCTTAAGTTAGAAGGAATTTAATATCTGTATCTAAGCTAGTTAGAAGTGGATATTCATTCCTTTTCTATAAAAAATTAGTCATAAACCATTGTGATTAATATATTGTAGATGGTATTTTAAATTCTAGTGGACTCTATGAATTGTGCATTGATGAGAATGTCATGAATGCTACAATCACTTATAAAAACCCTAAAATATCCAGGGAGAATAAAAATCATTTGAATATGATTTGGCATCAAAGGCTTGGTCATTTGTCTGTTGATAGGATCAACAGATTAATAAAGGATGGACCTTTAAATTTTCTACATGTTCAATCTTTGCCTACCTGTGAACATTGTATTCGAGGTAAAATGACTAGGATGCCTTTCCTTAACAAGGTTACAAGATGCGAAGGTATTATTAACCTAATACATACTGATGTATGCGGTCCCTTCAGTACCACGACTTGAAATGGATATCAATATTATTTGACGTTTATTGATGACCATTCACAATACGGGTTTGTCTTCCTATTACATCATTAATCTGAAACCTTTGAAAAGTTCAAAGAGTTCAAGGTTTTTGTTAAGAACCAAACCAATAGAAAGATTAAACGGATTCGATCTGATCGAGGTGGTGAGTACCTCTAAGATGAATTCAAGGAATACCTTAAGGATAATGGAATTATTTCCAATCTAACTCCTCCTGGAACTCCCCAACTTAATGTTGTTGCTGAAAGACGCAACGGTACCATCATGGATATGGTCCGTTCAATGATGAGAAAAGCACATTTACCTCTTAGTTTTTGGGGATATGCAATAGAGAATGCAATATATATCCTCAACAAGATTCCTGGCAAATTTGTACCAAAGACTCCTCATGAGCTCTGGTATGGAACCAAACCCAGTGTTAATCACTTTGAGAACATGGAAGCAAGTAATCCAAAATCTCACACTCGTGAGTGTTACTTCATTGGGTATGTTAAAGATGGTACTGGATACCAGCTTTATGACCCATAGACCCAAAAGGTTTTTGTCTCAAGAGATGTGAAATTTCTGGAGGATGATTTCCTTAAAGGTCAAGAGAAAAATAAAGTAGAGGAACTCATTGAATCCCCTGAGGATTCTGAGCTTCCTAGACCAGAAACTGAAGAGATAAATAAAAATGAAACACCCATACCTCTTTGATGGAGTTCGAGGGTGGTTGCCCCACCTGAAAGGTATGGATACCCTGTGTCAAGTGAGACTGACATTGATCCTACTTCATTTGATGAAGTGCTCGTGGATCATGACATGGATAGATGGATGCTAGCAATGAAGTCAGAAATTGACTCCATGCATAAGAATGGTGTATGGACCCTAGAGGATCCACCTAAAGAGGTAAAACCCATTGGGTATAAATGGATCTTCAAGAGAAAAAGGGGACCTGATGGGAAAGTAGTGACTTTCAAGGCACGGCTCGTAGACAAGGGCTACACACAGAGAGAATGCATCGATTACGATGAGACATTCTCTCCTGTGGCTATGCTTAAATCCATCAGGACACTACTAGCTATAGTTGCATATCTTGACTATGACATCTAGTAGATGGACGTCAAGACGACTTTCCTCAATGGATACGTCGAGGAGGATATCTACATGGAGCAGCCCCAGGGCTTCATAACTGAGGATGGCAAAGTATGGAAGATGAAGAAATCCATCTATGGGCTCAAGAAAGCTTCTCGTAGCTGGAACCTCAGATTTGACGAAACCATAAAGAGTTATGATTTTGTGCAAAATCCTGATAAACCTTGTGTGTACAAGAAGCTTAGTGGGAGCGCCATTGTGTTCATCGTGCTTTACGTATATGACATCCTTAACATTGGAAATGATACATGGATGATGATCAGTGTGAAAATTTGGCTATCCCGTACCTTTGAGATGAAAGATCTTGGAGAAGCCTCTAACATCTTAGCCTGAAGTTGTTCAGAAACCGAGAAAAAAGGATTTTGGGATTGTCACAACATGGATACATTAAGAATATTCTTGAACGATTCCTTATGGATAGTTCCAAGAAAGGATTCCTACCCTTAAGACATGGTATCCACCTGTCTAAAGGTATGGCTCCTCAAACTGTTGAGAAAAAGAAATCCATGGCAGGATGTCCTTATGCATCAGTTGTACGAAGCTTAATATATGCCATGATGTGTATTAGGCTAGATATCTGCCAGGCAGTGAGAGTGGTATGTCGTTACAAATCCTGCTATGGAGAACAACACTGGAATGCAGTAAAGAACATATTCAAATATCTAAGACGAACGCAAGATTACATCTTGGTCTATGGAGATGGTGATCTCCAAGTCTTTGGATATACAGATTCTGACTTCCAATCTGATATCGATGATCGAAAGCCGACATCAGGGTTTGTATTCTTGTTGAATGGTGGTGCTGTGAGCTGGAGAAGCAAGAAGCAGGACACTACTGCAAATTCAACAATAGAAGCCGAGTACATTGCCGCATCAGATGCTGCAAAGGAGGCGGTGTGGTTGCGTAAGTTCATTCTGGAGCTTGATGTAGTTTCCTCTGATACTACCATCCCATTACTCTGCGATAACACGGGAGCCATTGCCCAGGCAAAGGAACCCAGATCGCATCAGAATAGCAAGCACGTGGAATGGAAATACCACATCATTCGGGAGATTCAAAAGCGTGGTGACATCATAATCACCAAGGTGGCCTCTGCCGACAACGCTGCTGATCCTCTTACCAAACCTCAGACATAGAAGGTTTTCGACCAGCTTGTAATGAATATGGGTTTAAGGATTGTTCCTGAGTGGTTCTGAGGGCTAGTGGGAGATTGTTAGCATTGTGAGCACAGGGAGAACCATTCATACAATAAATGTTATTGTAATCAATGATTTATCAATAAAAGTTATTGATTATTTTCACTCCCTTTCTGAGATTGAATGAATGAATGCACTATAAGGTCCCTCTGTACAATAAGGGTTATGTACCATGGCCAGCTTGATGATCATACAGCTGTTGATTCATTGATTGAATCATAGAGGCTGATGCTTGGATGAATATCTAAGGAGTTAGATAGAGGACTCATCAAGCATCATCAAATGATTGTTAAGTGATGATCTCCAGTCTGAGTAGGAGATGGACATCCTTTCTCATATGGTTGATATCTGACCGACCTCTTGATGCAGGTCCTCTGCATGGGAATAGTGACTCGGAGGTCTCAGATTAGTTTAGTCAATGGGTTTACTGAACGAGATCGAGATAACCAAAGACCTATGTTGAATGCTGTCACAACATAGGCATGCATCCTCTGACTAGACACAGATGTGTTGCTATATGTCTAAGTGTGTACATTTGGCAGACCAATAGGTTGATGACCTAGCCAAGGTCTATATACCGACGAGATGGTGCGCATGTAAGGAAATATGAGTAATACGATCTCTCAAAGGGATCATACGGGTTCACTTGTGAACCGGGAGACATGAGCTCACTCATGAGGTATTGGCACTAATCAAATTCCATGCATGGTCGTCATGCTTTGGAAGCATGACATGAATTTGAAGGTAAGATATATGCTTTGGAAAGCATATGATCTATACCAAGTCCCAATGACCAAGATTGAGAAACTTAATGATCAAACCCTGAAGATGACAGTGTAAAAGTGATCTAAATCTTCAAGATGATCATAGGTCTTCCACTATGCAGGATGTACAGGTATTGGGAATACATGAGCGTGATGTTATCATAAACGATTGATAACCATGACGCTTCCATTCCGAGGGAGTGATGAAATCGGTTTGAATTTTACTGACTCCTCTCAATAGAGAAGTGACCTAATCTTAGTTCATGTATTGGACATTGATCTGAATGATATTTATATGCAATGAGAAGATTAGGTCTACCGTCTTGATATGATCAAGCATCTGTGGGAGGTCCATGAGATCTGGATTTGAGATGGATCTCAACATCCAAGTCACTATACATGGAACAATACAATCACCCTGTCCTTATCTCCAAGTATCTGTGGAGAAATCACATTATTCTTGAAGGGGTTCAAGAATAATTCCATAAATCTAAGCATCGAAGAAATGATGATTAAATGTGATTTAATTATCTTGACATGTGTGGAAATTATCCAATATAATTAAATGTGATTTAATTATTGTGGATAAGAATAATGTGGATGGAAATATCCAATTATTCATAATATATTATAAATATGATTTATAATGTATTAGAGAGAGCTAATTATAATTATACTTGTTGATTAATTATTAATGTGTATTGGATACATATTGCGTAATTAATTGAAAATGTAAATTATATTTTGTTTTGGGTTGTGAATATGATTCACAAAATTTCCAATAGTAAGATTGCAATATTCACAAAATTAATCATGAATTATTTTTGAAGAATAAATCACAACAAAAGTTGTTGGAGATAATAATGGAGATTTCCATGGAGATTTGCAATCTCATGGGATTTCAAGAGATTGCCTCCACATGGAATCATGTGGACAACGACCAAGTCCTACATGGATTGGTGGCCATCCGCCATGATTGACATGGGAGATGTAATCTTCATGTTTATTCTCTCCTTATTTGGATGATCTAAATTGGGATTAAATTGTATTTGATTTATCAAATATATTTGATCTAAATTAAATCATATTTTTGTTGGCTTTTACCAACAACAATCTTGACCATTGGATTGAATCTCATTTATTGATTTTATATGTCCCATGGATTGAGATCCATGGATCACAAAACCATATAAATAGAGAGGCATACCATGCCCTCTAGGGCTATGCAATTTTGGAGCACATCTCTCTCTCTCTCTCATTTCTCTCACATGCCATCTCTCTCTCTCTCTCTCTCTCTCTCTCTCTCTCTCTTTCTTGGTGGCCGTCCACCAAATCCTAGAGGGGAGATTCGTCGTCACCAACGCTACCGCGCCGCTGCTTCAACGTTCTTCAGTTCTCCGTCTTTTTCGAATGCTACACTCACGAAGAGGACGTTTGATCTCGTACAACGAGATCAGGAGTTCACCATGCTTGGATCATCTTGTTGGATAGCGAGGATCACGCGGTTCATCCCCGTGCTCACAAGCGTATTCTCCGACGATCGGACTTGAGACATGAGGTCTCTTTTCTTAGAGACTAGATCAATCACGCTTCAAGAGCTATTCCTTTATACTTGTTTGTGTTTCTAGATGAAACGATCCGAGAATCGTTCTTGGATCATGTGGTTTCATCACATGAAATTTTTTAAAATTCCGCTGCCCAGAACAACTAGTACGACTAGTCGTTCTTCGTCGTATTCGATACGACGATCACACTTCCGTGATGCGCTTGAGGATAATTCCATATCCTTCACTATTTTGCAAAAAAAATTGCGAACCATTTATGAAAAATTTTCAAAATATTTTCAAGACATTTTTCACAACTTATTTTTTAAACAATTTTACAAATCATTTCACAAACAATTTTTCAAAAAAGTTTTTGCAAACAGTTCACTTTCAAACATTTTACAAACATTTTGCAACCATTTTTACAAAATATTTTTAAAAAGATTTTTACAAACATTTTTACAAAGTATCTACAAAAACTTTTTACAAAAATAGTGTACAAAATTTTTTTAAAACATTTTTATTCCAATTTTATAAATAATAGCCATATTATTAACACCATAGTACAAGTTATGTCTAAAGTATAAATATAATATGTACGACACCCCCATACTTAACTCAAACTATGTCCTCATATTGATCAAAGAGCGACAATGGAAGACATAACTCATGCTAAGTATAGAAAAATATACAACATCCTATACTACAATGACTCAAAGAATAACGAATGGAATGAATAGAAGTCAGTGGTCCGTCCTATACTTTGGATCAAATAATCCTAACTATAGAAGACTATACAAACGGGGAAGAGGAAGAGAATATATACGAAATCAATGACTCAACCTGTTTCCCTTATACTTAGGGTAAAATATCCCTAAGTATAGAAAAGAATATCAACAATTGAGAGACAATAGAGAGAACACTTAAAGAAATGAAAAATAGATATTATCACCCCTATACTTAGGGTCGGATGGCCCTAAGTATGAGAAATAAAACAAAGGTAATAGAACAAAGGAAATAGGAACAACACAGTTTCAACATCCCCATAGTTACGATAAAGCACATCCTAAGTATAACAAGAATCCTAAGCGAGACCTGGGGTTTTAAACAAAACAGAAGATTGAAATAATGAATTAGAAAACACAGATATACAAAGAGGTGAAGGGAAGTTTAAATCAGGTATGATATGCAAAATATGAGAATAATATAACATGTATCATACTAAATGAAATGGTGCAATATCAATGGTCAATGAGTCATGATCAAGAAAAGGGTTCAAGCGCTAACTGTTGACCCAAAAGATGGAATCATAAGACAACTTGGACAAGTCAATATTGTCGTTGTCGTGCACCGTTCCAACTAAATATGGCCCCTTCCACTTGCTCTGTAATTTCCCTGAAAATAATCTCAGTCATGCATCAAATAGCCATACTCTCTAATTCCGATCAAACTACTCATGCTTGATGTGTGAATCATGCCATATCTTCACGTTGTCCTTATACTATAGGCTACTAGAAAAGTTTATGTCTCTAACCTCCTCCAAGGCTGCTAACCCTGCTTTACTCTGATCTCCTACACTCTCTAGATCCAATAATATCTTTGTGACTGCCTCTAGTGTCTTCTGCTTGATCTCAACAGGTAAGTGGCATGGCTTGCCATAAACGAGTCGAAATGGATATGTACCCAAAGGAGTCTTGAAGGATGTCCTATAGGACCACAAGACTGAGTCCGAAAGTTGTGACCAATCCTTTTGGTCTGGGCGGTCAACCTTCTGCAATAATGTCTTAATTCCCCGATTTGAAACCTTAGCAAAACCATATGTTTGTAGATGATATGGACTGGCAACTCTAGGGTCTATGCTAAACTCTTTAGAAATGACCCTTACTCTGTCAATGAAGAAATGAGTACCTGATGAATCCATGATTCGTTAACATTCTTTTTGTATTTTGTCTTAAAACCCTTAATAAATACATGTAAATATTCATTAATTCCCATCTTCTATCAAAAGCACATTCATGAATAAAAACACACTCATATGCATCCAAAATAGGTAAATAAATAAAAGAATAAAAATAAATAAAATAAAAGAAAGTAGATTGTAAATATATACATATGTACAATATGACTTATGTCATATAAATATAGCTACAAGATATATTTATATCACCTAATCCAGAGACCAAATCAACATGGATCGGTCGACAAACAAACAAATAGGGGTAGATAAGGAAAGAAAACCATAAAATAATTAATTATATACTTTATATACTCTTCATTATTTATCAAATAATTATCAAATCTTCATTGTTTTTGATTTATTTCATATGTACATTTTTTTACCAATCTCATAGCCTAATTATTCCTAAAAAAGTATATAAAAACATATAAATAAGTTAAAAATATTGTCTTGTACATATTCTAAGAAATCCATCTTTTAAATTATCAATTTCTCAACTTCTAAACATAACTACTTTCTCATACGAATTCCAATTTCACGCTACTCACCTTTAAAATTCATGAAATATTTATCTAATTAATGGAGGTGATTTCACTAAGATCAGAGTCCGTTTGCAAAAAGTCATTTTTGAGACCTAATCATAATGGGATTTCTGGGCTATTTATTTTAACTAGAATACATTATATATATTTTTAATGATTTTATATTTTTTAAAAAAATTTCTTATCTTGTATTTTAACCATGATTTATTTCAGAATTTTCTGATAATATTTATTATTTTTAATAAATCAAAAACCCTATTTTATATACAAAATTGAACTGTGTAACTACTACCCCTATTTATTAATATATTTAAGTTAATTTATTAAAATCCATAAAATTCAAAAATATTTTATGTTATTCTAATAATAAAAAAATATAAAAATGATATGTTATTTACTAATTTAAAAAGCAAATACATATTTATAAAGTATTAATTATACCTATTTATCAATATTATAGTTATAATCCATAAATTATATATTATTTATAAAAACTAATTATTCCATAATTTAGATAAATTAATTATTTATATTTTCTATTTTTATACCTATCTAAAATAACATTGTTTATTATTTAATGCATAATTTATACTACATTTACACCATCTGGCCAACCAAGTGCTGACACGTATAAGTACCTGGTTCATCTTCCTCAAGAACGGAGTTTGTTGCAAACTGTTGCAAATAGCCTTTTTCCAGATTTTCCCCACGCTCATCTTAACCTCTTCACTCGATCTATACCCACCATTCCACCCCCCTAACATCCACCTTCCACGCTAGCCCTCGATTTCATCTCCAACTTCCATCGGTATTCCTATAAATCATCTCAAAGTTTCCTTATTGCAACTAACTTTTTCCACTTCTAGAAACTGACTAATTGAGATCTCATAATCTCCCCGTGATTCTAGCCAATCCAGTAGGTGGCAACTCCTCGTGCTCGACCTGTATGGAGGAGTGATCATCCAAGTGGAGATCCAAGGTGCTCGTCCACCTTGAATTGCATCACCGCCATGCACGATGTAGAGCTCCGTGAATACCACCCCATCGAGCGAAGACTAGGAAGGTCATACACATTCCTATTCCCAGATGTCCTCCTTCACCCCTTTTATTCCCTCGATCTTCATGTCCTATTAGCCCAGTTAATCACGCCATTGCATAGATTTAAGCATCATCTTTGAATCACTTTCAAGAATCCATTTAGATTCAAATTCGATTTCCATTAAATCAACTTGCATTTTCTCTTGGAATGATACTTTATGGACCCATATTGTGAATTGCAAGAATACTAACGACATGAACCGAGCATATCAATACCCTCTTGCAGGTATCATGATTAATAGAGCAACATCACAATCAACTGGACCATTTCAGTCGCAAAACATATTAACAATTACATCTGTCCAATCAATGTGCATTGTAGGGGCTAGTGTTTAAAACCCTCGTCGTGATCTTCAAATCAGCCACCCTTCTTGGACATCTTCTCACCGTAGGAGAGATCATATGGGATAGGTCATCCCCACCTAGCCCTATAGGAGGTCTCTCATATCCACTAATCACCAAAGATATACAATCCGCAGCCCACGAAGAGTTTGGGGAAGTACAACCCTAAGAACTCAAAGTATAGTCTGTTGCCACGTGTCCTCTTCCGACGCTCCAGCTTTCCCATGCCAATCTAATTTCTACCATTGTTATCAATCTGTGGAAAATTTTCTAAGGAATCCCCGTAACTC
Source organism: Ottelia alismoides (assembly GCA_037367405.1). Lineage (NCBI taxonomy): Eukaryota > Viridiplantae > Streptophyta > Magnoliopsida > Alismatales > Hydrocharitaceae > Ottelia > Ottelia alismoides. The sequence goes on along the minus strand of JAZKJV010000862.1, from coordinate 1,342,108 downwards.
TAGAAATTTTAGACACACCCCCACATCTTACTATATTATCATTTAGGTCCCCATATGGGGTCCTAATTGCAAGAGTTCCAGATTTTTTCTTACAAATAGGTCCTTGACTAGGAACCCATTTGAAAGAGAAGCCTTATCATTTGTTTTGTATTTTTTTAGATGCATACTCTCTTTAGACATTAAACAATGTTGGACCACAGACATTATTACATAAAGTATTATTTTTCTACATATTTTTTCAGGGTGATTTTTTAGGATTTTATCCGTGAATTTCTCGATATTTAATTCTTTGCCTTACGACTCCATTTTGGTTTTATTTTGTGTACTTTCTTCGAGCTCATTACTCGAGCATTTTTATCTACTATATAGTACTGTTTCTGATTTATTGTGAGATCAGAAACTTGGCAGACTTTATTTGCAATTTACCCAAAATTTTTAAAGATGCCGGGGTTCTTCCTAGGGGACTTCTTCGTTCTTCACCAAAACACAAGGGGGGGGGCTTTCTTCCCACACCCAAGCCGCGAGTGGTGGCCTCACGATGGCTCAACAGGCGGTGGTCGATCGGGAGCACGGACGATCTGAGGCGTATGATGGTGCAAGCTTGCAGGACCTCAGTAAAGGTGTTGGAGACGGTTGTGCTACTCGCACCAATGCGGGAGCGACAGGCGATTGATCAATGTGGGGGCACGAGCGGTGGTCGGTGGGCTACCGCCGGTGGATAGTCGGCCTGATGGAGGCGCTCGCGGTGCATCGTTGGCTGATGGAGAACGGTGACTGGCGTTATCGGCCTATTGGCAGAGCGAGTAACGATCTGTGGCGCGTCGGGCGTGCGACATTTGATTTTTTTTAATTTTTTTGTTAAACAGAACGATATTTGATTTTTTTAAATGTTTTGTTTTGAATATGTAAAAAAACAGAAGCTGAAAACCTTTTTTATTATTATTTTATATTTATATTTTTTCTTTGCTGCAAAACAAATGTTAGGAAGAAAAACAATCTATTTTTTGTTGTTTTTTTTTATATTTTTTATTTATAAACAAATGAGGACACGAGCATGATGGCTCGGTCCCAAAATCAAATTGGAAGACGTGAGAAAGTGCAATTACAAGGAAAATGGAAGATGGAACCAGATCTACAACCACCGTACGTGGTCGGAGGTGAGAGATCGTGCGAGGTAGAAAAGAACGCGAATAGATCAAGATATGAAATGAAAAATCGAGATCGGTGGCGAATCAAGTTGTGATGGATTCTAAAATCTAGATAAAAAATTGATGATGAAAAAAATGCAAAAAGTAAACTATGATTAACCTAGAATAAAAATAAGAGAAAATGGATCTCACCTTAGAATCGAAAAAGACCTTGATCATCTCAACGAAGACCGATTCGCTGTCAATGGACGGCTCGAAGGCTAGGCACCCTTCTATGACAAGGTGACTCTCGAAGATTGGGCTCCTCTCACCAAAGATTGATCAAGTTGAAATGAGGGAGACGGAGCCATATTATTAGATAAAGAAAGGAGTTTGAATTTTTGAAATTTTGAATGAAGATAAGAGATAAGAGAAAATTTTAAAATGAGATCAAGTTAAAAATATTTACAAAAATTAACTTATTTTTTTATTTTGTCACTTTATTAAATTAAAAAATAAATGTTTATTTCTTTTTTTGTGGTGGTTATTTAAAAAATTTAATTATATACATAAACTATATAAATATTGTACATTATTTACATGGTTAAATAAGGAAATTAGTTTTTCTTGTTTAAAAAATTTTTATTTTTCTTTTTTATTTTCATGTTAAATAATTAGTAAAAATACTTACAAATATTTACAAATACAGTATGTACTAATAAATGGTAAAATTGCACAAACAACCCTAGAAAATCGACTGTTCAATCGTAACTCAAAACATGAAATCAAGCCATTTTAGAGATAATTTAATTTAGAATACAATGAAAGTGAGTTTGGATCAATTTGAGTTCATATGGAGCCAAAATTTATCTTTCAATTATTGCTTAATGACTTTTTCTGGATGTGGTTACTTTTATTATATACAAGATTTCATTGTACATTTTAATTTTATTTAGCAAACATTTTTATTTACAACTTTTATTTTGAAAATAATTTTATTTGAGGTTAAATTATATACACATAAAATATGTTAGTTTTATTTAGATATACACAAAATAAGTGAGAATGATTTACAACACACCTTTTTTGGATTTTCTGATTAAGGACTCTATGCCCCCCTACTTTATTCCTCATCGATCAAGTCAAGTCTTGACCTTCTCTCGGGGTTCGGGTCATCTTGTATCTCTTACAAATATATACAATTTTTTTCTTTTCTTTATTTTTCCTTTCCTTCTTTCTTTATTTATTTTGAGGTTAAAATAATATACAAATATACAATATATACACACAAATGCAAATTAGTAAGAATATGGAGTTAGTATTATGTACAGGGTTTTTATAAGGGATTTTAATCTAAAATAAATGAATAAAGATGACAAAATGCAGAGTCACCATCCCTCTATGCTTTACATTTGCTAGTCCCTTACAAAACACTTATTTGAAAGAATAAGTGAATAAAACAAAAAAGGAAGGAAAAATAAATAAGTTAGGACAATATTGGGTATTAAACTTATCTTCATAAAATTGTAGTTTGGAGCTTTGTAAAACCTATGGATTATTAGTTGGTGGAACCTTAATGGGAAATGGATTTAAAACCTAACAACCTCTAAGTTCCACAAGACTCCAATTCAGGTCACCTCAATAGTCAGGTCAGAACAAGTCTACATACATAAATTCTTATGAGTATGAATGTATACTTGTAGGGTGTAAGTGAGATATAGCTCCCCATCTTAAAAGTAGCAAAGAAACAACCTCCCTCAACAAGATAACTCTAGTTCCCAGGTCTAGCAACTCTTTCCACGAGGAGCAGGGATATTCCCTTCTAAGTTCAAGTACAACTAGCTCAAGAAGAGGGGATTTAGATAAGAATAGACGGTAACCAGTGTAGCTACCTATCCTTGTATGTATGACCAGTGTAGCCAAGTCATCCGCTGCAAGCTTACAAAAATTTGACTTTGAAGCTCTTATTATTTGTTTTCTCTTTTTTTATCCTTGTATATACATTCGGGTATGCATTTTACTTTTCAATCAGTCCTGTCTACTTTTGGAGATTTTTCATTTTTCCTCTTTTTTTTCGAAATATATACAAGATACATCATGTACATAGGGAGTTTTTCCTCTTGAGGCAGTAGACTATCCTTGTTTTGAAGCATTATTACAACACCACAACATCTTGTCTTTAGATCTTAACATCGCTAGAACAGGTTGAGACACACTTCCGTCCCTAGAGGAAGATGAGAGGTTCCGCCTAGATGTACTACCCTAGCCTACCCCAAGGCAAAAGATTTTGCGTCCTCGCTACCTCCTCCATGAAGAGCTACATGTAGAGTGCTTGTCCAAGATAAGCCACGGTCTGAAAGTATCATGTGTGTTTTTAAATATTCTACTTAAACTGCTCAAGATGACATGTGAACATAGTATTATGGATTCAAAGAATTAAGTCACTAGGACCTGAAAAGTCTTAACTCCATTTATTATAAGGTTCCACTGAAATTAAGTGTATTAAGGTACAACCAAGCTCCATTCTTTACTTTTATTCCATACATAGTTTAAATGGCAATACTATCCTGAAAAATGCACATGCAAATGCAAGAAAATATGTACAATACAAAAAAAATTAAAACAATTTTCTTATTTTGAACTTTTTATGGATTTTTTGAAAAATGATGCACGTATGAAAATAAAAAAACCTTTTTTGAAATAATTTTCTAATTTCGAACTTTTTATGGATTTTTGAAAAAAATGCAGATGTGTAAAGAAAGTTTTTTTTTGAATTATGTAAATTTTTATAGACTTTTGGTTTTTTAATTTTTAGGGATTTTTTGAAGGAGAAAGGTTTAATAAAATATATACAAGTATATACAAGAAGGATTTTTTATTTTAGTTTTGTTTTTTTGGTTTTTTTTTATTTCTTTGTTTTTGGTTTTTTTGTTGTTTTTCTAGTTTTTTTATACGTGCGTGGATTTTACGAAATTATATACATATATCAAAATAATCTTAATAAAGTACGAGTTATGTCTAAAGTATATATACAATATATACGACACCCCCTATACTTAGCTCGAACAATGTTGTCGTAGTGATCAGAGAGCAGCAAAGGAAGACATAACTCGTGCTATGTATAGAAAAGTGATAAGACTCTTATACTACAATGAATCAAACAAAAGATAAAAAGAAGAGAAGTCCGTGATCCCCCCTATACTTAGGATCAAGTAATCCTAAGTATAATAGATTGTACAAAAGGGAAAACCGATTAAGAGAATGTATGGGCTCAATGAAATAAAACACACAAAACCAATCGATATGAACAACATCACTCCCCCTATACTTAGGGTAGAGTATCCTTGAGTATAGGCAACAACAAGAGTGATGAACAGAACTAATATGAACAATGCAAATCCTTCACCCCCCTATACTTCGGATAAATTACATCCTAAGTATAACATATATACACATAGAAAAGGGTGAATGATAAAACGAGAGAAGAAAGAATGAAATGAAAGGATATACAAGAGGTAGTCAACTCACATATCAGACGTAGAAGATGGAATCAAAAGATCATCATCTTATACCGCAGATATAGAATCCACAATGGACATGAATGTATCATGATCTAGATATGGCTTCAGTAACTGTCCGTTCACAACAAACGGTTGTGTGTCAGATGACAACCAGGACATGACACTACTCCCATTGTCACGCATAGCTCTCACGATGAATGGTCCTCACCATTTTCTTTTCAATTTTCCTGGAAACATCTTTAACTTAGCATCAAATAACCAAACATTCTGATCAGGAGAGAAAGTCTTCATTCGAATGTTTTTATCATGCCAACGCTTGAATTTCTCTTTATACATGAGTGAGATATCATATGCAAAGTCTCGGAATTCCAGTCATCAATACAAATACAACTTCTTGTTCTTTCTTGCTTTAACATAATAAAGATAGCATACACGGAGTGCCCATAAAGATTTGTGAATTAATTCCACTGATATGTTGCAAGGCTTTCCATACACCAATCTGTAGGGAGACATACCCAAAAGAGACTTGTAAGTCGTACGATAAGCCCATAGAATCGAATTAAGCATCTGGGACCAGTTCTTCCTATATAGACGTACAAGTTTTCGCAATAGTGTATTTATCTACCTATTTGAAATTTCTACCAAGCCATTAATTTGAGAGTGGTAAGGAGATGCAACTCCGTGCTCAATGGCGTACTCCTTCACAAGCTTCTTTACTTTTCTATTAATGAAATTGCTTCCCCCATTAGAAATCAGTATTTTGGGAATCTCGAACTGTGTAATAATGTGGTCCTCAAGAAAGGAACACACTGTATGACTATTGATGCAACTAAAATCCGATTGCGGTTTTAAATGAAAGTGTTGTCAGTGTAGAAAACCGCAAAGAGATCCTAGTCGATCAAACAAAATTTGGTTTTAGATAAAACCTACACAAATTATTTAACCAGGTGAGTGTGCCTGGGTCGAACTCAAGGAGGCAGAATAGGGTACTTTGATTTTTTTAAGAGAAAATATATTTTTGTGATTATTTTATCTCTTCTTAAAGCGATCAAGGAAAAGCGATGATTTTTATGGGATTTTGATTTTTAATTTTTATTTGATTTTATATTTTACCAATTTTTCATTATTTTTCAAAGTAATATTTTTAAAACAATTTACCTACTATATAATAGGTGAAATATAGGTGAAATTTATGTGATACTATATAGTAGGTGAAACGAGACGAGCAACGGGCTCGAACAACACAAAAAAAACAAACCAAGACGGAGTCGATTTGCGACAAATCAAACTACGATGAAGACATGTCGAAAATACACGAAAATTACTAAAAACCTCGAGGAGGTAGTTGTGTAACTACCCCAAGAAAATCTACAGAAAATTATGTCAAAAAGAGCTCCAATACAGGCCAGGGGCAGAAGTACAAGAAAAAGAAACAAAAAGTGGTGGAAATTGGTCCTCGACAAGGACTGTTTTGTGAAGAAAATAAGAAAGTTTACATTTCGGTCCCTACGTGGGGACCTAAATATAATATCTTGATAGTTTTGGAGCGCTTTGGAAATTCTGGAACTCTTCTGGATTTAGGATGCAATTTTCCCAATGGTTCAGATGGACGATCAGGATTATAATGTGAGCGCTGATCTGGACCATCCACTGCCTCCACGTGTCAACAGCTTGTAGCACGGGGCTATTCTTGAGGATCTTCAGGTTCTTCGCAGGTGGCTGATGAGTGCTTCTTCTCCGATTTTCCACGGGCTGCTGGCGACGAACTTGGACCTCCGGCGGGGCCAGAGAGTTAGCTCCTCTAACCCTGGAGCTCTCCCGAGGTGGACGGCGGTCGGAGTCGACTGAGGGCGACGGTGGAAGCTCGATGAAGTTCACGGTCCTCTGCTCTTGGAGATGATGGAGTTTGTTACGGCTTCTTGGAATCACGAATTTCTTGATGATTAAGCACTCCAGTTGACTAGAATTCGCTCCTGATGCAAGATGGATCTGCAATTTACAAGTTTATGTGCTCGATTTGCTAGAAATCAGCTGATGGATTAAGTGTTTGCAAGATCAAATTAGTGGTTTCCAGACTTAATGAAATGTGCATGCAAAATACATATAGAATGGAATGCGATTCAAATTGATTTGAAACGAATTTGGAATTGATTTCAATTGAGCGTCTAAGTTATAGGATTAGACTAACTAATTACGTGATTAGCCACGCTAATCGTGGCACGAGGATCGAGAAGAAACTTGATAAAGATGGAGGAGGAGATCTGAGAAAATAGAGGTATATTACCTCGGATGGTTGCTGCAATGGCCGATCTTCCCTAGAGCTGGACGCGCACAAAGCGGCGATGCAAGGCGGAGCTTCGCGTTTGAACTCCTCCCCGAAGATCCTTCTTCCACGCGGGCACCGTGGCTTGGAGTTGTCACCTCCTGGATGAGCGGAGCGATGCGACGAAGATTGGACTCAGCCACTGGCAGTTTGAACTTCAGGTGGTTAAAGGAGAGTTGGTTAAGAACTGCCAACTTTGGGGGTATAAATATGTAGATGTCGTGATCCCCAAGTTAGATCTAAGGGTGGCCGAATGTCTAGGTTGTTAGGAGAAGGGTTTCAAGGGCTTGGATCTTCTAGATAATTTAAAATACGTGCGTGAAAATTCAGTGAAGACAGCTAGTCAGAACAGAAAGTCTAACAGCCTTCTTCAGGAAGATGAACCCGATATTGACATGTGTCAGCACCTGGTTGGCCAGATGCAGAAATTACTTTGTAAATTCGATAATAAATAGTAAATAATGTTATTTTAAATTGGTATAAAAACAAGAAATGTAAATAATTAAATTATATAAATTATGGAATAATTACTTTTAATAAATAATAAATTTTTTTAAAATATAAATATTATATAAATAAATTTGTATAGATAAATAGGTTTTGGATTTTTAATTTAATAAATAAATAATAAAATATTAATTTTATATTTTCTTAATTATTAGAATAATAAATAAGGGTTTTGTGAATTTTTAGGGATTTTAATAAATTAATTTACATATATTAATAAATATAGGTACAAGTTATCCAGTTCATTTTCTTCTATAATTTAGGGTTTTGATTTTATTAAAATAATAAATAAGCTCTGAAAAATCTGAAATAAATTAGGGTGAAAATACAATATAATGAAAATATTTAGAAATTATAAAATTCATCAAACTATAAATAATGATTTCTACATAAAATAAATAGCCCAGAAACCCCGTTGTCAATTGGTCCCAGAATCGACTTTTTGCAAACGGACTCGGAATTCGATGAACCACCTTTATTAATTAGAGAATATTATTTTATGAACTTTAAAGGTGAGTAGAGTAGAATTGGAGTTCGTATGAAGAAGTTATGATGTTCGGAAGTTGAGATTTTGACAATTTATAAGTAGGATTTCTTGGTATATGTACAGGGTAATATTTTTAACTTATTTTTATATTTTTATACACATTTTTAGAAATAATTAGGAAATGAGTTTGGTAAAAAAATATGTAAATATGAATTAATTAAAAATCATTGAAGTTTTGTATTTATTTGATAAATAGTGAGAAGTATATGAAGTGTGTCTTAATTTATTTTTAGGGTTTTCTTTCCTTATCTCCTCCTTATTGGCTTGTTGACCAATCCATGCTGACTTGATCTCAGGGGTTAGGCTATAAATATACCTTGCAGTTATATTTGTATTTATAAGTCATATTGTACATACATACATATCTCCAATCTGTCTTCTTTTCTTTCTCTTTGTTCTTTATTTATTTACATGATTTTTATGCTTAAAAGTGAATATTTATTCATGAAAGAAGCTTGAATAAAAGATGGGAATTAATGAATATTTACATGCATTTGTTAAGGGTTTTAAGACAAAATGCGACAGAAAAGTTAATGAATCATGGATTCATCAACCCCCTATATTAAACTTTGCTAGTCCCTTAGCAAACACTTATTTGAAAAAGTAAGTGAAAATGAAAGAAAGTTAGAATGAATTTGTTTTCCTAAACCAATTCATGAGAACAGACAAAGGACATAGCTCGATCGGGCCTGAAACAAGCATTTTGTCGGATCCTTAAATACAATTAGGATTTTATCCTCAACAGTCCTCAAGTTCCACAAATCCTTATTCGAGATCACTTCATCGGCTAGTTCAGAATCAATTCTTCATATTGCAAACTCTATTATCCATGAAGTCAATTTGTACAGTGTGTGAATTGATTTAGCTCTTCCTGCTTAGAGAAACAAAGATATCGTCCATCCCGGCTATACACTTTTATTGCTTCCTCATCCAGCTACTATTTCCTCAGGGAGGGAGGTATTCCCTTCTGAGGTCAGTTCGTGCTATGTTCACAATCGAAAATAGAGAGAAGATAGAAGAATGAGAAAAGAAGTGGAGTGCGACCAGTGTAGTCGCATCTCCTTCTGAAACTCAACCGGTGTAGCTAAGTCTCCACTATGTGCAGGAATTTTTGGTGGAAGCTTGGACCATTGTGCTCGTATTTGTATTTGGTGGCTTCTTCTTTGATTTGACTTTGTAATTTGCTTGCACTGCATTCATCTCTTTGTGCCTTAATGGATATAGCATCTTTTGTTCCGTCCCTTTTTTGAGGTCTTAGAAAAATTGTGTCAGCAGATCCTTCCCTCATCCGAAGCAACTATCGCAACCCCAATCTCTCCCGTCGTTAGACGTCAATGCCGCAAAGTTAAGGATAAAAACGCACTTCCGAGATTACTGCCCTTAGTAACTCCATGCGAGTTGAGCTAAGTGCAGAGTGCATGTATTCATGATTGGTTCACTGGTGTAGAGTTGTACGGATGACACCAAATGGTCTACTTAAGCACATATGACTTGATTTCCCGAATATGATCTTATGGAACCCAAAGATTTTAAGTCACAAACCTGAAGAGTCTAAATTCCAGATCCTAACTACGCTCCTTACAATGGAAGTTAAACGCCATGATCAAGCTCCATCCTTTAAACTAGACTCAATCGTTAGTTCCGGAAATCAAACTTATTCTGAAAAATGCGAATGCAATTGCAACCGTATTTTGTGAAGTATATTTTTTGAATGTTAATCATTTTTATGGATTTTATGGTTTTTGTAATTTTTATGACTTTTAGGACTTTGTATTTTTTATGGATTTTCTTATTTTTATTAACAATTTCTTTTTATACACGAATTTTACAAGATATATTTTATTTGAGTTAAATATTTAATGTATTTTAGAGATTTTATTTACAAGGGATTTTACAAGGATTAAATGATTTTTACACATATTTTAATAAATAGGATTTTAATTACAAATTTCAAATTATAGATTTTAAATACAAGTTTTAGACATATTTTACTTATTTACAAGGATTTTATAAGTAATAAATAAATATGTATATAGATTTTAATATTAACCCTCACCCACTTTTTATGGATTTTATAAATATAAAACATACATAAAAGTACGAGTTATGGACAAAAGTATATATACATATACACACCCACTATACTTAGCTTGAGCTTTGTCCCCATAGCGTCAAAAGAGAAAAAGGAGGTCATAACTCGTGCTAAGTAAAAGTGGGTGAAAAAGACTTTACGAAAACAAGTCAGTCAACCCTCCCCCTATACTTACGATCAGGTAATCGTAAGTATAACGGGAGAGAAAAAATGGGATGACTGAGTGAAAAGAATATATAATGAAATCTCAAAAGAAATAAAGAATACGAGATCATCGAAATCACTCGGTCCCCCCTGCACTTAGGATAAGGCATCCTATGTATAGAAAAGAATGTAGCCAAAAATCGGAGACCCGTGATTTGTGAAGAATAAAGGATATACAAAAGAATCAGAAAAAAGTATAAAACGTCAATCAGTGAACAATCGATCCCCCCTTTACTTAGGATGTGGTATCCTAAGCATAGAAGACAAGCAAAAATGGGGACGATTGTGGTCTACGAAGAATATACAAGTGTTGCAGATCTCCAGAAATCAAATGGCTCAAAAGCAATTGTATAGGATGAGATGAAATGAAAGAATGATAATGATTCCTATACAAAATAGATCACTTCAATACGGGCCAGATGATCAATACTCTCTACGAAGTGCTTCAGCATCTGCCCGTTAACAACGAACGGTTCTGCACCAAGTGACTCATCTAATATTGCTATACTTTCATTGTCGTGCACCTTTCTGACTATGTAAGGTCCTTCCCCACTTGCTTTTTAAATTGCCAGGAAAAATTCTCAACATTGCATTGAACAACCAGACTTTTTTCCCTGGGACAAAGATCTTGTGCTGAATATGTCTGTCATGCCATTTCTTCACTTTGTCCTTATAAATGAGAGTGTTCTCATATGCTTGATTTCGAATCTCTACCAGCTCATTCAGATCTATCTTTCTCTTGGCTCATGCTTTCTGTGTATCCAGTAAAATTTCTCAAATAGCCTATTCAGATTTGTGCATGATCTCCACGGGCAAATGGCACAGCTTTCCATAAACCAATCTAAATGGTGAAGTACCTAAGGGAGTTTTATATGCAGTACGATATGTCCAAAGAACCTGATCTAGAAGCTGCGACCAGTTCTTCCTATCCGTTCGTACTAGTTTCTGGAGAATTGATTTCACCTCCCTATTTGAAACTTCAGCCATGCCGTTCGTCTGTGGGTGGTAAGGAGAAGCTACTCTGTGATCAATGTCGTATTGCTTTACTAGCTTTTTGACCTCCTTATTAATGAAATGACTACCACCATTTGAAATAAGAATACGTGGGATCTCGAACCGCGAAATATTGTGTTCCCTTAGGAATTTGCAAACTGTCTTACTGTCTGCGGTTCGTGCGGATATAGCCTCCACCCATCTACTTAAATAATCTTCAGTGAGAAGAATGTACTCAAAGCCGCTACTGGAAGGGAACAATCCCATGAAATATATGCCCCATGCATCAATGATTTCACAAATAATAATGAGTCGTATAGACATTGCATCTCTAGCACTGACTGTCCCTACTGCTTTCTGACAATCTAGGGAACTCTTCACAAATGTGCAGGCGTCTCTAGTAAGAGTTGACCACCATAATCCGCTCTGAAGTACCTTCTGCGTTGTCCTCTTCCCTGAGTGATGTCCCCCTGCTTCTAAAGAGTGACACAAAGTGAGGACACTATTATATTCCTCTTAAGGAATACAACGCCTGTAAACACAATCCGGTCCTTCACAAAAAAGAATCATATCCTCCCAGTGGTAGTATCGTGCCTCAAAAACTAGTTTATCAAATCGATTCTTTGGCCAACCTTGAGGACTTTTCTGTGTGACCAGAAAATTCACTATATCTGCATACCATGGAAGTTCGGTAACCGCAAAGTTGCTCTCGTTAGGAAATCTCTCTACAATCTCTGGCATGTACTCATCTGAAGGCTGATCTATCTGTAATCGGGAGAGGTGATCAGCTACCATATTCTTTACCCCATGTTTATCTTTAATGTTCAGATCGAATTCCTAAAGTAATAGAATCCATCTAAGAAGGCGTGCCTTAGCATCCTTCTTTTCCATCAGAAACTGGATAGTTGAATGATCTGTGTATATTATGATTTTCGAGCCAAGAAGATAGGATCGTATTTTATCTAGAGCAAATACCACATACAACATATCCTTTTCTGTCACTGTGTAATTACGCTGAGCATCGTCTATGTTTCTGCTGGCATAGTGGATGATAATGGGAAGTCCATTCCTCCTCTGTCCTAATACAGCCCCGACTGTAAAATCTGAAGCATCCGTCATGATCTCGAAGGGTAGAGACAAATCAGGCGGCTGTCAACAGGAGCACTGATAATCTTTTCTTTCAATGTGAAGAACGCATTAAGACATTTATCATCTAACTAGAGCTCGATGTCTTTGCCTAATAATTCAGTTAACGGTCGGACAATCTTGGAGAAGTCTTGGATAAACCATCGGTAAAAGCTGACATGCCCCAGAAATGACCGTAACTGTTTGATGTTGGATGGTGGTTCAAGGCGCTTGATGACATCCACCTTGGCCGGGTCAACCTCCATGCCTCGTTGGGAGATGACATGCCCCAACACGATCTCGTGTGTAACCATAAAATGGCTCTTTTTCTAGGACAGAATGAGATCTACCTCACAACACTTCCGCAGAACCTGGTCTAGTAACGCTATACAATCGTCAAAGGACCCACCATAGACCGAAAAATCATCCATAAAAACCTCTAGAAAATCACCGACCATGTCCGCAAAAATAGCAAGCATACACCTTTGGAAAGTAGCAGGAGTGTTGCACAATCCAAAGGGCATCCGTCTAAAGGCATACGTGCCGAACGAACATGTGAAAGTGGTTTCTCCTGATCTTCAGGAGCAATTGTTACATGATTGTATACAGAGTAACCGTCAAGGAAACATAAGTAGTCCTTTCCTGCCAATCGTTCTATGACCTGGTCTATAAAAGGCAAAGGGAAGTGGTCCTTCTTCGTTGCGGCGTTCAATTTCTCGTAGTCAACTCACAGCCGCCACGACGTGGTTACTCTCTTTGGAATCTCCTCTTCACTCTCATTCTTAATCATCTGAATTCCCGACTTCTTCGGGACAACATGTAATGGGCTGACCCATTCAGAGTTGGAGATGGGATAAATGAAGCCTGCATCGCACCAATTTGTAATCTCTTTCTTGACAACTTCTCGTAAAACCGGATTCAGCCTACGGTGAAACTCTCTAAAGGGTTTGTTGTCATGATCGAGATATATATGATGAGAACACAAAGTAGGATTAATCCCGTGGAGATCAGATACAATCCACCCAATAGCCTTGCGATTTCTTTCTAGAACCTCCATCAAATGAGATTCTTGTTCGTCGGTCAAAGATGAACTGATAATGACCAGAAACTGTCGATGTGGACCTGAAAGAAAGGCATATTTCATATTTGGTGGCAATGTCTTTAGTTCTGGTAAGGTAGATTCTGATTCTGCTAAAGCATCATCAATATTAGTAATGGGATCCATATCAGTTGTGGATTTGTCGGCAATCTGATTATCCACCATGTCAATGTGTTCTAGAGTCGGACTACAGAAGATGTTCAAAACATCATCTGACTCGCCACTATGCTCATCCTCAGATTGATCAGAGGAAAACAACTCAGCTAAATGAAATTCGATCTCCAGATCATCTGAAGTGGAAGAATTATGTGAAGTCTCTGAATCTGAAAGGTCTGCAATAAACTCCTTAGAAGTCTGATCCTTTTGCTTCTCATCATCTAGACTAAAATAGATAGTACCTTCAGAAGAATTGCCAACTATAGTCTCGGACCCGTCCTCTGTTAAACACTCTTCGGTCTCTAGTTGATATCTTTTGAGGTCGTCAAAATGGACCTCATCCATGTAATCACAGGTGGCTAAAGAACTCAAGAAATCAGAAGATGCATCACTAGATGTGTTGAAATCTCTCTCCATCTCTATATGTACCTTCTCGCCCTCGGTGCGAAAAGATACCTTCCCTGTATCATAGTCGAAGAGAGACTTTGCGGTTTCTAAGAAAGGTCTCACGAGAATAATCGGGGTAAGGTGTAACTATGTAGGGCAATCCATGTCCAAGACCGTAAAGTCCACTGGGAATTGCAGACCCTGCACGGTTATGATAATGTTCCTTAATATATCCTTAGGTCTCTTTACGGATCTATCAGCAAACTGAAGGATCGCGCAGGATTTGTAAAGAGGACCTAACTCGAGCTTATCAAGTAAGGACGAGCGTATCAGATAAATCGAGGAACCGTTATCTAAGAGAGTGTAATCGAATTCGGCATTTGTGATTTCGCATCTGACATTGTGTGCTCCTGAGTCCTTCTTCTTCTTCGGTAACTTATTCTGGATAGCACAAGATGTAGTCTTAGTCAAAACATGTTTCTCTGTACGTGATTTCTTTTTCCTACGCGTGGTGCATCGGTTTTTTAATTGATTCTTAACCGTAGGAAAATGATCTAAGGCATCATGAAGCGGGATCTTTAAAAAGATATGATCTTTAAGTAACCTTTCTGTCTCTGGAGTTACAACATTCTTTTTATTATTTTTCTTTCCTTTTCCGAACAAAGCATCGGGAAAAGGGACAATGTTAGGAGTGAGAAAATCAGACTTTTTACTATCGGAATCAACATGTACATCGAGAGTTTCAGAATTATGTACAAAACTCTCTAAAACAGGAGAAGACATGTTTTTGTCGGGAGTTTCTGCATGGTCTGGCGTGATGTCATCATCCGATTCACCGGTGTCCATGTCAACTGTATCGACATCGCTCCTGTCTCTTGGATCTGCAAAGTGGTCCTCATTAACATGCTGGTTCTCCTCCTCAGCATCAGAATCTTGTGGCTCATGGATTTGCTCCTGCTCCTCTAGTGCCCTCTCATCTACTCCAGCAGGTGCTCGTAGTGATCTACCGCTCCTGAGACGAATGAATTTATATAAAAATTCCGGTAAAGAGATCGTACCTGTAGTGTCTACCTGATTTGGATGCCTCCTCTTGTTGTTCAGGTTCAATTGAGGCTGTGCTGGAAGAGTGGTCTTCGATGCAGTTAACTCGCCAGACGACGGTTAACCTGCTTCATCTCGGTCTTATGCGCAATCTGGAGCGTACTCAGCATATCCATGATCTGATTTAGTACCTGGGCCTATGATGACATCTCAGGTTCGGTGCGGTGGCCCCGGCTCTCTATTCTCTCCTGCCTTGGCGTGTAATGGTGTGAGGTGGAAGGCTGAGAAGATCTCTGTGGTGTAAAGGAAGACTGTTGCTGCTGCTGATGAGGATATGTCTGTGAATAGTTAGCAGGGTATTGATATGAATGTGGTCTCTGATAAGCATGCTGGTGAGACTGCTGTTGTGTGTAATTCTGTCGGTGCTGGAAATGTGGACGTCCATGCTGGAGATGATCGTACGACAGTTGATGATGATGTGGTATACTCGGTTGCTGAATCGCAGTATACCAAATCACGTTAATCTCGAGAGTGGCTTGTGGCTCAACCTCCATATCTGCAGCCCTGGTGATCTCACCGGTATTGGTATGAGACTGATCCTTATGCCAATCAATCTACGGAGTCTCTGGCTCGCTCTGTACGAAGTGAATCTGACGGGTGGGTGGAGCGGGTAAGATCCTCCATGTAGGTTATGCGGTCAAAGAAGATTGGCTCTGCTAGTACTAGAGTTGAAGATCAGAAACCTTCTTCGAAAGATCACTCAGCTGCTGAGGTCGAGATGAGAGTTTCTCCAGCTCTCACAGCGGGTATAAGTCCTGAACTTGCTTCTGAATCACATCCACCAACGTTAACTTCTCACTAATAAATCTCATGTTGGTGTTGGATTCAGATTCTAAGATATTAACCACCTTGTGATGCTCTCGGTGATGTGGTGGCTGAGGGGCTTTCTGAAATGCTCGAGTAGAGTCGACTCTCGAGTTCTCAGCCATCCATTCAAAGATGGCCCAGACTGACTCGGCATCTTTGTTCAAATAATTGCTACCATATGCAGCACTCACTAGCTCCTGGATGTCAGGCTGGAGTCCTACGAAATAATTCAGAACTAGCACCTTCATCGGTATCTCATTATGTGGGCATCTCTCCGTAAGATCTTTTAATCTATCCCATGCCTCATGGAAAGATTCATACGTATGCTGTGTAAAGTTGGAGATCTGACTCCTCATCATGTTCGTCCTCCCCAGAGGAAAATAGTTACGCAGGAATGTGGACTTCAGATCGTCCCACGTAGAAATTTCCCTTCCCAGTAGACTCAACCAATAAAGCGCCTTATCCGCTAAGGCGAAGGGAAAGGCTTTGAGGCGGACAGCCTCCTGCGTAACTCCTGGATAACTAGCCATACCACAAATCATCTGAAATTGCTGCAGAAAGGTAAACAACTCCTCTGTTGCATTCTCGTAGAACTTGGAAAGCAGTGAGATGAAGGACGACCTCAATTCCTATGGCCCTTGATTCGGCGGTAGACGAATCCAATGATGGAGCGTTCTCGCGCCCGGGTCATACTCTTCCCGTAAAGTAGCGGGAACCATTGCAGGCAGTAACTGGTTCCCGGTCCCTTCTCGCAGTGCGGCTATCTCAGCCCGTAACTCGTTCTGAGTTCTAAACTGTTCTCGAATCTGGATGTTCATCTGTTGGAGAGTCTCGAGAATACATGTCGTAACATCTACGGCTGGATCCGGTCTTTCGTCATTATGCTCCTCAGCTGGTGGCCTATCGTCTGCTGTTGGTCATTTGCCGCGAGCCATCTACTTCAAGTCTTCTGGAAAAGAAAATCTCTTGTAAGAACTCAACGAAAATTCGGCTGGAAATGATAATGTATTGATGCAAGGGTCTGCCTCAATATTCTGGCTGGGAAGCGAGGGAGTCGGGGTCTGACTTTCCTCGAGATCAGATGGGACCAGCTTTGGAAGAGAGTCATCCCAAGCTTGTGAAGATGTACGAATGATGGTGGACGGTCAGAAGCTCAGTGAGTCTAAGCAGAAAAGCCTTCGAGACGTCATCTTCGATGTCAAGAGAAAGGGAGAGCACGATTCGTGATTCAAGAGAGAGGGAAAAGTGCGTAAAGCCGCGGTAACTCACGCCCCGCAAGCAAACACAAAGCAAACCTCATTTTCGCCAACTCAACTCGATGATGACCGTAAGAGTTCGGTCTTTTATCTTGTCGGTTTTAGGGTTGTAATTAGCAAACAAGTATAATTGGTTATCGTGAGATGATGCGAGCTGATAGGTGCCCGCATTTTCCCCGCAATATTGTCCCGAGTCCTTACAGAAAACCACTTGCTCTCAGCCAGTATGGTGGCAAGTACGGACCGTTTCCGGCTACCCGTGTTGCTTGAGGACGGAGCCTTATGCAGTGTCCTCTAAATACCCCACTCTGCTAAGTAGACTTGGACCATTTCCAGCTACCCGAGCGTACCCACTGAAAAGCAGTGATCAGGTGTATGGACTAAGTAGTATTTTGAAAGAAATCAGGTTTATATTTAAGGGTCGTCTCTCACTCGTGCACTCTGAAAAATGTGCGGGGATTACTCTCCCAAGTCAAATTAATCTTACGTTTATTTTTATATCCGATATATTAGCAATCTCGATTTTATTTTGGGGTTTTATTTTTTTTTTAGTTTTTTTTCAAACAATCGTCTACTTTTTTTAATAAAAATCTTAAAATCATGCACCTAGGTTGTAAGTCATAAGACTAACTACGTAAGCACAATCAGATAGAATAGAAAAACTCCCAAACAAGCATCTATAGAAAAAGCCGCGGAAAAACTGTCGAGGCGAGAAAACCGTAATGGGTGCTCAGATCCACCGAATACACGGTACTCGACGAATCAAACCCCGAAAAAAATGGGGGGGGGGGAATACAAGTCGGGATATCCTTAGTGGACCCCTTCTACTAGAGTTCAATACAACTTTCTCTCTCTTTCTCTCTCTTTTACAAAATTACACTAATTAATTTCTACCCTCTACAGCCGACTCGTAAAGAAGGGATCGTCCTCTGCTCTTTAAACTGACTCGGCTTCCTAAGAAATCGGCTGATCCTGCAGGCCCTGCAAAAATTAGTTAGCGGCTTAAAGGAAATCGAGAAACAAGTCAAGAAAAGCCATAGGAAAAACCGAAGAAAAACTACGAGAAACAATAAGAAGAGAGAAAATAAAATGACAAAAGATGTAAAAAAAAATCAAAATACACTAACGCCTCCCCAACAATGGCGCCAATTTGATGCGACTAAAATCTGATTGCGGTTTTAAATGAAAGTGTTGTCGGTGTAGAAAACCGCAAAGAGATCCAACTCGATCAAACAAAATTCGATTTTAGAGAAAACCTACACTAATTATTTAACCAGGTGAGTGTGCCCGGGTCGAACTCAAGGAGGCAGAATAGGGTACTTTGATTTTTTTAAGAGAAAATATATTTTTGTGATTATTTTATCTCTTCTTAAAGCGATCAAGGAAAAGCGATGATTTTTATGGGATTTTGATTTTTAATTTTTATTTGATTTTATATTTTCCAATTTTTATTTATTTTTCAAAGTAATATTTTTCAAACAATTTACCTACTATAAAATAGGTGAAATATAGGTGAAATTTATGTGATACTATATAATAGGTGAAACGGGACGAGCAACAGGCTCAAACAACACAAAAAAACCAAGACGGAGTCGATTTGTGACGAATCAAAACATGATGAAAACACGTCGAAAATACATGAAAATTACTAAAAACCTCATGGAGGTAGTTGTGTAACTATCCCAAGAAAATCTACGGAAAATTATGTCAAAAAGAGGTTCAAAACTCGCCTACAGGCCAGGGGCATAAGTGCAAGAAAAAGAAACAAAAAGTGCTGGAAATTGGTCCTCGACAAGGACTGTTTTGTGAAGAAAATAAGAAAGTTTACATTTAGGTCCCTACGTGGGGACCTAAATGTAATATCTGGAAAGTTCTGGAGAGCTTTGGAAATTCTGGAACTCTTCTGGATTTAGGCTGCAGTTTTTCCACCAGTTCAGATGGACGATCAGGATTATAAGTGAGCGCTGATCTGGACCGTCTGCTGCCTCCATGTGTCAACAGCCTATAGCACGGGGCTGTTCTTGAGGATCTTCAAGTTCTTCGCAGGTGGATGACGAGCGCTTCTTCTCCGATTTTCCACGGGCTACTAGCGACGAACTTGGACCTCCGGCGGGGCAGAGAGTTAGGTCCTCTAACCCTCGAGCTTGCCCGCGGTGAACGGCAGTCGGAGTTGACTGAGAGCGGCGGCGAAAGCTCATTGAAGTTCACGGTCCTCTACTCCTGGAGATGATGGAGTTTGTTACGGCTTCTTAGAATCACGAATTTATTGATGATTGAGGGCTCCAGTTGACTTGAATTCGCTCCTAATGCAAGATGGATCTGTAATTTACAAGTTTATGTGCTCGATTTGCTAGAAATCAGCCAATGGATTAAGTGTTTGCAAGATCGAATTAGTGGTTTCCATACTTAATAAAATGTGCGTGCAAAATACTTAGAGAATGGAATGCAATTTGAATTGATTTGAAATGAATTTGGAATTGATTTCGATTGAGCGTCTAAGATGTAGTATTAGACTAACTAATTACATGATTAGCCACGCTAATCATGGCACGAGGATCGAGAATAAACTTGATAAAGATGGAGGAGTAGATCTGGGAAAACATAGGTGTATTACCCAGATGGTTGCTGCAACGACCGATCTTCACCGGAGCTGGACGCACGCAAGGCGGCGATGCAAGGCGGCGATGCAAGGCGGAGCTTCGCCTTGGAACTCCTCCTCGAAGATCCTTCTTATACGGGCACTGTGGCTTGGAGCTGTCACCTCCTGGACGAGCGGAGCGAGGCGAAGATGATTGGACTCAGCCACTGGCAGTTTGAGCTTCAGGTGGTTAAAGGAGAGTTGGTTACGAACTGCCAACTTTGGGGGTATAAATAGGTAGATGTCGTTATCCCCAAGTTAGATCTAAGGGTGGCCGAATGTCTAGGTTGTTAGGAGAAGGGTTTCAAGGGTTTGGATCGTCTAGAAGGTTTAAAATACGTGCATGAAAATTCAGTGAAGATAGTGGTCAGAACAGAAAGTCTAACAGATTTCTTCAAGAAGATGAACCAGATACTGACACGTGTCAGCACCTCGTTGGCCAGATGTATAGATTTCTTGTAAATTCGATAATAAATAGTAATTAATGTTATTTTAAATAGGTATAAAAACAAGAAATGTAAATAATAAAATTATCTAAATAATGGAATAATTAATTTTTATAAAATAATAAATATTATTCGAAAAATAAATATTATATTAATAAATATGTATAGATAAATAGGTTTTGGATTTTTAATTTAATAAAAAAGAAATAAAATTTTAATTTTATATTTTCTGAATTATTATAATAACAAATAAGGGTTGTGTGAATTTTTAGGGATTTTAATAACTTAATTCACACATATTAATAAATATAGGTATAAGTTACCCTGTTCATTTTCTTCTATAATTTAGGGTTTTGATTTTATTAAAATAATAAATAAGATTCAAAAATTCTGAAATAAATTAGGGTGAAAATAAAATATAATGAAAATAGTTAGAAATTATAAAATTAATTAAACTATAAATAATGATTTCTACATAAAATAAATAGCCTAGAAACCATGTTGTCAATTGGTCCCAAAATCGACTTTTTGCAAACGGACTCGGGATTCGATGAAACCACCTTTGTTAGTTAGAGAATATTATTTTATGAACTTTAAAGGTGAGTAGAGTGGAACTGGAGTTCGTATGAAGAAGTTATGATGTTCGATTGAGATTTTGACAATTTATAAGTAGGATTTCTTGGTATATGTACATGTTAATATTTTTAACTTATTTTTATATTTTTATAGACATTTTTAGAAATAATTAGGAAAAGAGTTTGGTAAAAATATATATACATATGAATTAATTAAAAATAATTGAATTTTGTATTTATTTGATAAATAGTGAGAAGTATATGAAGTGCGTCTTAATTTATTTTTAGGGTTTTCTTTCCTTATCTCCACCTACTTATTGGTTTGTCGACCAATCCATGCTGACTTTGTCTCGGGGGTTAGGCTATAAATATCCCTTGCAGTTATATTTATATTTATAAGTCATATTGTACATATATACATATCTCTAATCTGCCTTCTTTTCTTTCTCTTTGTTCTTTATTTATTTACATTATTTTTATGCTTAAAAGTGAATATTTATTCATGAATGAAGCTTGAATAAAAGATGGGAATTAATGAATATTTACATGCATTTGGTAAGGGTTTTAAGACAAAATGCGACAGAAAAGTTAATGAATCATGGATTCGTCAACTATCTACGGCTCGGGTGGGGATAGCCTCTACCCATCGACTAACATAATCCACGGCAAGAAGGATATACTGAAATCCTTGATTGACAGGAAATGAGCGCATTAAGTCTATACCCGAAGCATCAAAAACATCAGAAATCTGTATGTATTTTAGGGGCATGGTATATTTGGAACCAAGGGTTCCTCCATTTTCTGACAGTCAGTACAACCTCGAACATACTAAGTATCATCCTTAAACAATGTGGGCCACCATAGGCCACTCTATAAAACCTTTGCTACCATGCGTTTCCCTGAATGATGCCCACCAGATTCTAATTTACGATAGTGCTCAAGTACAATGGTGTGTTCCTCCTACGAAATGCACCTTCTCCACATACAACTTGCAGCCTCGCCAAATAAGTGTGGATCCTTCCATTGGTAATAATGAATCTCTGACAGAAATCTGTCTACTTTGTACTTTAGCCGATCTTTTAGAACGTTCTTGGAGACAAGATAGTTTACAATATCAACAAACCATGGGAGTGAGTCCATAGACAAAACGGCCTCATCTGGAAAGGTTTCGAAAATAGGGATCATGTTCTGCTCGTAGGTCTATGCATTCGTTATATGGGAAAGGTAATCTACTACAACATTTTTCACTCCAGATTTATCTTGAATCTCTAAATCAAATTCTTGAAGAAGTATCCATCTGATAAGACGTGGTTTGGCATCCTTCTTTGCATGCAAGTATCATATGGCAGTGTGATTGTGTATACAATAATAGGGGAACATTGAGGTAAGATTTGAACTTCTCTAGCCCAAACAAAACTACTAACATCTCCTTCTCTGTAACTGTATAATTTCGTTGTGCTTCATCCATAGTCTTGATGGAATAGTGTATAGAAAATGGTTTCCCATCCCTTCTCTATCCTAAAACATCTCCGACTGCAAAATTTGAGGCATCCATCATGATCTCGAAAAGAAGAGACCAATCAGGTGGCTGTAAGATAGGAGCACTAATAACTATCTCTTTTATCTGATTGAATGCAAGGCGGACGTTCTCATCGACGACAAAATTAGTCTCCTTACACAGAAGTTCAGTCAAAGGTCTGGCAGTTCAGTCAAAGGTCTGGCGATTTTGTTGAAGTCCTTTATGAATCGTATATAGAATCCTTCGTGTCTTAGAAATGACCTCAACTACTTCAAATTCTGCGGTGGCTCTAACATGGAAATCACACCAATCTTAGTCGGTTGAACCTCAATAACATGTTTGGAGATGACATCGCCCAATACAATCCCATTAGTCACCATAAATTGACTCTTATCCCATAAGAGCTTTAGGTTTACCTCACAGTAACGTTGAAGAACTCAGTCTAAATGATCAAGACATGCGTCAAAACTATCCCCATAAACTGAGAAATCATACATGAAGACCTTAAGGAAACTACCCACCATGTCAGTAAAAACAACCAATATACATCTTTGGAATGTAGTAGGGGCATTACACAATCCATAGGGCATTCGTCTAAAGGCGTAGGTCCCAATCGGACAACTGAAAGTAGTTTTCTCCTGATCCTTAGGAGTGATAGAAACTTAGTTATATCTCGAGTACCCATTTAAGAAGCAAAAAAACTCTTTCCCTCCAACCTTTCAATATCTGATCAATAAAGGGCAGTCGAAAATGATCCTTCTTGGTAGTTGAGTTCAGGCATCGGTAATCTACACAGACACGCCATGAAGTAGGTATTCAGGTCAGAATATCCTAACCGTGATCATTCTTTACAATCGTAATCTCGGATATCTTCAGGACCACATGTAAAGGGATGACCCACTTATAATCCGAAATGGTATATATAAAGCCAACATCACACCATTTTCTGATCTCCTTCATGACAACCTCCCTTAGATATGGATTTAGATGACGCTGACATTCACGGGAGGGTTTACAGTCATCTTCTAGGTAGATATGATGCGAGCACAAAGCTAGATTAATCACGCATAGATCCGAGATATTCCATTCTATGTCCTTGCGATTTCTCTCAAGAACCTCTAGTACGAGGGATTCTCGTTCAGCGTTAAATGTGAACTGAGGATGACCGGAAACATTTGGGGGGTTCCCACAAGGAAGGCATATTCAACGTTGATGGTAGAACCTTGAGCTCAGGTGGGGTATAAATCGGCTCTACAATAATCTCTGCTAGTACACTGGTAGATGGCATATGATCTATACTCTGTGGACTATCCGCCTTGGCTATTAGATCTGCAACGAATGATCTATATAGAAAGGAGGGGCTCATCAGGGTGTTCAACATTCTTATCAATTAATGGTTTAGATATCTAGGCAATAATATCGGAAAGATGTCTCTCATTTGTGCATAGATTAGGAAATTCAACATGTGGCTTAGATATCTATACTTCAGAACTCTCATAATGAGGCCTATAATCAGTAATCTCAGAGTAGTGTGTTAAACAAATATCATAAGGTGCCTCTAAAAACTTAGATTGATCCCTAGAAATTAGCTCAAACTGTCCATCAGCAACTAGCTCAATTGGACCACTAAGGGAACACATGTTGACTATACTTTCCATAAAGTCCATTTGGGAAAGGAGCCCGTGGGTATCTATAAAATCAATGAAAAGATCTGTCTCTTTGAATTTAGCAAAAAAATCACAGTCATTTGGCTCTAATATAACTTCGTCTATCTCATCTATTGTAGGTGATGGTGATGGTCTAGGATCAGAAATCGTCTCAATTTTCACCTTATCAATTCTATAGTGAAAGATGATCTAATCAATAGTGTAGGTACCATAATCAACTGTTGCTTCAGCCGTTTAGAGGAACGGTCGACCTAGTATGATTGGGGTACGGAGTAACAATACAGGTGTATCCATATCCATGACAACAAAATCAATAGTGAATTTCATTCCTTGCACCATTACAATAGCGTCCTCAAAAATACCTCTTGGCCTCTTAATCGATCTACCAACAAACTGAAGGAGAAACATGGTTATTTTAAGAGGCCCTAACTGAAAATCAGTTAGTAAAGAGGAAGGCATGAGATTAACGGAGGAACCATTATCCAGAAGAGCGATCAAATTCTTGATCAAAGATCAATGTGAGGTGCTCCCTTGTCTTTCTTTTTTGGCAGGAGGTTACTGATGGCATGAACTGTGGCCATGGTCAGTATGTGTTTCTCTGTTTCCTTTTGTTTATTCTTCCTTGGCCGATGCTTTTGTGTACATGCCTCTTTCATTCCCTTTTTTTACTGTAGGTGTGTATTCCATGGCCTTAAGGAGTGGCATCTTTAAAAAGATGTTATGTAAGATCTCAACCACTCAAGGATCAGATAGGGTTGTCTTTAATTTTTGAATTTTCTTAGATTTGAGAGCAGAAGGAAATGGTACTAAATCAAAATAAACATATAAACCTTCATTTCCATTATTCAAAATAGAATCCTCATGTACAAAAGGACAACCAGAATTAGTCTATACAGTGTTGTCCAAATCAAGTGGAGGAAAAACAAAATGGGCTGTTGTTGCTGGCGAAGAGGAAGAATCTGGGACTGGTATTGTTGTTGTCTGCCTCCCTAAAGCTAGTGGGTGGGTCTCTGACCCTGCTGTGAACCCGCATGGCCTTGCCCTGATGGATGGGGCTGGTTTCACTCACGTTTGAACCAGATACCGTTCACCTCTTGAATGATAGGTGGAGATGGAGACTGCTGCTCCGGTATGTAGGCTACTTCCTGTTGGTATGGAACTATCTGATGTGAATGTTCCTGAACCTGATCAGGTGTCTACACATAGTAGACATGCTGAACTGTGGATGGTCCTCTACTACTCTGTTGTGTGGAAGAACTATGCTCCTTAGTAGAGGTATCGGTTGCTGCACTCATATTGTGAATTGCACTGAATACTCACAAGAAGATCCAGGTGCTTGGTTATCCAATCCAGCTTATCCAGGTTCTTCATCCTCTGATCGATCACTTGAAGCTTTTCAAGCTCCTTGGATCGTTTCTCAATAATGTCCACATTGGATAGGTGGTTTCCAATAATGGTCTGGTCCGAGCTGTCGACCTTATCCACTTCTTGTGATGTAGTCGTAAGACATCCTTGTGGGGTACTACAGGGGTGGTGACGGGGTGCTTCTGAAAAGCATGTGAAGAAGAAAGAGCTGTTGAACTCTCCGCCATCTCCTCAAAAATTTGATAAAGGACATCCTCGTTCTTGTTGAAGTGGCTCCCCCAACAAGCGGCATCTACTAGCTTCTGATTCTCTATGCTTAAACCCCCAAAGGAATTTTGTAGATGGCTGGTCTTTGGAATATCATGATGGGGGAATTTCTCCGTCAGATCTTTGAATATTTCCCACGCCTCGTGAATAGGCTCTTGGGGCAATTGGGAGAAATTAGCAATCAAGGATCGCATTTGGTTGAGTCGTCCGAGCGGGTAATATTTGTTCAGAAATGCGGACCGACTCTTCCCAAGTAGTGACAACCTTCCTCGAGTGATTTAACCAATATAAAGATTTGTCCATCAGATTGAATGGAAAGGCGCTCATTTGTACTACCTCTAATGGGACCTTTGGACAGTGTACTGTTCCACAAATGCGATCAAACTACTGGAGGTGTATATAAGGTTCTTCATTAATATTTCCATGGAATATTTAAAGAAGAGGTAAAATAGTGGGCTTAAGATCAAAATGCCAATGAACTGCATGGACTTATATCCAAGAATTTGTCAGTCCTGCCCCTCGAATACAAGCTTCTTTTAATGTAGGCTTAGCCCCATGTTCTATGTCAGGTTCTTCTCCCCCATTCTCACCTCTAGGGTTTATGTTATCCCCCTCTCTCCTATCCTCTCTTTCATGTCTCATCTCAAGAATCATATCTCTCAACGTGGTCTGAAAATTAGCCTGCTCTATTAACTGGGCTTGAATTGACTAAATGGAGGCTAACATGGTTCTGTTGATCTCGCTCTACTCTGAGATGGTTCTCTTTACCTTTGGTGGCATTAAGTGTCTGGCTTCTGCCTCTGAAAATGTGCATGACACTCGATTAGTGCTCATAATTGATGGAGTTTCATATACTAATTCAAGATTAAAGACAATCAGAAATAGTAGGTCGATGGATGTTGTGAAGGGTGATGTGGAGAAAGAGGAATATTCGGGAAGTGAGTCTCCTCGAATAGAAGGTGAATGACACAGAGCATAGAATGACTTCGCAATGTCCGAATGGGAAATACTCCGGTCTGACATCTTCGAAATCAATAGGCAGGATGCGAGAGCACGAAGGTCAATGCATGACTGAAAGTGAGTGAAGGCACGAATTGTGCAGAAGGATCTTTATCACTAGGAATAAAACACAATACAAACCCCTAATTCACCAGCTCAATGTAATATGAACAACGTGGAGGTTTGGCCAATTATCTTGTGTATTTTAGAGTGTGT
This sequence comes from Ottelia alismoides, assembly GCA_037367405.1. NCBI lineage: Eukaryota > Viridiplantae > Streptophyta > Magnoliopsida > Alismatales > Hydrocharitaceae > Ottelia > Ottelia alismoides. The sequence continues at coordinate 1,315,171 of JAZKJV010000862.1, read as the reverse complement.
TGAGAATACAATCTATCAGAGCGGTTAAAGTGGGCTATTAGGAACCTAATTCTCCCAGGAGACTAGCCCAATCCCAAAGTTAGATCATTCCCAACAAGTATGAATTGCGGACCGTTTACCAGCTACCCGATCAATTCAATCTGCTAAGAACATCGCGGAGTGTATACCAACTATGCGGAGAAATCCTCACTTGAGACTAACACCAAGATAGTAGTCTGAAAAGAGTTTGGGCATGGCTCTATCCTAGAGTACAGGTTGCTCTCTCACTACATACAAACCAAACAATGATGGGTTTAGTCTCCCCAAAAAAATGAGTTTTCCTTATTTTTATTTTAGGATCGAGTTTTCTTTAGCAGTCCCGAATTTTAGGTAGTTGTCACTTGGTTTAAATTTTTTAAATGAAACACCTACCTAGTGTCCAATTTCCTTTTTAACTTATGTGAGTGAAAATAAGGAAGGAGATCAGAAATGCCAATGCGGAATTAAAAATAATGATACATGCAAGGGTTAGAGATGTATATCTTGTCGCTAGCACTCTACGTGCAGGGTAATCCGTGCAGAATTTAAATACATAAAAAAATTAACCTATATGATGCAAGTGAACCGCCCTAGATGATAACTTCTATTAATGAGCAAGAACCAATAAAATTTAACTAGTCCAATTACGCTCTATTTTATAGGTACATAAATTCTTTTTTAGGGTGTTAGGACCTAATTAGTTACCTGGCTCAAGCAAATTAATTAAATCAATCAATAGGTAGCTCACAAAATCTGTGTAAAACGAAGAAAAATAAAGCGATGAAAACAAATCTGGTGAGGTCCACCAAGTGCACCGGCACTTGACGAAACAAATCTCGCAACCAATGGATGTCCATTTACAAGAGTTAAACTGCTAAAATAAATAAATAAATAAATAAATAAAAACTATCTATTCTCTAAATGATAGTCTCTCCCAAAATCTCCTTCTCATCCTCCTGCGCTCCCTTGCAGCTTCGAGATGAATCAAGCCGCCTCCACTTCTCTTAGGTGCTTCGGCTCTCCTAGGATCACCTCCTTCGCTCCGCAGACCCTCATAAGAAAAAGGGAAGTGATAATGTGTAAGAAACATAATTATAAAAATAAAAGCACAAGTAATGAAAGAGATGCAAAGGATATGAACAATGTAGTAAATGTGAAAAGATATAAACAAGCAAGAATAGAAGGTCAAAAGGGAAACCTAAGTACCCTCAACGTGCCTCCCTGACAAAGGCACCATTTTATTGCTACGTTTTTATGGGGTTCTAATTAAATGAATTATGAACACGTCGTTGCACCCCAATCAAGCGTGAACAAACAAACAATTTATTTTTTCTTCTCAAGCTACAAAATTAACTACAAGAGAACAATGAAGTGGGAGAAATTTTTTGCTACTTATTTACATGTATAGCAGACATGATTAAACTCAGGGAGGCTACAATTCTCGAGGGTTATTCAAATAATCGAAATCTATAAAGAGAAAAGGGAACCTCAATTGCAAACTATTCGTGATTTCTGTGGATTTTTTATCTTTTTAATTTTTCAATTTTTTCATTACTATTTTTTTTTCTGATTTTCGAAATTCTTTGTGATTTAATTTTGCATTTTTTAAAATGTTCAAATAAGGAACAATATGCACAAGGGAAGAAATGCATACACCACATTCTTTTCGTATTTTTCAATTATACAAAATATGCTCAGAAAAATCCAGAGAAAATATTTTGGAGTTTCAAAAGATTTAATTTTTTTAGGAATTTTTTGTAGAATTTTCCAATGTTTCTCCATTATTCTAAAATAAAAAAGGTAAAAATAATAAACTATGCACAACCTAAAGTAATTTGCAACTTAAAAATATTTTAAGTGCCTAAAACTCTTGGAAACTATTTTTATACCAAGATATAACAAATATCTATAAACGGAAATAAAATCATGATTTTTGTTTTTTTCTACATTTTTTATGATTTTTATAAAATTTTGAATAATTTGCAATTTCTTTGGATTTTATAAATAGTTGATGCATAAAAATTGTACAGGAATTAAAATTCAAAAAAAATAAAATTAACATTTTTTTGGAATTTTTCGAGCAACATTCAAATTTTTACGAATTTTTGAATTTCAGAAAGAGAAAATGACTGATTTTTTAATAATAACAAAAAAAAGTAATGAAATTTTTATACTATGAAGATGCATATAACATGAGTTTAAGTTAGTTTTTTGAAGAATTTTTTAGACACGAAACACATTTATTTCAATATAAAATAGAAGCAATAAATAGTTTGGAAACAGAGGGTCTGAAATGTTAGTAGGTTATGTTTTTGCATTATATAATTAATAGAAATAAATAGGAGGTAAAAAATGCAATTTACCCAGTAAATGCTTGTTGTGCACATGACAGTTTTGGACAAGGTCTTTATTGCGAAATCAGAAACTTGGCTGATTTTATTTGCAATTTACCCAACTTTTTTAAATATGCTAGTATTTTTCGTGGGGGTCTTCTTCGTTCTTCACCAAAAAGCACAAAGGGGCAGGGGGCACCTCCCCTCTCTTCCTACGCCCAAGCTGCAGGTGGTGGTCGTGCGGTGGCTCGACGGGCGGTGGTTGTTCAGGAGCATGAAGGACTTGAGGCGTGTGACGGTGCATGATTGTTGGACCTCGGTACAGGTGTTGGAGGCGACCGCCCTCCTCGCAAAGAAGCAGGAGCGGCGAGGTGACCGGTCGAAATCGTTCCAAGAGGCGGGCGATGGTCTCCAGGAGAAGTGGCCTCATGCAGGGACGCAAGCGGTGGTCGGCAAGCTACCGCCGGTGGATAGCGTGCCTGATGGAGGAGCTCGTGGTGTGGCATTGGCTGATGGAGGATGATGGCTGGCGTCACTGGCCTGGTGGTGGAGCGTATGGCGATCTGTAACGCTTCGGGTGCGCATCATTTTATTTTTTTAATTTTTTTAAATGGAATTGGTTTTGATTTTTTTGAAATGTTTTTTTAAATATGTAAAAAGCAGAAGCAAAAAACTTTTTTATTATTTTTATATGTGTGTTTATTTTTTATTTCCTGTAAAAAATGTTAGGAAGAAAAACAATCATTTTTTGTTGTTTTTCTTCTATTTTTTATTTATAAATAAATGAGGCCAGAGCATGACGACTCGGTCCCAAAATCAAAATGGAAGACATGAATGTGTGCGGTTCAAAGGAAAATGACGGATGGAACTGGATCTTCGACCATCGTGTGTGGTCAGAGGTGAGAAATCGTGCGAGGTAGAAAAGAATGCGAATAGATCAAGATGTGAAATGAAAAGCCGAGATCGGTGGTGAATCAAGTTATGATGAAATCTAAAATCTAGGTAAATTAATGACGACGAAATAAAAAATGCAAAATGTAAATTACGATTAACCTAGGATAAAAATAAGAGAAAATGGGTCTCACCTTAGGAGAGGAAAAGACCTTGATCACCTCGACGAAGGTCGACTTGCTGTCACTCGACGGCTCGAAGGCTAGGCACCCTTCTGCAACAAGAAGACTCTTGGAGATCGGGCTCCTCTCACCAAATATTGATCAATTTGAAATGAGGGAGAGGGAGTCATATTAATAGATAAAGAAAGGAGTTTGAATTTTTGAAATTTTGAATGAAGATAAGAGATAAGAGAAAATTGAAATAAAATAAAGTTAAAATTATTTACAAAAATTAACTATTTTTTGTATTTTAGTCATTTTAATAAATTGAAAAATAAATGTTAATTTTTTTATTTTTGTTGTGGTTATTTAAAAAATTTAACTAGAATACATAAACTATATACATACTAGGTTATTTACATGGTTAAATAAGGAAATTAGTTTTTTTGTTTTAAAATTTTTATTTTTATTTTCTCATTTTATTTTAAATAATTAATAAAAATATTTTCAAATACAATATGTACAAATAAATGTTAAAATTGTACAAACCTCCATAGAAAATTGGATTTTCAACAGTAACTCTAATAATTATAAAATCACAACCTTTTTAAAGATTATTCAATTTACAATACAATGGAAGACAGTTTGGTTCAATTTGAGTCATATAGAGCTGGAATTGATCTTTCTATTATCACTTAATGGCTATTTCCGAATGTGGGTACTTTTATTATATACAAGATTTCATTGTGCCATTATTTTTAGTATTTAGCAACCATTTATATTTACAATTTTTGTTTTGAAATTTATTTTACATGATGTCAATTTATGTACAAATAAAATAGTGTTAGTTTTATACGGATATATATATATATATAATAAGTGAAAATTATTTAGAACAACCATTTTTTGGATTTTCTGATTAAGGACCCTATCTCCCCCTACATTATTCATGGTCAATCATGTCAAGTTTTGACCTTCTCTCAAGGTTCGGGTCAGCCTGTATCTATTACATATAGAAAGTTTTTTTTTATTTTTCCTTTCTTTCTTTATTTATTTTTTAGGTTAAAATAATATATAAAATACAATAGTTACACACAGATGCAAATTAGTAAGAATATGGAGTTAGTATTATGTACAGATGTTTTATAAGGGATTTTAAGCTAAAATAAATGAATAAAGATGATGAAATGCATATTCATCCCCCCTTCAGAAATCAGAACTCTAGGAACCTCAAACAGTGATATGATTCTTCCTCAAAAATCTGTAGATAGTCCTCGCATCAGTGGCTCATGTGGGAATGGCCTCAACCCAACAATTCACATAATCTACAACCAATAAAATGTACTCAATTTCCTGACTCTTAGGGAATGGGCCCATAAAATCAATGCCCCATGCATCGAAAACCTCATAAAAGTGAATGGGTCACATCAATATCATATATCTATAAACACATCGACCCATCCTCTGACAGTCAGTACACTTCTTCATGAATTCGTCTAAATCCTTGAAGAGTGTTGGCCACCAAAGGCTAGATTGGAGAACCTTTTGGGATGTCCTTCTCCCTGAGTGATGTCCTCCTACCTCAAGATTGTGGCAATAGGTGAGGATGCTATAGTGCTCCTCCAGAGGAATACACTGACGCCAAACACTATCCCATCCTTTGTGGTAAAGGGTGGGATCCTCCCAATGGTATGACTTGACTTTTGTGAGGAAAGTCTCAAGTCGCTACCTGCTCTAACCTTGTGGAACTTTCATAGCAACAAGATAGTTCACAATGTCAACATACTAAGGGAGAGAGGTGATAGCAAGCATCGCCTCATCTGGGAAAGTCTCCATAATAAGTGTGGTTGTCTCCGAATCCTCAAGATTCTCTAATCAGGAGAGGTGATCCGCCACCACATTCTAGACTCTAGATTTATCCCTAAACTCGATATAAAATTCTGGAGTAGAAGGATCCATCTAGTCAATCATGCCTTGGCTTTATTCATATACATTAAGCACCAGATGGTGGTGTGATCAGTGTATATATTCACTCTAGATCCAAGGATGTAAAATCTGAACTTATCCAAAACAAAGACTATAACTAGCATATCCTTCTCTATAACAGTGTAGTTCCGCTGGGTGGCATACAATGTATGGCTAGCGTAATGAATGGTGAAAGTTAAACCATCCCTCCTTCATCCTAAAACATCCCCTACTGCAAAATCTGAGGAATCCATCATTATCTCGAATGGTAGAGACCAATCGGGTGGTTGAAGGACAGTGGCCTACATAACCAGAGTCTTGAGAGTCTCAAATGAAGAAAGACACTTACCATATACATGGAACTTGTTGTCTTTTATGAGAAGATCAATAAGTGGACCGGCAATACGAATGAAGTCCTGAATGAAGCTTTGGTATAAATCACCATGCCCCATAAAAGACCACAACTACCTCAAATTGGATGGTGGAGTAAGCTTCTTGATGATATCCACCTTGGTTGGATTGACCTCCATGCCCTTTCTAGAGATGATGTAACCAAGGATCGTTTCTTGAGTCATCATAGAATGACTCCTCTCCCAAGAAAGAACAGGTTGACCTTAATGCACCGCTGAACCACACGGTCTAGGTGAAGGATATTGAGAATCCTTAAGCGCATCACGGAAGCTTGTCGATCGCGTCATATGCAATCGGAGCAACTAGTCGCACTAGTTGCTAGATGCGACGGAAATTAAAATTTTTAAAAGTAAAGATGAAACCACATGATCACGAGAACACTTCTCGGATCGTTTCATCAAACCACAAAGTATAAGGAATACATCTTGGAGTGTGGTTGTGATCGCGAGACGCCAAACAAGAGATCCTCCTGTCTCAAGTCCGATCCACGAAGAACGCACTTGCGGGCGCGATGATGAGTCGTGTTCCTCCCGCAATCCTCGATGAAGATCCAAGCGATGAATCCCTTGATTTTGTCAAACAAAATCCGTCGTCTTCCTCTAGAGCAAGTCGCCCCAAAGAAGAAGGAGATCCCCGAGTCGTCGAAGGAGAAGGCGAGAGTCTCTCCTTCTCAACACAAAGTGGACGGCCACTTAATGGAGAAGAGAAAGAGAGAGTGCGAGAATGAGAGAGAGAGAGAGAGTAGTAGGCTTCTACAACTCTTGATGATGTACCTTTGAAAGTCTAGGGTAGCCCTCCTTATATATTAGTTTAGGATCCAATGGATCTCAATCCATGGGACACAGAGATCCAACGGCTATGATGATCTATGTATTAATCAATGGCCATGAATGTTGTTGGTTAAAAACCAACAACATTAATTTATATTTAAATCAAATATATATTGCAACTTTATCAACATAATTTAATTTAACATAAATCAATTAATTAAGAGATTAATGAAGATAATAAGAAGAAGATAATGTTGCCTCCCTAAAAATTGGGGCGTCACCCATGACTTTTTCATGGGTGATGCCACCTCATCAAAGGTGGCTATTATTTCCTTTTTATTATGTCATATTATCTATTAATAATATGTAATAACCATTATCACATAATTATCCACCAAATTAATTCCAAATTAATTTTTGAATATTTCAATCATGCCATTGAAAATATGTGAATCGCATTCACAACCCAAACTAATTTGTAAATTACATTTCCAATTAATTACTTAATGTGAATCCAATTCACATTAATAATTAACAAATGTTATTTACATATTTTCTCTCTCTAATATATTATAAATCATATTTATAATATATATGATTAATATCGACAATACTATCCACATTATTCATATCCATGATAATTAAATCACATTTAATCATCTTGGATCTCTTTTCTCATGTGCCCAAATAACATGAATCACATTCACGTTATTCATATCTTTGATAATTAAATAACATTTAACTATTTTAGATATCTCTTCTTATAATATGAATAAAATTCATATTTTTCATGATAATTAAATCATATTTACTTATCCATTTTCTCGATGCTTGGATACAGAATTCATCAAATGAATTATTCTTGAACTCCTTCAAGAATAATGTGCTTTCTCCGCAGATACTTGGAGATAAGGACAAGGCGATTGTATTGTTCCATGTATAGTGACTTGGATGCTGAGATTTTATCTCAAATATAGATCTTACGAACCTCCCATAGATGCTTGATTAAATCAAGACCGTAAATCTATCTTCTCATTGTATCTGAATCTCATTCAGACAAATGTCCAACACTTGGACCAAGATCAGATTGCTTCTCTACTGAGAGGAGTCACTAAAATCCAAACTTGTTTCATCACTCCATCGGAATGGAAGCATCATGTTTATACAATCGTTTATGATCACATCACCCTCAGGTATTCCCAATACCTGTACATCCTGCATACTGGAAGACCTATGATCAGCCCGAAGATCAAGATCAATTTTATACTGTCTTCTTCAAGGTTTTATCAATAAGTTTCTCATTTGATCATTGGGATTCGGTATCGATCATATACTTTCCAAAAGCATATATCATACCTAGGTCTTGATCATATACTTTCCAAAAGTATACATCAAACATACAAATTCAGTCAAGCTTCCAAAGCGAGACGACCGTGCATGGAATTTGATTCTTCCCAATATCTCATGAGTGAGCTCATGTCTTCCGGTTCAGTAGTGAACCTGTATGATCCCTCTGAGAGATTGTATTACTCATATGCCCTTATATGCACACCAGCTCGCCGGTGTATAGACCTTGGTTAGGCCATCAACATATCGGTCTGCCAAATCTACATACTCAGACATATAGCAATACATCTGTCTCCGGTCAGAGGATGCGTGCCTATGCTATGACAACATTCAACATAGGACTTTGGTTATCTCGATCTCGTTAAGTCAACTCATTGACCTAACTAATCTGACACCTTCGAATCACTATTCCCATGCAGAGGACCTGCATCAAGAGGTCAGTCAGATATCAGCCTATGTGAGAAAGGATTACCATCTCCTACTCAGGCTGGAGATCATCTCTTAACAATCATTTGACGGTGCTTGATGAGTCCTCAATCTAACCCTTTAGATATCCATCTAAGCACCAACCTCTAAGATTCAATTATTGAATCAACAGTTGTATGATCATCAAGATGGCTATGGTACATAACCCTAATTGTACAGAGGGACCTATTATGTAAATTAATTATTCTTTATTTCAGATCAGGGAATGATATTCGCAATAACATTTATTCCATAATGGCTCGCCGTGGGCTCGCATGTCCAACACTAGGCAAGAAAGACAAGCATCAAACCCATCACCGTAGACCAAAAAACATCCTTGAAGACCTCTAAACAATCACCCATTTCGTAAAAGATGGAAATCATGCACCTTTGAAATGTAGTTGGGGCATTACATAATCCAAAGGGCATATGTCTAAAAGCATGCGTCCCAAACGGACATGTAAATGTCGTATTGTCCTGGTCTTCGAGCACAATGCTCACCTGATTATACCCCGAGAACCCGTCAAGAAAGCAATAGTGACTCTTTCCAGCTAATCTCTAAATAATCTGACCATTGAATGGTAGCAGGAAGTGATCCGTCTCGATGTCCTGATTCAATTGTCTCCTATCTCTCCTCATTCATAAATGTAGTGATACACATCTTCTTAGGTACCATAGGTAATTTACTAACCCACTTGGAGTCGGTGATGGGTAGATAAATTTGGTTATCCACCACTTGGATATTTCCTTCATAACCACCTCTCGAAGATTTTAATTTAGCCTGCGCTGAAACTCACTAGAAGGCTTGGTGTCATCCTTAATATATATCTGGTGGGAGCAGAGAGCAGGAATTGTCCCTTGGAGTTCTACTACAGACCAACCTATCTCCTTGCGGTTTCTCTCAAGAACATCCATTAAACGAGATTCTTGACCACCAGTCAAATCTGTTGAGATAATGAATGGAAACACATCTGGCTATCCTGCAAGGAATCGATACTTCATGCTCTACAGTAAGTTCTTTAATTCTGGGCATGTGGGAGCTAGTAAATATGGCTTCTGAGATGTCTGCCTGAAAGCTACCAGATCTAAATAAGAGAACTCTCTCTCTCTCTATCTCTAAACTAGACAAAGATCGACCTACCGGTGTCTCTATCAACTACATTGGCATTGTCTCTGTCCTGGTCGTAGGCTCTATAGAAATAAAACACAGAAAGAACTCATAAAACTATTGCCAGTCAAATTCTGTATATGAATCAGAGGGATCAAAATGATGAGAAATGAAATCAGCTTCACAAACCGAATAAAAAACAACAGCCTTTGTTGTATACTGCTCCAAAAGTGCGCTCTCTAAACTCTTGTCATTTGTCAACTATAAATTTGCTAACTCTGAAGATGTGACTAGATCTCGTGAATCCTCATATGCCCAAACATCGTCATCATCATCATCTGTGATCACAAAGTCATGCTCGTGGTGGATGTCTGACTCTGAATCTATTGTTTGCTCTATGCAAGTTGAATCTCTGGCTCTTAGTTCCTCAATAGTCTCTATTTGTATACTCTCTCCCTCGACGTAAAAGTATACCTTCCCGCTATCATGATCAGACACAACCTTTTTGTGGACAGGAAATGTCGGCCTAATATGATCGGTGTATCTGTCGTTTATTTAGGGATCTCCATGTCCAACACAATGAAGTACACAAAGAATTTAGGTCCTAAATTGTGAAGACAACGTCCTTCAGTCACCCCTTCGCCTCTTGATAAATATGTCTGCAAACTGAAGTATTGTCCTTCTCTGTCTAAGATGGCAATACTCGAAGAGGTCAAGTAAAGATGCCAAAAGAATTTTTATAGAAGACCCACTGTATAATAGAGTATGATCGAACTGATTCTCATCAATGTGGCATCTGGCAACAAAGCCCCTGCATCTAGCCACTTGGTTGGCAAACGGTTTTGGATTGCAAAGCATGTGGCACGAGTGAACACATGTATATCTGCATTGTGGTTGCGCCTCTTCTTTTTACATACGATGGTCTTCTCCCTAAGATTCTACAGGAAGAGAGGTATGTGCTCTGATGCCTGTCGGAGAGTCAGTTGAATATGGAATCGATCTATCATCTACTCATTGAATCTATATGATGCCTCTTGTTGGGATTTCCAAATGTTGGGCCCTTCCTTAAGTAAAGTGTTGGAAGCAAGGGGATGGTTGTACCCTTATTTGGAGGGTCTGGAGTAGGAATTGGTCTATTTGCATGCAGATGGATGGAATCCATACAAGCATCATCAATCATCACATGAGAAGAAACGCAAACCTTTCCTTTATTCATCTTTTTTTTTTCAAAATTTTGTCATTTTTTTGTATTTTCCTAAAAACATCATTCTTAAGTACAGAAAGAGAAGTCAAAACAACTAGAGTGTTAGTAAAAGTGAATTTGGTGGCATCAGCGCGACTGATAACATCTAAATAAGAGCCATCAGTATTGTGCTTTGATCCATCTTGTGCAATATTGGTGGTATCAACACCACCATCTGCAGCATATGGAAAAGGGACGGTATCACCATCGTCGTCTGGATTATCCTCAAAATGGCATCAGTACTACCATATGTAGCTGGGAAAATGACGATCTCAGTACCGTCCTCCGCATTGTGAATTTTGGTGACATCAACAGTACCATCAACATCAAAATCAACGACATCAACACCGCTCTCTATCTCATCTGACGCTCCTGAATGGACATCCTACTATCTCCTAGATGAGGTGCCAAAATTTGGCTCCCTATCGCTCATAAGTGTCACAAAATCAACGTCAAATAAACAATGAATATCGTCTAATACCTCACTAGGAGTGTAAGACTTTATAGACTATACAAGCTTTTATTTTCCATTAAAGTTGTTCAGATTTGGCTCAATTTATGCAGGTATGACGGCCTTGCCTTTGATGATCTCTCTCATATCCCGGTAGAACTCATTCATCTCTCTCCTGAATGTGGTCTATTGATCTGCAAGCATGCAGGCAAGTTCATCTAAAGCTAGGTTCTCATATGAAGGTGCATGAAATTTGGATGGGTTGCCTCTCTAAAAGTGTTGAGCCTGGCCATGTTGCTACTATTGTTATAAATATGAGTGAGGGGGAGGCTCGTGGAACTAGGAGTAAGGTTGTTGCTGCCTCCACTGTTAAACCTGATACTAGGATCAAGGAACGGTATGTTGGTGGGAGTACTAGGGTTGTGACTATTGCGTACCATGTTCTGACTGTGCTAGAGCTGTTGTTGAGATTGAGAACCTCAGTAGACAATCCGAAGCCTGGGTAATCACGGTAGATATTGGGCTGCTGCTGAAACTAAAAATACCAAATCCCATTGACTTCCATGAATGGCTCTTACCGCTCATGCAACTATGGGGGCGGGGACGCTAATAGATGATCACTATGGTACACCACCATCTTTCTATTTGGTGAAGGTGGTGGTGGTAACTGGTACTGTGGGGCTAGCTGAACATGTTCTGCTTGAATATGGTGAACATGCTTGTTTGAGGTGGATGACTGTGAATATCTGCTCCACAGATTAGCATGTGACCTAGACAATGGCAGGGAAGCCATCTATGCCTCTTGAAGGCACACGATCTGCATCTTCAGGTCACTCAAATTCTGGGCCAGCTCATCAATCTTGTTGATCTTGTCCAAGCCCTAGCGCATCTTCTCCACGATAATATCCATGCGGTCCAACTTCTAGCTAATAATGCCCATGTATGTAGCTGACGACTCTGCTAGTGCTGATATTGTAGAAGATGAAGATGAATCGGTATTTATACATGTAACTCTATGGTGAGGCAACACCTGGTGGGGAGGCTTCACTGATTGTAGACACGGGTTTGAGACCTCGCTTTCTAGTTCTCATCCATCACCTCATAAATGGACCATACCTAATCCTCATCCTTGGAGAAATTGGATACTCCACAAGAGGCGTTGACAAGCCCCTACAACTTGGGTGTCAGCCCGCAAAAGAATTATGTACCAAGTTGGGTTTGCTAATATCATGGTGGGTGCACCTATCAATGAGCTCTCTGAATCGATTTCAAGCCTCATGAAACTACTCATTTGGGATCATGGTGAAGTTACTGATCATATCTCACGTTGCGTTAGTCCAACCGAGTGGATAGTACTTGTTGAGGTACTTGGTCAACAACTTCTCCCAGGTAGTGACAACCCTCCTCAAGTACCTCATCCAATGGGCTGCTCTATCAACAAAAGAGAATGGAAAGTCTATCAACTTGATGGTATCCTCGTCCACAATCTTGTCGTGGACTATACTGTAGATCATCTCGAACTTCTATCAGTGAAGATGGGGCTCCTTAGTGGAAAACCCATGGAACTTGGGTAATAGCTACATCATATGGTGCCTGAGCTCAAAATCTCCCAAGATTCTGGCAACTGAATCCGCCTATGAGTGAGAGTTGCATCAAGGATGTGCAACTACCTCACAGTATGCAATGTTCTCCTTGCGCTCACATCTACTCGGTCCTCAAGTCTAGGAATCTCTCCTCCACCACCATATCTCTCAATTCTAGCATCTTTGATCTGTGTAAGATCCCTCCAAACCTCTATCATCAGCAACCCCTAATCCCGGATCTGTCTTTACATCACCTATAGGGATGCTAGGAGGAGGTTGTTTTTTATGGTAGCATGATCAAATACATCAGGAATCTCTGGTTGCTCATCATCTCTCTTCTCTTAGGCCATCTCATTAGACTTCAAAACTGAAAAAGATCGAACCTTGGATTTTTCCAAATCAATAACTAATAGTTCTGACTGTTGTTGATGTACATTAGGTGATGTATTGGGAAGGTCAAAGAAGAAGGAAGCAGAATACTCGGGTTCTGAGAGAGGGTCTGAGCTCTCTAGAGCTGCCATAGATGAATGGACAGGTGTGCAGTGAAGTGGCGCCACCAAAGGTAGCCTAAGAGAGCACATATCCATCATCGTGATGATGGAGAAGAATGAAGTTTAGATCTGGACTGAAAAACAAATGATCAGAAAACAGACCCCCAATTCACCAACTCACGCAATGATGATCGTGAAAGCTCGATCATTAATCATTTTAATTTTAGAGTTAGCTGATAAAACAATTATATTAACAAGTTCACATGTGTAGTCTCCTAGAGTAGATCGTAAATAAGTCCATGAATAACCCATGTAGACAACTATCCTCATAAGAGCTCATGAATTGTTCTAAGGAAATCCACCTTTTCATCCATACAACTACTTTTGCTAACAGCTGAGGCAACAGATTGCAACAATAACAGGACCAAAGAGTTAAAGTCCAATCACTTAGGGCACAAGTCTAGGGCTTCGGGCTCTATTCCTCGTGCGTATGTGCCTCACTCTATCTGGAGAGTACCTACAAATAAAAAGGGGGTTACTCTCCCCAAAACAATGATAATAATCCTTTACGTTAAGTTTTAGGGTAGAGTGCAAATTAGTAGTCCTGATTTTATTTGGTTATCACTTTTTTGTATTTTTTAATAAAATCACATCTAACGAATTTTCTATTTTTCTTTTATTCGTATGTGAAATAAAATAAGGGGAGGATGACGGAAAAGTCGATGTGCATGAAAACTATGAATGCATGCATGAGATAAAAGGCGTACCTTGCTCTAGCAGCCTACAAGAAATATAATCTGTGCATAAATTAAAACTAAGCTATATGATGTAATGTGAAAACTATTCAAAACAGAAATCTCCGTTACCATGAAGCACTGATTTATTTGTCTAAGTCCAAGCAAGTTCTATAGGAATAGATATTCTATTAGCGGCCTTGGACCTAATGTTATCCGCCTCAATCAAATAGAAACCAAAGTATAGGGGCTCAAGCACACGAAAACCACGAGAAAACAAATGAAAATAAAGGCGAAGAAAACTATAATTCAGTAAGGTCCCCAAATGCAGTTGCACATGGAAAAACAGACCCTGAATAATGTCCACACTTGCTATAGAAAATAGAAAGGGGAACTGCCAAAAAGTATTGCAAATTTATATTGAAAATAAAATGAAAAAGAAATCTAAAAAATAAGACGGTCTTCTACTACTCCTACTCCTCCTAAGTTGTTCTCTCTTGCACGCCGCTGTCGAACGCCCGGCTTCTATCTCCCTCGGGTGTGTTGGCTCTCCTAGATATCCTCCCTTATTACGTAGACCCTCACAATAAAGGTGAAACAAGAAGAATGCCAGAAATTATTATGAAAAATATAAATAAAGAAAATACAAGAAAATAAAACAATAATGAAATGAGACACAAATGTGGGCAAGAAGATAAATGAGAAGAGCAAGAGATAATAATCTCATTTGAATAACCAAGGTCTAATCTTGGAGCCTCCTCGGTGCCCGCCACAGTAGGTCCTGCAAGCGATGTATGGAGGACTCTCTCAGCACGCAATACTCAATTCGAGTGCTCACTCCTCAATAATAGCAATACCACAATTATAGAAGAAATATAATGCAAATGAAACAGAAATGTACAAGACCAAAAATAACAGGCAAAGGCTACTTAACTACCCTTGCTGTGCTTCCCGAACAACATCGCCATTTTGATATGTGCTAAGCTAACTTAGGTTAATAAATTAACTAAAGTGTCATTGTGCCTAAATTAATCATGTTGATATGGAGAAATTTTTATGCAACCACAAAATGAATCAAGCAAGAGAATGGTCTAAGCTACTTTTATTAACCTAGTATAGCACACAATGAGGCAACTATTATTAATACGAGGTTAATCAATTCATTGAAAAATCAAAGAAAAGAAGGAAGGAAAATAAAAGCACACTAGTCATGGATTTTTATGAAGTTTTGTCGTTTTATTTTTATGCAATTTTATTTTTTATATTTTTAATGGTTTCTGATTTTCATTTTTAATGATCTTAAGTTTTCAAATTTTATAATTTTTACATTTTTTTCAAATAAAGGAAAATAAGGAAAAATAAATAAAGTAAACACACCAAGTTTTTGTATTTTTTTAAATAAGGTATAAATATCCAGAAAATTCAACTAAATGTATTTTGTGTTTTTGATATTTTCTAACTACTTTTGTAAGTTTTTAGAGTTTTTTTATTTTTTAAGATTTTTAAAATGAATAAAAATAAGGAATAAAGAAAATAGAATTTCAAATAGTTATTTTTGTATTTTTATAATGTAAATTGAACTCAAAATACATGAAACCAATTTTAACAAAAAGACAATTTATTATGCTTTAGATAGAGACTTGAAAAGTATTTCTCTAAAAAAATTCATTTTATAAAATTTTAAAGTTTTTATATGTTTTCAATTTTTAAATTTTTCAAAATGTTTTCAAATGAAATTTATATAGTAGTGAAAACAAGGAAAAAGACACTCATGGGATTTTTTTCTGATTTTTCAAAGCTGTTTTCAAATTTTTCATACATTTTCGAAGGAAAATAAAGAATTTTTGGATTGTTTTTTAATTTTTAATAACAGTAAACAAAAAATAAATCAAACAAAAATTACCACACAAAGGAAAAACTAGAAGGCACAAACTCAATTTTAAGGGGATTTCGGTACTAAATATGATATTTATTTCAATACATAAAAGAGAATGAAATGAATCTAGAAACTAAGGAGCAAATACTAAATAGTTTAAGATTTAGGTTCATTTAATAACAAGAAACGAAATTTAAGGGGCAATAGGACAAAATGTCCAACAAAATATTTGTAGTTCACATGAGTCATACTTAGAGGGGTATAATTGCAAGTATCCAAAAACTTCTTCCATTTCAGTAACACATGAAAGCTTAGTGGAAAACAATCAAATAACCCAAACAACACATGTGTCATCACATGACTACCATTGGTTGGACTAAAATGCAAATATTAAAACTATGATGTTCTTACTCCAAATGTTCGCAACTAGTTTTACGTTTACTGTATTAGATAGAAATAACGGAAAAGGTTAGGGGTAAAAAGTATACCCTGCAGGAAGCATGCAATACGTGCCTCTAAATGGATTTAACGGTGAAGAAGCTGAAGGATATGGGCGAATCCTTAAGCGCATCACGGAAGCGTGAGGATCGCATCATATACGATCAAAAGCGACTAGTCATACTAGTTGCTCGGTGGAGTGGAAATTAAAATTGTTAAATGATGAAACCACATTATCTAAGAATGCTTCTCGGATCGTTTCATATAACCTACATAATAGATAAAGGAATGCCTCTTGTAGCATGGTTGTGATCGAGTCTCTAAGAGAAGAGACCTCTTGTCTCAAGTTCGATCTTTCGGAGGAGATGCTTGCAAGCGTAGAGATGAATATGTTATTCTCGGAATCCAAATGGTTGATCCAAGCAAAAGAACTCATCTCGTCACATGAGATCGAATGTCTTCTTCACAGTAGAAGTGCACCAAAAAGGTAGAACCTAAGGCAGTCGAAGCGACTGAACAACAACGATATGATGATGGCGGTGGTCTTCTCTCTAGGGTTTGGATGGACAGCCATTCGAATAGGGAGAGAGAGATAGAGAGAGTAGGTGTGAGAATGAAATACAAAGAGAGAGAGAGAGAGAGAGAGAGAGAGAGAGAGAGATCTTGATGTTGCAACTGTTGTTGTAACTTGAAGAGCAAAGGGTGCCTCTTCTTATATAGTACATCAGGAGTCCATGGATCACAATCCATTAGGGTGGAGCATAGGGCCGGGCCAGCCCGGGCCCGACCCGGACCCGCTATATATATGGGTCGGGCCCGAGCTTTCATTTCCTCAAATTTGTAGAGTCTGGCCAGGCCCAACCCGAACCCGCAAAAGCCCATCAAAGCCCGCAGGCCCGACTTTAAACACTGTAACTCACGTACTCCCCACATCTATCCTATCTATCTGGAGTATTTGCATCCCTCATACCCTCCTGTTGTGTTGTTAATATCTGGATGTATATGTATATACACATATGTAACTTTACATGATTGGTTGTAGAAACAGTGGACAATGCCATTATTTTGATGGTATAAATTCTCATGATCGTATTGACAACTTTTAATTAGATTTATGATATTCTTTTAAGATGGATTTTTTTATTTCAAAATAAAGTTATAGCAGTAATTTATAAAAACTGAGTGTTAATATTATTTTAACATTAATAATTAGTAAAAAAGTAAGAGAAAAGAGATAGATATCAATTCCAATCAAGACAATTTGTAGCAGATACATTATCATGTGATACTTGTATTATATAAGTAATATAGTTAAGAGAGTGATTCACGATGGTATAATTATTGGATGGATCACTTATGTTCGGTATTGTTTCTCCATCAAAAGTCCAAGCATCATGTGTGTCGATTGCAGATGTGAGATCTAGTGCTTTTCATATAATTCATCATATCATTTTCGTGGATTTTTTTCTTTATGTTCTTTTGCTTTGTAATTGCATGGTTTAGAATCTACTGATCATTTCATCGTGTCAGAGTGTGTTGCGACATATCAAAAACCGAAAACGAGAAAGAATACCATTCTCAAATTGCCTGATTTCGATGGCAACAGAGGCCACAATCACAAATATTAAAAAATCGACATTGCAACGGGGTCGAGCCCGACCCGAACCCGGGCCCGAAATGTTGGGCTTTGGGCCGGGCCTGGGCCAGGGTTTTCACAAAATTTACGGCCCTCAACCCGTCCCACGGCCCAAAAGAAAATAACGGGCTCGGGTCGGGCTTTCTCGGGTTGGGCTGGGTCGAGCCCAATGCTCCACCCTACAATCCATTGACAACACAAAATCAATGGATGATTTTGATTTGTTCTTCTTTCAATGGCCAAGATTTTTTTGTAAAAAAAAAAAAATTAATTTAATTTAGATTAAATATATATTAAAAAATAAATAAAAATTAATTGTAAAATTAAATCAATCAAGCATGAGATTATGGAATGGAGATTGTATTCTTCCATGGGAATAGAGTGGACACCCACCCTTTTCTAATGGGATTGGGTGGTCGTCCACCCTCCCATTATGGAAGCATGCAATCTCATGTATCATGAGATTCCATTATTCCATGGAAATCTCCAAGATTTACTACAACACTTGTTGTAAATTAATGTACAAAAATAATTCATAATAAATTTATGAATTTTGCAATCTTGCCATTGGAAATTTGTGAATCACATTCACAAACCCAAAAAAAAGTGATTTACATTTCCAATTAATTATCCAATGTGAATCCAATTAACATCAATAATTAATCAACAAATATAAATCATAATAAGCTCTCTCTAAAACATTAAAATCCGGTTTATAATATATTATGAGTAATTTGGTAGTGTTATCCGTATTTTTCAAATCCACAATGATTAAATAACATTAAATACATTGTACTATCATTCCCATGCATTCAAATAATATGAATCAAATTCACATTATTCATGATAATTAAGTCACTTTTAATTACATTGTACTATCATTCTCATGCATTCAAATAATATGAATCAAATTCACATTATTCATGATAATTAAATCACATTTAATTATCCATTTCTCAATGCTGAGATATAATTCAACAATGGAATTATTCTTGAACTCTTCAAGAATAATGTGCTTTCTCCGCAGATACATGGAGAAAGGACATGGCGATTGCACATTCCATGTATAGTGACTTGGATATTAAGATCTATCTCAAATACATATCTCATGGACCTCTCAAAGATGCTTGATTAAATCAATGCCACAAATCTAATGTTCTTATTGCATCTAAATCTTATTCAGATCAATGTCCAACACTTGGACGAAAATTAGATTACTTATATACTGAGAGGAGTCACTAAAATCTAGACCTATTTCATCATCCCTCGTATTGGAAGCGGCATGGTTATACAATTGTTTATGATCACATCACCCTCAGGTATTCCTAATACATGTACATCCTACATATTAGAAGACTTATGATTAACTCGAAGATATAGATCAATTTCACATTGTCATCTTTCGGGTTTCATCGTCAAGTTTCTCAATCTTGGTTATTGGGAGTCAATATCGATCATATTCTTGCCAAAAGCATATATCATACCTACAAATTCTTGTCATGCATCCAAAGCACAATGACCATGCATGGAATTTGATCGGTCCCAATGCCTCATGAGTGAGCTTATGTCTTTCGATTCATAAGTGAACTTATATGATCTCTTTGAGAGATCGTATTACTCATATGCCTTCATATGCCCACTAGCTCATCGATGTATAGACCTTGGTCGGGTCATCAACTTATTGGTCTACCAAATGTACACACTCAAACATATAGCAACACATCTTCCTCCGATTAGAGGATGTGTGCTTGTATCGTGATGGCATATGACATAGGACTTTGGTTATATCGATCTCATTAAGTCAACTCTTTGACCTAGCTAATCCGACACCTTTGAATCTCTACTTCCATGCAAAGGACCTACATCAAGAGGTCAATTAGATATCAGCCTAATGAGAATGGATTGCCATCTCTTACTCAGGCTGGAGATCATCTCTTAATAATCATTTGATGGTTCTTGATGAGTCCTCAATCTAAATCCTTAGATATTCATCGAAGCATCAGCCTCTATGATTCAATATTTAAATCAACAGTTGTATGATCATTAAGATGACCATGGTACATAATCTAATTATACAGAGGGATCTTATAGTGCATTCATTCATTTAAGCTCAGACATGGAGTGAAAAAAATCAATAACTTTTATTAATAAATAAAATATTACAATAACATTTATTGTAGGAAAGGTTCACCTCGAGCTCACATGGATAATAATCTCCCACTAGCCCTCAAAACATTAAGGTATAATATGTAAATCCATACTCATTACATGTTGGTCGAAAACCTTATGTGCCAAATGTTTGGTAAGAGGATCAGCAACGTTGTAGGCATAGGCCACCTTTGTGATGATGATGTTATCACGCTTTTGAATCTCCTGAATGATGTGGTATTTCCTTTGCATGTGCTTACTCTTTTGATGCCATCTAGGTTCCTTCGCCTGGGTAATGGCTCATGTGTTATCGCAGAGTAACATGATGGGAGTATCAAAGGCCACTATGCCAAGTTTTAGGATAAACTTGTGCAACCAAGCTGCCTCTTTTTGCAGCATCCAATGAGGCAATGTATTCGGCTTTTGTTGTTGAATCTATTGTAGTGTCCTACTTCTTTCTTCTCCATCTATCCATGTCTTGCTACCGTCTGTTAATACATACCTTTTAGGTGTTTCAATCACACTCGAACTCCTTCGAAGAGGTATGGGTACTTCATCTTTATTTATCTCTTCAATTCCGGTTTAGGAAGCTCGGAATCCTCAGGGGACTCAATGAGTTACACTACATTTTTGTCTTGACCTTTAAGGGAGTCATCCTCTAGAAATCTCACGTCCTTAGAGATGAAAACCTTATGAGTATCAGGGTTATAAAGCTGGTATTCAATACCATCTTTAACATACCCAATGAAGTAACACTCGCAAGAGCGAGATTCTAACTTACCAGCATCTGCATTCTTCGCATGGATCAAGCAACCCCAAATCCTCATGTGATTAACACTAGGTTTGGTTCCATACCAGAGCTTATGAGGAGTCTCAGGTATAGATTTGCTAGGAATTTTGTTCAAGATATATATCGCAGTCTGTAATGCATATCCCCAAAAACTGAGAGGTAAATGTGCTTTACTCATCATTGAACAAAGCATATCCATGATGGTCATGGTGTGTCTTTCAGCAACACTATTAAGCTGGTTGGTTCTAGGAGGAATGAGATCAAAGACAATTCCATTCTCTTTAAGGTCTTCTTTGAATTCATCTGAGAGGTACTCTCCACCATAGTCAGATCGAATCAGTTTGATCTTACTATTGGTTTGGTTCTCAACAAAAGCCTTTAACTCTTTGATTTTTTTCAGAAATTTCATATTTAGGACATAGTAGGAAGATAAACCTGTATTGCCAATGGTCATCAATAAATGTCAAATAACATCGATATCCATTTTGAGTCGTGGTACTGAAGGGACCACATATATCGGTACATATTTGGTCAAGAATAATCTCGCTTCATGTGACCTTGTTAAGAAAAGGCATCCTACTCCTTTTACCTTGAATACAATGTTCATAGGTAGGCAAATATTGAACCCGTAGAAAATCTAAGAGTCCATCCTTTATCAACCTATTGATCCTTTCAACAGATAAATGACTAAGCCTTTAATGCCAAATCATGTTTGAATGATCTCCATCCTCCCTGGATCTTTCAGGGATTTTTTTAGTGGTCGTAACATTCATGACATGTTCATCAGTGTACAATTCATATAGTCCATCGTAGATCAAAACACCATCCACAATATGCTTATCATAAATGATTTATGACTAGCTTATTATAGAAAAGGAATGAATATCTGCTTCTAACAAGCTTAGATACAGATATAAGATTTCTTCTGACTTTAGGTACATAAAGACACTCTTCAAGTATTATGACTCTTCCACTAGATAATGACAGTCGGCTAGTCCCGACAATGACTGTTGTAACACTTGCATCATATCCCATGTAGATGATTATCTCCACTTCATCAGGATTCTTATTTTACTAAAATAGATCCAATGAATTGCATACATGAAGAGAAACACCAGAATCAACCACCCAACTTCCTTCTCGTCCAATGAGAAAATTAGTTTCAATGATGAAAGTAGATTTCATACAAGCAGGGGATTTACCTTTGTCGGCAGATTTCAGGTATTCCTCAAGTGCCCCGACATTTTACACTGATGACAGACATCGGTTTTCTTTGATGCTATCAAAGTGGATGCATTGGAAGATGAGACAATGCCTTGACTCTTCTTCTTTCTCTTCTGGGTCAAGCCCTTCCGAGAATCTTTCTTCCGACCATGCTTACCGTTGACTTATTCAATCATTGCACTTCTAGAGGGACCATCCTTCTTCATTACATCTTTAACAGACTTTAATGCAGCCAATAGCCCAGTATTAGTATAATCAACTTTGCTCATGTGGTACGTAACAACAAAGTTGTTGAAAGACTTGGGGAATGACAATAGAATGAAGTCAGCATGCATATTTGCATCCATGTCAGTTCTTAGGGTTTCCAGCTCTGAAAGTACATAAACATTTTGAGTACATGTTCTCTGACAGAGGCCCCCTCTCTCATCTTGCAGCGAATAAGTTGTTTCATTATATTATAACGATGTGTGTGATTTACATCACCGAACATTTCTTTCATAGTCAGAATGATACCATTGAAGGATATGGAATTATCCTTAAGCGCATCACGGAAGCATTATCGTCGTATCGGATACGACGAAGAACGACTAGTCGCACTAGTTGTTCGGTGCAGCGGAATTTAAATTTTTTTCTTTCGATGAAACCACATGATCCGAGAACGATTCTCCTCAATCATTTCATCTATAACCACAACAAGTATAATGCAATACCTCTTGAAGCGTGGTTGATCGAGTCTCTAAGAGAAGAGACCTCCTGTCTCAAGTTCGATCGTCGGTGAGACCGCTTGTGAGCGGGGGATGGTCTGCGTTGTCCTCACAATACAAGAAGTTGATCCAAGCGTAGTTGCTCCTGATCTCGTCGCACGAGATCGAACGTCTCCTTTGTGAGTGCAGCACTCCAAGAAGATGGAGAACCGAAGACCGTCGATGCGGCGGCGCGGTGGCGAGATCGTCGACGATTCTCTCCTCTAGGGCATGGTGGACGGCCACCATAATTAGAGGGAGAGAGGGTTGTCGTGTATGAAGAAAGAGAGAGAGTGTGTATGTCACGACCCGTCCCGCTAACCGGAACGTGCCGCCACAAAGATCTTCCTGCTTCTTTTTCTTCAAGTACACATGTGGCAATCTCATCAAACATAAGTATTTCAAGTTTACATTTCAAAGAAGTGTCTTAAACAAGTTCTATCTATTACAACTCCTTACAAAAGAACAGACAGTACAAAAAAAACACAACGAAAAATAAAAGCCACCTCCTCCTAGTGTATAAGCGGTCCTTTCCCCTGCTAGTCGTGATTCTGCTGATCTGTACATAATATAATATAACGGGATGAGTCTAAATCCATTTATGAGCTTAGACCTAGTGAAAGGATCTCATGCTTTTTACATATAGCTAAAATCTGAAATATGAGCATCATGACAAAAGTTTATGCTGAATATTGTGAAATAGTTTGAAAGAGACTTTATGACAGAAATTACATATAAAACATGCTAGTTTTGCAATTGAACGCTGAAATCACTTCGAAAGCAGATAAACTGAAACATAATCATCACTATCAAGCTGTTAATGTGTACTAATCACCACTGTGGCTAATTTATTGACTCATGAACGCTGAAACAAAGCTAAGTCGTACGCGCAGATGGTCCCAAAGATCAAAAACACCCTGCATACGACCCAAAGCCTATATGTATACAGAATGCGGACCCAACATCCTCTTGATACCATATCTAATGGTTTGCCATATCTAATGGCGGTTTCAGGGTCATATCTAATAACATCACCATATCTAATGGCTAGTTCATGATTTCTATAAAAGAGCTACTGTGGTGCTTATCTTCTGATTCTGATCCTTTTCTTGTCACTAATAAACCGTACTCTTGCTAATTCAAGCACATAACAGCTAAATCATGAACATAAAACAATCTTGACATAGCTTGCATATTCTAACAACTAGAACTATTAAGAACTTGAAAACCGATCCATTTTGCATAGTAACTGCACAAAACCTATTTCTTTTAAAAAGCTCAAATCTAAGTAGTGAAACTTATGATTCGTGTTTCACAAAGAACAAAATGCTTAAACAACATGCTATCATGATAAAACACCTGAAACGACATCTGAAATACGTTCTAAAGTCCGGATTTCATATCAACTGTATAGTACTTGTAATTCATGCATAAAAGCTTTAGAAACCATGATTTCATACTTGCTATTCAAAACCATGCATAAAAGCTAAAGACTAGTGCTTAAAATAGCGCTTGAGAATCCCTCACCTGATCGATATCTAACTCGTGTCAAGATCTCCTTCTTTAGTGAAATCCTCCCCATAGACGTCTTAGATTGAATACTACGGCTTGGTGCGGACAAAACTTCGTTATGGCTTCAAAAATGCGCTCGATCACCGACAGGGCTTCGCCTTGACTCTTCTCGTGCTCCTCCCGCAACCTCGGCGGCCTTACGGCTCTAAGGTGGAGAGAAAGGCATGGGATGAAGTGAGGAGGAGTATGGGGGGTCATGGGTATTTATAGGCCTCCACCCCCTTTACATGTGTGACATATGTCAACATGTAAGGGAGGCTCATATGTCTCTTATCCATGTATGAAGACACATGGCATGGCACATGGCTAAATCATAAGAAAACTTGTTGCCCAAGTAAGAGGCTAGGCTTATGCATGAGATAACTTGTTGCCCAAGCAAGCGGCTAATCTTATCTACGAGATAACTTGTTGCCCAAGCAAGCAGCTAGTCTTATCCACGATATAACTTCTTGCCCAAGCAAGCGGCTAGTCTTATCCACGAGTTAACTTGTTGCCCAAGCAAGCGGCTAGTCTTATCCACGAGATAACTTGTTGCCCAAGCAAGCGGCTAGTCTTATCAACGAGATAACTTGTTGCCCAACCAAGCGGCTACACCATGACACGTGTTAGACTTAGGATGATGACACATGGCGCTATTGAGTTTTTAACACTTGTCCTTACTATATAATGACACGTGTCCTATGATTTCCTCTACATGTGTCCTACTTTTGTTAATGATACTTAATTATCACTAATGATGGGTATACAGTACTAATCGCGCTTAATTAATCTTAATGATGTGATTATGATCTGATGAGCATAAATCTATAACATTATGACCCTATGCTAGTAGTGGCTTCTACTACTTATAAGGTACTACCAAAATTCCAGATTACTAGATGTGGTACTATGTTTTGATGCGCTACACAGTCCAAAGAACCCTTTAAAAGTCATAATTATTCAAGATGGTCTCTGATTTTTACAAAACAAGTTTCAATGGAACTGTTGCATCAAAGCGAATCTATTGACTGTGTCAAGCATTATCAATTCAATATTTCCTTGAAGTAACACTTGATAACTTTCAAAAGCATAGTGTACAAAACGCGTATTACAATTCTCCCCTACTTGCAATAAATTTCGTCCTCGAAATTTAAGTACCTTTGCTAGCTTGAAAATAAGTGGGGATATTGAGATCTCATTTCTTCCTCTCGTTCCCATGTGGCTTCTTCTATTGGGTGACTCCTCCATAAAACTTTAACTAAAGGAATCTTCTTTGTACGAAGCTCTTGTACTTTATAATCTAGAATTTCCACAGGATCCTCCTCGTATGACAGATCTTCCTTCAATTGAATATCTTGGGTTTGTATCATATGAGTTGGATCAGGAATAAACTTCCGAAGTGTGGAGACATGAAAGACATCATGTATCCTTGCTAGTTCAGATGAAAGTCGAAGACGATAGGCCACACTTCCAATTCTCTCTGTGATCTCGTAAGGGCCAATGTATCTTGGGCTTAGTTTCCCTTTCTTCCCGAATCTGATTAGGCCTTTCCATGGAGATACTTTCAGAAATACATGATCTCCCACTTGAAATTCTAAGTCTCTCATTCGCTTGTCTGCATAACTTTTCTGTCTGCTTTGTGCTGCCTTCAAGCATCTCCTGATTTCCTCAACTTTTTATATTGTGCTTTGTATTAATTCAGGTTGAACCAATTTTCTTTCTCCAACTTCACTCCAACAGATAGGTGTTCTACATGGTCTTCCATATAAGGCTTCATTAGGTGCCATCCCAATACTAGCATGATAGCTGTTATTGTATGAAAACTCTATAAGTGAGATATGTTCATCCCAGCTTTCTTTAAAGCTCGGTGCACAAGCTCTAAGCATGTCTTCTTGAGTCTGGATAGTCCGTTCTGATTGGCCATCTGTTTGAGGATGAAAGGTTGTACTAAATTCTAACTTTGTTCCCATAGCTTTATGTAAGCTTGGCCATAGCTTAGAAGTAAATCGTGGATCTCTATTCGATACAATTGACACAGGAGCCCCATGACGGCTAAATATCTCATTAACAAAGATCTTTCCCAAGCGGTCTAGACTGTATGTCATGTTAATGGCTATGAAATGTGTAGACTTAGTTAATCTGTCTACTATGACCCATATTGCATCGTGACCTTAACGGGTCCTTGGAAATCCTGTAACAAAATCCATAGTAATGTGTTCCCATTTCCATTCTGGTATTGGAAGTGGCTGTAAAGTCCCCGCAGGTCTCAAACGCTTTGGTTTAGTTTGTTGGCATATAGGACATCTAGAAACATACTCTACAATCTCTCTCTTCATGCCAGACCACCAATAGTAGCTTTTAAGTGTTCTATACATCTTAGTACTTCTCGAGTGCATAGTATACATGGAGTTATGTGCCTCTTCCAGAATCTCAGTCTTTATATCAAATTTCCTCGGAACACACAATCTTTCTTTAAAGAATAAGACCCCTTGACCATCTATTGTATACCCGGCTTCATCTCCTCCCTTAATCTTCTCAATCATTCTAATGATTTCAGAATCATGGACTTGTGCCTCCTTGATCTTATCATATAATATGGGTCTCACTTGTAAGGATGCTAATAGGGCTCCAGAGCTATTTATGGTTAACTTTGCACGTAACTCTTTCAACTGATAATATTCCCCTTTTAAGTAAGATAGCTGACCCTTAGACTTTCTACTGAGAGCATCAGCTACGACATTGGCTTTCCCCGGGTGATATTCTATGGAACAATCACAATCTTTGATTAGCTCTAACCATCTTTGCCTTAAATTCAACTCTTTCTGAGAGAAAATATATTTCAAACTCTTATGATCCGTAAAGATTCGACAAGTTTCTCCATATAGGTAGTGTCTCCATATCTTTAAGGCAAATACTCTAGCAGCTAACTCAAGGTCATGAGTTGGGTAATTTAACTCATGTTGTTTTAGATGTCTATAAGCATAAGCAATCACCTTATCATTCTGCATCAAGACGCATCCCAGCCTTGTCTTGAGGCATCGCTATAGATTACAAAATTACCCTGTCCTGAAGGAAGGCTAAGTATGGGTGCTGAGGTGAGACGACTCTTGAGTTCCTTAAAACTCTTCTCGCATTCTTCGTCCCAACTATACTTTACATTCTTCCTAGTTAACCTTGTCAATGGCGCAACAATTCTAGAGAAGTTTTCTACAAATCTTCGATAATACCCAGCTAATCCAAGGAAACTTCGGATTTCTGATGCATTTAGCGGTCGTTCCCATCTAATAACTGGTTCTATCTTTGATGGATCTACTGTTATTTCTTCTCCAGATATGACATGGCCTAGAAATGCAACCTTCTTCAACCAAAACTCACATTTATCAAACTTTGCATATAATCGGTGTTCCTTCAGAGTTTGAAGTACAATTCTCAAGTGTTCTCTATGTTCTTCCTCTCTTTTAGAATATACGAGAATAACACCAATAAATACGATCACGAACTTGTCCAGATATGGACGGAAAACCCTATTCATCAAGTCCATAAAGGCAGCTGGGGCATTTGCCAATCCAAAAGGCATTACTAGAAATTTGTAATGTCCATATCGGGTTCGGAATGCAGTTTTAGGAACATCTTCTCCACTAATCTTTAACTGATGATAGCCCGATCTCAAATCAATCTTAGAAAATATATAGGCTCCTTGTAATTGGTCAAATAAATTATCTATTCTGGGTAGAGGATAGTTATTGCGGACAGTCACTATGTTTAGTCTCCTGTAATCTATACAAAGTCTCATGGAACCATCTTTCTTCTTGACAAATAGAACAGGAGCACCCCAAGGTGACATACTGGACTGTATAAATCCCTTATCTGTCAACTCATGTAATTGATTTTTGAGTTCTTTAAGTTCAGCTGGGGCCATTCTGTAAGGAGCTAAGGCAATTGGATTGGTACCCGTAATGAGGTCAATAGTGAATTCAATTTCCCTATCAGGAGGAATTCCTGGTAGTTCATTTGGAAACACCTCTGGAAATTCCTTCACCACAGAGATATTTTCTAAACTGACTGCTTTTGCCTTAGTATTAAACACGTAAGCAATATAAGCGGAATATCCCTTTCTTATCAACTTCTAGGCTAAGAGATAGGAGATGACATGGGTAGGATATATCCTTCTTTCTTCATAGAAAGTGAATTCAACATTGCCTGGTTTTCTTAAAGTAACATGCTTCTTATGACAGTCTAGAAGAGCATGATATGCACTTAAGCAATCCATTCCTATGATAGCATCAAATTCCCTTATCTCCATAGGAATCAGGTCTACTTCAATATAATTTTCTCCTATCTTAACCAAACAATTTTGGAGGACATTCCTAATAATTTCTGGTTCTCCCTTAGGCAAAGAAATTGCTAAAGCATGCTTGAGAGTACTTGTTACTTTATCAGCATATATGGAGAATCTTTGTGAAATAAAAGAATGACTTGCTCCAGAATCAATAAGAGTATGTGCACTTTTACCAAAAATAATAGTGGTACCTGATACAACATCGTCTGCAGATTTGGCCTCCTCTAAGGTCATAGCAAAAGCTTTTTCCTCTCTTTGGTTTGATTTCTTCTGTGTATTATTTTTACTTTGTTCCCTTGCAGGTGGAGGACGACGTACAACAATATCACAATTTTCATTTTGTGATGGTCTTCCCATAACCCGGCGGTCATGGACCAGTACGGGGCAATTCTGACGTATGTGGCCTATCTCGCCACATTGATAACACCCAGTGGTCCCCTTGCGGCATGTTCCCGGACGATACTTTCCACAGTTTGTACATTGTGGAAAAGAAAGAGTTCTGTTTTCAGAAGTCCCAACTGTATATCTATTTGTTTGATTCCCTTGTACTATAGGAGCTGACCTATTATCTTGTCTTGAATTCCCAGCTATTCTTGGTTCTTTGTTCATGTTTCCTCTCCATAGGGGTCTATCTGCAAACCTTTTCTTTCCATGATCATTGTACTTTCTTCTTTCTATCACCACTCGTTCAGCCCTACGAGTAGCCTCCACCAATTTTGCATAATCAGTATATCCAGTGGCCGAAACCATTTCTTTTAGGTCAATATTCATACCATCTTCTAGACGTCTACACTTTTCTTCCGATTTTGAAACTAGAGAAGCAGTAAACTTTGAAAGTTCGGTGAATTTCTTCTCATATTCATCAAATAAATTGCTCCCCTGAGTAAGGAATAGGAATTCCCTACGTTTCTCCTCCTGATAAACCCTTGGGTAATATTTTTCATTGAACTCTTTCTCAAAGATCTCCCATGTAATATAAGATGGGTTTGGATATTTCATTTTCACTGATGCCCACCAATCATCAGCGCTGTCTTTCAGTAAAAATATTGTATACTTCAACTTCTGTTCATCCGTAAAGTCCATTAAAGCAAATATTTTCTCCATATTCTTGAACCATTCCCTTGCCTTCTTTAGATCAGTGTCTCCTACAAATGTTTCTCCTCTCATCTTCTTTACATGTTCAAATGGCAATTGATGCTCAAATTCGTGTCTTTTAACAAAATGTGCAGCCATGCCTCCGAGAGTTTGAGCTATCAAGGTCAACGTATCGTACACGTTGTTATTGTTATCATTCTCATGACTAGGGCCTTGTGTGGTCACAGGTGGCTGCTCTGCTGCCATTGTTTCCTAGAAAATTAAAACCTCAGTTAGATCCTTCATCAACCTAAATCCTCCAATAATGATTCTAGATATCCTCAAGACTATAACATCAATTTTTCTTCTAAGTTCAAATCTATTTATGATATCTAAATGATCAGCTCCTAATATAATTCTTCCTCAAGGTCCTAAAACTTTTGCTCTGATACCACAGGTTGTCACAACCCGTCCCGCTAATCGGAACGTGTCACGACAAAGATCTTTCTGCTTCTTTTTGCTCAAGTACACATGTGGCAATCTCATCAAACATAAGTATTTCAAGTTTACATTTCAAAGAAGTGTCTTAAACAAGTTCTATCTATTACAACTCCTTACAAAAGAACATACAGTATAAAAAAACACAATGAAAACCAAAAGCCACCTCCTCCTAGTGTATAAGCGGTCCTTTCCCCTGATAGTCGTGATTCTGCTGATCTGTACATAATATAATATAACGGGATGAGTCTAAACCCATTTATGAGCTTAGACCCAGTGAAAGGATCTCAAGCTTTTTACATATTGCTAAAATCTGAAATATGAGCATCATGACAAAAGTTTATGCTGAATATTGTGAAATAGCTTGAAAGAGACTTTATGACAGAAATTACATATAAAACATGCTAGTTTTGCAATTGAACGCTGAAATCACTTCGAAAGCAGATAAACTGAAACATAATCATCACTATCAAGCTGTTAATTTGTACTAATCACTACTGTGGCTAATTTATTGACTCATGAACGCTGAAACAAAGCTAAGTCGTACGCGCAGACGGTCTCAAAGACCAAAAACACCTTGCATACAGCCCAAAGCCTATATGTATACAGAATGCGGACCCAAAGTCCTCTTGATACCCTATCTAATGGTTTGCCATATCTAATGGCGGTTTCAGGGTCATATCTAATGACATCACCATATCTAATGGCTAATTCATGATTTCTATAAAACAGCTACTGTGGTGCTTATCTTCTTATTCTGATCATTTTCTTGTCACTAATAAACCATACTCTTGCTAATTCAAGCTCATAACAGCTAAATCATGAACATAAAACAATCTTGACATAGCATGCATATTCTGACAACTAGAACTATTAAGAACTTGAAAACCGATCCATTTTGCATAGTAACTGCACAAAACCTATTTTTTTTAAAAAGCTCAAATCTAAGTAGTGAAACTTATGATTCGTGTTTCACAAAGAACAAAATTCTTAAACAACATGCTATCATGATAAAACACCTGAAACGACGAATGAAATACGTTCTAAAGTCCTGATTTCATATCAATTGTATAGTACTTGTAATTCATGCATAAAAGCCTTAGAAACCACGATTTCATACTTGCTATTCAAAACCATGCATAAAATCTAACGACTAGTGCTTAAAATAGTGCTTGAGAATCCCTTACCTGATCGATATCTAACTCGTGTCAAGATCTCCTTCTTTAGTGAAATCCCCCCTATAGACGTCTTAGATTGAATACTACGGCTTGGTGCGGACAGAACTTCGTTACGGCTTCAAAAACGCGCTCGATCACCGACAGGGCTTCGCCGTGGCTCTTCTCGTGCTCCTCCTGCAACCTCGGCGGCCTTGCGACTCTAAGGTGGACAGAAAGGCGTGGGATGAAGTGAGGAGGAGTATGGGGGTCATGGCTATTTATAGGCCTCCGCCCCCTTTACATGTGTGACATGTGTCAACATGTAAGGGAGGCTCATATGTCTCTTATCCATGTATGAAGACACATAGCATGGCACATGGCTAAATCATAAGAAAACTTGTTGCCCAAGTAAGAGGCTAGGCTTATGCATGAGATAACTTGTTGCCCAAGCAAGCGGCTAGTCTTATTCACGAGATAACTTGTTGCCCAAGCAAGCGGCTAGTCTTATCCACGAGATAACTTGTTGCCCAAGCAAGCGGCTAGTCTTATCTATGAGATAACTTGTTGCCCAAGCAAGCGGCTAGTCTTATCCATGAGATAACTTGTTGCCCAAGCAAGCGGCTAGTCTTATCCACGAGAGAACTTGTTGCCCAAGCAAGCGGCTACACCATGACACGTGTTAGACTTAGGATGATGACACATGGCGCTATTGAGTTTTTGACACTTGTCCTGACTATATAATGACACGTGTCCTATGATTTCCTCTACATGTGTCCTACTTTTGTTAATGATACTTAATTATCACTAATGACGGGTAATCAGTACTAATCGTGCTTAATTAATCTTGATGATGTGATTATGGTCTAATGAGCACAAATCTATAACATTATGACCCTATGCTAGTAGTGGCTTCTACTACTTATAAGGTACTACCAAAATTCCAGATTACTAGATGTGGTACTATGTTTTGATGTGCTACACAATCCAAAGAACCCTTTAAAAGACATAATTATTCAAGATGGTCTCTGATTTTTACAAAACAAGTTTCAATGGAACTGTTGCATCAAAGCGAATCTATTGACTGTGTCAAGCATTATCAATTCAATGTTTCCTTGAAATAACACTTGATAACTTTCAAAAGCATAGTGTACAAAACGAGTATTACAGAGAGAGCCCTTATATATTATATAAAGAGAGAGCATGGTATGCCTCTCTATTTATAGGGTTTTGGGATCCATGGATCTCAATCCATGGGACATATAAAATCAATGGATGAGATTGATTTATGTCAATCAAATGGTCAAGATTGTTGTTGGTAAAAACCAACAACTTGTGATTTAATTTAGATTAAATATATTTGATAAATCAAATATATATTAATACCAAAATTAAATCAACCAAATAAGGAGTATAATTCAAAGGAGATCTTCCATCCTCATGGAATGGAATGGACGTCCGCCAATTCCACAAGGGATATGGGTGCCGCCACCTCCTTCCAAATGGGGAGGGCAATCTCATGGATTTCCATGAGATTGCATATCTCCTTGATTTTTCTCTCCATTATTTATCCAACAACTTTTATTGGGATTTTATTCATCAAAAATAATTCACAATTATATTTGAGAATATTGCAATCTTGCCATGAAAAAATTGTGAATCATATTCACAACCCAAAACAACATATAATTTACATTGTCAATTAATTACACTATGTGTATCCAATACACATAATAATTAATCAACACATATAAATTATAATTAGCTCTCTCTAATACATTATAAATCACATTTATAATATATTTTGAATAATTGGATATTTCTATCCACATTATTCTTATCCACATTAATTAAATCACATTTAATTATATTGGATAATTTCTTCATACTTCAAGATGATTAAATCATATTTAATCATGATTCCTTCATTGCTTAGATCTTATGGAATTATTCTTGAACCATTCAAGAATAATGCAATCTCTTCGCAGATACTTGGAGATAAGACATGGTGATTATATTGTTCCACGTATAGTGACATGGATATTGAGATCATATCTCAAATCCATATCGTGGGCCTCCCATAAATGCTTGATTAAATCAAGACCGCAAATCTAATCTTCTCATTGCATCTGAATCACATTCAGATCAATGTCCAACATTTGGACTAAGATCATATTACTTTTCTACTGAGAGGAGTCACTAAAATCCAGACCCATTTCATCACTCCCTAGGAATGGAAGCATCATCGTTATACAATCGTTTATGATCACATCACCCTCAGGTATTCCCAATACATGTACATCCTGCATACTGGAAGACTCAGAATAAACCCGAAGTATTAGATCAACTTTACACTGTCTACTTCATGGTTTTATCAGTAAGTTTCTCATTCGATCATTGGGAGTCGGTATCGATCATATACTTTCCAAAAGCATATATCATACCTAGGTCTTGATCACATACTTTCCAAAAGTATATATCAAACCTACAAATTCAGTCAAGCTTCCAAAGCGAGACGACCATGCGCATGGAATTTGATTCTTCCCAATTTCTCATGAGTGAGCTCATGTCTTCCGGTTCAGTAACTGAACTTGTATGATCCCTTTGAGAGATCGTATTACTCATATGCCCTTATATGCACACCAGCGCGCCGGTGTATAGACCTTGGTTAGGTCATCAACCTATTGGTCTGCCAAATGTACATACTCAGACATATAGTAACACATCTGTCTCTGGACAGAGGATGCGGGCCTATATCATGACAGCATACGATATAGGACTTTGGTTGTCTCGATCTCGTTAAGTCAACTCTTTGACCTAACTAATCTGACACCTCCGAATCTCAATTCCTATGCAGAGGACCTGCATCAAGAGGTCGGTCATATATCATCCGAAAGAGATAAGGATTGCCATCTCCTACTCAGGCTGGAGATCTTCTCTTAACAATCATTTGACGGGGCTTGATGAGTCCTCAATCTAACCCCTTAGATATTCATCCAAGCACCAACCTCTATGATTCAATAGTTGAATCAACAGCTGTATGATTATTAAGATGGCCATGGTACATAACCCTAATTGTACTAAGGCACCTATTATGCACCTATTATGCATAATGGCTCATCGTGGGCTCGCATTTCCAACAATCTCCCACTAGCCCAAAGGGCCATTAATTGGCTATTCATTTAAACCCGCACTCTGTTCCCGCGAGACTACGCCAAGTCCTTTTACGGCACTTGCATATCCCCAATAACAGTGCTCGCATCTAATGCGAATGTTGCATCTTATGCAACCAATACTCAATCTTTTTAGTTATAGTGTCCTTGACACTACAGTTTAACAATTATCATAACCAGCATTTTCATAATCCTTATTAGAATACCCTTATTCCTGGAGATCGCTATCTCTTAAGGTATCCACAGTTAAGACCTTTTAGATCTCTATCTATAAAGTCTTAAGCTTTTGAAGATAAGACTTTGAGATCACTATCTCAAAATCTTGTCATCTATGAAGATTTTGTTATTACTGCAATCAAGTGTTTTCTCTCCATAGTAGGGTTAGCAACACTTTACTACTCCCACTGCATGGCAGATATCTGGCTTTTGTACACATCTAGCATACACTCAGCTTCTCGTAACTGATGCACAAGTGCAAGCAGTTCTAGCATTCACTTCCTCAACTCCTTGAGGTGCTATATCTTTAGATAGGTTAGTACCATATCTTAAGGGATGGAAGCCTTTCTTGGAATTTTCCATAAAATGGAATATGTCCAAGATGTACTATTAATGTGACAGTCCCAATACCCTTGTCTCTTTGCTTCTGAACAACTTTAGAACTAAGATCTAAGAGGTATCTTTGAAATTATATTTCAATATATGGAATAGCCAGTCTATAAAACACTTATTATTATCCTTATATCATTTTAAATGATTATGATATCATCTACATTTAGCACGATGAACACAAAGGCACTCTCACTAAGCTTCACATGGTTCGTCAAGATTCTATCTAAAATCGTAACAATTATAATTCCATTAAATCTTCTGGTCCAACTTTAAGAAGCTTATTTGAGTCCATAGATGGATTCCTTGGCTTGCACATCTTGCTTTCCTCAACCATGAAGCCCTGGGGCTATTTCACGTCAATATCCTCAAAGAGGTATTCATAGAGGAATGCAATATTGACTTACATCTTGAAGATGCAATAGTCAAGTTATGTAGCTAAGGTTAGCAATATTCTGATGGTTTTAAGCATGGTCACCGAAAAGCAAGTCTCATCGCAAGCAATGTCTTCTCTTCCAGTGTGTTGCTCATGGATACGAACCGTGCTTTGAAGATCTCTACCTTGTCATCAGGTTCCCTTTCTCTTGAAGATCCATTTACACCTTTATAGGTCTTACCCATATAGGTGGATCCTCGAGGGTCCATATACAACACTTGTATATGAAGTCTACTTTAGACTTTATTGCTAACATCCATCTTTTCATGTTATGATCCTCAGGAATTTCATCACATGAAATCCAACCATTGTCAGATTTCTCTGACACATGGAATCCATCCTCAAACTCATTTGAAGAGGTATTAGTGTTTCATCTTCAATTGTCCTTTTAGTTTCCGATTTTAGGAGCCTCATTATCTTCTCAAGATTAAATGAGTTCCTACACTTCATTTTCATCTTGATTCTCAAGAGTCTCAACCTCTAAGAATCACATTCTCAGAGATGAGATATTTTAAGAATCTCAAGGTCATAAAGTAGGTACCCAATACCATCCTTTATTTTCCTAATGAAGCAACACTCTCGAGTGCTCAATTCCAGCTTACTTGCATGGAATTATATGTAGTCTCTACTACATATATACCTGGATACTAAGAGGAATTTATGCTAAAAATTCATCATTGATTGAATCATGTTACACATGATCCAATTGTATCTCCCTACAACTCTATTGAGTTTAGGTTCATTAGGAGGAGTGAGATAGGAATGATATTCCTTTCTCCATAAGGTATATTATGAATTCATCTAATAGGTATTGATTACCTAGATTAGACCAAATTCATTTCCATCTTCCTTCAGACTTTGGTTCCAAACCAAAATTATGAAATCTTTGAACATTTCAAAGGTTTCTAAAGGGAAGAAATCTTATATCATACATAATCATCAACAGATATCACATATCCATAATGTTTACTATGATATAGATGAACCGCATACATCAATATGTATGAGATCCTGAATACCTTGACATCATACACCTTTCCCAAAGAAGGGTGTATTGGACATTTTTCTTTGAATACAATATTCATAAGTATGTAAGTTTTGAAATTTTAGGCATTCTAAAGTTCAATTTCTTACTAGTCTATTGATCAAATCAATAGACAAATGTCCAAGCCTTGGTGCTCGATCATTGTCAAATGATCTTCATCCTCCTATTTATCTTAAGGTTCAATTTCAGCATTTAGAAATGTTAATGAACCATTCATTAATTTTCTAATTTAGTGGAGTCTACTAGATTTTAGATTACTTTCTAAAATATCCTCATCATAACTCTTTATGATAGTTCCATTCCAGAATTCATGTTTATTTCCAACATTTAGAAACAAACAATGAGTGTATTCTAATGTCTAGGTCATAGAGACATTCTCTAAGACTAAGGGCTCTCCCACTGAAATTATGAAGTCTAGTGATCCAATGGAAATTGTTGTAACAATTGCATCAATGTCCATCTGGATAACTATAAACCTTAAGATCAAATTTTTCCAGTCATCTAAAACATATGCAACCCATTGCAAATGTTGTTAGAAGATTGAGATACAATTATTAGACTTTATTTTATTCAATAGGTAAGTCAATACCAATGATTTATGTATGTTTTTATGATGCTCCATCCGAGTCCTTCTCTAAGGATTTTAGATGGACTTGATAGTCGTACTATCAACACATCAATTCATTGCAGTGTTGGCATTCATCCAACTCTTTGTATGTCATATGGAAGTCATAGAGGTACAGTCAACTCTTTGACTATACTTCTTACTTGGGTCCAACCCATGCTTCCACTGCGCTCCATTTATCTATGAACAACCATTGCTTAAGACTAAGGATCTCTTACGTTAAATTCAAGTGAATTCAATGTAAGATCATTTCAACATTTATTTATGCTTCATTAAATTCATACATTATGAATATTATGAAGCTTCATGAATGACTAGAGTATAGATAGTAGAATGATGACACTCATCATCTACATCCATCTAAACTCTTAAAACATAGGTTCAGGTAGGTACTCAAACAATTTGAATACATCATCTCTTATAGAGCCACCATTCTGCATGATGCAGTGAACCATCTCATTCATGATAAATGTCAAGAGAACATATGTATGCCAGAATATCTTCATTAATTTTATAAGGATTATTTGACAATTGTGATCATCATCGACATGTCACTTCCAAAGTACATCCGATGAGAGATTAAGACTATAGAGACATACAAACCCTAGGGTTGTAGTACTATTATCTATTTAATTGTCATTCCTCAATATTATGAGGAAACTTGCACATTGCAACCACATACATTATGCGTCCAACTGCAAGTACAATATCTGGATCATGAATCCAATCCATGATATTTTACTAGTTATTATTTAGTATAACATTGAGTGGGTTTAATGAAGAATTATCTGAAATAAGAAATTTGCATAAATTTATATATATATATATATATACATTTTACTTTGATTTAGGAATTTTTATATCAAAGTTGTTTTTCCTTGTCAACACTGAAAGTTCATTCTCTTAATCTCTTTCAATGTAAGAGATATACTTACCAATATATCTCAGCAAGATCTGGGATCTCCTTCCTTATCTTTGTTACATCCCAATAATATGAGAATCTGCAACTCGGATAAAAAAGAAGCGGGAACACATTCCGCCTTGCAAGTCCAACTTGCATTTCTCAATTCGGTCTTTAACACTCGGGCCCACCACCCCTAAGGCGATGTTGACCCGTCATTAATTGAACCAACCGTCAACAGGAATAGTACTGCTATGCGCAATCCAATATCGCCCCAATAATATGAGGATTCGATATTGGGGTCACTACGCATACGGCCTTACTCTTTAGAGAAGCAAAGATCCCGATCCAGATGCGCTTGCATACAGGAGCTGTCACTTCGGACAGGCGTCTCCCATATACAATCCCCGGCAACGGAACCCTTCGCCTTGACGGGAGACCATGGATGTCACTTATGTGATCCTCCATATCATATTCAAATTCCAATTAATCACTATGAATCATATTCACTATGATTAATTCTTCCAAGGGAAATAACATCTCTATTCATAGTAGAGTGTTTTAATTTTAATTGGATTCCAATCAATCTAATCATATTAAATTAATGATCCAATTAATATCCAACAAACATTTTATTGAGACTTGAATTATGGTATTATCTCAAATACGTATTATTTCGAATTTTAATAATTAGAAATACATCATGATTTCTTAAGCATTATACTAACCCTACCCGCTGTCATGGCCAGTACCGACGAGAGTGGGACGGACCACATACGTTACAACCCGCAACCCCAATGCTCTCCGACTAGACACCATATCCACCTCGGGAAAGGATAATGCAAAATAAATCACTTTGTACTTGAGATGATCATCGGTTCTTCAACCGAAATTATACCATATAATAATAATAAAAACATTTTTTATTAACATTATAATGAGATTTGCTAAACAAATCTCAAGTCCTATTCAAGCAACATGTTTGTTGGAATGTTGATCATGTAGATCATGTAACCAATTAGTGATCTAGATCACATCTAATCGATTAATTGGTTGAGGACAAGTCAATTATGTAAATAATCATCTTCCAATATTTCACAAATATTTTTTCTTGATTATTTCACTAAATTAACAATTAATTTCACTAATTGACAATCACTTGGTTCTAGATTAGGTCTGTAATTTCAGTAGTGACCCCTACTCACTAAAATTAACATATCTTAATCAATTTAAATCCAAATTAGACAAACTCAATTTTCAAAGATTGCTAACTTGATTTAGGACAGAAGCTAAGTGATGTTTCACGCATTTTGAGGTAGATGATAACAGTAATTAACTCTTTAATAATGTTAAAATCTACTGTTCCCGCAACAGTGCATACATGTTCATTAAAACAACCATATCTAGAGCATACGAAATCTGATTTACGCAAACTCAGATCCTATGGTTTCCTTATTTAATGGGGAACAAAATCCAAGTAAATAATTCGTGATTAAACATTTTAAACATGGCCGAAATTATTTACTAAACAGATCTGCGAAATCAAATGCGATAAAATTTTCGCGACCTTAACGAACCCAAGTTGTCCTCGGTTTTCGAATCATATTCGAAACCGTCAACCTGGCTCTGATACCACATGAAGGATATGGAATTATCCTCAAGCGCATCACGGAAGCGCGATCGTCGTATCGGATACGACGAAGAACGACTAGTCGTACTAGTTGTTCGGTGCAGCGGAATTTAAAATTTTTCTTTCGATGAAACCACATGATCCGAGAACGATTCTCAGATCGTTTCATCTATAACCACAACAAGTATAATGCAATACCTCTCGAAGCGTGGTTTATCGAGCCTCTAAGAGAAGAGACCTCCTGTCTCAAGTCCGATCGTCGGTGAGACCGCTTGCGAGCGCGGGGATGAACCGCGTTGTCCTCGCAATTCAAGAAGTTGATCCAAGCGTAGTTACTCCTTATCTTGTCGCACGAGATCAAACGTCTCCTTCGTGAGTGCAGCACTCCAAGAAGACGGAGAACCGAAGAACGTCGACGCGGCGGCGCGTTGGCGAGAGCGTCGACGATTCTCTCCTCTAGGGCATGGTGGACGGCCACCAAAATTAGAGGGAGAGAGGGCTGTCGTGTATGAAGAAAGATAGAGAGAGAGAGAGAGAGAGAGAGAGCTCCTATACATCATATAAAGAGAGAGCATGGTATGCCTCTCTATTTATAGGGTTTTGGGATCCATAGATCTCAATCCATGGGACATATAAAATCAATGGATGAGATTGATTAATGTCAATCCAATGGTCAAGATTATTGTTGGTAAAAACCAACAACTTGTGATTTAATTTAGATTAAATATATTTGACAAATCAGACATATATTAATACCAAAATTAAATCAACCAAATAAGGATTATAATTCAAAGGAGATCTTCCATCCTCATGGAATGGAGTGGACGGCTACCAATTCCACAAGGGAATTGGGTGCCGCCACCTCCTTCCAAATGGGGAGGGCAATCTCATGGATTTCCATGAGATTGCATATCTCCTTGATTTTTCTCTCCATTATTTATCCAACAACTTTTATTGGGATTTTATTCATCAAAAATAATTCATAATTATATTTGAGAATATTACAATCTTGCCATGAAAAAATTGTGAATCATATTCACAACCCAAAACAACATATAATTTACATTGTCAATTAATTACACTATGTGTATCCAATACACATAATAATTAATCAACACATATCAATTATATTTAGCTCTCTCTAATACATTATAAATCACATTTATAATAATTATGAATAATTGGATATTTCTATCCACATTATTCTTATCCACATTAATTAAATCACATTTAATTATATTGGATAATTTCTTCATATTCAAGATGATTAAATCACATTTAATCATGATTCCTTCATTTATTAGATCTTATGGAATTATTCTTGAACCCTTCAAGAATAATGCAATCTCTCCGCAGATACTTGGAGATAAGGACAGGGTGATTGTATCGATCCACTTATAGTGACATGGATATTGAGATTGTATCTCAAATCTAGATCGTGGGTCTCCCATAGATGCTTGATTAAATCAAGACCGCAAATCTAATCTTCTCATTGCATCTGAATCACATTCAGATCAATGTCCAACATTTGGACGAAGATCAGATTTCTTCTCTACTGAGAGGAGTCACTAAAATCTAGACCCGTTTCATCACTTCCTAGGAATGGAAGCATCATGGTTATACAATCATTTATGATCACATCACCCTTAGGTATTCCCAATACCTGTACATCCTGCATACTGGAAGACTCAGAATAAACCTGAAGTATTACATCAACTTTACATTGTCTACTTCATGGTTTTAGTAGTAAGTTTCTCATTGGATCATTGGGAGTCGGTATCGATCATATACTTTCCAAAAGCATATATCATACGTAGGTCTCGATCACATACTTTCCAAAAGTATATATCAAACCTACAAATTCAGTCAAGCTTCCAAAGCGAGACGATCATGCGCATGGAATTTGATTCTTCCCAATATCTCATGAGTGAGCTCATGTCTTCCGGTTCAGTAATTGAAGCTATATGATCCCTTTGAGAGATCGTATTACTCATATGCCCTTATATGCACGCCAGCGCGTCGGTGTATAGACCTTGGTTAGGTCATCAACCTATAGGTCTGCTAAATGTACATACTCAGACATATAGTAACACATCTGTCTCCGGTCAGAGGATGCGTGCCTATATCATGACAGCATACGATATAGGACTTTGGTTGTCTCGATCTCCTTAAGTCAACTCTTTGACCTAACTAAGCTGACACCTCCGAATCTCAAATCCTATGCAGAGGACCTGCATCAAGAGGTCGGTCAGATATCATCCTATAGAGATAAGGATTGCCATCTCCTACTCAGGCTAGAGATCTTCTCTTAACAATCATTTGACGGTGCTTGATGAGTCCTCAATCTAACCCCTTAGATATTCATCCAAGCACCAGCCTTTATGATTCAATTAGTTGAATCAACAGCTGTATGATTATTAAGATGGCCATGGTACATAACCCTAATTGTACTAAGGGACCTATTATGCAAATTATTCATTCTTTATTTCAGATCAGGGAATGATATATGCAATAACATTTATTGCATAATGGCTCCTCGTGGGCTCGCATTTCCAACAACCATGACAAGCGTCCATTTCCACATGTTACTTCTAAAGCACATTAGACAATGAACCCAGAATGTAACATCTTGCTAGATTATGATCTTCATCATTTTTTTCATTATAAGAAATTTCTTCCGGAGTCTTTAAGTCCATGTACTTGTCCTTTGACAACACATAAGAGATGTGCTCAGCAGATAGGACAAGATCTAAATTTCGGATCCAATCCAAATAATTTGATTTGATCAACTAATTGACCTCTAGGAGCCTGCTAAGTGGGTTCATGGACTTCATTTTCTGAAATTAAGAATGCACTATATTAGAATATATAATAATATATATTTAGTCATATTTTTCTTATTAAGGAATTTTTAATCAAATTAGTCTTCCTTTTCAACTTTGAAAGTTCATTCCCTTAATCACTTTCAAAGCAAGAGATATATATACCGCTATATCTCTAGCAAGAACTGGGATCTCCTCTTCACCTTTGTCAAATCCTAACAATATCCAAACTTGTAACTCTGATAAAAAAAGAGGGAACACATTCCACCTTGCAAGCCCAACTTGCATTTCCCAATTTCATTGTTAACACCTGGGCCCACCACCCCTAAGGTAATATTGACCCATTGTTAATTGAACCAACCGTCAACAGGATTAGAACTCACTATGTGCAATCCAATATCCGCCCCCAATAATATGAGGATTTGATATTGGGGTCACTATGCATACGACCTTACTCTTTCGAGAAGCAAAGGAGCTCGATCCAGATGCACTTGTATGCAGGAGCTATCACTTCGGACAGGCATCTCCAATATAAAATCCCTGGCGATAAAACCCTTTGCCTTTACAAGAGACCATAGATTCACTTACGTTATCCTCCGCCTCATTTTCAAATTCTAAATAATTATCATGAATCACATTCATATAATAATTCTTCCAAAGAAAATACACATGTATTTATAATAGAGTGGTTTAATCGGACATAATTAATTTTAATCACATTAAATAAATTATCTATGGTATTCAACCAAACAAACTTAGACTGTTACTTGAAAAGATGGTATTATCTCAGAGTACGTATTATTTGAATTTCATAATTAGAAAAATACATCACGATCCCTTATGCATTATCCTTTCCCTACCTGTTGTCTTGGCCAATACCGTTGGGAGTGGGATAGATCGCTTACGGATCAACATTCTGGCCCAACGCTCGTCGATTAGACACCGTATCCACCACCTCAGGTTAAGGATAATGTTGATTGATCACTTTGTGATTGAGATAATAAATCGATTTTTCATTCAAGTTATACCATATTATAATAATAATAACCATTTTGTTTGTATTATAAGGAAAATTGCTAAACAAATTCCCAATATTTTTCAAGCAAGATTGTTTGTTGGAAGAAGATCATATTAAATTTTGTGATCTAGAACATATCTAATCAATTATTGGTTAAGGCAATGTCCTCTACAGGAAATAATCATTATAAAATATTCCACAAAATATTCATCAATAATTGTTCTAGGAAATAAAGATTAATTTCACTAATTGATTAAATGACAATCATCAAGGTTCTTGATTTGGATTGTACTTTCCAACACCGACTCTTACATACTAAAATTAGCATATCTCAATCAATTTAAATCTAAATCATGTAAAATAGTTTTTAAAGTTTGATAATATGTTTATAATAGTACCCAAGTAATTTGAATGCATTTTTAAGTGTTTAAAAATGGTAATTGACTCTTAATTACGTCAAGATTCGCCTTCCCCAAAACAGTGCATGTTCATAAAATAACTATAACTTTAGCAATCAGAGTCTAAATCACACATACTCAATCCCATGGTTTTTTTATTTAATTGGGGAACATAATTCAAGTGATAATTTTGTATTTAAATAAATTCAAAGGTTCAAAAATATTCACAAACTCGGGCAGCATGAATGAAATGTAATAAAATTTTCACAAACCCTAATGAGCCCATGTCTTCCTAAGTTTATGGATCATATCCAAAACCTCCAACCTAGCTCTGATACATATTGAAGGATATGGGAGAATCCTTAAGCGCAGCACATAAGCATGAGGATCGCATCATAAAGGATCGAAAACAACTAGTCGCACTAGTTGCTCGGTGCAGCGAAATTTAAAATTTTTAAAGGATGAAACCACATGATCCAACTCAGCCATGGCCAGTCCCAAGCCCCGGGTAAATGAGGAGGGTTGTGTTAGGTAGCTGACAACAAACATAAAACAGTCGGAGACAACTTCCTAAATAGTATTTTTTTAAAAATACTATTTAGGAAGTTGCCTCCTG
Source organism: Ottelia alismoides (assembly GCA_037367405.1). NCBI lineage: Eukaryota > Viridiplantae > Streptophyta > Magnoliopsida > Alismatales > Hydrocharitaceae > Ottelia > Ottelia alismoides. The sequence goes on along the minus strand of JAZKJV010000862.1, from coordinate 1,270,459 downwards.
ACAATCGGATCTTTTCAACATGGAATGTATCTAAATGTTGGCTTGTGAATGGAAGACATGTGTAGAGAATGGATGCAACAGAAATAAAAATGCTAAGGTGGTTGTGTGGATACACATGTAATGATTGTATTCGGTGTGACGCAATCAGAAAGAAGTTGGTGTTGCTCCGATCGAGGATATGATGAGAGGAAACCGCTTAGGATGGTTTGGTTATTACAAAGAAGATCAGCTGATGCACCAATTAGGAGATACAAGTGTTGGGGATGTTGAGACGGCTAGGAGAGGGTGGGGAAGACCCAAGAAGTGTTAGAAAGAGACTATATGAAAGGATCTTAGTTTTCTGAATATAAGATGAGGATTGATGCCAAGATAGATCTGAATGGAGGCGAAGAATCCATGTAGCCGACCCTACTTAATTGTTGGAAAAAGCATTGTTGTTATTGTTGATGATGAAACCACATGATCCAAGAATGCTTCACGGATCGTTTCATTTTAAGCCACATAATAGATAATGGAATACCTCTTGTAGCGTGGTTGCGACCGAGTCTCTAGGAGAAAAGATCTCTTTTCTCAAGTCTGATCTGTCCAAGAAGGCGCTTGCGAGCGCAAAGATGAATCATGTTCTTCTCGCAATCCAAATAGTTGATCTGAGAAAAAGAACTCATGAAGTCGTCACACGAGATCGAACATCTTCTTCATGAGCGAAGCACACCAAGAAAAATGGAGAACCTATGGCAGTCGAAGTGACAACACAACGGTGATCCAACGATGGTGGCGGTCTTCTCTCTAGGACTTTGATGGATGGAAACCCAAATAAGGAGAGAGTAGGCATGAGAAATAAAGGAGATAGATGGGTAGCTTGATGTTGCAATTGTTGTTGTAACTTAAAGTGCAAATGGGTGCCTCTTCTTATATAGTACAATGGGAGTCCATGGAACACAATCCATGGACTACAACAAAATCAATGGATGAGATTGATTTGTTCTTTTTTCAATGGTCAAGGTTTTGTTGTAAAAACACAACTAATAATTAATTTAGATAAATATACCATGAAAAAAATTAAAAATTAATCCTAAAATTAAATCAATCAAGCAAGAGATTAAGGAATGCAGATTGCATTCTTCCATGGGAATAGAGTGGATGGCCAACCTTTCCTAATGGGATTGGGTGGCTATCCACCCTCCCATTATGGAAGGATGCAATCTCATGTAATCTCTTGAGATTACATTATTTCATTGAAATCTCCGAGATTTACAACAACACCAATTGTAAATTATTCTAAAAAATAATTCATAATTATTTTATGAATATTACAATCTTGCCATTGAGAATTTGTGAATCACATTCGCAACCCAAAATAAAAAAATGATGTACATTTTCAATTAATTATCCAATGTGTATCCAATTAACACCAATAATAAATCAACAAAAATAAATCATAACTCTTTAATACAATATAAATCTTATATTATGAATAATTTGAATAGTGGTATCCACATTATTCACATCCACAATAATTAAAACACATTTAATATACATTGGACTATCATTCCCATGCACTCAAATAACATGAATCAAATTCACATTATTCATGATAATTAAATCACATTTAATTATCCATTTCTCAATGCTTATATAATTAAACAATGAATTATTCTTCAACTCTTTCAAGAATATGTGCTTCTCCGTAGATACTTGGAGATAAGGATAGGGCGATTGTACATTCTACGTATTAGTGACTTTGATAATGAGATCACATATCAAATCCAGATCTCTAGGACCTATCATAGATGCTACATTAATTTAGGGCCGCAAATCCAATCTTTTTATTGTCTCATTCAGATCAATGTCTAATACTTGGATCAGGCTCAGATTACTTCTCTACTAAGAGGAGTCACTGAAATCCAGACATGTTTCATCACTCCCTCAGAATGTAAGAGTTATGGTTTATACAATCATTTATGATTACATCACCCTTTGTATTCCTAATACATGTACATCACACATATAGAAAGATTTATGATAAACCCAAAGATATAGATCAATTTGTCATTGTAATCTTTAGGGTTTCATCATCATGTTTCTCAAATCTGGTCAATAGGAGTCGGTATCAATCATATGCTTTCCAAAATCATATATCATACCTACAAATTCTTGTCATGCTTCTAAAGCACGACGAACATGCATGGAATTTGATCGGTCCCAATATTGCATGAGTGAGCTCATGTCTTCAGATTTACAAGTGAACTTGTATGATCCATTTGAGAGATGATATTGCTCACATGCCCTCATATGTACACCAGCTCACCAGTATATAAACCTTGGTTAGTTCATCAACCTATTGGTTTGCTAAATGTACACACTCAGACATATAGCAACACATATGTCTCCGGTCAGAGGATATGTGCCTGTATCGTAACAACATGCGACATTAGACTTCGGTTATCTTGATCTCCTTACGTCAAGTCTTTGATCTAACTAATCTGACCCTCCGAATCTCTATTCTAATGCAATGGACCTGCATCAAGAGGTCAGTTAGATATCAGCCAAATGAGAATGGATTACCATCTCCTATTTAGACAGGAGATCATCACTAAACAATCATTTGACGGTACATGGTGAGTCCTCAATCTAACTCCTTAGATATTCATCCAAGCACATGTCTCTATGATTCAATTATTAAGTCAACTGATGTATGATCACTAAGATGTCCATGATACATAACTCTAATTGTATAGAAGGACCTTATAGTGGATTCATTCACCTAATATCAGATGAGTAGTGAAAGTATCAACAGCTTTTTTGATAAATCAAATATTGCCATAACATTTACTCTAAGAATGGTTCACCTTGGGATCACATGGCTAACAGAAGCATGGCGCAGACATACGATTCTGATGGACAAGAAAAGATCTGACGGTCCGAGGAATGGCGATGATGTGCTGCACAGATCTGACGTGGGTATGGATCTAATGGTTCCAAAATCATGTATTGATGGGAGATTTTGATGAGCCCTAGATTCGATCTGAGAGCCAAGATTTGGGTGCTAACGTACAGCTCAGATCAAATCTACAACGTTGGTCTCCCCATCTTACAGTGTTGTAGGCAACTCGATGAACTATAAGAAGATGACGTCAACTGAGATTTGATCAAAGAGTATCTAGCATTACAAGGCTCAGGTCAGATAGCTGAGATGTCCAGCACATCGCTGGAAGTAGCACGGGTCGAATGGGATGCTCGGTTAGATCAGTGGAGGGATTGCTGAGGATCTCAGAGGTGTGTAACATGGAACCGCTCAGCCACTAGAGTTGGGGCCCAATTCAAGCCTCACACGTGTACCTGTACTTGCATAGACACTTGCAGCTTGGCAACAAATCTCTAGTTGGGGTTATTAAGTAGAGGAGATGAGAAAAGAGGCGGGAATATGAATACGACTTCTGGTATGCACGTAGAAGGAAGTTTAAGCCTAATCTCGCTCCGATGAGTGATATTTAGGGTTGGGATGCGTGGGAGGGTGAGCGATGAGCAATTGAAGGTATTGATGTGGTTGGAAGTGGAAGATGGGGCTCTGGCACGATGGTTAGAGCAATAATGGTGGGCAACAATGATGATGGATAAAATCGAAAGAATGGAGAAATGCAAAGGATAATGGGTATCTGAAGGTTCTAAAATGGATTGCAAATGTTGAGGATGTGAACAGTGGGGTAATGGCCTCTACCCGGTTGCAAAAGGAAGAGGAATCTACTCGCGGCAGATGTCTCTGGACACGAAGTGGTATAGTCCACAAGGTAACCAAATCAAGCTCCAAAAGGATCCTCTATGGTCATATCACCGCCCTAAGGATTCGGATGGAGGAGGAATTGGTGTGGAGCGAACTACACGATGCAGCAAAGGAAAGATATAATTTATAGGATGCTCTCAGATCCTTGGAAGAATCGAGAAGATTCACTCAAAGCGAGGATGATCTGGTGCAGCCTAGGGTCGTGAATCTAAGGTGAACAATCGGACACATGATTTGATGCAAAAGGTGGTCGGATCCAGGCTGAAGAAATGGGAGAAATCGTATCCGATAAAGCTAGCCCGAGTTGGACTTAGATGGGGGAAAGGTTGACCCAGGTCAACGGACTCAGGTAGACCAATAGGAAAAAAGGAAACTAAAATGAAAAGAAAATTCAAATAGAAATAGAAAATGTTTTCTAAAAAAGGAACCAAAATATTTTTTTTCAAACTATTTTTTGGTGATTTTTAATAATTTGAATAAATATATAATTCCATATACGATATATATTAATATGTATAGGTACAATATATATATATATATATATATTATACATATATTTTTATTTTATTATTTTTACATAAATACCTTATATTTTGTATTTTATTTATTTATAACAAAATTTAAGGAACATGAAAACATCTTTATTAGAATTTTACGAATTAAAAATAGGGATTAATGAATTAGTACTATGTACAATATATGTAGTTGGTGCTTTTGACCATGAAGAGTTAATTTTATTTTTATTTTATTTTATAATTAATAAATTTTATTTTATATAATTATTTGGAATATTTACAATGTTTAAAAATACTATATAAGCAATTTATATACAAAAGAACTTAGTAAATACACAAATATAGGTATAGGTACTATACAACTATACACAACTTCATTTTGCAGATATTTTTATTATTTAAGAATATTTTTATTTATGAGTTTTATTTAGGAAATAAATCAATTTGAGATCATTTTATTGATAAATATAATAGGTTCAAGATATATACAGAACAAACAATGGATGATATGTACATTGAATATTTTTAGAAGTTTTATTTTTGAATAAATAAGGGCCCTATATCTCCCTACATTATTCATTGTCGATCAGGTCAATATTAGACCTTAACTCAAGGTTTGGGTTAGTCTGTACTTGTTACATAATTACAACCTTATTTTATTCTATTTCTTTTCTTCTTTATTATTTTATTTCGAGTAAAAATGTTAAATATATATTATTAAAAAACACTTGATGAATGATAATTTATTTATTTTAACACATATCTACATCTATTTTGCTAATGAATTTGGCTAAAATAAAAAATAAAGATGATAAATTATGGATTCATCATATAGTTGTAGGTATATTAAATTATGTGTATTTTATTTTTATTTTTTATTTATATTTATTAATTTTATACCTAATTTATATATTTATAACTTTTTTAGATATACATAAATATATTTTTTGCATTTTTATGATGTTACTTGTACACTTAAATAAATAGATGTATTAATTATATCGGTATAAATATAGGTAATTCATCTATGTATTTAAATATATTGTTTTATTTAGTGTATTTTTATGGTTTTATTGTATTATAAATATCTACATATACTATAAATAGTATTTACAAAATTATAAAAATATAAATTATGAAAAATATAAAGAGTAAATAAAATGAATATTTTATTCAGGTTTATTGTACAATAGGGGTCTACAACCTAGCTTTTGCATCTTAATTCCAAATTAAGTTAAACCACTTTCATTAAATAGTTAATTAAAAGTTATATACAATTAAAGTGATTTTGATGCATTTTGAGTTTATATTAAGAAGATACGGGTATGGGAAGTTTGGGTTTTGGATTCATATTTTGAGTGCATAATGTACACTATGTATTATTTTTCTATGAGAACAATTTTGTATTTTTCTATTAATCTTATCTACAACTCTCATGTACAAAGCTTATTGATTTGATGTTTGAATAATAAAGAATTAAATATGTTTCTAAACTGAATTATTGAAGAGTAAATAAATGGGATTTTTTTGTATATTTGACCCTTATCTCTCCCTATTTTATTCCTTGTCGACCTAGTCATCATGATTCGTAGGCCTCGAGGTTTAAGGTCACAAAATACCTTTGGTCTTTTATTTATTTTCCTTTTCTTTCTTTATTAATTTTATCTAGCTTTAAATATAGTATTTTATACAATATTTACACAATAAATAATAAATGTTATTTTATGTAAAATAATGCTATATACATGCATTTGGCTACGGTTTAAAGGCCAAAATAAAGTAATAAAGGTGATGAAATGGAGATTCATCACCCCCCTATACATGTCTTTGCTAGTCCTATGCAAACACTTATTCTCATAAATTTAGAAAATTAAAATAAAGAAAAGAAAAAGAAAGAACTTGGATTGATTTTAACTCTTAAACTTGTATTAATAAAATCAAAGCTTGGAGCTTATTAGGATCTTTGGATTGTTAGTTTGGTTGAAACTTTATTGAGAACCAGACTTGAAACACAACATCCTCTAAGAGACAAAAGACATTGCCCAAGTCTCCTCAAAGGCCGGGTTAGAACACTTCGATACCATATGCCATCCATTATGACCATGAGTCTATCTTGTACAGTGTGTGATATGTAGCTCCTCTCGGTTGAAGCGATAAAGCTCAGTCTTCTCCTACATGGTGACCCTAATTCCCCAATCCAACAACTCTTTCCACAAGAAGAGAGGTATTCCCTTCTAAGTTCAAGTGCAACCGACTCAAGAAGAGGAGGTGGGGAGAAGAATGGACGGTAGTCAGTGTACCTACCTATCCTAGGATGCTTGACTAGTGTAGCCAAGTTACCCGGCTGCAGGCTCACATACATTTGACTTTGATGTTAGAGCTTGCTTATTGACTATACAAATATATACATTCTGATGGGAATGGATTTTTCTTTGAGTATTGCATGTATTTTCTTTTTGGAGTTTTTGAATATGCATTTTTAAATACTATATACAACAACATTTACATAATGACTTTTTTCCTCTTGAGCCAGTAGATTGTCCCTCTTTTGAATCTTTATTGCAACCACAACATTTTGTCATTGGACCTCATGATTACTATACCAGGTTGGGGTACAATGGACATAGATATGTGACTTCCGATGTTTCCACTAGCTTGTGTGTCATGCTGGCAAATCCAGCCCACTATCACATCAATTAGGGTGAGCAAAGTTTAAGGTGCAGGTATGCAAGATAGGGCATTATCGATAAGAATCATGTATGTGTTCCAAAATAATCTACTTAGGCTATCAAGATGACACTGGACCAAGTCTCGTGATCTCAAAGAATTAAGTCTAGCATACATGAAATACCTCAATTCCAGTTCCTATAGAGTTCATGTGTTTATGTAGATTTAAGGTCCAACCAAGCTTCAATATTTCAATTTTACATAGACTTGTTCAATTGTTCATTTCAATCCGAACAATGAAGATGCTATGTACAATGCAAAAAAAACAATTTTGTGATGCAATTTTCGGGTTTTGAACTTTGGATTTTTGAAAAAGTTTTGCAAATTTTTATGCAATTTTTTAATATATTTTTGCAAATGTTTTTTGGGATTTTTCAAAATAAAAAGTTTTTTGAAAAAGAAATATATGCGGATATACACACGAGAATGCTTCTTTGGTATTACAAGAGTTGGGATATAAGATTTTACACTAGTTGGTAATTCACAAGTTTATGTCTAAACAAAATGTACAAAACTAGAATTGTGTATATAGTTCTCAAGACAATTTGAAAATATTTTTGCAAACTATTTTGACAAATAATTTTTACAAACATTTACAAAACATGAAAATCATTTTGCAATTTTTTTCAAACAAAGTCTACAGATTTTTCAAAATATTTTTCCAACCATTTTCCAAATCATTTGCAAATAGATTTTCAAAACATTTTATTTACACAAAAGAATGACACATTTTATAAATAAAGCATCTTTACGATGGTTGAAAACATTTTTTAAAATATTTTCCAAACAATTTTCAAAATATTTTTCTAAGAATTTTGCCAACCATTTTTTAAATATTTTGTAAAATTTTTTTACATGATTTATTAATCAGTATATACAGAGAATTATGATAAATTTTATACAATGTGTTCTTTACGACTAATTCATTGTATTTTAGCCATACTTATTGAAAATACGAAAGTACAAGTTATGGCTAAGTGTATACAACGTATATATGACCCCCCTATACTTAACTTGAGATATGTACTCATATGGCAGAGAGAAAAGAGAAGACATAATTCATGCTTAGTATAGAAAAGTCTATACTATAATGACTGAAGGATAAGGAATGAATGAATGAGAAGTCGACCATCCCCCATATACTAGGATCAATTAATCATAAGTGTAGAAGATTGTACTCTTCCTGCAGGGAGGGTTGAGGGCAGGGATGAGCATTTGGTTGGGCCGACCTGGCCAAGCCCGAAGCCCATCCCAAAAAGCCTGGCCCACCCCAAGCCCAAACAAACATTGGCCTGGGCTTGGGCCCAATTTTTAGGGCCAAAATTTTTTTAGGCCAGGATCGGGCTTCGCTTGGCCTAGCCCGACCCAGCCCACGGGCCTGACACGAAGAGGGACCGAACCCTTCTCATATCCTACACGTATGGAAACTCTCACCTATCATGCACACTCTGTTCATGTATCCTTTCTTCATCCAAGGTTATAAATCAAGAAAGTCATGTGTGGGACATATGAGTTGATGATCATTGTATTTTATTTCAGAATTTATTTTTCTTAATTAGTCTATGTCTTAGATTCTGGTGGTTATTCTTCAGTTTTTAATGTTTATTTTTTCTATTATAATATTTTCTTTTATTGAACCTTTACCCAATACGAGCATTACGTCCATTTTTTTAACATGTTGCCTAATGCACCTGTTGTTGTTAACTGTGTAAACTTGCTTCACTCTTTCAATTTATGTAATGAGAGACATTATGATATATAACATTGAGTAGACTTGTATAAAATGAGAAATCATCTCCTGTGGAATTGAGTTTTAGTTGTTTCACAAGTATTATGGCATATGTTTTAAACAATTTTAGCTCGTCTAACTTGAATTGAGATTGACTTTAAACACAAACTCAAAGTTAATAATATATAATGGGTTAAGATGGGTCGACCCGACCCAAGCCTGGCCCATAGGAATTGGGTCGGGCCTGGGCTTGGGCTGAACCAAAAAAGATTTATGATCCTAGGCCTGACCCAAGGCCCGAAGTTTTTAAGTGGACTTGGGCCTGGGCCCTTCAGGGCCCGGTCCAGCCTAGCCCATGCTCATCCCTAGTTGAGGGTGGGAAAGAATAGATCAATGACTCATCCTATCTCCCCCTATACTTATGGTAAAATATCACTAAGTATAGATAAGAATATAACCAAGAGATGAGACAGGTGAGGAATCAAAGACAGGTGAGACAGGTGGGACCTACTCATCCCTAGTGATGGTTGAGAGGAATGAAAGAAATAAACAAAAGAAAAATGAACAAAATAAAATAACATAAGAAAAGAAGAAAAGTAGAAAAGTAAACAAAGAGTTTTAGAGGAACATTATCAAAATATTTTGATCTTGTTGAGGCAGTGGAGGCTTCTTGATTAATTATCACATGAACTGAGTCGAGAACGGCCAAGAAACTGTCATGCTTAAAGTATGGCTTCAGTAGCTGACCATTGACGACAAAAGGATGTATGTTAGGCGACAATTCTGATATTATGTTGCTTCTATTTTCATTCACTTCTTTTACCATGCATGCCCTTGTCCATTTAATCTTTAATTTTTTTGAGAATCTCCTCCACTTTGCATTGAATAACCACACTTTTTGCCCAATCTCAAAAGTCTATCATCTGATGTGCCAGTCGTGCCAGCATTAATATTCTCCTTGTACATCAACATATTATCATTAGTAGGGTGGAACATTGGGCTTGACCTGGCCCAACCCGAGAAAGCCCGACCCAAGCCCGCCAAAATTCTTCGGGCCTTAGGCCAGGTCTAGTCCAGTCTTTTCAGAAAGTCAAGAGCCTGAGCCCAGCCCAAGGCCCGCTCGGTCGAGCTCGGGTTTGGTTTAGGCTCGGCCCACCCCCATTTCACTTATTAAAAAGATAAATAATGGGTTGAATGCTTTCAATAAAATATATTTTTGCAAAATATTCACGTTGTGTACTTATTCTTTTCAATTGAATGGCCTTCCTTCCAAAGAAGTTTGCCTACTTTTAAACATGTGCAGCTTTCCTCATCTATTATATTTACTGAAAATGTAAGTGGAAATCTTACAGACTATACCACATATCTCCCTGAGAATATGATAATGAAAAAACCATTTTGTGCTCAACATGCAATAAAATAAAATATATATTGAACATACTTGGTGAATAAATTGTCAAGAACTTGATACTTACCACCATGGGTCATCTCCAACAAGCATCATGTCTCCCTCGTCATTTGTGTAAACAAGGAGCCATTTTTTGTTAGAATTGATTAATTCACTATTGAATTCGAACAACTTGTCTGGCCCAGAGTGAATTTATCAATTCACTCGGTATTTTTATTTTTTTAAGTATATATTGGAATAATTCATTCCCTCCTCTGGATTCACAATTCTCTAAGGATATAGATCATCATGATCATAACACTCACATTACCATGCTCGAGATTGGATCAAGAACTATGATCTTAGCTATCGATTTAAACTTTTAGATTGGCAAGACCATGGAATCTATTAAAAGGTCTCTCCTTATTATCTTCGAAGCCATAAAAGGAAGATAAATACCTCACCTCAACTATGGATCATAATATGACAACATAGAGTATTTCTCCGAACTACCTAAGATAGTAAGCTATTTGTAAATTGATGGGTTGGGTCAGATTTTAGCGGGCCAACTCAAGTTCGGGCTAGACCCTTCTCGAACAAGAAAATTGGATAAATTTAAGACCCAGACCTAGCCCACATGTATATTGGGTCTAGGCCAGGTTTGGGATTTTATGGGTCGGGTCAGGGCTGAGTCCCGGCTTGCTAAGCCCAATGCTCCACCCTAATCATAAGCATAGTCTCAGAATTCCAATAGCCTATCTAGATCCACTATTCTTTGTTGACCACCTTCGTGTGAGTCCAAAATGCAAATGTTGACTGCCCATAATGATTTATGAATTAGCTATATGGGCAGATGGCATGACTTCCCATACACAAGATGATAGGGTGGCATAAGAAAGGGAGACTTAAAAGTAGTTCTATATACCCAAAGGATAGAGTCCAAGAGTTGGGACCATTTCTTTCTGTCAAGATTTACAAGCTTTTGTAAGATTGTCTTGAATTCTCTGTTTGATAGCTTTGGTATGACTTTGGTTTGAGGATGATAAGGAGAAGTGACTCGGTATTCGATGATGTACTCCTTTGTTAATTTTCTTACCTCTTTGTTTATGAAGTGACTACCCCCGTCTAATATGAGAATCTTTGATATCTCGAACTGCAAGATGATGTCGTCTCTCAAGAATTGGCACACAGTACGACTATCAGCTGCTCGGGCAGGGATAGCTTCAACCCAACAACTCACTTAATAAATGGTGAGAAGGATGTGGTTAAATACCTAACTATTGGGAAAGGGTCCCATGAAATCAATTTCCCAAGCATCGAATACATATGAAATCTAAATGAATTTCAAGGACATAGAGTATTTGGATGTAAGGGTTCCTATCATTCTCTGACATTCATTGCAGCGCTTCACATAAGTTGTGGCATCCATAAATAGTGTGTTGGACATGCGAGCCCATGGTGAGCCATTATGCAATAAATGTTATTGTGAATATCATTCCTTGATCTGAAATGAAGAATGAATAATTTGCATAATAGGTCCCTTAGTACAATTAGGGTTATGTACCATGGCCATCTTAATGATCATACAACTTTTGATTGAATTATTCAATCATAGAGGCTGGTGCTTGGATGAATATCTAATGAGTTTAGATGAGGACTCATCAAGCACCGTCAAATGATTGTTAAGAGATGATCTCAAGCCTGAGTAGGAGATGGCAATCCTTTCTCAGTTAGGTTGATATCTGACCGGCCTCTTGATGCAGGTCCTCTACATAGGAAGAGAGATTCGGAGGTGTCAGATTAGTTAGGTCAAAGAGTTGACTTAACGATATCAGGATAACCAAAGTCCTATATCGTATGTTGTCACGATATAGGCACACATCCTCTGACCGGAGACAGATGTGTTACTATATGTCTGAGTATGTACATTTGGCAGACCAATAGATTGATGACCTAACCAAGGTCTATACAACGGCGTGCTGGTGTGCATATGAGGGCATATGAATAATACGATATCTCAAAGGGATCATATAGGTTCATTTACTGAACCGGAAGGCATGAGCTCACTCATGAGATATTGGGAAGAATTAAATTTCGTGCACGGTCGTCTCGCTTTGGAAGCTGGACTGAATTTGTAGGTTTGATTTATTCTTTGGAAAGTATGTGATCAATACGTAGGTATGATATATGCTTTTGGACAGTATATGATCGATATCGACTCCCAATGATCGAATGAGAAACTTACTGATAAAACCATGAAGTAGACAGTATAATCCAACACTTCGGGTTTATTCTGAGTCTTCCAGTATACAGGATGTACAGGTATTGGGAATACCTGAGGGTGATGTGATCATAAACGATTGTATAACCATGATGCTTCCATTCCTAAGGAGTGATGAAACGAGTCTGGATTTTAGTGACTCCTCTCAGTAGAGAAGTACTCTTATCTTGGTCCAATTGTTGGACATTGATCTGAATGTGATTCAAATGCAATGAGAAGATTGGATTTGCGATCTTGATTTAATCAAGCATCTATGGGAGGCACGCGATCTGGATTTGAGATATGATCTCAATATCCAAGTCACTATACGTGGAACAATATAATCGCCATGTCCTTATCTCCAAGTATTCGCGGAGAAATCACATTATCCTTGAAAGAGTTCATGCATAATTTCATTGTTGATATGTGTATCCGAGCATTGAGAAAATTGATAATTAAATGTCATTTAGTTATCTTGAATAATATGAATTTGATTCATATATTGAAAAGAGAGTTATCTAAGATAATGAAATGTGATTTAATAATCAAAGATGTGAATAATGTGAATGCGATTCATGTTATTTGAGAATAAGAGAATGGAAATACAAGATGATTAAATGTGATTTACATGAATATGAATAATGTGGATAGCAATATCCATATTAATTATATATATTATAAATGTGATTTATAATATATAAGAGAGAGATGTTTGTAATTTACATTTGTTAATTAAATGTTAATGTGAATTGGATTCACATTGGACATTAAATTGAAAATGTAATTCACATTTTATTTTGGGCTGTGAATATGATTCACAAATTTCCAATGGCAATATTGCAATATTCACAAATGATTATGAATTATTTTGTCGAATAATTTACAACAATTGTTGTGTAAATAATTGGAGACATATGGAATCATGCAATCTTGAGTTTGCATTGAGATTCCCACTTTCCTAATAGGAGAGGGGGGACGGCCACCAATCCCTAAAGGAAAGGGTGGTCGTCCACTCTTCCTATATGGAAGGGAGGAGCCTCCTTTCCATTATCTCCAATATGAATTGATTTAATTTGGTGATTGAATTATATTGATTTATCAATATAGATTTAATCTAGATTAAATTAATTGTTGTTGGTTTATACCAATACAAATCTTAGCCGTTAAAAGAAACACAAATCAATGAGAGCCATTGGATTTGTGTTGCCCATGGATTGAGATCCATGGATCCCAAAATATTATAAAAGAAGAGGCACCCCTTTGCTCTTCTTTACACACAACATACAAGAGAACATAAGTCTCTCTCTCTCTTTCTCTCTCTACACGTCTACTCTCTCTCCCTCTCATGTGGTCGTCCACCAAGGATGCCCTAGAGAGGTTCTCCATCGCCGTAGCGTCGTCGTTATGCTGCCCGATCATTTGCTCGTGGATCTCCATCTCCTTCGATGCGCCTCGCTCGTGAAGAAGACATCGGATCTCATGGGTCGAGATCAGGAGATCCGCCACTTGGATCATCAACATGGCTTGCGAGAAGCACGTGATTCATCCCCGCGCTCGCAAGTGTCTCCTCTGTCAGATTGGACTTGAGACAAGAGGTCTCTTCGTTTAGAGTCTCGATCGCAACCACGCTTCAAGAGGTAATCCTATTACTTATTTGTGGTTTAGACGAAACGATCTGATAAGTGTTCTTGGATCATGTGGTTTCGTCACATGAAAAAATTTTAATTTCCACTGCATAGAACAACTAGTGCGACTAGTCGTTCTTCGTCGTATTCTATACGGTGCTTATGCTTCCGTGATGCGCTTGAGGATCTAACCTTATCCTTCATAGTGTAGGCCACCAGAGGACACACTGCAATAATTTCAATGTCGTTATGTCATCAGAGTGGTGTCCACCAGATTCGAGCTAGTGATAATGCTCGAGGATACTATGATTCTCCTCTTGTGGGATACACTGGTACCAAATGTATTCTGCTCCTTCACTGAATAATAGAAGGTCTTCCCATTGGTAAAAATGGATTTGGGACAAGAACTTTCCCTTTCTTATCTTTGTCCAATCTTTTAGAACTACACCAGATACAACATAGTTCACAATATTAGCATACCATGGAATGAATCAACGGGAAGAACGACACGTCAAGAAATGTTCCTGTGATGGGTTTACTGCTCATAGGAGTTTGTTGATGTTCAATTCTGGAGAGGTGATCTGCTACCACAATTTGAACTCCAATTTTGTATTTGATTTCCATGTGGAACTGCTAGGGGAGAAGGATCCATCTAATCAATCTTAGCTTTGCATCCTTCTTACGCTATAGAGACTGGATAGTAGTGTGGTCAATATAAATTATGACATTAGATCCAAGAAGATAGGATCTGAACTTCTCATGGGCAAAAACCACATCCAGCAACTCTTTCTTGATAACAATATAAGTTTCGCTATGCTTCATCTATTGTTTTGATAGTGTAGTGAATGGCATAGGGCACTTTGTCTTTCCTTTGTCCTAACATAGCTCGAACTGCAAAGATTGATGCATTCGTCATGATCTCAAGGGTAGAGACCAATCTGGCAGTTGTTGGATGGAACCTTGAGCTACTAGCTCCTTTTACCGATTGAAAGATTGGCGAACCTACTGATCCATTAAACTCGATCTCCATGCACAATAAGTTAGTTAGAGGTCAGGCAATGCAGCTGAAATCTTTGATGAATCATATGTAGAAACCAACATGCCCTAGGAATGACCTCACATTTTTGACATTCTGAGGTAGCTCGAGATTGGTGATCACATCCACCTTTGTTGGGTCGATTTCCATGCCATGCTTGGAAACGACATGGCCTAGTACTATCCCTTTATTGACCCTAAAATGTCTCTTTTCCCAAGACAGTACGAGATTAACTTCTCAGCATTTCTGAAGTACTCTATCAAGGTGCTCAAATATAAGAATCAAAGATGTCAACATAGATATAATATTCATCCATAAACACCTCGAGAAAACTGCCAACAATATCGGTGAAAACTGCAAGCAAGCATCTTTGGAATGTGGCAAGTATATTGCACAAACCAAATGGCATTCTCCTAAAAGTGTAGGTATCGAACGAGGAAAGTGGAAGTAGTCTGCTCTTGGTCCTCTGGGGTGATTTCCACTTGGTTGTACCCAGAATACCTATCCAAAAAAGTAGAAGACCTCCTTACCAGCCAATCCTTCCAAAACATGATCAATAAATGGTAAGGGGAAGTGGTCCTTCTTCATTGCAACATTATTGCATCGGCAATCAACACACAAACACCAGGATGTTGGTACCCGAGTTGAAATCTCCTCTTCTCTTTCACTTATAACCACGGTGAGCTCTGATTTCTTCGAAATTGCATGCAAGGCACTCACCCATTTGGAATCTGAGATGGGATAAATGAAGCATGTGTCACACCATTTCGTGATTTTCTTCATGACGACATCCCACAAGTTAGGGTTCAGTCTTCTCAAAACTTCTCAAGATGTCTTGCATCATCTCCCAAATAGATGTGGTGTAAACACATAGCAAGATTTATCCCATGGAGGTCTAATACTTGCCAACCAATTGCCTCGTAGTTTTTCTTTAGAACATCAAGCCATCGATATTTCTGATCCAGGGTCAGCTTACTACTGATGATGACTAGATAAATCTTCTCTGCACCCGTAGGGAAAGAACACTTGAGACATGCTGGAAGTGGCTTTAAATTGATTCTGATCTATCCTGCTTCTCAATCACTTCAAAAACTGAACTTGTATGTGAATGATATTCCATGATTTTGGAGGTGTTGCTCACCACTATTACTCGTGTCTCAGCTTACAATGTGCCGAATAAATCACTAATCAATTCATTGTGTTCAATCTGGCATGAATCTTCTGAATTAAAAAGATGCATCAACAAATCGGAATTGTCCTCCCAGTTGACATGGGAGCATGTATTGATTGTGCTTTCTAATTCCTCCTTAAGAGAGATGATTTCCAGAGTCTTTGTATCATTCAGAGATAATTTAGTATCTTGGCTTTCTGCAATAATGTCATTGTATGCTTCAGACGATAGCAAAATGTGATCTACTTAGACCCATAGTCAACCATGGCCTCCGCGGTTCATAGGAATGATCGATGAATAATAATCATGGTCTAGAGTAACGGTACAATATAGTATCAAGGACTACAAAATCAATAGGAAACTACATGTCCTGCAATGTTACAACAACATCCTCCAACAGACCTCAGGGCCACTTGATTGATCGATCAACGAAGTGAAGGATCGTCTTTGTATGTTTCAACAGATCAAACCCAAATTCCAAAAGTATTGATGAGGGCATGATGTTGATTGAAGATTTGCTATAAAGCAGAGTTCACTCGAAGACTTGGTCAAAAATCTTGCATCTGATTAAAGTAGATCCTTTGTCTGGCTTCTTTTATGGGAGATTGTTGATTGTCGCAATTGTAGCCATGTGAGGACATACTTTTCAACTAGCTGGCATATGTTATTGTGGTTCCATAAATGCTTGTTCGTACATGCTTTCTTCAAACCCTTCTTTTCAGCAAGCATATATTCCATGGCTTTCGTCAAAGGTAGTTCAATAGTCAAAATTTTCATGATATCCGCAAAACTTGGATCAAATAATGCATTTTTTTATTTTACAATTTTTTTTGGATTTTTCAACTGCATCAAGAAAAGGAATATGTACAGAACAGAAATGAAAAGTAGTTTTCTTATTTACATCAATATTCATGTACACGATATCGTGTACAACTAGACTGCAAAAAGGTGTATTGTCTTGAGAATGGGGTGGACGTCCAAAAATATGGTCTCTACTCCGTCGATGGCACTGGATCGGTTGATGGGGTTGGCTCCTCCATAGTTGGAATGGCTTCACTTCGACTGCGATCATTTTTTTAGTCTTTTCCCTTTTCCCAAATTTTTCGGTTAGCTTTGTTGGTAATGGTGGCTGGTGGTAGCTGTTACGGCTCAGCGTTCTTCTTCTTCCTCACCCGGACCTGTGGCTGGAACGACTGATGCTACAAATGATGATTCACCAGATGAAGCTTTATTCTTCATTCTAATAGTGGCAGATGAAGGCAAGGTCCTACTACTCCTGAGAGTAACAACATTACACAAAACCAGATAACAATCATCTAACTCTATAGGCACATACAGGACATCACATTCTACATGTTGTTTTCACTTAAAGTCATTAGGTTGGGATTTAACGTAGGCTGGAATTGGAGTTTTGGTGGTTGTTGGGTCATATAGCTTCTATGTCATTTCTGCTAAAACTTTTACTAACTGGGCTAAGAAATCGAGGCTCAGTGTCAAAGGAACCGCCTCGGATGGTTCAGCATGCTGACCACGTTGTCGCTGATTATGTTGAGGATTCCGGTGGTTGGGTGTATAATGATGCTGAGGTGGAGGAAGGTGATATTGTTTGTAATGAGGAAGGGGTAGTGTTGTTGAGGTGTATCCGCATATAAATGATACAGTCGGTAGTCACAGTACTGCAGTTGCTAGTACTATTGGTTCTATCTCCAATTATTATGATACTACGGAGGCTGGTGGTTTGAGGCTGAAAGGACTGGACAAATCTCCCCCCTTTATGCTAAGGGAATGAACAAGGATTTACAGGCTAGACCTGTTGAGATCTTCTTGGATGATCCAATTGTGTATCATTGGTCCAAACGCCTTTTACCTCTTAAATGAGAGGCAGTGGAGGGGAGAATGGATCATAAGAAGGTTGAGGTTATGGTTAGTATACCACACGTTGTTGCTGATGTTGTGCCTGGTCGAGACTCAGCATGTAATGCACGTGCAGGACCACCAACAGCTATGGACTGGTTGAGGCTAGTGTTGCATGGGTTGCTCTTCTTTCTATTCAGTTGGAGTCTTGGATGATGGGGTCGCCGACTGGCAGGAATGGATGGTACTCATCAACAACTCCATTTGCTTGGTGATCTGATCCGATTTGTCCAGATTCTAAGTGATTTGTTTAATTACTACTAATTTCTCAAAATCTTGTGGTCATTTTTCAATGATGTCTTCTTTGGACAGATGGCCCCCAATAGTACTAAGGTTGGAGATTTCATCTATGTTTGCTTACTGAGACCTTTTCTAATGGATAAGTTTGTGGAAGATCTAGGGTTGCCTCTGATATGCATTGGATGAAGAGAGGGAGGTCTCTCCTTCAGCCATTTCCTTGAATATTTTCCAGATGACATCTTCATCCTTGTTAAAATGGGATCTACCACATGTTGTATTTACAAGTATCTGACTCTCTGTAATCAAGCCCCTGAAGAAGTGTTGTACCATGCTGGTCTTCGGTATATCATGGTGGGGCATTTTACCTGTAGATCTTTGAATCGCTCCCTTGCTTCATGAATGGACTCGTGGGTATCTTGGGAGAAGCTGCTAATCCAGGCTCACATCTGGTTGAGCCGAATGAGAGGGTAAGACTTGTCGAGGAATGCGAACTAAAGATCCTCCAACATCGTCATGACCTTTCCTTGATCGTTGACCCAATATAGGGACTTATCTTGGATACTGAATGGAAATGCAGGCATCTTGACTATACCTAACAAGATATTAGGGTAGTACATGGTTCCATAAATGCGAGGAAACTACTGCAGGTGAATGTAGGGTTCCTCATTGGTGTTTCCATGAAAGGTAGGAGGAAGATCAAGGAGTTGAGGCTTAACCTCAAAGTGAGCATGCACCGGAGGGATGCAAATCAACTTGTTCATCTAGTTGTCTCAAGGATTTTGACTTTGTTTCAGTATAAACTTTGGAAGTCCTTCTTCCTCTCGATCATCTCTGGGAATCTCATCCTCTCTTCCTCCTCTTGGTCGGTTCCTTATATCATTCAGCATCTCTAGAGATGTAGTTTGTTCCAATGCTTTCTTAGTTAAATTGAGCATTTACTAGATTCTGGTTAGGTGCATGACACTGCTCTAGTTGTGGAGGTTATTGTCCTTTTCCTTTTCCACCTTAAGGAGCCATCTCAAGGTTTGAGTCTGATGAAATGAACTTTGGATTGGGATCCAGGTCTAATTCTATATGTTATGCAAGAGGTATCCCAATCAGACCAACTGTGAAACTAAATACCAACTGAATTAAGAAATATTAGATTATGGTCAATCCCATATAGTTGTGAATGAAGTAAAAGATGTAGACCGAAATCGACCTCCATTCGCAACGAGCAGAAATGGAACAAGAGTGCTCTCGATTTATTGAGAAGTGAAAAAAAGATGATGGGTTTAGAGATCGATTTGCAAGGTCCGAACTGGTTCTCGGGAGTCTCCTCGAATTATTAACGATGTCGAGCTCAAGGAATCGATGTAGGTGTCGGCAAAGTCCCGACTGGACCATTCATGGATCGACATCATGGAGGAGAAAAAAGATCGATGCACAAGGAAGGATATGATGGTTAAACATGGAATAAAAGGAATGTAAAATAGTAAAAAGGTATATATATGTTCATGGTGTCAAAGAGGAAACACATAAGATAGAATTTATGCAAGTACGCAGGACGATATATATATATAGAGAGAGAGAGAGAGTACACAATACAAAATTGGGTTCACCAACTCTACACATGTGAAGTCATAAAGGATCGGGTATTTTTTTCTTTTCATTTTTCGAGTTGTTATTTCAGGCATATATTTTAGCAAGCCTTAGATGCTTACCCTATTGGAGCGAGAGTACTGCCAGAAAAGCATCTTGTACTTGTCCTCCTCCTTTATAACCTACAGTCATCACTTTTTAATGTCCTTGTAACCCTTCTGGATCCCTACTCCGCCAAAGAATGAGAGTGAGGAAGTCGATAGCAAAAGTCACTAATTCGGACCATGCTCGTAACAAAATCACACATGAGCATACAAAGACCTACTCGGACATGAGACGATGAGGCATACACACCCATGAGGGTATGGACTAAGCTCAGTACTTCTGACAAGGTTGACATTCTACACAAGGTGATAACACCTCATTGACCAGGTCCTACTCGTCCACTTACGATAGAAGCACCGCTACTTCAAAAATCCAAACGATACACAAGGCAGTTATAAGCTGGATTTTGTGCTCTAATCCTTGGCAGGTTGCGTCGCTCATGGGAGAGGTTTTAGTCCCCTCCTAAGGTACGTGAAGATAATGACTGCTTTACCAACCAAAAACAATGAAGTTCATTACAAACATTAATTAAAGTAAAAGTTTATTTAGCAGTCCCCTAGTTTTAGACTTTTTTAGTTTTCACTTTTTTTTGGATATTTTGCATGCAAGATCCTAATGATTTTGTGAATTTTCATTTAAGTCCTAGGTGATAGAAGTTAGAGGGAGATAGCGATAAATTTGTGCTAGTCGATTCAATGATGGAAATCTCACCATAGAATTTAAGATGCATGTAGAGTTACAGGACTTACAGTGCTTCCCATCTCTCTCCATATGGTATGGAAAACAGAATTTTGAAACCTATCTGCAAGGAGGTGTGCAATCAATTAAATATCCCTAAGCATGAACTTCTAATAGTCGTTAAGAACCAAACGTCAATTATTCGGAAATGAACCTGAGAGTCCCATCTTGGAGATACCTTGATGCCCGCCTTATGAATCCACGATTCATCATCTCAATATCTTGATCTTAGCAAAGTCCCTGAGTAAAATCCCAAATAAATGTACATAAAATCATTAAATTAACAAAATGACTATCGTAAATAAAACACACTAATTATTGTATATTAGATTGTAGTAAAAAAAATAACAATAAAAAACCGCAAAATTAAAGGAGTTTTTCACTTGTAAGTAGCCCAAAACTTCATGTATTTTTAATAATTTCATTTCAATTCTTTTTTCTCTAATTCTTTCTTTAACTTGCTCATAACAATGTATATAAAAATACAAAAATAAAAACAAATTTCACAACAAATAAAAGCTCCTAGTTCCCAAAGAGAAAAGGCCGTAACGACCTACTTCCAAGCCAAATACCCGCTCCGTAACTGACTTTTAAAGTTCAAGTTAGAAAATTATTTATCCAACAGAAGTGGTTTCATTAAAATCAGAGCTCATTTGCAAAAGTTGGATTTTGGGACCTAGATGTACATTGTATGTTATGTATATATTCGTTCTTTCTTTATTTTATGTTTTATCTTTCTTGATTACTAAAAATACAAAACAAAATCATGCTTGTGTTATATTTTGATTATAGTATTTCACTGTATTTTTTTCGTTGTAAATACCTCTTATTAAAAAGACAAAAAAATATATATTAGAAAAGCAAATAAAAAAATGTACATGATGTTTGTCTTCTTTTGTAAATTCTCCACTATTTATTTTCTTCTCTTTTATTCAATTGTATTTAAAGTATCCTACTTTATTATTTATTTATTTGTTTTACATTCTCTACAATAACCACCATTCAACTCCATTCTACCACCAACCTCCATTCAACCCAACCATTTTTTAAACCTCCCATTCAATTCCATTAATAATATAACCTCCCACCACTTTAATAACCTCTCTTTTCATCCTCTTTATATACATCCCATCCTCCTTAATTTGCACTTGATCCATCTTTATGTGAGGAGAGCCTAGTTCCCAGAGTTGAATCGGTGACAGCAACGCAACCGCGGTCGAGCGATGACAGCCCTCTCTCAAGTGAGGTCCGTTAGATTCTTGGCCAACATCGCAGCCGCGTACGTGCGCTGCTCGAGCTCATCGCTCGCCGGCGATTCAAGCGAAAATCGTGCTCTCGTGAGCAAATCATAGGCGATCGTCTCCATCGTAAGTAAGTTTAGTTTCATCTTATCATTATTTTTATCTTTGCAATTTTTTAGTCCATCGCATTACCATCCATATACCCACATTTGTTCATCTTCATCACCATCATCACATATTTTTCCATCATGTGCATCCCCTGATTAACAAAACAAGAAAATATAAAAAAAATAAAACAGAAAAGTTATTATTACTATTATAGCAGAAAAAAATAAAAAAAAATTTAAAAAAATGGAAGGAGGAAGGAGGCAACAGCCGCTATCCCTCTTCCCCTCCAACCGGCTCGCCGCCGCCGCCCCACCTCCCCCATTGTCGCAGCCACCGTACCAGCACTTCCACGTCGCGACCAGCAGCTCGTCCACCCGCGCCCCCTGCACGCATCCTCACCGTCGGTGGGCAGCTCCCACCACAGGCCCCTCCGCCGTTCAAGCTGCGCTCACAGCAATGCACCACCATCACTGCGCACGACCGTTGGTCGCCATCCGCCACCCCGCGCCCGTTCACAGCGGCACCACCCCTTGCCTCCGTCCTTCCCGCCGCGCTGCCGACCCGCACCGTCGTACCCTTTTGGGTTCTCCCATCGTGCGTTAGCAAGGAAGAAGAAGGTCCAATTTCCTTTTAATTTTTTATTGTAAAATTTGCATATTTTATTGGCAAAGTGTTTGTAATTACATAACAGCCTCTGTACATAAGTTGCTTTGTAATTTTAGTTTCTGTATTTGCACCGATAACAGTATGTTTGGCTTTTAATTTGGGCATCAATCTTAAATCATTTTATTCAATGGAAAATGGCATTGTGTTGAGAAACTAATTGTCTACATTTTGAAAATTTATTTGTATTTTTGTGAGTTTTGGATAATAAATTAAAAATATCTAACTGAAATTTTGCATATTTTACCCATTCTATACTCATAAATTGATATCTAACTCACGGTTTCTCTAAAAATTCTTAAGAAATCAGGAATGATTCCTTAACTTACGATCTAATTAGTGTCATCCAAAGTGGAGTTGTCCTATGTCTGAAATAAATCATAGAGTGATTTTTGTATTTGATTTTTAATTAAATCCACATACATCCTTTTCACAAAATTTCAACTCTCGAGGATTCCTTATAAAAATACATATATGAGATAATTTGCTCTCTGTCTAATTTGAGAACTGGATTTGTTAGGAATTAGTTACTCACTGTCACACTATTTTCACTAAAAAATCCATAAAAAATTCATATTTTGTCAACAAATTTCAAAAATATTATTCTAGTATCTGTGCGTCATGTTTTTATTGCAGTAAAATTTTCATCATTTTTGCTTCTTGTTTGTGTGAAAAATTGCGAAAAAACCCATAAAAATTGTGCATTTCTCATTATTGCATTTTAACCCTGAAAAATACAAAAAAATATGTTTTACATTCATCACTGGATTAGGATTCTAGGAAAAATATAACTGGGCTAAATTTGTCTTATTTTCTACTCAAATTAATTTGGCTAAGTTGTATGCTTTCTTAGTTTATTAATTCAGCCGCATTTGCATTTGCATTTGTTTTTGCACTAAAAAATCTGAAAAAACAACGCTTGGAAATCTAGACCTAACTTTTCAAATTAACCCCAAGTTGTTCCTTTGCCTCCCTGTGTTCGACCCCAGACTTGCCCGGGATATAAATTAAAGCAGAGACACTCTTCACGGAGATCCTTCTCTCGGTTCTGACCGAATCGCTAAGTACATGTACTACAACGTGCCCGAATTAATCATCGTATTTAGGGACTCGTCAGAAGGCATCGTTGCCGGGGAGGCAAATGGATTAGGGATCAATTTAAAAATTAGGATTTAGGTTTTCATATACTCGAGTAGTTTGACCCCCGAGCCACTTGTAATTATCCATTTTTTGCAATTATTTTTCTCTACATTTTTTATATATTTTTTTTGTTTATCTCTCTAATATAAATCTTATTTTCCTTGTGAGGGCCTGATGGACTCGGAGTACATCGGAGGTCGACGGACGCGACGCACGCCAACTGCTGAAGAGTTAGGAGAATATATTTATCTTTGAGAGGATTTTTGTAATTGTTGTCTTGCAATTATTTAAGTAGCTTGCTCATTTATAGCATCTCTTGTTTGAGATCTCATGCATGTAAAAAGACTTGGACATCATTTGTGGTGTGTCGAGACCTGTTTCACTCTTCAGTGAGGGTGGGGCTCGACTTGAGTGGCGAAATTAAGGATTAGGCACACAGTAGTTTAGAATTAAATTTGTTTGTGCCCATCGTAATTTAGGCCACGCATATCCTAGAAGATTCACTTATCTTATAAGATTCATAATGAGACGTACTTAGACACGTACTACTTAGATCAAAATTAAATCAATTCTTCCCCGCTAATAGTATACTATTTAGGTGCGGTTTTCTCGATTTGCATGCATTTAGTGTAATATTTACAAATTCATTTTTTCATAATGCGTGAAGAGTGCTGGGATTCACTGTAAGTATACCTTCTTCTAAGCATGCATCATAGTTTTATGTTTGCATTCTGATTTCCGATTCCCCTCTTGTTTTACAACTTAAGGTCCAAAAGGAAATTGGGACTGAACGGTAGACGTGTTTGTGTGTTCAGATAAATTTCAAGTGATAACCTAAACTTTAATATTGGGACTGAATTGAGCGAGTCGATTAGAAAAATTGGAATAAAAAGAACCCCTGTTCTTGGGTGCATAAAGTCCTCATTGTTTGTTTTACTTGCAAGTGATAGAGAGAGACGACCCTAGGATAGAGCCAAGCCAGGATTTATTACTTACTATTGGTTCTTTATTTTTATGCGATTAGCTACTTTTCAGTGAGGAATACGGGTAGTCGTATTTATACGGTCTGGACTTCCCTAGAAGAGTGGGAGGTTTATAGGGCGCATTAGTCCTCAAGGAACGGGTTCAGTTCTGTACTTACTCCTATACTGGCTGAAAGTAGCTCCAACTAGTCGTAAGAACCGGGTCAGTCTGTAGGAAATTACGGGCACCTAACAGCTCATTAATCTTTCCAAGATTGTATTTCTCACCAACTAAAATTGACAAGATAATTCGGTCGAACTCTTACGGCCATCACGTATTGAGTTGGTGAAACTGAGGGTTTGAATTATGTTTGTATTGTGTGAGTTTACTCTGTACATTTACGTGCACCGTAGAACTAGCTCCATATTGAATATCGTGTTCTAATTGGTTCTTTTAACATCGAATATGACTGATTGGGTGGATATTTATTCGGACTTTGCGAATCTCTTGTTGAACCCTCCAAGAAGTATGTCTTCATAGGTCCATGCGCAACTTGGTCCGACCTGGACTCATGACCCTCTTGAGCCCAGGATCATGCACTATGGGGATGGTTACTCTCAAACCATTCCATTTCTCTCTTCCCACCTCACCGAGGAAGACTTCGCCTCGGTGAGAATATCTTGATTCATAAATCCTCTTCTAATCAAGAATACTGTGATGATGTAGGCCATAAAGAAGATTCAAGGAAAATGCCTCCAAAGAAGAAAGACGAGGAAGAAGAGAGTCATGAAGACCCGATGAGAATGATATTAGCCAGATTAATTGCATCTGAGCAGCAGCATGCACTTCTCAGAGATCAGATAGTACAGTTAAATGTTGGGGTCGAACCACCAATGGATGAGGCGTATAACCCCAGACAATAGCAAATTCGGAAGTACTTGAGTCCGACCGAACTCACTGTTGATTTTGAATTGAAGCCGCATTTTCTGAACTTGCTGCCACGCTTTGATGGGAATGCTTCTGAGGAGCCATATGCATTCCTAAGGGACTTTGAGCTCATCTGTGCTAACTTAAACATAATTATGTTAGCCGGGATTATATTAGGCTTAAATCCCTTCCATTTGCCTTGGGTGGAAAAGCCGACTACTGGGTGAAAAATCTTGGGATTACCGTCACCACTTATGCCCAGTTCAAGGACCTGTTTCTGAAGAAGTTCTACCCGTTGAGTAGAACTAACATGATGAGGATGCGAATTACGAGTTTTTTCCAATTATCCCACGAAGCCTTATGTGATGCTTGGGAAAGATTCAAGGACATCTTGTAGAAGTGTCTCTATCATGGATTAGATGACAATATCTTGGTCCAATTATTCTTCACTGGTCTCAACCCTGAGATGCAGAGTTTAATGAGCGTTGCCTGTGGAGGCAGCTATACATCACGAGGAGAGGATACTGTCTGGAGAGTATTCGAGCAGATGGCTGAAACTAGCCGCTCACAGATGGCCAACAGGGCCTATACACCATCCCCCAGTTCACTCTCATCTGGAGGGGGAAAATCAGTTGTAGTCGATCTCCCTCAGGACCTGATCCCTAGCATGCGACTCCTTGCTAACAAGCTTACTGTAATCGAGAGGATTGAAAGGAGAATTGATGAATTGGATCGGAGCGTCTCCAAGATTCCAAAACAAATGGAGGAGTTGAATGATAGGGTATCTAAGATAGAGATACATGCCGTGATTGCACCCTCTGCTCTCATATACCGAGATCACCATATTCAGGACCAGTTGGTGTCAGGGCAACCCCAGCCATGGGAGCAGGACCAATCCTACACCCATTCTTTCCAGCAGACACCTCCATTAGCAGAGAAAGTTCAGGAGGAGCCTCCACTGGTTTGGGAGGTGAATGGAGTATGGTATACTCAGGACCCTGCCAGGCAGGGAAGTACGAGAGACCGACAAACCTACCAGTGTCCCCTGACCTTTCATAACTCCACATTCACCTCCACACCACGTCCTTCACAGCAGAGACCTTGATTCTAGCCACCCCAGCAACAAAGGCAGCAGTACCAGCAGTATGGCCGATAGGGCCATTACCAGGAAGGTTAGCAGGGCCCGCAACCCTAGCAGCAGCAGCAGAGGCAGTACTCTGGCTAGCAGGGCCAGTCTTCCCATTCTTCCTCACAGTCGTATATGCTTCCTTCATCGTCTAGTCCCGTGGATATTCAGCAGCAGATACTCAACGAGCTACGTTCCTACAGGAACGAGATTAATGACTTACAGGTGGATGTCAACGGCCTGTCCAGATGGCGAGATAAGCAGACTGCTCCCACTACCCCTATCCTAGCCCAAGTTCAGGCTAACCTTAATAGACTGAACCGGTCTAGTTCTCAGCAGCACTTTGGTAAGGTATACTATTCATCATCTCCTGGTTTTGAACATGAGATTCTTTCTTGTGACGAGGCTAACCGCATGTCACTCAGGAGCGGAAGGACCGTGACCGTACCTGACTGGGAAAGGGACACAAGAAGGGGCATCTCTGGAGCTCTACCTTAGGAGTCTTCAGAGGACGAGGAGGAGAGGCATCTTATTTCGGAGCCCCATCAATAACATTTGAGGATACCTACTCAAGGAGCCGAGAGGAGGAGGAGAGCACGTATGCAACATCGGTAGCATGGATATTCTTCTAAGTCTATGGAGGACCTTACATCTCCGGTTGCAGTGGATACCACTCCAGCTTCTATTCCACAACCTATAGCAGATAGTTTTTATTTTAAGTCCATGTTGCATCAAAAAGATTCGTGTATGAAGAACTTTGTTTCAGTTAATGCCAAGAATGATATTTCAGTTCATGATTCAGTCTCTTCATCCTCGTTTTCCCTATCTTCAATCCCTTTCCCCCGTGCTCTTACAGTAGGAAAGCGCATCAAAAAATTAAGAAAAATGACCCCGATATGGCACGGTTTTGTAAAGAAAATATCACTATAAAAGTGCCATTTGATGAATATATGGCTAACCATCCTGCATTCCAAAAATACCTTTAAGGTGAGATGCACACCTACAAGGGTTAGTAGGAAGAAAGATAACCGAAATATAAAGACACATGTCTTATCAGTAGCCACAACCTATTGTCTCAAGAATCAGACTTTGCCAAGGAAAAAGAGAGACATGGGTGCTCACTATGTGGAGAGTCGTATTGATGACATTGCGTTTGCACGCACGCTCTTAGATAATGGTTCTTCAATCAACTTACTTTCCTTAGCATTATATCAGAAATTGGAGTTGGGACCACCTCGTAAATCTAGGGATCTACTCCAATTCGCAGATCGTTCCATGAAGAGACCTAAGGGTGAAGTGAAGAACGTAGTTGACTCAATTGAGGGGCAGAACTATGAAGTTGATTTCATAGTCTTGGACATGGAGACCCCCAATCATTGGAGAGAATCTCAAGTCATTCGCAGGCGGCCCTTCCTTAGGATCACAGGCGCAGTTTTCGATTATGGTATGGGAATGATGAAGTTCCGTTCTCCAGGCGGAGAAGTGAACCTTGAGATGAAACAAACCAAGTGTCAGCGACCTGATTCAGAGAGTAGTAAAGAGTACTCATCTTTAGAGGTAGATTGCAAAAGGATCAGCATAGTTGGGATTTGGGGACAGATTCCTTCAGGACAAAGTGAGTCCCTTTCATCTGGAAAGGGCATAGTGGGTGATGCAGTTTCCCAGGTATTGTCTGATCTTGTGAGAGATGCATTTACTTATCCCCATGATGACATAGAGGTCCATCAGGATCTGTCAGTTCCATCCTCTTCGGAACGATCATGGGACATATATGATGAGTCGGGCACGTCTTTGGCCGAACTACCATGTTTCTTTGGCGATTCGACTCCCCATACTTCTGAGTTGGTGGCGAGTACTACTCAGCTTAGCCCACCTTTATGTAGCACGGAACCAGATTCAGATTCAGTTCAGCCAGATTTGATTGATGATACCACACTGCCAGAACTGAAATCACTACCTCCTACACTCACGTATGCCTTCTTGCGGGACCCAAAGAGAGATATCCTATCATCATTAGCTCAGACTTGACTTTAGAATTGGAGTCTAGGTTGTTAGAGCTCTTAGAGAGGAACCACAAAGCAATAGGCTGGACAGTGTCGGATCTCATGGGGATTAACCCTGCTCTCTGCGCGCATCACATTTTTACTGAAGATAATGTGAGACCTTCTCGTTAGATACAAAGGAGACTTAACCCCAATCTACGGGAAGTGGTGAAGAAAGAGATTGAGAAATGGTGCAAAGTAGGGTTTATATACCCTATTTCTGACTCCAAGTGGGTGGCCCCACTTCATGTTGTCCCGAAGAAGTCGGGAATTCATATGGTCACCAATGAGGAGGGGGTAGAGATCGCGACACGAGTACCCACGTCGTGGCGTGTCTGTGTTGATTACAGGCACATGAATGCTGCGACCAAGAAAGACCACTTTACCTTACCTTTTATTGATCAGATCTTGGAGAGACTCGCAGGGAAAGAGTTCTTCTGTTTTCTTGAAAGGTATTCAGGCTACAACCAGGTACCTATACCACCCGAGGACCAGGAAAAGACCACATTCACATGTCCATTCAGCATGTATGCTGTCAGGCGCATGCCATTTAGGCTCTGCAATGCCCCAGGCACATTTCAACGGTGCATGATAGCCATATTTACCGATATGGTGGGAGATTTCCTGGAAGTGTTCATGGAAGACTTCTCGGTCCATGGTGATTCTTTTACTACATGTTTAGCGCACTTTGACCGAGTCCTCACGAGGTATAGAGAGGTGAATCCGGTACTCTCCTGGGAGAAGAGTCACTCTATGGTGACGGATGGTATCGTGTTGGGGCATGTCATCTCCAAAAGGGGAATGGAGGTTTACCTTGCCAAGGTGGAGGTGATCAAGAAACTTGATCCACCTACCAACGTGAAGCCAGTGCGGTCATTCTTAGGGCATTTTGGATTCTATAGAAGATTCATTTAGGATTTTTCAAAGATCTCCGGCCCACTGACTGAGGTCTTAGGGAAAGACACAGAGTTCGTTGTAGATCACAGGTGTCTAGAAGCCTTTGAGATCTTGAAGAGGAAGATTCGTGCCTCGCCTATCCTACAGGCTCCTGATTGGTCTCTCCCCTTTGAGATCATGACTGATGCCTCAGATTTCGCTATAAGAGCTGTGTTAGGACAACAGCGAGAGGGGATCCCATTTGCGATCCACTACGCGAGCAAAGTATTAGATCCTACAAAGAAGAATTATACAGTGACTGAAAAGGAAATGTTCGAGTTAGTATGACCCCTCGAGAAGTTCAGATCATATATTTTGGGCTCTAAGGTGACAATTTACACAGATCACACAGCCATTCGATACTTAATGGAAAAGAAGGACGCGAAGGTGCGTCTTCTTAGGTGGATTTTACTCCTCCAGGAATTTGATTTGGAGATAAAAGTTAAACCTGGAGTGAAGAATGTTGTGGCTGATCACCTTTTTAGGATTGAACTTAAGGATTCTCCTGAATATGAGCGGATTAAAGAGACCTTCCCAGATGAGTCAATTATTATTACTGACTCACTCTCATGGTATGACAACATGGTGAACTATCTTGTCTCCAAGCAGGTTCCCCATGGTTGGACTAGGAGCAGCATTGATCGACTGAAGTCGGATTCGAGGAGATACAACTGGGACGATCTTTCGTTTTCTTCGAAGGACCACATTGTGTTTGGAGAAGTTGTATTCCTTTAGGAGGAATACCAGAGTGTCCTCGCATATTGTCATTCACTTGAGGCTAGAAGACACCATTCGGGAAAGAGAACCGCTCACAAAGTACTTCAATGTGGATTGTATTCGCTGACCTTATTTAAAGATGTTATTGATTTTGTATGGTCGTGCCCTATCTGTCAAAGGATGGGAGGGACAGTTCGACAGAGAGATGAGATGCCCATGCAACCGATGATTATTTGTGATGTTTTTGATGCATGGGGCATAGATTTTATGGGTCCCTTTCCCAACAGCCAAGGACATGAGTACATATTATTGGCGGTTGATTATTTATCCAGGTGGGTGGAGGCTATCCCAACCCGAACCACAGACAGCAAGATTGTCTGTAAGTTTGTGAGAGACCATATTATTGCTAGGTTCGGGGTGCCAAAAGTTTTGATATCCGATGGGGGTAGCCTTTTTGTGAACCGAGATATGAGATCTTTAGCTAAGGACTATGGATTTGAGCATAGAGTTACTAGTCCTTATCACCCATAGTCCAACGGCATGGTAGAGTTTCAAACAAAGAGGTGAAGAGTATTTTACAGAAATTGGTTCATCCCGATAGGAAGAACTGGTCTCAGCTCTTGGACCAAGTTCTGTGGGCCTATAGGACAGCCTAGAAGACACCATTGGGTACTTCACCATTTAGAATGATCTATGGCAAGCCATGCCATTTGCCCGCAGAGTTAATTCATAAATCCGAATGGGCAATTAAGAAGATTAATTGGAGTTGTCACCTAGGGAAGCTTTGTCGAGAGTTGAACTTGAACGAGCTCGTGGAAATCCGAAACAGGGCATATGACAACAGTTTGATTTATAAGGACAAAGTAAAGAGATGGCATGATCAGCACATTAGGTGCAAAGACTTTGTCCCTGGACAAAAGGTATGGTTGTTCAATGCTGGGTTGAAGATGTTCCATGAGAAGATCAAATCTAAATGGACGGGTCCCTTTGTTGTTAAGAAAGTGCACGAGAATGGAAGTGTAGAGATAGCCGATCTCACAGATGGTGCACAGTCTCATGTGGTAAATGGGCAACTGTTGAAGCATTTTGTTGATTCAAAGGAGCAGTTAGTCTAAGTCGACATCATCAACTTCATGCAGATTGAGCAAAGAGTAGACACATCATATTACTCTTCATGAAGATGCAGCATCAAGATTCAGCAGTTTAGAAGATTCATTCCACTTGTACATTCTACCTTCTTTGTATATTCTACAGATCACATCGATTCTCATACTTACTCCTGTCCTATACTTAGGCTGACCAGAGCCTATGTATAGGGGGAACCGATGCCCGCCGTGTCTATATACTCATCCATTTTTCCTCTTGACCTCGTCCGCCCCATTTTTGCTCCTCTTCTACACTTAGGCTGACCAGAGCCAAAGTATAGGGGGTGCGGATCGACTTCTATACTTTTTATTATTTTAGTCATCGTACGCTTAGCACGAGCTCTGTCTTTTTCTCGTTTCTTGTGCTTTGAGGAAATAACATAAGCTAAGTATAGGGGGCGTGTATATATTACATATATACTTTACCCATAGCTCGTACTTTCACGTATTTTTGTATATAGTATACAATAATTATGGAGTGGGTAAAAAAACCTTTTCAAAAAAAATATTTGCCCTTATTTGCTTAAAAAAACTTTTCAAAAAAATATCCTTTCTTATCTACCAATCTTTTGAAAAAAAACTTTTGAAAAAAAAACAAAACTTTTTTCTAAAAAAACTCTTTTTTCCCTTTGTTTTTCAAAAAAAACTCTCTAAAAAAATAAAAAAACTAACTAATAAGTTGGTTTAATCCCTGACACATTCACTTTCACACAAGACTTGTGTTGATCAAGAACACTTGGTTTTTGAGGTCCTGAGATTTTGAGTTAACCAGCCTTGGTCATCAGGGTCTTGGACTTAATTATTCACATTTCCCTAGTTTGAAAGATTTGTGTGCTATATTGCATGCTTAGTCTCTACCTTAAGAATATGATCAGCACCTCACATACACGACTGCAGTTATGATGAGATGATAGAAATTTCACTTGAGGAACCGGGATGAGGGATTTCAGTTTGGACTTGATTTGATGATGCTCGAGGATTGGATAAAATCAATAAAGGCTTCAGGAAACCTGAGTGTCAGCATCTTTAGCCAGTATGAGAACATGGTTCTTGTACTATCTCTTGACATTTACCTATGTGCCAGGGTGTGAATGACGAGTCCGAAATTCGTTGTGTTAAAAAGATGTGTTTATCATCGTGCATAAAAATATGATTTGTCGTTTGTTATAGGCGGCAAACGGAATCGGTCAAGAAAATAACCACATAAAATATTTATTAATTTTAATCAATGTGGTTTTATGTTTATTTTACTTGGACAAGTCCCAAGGTCGAACTTAAGGAGGCAAAGGAACAACCTAGAATTATGTATATCAAAATTCGTATGAGGTTTTCGAGGCGATCTTTTTTTGGAATTTTTAATGCAATAAAGGATGCAATATGCAATTTTGGTCTATTTTAGGGACTAAAATATCAATTATATTCAAACGATGTCCAAAAAATATGCAACTTGGCCACGATGAAAAATATGATGAAATGAATGCACTTAATTGTTTCCAGAATTTTTGGATGCAATATGAATTTGTTTTATGAATTTTCAAATGCAAACAGAATGAATTTCAATATTTAATTATAATAAATATTTAACCTAATTATTTTCAAAATACAAAATTATCTAAGATCTATCACTAGGTAATGGACCTCAGAAAAATCCTAATCCTCCAAAAACTAGTTTCAATACCTATTAAAAATTAAACACTGAAATATACAAAACGATTTTTATAGGGCGAACTATGCATGCAAATGCAACTCTTTT
Organism: Ottelia alismoides; assembly: GCA_037367405.1. Taxonomy (NCBI): domain Eukaryota; kingdom Viridiplantae; phylum Streptophyta; class Magnoliopsida; order Alismatales; family Hydrocharitaceae; genus Ottelia; species Ottelia alismoides. The sequence continues at coordinate 1,236,889 of JAZKJV010000862.1, read as the reverse complement.
TGGGCACAATGTCAGCACAATTAACTCTACAATATGTGATTTTTTGGGAATTTTATAGAAATGGTTAATCAAATATAAATTTCAGAGCACAAAGTAGGTAAAATAAGCTATTTTCCACAAATAATTAAATATTAATTAACCATCAATCACAAAAATGTCCACAATATGTCAAAATATAGAGAATTAATAGAGAAACATCATGTTATTTTTGGATAAATAAAATAATGCAGAACATATGTTCAAAATCAAAGGAAAAGTCAGGGGTACATATGCGATATAAATATAATAAATAAAAGTGCAGGGGGACTTATATTTAATTACCGATTAAGAGGGAGATACTTCTGCAAAATTGTCAGAGGCACATGCGATGCACGTGACCCCTGGTCGGCGGTGGCTGGTCTGCAATATAGAGGAGGTTGAGGGTGGTAACTGTAAATAACCCATTAGGTCACGTGCCTAGCACGTGACCTCTGGACTTGCTTGCAAACCCGTGCGTGGGGGCCTCGGGTCCAACGCCTGACCTGCGAGGCGCGGTGGCTCTAGCGGAGGAGGCGCTCCGGCTTGGACAGCGGCAGGGCTTGATAATGGAGCTATTGGTGAAGATGGACAGCTCCTCCTCCTGCGGTGAGTGGTTGATGATGACGACATTGGAGGTGAAATCTCATTGGCTTGACAGAGATGGCCCTAGAAGGTCAGAGTCGATGCAAATCATTGGGGGAGATGCTATATGTCGGGGAAGAAGCTCGATGAAGAATGGTGGCATTGTCGGTGCAGGTGGAGTTGTGTAAGGTCGAGGACAATGTTGTGTAGGCGTAGTTGACGGTGGTCGGAGATGGACGATGTTGTCATGGAAGTCGTAGGCTCAACAGCGACGTGTGACGGAGCGAAGGCATGTGCGGCGGAGAAGCTCCGTGGCTGCAACGAGGGCTGGGGGAGGTCCTCGGATCTCGCCTCTTAAGGTACCTTGCCGACGCTATCACCATGGCGAGGGGCAACCTATGTGCATCGACGGATGGCGTTGGTGGTCCTGGTGCTGGGTTTTAAATAGGGTCGGGGACTTGGGTCGGCGATGGAAGCTGATCATGGCAGATCTGGAGATTGATTTTTTATTGGTTTCGCCGAGGTTCGTTTGGAGGGAGATCGTGAGGGGATCTGAGATGGAAAGCGGCGTGCAAGAGGATCTCATGGCGGAGATCTCGTATGGGATCGGGGATTCGCGACGGCAGAGCAAAAGGGGGAAGTCGGCGGTGATTTCTAAAGGTGGAGGTTGAAGACGTACAGCAGCCGTCTGATCAGCAGTGATTGGACGGCGGGGATCATGCCAGGTGGCGGCCTGGGGAGTGAGAGAGAGCAGGCACGTGCGGAGCACGTTCCTGGGAGGCACGTGTGATGCAGGTGCGATCCTTTTAATTTTTTTTATAAAACAAATTAAAAATAAATACAAAAAATGGGTGACACGTGGCGGCTCCAGGAGCTACCACGTGTAAGCCCCACAAAAATAAGAATTTAAATCAAATCCTTTGTGAAATATAAAATAAATAGTAAACGACCTCGGATCATAAAGTTTCTTCATAAAAATTGCTCGTCTCAATGAGATCTACGACTTTCATGAAGACATCAAAACCAAAATCGATCATTTGCACAAAGTGGTATTTTTGGGGTATCCCATGTACATAGAATACCTTGATTTTTGGATTTTATGATTTTTATGACATTTTTAAACAAAATAAAAAATCCGAAAAAATATAATTAAAGATAAATAATTACACATTAATCTAATTTTTTGGATTTTTATTAATTGATAAAATATGTACATAAAATAATAGGTCAAAAACCGTTAAAATACAAAATGTACAAAAGAGACCCAAAACCCAACTTTCACGTATGAGCTCTGATTCACTTGAACTTGGTCTTGTTTTGAATGTAATTGAATGTATATTAGTTCAATAGTGAGTAGGATCAAAACGGACACTGGATGGGGAAGATACACGATTTTCAGTTCGGAAATCCTGAAACTAGGGTTTAGGTTTTTGGTCCACTTATTAGGGTTAGTTATTTTTTGTATTTTTTATTTAATCTTGTTAGTGATATGTACACATTGGAGTGGTTTTGGGTCATTCGGAGTTAGCATGAATGAGTTAAAAATCTGAGAAGTTAGGCTTTTTTTCAGGTCACTTTTGGCTTGGATTTTTGGCTTCTTATTTTGTGCAGAAATTAGTGCTAAAATGCAATTCTTATGAAAATATGCATGAATGCTAATTATGCAGAATAGATAGAGAAATGTTGTTGATTTTGTGGGATTTGAGCTTAATTAATGAGATTTAGAGTGATGAATCTGAGATTCATCATCCCCCTATACTTAAAGGATGCTCGTCCCTGACCATCAAATGCCATGAAGTGAAATGAGACTGGGTTCCATACCAAGATCATGAGCTGAATGTGAAAATGAATCTAGAGTCGACCTTTGGATTATTAGTGTAGCGGAACTTCTGTGAGACTTAGAATTTTAAAATCAACAGCCCTCAAGTTCTACAAATCATTGCTACAGTTTCGGCTCAGAAGTCATCTTAGATCAATCCTCTTCCCAAAGCATACCCTATGAACATTGAACAACTGACTCATATGTGTGAAAGGTTTTAGCTCTTCCCATACAGAATGTCGAACTACCGCGCAAACCTCCTCTCCAGTAACTCGTCCTCGGGGAGTCAGGTATTTCCTTCTAAGGTCTGTCGTGTTGTGTTCACAATCGAATTGGGGGAGAAGTTAGAAGAATGAGAAAAGAACTGGAGGGTGGTCAGTGTAGTCACCTCTCCTTGTGAAGCTGGCTAGTGTAGCCGAGTCTCCACCATGATCTGCAGGTTTTCTTGAAGCTTGGACCTTTTTAGTCAGATATTTATTTGGTAGTTAGGAATAGTATTTGAAAGTGGACACACTCCAGATATTCATGTCTTTTTGTATCTTCAATTGTTTCCTCAAAATTTGTTCCTTTTTTGGATTAAGTGGCTTGTTCTCAGATGAATACTCAGAAGCATCGGTCTCAGTTAGCTCATAAGAAATAATTTCGGTGTACTTGTAGAGGGAAGGAGCAGCAGCTTTGAATGAATAGTTATTAGGAACGGGAGTTGTCCAACGAGAATCGAATTTTGGATCCTTGCGAAGATATGGCTTTAGAGTTGCCGAACAGACTTCCCTCATTTAGATTACCTTTTCCGGACCTGATGAGGGATCATCAGTTGATTCCTCTTCCGAAAGGTCAAAGGTGACTTTCTTTTTCTTGTTTCGTGAAGGTGTCGGCTCACTTGAGTATCCATATGAATAGCCATTGGCATTCTTCTCCTTGGTCGATTTTCGGGCAGCGTGTTTGTTCTTAGTCTCTTGAATGTTTGTGCACTCTCGATTTGGGATGATTTGGTCAAGATATTCAGAGTAGGTTGCTCCAGGGTGCGACCATGCATATGTCTCAGGATCATAGAAGAAGGATTTGTTTATTTTGAGATCCGCAGAAATTGAAATACTGGGGAGAGTTTATGCATGTTCGTTCTTAATTGATTCGATGTTGGAGCATTCCTGTATCGTGTTGATGTAATCCATGTAGTCAGAGTAGGTTGACGCAGGATGTGCCCATGCATAAGTCTCCGGATCATATGATTCATATACTTGATTCTCCATGGTAAGAGCGGATGGGAATGGCGCAGGGGGGAGATTCTCTAAACCAATAGTCTCATCAACAACCACTATCTCAGGTGTAGTTGCGGGGTAGGGCATTTCTACCGCTTCGTAGTTACAGTTGTCGAGGACTTCATGGGTTGCCTCAGAAAATCGTGGTTCCTCAAAGACTGTGTCAGTTCGAAGTGCTTCCAATGCTGTGAAATTGATTTCCCGAGTCTCACAATCAATAATTGCCTTAGCCAATGCTAAGAACAGCTTTCCGAGAATAATTGGAGATTGGGTGAACTCTCCTTGATGCTTAATATCAAGATCGTGAATTCTAATTTGAGCGGAGCACGTTGGAATTTCATGATGACAGAAATGATTCCTCTCGGCCGCTTTATTGATCGGTCAACCAATTAAACAATCTCTCATACCTTTCAAATCGGTCCGAGCTTGAGTTCATGAAATACAGAGGACGGCAGGATATTGATTGGTGAATCGTCATCAATTCGAGCATGGGTGAAAATTGTCTCTTTGATCATACAATCAAATCTGGGCAACCGCTTCACTATGCGGCTCTTGGTTTTTCTCCTCATCACCAAGAAGGATGCCATTGACAAGATATGTCTTTCTGTCTTTGTTCTAATCCTTTCCGACTTTTTCATCAATAATTTTTCCATTACAAATCCTTTAAGGTTGGGGAAGTATTCAATGGCCTGAAGAAAGGGAAGTTCAAAAATTAATTTCTTCTCAAATGCTTCCCGTACAGCAGGATCCAAATTCCTTAGATCTTCTTCAGTCTCAATTTTTATGAAATTTTCTGGATTTTTTATTTTTTTGGTGTTTTTGAATATTTCCATTTTTTGGTATTTTCTGTGTGGTGTGGTGATGTGGTGTGTTCCTCAGATAAGCAGGGGTTCTAATGTCCAGAGTATGAGTCAGAAGCATAATCATTTCTAGGGAATAATATGCAGAAGTGCTATTGTCAAAATCGTCCCATATTTCTGAATATCCTCAAAATTTTCACTCTTAGATCCAATCATTTCCTTATTCATTTTTATGTCCAAGTCCCATAGAGTGAAATCAGTCGGTCGACGAATTTTTGAAATCTATACTGCATTGATTCGAAACTTCTTTTTATCCTCGAGATATCATCCTCAAAATATTCGATATATCATCCTCAAAATATTGTTCATGATTAATCATGGGAGCAGTCGATGTGTGCTTTTGCGATTCAATAATTTCATCTTCCATTTTCCTATATGTGCTAGGAGAGGAGTCTCTTGGAATATCCAATATATGATCATTATTTTGAGAAAATATCTCCTCAATAATTATGGAAGGTGGTTGCTCATATGGTCCAGGCATGTGGAGTTGGTCCGAGTGGAATTTATTCCTTTGATCATGAGTGGTCAGACCTTGATATTGTGGAGTCAGCATACAGGGTTGATGTGTTCCTATGTGATCAGTCCAATCCTCTGTATGAGTATTACGTCTGAAGAGGGGGTTGTCGTGGTCAATCCAAGATGATGATTGTTCATTTATGTTTACTGGCGGGGATGACAGGAGATATGAAAAAGTGTTGAGTTCGATCATGTGGTTGTAATCTCTCTTGAATGAAGGATTGACATTTACAGAATATGATGGATGAATTGTATAATCGGCGTAGAGGGGATTGACATATGGTGAAGTGGAGACCTCAGTCAGTCGTTGGTTTGTCTGGTCCAAAAACAAAGGGATGTTATTCATGAAGCATATCGGATTTGTAGAGTGTGTTGGATCAATTGATGGTTGAGAGTCTCTTGTGGGAGTTTGAGGAGGTGTTTTGGGTCTAACCGATACGAATTCATTTTCATAGTATAGTTCTGATGGATTCTCGATCATTTTTGAAAGAGATGAAAGGAATGAGAGGTTGGGTCTGCAAGAGTTTTTGGACATGAGTTTCATGATGAGGTTTAAATCAAGAAGGAGAGAGATGATTGCACGAGATAGTCAAGAGAAATTTTATCAAATGTGCGGCTATTGATCTTTGATATCGGTTCACGCACACCAATGCAAACACAAATCAAACCCTAGGTTCACCAACTCAAACAATGAAGCCGTAAGAGTTCGGCTATTATCTTTTCAATTTTAAGTTTGTGATAAATCAATCTTGGAAAGAATTTAGTGAGTTGTTAGGAGCCGAAATTTTCTTAAAGACAATCACGAGTTCGTATGACTAGTTGCATCCACTTTCAGCCAGTATAGATGTAAGTACAGACCGTAAAACGGCTACCCGTGTTACTTTAGGACGGAGCCTTATGCAGTGTCCTTTAAACCACCCCCTCTGCTATGGAATTCCGGACCGATAACCGGCTACCCGTATTCCTCACTAAGAAGTAGCTAATTGTTTTTAAAATCAGTAGTCTGAATGAAAATATCAGAGCTTTGTTCTAACCTTAAGTGTTGTCTCTCGCTCACTCAGAAAAATAAAAACATCCAAGGTCGGGGTTACTCTCCAGCAAAAATTATAGATTTTATGGGTTAATTTAAAATTGGCTATATTTAGCAGTCCCATTTTTAATTAGGCGATCGCTGAAGAATTAAATGAGCACAAATATACGTCTACAGTCCACTCCTGATTTCTTTTTAGAATTAGGTGACAAAACAAGAGGGAGAAATTCAGGAAAAGCCAATGCACGCGAAAAACTATGATGTATGCTCAGTTAGAAGACTTACAGTGAATCCTCGCAATCTCCATGTGGGAAGCAATAAAGAATTGAAAAATTATTCTAAATGAATGCTAGACGATGAAAAACCGCACCTAAGTAGAAAGTTCTATTAGCAGAAAAGAATTGAATTGAATTTTTGGCTAAATTGAACGATAATGCGTGTCTCAGTTAAAGTGAAGCGTGGCCTAAGATCCTACGAGCATAATAATGAAATAAAATGCTGAGAGTCGTATGTGGAGGTCTATCCTAATCGCCACTCAAGTCTGTCCCCACCCTCACCGGACAGTGAAACAGGCCACGACACACCACAGGAATAGTTCAAGGTCTTTTTACACATGCGAGAGTCCAAACGGACACCGCTATAAATGAGTAACTAATTACAAAAATTTAAAATTTGCAGAAATTAAGACCTAGACTCTACGCTCTCTCACGACTCAACTCGATTTTAATTTATTTGCGGCTTTTTCGAAAGCCAGTGAAGATGGTTCGGTTTCTTGAAAAATCGCTCCACGTACGTCGGGTACCTCGCAAGAAAAATAAGAGAGAATATGTAAGAGAGTGACTCAAAAATAATAAAATGGATAAAATAAATGCATGAAAATAAATGGAATTTACAATGAGAAATTCGAGGGTCAGACTACCCGAATGCGGAAAACCGAACGAAAATTTTCAAGGCAAAAATCTAAGCCTTTTGCCTCCCCGGCAACGGCACCATCTGACGAGTCCGAAATTCGCTGCATTAAAAAGATGTGTTTATTGTCATGCGTAAAAATATGATTTGTCGTTCGTTGTAGAAGGCAATTGGAATCGGTCAAGAAAATAACCACCCAAAATATTTGTTAATTTTAGTCAATGCGGTTTTATGTTTATTTTACATGGGTAAGTCCCAAGGTCGAACTCAAGGAGGCAAAGGAACAACCAAGAATTATGTATATCGAAATTCGTATGTGGTTTTTGAGGCGGTCTTTTTTTTGAATTTTTAATGCAATAAAGGATGCAATATGCAATTTGGCCTATTTTAGGGACTAAAATATCAATTACATTCAAACGATGTCCGAAAAATATGTTGCTTGGCCACGATGTAAAATATGATGAAATGAATGCACTGTAATGTTTTCGGAATTTTTGGATGCAATATGATTTTTTTATGAATTTTCAAATGCAAAGAGAATGAATTTCAATATCTAATTATAATAAATATTAAAGCTAATTATTTTCAAGGAACAAAATTATCTAATATCTATCAGTAGGTAAGGGACCTCAGAAGAATCCTAATCCTCGAAAATACTAGTTTCAATACCTACTAAAAATTAAACACTAAAATATGCAAAATGATTTTTACAGGGCGAGCTATGCATGAAAATGCAACTCTTTCTGGCACAATGTCAAGCATATATTTAACTCTACAATATATGATTTTTCGGGAATTTTTAGAGCAATGGTTAATCAATATAAATTTCAGAGCACAAACTGGGAAAAATAAGCAATTTTCAACAAAACAATTAATTATCAATTAACCATCAATCACAAAAATGTCCACAATATGTCAAAATGTAGAGTATTAATTGAGAAACATCATGTTTTTTTTTATAAATAAAATAATGCAGAACATCAGTTCAAAATAAAAGGTAAAGTCAGGGGTACGAATGCAATATAAATATAATAAATAAAAGGGCTGGGGGACATATTTAATTAGCGATAAAGAGGGATATACTTCTGCAAAATTGCCAGAGGGCATGTGCATTGCACGTGACCCCTGGTCGGCAGTGGCTAGCATGCAATATGGAGGAGGTCAAGGGTGGTAAATGTAAATAACCCAGTAGGTCACGTACGTAGCACGTGACCTTTGGACTTGCTTCAAACCCTTGGGCGGCAGGGGTGGTGCACAAATAAGGAGGTCTTCGGGGGTGTCTTTGCAAATGTCCCACGTGGTCACGTGCCAGGCACGTGACCCGTGGGATGGCTGACGTCGTTCCCCCCAACGCACGTGTCGCGCACGTGCGTGAGGGCCTTGGGTCCAATGCCCAACCTGTGAGGCGCGGTGGCTCTAGCGGAGGAGCCGCTTCAGCTTGGACGGCGGCGGGGCTTGATAGCGGAGCTGCTGGTGAAGATTGTCAGCTCCTCCTCCTGCGGAGAGTGGTTAACGATGACGGTGTTGGAGGCGAAATGTCGTCGTCTTGACAGAGATGGCCCTGGAAGGTCGGAGTCGATGCAAATCATTGGGGGAGATATGATACGTAGGGGAAGAAGCTCGATGAAGATTGGTGGCATTGTTGGTGCTGGTGGAGTTGTCGAAGGTCGAGGATGACATTGCGGAGGCATAGTTGACAGTGGTCGGAGATGGACGATGTTGTCGTGGAAGTCGTAGGCTCAACGGTGACGCTCTCCGGAGCAAAGGCAGGTGTCGCAGAGAAGCTCCATGGCTGCAACGAGGGCCGGGGGAGGTCCTCAGATCTCGCCTCTTAAGGTACCTTGCCGGCGTTGTCACCACGGCGAGGGGAAACCTATGTGCATCGGCAAATGGCATTGGTGATCGTGGTGTTGGGTTTTAAATAGCGTCGGGGATTTCGGTCGGCGACGGAAGGTGATCACATTAGATCTGGAGATTGATTTTTGATTGGGTTTCGCCGAGGTTGGATTGGAGGGAGATCGTGAGGGGATCTGAGATGGAAGGCGATGCACAAGAGGATCTCATGGCGGAGATCTCAGAAGGGATCGGGGATTCGTGGCGGTGGAGCAAAAGGGGGGAAGTCGGCGGTGATTTCCCAAGGGGGAGGTTGATGACGTACAGCGGCCATCCAATCTGCAGTGATTGGACGGCGGGGATCATGCCAGGTGGCGGCCTGGGGAGTGAGAGAGAGCAGGCACGTGCGGAGCACATACCTCGGAGGCACGTGCGACACACGTATGATCCTTTTAATTTTTTTATAAAATGAATTAAAAATAAATACAAAAATGGGTGACACGTGGCGGCTCTAGGAGCGGCCACGTGTCAGCCCCACAAAAATCGGAATTTAAATCCTTTGTAAAATATAAAATAAATAGTAAACGGCCACGGATCGAAAAAGTTTCTTTACAAAAATTGCTCATCTCGATGATATCTACAACTTTCATGAAGACATCAAAACCAAAATCGATCATTTCACAAAGTGGTTTTTTTGGGGTATCCCATGTACATAGAATACCTTGATTTTTGGGTTTTTTATGATTTTTATGTAATTTTTAAACCAGATAAAAATCCAGAAAAAATATTGTAAAATCAAAGATAAATAACTACACATTAATCTAAATTTTTTTGGATTTTTATTAATTGATAAAATATGTACATAAAATAATAGGTCAAAAACCGTAAAAATACAAAATGTACAAAAGAGGCCCAAAACTCAACTTTCACATATGAGCTCTGATTCACTTGAACTTGGTCTTGTTTTGAAGGTAATTGAATTTACATTAGTTCAAAAGTAAGTACGATCAAAAAAGGCACACCCCGGTGTACTCCCAAGAAAACAAGTGCAGACGACTCCAACTTCTCTTGACGGACGCACTAATCAACACCAAAAATATGTGTTGAATAATAAGGCACTCGAGAGGATTCTTATTCCAATGAGAGGGAGAGAAGAAATGTCACAATCCTATGCCCTCCATCAACTGGCCTTCCGTCTACACTTTTAAGTCTGACAACTAAAGAGACGGTGGATTGGATGCAAGAAATGATTTATTCCCTACTATTGAGGGTCGGGTTCTTAGGAGAGTCTCTTGGACTGGAACCTTGGGTGATGTTGTGATTCTACTCTTGTAACTGCGGTCAACACTAAAGTCATATCCCTACTATATATGTATACAAGGAGAGTCTGATGATTAGGGAAATTGGATACCTTTTGACTAGAGCATGGTTCAGCTTAGAATTTTAGGATCTCTAAAACTGAGAGTTCTTGAACGGATCAAGTCTTGTATTCACATGCACAGTCAGGGGTTAACCCAACTTATTCATTCTTTATTTGCTCGAGGACTAGCAAAATTTAAGTATAGGGGGTGATGAATCCGCGATTCATCATCTCAATATCTTGATCTTAGCAAAATCCCTGAGTAAAATCCCAAATAAATGTATGTAAAATCACTAAATTAACAAAATGACTCTTGTAAATAAAACACACTAATTATTGTATATTAGATTGTACTAAATAAATTAACAATAAAAAGCCGCAAAATTAAAGGAGTTTTTCACCTGTAATAGCCCAAAACTTCATGTATTTTTAATAATTTCATTTCGATTCTTTTTTGGCTAATTATTTCTTTAAATTGTTCATAACAATGTATATAAAAATATAAAAATAAAAACAAATTTCACAACAAAAAAAAACTCCTAGATCCCAAAGAGAAAAAGCCATAACGACCAACTTCCAAGCCAAATTCACGCTCCGTATGAACTCCAAATTCACCAAACTCACTTTTAAAGTTCAAGTTAGAAAATTATCTACCCAATGGAAGTGGTTTCATTAAAATCGAAGCTCATTTGCAAAAGTTAGGTTTTGGGACCTAGATGTACATTGTATGTTATGTATATATTCATTCCTTCTTTATTTTATGTTTTATCTTTCTTAATTACTAAAAATACAAAAAAATCATGTTTGTGTTATATTTTGATTATAGTATTTTACTGTATTTTTTTCGTTGTAAATACCTCTTATTAAAAAGACAAAAAAATACATATTAGAAAAGGAAACAAAAAATGTACATGATGTTTGTCTTCTTTTGTAAATTCTCCACTATTTATTTTCTTCTCTTTTATTCTATTGTATTTAAAGTAGCCTACTTTATTTATTTATTTATTTATTTATTTTACATTCTCTACAATAACCACCATTACAGTAGAAATAATCAAAAAAAATAAAAATTAAAAAAATGGAAGGAGGAAGGAGGCGCAGCCCCCGCCCCCCTTCCCCTCCATTCGGCTCGTCGCCGCTTCCTCACCTCCGCCATCGTCGCAGCCTCCATGTTGGTGCTTCCACGCCGGGGCCAGCAGCTCGTCCACCCGTGCCCCCGCACGCGTCCTCACCGCATGTCGGTAGCTCCCACCGCAGCCCCCACCACTGTTCAAGACGCGCACACAGCGACGCACCACCATCACCGCGCACGGCCGCTGGTCTCCATCTGCCACCTTGCGCCACTTATAGTGGCGTCGACCCTTGCCTCTGTCCTTCGCGTCGCCGACCCACGCCGTCATACCCTTTTGGGTTCTCCCATTGTGCCCCAGCAAGTAAGAAGAAGGTCCAATTTCCTTTTAGTTTTTTTATTGTAAAATTTGCATATTTTATTCACAAAGTGTTTTTAATTACATAATAGCCCATGTAAATAAGTTGCTTTGTAATTTTAGTTTCTGTATTTGCACTGATAACCCTATGTTTGGCTTTTAATTTGGACATCAATCTTACATTGTTTTATTCAATGAAAAATGTCATTGTGTTGAGCAACTAATTGTCTAAATTTTGAAAATTTATTTGTATTTTTGTGAGTTTTGGATAATAAATGAAAAATATCTAACTGAAATTTTGCACATTTTACACATTCTATACTCATTAATTGATATCTAACTCACGCTTGCTCTAAAAATTCTTAAAAAAATCAGGAATGATGACTTAACTTACGTCTAATTAGTATCCAAATTTCATCCAAAGTGGAGTTGTCTTGTGCCTGAAATAAATCATAGACTGATTTTCATATTTGATTTTTAATTAAATCCATATACATCCTTTTCACAAAATTTCAACTCCTGGATTCCTTATAAAAATACATATATGAGATAATTCGCTCTCTGTCTACTTGATAACGTGGATTTATTAAAAAATCCATAAAAATCCATAAAAATTATTGTTTGTGTGAAAAATTGCGAAAAAAAACCCATAAATATTGTGCATTTTTCATTATTTCATTTTAAATCTGAAAAATAAAAAAAAGTGTTTTGCATTCATCACTGGATTAGGAGTCTAGGAAAAATATATTCAAATTAATTTGGCTAAGTTGTATGCTTTCTTAATGTATTAATTCAGCCGCATTTGCATTTGCATTTGTTTTTGCATTAGAAAATCTAAAAAAAATACCGCTTGGAAATCTAGACCAAAGTTTTCAAATTAACTGCAAGTTGTTCCTTTGACTCCCTGTGTTCGACCCCAGACTTGCCCGGGATATAAATTAAAGTCGAGACACTCTTCACGGAGATCCTTCTCTCAGTTCTGACCAAATTGCTAAGTACACATACTACAACGTGTCTGAATTAATCATCGTATTAACGACTCACTAAGTACAACGTGCCCGAATTAATTATCGTACTACAACATGCCCGCCTCAACGAGTCCTTCTAGTGTTGTATGATGCCTCTCTCAATGCATGGGTTCAATACTAAATAGTTAACAATTATTAATTTGACTATATCGAAACGTATAAGACTAGAGGGACATGATTCTTATTAGGGTTCGGACCTAATTACCCATACAAGCAATCCTACAATCTAGGGGCTTCATGCACACAAAATAATAAAAACAAAGGAAGAAAACTCAAAACATCAGGAAAATAAATGAAAATAAATAGAAAAAATATTGAGAAATATTGTGAGAAGGTGAAGAAAACTCGAAGAAAATTGCAAGGAACCCTAAGTGAACAAACACTTAGCAAAATAGTTCCTAGAGTTTAATGTCCAAGTCCTTATATTATTACAAGTAATAATGAATAAGAAATCACTCTCTTACTAAAAAATAAAATACTAAGCTAAGAAATATAATAAGTATTCTCCTTTCTATGCTTGCTGCCTCTCCTCCATGCCAGGGCAAGAAGGCCAGTCTCCACCAAGCTTGGTCGCATCTACCTCCTAGGAAGTCATCCTCGCGTAGCAGTCCCTTGCATCAAACACAACAAAGAGATGTATTAGTATAAATAATCAAATAATGTGTTCAAATAAATAAGAGATGAAATATGTATAAGTTAGAAAAAGGTAGAATAATAGGTATAAGAAAATAAACTAAAAAACAATTATGTACAAATTAGGCTACAACACATTGGTCCCAATGAACGTGCCATTTGATTAGCCCAGAAGTATCTAGGAACATGCCTTGTAGTCCACACAAGGCAGGACCACTATGTCAATGTGATGACAAATCGCGAAGATCAATGGACTAAGCAACAAGTACCCACGACATATAAATAATCAATTATTAACTAGAAATGTGAAGTACAAATTATTTTACTTCACAAACAAAGGTTTATAATGTGTAAGAATGTAGAATTCGAACCACTAAGATAAAACATGGTAGCCTAATGATTATTTCTAAAAAAGTAAATTACGTACATAAGTGTCTACTTTGTCTTTTGTATGGGGTTTCGTTTTACAAATTTCAATTTATTTTTTTTTTATTTTTAAATTTTTAATTTTTAAGTTTTAATATCTTTTTAATTATAATATTATAAAATACTATAAAAGGGTATATGAATACATCAGATAATGTATATATTATATACGGTTAATTTATTAGATATATAAATATACAAAAATCAGAAAAAATACCCAAAAAGTCAATATTTTTAAATCTTTTAAAGGTATTTATAATAGTTAATAATAACACAAACTATGTATATGCATATATAGTTAAATTATGTGAGATATGGTATTATAATTAAAGATATAGCTAACATGATCTAAATCTGCAAAATAAAATGTTTTTTATGTTTTTTTATTTTTCTAATTTTTGTGATTTTCACTATTGTTACTACTTTTTAGGTATTTTCAATGTCTAAAATAGTCAAAAATAATGACTTGTTAAATAGACTGAATTTTTTGAGACTTAAAAATATAAATTAAATAAAAAATAAAAAAAACTAATTTTTATGTAATAATACATACATATAAAATTATCAAATATAAACTAATATTTTTGAATTTTTTGGAATTTTTAAATTTTTTAAAGAAATTTGGAGCTTTTTTAATATTTTTGAATTTTATGTTCTTATTTTTAGGGATTTTTTGGTCCAGATTTATAAATTACGATAATAAATTATCTCTATTTTTTGGAATTTTCAAAGTGTCTTGATATTTTTCTAGTGTTTTTTATTTATATTATTAATAAATATACACTATTTATTTTTTAATAAAAATATTGAAGCCCTATAATGACAAATAAAAATAATGACTTGAAAAAGCATAACATGAGTTATTTATAATAAAAAGTAACATAAAAATAAAAATACAACAGAGGTAGGGAGATATTGGTAATTAAAAATAAGTTAAAATGCATTTAATAACATCACAAAGTCGAGGGCTAGGGGTATAAATTTTACACAAATATATTATGCGTGCCTAGTACGGGAATAAATGCAATATACAAAAAGCTTCTAGTTCTCTTTACAAATTATCTACAATATTTAACCCTAAATATAAAACTTTTCAGACTAAATACATATTTAAAAACCTAGAAGTGTATGTTTGCAAAATACCCACATCACGTAGGGGACCACATGAAGAGAGCTGACATGGACAAATATGTAAATGCATGAAAAGTCAAGGGGCTCCATGTAAAATAACCACATTTATATGCACTTCATATTGAATTTATACTATTAAAACAACATAAAGAAAAGGCGAAGGGGATACCTAATACTTGTGTGCCAATGGGAGAATGGATGCACTTCACTTAAGCGGTGAATGACCCAACTGGGTCGGTACCAATTCGGTGAAGGACGGTGGAGATCATATCTTCTACATGATCCGGCGGCTTCTATGATGCATCATAGAAAGGTGCATGTGCAATCTGGAGCACGGGCTCCATCAAATGGTTCTGCATCACATTCCCCAAGAATAGGGAAGAACATAAGCATATTCTTCCTTGTTCTATTGATTCCTCGAGCTCCAAGGCTACACCAACGATGCTACGATGCTATCCATGTTCATGCTGATGATCCGCATTAGATGGTGGCTACATAAGAGTCTAGGACCCTGCGATGGGGCCTTGGTGAGTCAATGAAGCTTAGGCAGGGAATCTCTTCTGTAGTCGAAACTCCCTCGTCAGGGCTGGTCCCGGACGGAGACCTTCATAGTTATATTAATGGCGCTCGGGCGAATGTCCTCGGGTCATTATGGTGTGGAATAATTGAAGATGGGTGTGAGGTGGTGACGCTCCGACAAAAGGCAGAGGATGGGTATCGATTAGTTTATCGGTGACTGATCAGGTTGAGTAGACAGGTGGAATCGATGGAGAATACAATGGGAACGAAGGGGGTGTGAAAGGCGGGTTAGAGATGGTCGAAAACTTGTTGAAACACAACCGGAGCAGAAAGCCATGTGATTGATTTAATTGAATTTTATCATAAGATTAACTCCTAAATGCAAAATTAAATCCAGAAATTGAAAGACGGTAAAGAAATCTACCTAGGAAAGATAAAGTGCGTATCTTGAACATGGGTTAGATGACAAGGAGAAGGATGATGCCGGAGCACCATCGTGGGTCACCTCCTCCCCTCCTTTCTCTGCTCCAACATCATAGGGGAACGCCTGTTGTCACCAAGTGACTCTCTTGATCGAGGGTAGAGGGGGTTAGGGCTAGAAAATGTACTAAATTTGGGAAGATGACTGGATGGAATTATTAATAGGCTCAAGATGATCGGATGATGCGAATCGATTCAAGGACAATACGAAGGATGTCGATGGGATTCCAGTATCAGGCATGAATCATGGAGATTCTATCGGTAATATTTGTTCAAGGCTCAAGGAGATTTGATCATTAGATCAATAGGGGAAATGGAGTGAAGTATAACGCTCAAGATGTCAGATGGGTCAGAGGCACCAAAGGGCAAGTTGACCCAGGGTCAACACAGGAATGAATATAGTTGGTCCATGTGGACCAACCAGATAAATGCAACGTAAAAATGCCTTTTAAAATGAATAATAAATATTAAATTAACTAATTAATTTTAGCTTATAAAACAAGAAATGTTTATTATATTATGTCATCTTTTATTCCCATTTTTATATTTTTTTATGAGGCAATTTATTAGAAGTTATTATTTACATGTATAGTTATAGGTATATTAACATATATTATGTGTATTTTATTTTGTATTTTATATTTTATTCTTTTATAAACTTAATTTATATATTTATATTTATTTAGATATACACAAATATGTTTTTATTTTATTTTTTCGATGTCATTTGTACACTTAAATAAATAGATGTATTTATTATATATGTATAAGTGTTGGTAATTCGTCTATGTATTTCAATATATTGTTTTATTTTAGCATATTTTTTATGGTTTTATTGTATTATAAATATGTACATATACATATATAATACTTAAAAAAGTATAAAATAATAAAATTATGAAAAATATAAAGAACAATAAAATGACTATTTTATTCAGGTATAATGTATAATTGAGGCCCAAAACCTAACTTGTGCATCTTAACTCCAAATTAAGTGAAATCACGTTCATTAAATATCTAATTAGAAGTTATATACAATTAAAGTGATTTCCATGCATTATTGAGTTTAAATGGAGATGATATGGGTCTCGGAAGTTTGGGTTTTCGATTCTTATTTTGAGTGTATAATGTACACTATTCATTATTTTTGTGTGAGACAATTTTGTATTTTTTTTATTTATACAAAGTTTATTTATTTGATGTATGAATAATAAATAATAAAATATGTCCCAAAACTGAATTATTGAAGAGTAAATAAATGGGATTTTTATTGTATATTTTACCTTTATCTCCCCCTATTTTATTCATTGTCGACTCAGTTATCATGATGCCTCAATCTCGGAGTTTAGGGTCATAAAATACCTTTGGCAGTTTATTTTTTTTCTTTTCATTTCTTTATTCTTTTATTATGGCTTTAATTATAGTATTTTGTACAATATTTACACAATAAGTAATAGATGTTAATTTATGCAAAATAATTCTATATATATTCATTTTCCAGGGCTTAAAGTGCAAAATGAAAGAAAAAGGTGATGAAATGGATATTCATCACAGGGGAATGGACTCATGAGCTCGATCTACAAACCCCTTGTCTATTGAGTCTTCCACATAAGGATATGACAAATATCTTCCACACATATAGTATATACTCAACCGAAAATTATGCGCTAGAGTTTAGGTATGTTTGAGTATGAGATCCCAAGTTCTCAGCAGTATCCTTTAACTGAACAGACTTCTCGTATGATTTGTCATGAGAGTTTTATGGAGGATGATATTTCTAGACTGGTCGAGAGATATGATTCATTTGTTGACATGTATAGAAATATTGTTGATATGATTAAATCTTATGCCACTAGACAAGGTTATGAAGTGGATCATAAACTTTACGGATTAGATGATGGAAACCTGGAAGACACTAGGAAGACCACACGTCATGTACAGCTGGAATCACTTCTACCTCCCTCTTCTACCAAGCATGTATCCACTAATCTAGAGTCTACACATACTCCTATACCTCCTTTACCTATCAAAAAGACAAAAAATTGAAATTCTCAAAAAGACCTAAAAAATCAAAAAAACCAGAAGATATCATAAAAATTGAAAATGGAAAAGACCTAAAAAATTGGATCCTATCCCAAGGGAAGCACTCGGTAACGAATTGGTTCTGGATCTTCCATTAATAAAAGCCATAGAACACTTTCCTGGCCTCAAATGATTTGCAAGAAGTGAATTGATGCATAAGAGGTCGAGCAATAAGAGGACAAGGACTGAGAGACACCTAGTGTATATGGGCACCTCCTTGGTCGTGGGGAGAAAGACAAAGAGACGTAGAGTGAAGCGATTACCTCGAGTTGAGTGTGAAATCAGAGACATCATCTTTACCATGTGAGAATCGATAGTGACTTATCTATAAATACCATCCCGACATTCATGTTTGACAAGATCAAACTCGGGCCAATTATGAAGTTAAGAGTGATCGATCAGTTGGCCGATAGATCCATAAAATGAGTAAGAGGGGTTATTTTAGTCATCATTACTTTCCAAGGTGCTCCACCCAGAGTGGATTGTACAGTCATTATCATTGCGCATCAAGGAGAGTTCACCCAGTCTCCTATAATTTTTAGGGAATCCATTCTTAGCCTTGGCTAAGACAACTATAGATTACAAGACAAGGGAGATCGATTTCTATGCATTGGGTACGCATCGCTCGCATGTGACCAATGAGAACACACTTCAGCCTAAAGCAACCCAATTAGCTGTTGGACATGGGAGCCCGCGACGAGCCATTGTGCAATTAATGTTACTGCAAATATCATTCCATGATCTGAAATGAAGAATATTTAATTGGCATAATAGTTCCCTTAGTGCAATTATGGTGATGTGCCATGGCCATCTTAATGATCATATAACTGTTGATTCAATTACTAAATCATAGACGTTGGTGTTTGGATGAATATCTAAAGAGTTAGTTTGAGGACTCATCAAGCACCTTCAAATGATTATTAAGAGAGGATATCCAACCAGAGAAGGAGATGGCAATCCTTTCTCTAAAGGCTGATATCTGACCGACCTCTTGATGTAGGTCCTTGATGAATCCATGATTCATTAACATTTCTGTCACATTTTGTCTTAAAACCCTTAACAAATACATGTAAAAAATCATTAATTTCCATATTTTATCAAAATCCTCTTCATGAATAAAATGCACTATTATGCATTAAAAACATATAAATAAATAAATAAAGAATATAAAAATAAAGAAAAAAATAAGGTAGATTGTAGATATGTATATATGTACAATATGACTCAGAAAATATAAATATAACTAAAAGATATATTTACATACCTAAGCTCCGAGATCAAGTCAGCATGAATTGGTCGACAAAACAACAAGTAGGGAGAGATAAGGGAAGAAAATCATAAAAAATAAATAATTAAAGTACACTTCACACATTATTCACTATTTATCAAATAATTATCAAATCATTATTAATTTCTAATTAATTCATATGTACATATTTTTTCACCAAACTCTTTTCTTAATTATTTCTAAAACTGAATATGAAAATATAAAAATAAGCTAAAATATTATCATGTATACATGCCAAGAACTCCTACTTTTAAATTGCCAAAATCTCAACTTCTGAACATCATAACTTCTTCATACGAACTCCAATTTCACTCTGCTCACTTTTAAAGTTCATAAAATAATATTCTCTAATTAATGAAGGTGATTTTACAAAAATGTGAGTCCGTTTGCAAAAAGTCGGTTTTGGGACCCGATGATGACAGGGTTTCTGGCCTATCTATTTTATTTAGAACAAATTATTTATAGTTTTATTAATTTCATAATTTCTAATTATTTTTATGATATTGCATTTTCAGCATGATTTATTTCAGATTTTTCGGAGCTTATTTATTATTTTAATAAAATCCGAAACTCTAATTTATAGATGAAATTGAACTATCTAACCTATACCTATATTTATTAATATATCTAAATTATTTTATTAAAATCCACAAAAATTCTCAAAGGAGTTATTTATTATTCTAATAATTAAGAAAATATAAAATTAGTAATAATTAATTATTTATTGAATTAAAAATTCAATACGTATTTATAAGTATTATTTATACTTATTTATTAATACAACATTTATATTTCGAATAATATTTATTATTTACAAAAATTAATTATACCATAATGTAGATAATTTAATTTTCTATATTTTTCATTTTTATACATATTTAAAATAATGTCATTTAGTATTTATTACTTAATTTATAAGCATTTTTTCATATCTGGCCAACCAGGTGCTGACACGTGTCAACAAATGGCTCTTCTTCTTCAAGAAACTGGTATGGAGTCTGTTCTACATGTCCTTCTTTAACAAATTATCCATCTCGACTTCTAACGCCCTTGCTCGATCTATACCCTCCATCCTATCCTCCTAACTAACACCATTCACGCCAACCATTAGATCAACCTTGGACCTTCTCCATTTCACCTATAAATCTACCTAAAGTTGGCGCGAGCCAACTAACTCCCCCCAACTGATTCAGAAACCCAGTTCATCAGCCGACACTCCTCCTTCCTTGCCTCGTTCCGACCGCTTCCCGGTGGTGACAACACCCAAACGCCGCCTCGCGTGGAAGAGAGACATCGGAGGAGACGTTCCAAGGTACTCATCCACCTTGCATCGCCGCCTTGCGTCATGTCAAGCTCCGGGAAGCTACACCGTCGAGCTATCACTAGAAGGTCTTACACCTTATATCCCCAGGTAAATCACTTCATCTTGCTTCTTTATTTCTCGATCTTTGTGTCATGATTAGCACGTAGAATTGTGTCATTAGAGAGATAAATCAACATCATTACACACCCTATCAAATTCACGTCTCCAAGCAACTCTAATCGAATCATTCCCATACCACTCCCATTCGCATGTTATTATTAACGTCTAGAAACACATATTTTAAACTTGCAATGCATCTAATTCTTGGGCCGATTCTCGCATGAATCGAGCATATTAATATTGTTTGCAGACTTATCTTTCATTTGGAGCCATTCAAACAACTACGGGAGCAACAAGGATCCAAAGAGAAGATCAACATCATCATCATCAACCACTTCCAGGACAGTTAGATCGAACTTCTTCCTCGAGGATTTCTCGCCGTCACCAACCACCTCCGGTCGTCCTCAACCGCATGCGAGCTCGAGGGGTGAAGGACTCACCCCTCTGGCCCTGTTGGTGGCCATAGAAAGTCGTACACCGACGATGATAAATCGGAGAAGCAGCCCTATTCATCATCCGCATGAACAGCCTGAAGAACACCAAGAATGCTAAATAGTACAGTCTGGTGACACGTGGCGCGAACGAACGGATTAGATCGCGCTGCACCTTATAATCCAGACCGTCAGATCTGAAGGGGTAGAAATATTGCATCATAAGCCCAGTAGAGTTCCAGATTTTCTAAACCGCTCCAAGAGTTTCTAGAATTACAATTATGTCCCTGTACGGGGACCTAATTGTAATAAAACTTATTTCCTTTGCATTTTCGTCCCTACAGGGACCTTTCTATAACAAAAAAATTTATACTTTCTTTGCAGTTAGGGCCCTGGCTTGTAGGGGCCACTTGGACCTCGTATTTTTCACATTTTTCCACGATTTTTCTTGGGTAGATCGATAACTATCCAAGCTATTTTTTGAGTATTTTTCCCGTATATTTCGTCGCTTCTCGTGTCATTTTGATTTTTGTAATCTTGAGTTTGTTTTGAGACGAATTTGTTTTAAATTTCTTTCTTCGTAAAATCAAGAATAAAAGAGGATTTTATTCGAGTTATTTCATTGTCTCAAAAACCGTTGTTTAAATATTCTGCTTCCTTGAGTTCGATCGAGGCACACTCACTTGGTTAAATAAATAGATTTTTCTCCTGTTTATCGTAATTCTTTTATTCAACGCGGTTCCCTCTTTTTGCGGTTATCTCTCTCTACAACCGATAACCTATGAAATAGCAGGTCGGGACCACGTTATCAAAATGGCGTCGTTGTCAGGGATGCGTTATTTCTACAACAATTTTTGACTTGATTTTCTCTCGTATTCTTGATTTTACAAATTACGTTTTCTTTCAATTTTTGACTTACGGCTTGTTCTTCGTTTTTTATGGTTTTCGTGTTCTTTTTAAAATTTTATGTATGGTTTTTTTGTGTTTTTGTGCTTTCTTAACTAACCTTTGTAGGGCCTGCAGGTTGAACCGGCTTTCTCGGAAGTCGTAAACAATTGAAAGTGCAGAGACCAAGATTCTCGGTTGCTGAGGGCAGGGATAGTTAGGATTTGTGCTGTAAAAAAACAGAAGAAGAAGAAGAAGAAAAAAGAGAAAGAGAAAAAGAAAAAATAGGGGCACTTGCCCATGTTTTTATTTTTTTAAAAAGGGGACCCATAAGGGCATCCCGACTTGTACTCCCCCCCCCATTCTTTCTTCGAGTCTGATTCACCGAGTGTCATGCATTCGGGGGATCAGGGTACCCACCGCGGTTTTTCTCGCATCGTCGGTTTTCCACGGCTTTTTATGAGGCTAGATGCTTGCTTAGGAGTTTTTCTTTTTCCAATCGGATTGCGCTCTCATAGTTAGTCTTAAGGATTCACAACTTAGATGCATGATTTTAGGACTTCTAAGATAATTAAAGACACTCGTTAGATGCTTGTCTGAAAAACCCTAAAAAAATAAAACCAAAAATAAAATCTGGGTTGCTTAAGTATCTGACCTAAAACAAACGTAAGGTTTAATTGATTTTGGAGAGTTGTCCCCGCACAGATACTTCTTAGAGTTCACGAGTGAGAGGCGACCCTTAAGGATATAACCAAAAACCTGTTTTTCTTTCAAAATACTACTTAGTCCATACACCTAATCATTGTTTTCCAGTGGGTACGCTTGGGTAGCCGGAAATGGTCCGAGTTTACTTAGTAGAGTGGGTAGTTTAGAGGACACTACGTAAGGCTCCGTCCTCAGGCAACATGGGTAGCCGGAAACGGTCCGTACTTACTCCCATACTGGCTTAGAACAAGTAGTTTTCTGTATGGACTCGGGATAGTATTGCGGAAAAAATTCGGGCATCTATCAGCTCGCGTTAGTCGGATATTATACTTGTTTGCTAATACAATCCTAAAACCGACAAGATAAACGACTGAACTCTTACAGTCATCATTGGGTTGTGTTGGTGAAAACGGGTTTTTCTTTGTGTTTTTCTTACGGGGCGTGAGTTACCGTGGCTTTTACGCATTTCCCATCTTTCTTAAAACATCAATCGTGCTCTCCCGATCACTCTCTTAACATCGAAGATGACGACTCGATGGCTATTTTGCTCTAACTCCGTAAGCTCTCAATCATTCACCGTTCGTCGTACATCTTCACAAACTCTGGATGACCCTCTTCCCGAGTTGGGCCCATCTAATCTCAAGGAGAGTCAGACCCAAACTCCCTTGCCTCACGGTCAATCTTTTAAGGCATGTCCTTGCCTCAATGCATCATCAATTTCTCCAACTGATTTTTCGTCGAGTTCTTACGAGAAATTCTCTTTCACATAAGATCTTAAGCACATGGCTTGTGAAAAAGGACCAGCAGAGGAGAGGCCAGCAGCTGAGGATCACCATACTGAGGGGAGACCAGATCTAGACGTAGATATCACGATAGGAATTCTCGATACTTTACAACAGATGAACCTACAGATTCGAGAACAATTTAGAACTCGGAATGAGTTGCGAGCTGAGATAGCCGCATTAAGAGCAGGGGTCGTCTGCATAGGAATAGAGATTCAGAGGTTTCAGATTTGTTAGGTTAAAGAGTTGACTTAATTAGATCAAGATAACCAAAGTCCAATGTCGTATGTTGTCACGATATAGGCAAGCATCCTCTGACCGAAGACAGATGTGTTACTATATGTCTAAGTATGTACATTTGGCAGATCAATAGTTGATTACCTAACCAAGGTCTATACACTGGCGCGCTGGTATGCATGTAAGGGTATATGAGTAATAAGATCCCTCAAGGGATCATATTACTGAATCGGAGGACATGAGATCACTCATGAGATAGTGGTAAGAATCAAATTCCGTGCATGATTGTCTCGCTTTGGAAGCTTGACGGAATCTGTAGGTTTAATATATACTTCTGGAAAGTATATGATCAACACCTGGGTATGATATATGCTTTTGGAAAGTATATGATCAACACTTGGGTATGATATATGCTTTTGGAAAGTATACGATTGATACTAACTCCGAATAGTCAAATGAGAAACTTAAGGATAAAACCCTAAAGTAGATAGTGAAAAAGAGATCTAATACTTCGGGTTTATTCTGGGTCTTCTAGTATGAAGGATGTACACGTATTACGAATACATGAGGGTGATGTGATCATAAACGATTGTATAACCATGACACTTCCATTCCGAGGGAGCGATGACACGAGTCTGGATTTTTCTGAATACTCTCAATAGAGAAGTGATATGATCTTGGTCCAAAAATTAGACATTGATCTGAATGTGATTCAGATGCAATGAGAAGATTAGATTTGCGATCTTGATTTAATCAAGCATCTATGAGAGGTCCGCAAGATCTGGATTAGAGATTGTTCTCAATATCCAAGTCACTATACGTGGAATAATACTATCACCATGTCCTTATCTCCAAGTATCCACGGAGAAAGTGCATTATCCCTGAAAGATTTCAAGGATAATTTCATTGTGGATATATATATATCCAAGCATTGAGAAAATTGATAATTAGATGTGATTTAATTATAATGAATAATATGAATTTGATTCATATTGTAAAGATAGTTATCTTCAATAATTAAATGTGATTTAGTTATTAAATATGTAAATAATGTGGATCTGATCCATATTATTTGGGCACAAGAGAATAGAAATCCAAGATGATTAAATGTGATCTAATTATCATGGATATGAATAATGTGGATATCACTATCCATATTTTTTATATATTATCAATGTGATTTATAATGTATAAGACAGAGCTATTCGTAATTTACATTTGTTAAATAAATGTTGATGTGAATTGGATTCACAATGGACATTAAACTAAAAATGTAATTTACATTTTATTTTAGGTTGTGAATGTGATTTACAAGTTTCCAATGGCATGATTGCAATGTTCACAAAATAATTATGAATTATTGGTGTGAATAAATTTACAACAATAGTTGTTTTAAATTATGGAGATTTTCATTGGATAGTAGATCTCATGAAAAAGGAAGCGAAGTGCTTCCTTCCTTTTAAAGAGGATGGACGACCACCTTGAATTGGAATTCATGGTGTGCCCCCCCCCTTTATGGAAGGGAGGCATGGCTCCTTCCTAATTCTCCTATGTTAGTTTGATTTAATTAATTTATATATTGATGATTTATTTAATATATATATATTTAATTTAATTAATTTAATTTGTGTTGTGTTTTAACAACAAAATCATGGTCTTTAAAAGAAAGACAAATTAATGTGAGCCATATAATTTGTGTTGTCCATGGATTGAGATCCACGGATCCCAAAATATTGTAAATAGAAGTGCATCCCTTCCTCTTCAAAGTGATCATGAACATAAGGCTTTCTACCTCTCTCTCTCTCTCTACACGCCAACCACTCTCCTTCTCTCTCTTGTGGTCGTATACCATGATGCCCTAGAGAAAGTCACTCTCATCGCAACGTCATCATTATGTTGTTGTATTGTTTGTTCTTTAATCTTACCCTCCTTCGGTGTACCTCAGTCGTGAATAATACATCAGATCTCATGTGACGAGATCAGGAGATTCGTTGCTTGGATCATCAATATGGATTGCGAGAAGCACGTGTTTCATCAACACGCTCACAAGCGTCTCCTCCGTCGGATCAGACTTAAGATAGGAGGTCTCTTCATTTAGAGACTCGATCGCAACCACACTTCAATAAGTAACCCTAATCCTTTTTTGTGGTTTAGATGAAGCAATCCGAGAAGTGTTCTTGGATCACGTGGTTTCATCGCATGAAAATGTTTTAAATCCCGCAGCCTCGAGCAACTACTGCGACTAATCGCTCTTGTTCGCATATGATGCAATCATCACACTTCTATGATACTCTTAAGGATCTCACCATATCATTCAATTGGTATCAAATCCTTAGGTAGGAGATTTTGGATGTGATCAATAAACCTAGTAAGACTTGAGTTCATTAGGGTTTGCGAAAGTTTTATCGCATTTCATTTTCGTATCTCTATTTAGTGAATTTTTAGGACCTGTTTAATTTGTTTAAATACGAAATTATTATTTGTATTATTTCCCCATTAAATAAGGAGACTGTGGAATTTGATTTTGTCTGATTTGGAATCTGTTTGATCAAGTTATGATCATTTTAGCGAACATGTATCCACTGTTTCAGGGACTGCGAATCTTGACGTAATTAGAAGTTTATTACTGTTTTGAAACGCATATAAATGCGTCCAAATCATGTAGGTTCTATTGTAAATCAAATTATCAAACTTTGGGAACTTATTTTGCAAATCTTAGATTTAAGTTGATTGAGATATGGTAATTTTAGTAAGTGAGGGCACTGCTAAAAATTCTTTTTCCTAATCAAGAACCTTGTTATTGTCATTTAATAAATTAGTGAAATTAATTTTTAAATTACTGAAACAATTATAGATAAATTTTTTAGAAATATTTGATGATAATTATTGCCTAAATTTACATTGCGTTAACCAATAATTGATTAGAAGTTATCTAGATCACAAATTGGTTACTCAATCTACTTTCCAACAAACATAGTTGCTTGAATAGGATTACGAATTTGTTTAGCAAATTTCCTTGAAATGTTAATCAAAAATGTTTTGATTATTATTATATGGTATAACTTTGGTTGAAAAATCGATTATCGTATCAATCATAAAGTGATCATATTGGTATTATCCATTCCCAAAACGGATATGGTGTCTAGTCGGGGAGCATTGGGGTAGCAGGTTGCACCATATGTGGTCTGTCTCACTTCCGTTGGTACTGGTCATGACAAAGGGTAGGGAAGGGAAATTGCTAGAGAGATCATGATTTATTTTTATAATTATTAAAATTTGAAATAATATGTATTTGAGATAAACCATATTTCAAGTAATAATGAACAATGTTTGTTGGATATTAATTGGATCATTAATTTAATGTGATCAGATTAATTGGAATTCAATTAAAATTAAAACACTCTATTATGAATAGGGTTATATTTCCCTTATAAGAATTGATCGTAATGAATATGATTCATAACGATTAATTAGAATTTGACTATGAGGTGGAGGATCACATAAGTGACATCCATGGTCTCTCATCAAGGCGAAGAGTTTCGTCGCCAGGGATTGTATGTAGGAGATGCATGTTCGAAGTGACAACTCCTACATACAAGCGCATCTGGATCGGGCTCTTTTCTTCTCAAAAGAGTAAGTACGTATGCGTAGTAGCCAAATATAAGGTCCTCATATTATTGGGGCGATATTGGATTGTGCATAGCGAGTTGCATTCCTATTGATGGTTGGTTTAATTAATGATGGGTCAACATCACCTTAGGGGTGGCGGGCCCATGTGTTAAAGATTGAATTGGGAGTGCAAGTTGGATTTGCAAGGTGGAATATGTTCCCGCTTCTTTTTATCTGAGTTGCAGGTTCTCATATTGTTGAGATGTGACAAAGGTAAGGAAGGAGATCCCAGATCTTGCTTGAGATATAATGATAAGTATATCTCTTACATTGAAAGTGAATAAGGGAATGAACTTTCAATGTTGGCATGGCAAGACAACTTTGATATAAAGTTCCTAAATCAAAGTAAATCATATACATATATATATATGCAAATTTCTTAGTTTAGATAATCCTTCATTAAACCCACTCAATAATATACCCAATAATAACCAATAAAATATCACGGATTGGATCCGTGATCAAGATATTGTACTTGTAGTTGAATACATAATGTATGTGGTTGCAATGTGCATGTTTCCTCATAGTAATGAGGAATGGAAATTAAATTGATAATAGGACCACAACCTAGGGTTTGTGTGTCTATATGGTCTTGATCTCTCATCGAATGTACATTGAAAGTGACATGTCGGTGATGATCATAATTGTCAAATAATCATTGTAAAATCTAAGAAGATGTTTTGGCATACGTATGTGCTCTCAATATTTAATCATGAATGACATGGTTCACTACATCATGCAGAATGGTGGCTCTTTAAGAGATGATGTATTCAAAATGTTTGAGTGCCCACCTAAGATGTATGCGGATATGATGAGTGTCATCATTCTACAATCTATACGCAAGTCATTGATGAAGCTTCGTAATATTCATATTGTATGAATTGAATGAAGCATGTATAAATGTTGAAATAATATTATATTGAAATCTTTTGAATTCAACATAAGAGATCCTTTGTCTTAAGCAATGGTTGTTTATAAATGAAGTGAGTGTAGTGGAAGCATGTGTCTGACCCAAGTAAGAAAGAAAGTCAAAGAGTTGGTTCTACTTCTCTGACTTCCATACATATAACATTCAAAGTGTTGGATGAATGTCAATACTGCAACAATCTAATGTGTTGATAGTATGACTATCAAGACTATATAGAATCCTTAGAGAAGGACTCGGATAGTAACCCCAAGGCTTCATGGTTGAGAACAGAAAGGTGTACAAACTTATAGAATTCTATCTCGGGACTCAAATAAGATTCTTGTAGTTGCAACATCAGATTTGATGAAATTATATTTGCTATGATTTCAGATAGAATGTTGATGAACCATGTGATGCTTAGTGGGAGTGTCATTGTGTTCACCGTGCTAAATGTAGATGGTATCCTAATCATTTGGAATGATATAAGGATGATAATAAGTGTTTTATAATCTGGCTATTCCATACTTGAGATATGATCTCAAGGATACCTATTGGATCTTAGTTCTAAAGGTGTTCATAAGCAAAGAAAAGAGGGTATCATGACCATCACATTTGTAGTACACCTTGGACACATTCCATTCTTGTGAATCCCCATGGAAGGCTTCCTTCCCTTAAGATATGGTACTAACCTATCTGAAGGGATGGCACCTCAAAGAGTTAAGGAAGTGAATGCTAGAATTGCTTGCCCTTGTGCATCAGTTACGAGAAGTTGAGTGTATGATAGATGTGTACAAAATCCATATGTCTACCATGCAGTGGGAGTAGTAAATTGTTACCAATCCTAATATGAAAATAAACACTTGATTGCAATAATAACTATATCTTCAAAGATGACAAGACTTTAGAGATAGTGATCTTTAAGTCTTACCTTCAAGAAATTAAGACTTTATAGATAGTGATCTAAAAAGGTCTTGACTACAGATACCTTAGGAGATAGAGATCTCCAGGAATATAGGTATTCTAAAAAGGATAATAGAAATTAAATACTGGTCATAATGATTATTGAGCAGTAATGTGAAGGACACTATAACTGCATTGACAAAATTGAGTACTGGTTGCATAAGATGCAACATTCGCATTTGATGCAAACACTATTACTGGGGATATGCAAATGTTGTAAAAGGACTGGACATAGTCTCTCGAGAACAGAGTGATAGATTAGCTTACTAGCCATTTTCTAAATATCCTATGATTGTCACATGAGTTTGGGTTTAAAGATTATCCCATTAATGACTCTTTGGGCTAGTGGGAGATTGTTGGACATGCCAGCCCATGACGAGCCATTATGCAATAAATGTTATTGCAAATATCATTCCCTGAACTGAAGTGAAGAATAACTAATTTTCATAATAGGTCCCTTAATAGAGTTAGGGATATGTACCATGGCTATCTTAATGATCATACAGGTGTTGATTCAGTTAGTGAATCATAGAGGCTAGTGTTTGGATGAATATCTAAAGAGTTATATTGAGGACTCATCAAGCATCGTCAAATGATTATTAAGAGAGGATCTCCAGACTGGGAAGGAGATGACAATCCTTTCTTTAGAGGCGAATATCTTACAGACTTCTTGATGCAGGTCCTCTACATAGGAATAGAGATTCAGATGTGTCAGATTAGATAACCATCCTATGTTGTATGTTGTCACAATATAGGCACGCATCCTCTGACCGGAAACAGATGTGCTACTATATGTCTAAGTATGCACATTTAGCAGACCAATAGGTTGATCACCTAACCAAGGTCTATACACCGATACATTGATGTGCATGTAAGGGCATATGAGTAATACGATCTCTCAAAGGGATCAGGTTCATTTACTGAACCAGAAGATATGAACTCACTCATGAGATATTGGGAAGAATCAAATTCCGTACGGTATTCTCGCTTTGGAAGTTTAACTGAATTTATAGGTTTGATATAAACTTTTAGAAACTATATGATCAACACCTAGCTATAATATATGTTTTTGGAAAGTATATGATCAATACCAATACCAATAATCAAATGAGAAACTTAATGATAAAACCCTAAAGTAGATAGTGAAAAAGAAATCTAGTGCTTCGGGTTTATTCTGGGTCTTCCAGATGTAGGATGTACATGTATTAAGAATACCTGAGGGTGATGTGATCATAAATGATTGTATAACCGTGACGCTTCCATACCTATGGAGTGATGAAACGGGTCTGGATTTTGGAGACTCCTTTGAGTAGAGAAGTGATCTGATCTTGTACAAATATTGGACATTGATCTAAATGGTATTCAGATGCAAAGAGAAGATTAGATTTGTAGTCTTGATTTACATCTATGAGAGGTCTGCAAGATCTGGATTTGATATTTGATCTCAATATCCAAGTCGCTATATGTGGAACAATATAATCGTCATGTCCTTATCTCCAAGTATCCGCAGAGAGAGCGCATTATCCCTAAAAAAGTTCAAGGATAATTTCATTGTTGATATATGTATCCGAGCATTGAGAAAATTGATAATTAGATCTGATTTACTTATCATGAATAATATGAGTTTGATTCATATTGTAAAGAGAGTTATCTTCTAGAATTAAATGTGATCTAATTATCAAAGATGTGAATAATGTGAATGTGATTTATATTATTTGGGAACAAGATAATAGAGAACCAAGATGATTAAATGTGATTTAATTATCATGGATATGAATAATATGTATAGAACTATCAAAATTAATCATATACATTATAAATGTGATTTATAATATTAAAGATAGAGATATTTGTAATCTACATTTGTTAATTAAATGTTGATGTGAATTGGATTCACAATGGACATTAAATTGAAAATGTAATTTACATTTTATTAGTGTTGTGAATGTGATTTATAAGTTTCCAATGGCATGATTGCAATGTTCATAAAATAATTATGAATTATTTGTGTGAATAAATTTACAACAATAGTTGTTTTAAATTATGGAGATTTTCGTGGGATATGAGGTCTCATGAAAAAGGAAGAGGAGTACCTCCTTCCTTTTAATGAGGATGGACGACCACCTTGAATTGGAATTCAAGCTGTGTTGTCCCCCCATTTATGGAACGGAGGAATGCCTCCTTCCTAATTCTCCTATTTTAATCTGATTTAATTAATTTATGTATTGATGATTTATTCAATATATATTTAATTTAATTAGTTGTTGTTGTGTTTTAACAACGAAATGATGGCCATTAAAAGAACGACAAATCAATGTGAGCCATTGGATTTGTGTTGTCCATAGATTAAGATCCACGGATCCCAAAATATTATAAATAGAAGGGAACCCGCTGCTCTTAAAAGTGATCATGAACATAAGGATTTCTATATCTTTCTCTCTCTCTCTCTTCAAGCCAACAACTCACCTTCTCTCTTTTGTGGTCATCTATCGTGATGCCCTAGAGAGAGTCACTCTCGTCGCCGCGTCATCGTTATGTTGTCGAATTGTTTGTTCGAGAATCTTCATCTCCTTCGGTGTGCCTTGCTCATGAATAAGACATCGGATCTCGTGTAATGAGATCGAGAGATTCTTCTCTTGGATCATCAACATGGATTGCGAGAAGCATGCGTTTCATCAATGTGCTCTCAAGCGTCTCCTCTGTCAGATCAAACTTAAGATAGGAGGTCTCTTCGCTTAGAGACTCGATCGCAACCATTCTTCAAGAGGTAACCTAATACATGTTTATGGTTTAGATAAAATAATAACAGAAGTGTTCTTGGATCATGTGGTTTCATCGCATGAAAATTTTTAAATCCCGTTGCCTCAAGCAACTAGTGCGACTAGTCGCTCCTGATCGCATATGATGCGATCCTTACGCTCTTGTGATGCGCTTAAGGATCTCACCGTATCCTTCATTAGCAATCGATGGTCATGATCAAGAGATGACCACTTCACATGATCAGACATCTCCTCATGAAACACAGATACACAACTTAGGAGAGACACCAAAGAGATCGACTTTCGGATCGACCTTCAATTCTTACTACACCTCCCATCCTACTAGAGCTCCTATGAGGAACCAATATTCATGAGCTAATAAGGAATTTGATCATGTTTATGAGGATTGGCACGATTATTTGATGGTCAGTTTATGAGTTGGCAGTAATTCATGAAATACTCAAACTATATAAAGAGCCTACTCTTAAGTCTAAGGAAACCTCCTATATCACTAAAAGTCACAAATATCAAAATGTGACATCTTCGCCCCCAGCCATCACTCACATCGCCACCATGAACAAGCTCCCTCCCCCGAAACGTGTTATGACCCTACGACAATGGGTTGATTTTTATAGGGACTGATCTGATGAGGAACCCATAAATGATATACCGATTACTCATGATAGGGAAAGGAACTCAGGCCTTCCTCCTCCTGATGCTTCATATAGAAACAAACTAAAAAAGAAAGTCATCTTTGACCTTAGAAACCAGGTGATTTCGTAGCATGGAGATGGAGTGAGGGAGAGAGGTAGACCTATCCCTCTAACCCGAGGTGAATGCCTTGTATTCCTTGACCTGCACACATAGTAACTGATCTTTCTTCACCATAAGGGATCCTTTTCTACTCATTATCTAATCTCTGGCAGTTGACTTTTTCCCTTAGGCTCTAACTGAAGAACCCTCATATGGTCCTGAAGTAGTTCATCAGGTAAGTGCAATCAGTACTGCAGTTATCAAAGGACATTTACCTTTAGTTGACAATAGTTGGAGATTCTCTGCACATGACTATTATTCTTCTTAGGACGACTCTGACGATGGTTGGACCTCTTCATTCTCTCCATATTCACCACCCTCTACATCTCCATACTATCTCCCACCATACTCCCACAAGAACGTTTGTCATAAACCTTCTTGATCCTTGGACATTCTTACTCCATCTTATATAGTTTTATTCTTTCTTTGCTTCTTCCCTCTGCTGTAATTTGTATTACTCACCCCAGTTATGTATCATTTTCATTTAGGCGCTACACTTAGGATGATCATATCCTAAGTATAGGGGGTGGCTAACCTTAGCTGCTCCTTCTTTTATCTTTTATGTTTCTTTGTACATCCTTGTCATCCTCGTTCCTTTTTATTTTTCACTCATTTATACTTTTTTGTGGCCCTCTTCTTATATTTAGGTTATTTTTAACGTAAGTATAGGGGGAGATCTGAGTCAGTTCTCGTATGCTCTTCTATGTTTTAGCATGAGGTATGGCTTCATATCACTTTGCACTATGATGACATAGAAAAATCTAAGTATATGGGGTGTACCATATATATTACATATATACTTTACTCATAACTCATACTTTCATGTAATTTTGTATATATTGCCCATTATTTACGGGATGGGTAAAAAATATTTTTTTTCAAAAACAAATAATAAATAAATAAATAGATTATGCAAAATAACCAATAAGTTGGCTTGATCCCTGACACACACATTTAGACAAGACTAGTGAAGTTCAAGAACATTTAGTTTATGAGGTCTTGATATTTAGAGTTAACCAGACTTAATCATTAGGGTCTCTGAGTTAATTCACATTTCCATAGTTTGAAAGATGTGTGTGTGTTATATTTCATACTTACTCTCTAAATTAAAGAATATGATCAGCACTTCACATGCATGATTGTAGTTATGATGAGATGAGTTGAGGTTTCACTTGAGGAGCTGGGATGAGGGATTTGAGTTCGGACCTAATTTTATGATGCTTGAGGATGGGATAAAATCAATGAAGGCTTCATGAAACCTGAGTATCAACAA
This sequence comes from Ottelia alismoides, assembly GCA_037367405.1. Lineage (NCBI taxonomy): Eukaryota > Viridiplantae > Streptophyta > Magnoliopsida > Alismatales > Hydrocharitaceae > Ottelia > Ottelia alismoides. Next base: position 1,202,845 of record JAZKJV010000862.1, on the reverse strand, counting down.
CTTTAGCCAGTATGAGAACATAGTTCTTGTATTAATCTCTTGATAATGATCTATGTGCCAGGTGTGATGAAACATATATAATTTGTTGATCAGTGTGCACCAAATTTGTAAAAACGGTGGTGGTAGCCAAAAATCGAAGAAAAAGGAAAAGAAATGTTGAAAGAATAGCTCTCTCACTATAAAGTCAAATCAAAAGAGCTTCCACCAAAGGTGAGAGCCCCCGACCTTTTCAAAGCATCCACTTCGATGAAAGATAATATGACCAGGAGTCAGATAGCACCTAAAAAGGGCCATGCATTGCAAATACTACAAGTTTGGGTGTAGAAGGTATATTTGATATCCAAAAAAGGCACACCACAGTGTACTCCCAGGAAAACAAGTGTAGATGACCCCAAATTCTTTTAATGGATGCACTAGTCAACAACCAAAAATATATATGTATTGAGTTAATAAAGCATTCGAGAGGATCCTTGTTCCCATGAGTGGGAGAGAAGAAATTATACCATCATATGCCCTCCATCGTTTTTCTACCTTTATTATATATGTATACAGACATAGTCTCATGATAAGTGAAATTGCATGCCTTTTGCCTAGAGCTTGGTTCAACTTAGAATTTTAGGATTTACAAAAATTGAGAGTTCTTCAATGGATCAAGTCTTATATTTCACATGTGTAGCCAGGGGTTCATCCAACTTATTTATTCTTTGTTCACTCGAGGACTAGCAAAGTATAAGTATAATGGGTGATGAAAACAATCATTAAATATATGTACCTACAATAAATAAATTAACAAAATCACTTTGTAAATAAGACACTGTAATTACTTTGTAATATTGCACACTATAAGTTTGATTAATTTTCACTCATTATTTTATGTACATAATTAAGTATTTTTAATTATTTCTTTTTCTTTTATTTTATTTTATTAAAGTTTTAATAAAGTGTGTAAAAATCTAGATCTAAAATGGATCAGAAATCAAAGAAAACAAATAGTTTTGAGCATGTGTTTAGAGTCTATAAATAAGTCCCTCTGATTTTATTACTTTATTTTCTTAATTACTAAAAAATCTCAGAAAATTAGATTAATGTGTACATATTTGTATCTGATTTTATTTCAATTTTTATCTTTTTTAAAAATAATAAAAAAATTGTAAAATACAAAAATGTGGTTTTTTTTACACATAGAATATCATCAAAAATAGCACTTTGTACATATGATTGATTTTCTTTTGGTCCCTTCAAGAAAGTTTGTAGATCTCGTCAAGATAAACAACTTTCATGAAGGAAATTTTTTATTTGACATATTTATCGATTTTTCTTTGTATTTTCCTTTTTTGAATTTTCTACACGTGGCATGTGGCAGCTCCGGGAAACACCATGTGTTGTCGCCCCCTCCCTTACGTCAACCGTTGGATGAAGGGGTCTTCTTCCAACGCTTGGGGCCTCACCTTTCTATCTATTCCTTCTTATGCCACTTCTCTCCACCACCTTCATTTGATATAGGCCGATCAAACACCATCCTTCATCATCAATTCTGGACTTTTTGCCCATCAATGTCACCCTTGATCTCTGCCACCTCCTCCCTCCATCATGCTGCGATCGCATCGCCTCCGATCCCTCCACAAACCCTAATATCTCTCCCCTATATCCATCACCTCCATCCCACCACCAATCTATATGTCGCTACGTGAGGAAGAGAGAAAGAGAGAGAGAAAGAGCTCTACCTCCACCTCTGGTGACAACAACCACATGAGGCTTAAGAGAAGACCACTTCCCCTTCCCATTGAGATCCAAGGGTTCCACCCGTGTTGCAAAGTCGCCTCTCGCAGCTGCCAAGCTCGGGATGCGTTGAGCCCTCGAATGACAACCACCGAGCTCCGACAAGCTTGATCTTCTCAGGAACTCCTTCTCCTGCTCTAGGTAACACCTCTATTCCTCCTCCTTTCCTTCCCTTTCATACTTCATCTCTATTTTCTGCCTCATCTTCTTCTTCTCTTTGAAACCTCTACTTGTACACCCCTAAATCGAATCGACCCATCACCTTCTTCATCTCCGTCACAGCCTCCTCTCTCCGACCATCTCGACCCTTCCAAAGGATCGATCTTGTAGGTCCAACTTGAGGGATTATGGATAAAATCCCCAAACACACTACAGAAGCGTGGGGATTGCATCGTATGCGATCACGAGTGACTAGTCAAACTAATTGCTTGGTGCAGCGGAATTTAAAAAAATAAATGATGAAAACACATGATCCATGAACCATTCACGGATCGTTTCATCTAAACCACATATTAGGTAAAGGAATACCTCTTGTAGAATGGTTGTAAATGAGTCTCTAAGCAAAGAGACATCCTATCTCAAGTCTGACCCAATGGTAGAGACGCTTGCAAGCACGGAATCATGTGCTTCTCGCAATTCGAGTCGTCGATACAAGCAATTGATCTTATGATCTCGTCTCACAAGATCAAATGTCTTCTTCACGAACGTGACGTACGGAACGTGACGGAGATCCATAAACAGTCAAGGCGAAGGCATAATGGTGATGCGACGACGAAAGCAATACTCTCTAAGGTTAGAGTGGACGGATACTCAAGAGGGGGAGAGAGAGAGTTGGTGTGTGATACGAGAATAAGAAAGAGAGAGAACAATTTTGTTGTTCAACAACTTCTTCATAGAAGGGCAAGGGTGTCTCTTCTTATATAGTATTTTGGGAGTCCATGGACTACACAAATCCAATGGTTTAGACTGGTTTGTGTTTGTTTCTATGGTCATGATTATGTTGCAAAAACACAACAAAAATTAATTTAATTAAATTAATATATATTGAATCATCCATACAATTTAATTTCAACTACATTAATTTTGCATAGAGATAATTTAAAAGAGATAAATCTCTTTCTTAATGGGACTTGGAGACTTTCCACCTCCCTAAGGTGGATATTTATCTCCAATTAATTTACAACAACTATTTATTTCTAATTTATTTACACAAATAATTCATAATTATTTTGTGAATATTGCAATCATGTCATTGGAAAACTGTGAATCATATTCACAAGCTATAATATAATGTAAATTACATTTTCAATCAATTGTCCAATGTGAATCCAATTCATATCGATACTCAATTAACGAATGTAAATTACAACTGCCTCTCTTTAATATATTATAGATCAAATTTATAATATATATGAAAAATATGGATAGTACTATCCACATTATCCATATCCTTCATATTAAATCACATTTGATTGTCTAAGATCTCAATACTCAAGCATTCAATAATACGAAGCTTATCCATATTATTTATGATAATTAAATCATATTTAATTATCCATTTCTCAATACTTATATATATTAACAATGGGATTATTCTTGAACTCTTTCAAGAATAATGCGCTTTCTCTGCGAATACTTGGAGATAAGGACAGGGCGATTATATGTTCCACATATAGTGACTTTGATGATGAGATCATATCTCAAGTTCGGATCTTAAGGACCTCTCACAGAAGTTTGATTAAATCAGAGTCATAGATCTAATCTCTGAGACTAGGTTACTTCTCTACTGAACAGAGTCACTAAAATCCAGCTTTTCCATCACTCTCTCAGTATGGAAGTGTCATAGATATACAATCAATTATGATTTCATCACCCTTAGGTATTCCTAATACCCTTACATCCTGCATACTGGAAAACCTAGAATAAACACGAAGTTTTAGATCTCTTTTGGATTATCACCTCCAGGGTTTTATCAATAAGATTCTCATTCGGTCATTGTGAATCGATATTGATCATATGTTTTCCAAAAGCATATATCATAACTACATATTCTTGTCATGATTCCCAAGCAAGATGACCATGCATGGAATTTGATCAGTCCCAATACCTCATGAATGAGCTCATGTCTTCCGGTTCACAAGTGTGTATGATCCCTTGGATAGATTGTATTACTCATATGCCCTTATATGCACACCATCTCACTGGTGTATAGGCTTTGATTAGGCCAACAACCTATCGGTCTACCAAATGCACATACTCAAACATATAATAATACATCTATCTTCGGTTAGAGGATGCATGCCTATATCATGACTGTATACAATATAGGTCTTAGTTATCTTGATCTCGTTATGTCAACTCTTTGACCTAACTTATCTAAAAGCTCCAAATCTTTATTCCTATGCAGAGGACCTGCATCATGAGGTCGGATAGATATAAACCTTTAGATAAGAATTTCCATCTTCTTCTCAAGTTGGACATCCTCCCATAATAATCACTTGACGGTGCTTGATGGGTCCTCAACCTAACTCTATAGATATTCATCCAAACACCAGCTTCTATGATTAAATAATTGAATCCGTAGTTGTATGAGCGTTAAGATAGTCATGGTACATAAACCTAAGTATACTAAGGACCTATTATGAAAATTAGTTGTTCTTCATTTCAGATTAAGGAATAGATTGCAACAACAATTATTGCATAATGGCTTGATGCGGGCGCACATGTCCAACAATCTCCCACTAGCCCAAAGAGTCATTAATGGGCCAATCATTTAAACCTACACTCAGGAGACAATCATAAGCTATTTAACATAGCCAAGTAGGTTGATCAGCCACTTTGTTCCCGAGGGACTATGCCAAGTCCTTTACGGTACTTGCATATCTCTATGTAATAGTGCTCACATCCAATGTGAATGTTGCATCTTAAGCAACCAATACTCAATATTGTTAAACAGTTATTGTGTTTTTGTACTATAACTTAATAATCATATAACCAGTATATAATTTCTATTATCCTTATCAGAATATCCTTAATTCTCAGATATCTCAATCTGATAAGACTAACACCCAGTCTTATGTCTTATAAGGCATCCATAATTTAGACTTTTTTTAGATTACTATATATAAAATCTTAAGTTCTTGAAGATAAAACTTTGAGATCACTACCTCAAGAGTTTTATCGTCTTTGATGATATTATTATTACTGAAACCAAGTATTTAGCTCCATAGTATGATTGCAATAATTTACAACTCCCACTTGATGATTACATTATATATTGATATAAAATGATCAAATTATGTAAAGAACAACCTTGATATTTGACATATAATGTCAATTGTGTACAATTCACATGTTATTTATTCCATATGCACATCGAAGAAAAACCATCTTAATTACACATAATCGACCAAACCTCTGCATAAATCAATAGATCATAGCTATATATCTTGGCAAAATATTTCCAAAAATGTCGATTTACATATTATTTTTATGGTGAGATGATATCTAATATTAAGATTTATAAATCGTCCATGACAATCACCAAAATATAACTTACATAATTATCTACATAAACTAAACAAATAACACATGCACACACGCATGCACACACACACACATTATAGTAAGAGAGAAAATAAAATTGCATCGGGTTTATATTTAGAGTATTGAATTAAATCAAACAAGCCAACACATTGTTCATCCAATTTAGCCTTACAATTTCTATTAACATTTTATCTTGGAAAGAAAATGGGAGGTTGATTCTTGCAAATTCACCGAAAACATTTCCCATGTGCAATGATGACCCTCTTAACTTCTCTCTCCCTCCCTTGCATAGAGCTCCCCACGTTGATATCCTTTCCCGTGCATATATTCCCCATGCATGTAATCAATTCTTTTATCTTTATTTGCATGCTCTCTTTTATTTACAGGAAGAAGAGTCATAAATGACAACTATAAAAAGCACACCAACATGAATGTGAGAAGAGAACTCACGCACCCACCGCAACGTCACTCCTGGCACCTTGCATCCCGACGGATCTCACGCAAGTTTCTCCCCCGATAGCCCATCTCTCATGCAAGCTCGCCCCCTCCTCTATTCGCGACCTTGGCCAGCGACCGGCAACCTCTGACGCACTCCAGTAGCGCCTTCTCTTCCACTTTGCGTGGCCGGTGACCTGCAGCTCTCCCCTTTTGCGCTCCAGCCTGCGGCCACCTACTCGCATACCTCCCTTGCTCCGGAGCGCGCTAGCAGCCCACGTGATCGTCGTCGTCACCACCATCATTGTCACTTCGCATCCGGACAGAGAAGCACTCCCTTCCTCAGTTTTATTTCATCTCATGCAATTTTTACAGTGATGTTTAATCTAAAACTAAATTTGGAAGCATCTTGTTCAATAAACTCTTCTCAAAGTTTTATTTGAATACATGCATTGCGATTTTATATTTTTTCCATCTTGATCTATTACGAGTGTTGCGATATCACTTCTACACTCATTTGCGATTCAACCCCTACTTCCTTCTTTAAATCGCACTCATAATCATAAGTACTTTGTTTGAGTTGGCAGAAATATTTTCACCGTATATCATATTTTTTCCATCATGTGTCTTCCATCGCAAGAGATTAGATCAAGTTCTAAAGGAAAACAAAATAGCAAGTTTGCTTAGTCCTTGTGGATACGAACCTCTACTTGCACTATACAACTCATATTTTTTCCAACATGCTTGTAGTTGTAATATTATTTGTTTGATTGCAACGACTTGATAAAACTATCTTTTAAACCGCGACAAATCGTGTCAACACCACTGCATGACAGACATCTGGCTTTTGTACACATGTAGCATACAACATGCTTCTCGTAACTGGTGCACAAGGGAAAGCAGGTTTAGCATCATCAATACTTGATATGTTATCCCTTCATATTGGTTTGTACCAAATCTTAAGGGGAAGAAACCTTCCTTATATTTTCAAAAATGGAATATATCTAAGATGTACCATTAATGCGACGATCCGGATACTCTCTTCTCTTTGCTTCTAAACAACTTCAAAACTAAAATCTAAGAGGTATTCTTGAGATCATATCTCAAGGTATGAAATAACCAGATGAACACTTATCATCATCCCTATATCATTCCAAATGATTAGGATATTATCTATATTTAGAACGATAAACAGTATAGTACTCCCACAAAGCTTCACATAGTTCATCAAGATTCTATCTGAAATCATAACATTTATAATTTAATTAAATCTATCGTTCCAACTACAAGAAGCTTATTTGAGTCCATGTATGGAGCTCTTCAGCTCGCACACCTTGCATTCTTCAATTATGAAGCCTTAGGTCTACTTCATATGAATATCCTCGTTGAGGTATTCATAGAGGAATGCAATATTGATCTCCATCTTGTAGATGTCAAAGTCTAAGTTGTGTAGATATAGTTAGAAATATTCGGATGGGTTTAAGCATGGTCACTGAAGAGAAAGTTCTCTTCATGTGCATCTTGTGGATATGAGTCGTGCATTGAAGGTCTCTACTTTCTAATCAGGTTTCCTTGTTCTTTTGAAGATCCATATACACCTAATGGTTTGGACCCATATAGGTGAATCCTCGAGGGTCAATATACATCACTTATATATGAAGTTTACTTTAGACTTTATTGTTAACCTTCATCTTTCCATGTCATGATCCTCAGAAGCTTCATCATATGAAGTCAGATCATTGTCAGATTTATTTAACACATGGAATCCATACCCCTCAAATTTATTTTAAGAAGTATGAGTGTTTCATATTTTAATTATCCTTTTAGTTTCCTATTTCAAGAACTTCATTATCTCCCTAAAAGATTCGATGAGTTCTTTCACGTCATTTTATCTCTTGATTCTCAATAGAGTCATCCTCTTAGAATCATATTCTTAGAGATGAAATTCTTTAAGTATGTCAAGGTGATAAAGTAGGTATCCAGTACCATACTTTATTTTTCTAATGAATTAGTACTCTCTAGTGCTTGATTCCAGCTCACTTGCATCCATGCTATGGTCATGGACCAAGCAACCCAAAATCCTAAATTTTTCAACATTGAGCTAGGTTCCAAACCATAGCATATGAAAGTTTCGAGTTTATATTGGGACAGAATCTCATTAAGGATATATATTGTAGTCTCTGCTACATATATACTAGGAAACTAAGAGGTAATTATGCTAAGATTTATCATTTATCAAATAATGTCACACATGATCCAATTATATCTCCCTACAACTCTTTTGATTTCTGGTGTATTACGAGGACAGAGATAGGAATGACATTCCTTTCTCCATAAGGTATTCCTTGAATTCATATAATAGGTACTTACTAGCTTAGTTTGATCGAGTTCATTTCATCTTCCTTCAAACTTTGATTCTTAAACCAAAATTTCAAAGTCTTTGAACAACTCAAAAGTTTTTGAGGTGAATGGAAGAAATCTCATATAACAAATAATTATCTATTTATATCACATATCATTAATGTTTTTTTGTGATATAGATGGTCCACATACATCAAAATGTATGAGAATACTTATGCATCTTACACCATTCCCGCAGAAAGGTACATCAGACATTTTACTTTGAACCTCTATTCATAATTATTAAGTTTTGAACCTTTAGACAAGCTAAAGTTCAATATCTTACTTGTATATTGATCATATAAATAGACATATGTCCAAGACTTGGTGTTAAATCATTTTCAAATGATCTTCATCCTCCTATTGATCTTTTAAGTTTTAATTTTCAGTATTAGAAATGTTAATGAACCATTCATAAATATTCTAATTTAGTAGAGTCCACTAGATATTAGATTACTATCTGAAATATATCCATCATAACTCTTTATGATTGGTCTATTCCAGAATATATGTTCATTTCCAACATTTAGAAAAAAAAATGAAATGTATTCTAATATCCATGTCACAGAAACATTCTCTAGAACAAAGGGCGCTCGAACTGAAACTATGAAGTTCATGTATCCAACGGAGATTATTGCAACAATTGCATCAATTCCCATGTAGATGACTATTAAACCTTAAAATCAAATTTTCTGATCTTCTAAAACATATGCAACAATTGCAAGTGTTATTAGAAGAATGAGATACATTTTTTTAGACTTCGATCTTATCTTATAAGCAAGTCAACTTCAATGATTACATGTAGATTATTCTGATTCACTAGATGAGTCCTTCTGTAAGGATCCCAGATAGTCATACTATCAATAGATCAGTTTGTTACAGTATTGGCATTCGTTCAAGTCTCCGGATTTCATATGTAATTCACAAAAGTTAGTCAACTTTTTGACTTTCCATCTTACTTGGGTGAGACCCATGCTTCTATTGCGCTCCCTTAATCTATAAACAATAATTTCTTAAGACAAGGGATCTCTTAATTAATATAAGAGCAATTCAACATTTATATATGCTTCATCCAGTTCATATGAAGATTCATGAATGAATTGGGTATAGACAGTAGAACGATGACATTCATCGTATCTACATCCATCATAACTTTTAAAAACTTTGGTTTTGGTAGGTACTCGAACATTTTGAGTACATCATCTCTTATCAAGCCACTGTTCTGCATAATGCAGGTGACCATGTCATTCATGATTAAATGTCGAGAGCACATATGTATGCCAAACCTTGTTCTTAGGTTTTATAAGGATTTACAATAATTATGATCATCATTGACATGTCACTTCCAAAGTACATTTAATGAGAGATCAAGACTATAGAGACATACAAAACCCATGGTTGTTGTCTTATTGTCTAATTAATTGCCATTCCTCATTATTATTATGAGAAAACTTGCACATTGCAACCACATACATTATGTATCCAACTGTACATACAATATATTGATCATGGATCCAATTCATGATATTTTTACTAGTTATTATTGATTATATTTATGAGTGGGTTTAATGAAGGTTATCTGAAATAAAAAAATTGCATATATATACATACACTTTACTTTGATTTAGGAATAATTATATCAAAGTTGTCTTTCCTTGTCAACACTGAAAGTTCATTCCCTTAATCATTTTCAATGTAAGAGATATTCTTACCATTATATCTCTAGCAGGATCTATCATCTTCATTATTACATTTGTTGCATCTCAACAATATGAGAAACTATAACTCGAATAAAAAGAAGCAGGAACGCATTCCTCCTTGCAAGTCCAACTTGCATTTCCCAATTCAATCTTGAACACCCGGTCCTACCACCCCTAAGGCGATGTTGACCCATTCTTAATTGAACCAATTGTCAATAGGAATAGTACTCACTATGCGTAATCCATTATCACCCTAACAATACGAGGAACTATGCATACGGCCTTACTCTTTTGAGAAGCAAAAGCTCGATCCATATGTGCTTGCATGCAGGAGCTATCACTTCGGACAGATGTCTCCCACATACAATCCCGGGTGATAGAACCCTTCACCTTGATGGGAGACCATGGATGTCGCTTGTGTGATCCTCCATATCATATTCAAATTCTAATTAATTATCATGAATCACATCCACATAATTAATTCTTCCAAGGGAAAAATATTACTCTATTCATAATAGAGTAATTTAATTGGATATAATTGATTTAATCATATTAAATCAATTACCAACCAATTAGTCAACCAACAAACTTGATTGTTACTTGAAGGAAGGTATAATCTCAAAAATATGTATTATTCAAATTTTAATAATTAGAAAAATACCCCATGATCCCATCAACATTATCCTTTCCGTACCTGCTATGATGGCCAATACCGATGGGTGTAGGACAGACCGCTCATGGAGCAACCTGCAACCCCAACACTCCACGACTAGACACCATATCCACCTCAGGTCAGGATAATGTAATTTGATCATATTGTATTTTGAGATGTTAATAGGTATTTCTACCGAAGTTATACCATATAATATTTATCAAAACCATTTTGATTAATATTTTAAGGATATTTGCTAAACAAATCCCCAATCCTATTCAAACAATATAGTTTTGCATGTAAAGATTATCCTACAACTATTGTAGGATGACCTATGGATTTTCATGAAACATTCCATCAATGACTAATGATGATTAATCATTTACTACACAATACATAGGCATCATAACTAATCCAGGTAAATTCATAATTTTCATGATTTCCATTGAATAATAAACAAATTAAGAAAAACATTTTGATGATCTATTCATCATCTGACCCATCTCCACTAAAATTGTAATATCTAGGGCAAACAGAGTCGGATTCGTGCGAAATAAAATCATGCGGTTTGATGGTTTGATTCTATACTTGATATAAGTGTTTATTTCATTGTTCATGATGGGGTATAGTAAGTAAAAATAATTTTCTTACTGATTGGTAAATACATGCAAAAAACAATTTTAGTGGCGAGAATTCTTCGAATCATTTCATGCACTTTCAGCACCAATAATAGGTTACCATTTGTGGGACATATTTATATATTATAAATACATTTTAACAATAAAAAACACATCCAAACAGTGCATAAACAAGAGGTTTTTATTTCATCAAAAAAACCAATTCGAATCTTGCATCCAATGCAAAAACAATGTGTCGCATGCATCAAAAACGTAAACCATGGTCATATAGAGTTTCGGATCTCATCCAAGACCTGATCAAGGCTCGGATACCACTTGAATGATTATTGAAAAAATCCTCAAGCGCATCATGGAAGCGTGGGTATCGCATCATATGCGATCGTGAGCGACTAGTCGAACAAGTCGCTCAGTGCAACGGATTTAAAAAAATAAATGATGAAATCACATGATCCATGAACCATTCACAGACTGTTTCATCCAAACAACATATTTGGTAAAGGAATACCTCGTGTATCATGGTTAGCATCGAGTCTCTAAGCACAGAGACCTCCTGTCTCAAGCCCGACCCGATAGTAGAGACGCTTGCGAGCGCGGAGATGAATCGCTTGCTTCTCGCAATCCAAGTTGTTGATCCAAGCAATGGATCTCCTGATCTCATCTCACAAGATCAAACATATTCTTCAAAACTTGACATGTAGAAGGAGATGGAGATCCATGAATGGTCGAGGCGATGGGATAACGGCATTGCGGTGATGAAAGCAGCCTTCTCTCTAAGGTTCGAGTGGATGACTACTCAAGAGGGAGAGAGAGTTGGCGTGTGATATAAGACAGAGAGATAGAGAGCAATTTTTTGTTCAAAAAATTATTCTTCTTAGAAGGGCAAGGATGTCTCTACTTATATAGTATTTTGGGAGACCATAGATCTCAGTCCATGGACTACACAAATCTAATGGTTTAGATTGGTTTGTGTTTGTTTAAATGGTCATGATTTTGTTGCAAAAACACAACAAAAGAAACAATTTAATAAAATAAATGTATATTTAATCATCAATACAATTTAATTTCAATTAAATGAATTTTGCATGGAGATAATTTAAAAGAGGTAAATCTCTTTCTTAATGGGACTTGATGGCCTTCCACCTCCTCCCATTATGGTGGATTTTCATCTCCAATTAATTTGAAACAAATATTTGTTGTAAATTTATTCAGACAAATAATTTGTAATTATTTTGTGAATATTGCAATTATGTCATTAGAAAACTGTGAATCATATTCACAACCCAAAATAAAATGTAAATTATATTTTCAATTAATTGTCCAATGTGAATCCAATTCACATCAACAATTAATTGACCAATGTAAATTACAATTGTGTCTCTTTTATATATTATAAATCACAATTATAATGTATATGAATAATATGGATGTTACTGTTCATACTATCCATATCCTTATAATTAAATCACATTTAATTATCTAAGATCTCTATTCTCATGCATTCAAACAATATGAATCTTATCCATATTATTTATGAGAATTAAAGCAAATTTAATTATCTATTTCTCAATGATTGGATATATTAACAATAGAATTATTCTTGAACTCTTTCAAGTATAATGCTCTCTCTACACGGATACTTCGAGATAAGGATAGGGTGATCATACATTCCACTTATAGTGACTTGATTGAGATCATATCTCAAGTCCATATCTTAAGGTCCTCCCATAGATGTTTAATTAAATCAAAATAGTAGATCTAATTTCCTAATTGCATTTAAATCACATTGAGATCAATGTCCAACATTTTAACTGAGATTAGATTACTTATCTATTGAGAGGAGTCATTAAAATCCATACATGTTTCATCACTCCCTCAGTATGGAAGCGTCAAGGTTATACGATTTGTCCCAATTTTATGCTTTTGGTTATCACTATATTAAAGTGAGCATAGATCAAGCATTCATCGTCTAATCGACCATTCTCATTTACTTTAATATCCTAAGTGATAAATGAAAAGGAAGATCGAGAAAAATCGTTGCATCATGAAATCCACAATGCATGCTTGAGAGAGAAACTTACAGTGCATACAACATTCTCCATGCACGTGCAAGACTGTTATTGAAATTTTTACACTATAATTCATGCATGTTGAGGAAACCGCACCCTAAACATGATAATATTAGAAGGAAGAATTTGAGTTTAATTTCAACTAAAATGATCGATGTTTATGTTTGTTTCAATGAATAAAGGAGAAGTGGATTCTCCTCGATCCTTATTAATGTGTGTCCTAACATAAGAGTCAAGCACATGATATTTGAAATGAGAGTTCAGAGAGCTGTGTGCCTAACCATAGGCTCGAACACTCAAATGAATCCCTATACAATCGTTTATGATTGCATCACCCACATGTATTCCTAGTACATGTACATCCTCTATACTATAAGACCTAGAATAAACCCGAAGTTTTAGATCTCTTCTGGACTGTCACCTCTAGGGTTTTATCATTAAGATTTTCATTCGGTCATTGGGAATTGGTATCGATCATATGCTTTACAAAAGCATATATCATACCTATAAATTCTTATCATGCTACCCAATCAAGATGACCATACATGGAATTTGATTAGTCCCAATACGTCATGAGTGAGCTCATATCTTTATGTTCAAAAATGAACTTGTATGATCCCTTTGAGATCTCGCATTACTCATATGCCCTTATATACATACAAACTCGTCATTGTATAGACCTTGATTTGTCCATCAACCGATCGGTCTGCCAAATGCACATACCTAGAGATATAGTAGTGCATATGTTTCTAGTCAGAGGATGCATGCCTATATCATAACAGTATACGACATAGGTCTTGGTTATCTCGATCTCGTTAAGTCAGATCTTTAACCTAACTTATCTAACACCTCCAAATATATGTTCGTATGCAGATGATCTACATCAAGAGGTTGGTTAGATATTAACCTTTAGAGAAGAATTGTCATCTTCTTCTCAAGCTGGAGATCCTCTCTTAATAATCACTTAACGGTGCTTGATGAGTCATCAATCTAACTCTTTATATATTCATCCAAGAACCAACTCTATGATTCAACAATTGAATTAATAGTTGTATGATCATTAAGATAGCCATTGTACATAACCCTAATTGTACTAAGGGACCTATAGTTATTCTTTATTTCAGATTAAGGAGTGGATTACAATAACAATTATTGCATAATGGCTCATCATGGGCTCGCATGTCTGACACAATCTTCTTCACAACACCAGACCTCTGTCTCCAATCCACCCCTACTTCTCCTCAGTATCGACTAATGCCTATAGGAGAGCCATGCCTCAACTCCATCCTTCGACCCTCCATCTTCATAACCAGCAGGGCACAGTTGAATCCTTTACTATCTCCTATGTCTTCAGCACCGTCCTCCGCATCTCCACCGAGCTCCTCCCTTGGTTTGGTCATTTGTTGACCAACTAAGGGGCTCCACTGCCCTCTACCTTCAACATCTCAGTTGTGTGTTGGTCGAGTCTCCACCACTCCCAACTATTTGCACCCTTGCTCTATAGCTAACATAGGCTCAAATCTCACGCCTTGATCCGATGGTCCTCAATATTAGAAGAAGAACATCAAAGGAGGGAGTCAACGCATAATGATCCTTCGATTTCCCCCTTACTTTGACCCCAACTGTCGATCCTCATCTATCTCTCGACTGCTAGAGAGAGACAATCTGACGACTCTAAGCATGCCACACCCTCAATCTAGACACACCCCAATCCATCAACCTTAGGTGCGCCATAATCCACCAAGAGGCTCGATCCGAGCCTTACGCATGAGACTGGCACACATCATATGTGCATAGGGGCAAAGCTTTGCACTCTAGCCCCTAAAAATTTGGGGGTTTGCACTTAGGTCCCCATTGCAGCTGATGAATCGCTAAATGCATGTATTAAAATCGATCTGTTGTAGCACGAACACTTAGCATATCATACAGAACCAAATGAATGATCTCTATGAAGAGGATTCAGCTTTAATTTTTAATCTGAGAAGTCCAGATTCTAACTTAAGGACACAAGCCATGATATGATCATTTAGGCATTAGAATAATAAGGTTATGTGATTGATAATTAATCTAGGTCAAAACATAAAAACAATGCAAGCAATGCAATGCAAGATAATGCATATCACAAATGTGTGCATGGATGAAATGAAATGTGATTTAATTATGAAGTCATGTTAGAATATATCCACAGAATAAACATAACATTAACATATGCAAATGTACTCACAAATATGCCCTAGAATGATCATTCAAACTTAAGCAATTATATAAATTAATTCTAAGTCTAATTCATCAATGCACTATAGAGTAACATTTCATTTAATAAGCATGGATGCACAATATAGATTCTCATGAATTAATCCTTCATTTATTATATAATCAGAAATTAAACATATCAGATCAAAGACAATTAAATGAGGATCAAAATGTTAGTGAAATCATTTAATTTGGATAAAAGATGCTCGAGTTATTCTACAAAGAATCTAGGAGCATAAATGCGATAAAACATGAATTAAAATATGACAGACAAGTCCCTGGAGGGACTGAAATGCAAATATAACAAACCAGCATTGAAATTTATTGAATACCCCTTGTGCGGGGTATTTCTGCAATTTAGGAAAATCGGTTGGTTATTAATATAATTTACCTAGACCCGCATACGTGATGTGCGTGCGGATCTAGGTTCAGATGCAAGAGTGTGGTTTAGGCCATGTGGCAAGACGTGGTGCTCTAGATCTGGCTTGATGTTGCACAAGGCTGCAAGCTTGGATGACACGAGGCTTCAAACTTGGATGATGAAACGTGGCATCTTGTAGACCGTTAGATCACACTCAATTTGGCACGATCCAACGATAATTGTTCTCTTTGGATCGTTTCCTTTACTTTGTGCGACGGCGACAAGGTGGGGATCTGGTAAGCCCCCCTTAGCTTTATAGAGCTCATAGATGAAGGTCGTGGATGATCTCCAGACAGCTCGCGAAGATGGGATGAAGTTGATGATGCTCCTCGAGCATCTATGCAATAGAAATGGTGGAGCGTTATCGAATAGGAAGCTCTAACTCAGAAGGGTGTTTTCTATTCTGGCCATTGAATAAATCTCATCACCTACAACTATTAGAAGAATATATATAGTTGAAGCATCACATAGTGTGTGCTTGTGGATGTGAATGGAATGGAGGTTGAACGGGGCGTAGAAGGTGACACCCTTTTGGGTTGTTCTTCTTCCTTCTTGAAGGAGAAGGCAGATCGAAGTGGAAGGAAATGATGGAACAAGAAAACGAAGAACAAGACATCCCACGTGGATATTCAATCCATGGAGAAGGTTAGACAAGATCAGGTT
Organism: Ottelia alismoides; assembly: GCA_037367405.1. NCBI lineage: Eukaryota > Viridiplantae > Streptophyta > Magnoliopsida > Alismatales > Hydrocharitaceae > Ottelia > Ottelia alismoides. The sequence goes on along the minus strand of JAZKJV010000862.1, from coordinate 1,186,292 downwards.
ATGGATTGGATCATAGGTCTTAGCTGAAGAAATTGAAGAAAGGAGAAAGAAAGTAATAAATGAGACATGTACATTGAATAACATGTGCCAATCGTGAAGGTCTTGCCTTGGGATGAAGTCGCCATCGACCTTCGGTTGTCTCTTAACACGTGCAGCCTTGCGTGAAGCTCGAACAACAGCTGCATGAGCGTTGTAACATGGCGAAGAGCCATGGATCACACTAGGAATATACCGTTGTCATCCTCAACTTTTCCTCCTTCTTCCTATCCTGAAGAGAAGGAGGTGGCTAGGGGTGCTCCAGCATGGGTGGACAACTGTTGCTTGAAGCGTGGTGGCTTTTTGAAGGAGAAAGGGTGGCGGTTCCAAATGGAAATGGTGGAAGTTTCAACCTCAGACATTGAGACGAAAGTTAGGTTAGGGGGAGGTTAGGGTGATCCGCGGAGGTTATGGAAGTTAGAAGAAAGGACTAGCGGATGTAGTTGGTCAGGAGATGATTGGAGTAGGTAGAGATAATAGGTTGAAGATAGGATGGTTAGTGAAAGCCGCAACCGTTTGGAGGTTGAAGGAGGTTCATGCACTATTGGATCATCTAATGGCTCCTATAGAGACATAGATGGACGGTGTAGATCTGCTTGATGGAAGGAGATCAAGTGGTTTAGATCAAGGCAGGTGGAGATACATGAGCGAGCCATGTGGCCAATATAGATGGTGCCACGAAACCCAATCTGAATTTAAGAAAGAAGATAAAATAAAGAATAATAAAAAAATTAAATAAAAGATGAATCCAAAAGTTATGAACAAGAAAGTTGTAGATAAAATTTAGAGACTAATAAAATCATATAAAACAATTTTTTATTTTCCTTTTGCTTAGTTTTTTATTTTTTTATTCTATTTTATTTATATAAAATATTACTTTAATTTTTATTTGATTTTTAATAAGAAATAAATACATAAAATATTACACCAAGATAATTAGTGTTAATTATTTACAACACATAAATTAATATGGTGTTAATTAGTCAATGAATCTTGTAATTAACTTAAGCAAGAAAGTTAATAATAGTGAGAAATGATGATAAATCTGAGATCCACCACCCCATATACTTAAGATAATCTCGTCCTCAAGCTAATAAAGAAAAATAATTTATTAGAGAGTTAGTTTAATTATTGAGATCCCTAACATATGCAAGAGAGTATACAAGGCTTGATTTGACATAGAAGATTAGGTTTAGGAATCTTAAAACTCTAGTTTAGTCCAAGTATCAATAAAAAGGAATTCAACTCCTTTGATTGTCAGACTCTCAATTCATACATATGGCTAAGGAGTATGACTTAATGTAGCATCATGAGAGTAGAATCAAAATGTCACCAAAAATTCCAATTTTGGAAGCTCTCCTAAGGACCCAACCCTCAACACTAAGGAATAAATCTTATCTTACTTCAAGCCACCATATCTTTATTTTGTCAGACTTCAAGGGGATAGATGGATGGCCAAATTATGGAGGATGTAGGATTGAGCACTTATTTTCTCTTCTCTTATTGGAACAGGATTCTCTCAAGTGCTCATACGCAACAAATTTTCATTTTGATTTTTACTAATCATTGTGTCCGTCAAGAGAAGTTGGAGTCATCTAAACTTGTTTTCTTGGGAATACACCAGGGTGTGCCTTTTTTTTACTATATAATATATCTTCTACACCCATACTTGTAGCATTTACGATGCAGAGCCCTTTTTGGTGCTAGCCTGACTCCTGGTCCTATTAGTGGTGGTCCAAGTGGACTCTTTGTAATGGTTGGGAGTGCATGACTTTGGTGGTAGATCTTTAATATTTTACTTTGTAGGATTAGAGCTTTCTTTCATCAGTTATTTCTTTTCCTTATTTTTGGCTAGCTCCACTGCTTTTACCAAAATATTGGTGCAAATTGATTAGCTTATTAATGTAATGTCATCACACCCTGGCACTTTAGGTTAGATTCAAGATATGGCACGAGAACATGTCCCATACTGGCTAAGATGCTAACACTCCGGTTTCATGGAGCTACATTAAATTTATCCCATCCTCGAGCATCATAGAAATCAATTCCAAACTCAAACTTCCAATCCCAGTTTCCTTAGTGGACGTATGCTATTATTACAATTCCCCGAGTGGTATGAGGATTTGAGAGATTGGAATAGAGAAATGCATATTAAATGTACTTATAATGGTGTTACCTTGACTCATCTCAATTATGAATGCAGTCATGCCTATGAGTGAAAGTCAAATTCATTAAGGGAGATTAAGCACGGGACATAGCATGCATACATTTGAACTAGGAGAGTATGAATTTTTATGTCCTAGACCCTAATGATTAAGACAAGATAACTCTAAGTTTAGGGACTCCTTAAACCAAGTGTTAAAGATCATCTCAAACCTTGAGTACATAGCGAAAATATCTGGAAGAGACGCCAATTTATAAGTTAATCTGTTTGTTATTTTTATTTTTCATTTTTTAAGTTATAAGGTTAATTTATTAGACTCGTTTACACCTTTAGCTTTGAAAAAGATTTTTGAAAACTTTTTGTAAACATTGTCACATATGTATAGAATTTTTCCAAACATTTTACAAAAATATTTCAAAGCAAGTGAAATCTCATTTTTTTAAACATAAGTAAAGCATTTTTAAAAACAATGTCACATAAATATATAGATTTTCAAAAAAAAATACAAATAATTTCCAAAATATGTCAAGTTGTATTTTCACAAACCATGAAAACATTTGAAAACCAAGTCAAATATGTATATACTTTTCAAAAAAATATTTTCAAAATATTTTGTATACAAATCTATTTCAAAATAGTAATACGATACCCATAACCTCAATAGTTTTAAAAAAACTAAAAATATGAGCTATGCTAAAATCTGTATGAAATATATACGGTAGACCCCCTATACTTAGCTTTTGTTATGTCCTCAAAGCACGAAGTGAAATGATGCCATAGCTCATGCTAAGCATAAATGAATATACATGAACTTATGATAGAATCACATGTGCATAAAAAATAAAAGAATTAGTCAGAAGAATTATATGGACTCGAGTACCCCTATACTTATGCTGAGAAATATATTAAGTGTGAAGATATGAATTAAAACTAGATGGTCCGAGGGGAACAATCAGCACGAAATTGCATCCCCCGCTATACTTTGACTGAAAATAGGCCTAAGTATAAAGAATAAGAAGCTCAGTAATGAAGGGATCACTGTTAGATGAATCTCAAGATGATGAATCTCATGAGATGATAATGGAGCCTAGGGTTTTCAGGAGGTTGAAGAACCAAACAAGATAAAGCTAACCCGCTTATTTCACCAACATACCCAGGGACGAACATAAATATGGTCTAATTATCTTGTCTCTTTTTTGGTGATAATACAAAATTTGGGTTCATTACAAGTAGGTTGAATTAGGGTTTGTTCTCTATCCTATGGATTGATCCTCACCTCTCAACAAATGCATATATAACTACAAGTAATGGGAGGTTTTTACTCCAAAAAACACGATTATCAATACATATATAATAATATAGAAGACATCACATCATGGTATTAACCTAGATAAAATAAAAATAAAGATAATCACAATATAAAATCGAAATAATTATATTAATGAAGCTGTGTCCTCAACAACAAAGCTATCTAGTTATTCACTAAATGAGAATCGAATGGATGATCTCTATGAAGAGGATTTGGCTTTAATTTTTAACTTGAGAAGTCATGGGTCGAACTCAAGGACACAAGCCATATTACGATTATTTAGGCATTAGAATATCTAGGTTAGGAGATTGATAATTAATCTAGGTCAAAACATACAAACAATGCGAACAATGCAATGCAAGATAATGCATATCACAAATGTGTTGATGGATAAAATGAAATGTGATTTAATTATGAATGGATGTTAGAATATATTCATAGAATGAATAACACAAACATATGCAAATATACTCACAAATATGCCCTTAAATGATCATTCAAACTTAAGCAGTTGTATAAATTAATTCTAAGTCTAATTAATCAATGCACTGTAGAGTAATATTTCATTTAATAAGAATGGATGCACAATATAAATTTCACAAATTAATACTTCATTTATTATATAGTCATAAAATAAATCAGATAAAAGACAATTAAATGAGGATCAAAATGCAAGTGAAATCGATCAATTTGGATAAAAGATGCTCGAGTTATTCCACATAGAATCCAGGGGCACAAATGCGATAGAACATGAATTAAAATAAGACAAACAAGTCCCTGAGGGATTGAAATGCAAATATAACAAACCGACATTGAAATTTATTGAATATCCCGTGCGAAGGGGTATTTCTACAATTTAGGAAAACTAGTTGGAAATTAATACAATTTAGACATACCCGCACACGGATCTAGGTTTGGGCGCATGAGCGTGGCTTGGGCCACATGGCAAGATGTGGTGCTCCATCTCTGGATTGATGTTGCACAAGGCTACGTGCTTGGATGAGCACGAGGTTGCGAGCTTGGATAACAAAATGTGGTGTCATGTAGACTGTTAGATCACACCCAATTCGGCACGACCCAACGGTAACTGTTCTCTTTGGATCGTTTCCTTTGATTTGCACGGTAGAGACAAAGTGGAGCACCGGCGAACTCCCCTCAGCTCTATCGAGCTCCTGGGTGGTCTCTAATGGTTCTCATGAAGACGGGATGAAGTTGATGAAGCTCTTCGAGCATCTAGACAATAGAAACGATGGAGAGTTATCAAAGAGGAAGCTTCGGCTCAAAAGGATGTTTTTGATTCTGATCATTGAATGAATCTCATCACCTATAACTATTATAAGAATATATTGCTGAAGCATCACATAGTGTGTATGTGTGTATGTGAATGGAATGGAAGCTGAACGGGCGTAGAAGGTGGCAGCCCTTTGGGTTGTTCTTCTTCCTTGCTGAAGGATAAGGTGTATAGAAGTGGAAGGAATTGATGGAAGAAAAAAATGAAGAACAAGACCTCTCGTGTGGATGTTGAATCATAGAGAAGGTTGTACCAGATTAGGTTATGGATTGGATCACAGGTCATAGTTGAAGAAATTGAAGAAAGGACAAAGAAAGTAATAAATGAAACATGTACATTGAATAACATGTGCCAATGGTGATGGTATTGGTTTGGGTTGAGGTCATTGTCGATCTCTGGTCGTCGCTTAACACGCACAACCTTGCGTGAAGCTCGAACAACAGTTCATGAGCGTTGTAACATGGCAAAGAGCCATGGGTCACACTAGGAATATACAACCATCGTTTCTCAACTTCTCCTCCCTCTTCCAATCACGAGGAAGAGGAGGTGGCTAGGGGTGACTCTGGCAAGGGTGGACAACCACCACTTGAAGTAGCGGTGGATTTTTGAAGGCAGAAGGGTGGTGGTTCCAGATGGAAATGGAAGAAGTTTCAACCGCAGCCATTAAGAGGGAAGTTAGGTTAGGAGGAGGTTAGAGTGATCCGCGTAGGTTATGGAAGTTAGAAGAAAGGACTGGCAGATGCAGTTTGTCAGGAGATGATCGGAGTAGGTAGAGATAATAGGTTGAAGAATAGGGTGGTTGGTGAAAGCCGCAACCGTTTGGAGGTAGAAGGAGGTATAAGCATCTTTGGATCATAGGATCCAATGGTTCCTGTAAAGGCGTAGATGGATGGTGCAGATCTTCCTGATGGAAAGGAGATCAAGTGGTTTAGATCAAGGCAGGTGGCGACACATGAGCAGGCCACAAGGCCAAAGCAGATGGAGCCATGTGGCCCAATCAGAATTTAAGAAAGAAGATAAATAAAGAATAATAAAAAAGAATTAGATAGAAGCTGAATCTGAAAAGTTATGAACATGAAATTATATATCTCGATGATATCTACAACTTTCATGTAGAAGTCAAAGATATCAGAGTGCATATGTACAGAGATAAAATTAGATACTAATAAAAACCATATAAAACAATTTTCTTTATTTTTCTTTTGCTTATTTTTTTGTATTTTTATTATTTTATTCTATTTTATTTAGATATAATATAACTTTAATTTTTATTTGATTTTTAATAATAAATAAATACCTAAAATATTACACCATAATAGGGAAATTTTAATATAAGATAATTAGTGTCAATTATTTACAACACATAAATTAGTATGGTGTTATATAGTTAATGAATCTTGGAATTACCTTAAGCAAGAGAATTAATAATAGTGATAAATGATGATAAATCTGAGATCCATCACCCCACTATAATTAAGCTAATCTCATCCTCAAGCTAATAAAGAAAAAGACATTATTAGAGAGTTAGTTTGATTAGTGAGATCCCTAACATGTGCAAGCGAGTATACAAGGCTTGATTAATATAGAACATTAGGTTTTAGGAATCCTAAAACTCTAAGTTGATCCAAGTATTAATCAAAAGGAATTCAACTCGACTAATTGTCAGACTCTCAATTCATACATATAGATAAGGAGTATGACTTAGTATAGACTGCATCATGAGATTAGAATTGAAATGTCACCAAAAATTCTATTTTTGGAAGCTCTCCTAACGACCCAACCCTCAACACTAAGGAATAAATCTTGCCTTGCTTCAATTACCATCTCTTTGGTTTGTCAAACTTCAAGGGGATAGATGAATGGCCAGATTATGGAGGATGTAGGATTGTGTACTTATTTTCTCTTTCTCTTATTGGAAAAGGATTCTCTCTAGTGCCAATACGCAGCATATTTTCATTTTTTTATTTTTGCCAATCAATGTGTCCGTCAAGAGAAGTTGGAGTCATCTGCACTTGGTTTCTTGGGAATACATCGAGGTGTGCCTTTTTTGAGTATCTAATATTCCTTCTACACCCAGACTTGTAGCATTTACGATGCAGAGCCCTTTTTGGGTGCTAGCCCGACTCCTAGTCCTATTAGTTCGAAATGGTTGGGAGCACTTGCCTTTGGTGGTAGCTCTTTGATAGTAGACAATGTAGTATTAGATCTTTCTTTCATCACTTCTTTCTTTTCATTGTTTTTGGCTAGCTCCACTACTTTTACCGACAGATTAGTGCACATCGATTAACTTATTAATTCCATGTCATCATACCCTAGCACTTTAGGATATATTCAAGAAATAGCATGAGAACATGTCCCATAGTGGCTAAGATGTTGACACTCAGGTTTCATGAAGTCGTCATTAATTTTATCCCATCCTCGAGCATCAAAGAAATCAAGTACAAACTCAAACTTCCAATCCCAATTTCCTTAGTGATACCTTGACTCATTTCAATCTTGTATGCAGGCATGCATGTGAGTGAAAGTTAAATTTTTTAAGGGATATTAAGCATGGGATGTAACATGCATATCTTTGAACTAGGAGAGTATGAACTTTTAAGTCCAAAACCCTAATGATTAAGATAAGTTAACTCTAAGTTTAGGGACTCCTTAAACCAAATGTTAAAGATGATCTCAAGCCTTGAATTCATTGTGAAAATGTCAGGAAGAGACAATAATTAATAAGTTAATCTTTCTTTTATTTTTATTTTTCCATTTTTAAGTTAGAGGGTTAATTAATTAGACTCATTTACACCATTAACTTTTAAAAGATTTTTCAAACTTTTTACAAACATCATCACATGTGTATAGAGTATTTCTAAACATTTTACAAAAAAATTTCAAAACAAGTTAAATCCAATTTTTCAAACCTAAGTAAAATATTTTTCAAAATAATGTCACATAAATATGTAGGTTTTCAAAAATATTTTACAAATTATTTTCCAAAACATGTCAAGCCGTATTTTTGCAAACCATGTAAAACATTTGAAAATCATGTCAAATACGTATATAATTTTCAAAAATTAATTTTAAAACATTTTGTACACAAATCATTTTCAAAATTGTAATGCGATACCCATAACCCAAATAATTTGGAAAAAAATAAAAAATATGAGCTATGTTAAATTTTATATGCAATATATACGGTAGACCCCCCCCCCTATACTTATCTTTTGTTATGTCCTCATAGAACAAAGTGAAATGAAGCCATAGCTCATGCTAAGCATATAAGAATATACATGAACTGATGATAGAACACAGGTTAATAAAGAATAAAAGAATTAGTCGGAAGAATTACATGGACTCGAGTCCCCCTATTCTTAAGTTGAGAAATGGCTTAAGTACGAAGATATGAATTAAAACTAGGTGACTCGAGGGGAACAATCAACACAAAATTGGATCCCGCAATACTTAGGCAGAAAATAGCCCTAAGTATAAAGAATATGAAGCTCGGTGATGAAGCCATCAGTGTTAGCTGAATCTCAGGATGATGAATCTCAGGAGATGATAATGGAGCCTAGGGTTTTCAGGAGGCTCAAGAGATAAACAAGATCAGACAAACCCGATTATTTCACCAACACTCCCAGTCAAGACCATAAATATGGTCTAATTATCTTATCACATTTATTGGTGATAATACAAAATTCGTGTTCATTATGAGCTAGTTGAATTAGGGTTTGGACTCTATCATATGGATTCATCCTCACTGATGAATCTCGGATTCATCACTCTAAATCTCATTTATTAAGCTAAAGTCCCTAAAAATCAACAGCATATTTGCATTTATTCTGCATAATTAGCATTCATGCATGTTTTCATAAAAATGGCATTTTATCCATAACTTCTGCACAAAATAAGAGCCAAAAATCAAAGCCAAATTTGACCTGTAAATAGCCTAACTTCCCAAATTTTTAACTCCTTCATGCTAACTCCGAATAACCCAAAGCCACTTCCATTGTGTACATATCACTCACAAGCATAAATGAAAAATACAAAAAAATCACTAACCCAAATAAGTGGACCAAAAACCCAAACCCTAGTTTCAGGATTTTCGGACTAAAAGCCACATATCTTCCCCATCCAGTGTCCGATTTGATCCTACTTACTTTTGAACTAATGCACATTCAATTACCTTCAAAACAAGACCAAGTTCAAGTGAATCGGAGCTCGTATGAGAAAGTTGGGTTTTGGGCCTCTTTTGTACATTGTATATTTTCGCGGCTTTTGACCTTGTATTTTATGTATATATTTTCTTTATAAATAAAAATCCAAAAAAATTAGAATAAGGTATCTTTTATTTATCTTTGATTTTTTCATATTTTTCCGGATTTTTATCTTGTTTTAAAAATGACAAAAAAATTAGAAAACCCAAAAACCAAGGTATTCTATGTACATGGGATACCCCAAAAATTCACTTTTTACATTTGACCGATTTTGGCTTTGAAGTCTTCATGAAAGTTGTAGATCTCGTCGAGACGAGCATTTTTCATGAAGAAATGTTTTCGATCCGACGTCATTTGCTATTTCTTTTCGATTTTACAAAATGTTTTTCCTTCGAATTTTCTGGTACTGACACGTGGCAGCCCCAGAGGCCGCCACGTGTCAGCGTTTTTTGGGTGTTTAATTATATCGTTTTTATAAAAAAAAATTAAAAAAAAAAACCAACGCACGTGCGAGGCACGTGCCGCGTTCATCACCTTCAACCTCCTGCGCCGCCCAGCCCCAATTCCTCCGCCCTCGACTCCGCAACCGCCCGTGATCGTCGCCCACCTCCGTCAACCCCGCAACAAACCTCGTCGACGACTCCTCGCAATTGCCGCCCCCGATTTCTCCGCGCCCTTCACCCGCCAACCACCTCCGCCTTCGACTTCTCTCGCTCCTATTTAAGGGCATCGACGCCCTCGACGTCACCGATCCGCCGACGGAGGAAGCCACCGGGGTGACAGACCAGAGACCCTTGTCCTCGACGAGATCCGAAGCCCCCCCCCCCCCCCGGCTTCGTTGCAGGTGCGGCCGTGCCGCCTACTGCCGCTGCTCCGCCTTAGCGTCGAGCCGACGACGACGACGACCACCGCCGCAACTCCAGCTTCGTCAACGATTCTCCTCATTAACGTGTCTTCATCTCCGCCTTCGACTTCAGCACCGCCAACCGTCACAGCGACTCCATCGACAACTGCTCCGCCACAATAGCGCCTACGCCTACGCCCACCGGCCATCTTCCTCGCCTCCGCCTGGAGCTCCTCCGCCATCGCCACCGTCGACATCCAGGAGCTCCGTCGACGCCAACGCCTCTGCTCCGCCACGACACCAGCACCTGGGCTGCTCCTCCGCCTCACCAGAGCAGCCCATCCGCCGAGGCAGCCTCCACATCCACGCCGACCGCCTCCACTACCGGTGCTCCTCCGCCAAGCACCGGCCGTCCACCTGCGAGCCATCGCCACCAGCCACCGGGCGTGAAGGCCGAGGCTCCCCACGCACGAGAGGAGCACGTGCGGCGGGGGAGATCTTCAACTACCCACGGGTCACGTGCAGCGCACGTGACCGCGTGGAATAATTGCAAAGAAGCCCCCGAAGCCCCCCTGATTCGCAGCTGAGTCCACCCTAGGGGTCACGTGCACAGCACGTGACCTACTGGAAAATTTACACCTCTGCCCCTAGTTATCTAGGTAATTACACTTAGGTCCCCACTGCATGTTTCTTTTATTTATTACATTTGCATTCGCACCCCTGTATTCACCTTAGTTTTTGAACCTCTTCTAGACATCATTTTATTTATTTAAAAATTGCATGATGTTCCTCACTTGATTCTCTACATCTGGACATATTGTGACTATTTACATGATTGATGGTTAATTAATAAATAAAGGTTTTGTGGAAATTAGAATATTTTGCCCAATCTGTGCTCGGAAATTTATATTTAATTAACCGTTGCTCTAAAAATCCCCGAAAAATCACATAGTGTAGAGTTCATTGTGCCCAAAAAACTTTGCATTTGCATGCATACTTTGCTCTGTAAAAATCATTTTGCATATTTCATTGTATAATTTTTAATAGGTATTAGACCCCACGTTTTCGAGATTTAGGATTTTTCTGAGATCCATCACCTAGTGATAGATCTTAGATAATTTTATCTCTCAAAAATAAGTAGGTTTAATATTTATTATAATTAAATATTGAAAAGCATTCTGTTTGCATTTTAAAACTCATAAAAAATTCATATTGCATCCAAAAATTCCAAAAAAATTACAGTGCACTCATTTCATCATATTTTACATCGCAAACAAGTTTCGTATTTTTCGGACATCGTTTGATTGAAATTTACATTTTAGTCCCTAAAATAGGCCGAACTTGCATTTTGCATCTCATATTGCATTGAAAAATTCCAAAAAAAAGACTGCCTTGAAAACCGAACTAAAAATTGGATAGACACAACTCTAGGTTGTTCCTTTGCCTCCTTGTGATCGACCTTGGGACTTGCCCAAGTAAAATAAACATAAAACCACTTGAATTAAAATTGAATAAAATTTGTGGTTATTTCTTGACTGTTTCCGATCGCCGCCTACAACGAACGACACATAATTTTACGCACTTCATGATAAAAACAACTTCTTAACGCGGCTTTTTCGGGCCCGTCAGATGACATATCCAAGAGATAATTAAACACCCAAAAAATGTACCTCACCTCTCAACAAATGCAAGTATACCTACATGTAATGCAGGGTTTTCTCTCAAAAAAGCGATTATCAACATAAATATGTAATAAAGAAGAAAACATCACATCACGATATTGATCTAGATAAAGTAAAAATCAACATAACCACAATATAATCGAAATAATTATATTAATGAAGTTGTGTCCCCAAAAATCACGGCATGCAACAAATCACTAAATACATGTAAAAAAATCGATCTGTTGTAGCAGGGTAACTTAGCATATCATACAAAACCAAATGAATGATATCTATGAAGAGGTTTCAGCTTTAATTTTTAACCTGGGAAGTCCAGGGTCGAACTCAAGGACATGAGCCATAATTCAATTATTTAGGCATTAGAATATCTAGGTTAGGTGATTGATAATTAATTTAGGTCAAAACATACAAACAATGTAAGCAGTGCAATGCAAGATAATGCATATCACAAATGTGTGCATTGATGAAATGAAATGTGATTTAATTATGAATGCATATTAGAATATATCCACCGAATGAATGTAACATTAACATAAGCAAATATACTCACAATATGTCGTATAATGATCATTGAAACTTAATCAATTACATAAATTAATTCTAAGTCCAATTGATCAATGCACTGTAGAGTAATATTTAATTTAATAAGAATGGATGTACATTATAGATTCTCACAAATTAATCCTTCATTTATTATATAATCTGAAATAAAATCATATCAGATCGACAATGAAACGAGGATCAAAATGTCACTGAAATAATTTAATTTGGATAAAAGATGATCTAGTTATTCCACATAGAATCCATAAGCATAGATACGATAAAACATGAATTAAAATATGACAAACTAGTCTCTGGAGGGACTGAAATACAAATATAACAAATTGACATTAAAATTTATTGAATACTCCCTGCACGGGGGGTATTCTACTATTTAGAAAATCAGTTTGACATTAATACAATTTACCCAGACCTGCATGCGTGATGTGCATGCAGATCTAGGTTCGGGCGCATGAGTGTGCCTTGACCCACGTCGCTAGACGTGGTGCTCTGGCTCTGGCTCGATGTTGCACAAGGCTGCAGTCTTGGATGAGCACGAGGCTACGGGCTTGGATAATAAAACTTGGTGTCCTTTAGACCATTATCGCACCCAATTCGGCACGATACAATGGTAATTGTTCTCTTTGGAACGTATCCTTTGCTTTGCGCGATGACGACAAGGTGGAGTTCCGATGAGCCCCCTCGACTCTGCCGAGATATTGGATGGACTCTGAATGTCAGGGATGATCTCCAGACAGCTCTCGAAGACGGGATGAAGCTGATTAAGCTCCTCGAGCATCTAAACGATAGAAATGATGGAGATTTATCGAAGAGGAAGCTCCAACTCGGAAGGATGTTTTCGATTCAGGCCATTTAATGAATCTCATCACGTGCAACTATTAGAAGAATGTATAGCTGAAGCATCACATAGTGTGTGGGTGTGGATGTGAATGGAATGGAGGCTAAACAGGGAGTAGAAGGTGGCATCCCTTTGGGTTGTTCTTCTTTCTTGCTAAAGGAGAAGGTGGATTGAAGTGGAAGGACACGATGTAACAAAGAAAATGAAGAACAAGACCTCCTAAGGTCGGACTAGATCAGGTTATGGATTGGATCACAAGTCTTAGCTGAAGAAATTGAAGAAAGGACAAAGAAAGTAATAAACAAAACCAGTACAATGAAGAATGTGTGCCAATGGAGAAGTTCTTGGGTTGGAATGAGGTCATCGTCGACCTCCGGTCGTTGCTTAACACTCGTAGCCTTGCGTTAAGCTCGAATAACAGCTTCATGAGTGTTGTAACATGGCGAAGAACCATGGGTCACACCAGGAATATACCGCCATCGTTGCTCAACGTCTTCTCCTTCGTGTCACAAAGAAGAGGTGGCTAGGGGTGACTACGGCAAGGGTGGACAACCGCCACCTGAAGTGGCGGTGGCTTTTTGAAGGTGGAAGGGTGGCAGTTCCATATGGAAATGGTGGAAGTTTCAATCGTAGCCATTAAAAGGGAAGTTAGGTTCGGAGGAGGTTAGGGTGAACCGCGTAGGTTATGGAAGTTAGAAGAAAGAATTGGCAGTTGCATATGGTCAAGATATGATCATAGTAGGTAGAGATAATAGGTTAAAGATAAGGTGGTTGGTGAAAGTCACAATCGTTTGGAGGTTGAAGAAGGTTCAGGCATCGTTGGATCATAGGATCCAACACTTCCTGTAAAGGCGCAGATAGACAGCATAGATCTGTGTGATGGAAAGGAGATCAAGTGGTTTAGATCAAGGCAGGTGGCGAAACATGAGCAGGCCACGTGGCCAAAACAAATGGTGCCAAGTGACCTAATCAGAATTTAAGAAAATAGATAAAATAAAGAATAATTAAAAAGAATTGGATAGAAGATGATCCAAAAAAGTTATGTACATGAAAGTTGTTGATCTCAATGAGATCTAAAACTTTCATGAAGAAGTCAAAGAGATTATAGGTCATTTGTACATAGATAAAAATTAGATACTAATAAAAACCATATAAAACAATTTTATTTATTTTTCTTTTGTTTTTTTTAGATTTTTATTTTGTTTAAAATTATTTTATTTGTATACAATATTACTTTAATTTTTATTTGATTATTGATAAGAAATAAATACACAAAATATTACACCATAATATGGAAATATTAATATAAGATAATCAGTGTTAATTATTTGCAACACATAAATTAGTAATTGGTGTTAATTAGTCAATGAATCTTGTAATTAACTTAAGAAAGAGAGTTAATAATAGTGATAAATTATGATAAATATGAGATTCATTACCAGCACCACAAGTGCCTATGCACGAGCCTGTCGGACAATTTTGCATAAATACCCCAGTAGGTATATGTATTTGCATTTCAATCCTTGTGCACATTTTCTTCAACTATTTTTTTATGTAATTGCATTAAGATCCCTGAATTTGAGATACAATTTGAACCTCTATTTCACGTCTATTTTTTATTTGTAAAATTGCATATGGTGGAGAACTTAATTCTTCATCTTGTGAGCATGTATTTGTAATTTATGAACAACTATTTATTTTTGATACTTTTTTACAGATAATTTATATATTTTACCCATTTCCTGATTTGAAATTTGTATTAAATTAACCATTGCTCAAAAAATTGCAAAAAAACATATCGTGTAGATTTAATTGCTCTTTAATTTGTGTCTAAAAATCACATTATTTAGAATTTCATTTTGCATCCAATAATTCCGAAAAAGTTCATTAGTTTAATTTCATCATTTCGAACATTCTGGTAAAGTTTCAAAATTTTGTACTTAGTTTGCAGTGAAAATTGCATTGTAGTCCCTCAAAATGTGCCAAATTACATACCATCCATTTATCATGCATAAAAAATATCAAAAAAATCTTAATTGAAAATTTTCTTGCTAAGTTTGATTAACTGAAATCCAAGATTGTTCCTTTGCCTCCTTCAGTCGACCCTGAGACTTACCCAAGATAAATAAACATAAACCCACATCTCGCATAATTGATTAATTCATCAAATTGTGTGGTTGTTTTCGATTGATCTCTAATTGCCCTATTGCAACAAAACGATACATCTAATCATGAGAACTAAGAAGGGCTTTTTATGGTTCATCAGTATTCCACTCAATATACTAAATAAATTCCTCTAATATTTTATTTCAAAAAAACAAAAATTCTGAAAAAAAGGAACGGGTGATGGAGTTGTCGACCCCATAGTGTAGGTTATATTTTCCCATAAAAATATATTTGGATATATTAAATTGTGCTATTAATTAATAAAATATAGAATTTAAACCTCAATATAGAATTAAAAAGATATACATATAATTACTCTATATGTAGCATAAACCAATATATGAGACTATTTATCTACTTTCTATATTATTATATTATATTAACGATAACTAAATTACCTATTATTTATATTTTAAATATTTTTTATATTCCATATTATTTATTTTATATTTGTATGAATTACTTGAATTACTTGTGTATATATTACATAATATAGTGTATATAAGAACCCTGGTCAACTATTGTTGACCTGCTCCTCTTGACACCACATATCAAGGCTAAAAGCTTCCTGGCTCATCTACTCCAGATGTGTTGACTCCTAAATCAACATTTCCTCCATTCTCATATTTCTTTTTCCCTTTGTCTTTTCTCTCTCTGCATGTGTACCCTTCTTGACATGAAGACTCATACCCTCATTAGTCACCCAAGGCCTAGAGATCATGTACCTATGAGCTGAGCATCTTCATCATTGATTACCCTCTACATCAAACTCAAACCTAAATACGTAATGTCAACAATTGTTCCTTTCCTGCAACCAACTCCCATCTTCCCTGAATATGCATTCAAATCCCAAACCCTGCATTTCTAATGAACAATCAACAACCTAATAAACTCATATCAAAACCCATTCAAACACTATCACCTAAAGACCTAAATCCCATGAAACTCAAACCAGAACTTCACCAATAACCCCCCACCCCCCCCCCCTCCCCACCTTTTCCTAAAGAAGGTTGATCTACACCAATGACGCTTCTAGTTCCAGTGAGAGAGATATCCATCTTCAAGGTGACATCTTGAAGGAGGTATTAGTCCTTTTTTTCTCCAAGTTCAGTTCAAATAAGGGTTGATCCTATGAGAGCCCCATATTGTGAGAGCATGAGAGCAGTGAGTCTAGACCAATAGATTATGTTCATCACACACTGGTTGATTGTCTCTCACAAGATCAGCCCTCTAGTTCAAATATGAGGAACACATATATTACATTCATTCATCAATGTGATTTTTTTACAAAATAGGATATTGTCTCAACATCAAAAGTCCTTTGATGTGAATTTCAGTGATAAAGTTGCAAAAGTTTAAAGTCTCTTTGTGTTATTTAAGAAGTTATTCCAATATTTGCATTGCATTTGGCAACATTGTTAGCTCAACTACATCTTCAAAATTTTCCAAATCAATATCATCAAAGAATTTGACATTGATCGATGAACCTTTATTATTGATTGATCAGCCTTGATCGACCATCTATTTCCACTGATCAACCCATCTATGATCGACCAACCTATATTTATGTTTGATCATATTTTGAAATCAGGTAGCCTAATGTCCACTAAATGATTGACTGTAAATATAGCCTAAGCTATTATACTTGTTCGCTAATCAATCATATCTTGCAAATCTTAATCAATTTTTTTTATCTATTTTAATTTCCAATGGTTTAATTCTTAAATCCCAATATAAGGAACCTCATTCCAACGTTGGAAGACACACCAATTGACATATTCTCACTACCCTCTAGAGAATAAAGAAATTCTATTTGAGTGGTAGTTTGCTATTCTCTCTCCTATTCTTAGAGCTCTTCGATATTTTGTGGAGAATATTTTCTAAAGATAGTTTTGTATAAGAAAGGCATTCAAGCAATCATGTTTTTATTTTCATCAATTTATAGAGTTCTTTCGATTGTAATCAAAACTCTTTTGGCAAGCGTTAAGCTGTGGTGATATTTGTTCACGATATTATTGCTTACTCACTGGTGCTATCTATGGCATAATTGGTTGTGCTTATATTTGAGAATATATATGTAATTGTATTTGTTGTTGTTTATTCAAGTTATTACTGTACTTATCTTTAAGAAACTTTTTTGTGATATTGCAAAAAGAAAGTTATTGTAAACATGTCTATTTGTTTTCTTATACTTTCTCTACAGGAACTTTTTGTATTTGATCCTTAAGTTTGCAAAAAGTTCTTGGAATCAAAGCATTCTATTTCCAAGGAAGTCCAAGGATAGACAAAGATAGTCCACCCTCAATAGTTGTTGCAATGTTTGATCTGTAGTGTCAAATTTAAGGTATGATTAAAGGTTGTGAAACTGGATGTTTTTTGTCAATAGTTGAGATATCGATGTAAATATCTCATGCTCTATAGTAAACCAATTAGTAGGCTCTTCTAATCAGAAAATCTCGAACAAAGTAACTCAGGTTGTGCTTTTCACCCAGTTGTGTTTCCACATAAGCATCCTATGTAGAGTGCTTATTTAGTTGATTGATTGGTTGTGATGTGTTTGGAGTTATTTTGTAAAAGATTTTGAATTGTCCATTAATACACTATTATCACTCTCCCTAATAGTGTTATCCTGATCCTCAAGAACTCATAGAAAGACCCATTCCCTGTAGATCTATTGACAAGCTTGACATGATCAAAAAATGATGTACCTTTATTTTCTACTCCTTTTGATCCTCCCATACACTACCAAGCGATCGAGGAAATGACTTCTAGTTGGCGAACAACCTTTATTATCCCCGATCTAGTAGGTAATTTCCTTCTTTTTATTCTCTTCTTTACCTATCGCAACTTCCTCCAGTCCTCATTTTTCCCTCTTCGATCCTTCTTCTCTCTTCTTCTATCTTTTTTTCTTATTCGACCTCCTTCCAACACAAACTAGAGCATCCACCTTTATTCTAGCATTGTTATACTTTAGAGCTATTAAGATTATGAAAGTTGGATCACCAACAGAAACGTAATTCTTAGCTACGGTGTACCACATTAAAGTTCTATTGATCCCAACTTAGAGATTATTATAATATCCATCTTATATAAGATCCTATATAATAAGATCCGGCTCGTCAAGAGAAAACAAACGAAATTTGTTTCGTGTGAATCGTACTTTGTTTCGAATTGTTATGATTTTCAGAAGAAATAGAAGGAAGGCTAAGATGTCATTAACCCATAATACATGTCATTAAGACTAATTAAACATGATTAAAGAAATTAATGAAAGATTGAAAACTGCTAATGATCATTAGCAAATACTAATCAATAGTTAGCAAAAGAGCTGCCGGGAGAAGGAGGAGGAGAAAGGTATGATCCTCTCTTAGTTTGCTTCGTAAGATAGGCTTTCATTTCATCCTCTTGTTCTTACAAGTTTTGTTCTTGATTCATCTTTCTTTCTGATTCCTTTTCCTGTCGTAGTTCGAGGAGAAATCTGTGTAACACCCTACTTAGGTGCGGGCGGCTATGCACGTCAGTGACCATGTGATTCGTCACACGTTCACTCATCTAAGACGTGTGGTGTCTACCGATTCTCCATCGTTTATGTTTCTATTCTTTTTATTATGCTTTTATAATTATTTTGATGAAGAAATCTGTGTAATACCCTACTTAGGTGCAGGCGGTTATGCACGTCAGGGATCCTGTGATTCGTCACACGTTCACTCACCTAAGATGCGTGGTGTCTACCGATTCTTCATTTCTTGTTGTTTGAGTATATTCTTTCAGTTTCATTGTTATTTTCCTCTCGATTGATTTTATAGAGGAAACTCTTTTCGTTTTTATTTTGAAATATGTCCCGATATAAGGGGAAACTCTGCCGAAATTTTCTGAGAAATATGTCTCGATATAAGGGAAAACTTTGCCGAAATTTTCCGAGAAATATGTCCCGATATAAGGGGAAACTCTGCTGAAATTTTAAGAGAAAATGTGTTCTTGGCGTTCTTCGCGTTCTTCGTTCGTTCTTCGCATTCTTGACACATTCTTAGCGTTTTGATACGAAAATGAAATTCGATCTTTTCAGGAACCTTAAAATAACCTTTCTAAAAACAAAACACGATAAAGCCTTGCATACACGAGAGAGAGCTCGATTAGGTAACGAAATCCTTCCTTTTGCTATTGGGTTTTCAAACGAGATTATTGAAATTCTTGATTTTATGTTCTGTGCTATAAAGAACCCTAATTTTGGCTATTTTCGAAAAAAATCTGAACAGTTACTTTGTGATTCCCACAAAAATATGGTTTAAGCATGAAATCGATGCGGCGGCTTTGAAAGTTAGGGTTTAGGAGTTAAAATAGGCATAAATACGAGTATATATGCATATGAATAATATATATGTGTGTGCCTATACTAAGTATTACTGATTATGCAAATCGAAGACTTAACGAAAGAATTACATCATGGGAATTGATGTGATTTGAGTTGGATCCTGAAAAGGATTGTGTGTGTCACGTTAAGGATGATTGGGAGTAGAACTACAGGTCGGATATGCAACCTATAGGTTTGTCGGAAGGAACCCGTATTGGTGTTTCCCTACCTAGGTGGTACACGGTTTCCCTGTTATGATAAGTGCACACGAAATGAATGTTTTGCAACGCGTGGTACCGGGAGCCAATATCTTAGGGTTAAACGATGGAAGATGTGGTCGTGCCATGTGGAGGCACGGGTGGTTCAGTAGCGGCTGGGTCACGATAATATGTGGTTAAAGCTGCTAGGTTATATGATTGAATGTTAGCCTGAGGTTTTAAGCAACCAAGTCCTCGAGGACGGTGTGCTCATTTGTTTTTCTAGGCTGAGGGTTGAGACTCTAGTTAATAAAAGAAAAGAAAATTGTCAGGGTAGTGTTGGAGGATTGGTTGAGGCGCTGTGCGGCGGTATAAGCTTACCAAGATCAACGCAATCTCCAATCTCTAAGTATCCACAGCTTCGGAGTCCAAGACGGGTGAGGTAATTCCCCTAGACTAATCCCTGACGTGGAATAGAAAGGAATAGGACTTAAATTAACAAGAAGGAATGAAACCTTTTGTGCTAACAAGTTTTGCAAAATTACACAATTTGTTTGCTTTTCTCTTCTTCGTTACTTAGCATTCGCTAATTTTTATCCTATGATTTATGGAAAACCCAACAGGTGTCGGTGAGCCATCGCAAGGACTTTAAAAAATTCATCCAGCTTGCATACTAGACATCCAGCCAGCCACCGTAGCTTTACTTTTTAAGGTAGTTAGTAATCTTTTGTATATTTTCCTTTCAAGCTGATGTACATGTAAATGGTTATAGTGGGACAGTATATCATCTGAACTTTATTTTGTGAATGGAAAAGTGTTGAAATACTTTCTTCTGAGTATTTTTATTTGCAGTCTGTTTCTGAATGTTAGTTGTGATTACTGAATAAATTATTGCTGAGTAACCTGATCCGGATATGGGAGGATCCGACGATCTGAGAATCGGGGTCGCGACAGATTGGTATCAGAGCCCAGTTACTCCATTAATTTATTTAGTAATTAATAACTATGAGTGGTATTCAGAAACTAAGGTTGTATTAAGATCCTTTGATCTTAATAATTGACTGCAATATCATTCACAAGTCATTGTCCCTTATGTACATCATGCTAAAATATATAGGATATGACCTTTGACCTTGACTCATCCTAGTATCATGGCAGACCAAGATGTGTCTAGGCAATTAGCGGTTATGATGACGATGCTCCAAGACATGGGGCAAAGGCAACAAGCATTGGAGGAGAGGTTCAATGCACAAGTTGAGAGACCCGAGGCATCTAAGCCTGCGGATGCCAGGATTGATGGTTCTATCCATCTTTTTGAGGAAGAATATAGTTACCATCCTTCAACTGAGTCATCTCCTACCCCAGCTAAAGGAGCAATGGAGAAGTCCCTTCTTAGACACCAAACACTACTAGATAATTACCGGAAGGGAAGGATTCCTCGATTTAAAGGCATAGAGACACCTGCTGAGGCAGAACTATAGCTCGATGATGTCAGCAGAATGTTGAGAATAATACATGCACCAGCAGATACTTGGGTGCACTTTGCTGATTACTCCTTAGCAGACTATGCAAGACGATGGTGGAGAGTCATTTCCAAGAAATTAGCGGATCATGTTCCATGGGATGTTTTTGAAGAGAGGTTCTGAGCCCACTTATGTCCCTCCCATTGGGAAGAATTGAAGAGGAGGTAGTTAGCTTCTTTGACCCAAGGATCCAAGAATGTACGAGATTATCATATTCACTTTACGGAGCTACTACATTACTCCCCAGCATTAGAAGCTTCACCACAAGAGTGTCTTACCAAATTTGTTAGCGGTCTTCAGGGAGATCTGAGAGAGAAGCTTGCAGGTTTTAGAGCCACCACTATAGATGAAGCCATGGACATGGCATCTCGTATTGAGATGGAGAGGGATGAAAACCATCAAAGAAGAAGCTTTCACTTTACTGGTGGACCATCACAAACTTAAGGCAAATTATAACCGAAGAGACAATCATTATCATCCAGTCGGTTCCAATATAAGCTCACCACAGACCTTGGTCCAAGAATTATCAGGAAGAGGGGGTTTCTCTAGACCTCCACTATACCTCCCGTAACTCAGTACCAGGAACTAGTACCTCTGTGGTTGGGTCTTCAGCTCAGATAGGAACACGTGCATGTTATCACTGTCATCAAGAAGATCACATTAGGAAAAACTGTCCGTAGTTGAGAGGATCAGGGTTTAAACCAACTCCGATTAACAGTATAACATCCACCCCGAGCAATGGAGCAACACGCGGAGGAAGACATGGTAGAGTTCGTGGCTCGCAAGGAGCATATCCTACACAGCAGCCACCACAAAACGTTGTGGGTTCTAGATTGCCTATTCTCTATGGCCAGCTCAATGCAATTACTGAAGAACAAGCCTACAATTCAGGCACAGTTGTACGAGGTACCATTACTATTCATGGCTTTTCCGTGCATGCCTTATTTGATTCGGGTGCTTCACATTCATTTATTGCTCGACGGTTAGTACCCACTTTGGGTAAGATACCAGTAGAAGTACAACAGTCCTATCTGATCAAGGGACCAGGAGGACAAGTATTTATAATCCGAGAAATCCTGGATAATTACATAGTAGTGATAGCGGGACATCAGCTACCTGTTTTTCTACTACTAATAGAAATGGAGGAATTTGATCTTATCCAAAGGATGGATTGGCTAGAAAGGCATAATGCATGTCTTGACTGTTTTCAGAAAACAGTAACGTTTCACCTTCCTAACTCGATAGAGTTCCAGTTCATTGGAAAGACATCCAATGATAATATCGAATATATCTCTACATTGAAGGCACAACAGTTGTTAGAGCAAGGGTGCCAAGGTTATTTAGCTTATGTAACCACTACATCTGGGTCAAACAGAATGATGGAAGATATACCTATAGTGTGCAAGTTTCCTGATGTATTTCCAGAGGAACTACCTGGATTACCACCTGAGCGAGAAATTGAATTTGAAATCTCTCTCATACCTGATACTTAGCCGATATCTATCCCTCCGTATAGGATGGCACCAGCTGAGTTACGAGAGTTAAAGGTATAATTGCAAGAACTATTAGATAAAGGATTCATTCGTCCCAGTACTTCACCATGGGGTGCACCTGTCTTATTTGTTAGGAAAAAGGATGGGTCAATGCGGTTGTGCATTGACTATAGACAAGTAAACAAGAGGACAATAAAGAATAAGTATCAAGTGCCGAGAATAGATGATCTCTTTGATCAGTTACAGGGCTCAACGGTGTATTCCAAGATTGATTTAAGATCTGGATACCATCAGTTGAAAATTAAAGATACAGATATTCCCAAGATAGCTTTTAGAACTAGATACGGGCATTATGAATTCTTAGTTATGCCTTTTGGACTAACAAATGCCCAAGCAGCCTTCATGGATCTCATGAATAGAGTATTCAAGGAGTTCTTAGATCACTTTGTAGTAGTCTTTATTGATGATGTGCTTATTTACTCCAAGGATAAGTATCTGCATGAACACCATCTCAAGCGGGTACTTGAAACTCTAAGGAAGAACAAATTGTATGCTAAATATAGCAAATGTGACTTCTGGCTATCTGAAGTATCTTTTTTAGGCCATGTTATTTCCGGGGAAGGTATATCAGTTGATCCTACAAAGGTTAGTGCGGTGATGAGTTGGGAACGCCCGAAGACTATCACAGAAATACGATCTTTTCTGGGCTTAGCTGGATATTATAGAAGATTCGTGAAGGACTTTTCACGAATAACATTGCCAATGACTAGATTAACTCAGAAGGAGGTCCCATTCTTATGGTCTGATACATGTGAAGCTAGTTTTTAGACACTGAAAGAATGCCTAACATCTGCACCAATCCTTACTCTACCCTTTGGGAGTGAAGGGTTAACAGTGTACACTGATGCCTCTAAAGAAGGACTTGGGGCAGTTCTTATGCAGCATGGTAAGGTAGTTGTGTATGCATCACGACAGCTCAGGACACATGAAAAGAACTACCCAACACATGACCTTGAATTAGCTGATGTAGTTTTTGCTTTAAAGATATGGAGACATTACCTTTATGGTATTACGTTTGAAATCTTCACTGATCATTAAAGCTTGAAATATCTATTTGATCAGAAGGAACTCAATATGAGACAGAGACGGTGGCTAGAGTTGTTGAAGGACTATGATTGCACTATCTCCTACCACCCTGGTAAGGGGAACGTCGTAGCATATGCCCTTAGCAGAAGAACATATTCATCTGGGTTGGTGAGTGCTATCCACTTCTGGGGTTTACTATCAACGTTAAGCGAATGGAAACCATTTGATAATAGTGCTGATACTATAACTATTCCTCACCAATACAAACCAGAGATCTGGGATAGAATAAAGAAAGGATAGGAGGATGATCCAGTCCTTAAAGACTTGAGACGACAAATAGAGAAGAATGAGATAGAGGGATTCTAGATACAAGATGGGTTACTGTATAACCATCACAGAGTTTGTATACCAAACACACCTGAACTAAGGAAAGACATCTTACGAGAAGCGTACTGCTCAAGATTATCTATTCATCCAGGAATTACAAAGATGTATAAGGATCTTCATTCATACTTTTGGTGGCCATGAATGAAGAAAGATGTTGCTGAGTTTGTGAATTCATGTTTCACTTGCCAGCAGATAAAGGCTTCACACCAAAAGCCACCGGGATTATTGCAACCCCTCCCTATACCTGAATGGAAATGGGAAAGCATTTCCATGGACTTCGTTACTGGCTTACCTCAGACGACTAGTAGTAAAGATAGTATCTGGGTTATAATAGATCGTCTGACAACGGTAGCGCACTTTATTTCGATAAGCTTATCTTTCACTCCAGACCAGCATGCTGAGTTATATATTACACATGTGATTCGCCTCCATGGTATTTCAAAGGAAGTAGTTTCTGATCGAGTTTCACAATTCACCTCACACTATTGGGAGAACTTCATGAAAGCCTTAGGCAGTTATGCTTAGCACAACATATCATCCATAAACAGACGGTCAGTCAGAACGTACGATTCAGACACTAGAGGATATGCTACAAGCGTGTGCCTAAGAATGGAAAGGATCGTGGATTAAACATTTGCCTCTTGCAGAATTCACCTACAATAATAGTTACCATACAAGTATTGGCATGGCACCATTTGAAGCACTATATGGACGAAAGTGTACTACTCCTTTGTGTTGGCAAGAGGTGGGAATAAAGATCCTTTATGATTCAGATAGACTTCAGGAGACACGGGAAGCTGTAGAGCTTGCTAGAAAAAGACTTTTAACTGCCCAGAGTCGCCAGAAAAGTTATAGTGATACCAGGCGAAGAGACCTTGAATTTGAGGTAGGTGACTTTGTATTTCTCAAAGTATTACCTATGAAGGGTGTTCAGAGATTTGGCTTGCGTGGGAAGTTAGCACCCAGGTTCGTGGGTCCTTTTGAAATTATTCAACGGATTGGAAAAGTTCCCTATAGACTTGCGCTTCCTCCACATCTTTCGGCAATACATGATGTATTTCATGTATCAAATCTGAGAAAGTACATTAGAGATCCAGAGCATAAGATAAATTATGATGATTTACATGTTGAGCCAGACTTGACATACCAAGAGACACCTGTGCAAATACTTGAAAGGGATATCAAGAAGTTGAGAAACAAAGAGGTGTCTCTAGTTAAAGTATTGTGGCGGAACCAAGAGTTTGAAGAAGACACATGGGAACCTGAGGCAGAAATGAGAGAGAAATACCCGTACTTGTTTGAATGATAACACTATGTATTATATATATGTTCATTATAAATGAAAGGACGTTCATTCTCTTTAAGGTTTTTATGCCTGCATTTCTAGTCTCGAGGACGAGACTTCCTTTAAGGTTGTTATAATTGTAAAGCCTTGAACTTGGCATATCTCGGATCCTATATAATAAGATTCGGCTCGTCAAGAGAAAACCAACGAAATTTGTTTCGTGTGAATCGGACTTCGTTTCGAATTGTTATGATTTTCAGAAGAAATAGAAGGAAGGCTAAGATGTCATTAACCCATAATGACTGTCATTAAGACTAATTAAACATGATTAAAGAAATTAATGACGGATTGAAAACTGCTAATGATCATTAGCAAACACTAATCAATAGTTAGCAAAAGATAAGCGTAAACCGTGAAAGTTAAATCATGATTAGTGAAAGTTAATCACGATTAGTGTTAATTAAGCATCATTAGCGAATCTAGAATCCTCTAGAATGTTCTAACTTAATCCCCAAGTTTGGGATATGTTTTGGCTAAAACCATGGGCCAAAACCATGGGTCGTTAAACCATGGTTAAGGTCTAAACCATGGTTTTCTAACCATGGTTAGTGGTTTTCTAGGGCCTATAAATAGACCCCCATACCCATTCATTCTCTACGACTTCCACTACTACTACCACCCCAAGGGCTTGGGTCGAGAGGTCGGGAGGAGGAGTAGGAGGTAAGGGAGGAGCGCTAGCGAAGCGTTGTCAGGAGAAGGAGGAGGAGAAAGGTATGATCCTCTCTTAGTTTGCTTCGTAAGCTAGGCTTTCAATTCATGCTCTTGTTATTACAAGTTTTGTTCTTGATTCATCTTTCTTTCCGATTCATTTTCCTGTTGTAGTTCGAGGAGAAATCTGTGTAACACCCTACTTAGGTGCGGGTGGCTATGCACGTCGTCACCCTGTGATTCGTCACACGTTCACTCATCTAAGACGCGTGGTGTCTACTGATTCTCCATCGGTTATGTTTCTATTCTTTCTATTATGCTTTTATAATTATTTTGATGAAGAAATCTATGTAATACCATATTTAAGTTCGGGCGGCTATGCACGTCAGTGACCCTGTGATTCATCACACGTTCACTCACCTAAGATGTGTGGTGTGTACTGATTCTTCATCTCTTGTTGTTTGAGTATATTCTTTCAATTTCGTTGTTATTTTCCTCTCGACTGATTTTATAGAGGAAACTCTTTTCGTTTTTATTTTGAAATATGTCCCGATATAAGGGGAAACTCTGCTGAAATTTTCTGAGAAATATGTCCCGATATGAGGGGAAACTCTACCGAAATTTTCCGAGAAATATGTCCCGATATAAGGGGAAACTCTGCTGAAATTTTAAGACAATATATGTTCTTGGCGTTCTTCGTGTTCTTTGCGTTCTTCGTTCGTTCTTCGTTCTTGACACGTTCTTAGCATTTTGATACGAAAATGAAATTCGATCTTTTCAGGATCCTTAAAATAGCCTTTCTAAAAACAAAACACGATAAAGCCTTGCATACACGAGAGAGCTCGATTAGGTAACGAAATCCTTCCTTTTGCTGTTGGGTTTTCAAACGAGATTATTGAAATTCTTGATTTTATGTTATGTTCTATAAAGAACCCTAATTTTGGCTGTTTTTGAAAAAGTCTGAACAGTTACTTTGTGATTCCCACTAAAATATGGTTTAAGCATGAAATCGATGCGCTGGCTTTGAAAGTTAGGGTTTGGTAGTTAAAATAGGCATAAATACGAGTATATATGCATATGAATAATATATATGTGTGTCTATACTAAGTATTACTGATTATGCAAATCGAAGACTTAACGAAAGAATTACATCATGGGAATTGATGTGGTTTGAGTTGGATCCTGAAAAGGATTGTGTGTGTCACGTTAAGGATGACTGGGAGTAGAACTACAGGTCGGGCATGCAACCTGTAGGTTTGTCGGAATGAACCCGTAATGGCATTTCCCTACCTAGGTGGTACACGGTTGTCCTGTTATGATAAGCGCGTACAAAATGAATGTTTTGCAATGTGTGGTATCGAGAGCCAATATCTTCGGGTTGAACGACGGAAGATGTGGTCGTGCCATGTGGAGGCACTGGTGGTTCAATAGCGGTTGGGTCACGATAATATGTGTTTAAAGCTGCTAGGTTATATGATTGAATGTTAGCCTGAGGTTTTAAGCAACCGAGTCCTCGAGGACGGTGTGCTCATTTGTTTTTCTAGGATGAGGGTTGAGACCCTAGTTAATAAAAGAAAAGGAAATTGTCAGGGTAGTATTGGAGGATTGGTTGAGGCGACGTGCGGCAGCATAAGCTTACCAAGATCAGCGCAATCTCCAATCTCGAAGTATCCACAGCTTCGGAGTCTAAGAAGGGTGAGGTAATTCCCCTGGACTAATCCCTGACGTGGAATAGAAAGGAATAGGACTTAAATTAACAAGAAAGAATGAAACCTTTTGTGCTAACAAGTTTTGCAAAATTACATAATTTGTTTGCTTTTCCCTTCTTCGTTACATAGCATTCGCTAATTTTTATCCTATGATTTATGGAAAACTCAACAGATGTCGGTGAGTCATCGCAAGGACTTTAAAAAATTCATCCAGCTTGCATACTAGACATCCAGCCAGCCACCGTAGTTTTACTTTTTAAGGTAGTTAGTAATCTTTTGTATATTTTCCTTTCAAGCTGATGTACATGTAAATGGTTATAGTGGGACAGTGTATCATCTGAACTTTATTTTGTGAATGGAAAAGTGTTGAAATACTTTCTTTTGAGTATTTTTATTTGCAGTCTGTTTCTGAATGTTAGTTGTGATTACTGAATAAATTATTGCTGAGTAACCCGATCCGGATATAGGAGGATCCGACGGCCTGAGAATCGGAGTCGCGACAACAACTTAGTTCCTTCAAATTTTGATGAGAGAGGTTGGGAAGCCCATAGCGAGGCCCTGCCAGCAAATAGAGGAAGGATCAGAGTCAGAGCAGGGCATATTGCAGATTTTAGGAAGAAGGTTAGTAAACCCAGGCCATTCTTTCTCATATTCTAAGCATATAAGAGGGATCTATACCAAAATATACTATAGAAATAGGACCTTTTAAGGGAAACCCCTGCCAAAATTTTCTTAGAAAACAATACCTCATAAGGGGAAACCCCGTCAAAATTCTCTTAAGAAATATCACTCTAACAAGGGGAAAATCTGCTGAAATATTCTTAAGATTCGTACTTTAGTAAAGAGGAGAGCGTATCTTTAGATAAGCCATCACAATCAAGCATAAACATGGGTTATTAGATTTCATTGATTTCCTTCTACTAAATAGGAGGCGAAACTAACTTTGTTGGTAGATCGAGATATATTTGTGGAAGAAAAAATATCAAAATTTAAGGTGAGTGGTCTCTCAAGCACTATTTTCAATAATACCCCTATTTTATCACCCAAATTAGTTGTTTAAATTCGAATTAATGTTTTTTTATTACTTACGAATTCATGTTTCGTTTAGTTTTGAGATCAGACTTGATTAATTTTGGTACATGCAATTCTTAGATTCAGATATGGAATGAAGAGATTTTGATGCTACGAGTTTTATCTATGCTATAAGAATTCTAATTCATACTTTAAAATATTGTAAATATTATGATATATGTTGAGGATTTCCTGAAGTGATATGATTATATATCATTCACTTTTCTTCTTAAAACTACGATTTGTGAATCAGAATGAAACATCATATAAGTAAACACCACGGTTGCTCTCAAAGAAGTCGTAAACTAGCCATTAGATATGGTGATGTCATTAGATATGACCTTGAAACACGTCATTAGATATAACAAATCCATTAGATGTGGTAACCATTAGATATGGTTTTTTTGAGGAGTTTGGGTCCACATTCTGCATGCATAAAGGTTTTGGGTCGTATGCAGGATGTACTTTGGCCTTTGGGGTTGTCTACGCGTATGACTCAGATTGTTTCAGCGTTCATGAACTTAGTACAGTTAGCTACAGTGGTGTTGATAAATAAATATTAATGAAATCATTCTAACTAGTAACTATAGAGTATTATTTTAACAGCTAGAACTAAATTATGTGCAGTTACTCCTTGTTGGAAGTTGAATGTTTTACCAGAATAAAAGTTTAGAAAAATATTAAGTTTTGGTTTCTTCAAGCAATTTCATCAATTGTTCCTATGTTTTATGCAAAGTTGTTTCTAAAACAACCCTTATTTTTTTCTAAAATGCCTGGGACACATTTACTGGGTCTACGCTCGTGTTGAGTTTCGACTCATCCCTCTTTTGTTTATTATTATTTACAGACATACCCGAGCAAGAATCTTAGAAAAAACAAGGATACTCCGAAGTAGCGGGAGGTTGTAACAAAGGTTTTGGATCTTTTGGTAACTTTTATTCTTTAAGATTGAGTTATGAATCTTAGAAGAATCGTGTTGTGTAATAGGAGTGTCGAATACTTCTTGTATGTAAACAAAGTAGTTGTGTTTATAAGAGAGATGCTTTTGCACTAATGAAGAGTATATTTTGTTGACTGATTTCAAGTTTGTAAAGGAAATTATTTTTAGAATTGATGCTCGCTCTGTTATGATAAAAGAAGAGAATGATTGAATTTTTTGTCACGTTCGTCTTGAATAGCGGGGCAGGTCGTGATATCTTATGGTATCAGAGCAAAGGTTTTGGATATCGAACAAGATTGATATTAGGAGTTGATTTATTAGTTTAGAGATTTTATTTAGTTATCATAATTTGATTTAAACTTAGAAGAGAATTGAAGTGTTAGTTTTGAGGATAATTAGACTTGCTATTGGAGGATTTATGTTGATGCAGGATCTAATTGAGAATTTTTTATAGGAAAGAATGGCAGCAGAGTAGCTACATGTGACCACAGAAGACCCTAATCATGAGAAAGGTAACAACAACAATGTGTATGACACGTTGGCCTTGATAG
Source organism: Ottelia alismoides (assembly GCA_037367405.1). Lineage (NCBI taxonomy): Eukaryota > Viridiplantae > Streptophyta > Magnoliopsida > Alismatales > Hydrocharitaceae > Ottelia > Ottelia alismoides. The sequence goes on along the minus strand of JAZKJV010000862.1, from coordinate 1,155,898 downwards.
CTCAAACTCTAGGAGGCATGGCTGCCCGGTCTGTTAAGAGACATGAATTTGAGCACAAGTTGCCATTTGAACATGTTAAGAAGTTGGTAGCAGAATCATTTGTAGGAGACACTGATCCAAAGAAAGCTAGGGAATGGTTCAACCATATGGAGAAAATATTTGCTATTATGTATTGTGTAGATGATCAGAAATTGAAATATGCAATATTTATGATTGATGGACATCAGTGAAGATGAAATATCCAAACCCATCTCAGATTACATGGAAGATCTTTAAAAAGAAACTTGATGAAAAAACTTTCCAACGGTCTATCAAGAAGACCATCGTAAGGAGTTTTTGTTCCTTACTCAGGGGAGCATGACTATCGATGGATATGAGAAGTGTTTTACTGAATTATTGAAGTTTGCAGCATCTTTAGTAATTACTGGAGATGAGAAGTGCAGACGCTTTGAGGATAGACTTCATGTTGATATTAAATCGATGGTTTCATCGAATGGCTACACAAAATATGGCAAGTTGGTGGAAGCAGCCTGTAGAGCCGAACGGGTAGTACAAGAAAAGAAAAGATGCAATGACCAAGGTAAGAAGAGATTTGGGGACAGACCACAGTGGAGAGGCCCAGAGAACAAAATTAGGAAAAATTTTGAAAACCCAAGGCATTATAATTTTTCTGCCAAAAGATGCAGACAATACAATACTGGGGGATTTGCTGCAGGGACTTCTAGAAACTTATCACCTTCTTTTCCATGATGTAATGCGTGTGGTAAACGTCATCAAGGAGAATATCGTAGAGGGACTTCTGGATGGTGTTATTATGTCCAAATAGGCCATTTGCAAAGAAATAGCCCTTCTTTGAATGCAAATAGTGGAAATGCACAAGGTCCAACTCTGAATAATACTTCGGGTAAAGTCGTATCTCATAAAAAAACCAGTCATTGAAGTATATAAAAGAAACAATATTCAAAGAAGGTGAAACAAGAAGGAACAAAATGCAGGGAAAGCTTTTGGAGTGACTTTACAAGAAGCCATCACCGTTGATGATGTAGTATCAAGTACCACTGTCATTTTTGGTAAAAATGCACATACAGTGACTGATTCTGGAGCTATGATTCTTTTATATCTAGAAGATTTTCTACATATAATGATATAGAAATGGGTACTCTTGAGCATGCCTTGTCCATCTTCGTACTAAAAGGAGAACCTGAAATTATCTGTAATGTCTTTAAAGATTAATTAGTAGGGATAGGAGGATGCCAACTTTTTGTGAATCCGATACCTATGAACATCAAAGAATTCAATGCAATTATAGGAATGGATTGTTTAACTACTTATCATGCCTTAGTAGATTGTTATAAGAAGGAAGTCATCTTTCGAAAACCCGGTGGTATTGAGGTTGTATTCTATGGGGAGAGGAGAATGTACCTGACTCAGGTCACATTTCTAGCACTCTAACACAGAAATTTCGTAGAAAGGGGTGTTTATCTTTTATTGCAATTGCATACAATACAAAAGCAGAAATGGGTAGTATAGAGAACATCCCTATAGTGAAAGAATTCTTTTAACTATTTTCGATGGAGTTACCTGGACTTCCACCAGGTAGAGAGATTGAATTTGTTGTTGATCTAGTACCTGGTACCACTCCTATTACATTAGCACCGTATCAAATGGCTCCATCTGAGCATAGAGAGCTTGAGATTCAGTTGCAAGAATTGATAGATAAGGGGTTTATTCGATCTAGTATTTCTCCTTGGGGTGCTCCAGTTCTTGTTGTCAAGAAGAAAGATGGGTCTTTGAGGCTTTGTATTGATTATTGGAGGTTTTTTCGGGTGACAATATGTAATAACTATCCTCTTCCTCGAATAGATGATTTATTTGACCAATTGCAATGGGACTCTGTATTCTTCAAGATTGATTTGAGATCATGTTATTATCAATTGAAAATTAGAACAGAAGAAGACCCTAAAACTACATTCCGAACTCGATATGGGCAATATGAATTCTCGGTGATGCCTTTCGGAGTAACAAATGCCCCTTCTGCTTTTATGGATTTGATGAATCGGGTATTTTATCCTTTCCTAGACAAATTTGTGATTGTTTTTATTGATGATATTCTGGTATACTTCCGATCAAAGGAAGAGCGTAAAGAACATTTGAGAGCTGTACTACAAACTTTGAAGAATCAACTATTATTTACAAAGTTTGATAAATGTGAGTTTTGTCTAACAAACGTTGCATTCCTTGGGCATGTCATTTCAGGAGAGGGTATTTCTCTATACCCAAGAAAAATAAAGGCAATTTTAAATTGAACACAACCGACTAGTGTTACAGAGATCCGAAGTTTTCTAGATTTAGCATGATATTATAGAAGATTTGTTGAGAACTTCTCTAAGATCGTAGCTCCACTGACAAAATTGACTAGAAAGGAGTTGAAGTTTATATGGAATGAGGAATGCGAAAAGAGTTTTCAAGAACGTAAGAATCAACTAACCTCTCCACCGATTCTTAACCTTCCATATGAAAAAGGTGGATTTATGGTCTATAGTGATGCATCACATCAAGGGTTAGGATGTATTTTGATGCAGAATGGAAAAGCGATTGCATATGCCTCTAGACAACTAAAATCACATGAACTAAATTATCCTACCCATGATTTAGAATTAGTTGTTGTAGTTTTTGCCTTGAAAATTTGGAGGCGCTACCTATATGGTGAGACATGTCAAATTTTAACAGACCATAAGAGTCTAAAATATATTTTCTCTCAGAAGGAGCTGAATATGAGACAAAGAAGATGTTTGGAATTGATCAAAGATTATGAATGCACCATTGAGTACCATCCAGGAAAGGCAAATGTAGTAGCAGATACTCTTAGTTGAAAGATGGGTAATGGAGTGTTATACATAAAAGGTGGAAGAAATTCTCTATTATCATAAATTAGGGGAATATGTACAATTTTGGTCATAGATGATTCTGGAATTTTATTAGCCACTTTACAAGTCAGGCCTATAATATATGATAGAATAAGGGAAGCTAAAACACAAGATTCTAATATTAGAAGAACAATAGACAAAGTGAATGAAGGAGAACCATCTGATTTTACCGCTAATGAGCATGGGGTATTATTTTTCAAGCAGAGATTGTGTGTTCCAAAAATTCCAGAAATTAAAGCTGAATTTAGAAGAAGCACATAATTCGATGTATACAATGCACCCAGGAAGTACAAAGATGTATACAACATTGAAAACATCGTATTGGTGGTCTGGAATGAAAAAGGATATAACAGAATATGTCTATAGTTGCCTAATTTGTCAGCAAACTAAACCAAAATACATGAAAACAGCTGGTGAATTATAGCCATTTCCAATACCTGAGTGGAAATGAGAACATATCACCATGGACTTTTGTTACTGGATTAACTAAGACCCGTCAAGGTCGTGATGCCATCTGGGTAATTATTGATAGGTTAACAAAATCCTCTCATTTCATAGCAGTACACATGACGTACACATTATATCATTTGGAGGAAATATTTGTAGACGAAATAGTAAGATTACATGGAGCTCCAATGTCGATTGTATCAGATAGAGATCCCAGCTTTACATCTCTATTTTATCCTAGTTTACATAAAGCTATGGGTACAAAGTTAGCATTCAGCATAGCTTTTCACCCACAAACAGATGGCCAATCTGAATGTACTATTCAAACTCTAGAGGACATGTTGTGGGCATGTGTATTGAGTTTCAAGTATAGTTGGGATGAACATCTATCACTTATAGAATTCTCTTAGAGTAATAGTTGTCATGCTAGCATTGGAGTGGGCCCATATGAAGCATTATATGATCGACCATGCAGAACTCCCTTTGTTAGAATGAAGTAGGCGAACGTAAGTTAGTCGCACCAGAATTGATACAAAACTCAATATAAAAGATCGAAGAAATAAGGAAGCATTTGAAGATTTCTCAAGATATATAGAAAAGTTATGCACATAAGAGAAGGAGAGATCTCGAGTTTCAAGTAGGGGAGAAGGTATTCCTACGAGTATCTCCGTGGAAGGGTTTGATCAGATTCGGTAAATATGGGAAACTTGGTCCAAGATACATTGGTCCATATGTGATTATTGAAAGAATAGGCAACATGGCATATCACCTTCAGCTTCCACCGGAATTTGCAAGGATGCACGATGTTTTCCATGTTTATACCCTCCGAAAATACATCCCATATCTATCTCATGTTATCAAGCCGCAAGAAGTACAATTGAAGGAGGACCTTACTTCTGAAGAAGTTCCGACACAAATTTTAGATACAAAAGTTCAGGAACTACGAACAAAAAGTCCGATGAAAAAGCCATGCAGTAGAAGAAGCCACTTGGGAAAGAGAATATGTAATGCGATCTCAATACCCACACTTATTCCATGCTTATTAAGGTACGTAAATTTCGAGGATGAAATTTATTCTAAGTATGGGAGTATTGTGACATTCTTATACTTTAGAGCTATTAAGATTATGAAAGTTGGATCACCAATGGAATCGTAATTTTCAGTTACGGTGTACCACATTAAAGTTCTATTGATCCCAACTTAGAGATTGTTATAAGATCCATCTTGACGAGATGTTTCAAATGATTTCTGAATCATATCAATGGGATGTCGTTATGAATTCTGATGATTTTTTTAATTTATAATAGATGATGTTTATTAAGCTCAAAGTAAATCCTTAATCATTATCACTAGAAAACGTTATCATAATTAAGGAAATTAATGATGATTAAGGAGATTAACCATGGATTAGTGTAGGCTAAACATAATCAATCTTGATCAGTACTAAGTAATCAAAATTAGTGCAAATTAAGTGTCATTAGGAAAATCATGGTTTAAAGGAGCAAAACCATGGGTATAAAAACCATGGTATAGGGAAAACCCATAGTATTCATCAAACCATAGGCTAAAACCATGTGTGCTTAAACCATGGTTTCCCCATTTGGAGGCCTATATATACCCCCCAACCCCCTCATTCTCAAGCATCCACTCCGCAACATATTCCTTCAAATTTTGGTGAGAGAGGTTGGGAAGCCCATAGCGAAGCCCTGCCAGCAAATAGAGGAAGGATCAGAGTGCAAGCATGGCATATTGCAGATTTCAGGAAGAAGGTTAGTAAACACAGGCCATTCTTTCTCATTTTCTAAGCATGTAAGAGGGATCTATACCAAAATTTCCTTTAGAAATAGGACCTTTTAAGGGAAAACCCTGTCAAAATTTTCTTAGAAAACAACACCTCACAAGGGGAAACTCCGTCAAAATTCTCTTAAGAAATATCACTCTTACAAGGGGAAATTCTGTCGAAATATTCTTAAAATTCATAATTTAGGAAAGACGAGAGTGTATCTTTAGATAAGCCATCATAAGCATGCATAAATTTGTATTATTAGATTTCCTTAATTTTCTTCTACTAAATAGGAGGCGAATCCAACTTCGTTGGTAGATCGAGATATATTTGTTGAAGTAAAAACATCAAAAATTAAGTTGAGTGATCTCTCAAGCACTATTTGCAATACGCACATTTTATCACCCAAATTTGTTGTTTAAGTTCCAGGTAATGTTTTTTTATTACTTACGAATTCATGTTTCGTTTAGTTTTGAGATTCAGATTTGGAATGAAGAGATTTTGATGCTACGAGTTTTATCTATGCAATAATAATCCTAGTTTGTACTTTAAAAATATTGTAAAGATTATGATATATGTTGAGGATTTTCATATCATTCACTTTTCTTCTTAAAACTATGATTTGTGAATCAGAATGAAACACCGTATAAGTAAACACCACAGTTGCTCTCAAGGAAGTCATGAACTAGCCATTAGATATGGTGATGTCATTAGATATGACTCTGAAACACATTGTTAGATATGACGAAGCCATTAGATATGGCGACCATTAGATATGACGAAGCCATTATATATGGCGACCATTCAGTATGCATAAAGGTTTTGGGTCGTATGTAGGATGTTCTTTGGCCTATGGGTTGTCTACGCGTATGAATCGATTGTTTCAGTGTTCATGGACTTAGTACAGTTAGCTATAGTGGTTTTGATAAATAAATTTTAATGAAATCGTTCTAACTAGTAACTATAGAGTATTTTTTTAACAGCTATAATTAAACTATGTGCAGTTACTCCTTGTTGGAAGTTGAATGTTCTACCAGAGTAAAAGTTTGGAAAAATATTAAGTTTTGGTTTCTTCAAGAAATTTCAACATTTTTTTCTATGTTTTATGCAAAGTTGTTTCTGAAATAGCCCTTATTTTTTCTAAAATTCTTGAGACCCATTCACTGGGTCTACACTCATGTTGAGTTTCAACTCAGTCCTCCTTTTTTCATTATTATTTACAGGCATACCCAAGCAAGAATCTCAGAAGGAACAAGGATACTCCGAAGTAGCAGGAGGTTGTAACAAAGGTTTTAGATCTTTTGGTAACTTTTGTACTGTAAGATCGAGTTATGAATCTTAGAAGAATCATGTTGTGTAATAGGAGTGTCGAATACTTCTTGTATGTAAAGAAAGCAATTGTTTGATAAGAGAGATGTTTTTGCACTGATGAAGAGTATATTTTGTTGATTGATTTCAAGTTTCATAAAGGAATTTATTTTTGGAATTGATGCTCGCTCTGTTATGATATAAGAAGAGAATGATTGGATTTTTTTTGTACATCCGTCTTGAATAGCGGGGCAGGTCGTGACATTTATTTTATCCCCTCGTGTTTTTGTTCACTCCAACACCTACTAACTCTGACAAATCTCATCGTTGGAGCATTAGGTCTCATCCTCCATCATCCAAAGTATACATCAATCATCCATTTGCAAAAACCGTGCTTCCATGCTCGAGCACATGTGTACATTATTGGTCATCCGTGCATCATTTCAAAATAGCATCACCAAAGATAGTTCATGTCTACAATTGATCGCTTTCAATCTATACAATAAATCACTAAGGGCTTTGTTGTTCATCAACCTTGTATGGAGGAGGTCTGGTGAAGGAGATTGCAAAAGAGCCATTTTATTAAGGTTTAGGCCTTGAACTCATCCATCCATGCCTCCAACAACTTCCACCATTCAATCTTCTCAAGTAGACACATCGGAGAGCTTCCACTTGCTTATCTGTAAGCCAATAGATCAGATCAAACTCTATCATCGAAGCCATCAGTTCATGTGTACCTCAGCTGTCAGATCAATAGGTATCTGCAAAGACAGAGCGGTTGATAACCAGAACTGACTTGCAGTTAAGAAAGATGTCAATGTAGAGATCCGCAAAGACAGATTCGGTTAGTCAAATAAAATTCAATAAAATAAGAGAGAAAAAAAGAGAATGAAATAGATTTCTCTCCTATTTTATCTTAAACTAATTATTTATGTCGGTAAGTTTTCCTAGGCCGAACATAAGGTTGTAGAATAGCAATACTCAGCTTTTTGAGAGAAAGAGGTATTTTTGTAATTTTTATCTCTTCTTGAATAAAGCAAGAAAATCGGGAAAATCTTTTAATCGGTTTTGGGTTTTGAATTTTTTATTTTATTTTTATCTTTCTAATTTTTAATTAATTTTTAAAGTGATATATTTTTTTCAAGACAAATTTATCAATGATATAATAAGTAAAAACTATAGTAGATAGGTGATACTATATGGTAGATAATTCGCTCGAGCGACGAGCTCGAAGAAAGCACATGAAATCAAATCAAAACGGAGTCGAAAGGCGGAGAATTAAATCTCGAGAAAATCACATGATAAAATCCTCAAAATTTGACTCGAAAAGAAAATGTAAGAAAATACTACGGTGCTAGAATAATGTCTATGGTCTATATTGTTCAAGGTCTAATGAGTATATGTAAAAAAACAAACAAATGTAAAGAACTCCTCCTTCAAATAGGTCCCTGGTCAGGGACCTATTTGTAAGATCAATTTCTGGAAACCTTGCACTTAGGTCACTGCACGAGGACCTAAACGTGATTCTAAAGAAACTCTGGAGTGCGTCTGTAGTCTGGAAAGTAGTTGGGACTGATTATGCAAAATTTATACCCCTTTGTATCTAACGACTCTGATTAAATTGTGAGGCGCGATCTGGACCATCGACTTGGGGCACGTGTAAGCAGCCTACTACATGATTGTTCTTGAGTTCATTATTCCCCAAATCTAGTCGATTGGTGGTGGCGATACTCCTCTGCCCACTCTCTGGTGATTGCTGGCTATATTCGACCTCCTATAGGGCCAAAGGGGGCTCCTCCCCCTTCGAGCTTTCCTGCGGTGGAAGATTCATTGAAGATGGCGAAGATGATTCAGCGAAATCTGGCTAGGGCTTGCTCTTAGACATTGAAGTGGTCTGCTGCTTAGTTGCATCTTCTCCTCGACTGATGCAAAGAAAAATATGCTAGAAGATTGATAAAGATGCACTAGATGCAAAGATCACCTGCAAGTAATTATGTACTTGTTCGATTTACAATGAAATCGGCCAAATGTAAGAATCAAAAGAGGTTTACAAGTTCTTGACTGGTTTCCAAGAAGGTGATAAATGAGATGAAAAATGGTGCGATTTTGTACGATTTGGGAATGAGATTTGTGTGCGAAGTAGAGAAGGTGATTACAAGTTTCTAATCGTGTGATTATCAATGCTAATTAGGTGATGAACTGGAGGGAAAAAGGAAAGGAGATGAATGTGGCACCTGTGAAATGAGGTTGTATGAACCTCTATCGTCGTTCGACGAGGGGTGCTCATCAGTGCTCTACACGTGCGAAGCGATGATGCAAGGCGAACAGGAACCTTGGAACTCTCCACCGAAGGTGCCGCTTCCATGTAGGGTCGTCGACAAGTGTTGTGACCACTGGAGTCGATCAGAAAAAGGCAGAGAAGGATGGTGGTCGACCAGTTTGTTTCTCGAGGAGGAGGAGGAGTTAGTTGGTTTGAGCCAACTTTGAGTCGATTGATATGAAAATTGAAATGTAATTGAGTAGGAATCAATGGCTGGCGTGGATCTTGATTATTAGGACTAGGTAATGGAGGGTTATAATGGAAGTTAGGATGAAGAGTGAAGCTGGAGAAATTAGCTGAAGATGTCCAGTTACAATAGTCTGCAACAACCTATTCTTGAAAAGATGAACAGGTGCTGACACGTGTCAGCACCTGGTTGGCCAGAAGTTATAATATAATATAAATTATGTAATAATAATAAATGACGTTATGTTAAATAGATATAAAAATGAAAAATATAAAAAAGTAATTTATCTTAATTATGGAAAAATATTTTTTTATAAATAATAAATAATTATTAAATATAAATATAATATTAATAAATAGATATAAATAATGCTTGATAAATATGTAGTTGCTTTTAAATTTAATAATTTAATAGATAACATGTCATTTATATATTTTTTAAATTATTAGGGTAATAAATAAGGTATTTGTGAATTTTTATGGATTTTAATAAATTACTTTAAGCATATTAATAAATATGGATATAAGTTATAAAATTCAATTGTATCTATAAAATATGGTTTTGATTTATTTAAAAATAAAAAATGTCAAATAATCCTGAAATAAATCATGGTTGAAATACAATATCATGAGAATAATTAAAAAATATATAATCATTAAACCTATAAATAATGTGTTCTAGATAAAATAAATAGCCTAGAAACCTTGTTGTCATTAGGTTATAAAATCGACTTTTTGCAAACGGACTCTGATTTTAGTGAAATAACATCCATTAATTAGAGAATACTATTTTATGAACTTTAAAGATGAGTAGAGTGAACTTGGAGTTTGTATGAGAAATTTATGTTCGGAAGTTAAGAATTTGACAATTTAAAAGTTGATTTCTTGGCATATGTACGAGATATTATTTTTAACTTTTTTTTATTTTTTTCTATACATTTTTAGAAATAATTAGAAAAAGAATTTAGTGAAAATATTTTCATATGAATTAACTAGAAATCAATTAATATTTGATAATTATTTGATGAATAATGAAGAATGTGTGAAGTGAATAATTAATTATTTTTATGATTTTCTTTCCTTATCTCCCCCTACTTGTTTTTTTGTCGACCAAGCCATGTTGACTTAGTCTCGGGAGTTAGGTTATATAAATAAATATTCCTGCTATATTTATATTATATAAGTCAAATTGTACATATATACATATCTACAATCTACCTTCTTTTTATTTTCTTTATTTTTATTCTTTTATTTATTTACATGTTTTGAATGCATAAAAGTGTATTTTTATTCATGAATGTGGTTTTGATAAAAGATGGAAATTAATGAATATTTACGTATTTGTTTAGGGTTTTCAGACAAAATGCAGGAAGAATGTTAATGAATCACGGATTCATTGGTATCCATTACTTCACTAGTTTCCAAGTGGCGTTCTCTTAGCCACACGATCATAAGGGAGAAAGCATCCTTCAACCACCATGGTCATGTGCAAAGCACACGTAATTTGGGCTTAATTCAATAGTGTCCTTCAGAGTTCTATTATTTACAAATAAGTCATGTCTTGAACTGTTTGTGCAAGAACCTCGTCGAAGGTTGAATATTATAGTTAAGGACAATTTGAACTCAATTTATTCACTTTATAATTTATTTTATTTCATTTATGTCCCTAGATGTTTTGTGAATAAGTTAAAAATCATAGCTCCAATTTTTATTGTTTTTTATTGTTAAAGCTTGTTTCATTATCTATCTAGAGGCATAGTGGACATTGGTTCTATATAAATTGAATTATCTATCAATTTTGTACAAGAATAGTATTTTGTGACTTTTAATTCATCATAAAACCTTGTGGTCTCTAAAATTTAAAAAATAATTAGTCAATGAGAGGAGAATTAATATAGAAAATTTTGGATTTAAGTTAGTAAAATTCATTGGTCGATATGCTCTAAATAATTCATTTTGAAATTGGTTGATTACTTTCTAATCTAAAATATTAAAGTATTCTTTTTTAAAAGAAAGAGGGTGGCCTCCCAAGATGGGAGTCGTCGCAAAATAAAATATTATTAAAACAAGTGTTACATGGTTAGTTACCTTGATTCCCAAAGGCTTAATAAAGCCTTACAATGAGCAATAACATTCTCTGGATAAAATCTTTGATTATTAAAAAGAAGGTCATTCCTTGCCAACCAAATTATCCACATCAAGCCAAAGGGTCTTACGTCATCATCAGTTGAGTTTCCTCCTATCTTTCTTCCCCTTCCCCAAAATTCTATAGGTTGTTCGCATCTACCTAGGGGAACGCCAACTCTCTCCATACCTTCTCTGAGAAAACACATGTGAGGGAAGAGATGTTCCAGGGTCCCTTCCTGTTCCCCACACCAGTCACAAGTCGTGTCCTAGTGGCCAAGTATCCTCGCCATCCTGTCTTTGTCAAGAAGCCTATCCCTCCTTAGGCACCAAAGGAATACCTTTGTCATGTTTGGTATCTTGCTTGCCCATATAATCTTCATATCCTTGCACATGTCTTGTTTTTGACCTTCATCGGCATTACGCAGCTCTCAGTATATTTTCTTGATGGAAAATTTATTGCCCATTCATTCAAAATGATCCATGATTTGTGAAAAAATATCTGGAAAGGTATCCATATCCCTTAATCTTTCTATATCTTCCTGTCTTCTAGTCGAGAGACCAGCTGCTAAATCCAGTTTGCACTCTCCCAAATGTGCCATCTCCTTCACAATTGCCTCATTCCATGTCGTCAAAGCAAAAAGTCTTAGGAAGCGCCTTTCCAGCTTGCCCTCCCCCAGCCAGTTATCTCTCCAGAATCTGAAACATTCCCCATCTCCTAGCTTCGACACTAATCAACCAGATACAATGGTTAAAACCTCTCTTACTCCTTTCCAGAGGGGTGATTCAAACCAAAGAGACTCTACTGATGAATCTGCATTTCATCATCTTTATTCATTTATTTTAGCTTAAAATCTCTTATAAAACACATGTATATATTGACAAATCCATATTCTTACTAGTTTGCATATGTATGTAAATATTGTAAATATATTATTATTATTTTAACAAATAAATAAATAAAGGAAAATAAAGAAAATAAAAATATTATATATACGTAATAGCTACAGGCTAACCCGAACCCCGAGAAAAGGTCAAAACTTGACCTGATCAACCATGAATAAAGTAGGGGGAGATTGGGTTTTAATCAGAAAATCAAAAAAATAATACATTGTAAATACTTTTCTATGTATATTTCTATAAACCTTAGACTATTTTATTTGTAGATAAATTGATCTCAAATTAAATAATATTTAAAACAAAAGTTGTAAATAAAAACGGTTTCTAAATAATAAAAATAATTGCAAAATAAAATCATGTGCAGAATAAAAGTAACCACATCCAGAAAAAGCCATAAAGTGATAATTGAAAGATCATTTCTGGCTCCATATGGAATTGAATCAAACTCACGTCCATTGTATTCTAAATTAAATTATCATTTAAATGGTAGTGGTTTCATAATTTTTGGAGTTACGGTTTGAAAGACGATTTTTTAGGGTGGTTTTTGCAATTTCACCATTTAGTTATCATATATATTTTTTTACATATTTTATTTGTAAATAATTGTAAATATTTTTTAGAAAATATTTAAAATAAAAGAAAAAGTAAACTAATTTCCTTATTTAACTATATAAAATGTACCATATGTATATAGTATATGTATATAGTTGATTTCCTTAAATAACCACCGTAAAAAATTAAATAATTAACATTTATTATTCAATTTGATAAAGTGATGAAAATATTTATTTAATTAAATAATAATGTAGATAATGTAATTTTATCTACCACTAACTTCTTCCCTTCTTTTCCTCTTCATTCAATATTTTAAAATTCAAATTCAATTATTTTTTTCTATTTAATTGGCTTCTCCTCTCTTATTCTCACTGGATCAATCTTTTTGTGAGAGGAGTCTATTCTCCAAGGGTCTTCTTATCGCAGAGAGGTGCCCAGCTTCTCAGTCATCTGGTGACAGCGAGTCGGTGCTCATCAAGTCCACCACGACATTATCTACTCCCATTCGGTGAGATCCATTTTTTTCTTATTTGTAATCTAGGTTAATTGTAGTTTAATTTTTTCATTTTTAATTTCATTATCTTTTTATATTCTAGATATTAATTAATCATTTTTAATAAACCATCATGATCGGATCCATCTTCGATTCTGATTTCACATCCACGTCTCGATCTACCACGTTCTTATTCTATCTTACACGATCTCTCACCTCCGGCAACATACCATGGTCAGAGAATTGGGACCATTCCATCACGACCGCTGGAACCTCCTCGCCCACTAATCCATTTGATTTTTGGATCGAGACGTCGTGCTTAAGTCGTTATCTTTGATTTCATTGCATGTTCATAGGAATCTGGAAAAAAATATTCATTTGCTATTTACAAAAAAAATATTTAAAAAAATAATTTTTGGGTGTCGCTTGGAGCGACCCCTGCATCCGCCACCCAACTCGTAGTCGACCACACCACCTACATAGGAGCCCCCCCGCTTGTTGCTTGTCGCCACCAGCAGTGCTGCAACCACCCGCAGTTGCAGCAGCTCGCCTCCAGCCCCCTTCCTCTAGCCATGTGACCTGCCAGCCACCAACACGGTCGCCTCAGTCCACCTCGTGCACCACCACCTCTTGGATGTGTGCCTGCCTCAGCCGCCACCTCTTACACAACATCGTCCACAATTTGAGTGGCCCTCCTTTTGCTTGGATCCCATTCTCTTGTCCTCGCCGCTCCGCTCCTGAAGAGGAGCATTTCCACTCCAGATAGTCAAGTTGCTGCAGCACCGTCCCCGGCCGCAGCCATCTTCACCGACGTGGTCAAGCCACAGCTGAAGCTATTGAAGGGATAAACTTGGATAAATTATGAAAGACCAAAAGGTTCTCTTATATAGGAGAAAAACCCATTGGATAAAATACAAATAAAAGGAAAGGATAAATAGAGTATTACAGAAGATAAAGCAAAAAATAAAACTTGGAATTATCTAAATATAGAAATAGAAATTATCTCAACACTCCCCCTCAATCTGGAGCATAGATATCAATAAGACTCAGCTTGGAACAACAACTCTGATAAGGTCCTCTTGCTAGAGCCTTTGTAAGTATATCTGTTGTCTGGTCTCCAGAGCTGACATGTGGACTAGTGATAAAACCCTTCTGTATCATGTCACGAGGGTAGTGACAATCCACCTCTATGTATTTCGTCCTTTCATGAAAGATTGGGTTATTTGCAATGAAGAGAGCAGCTTGATTATCACATTGGAAATGCATGGGAAGAGGTACTTCTATAGTTAGATCAGTAAGAACAAATCTGTCCCACATCATTTCTGTACTAGCATGTGCCATAGCCCTGTATTCTGATTCGGCACTTGGTCTAGCAACCACCGTCTGCTTCTTACTTTTCCATGAAACAAGAGAATTTCCTATGAACACGGCAAATCCAGATGTAGACTTTCTATCTTTTGGACACCCAGCATAATCTGCATCTGCACATGCTGTCATTGATAGAGATGTGCCTCTGCTGAAAAGAAGTCCAGTACCAGGTGAAGTCTTTAAGTATCTTAGAATCATATGGACTGCATCCAACTGTGCATGTCTGGGTTGCTCCATAAATTGACTCACTTTGCTTACTGCAAATGCTATGCCGGGCCTGGTAATAGTTACATATAATAGCTTGCCAACCAGCTCTCTGTATCTTCTCTTGTCGACTTCCTCAGTATCATCATCATACAACTTCATGCTTGGGTCAAGCGGAGTAGCGGCATGTCTGCAATCTGCCATACATGTCTATGAGAGAAGATCTATAACACATTTTCTTTGGGTCATTACAAGACCGCGTTGATTCCTGGAAAACTCTATTCCAAGAAAGTAACGTAAATGTCCAAGGTCCTTGGTCACAAACTGCTGACCTAGGAAGTCCTTGGCATCCTGAATACCCTGCTCATCCCCTGTAATAATAATGTCATCAACATAAACAAGAATGGCAGTAATACCTCTCTGGGTCTTCTGTATAAACAAGGAGTGATCTGTAATTGATCTCACAAACCCCCGCTGCTCTATCAAGTCCGAGAGCCTCTGGAACCATGCTCTTGGACTTTGCTTAAGGCCATAGATAGCCTTATGTAACCTGCACACCTTATGACACTCCCCCTCAGCAGTGAACCCAGGTGGCTGCTGCACGTAGACCTCCTCCTGTAAGTCACCTTAGAGGAATGCATTTTTCACATCAAGCTGATGAAGAGGCCAATCTCGTGTTACGGCAACATCAAGGAGTATACGTAGAGTAGAATGTCTGGCAACTGGGGAGAAAGTATCTTGATAGTCCACCCCATATGTTTGGATGAACCCTCGTGCCACAAGTCTCGCCTTATAGCGATCCACAGTGCCATCTGTGAGGTGTTTCACGGTGAATACCCATTTGCATCCCACAACTAACATATCAACGGGAGCAGAAACAAGACTCCACGTACCATGTGACTGTAGCGTAGCCATCTCCTCCTCCATGGCAATCCTCCAATGACTATCCTTGAGAGCCTCCTGGTATGTCCGTGGTATTTGCACGGCTGACAGTGCTAGCGTGAATCTCCTGAAATCTTCTGACAACCTATCCAAAGAACTCTGGGTTGCAAGTGGGTAAGTAGCACATGTCCTTTTTGGCTTTCGCAGAGCAATTGGTACGTCAAGATCATCTGTCAAATCATGGGCCTGGGTACCTCCCTCTTGAGAGGGTACATGCTCCTCATGTCTAAAATCCTATTGTACAGTCAATTCAGTAGTGCCATCAGTAGAAACAATATGTTCATTACATACCTGAGGCATGCTGGATGATGGACAAGGCTTGTGATCAAGGAGAACAGAGTGAGATTTGCGAGAAAAAATACGTGGCAAGAACTGAACCAACGGAGGAGGTGGAGGTGGTGGAAGATGAGGGGTAGGTGAAGAATCAACTGAAGGTGGTGGTGGCATGTATATTTCATCATCAGAGTCAGATGGAATAAGTATGTCACCTGAAGGAGAAAAGTACATGACCGATTTAAAGAAAGTAATATCAGCACTAACAAAATATTTCTGGCTTAGTGGATCAAAGCAGCGATATCATTTTTGGGTACGAGAGTAACCGACAAACACACACTTGATAGCTCTAGGAGAGAGCTTGTCACGCACTGGAGAGACAGCATGAACAAAGGCAACAGATCCAAACACACGAGGTGTAAGAGAGAAAAGATCCTTCTCGGGAAATGCAATTGAGTAAGGAATCTTTTCTCCTAACACGGATGAGGGCATATGGTTAACCAAATAACAAGAAGTAAGGACAACATCACCCTAGTAAGCATGAGGAGCACGGCTCTGTATTAACAATGTTCTAGTTACATCAAGTAGGTGACGGTGTTTGTGATCGGCAACACCGTTTTGCTGGGAAGTGTAGATATATGATGTCTGGTGAACAATGCCATGGGATCTAAGAAACTCGGAAAGATGTAAGATGCAAAATTCCAAGGCATTATCAGTACGAAGATACATGACTTTGGCAGAAAAAATATTCTTTATTTCATTATTAAAATACCTGATAACAGATCCAGCCTCAGATTTATTTTTTAATAAGAAAAACCAGGAAAGTCTAGAAAAATCATCCACAACTACGAGATAAAAGCGGTGTCCTTGGAGATCAGGAACACGACTAGGACCCCAAATGTCTAAATGAAGGAGCTTAAATAGCTGAGAACTGCTCCGACTCTAACGGGATGGAAAAGGGGAATGGTGATGCTTCCCAAGTTGACATGCCTCACACTGAAAGGGGGATCTCGTAGAAATCTGAGGGAGAACATGTCATAGCTTCTGCAGAGGAAGATGTCCAAACCTAAGGTGCCATAGATAAGGAGAGACATGTCATGTAAGTATAATAGAAACACTAGCATAAGGCAGTTGGACTAGTCTGTAGAGTCCTCGTTGCTCATTGCCACATCCAATCACCCTGCCCATGAGTATGTCCTGAAACACAAGAGATGAGGGGTCAAAGATGGAACGACAATGCAGAGCCTTAGTGATCTGACTAAAAAGTAAATTCATCTGAAAAGCAGGAAAATATAAAACATTCTTCAGGCACATGGAAGGTGTCAGTTGCACCTCTCCCTGTCTTGTAACAGGTAAGTAGTCGCCATTAGCAATAACGACCCATCTGCCAGGTGGTATAGCCCTGTAGGACTTCAGCTTTATTTTGTCTCCACACAAGTGGTGAGAAGCACCAGAGTCCATAATCCATTCTATCATGTCTGCATTTGTACTACCAGTAAAAGCATATGTGATACCTGAGGAGCTTGAAGAGGCTCTGGATACTGCAACGGTATCTGTGGTGGTGTCAGCACTAGGAGTTATGATCTCGCGAATACGAGAGACAATATCATCCAGTCGAGGATCGGCCTGTGGAGATGAGATCTCTGAGGACGTAATCTACTCTGATGCTCGACCAGAAATAGGATATCCATGTTTCTGATAGCATGAATCCTCTGCATGTCCAGGCTTGCGGCAGTAGGTGCAAGGACCTTGTTGGCGTCCCCCGCCTCTTCCTCGAGGTGTGCATTCTCTGAGTTGGGTCGCACTACCTCGACCACGAGAAGCAGCCATCGCTGAGGAGTGTGAAGACGTGGGTGTCGAAGGAATGACGAGCCGATTGAGACGGCTATAGGCCTCCTATATAGGGGGAATGGTTGCCCCAGTAAGGAGATGAGTACGTGCGGCATCATATTCTTTATCAAGTCTAGCCATAAAAACTCCAACCATCATGGAGTTCCTATATGTTTTCTGCTGCTCAGTAGATGTTATAATGGGCATGTAGCTATGAAGCTTTTCAAACATACCGCATAGAGAAGAATAGTAAACATGCAATGGATGACCATTCTGCTTGGTATTGTAGATATCAAACTAGAGTTGAAGAATCTTGGCCTCATTCTTTGCCTGGCATAGGTGGATGCCAAAGTGTCCCATATTGCCTTCGCAGTTGGCTGAGTTAGAATATCATTGACTATTTCTGTAGAAAGAGTCCCACAAAGCCAAACGTGTGCATACGCATCATCTTGCTTCCAATAAGCATTTTCTCCGATCTTGTCTACTGGCTCTAGATCTGTCAGGATGTGTTCTTTGTTGTTGCACTGCATGAGGGTGAGAAATTGCATGGACCATAATTCATAGTTGGTCCCATCCAACTTAGCAATGGGAGCAAGGTCCTTGAAGGCTCCAGAGAAGATGTCACCCTTGTTATCTAACGTGATGTGAAATAGCCAAATAACAGAGTTCAACCGAAGAGTAGACAAATATAATGGAGTCTACATAATCATACGAAGGATTGGTTATACGTGTAGACTCATACAACCATCCTTGTTAATCCTCGTTGTTTTCTAAGGCGCACGATCCTTGACGCAGAACGTCAAGATCCTTCTCACAGGCATATTCTGGATGCCAAGGCCAGGTCGTAGGGGTATTGGCGATAGGCCTCTGGGCGATAGGTTTCTGACGATAGGTTGCTGACGTACTGGCACAGGCTTCTGGCGTACTAGCGATAGAACGCACGTTCAGGCGCAAGAGACAGGGAGGAGCTAGGCGCAAGAGGAGGCACTGGGGAGGGCACGGGGCGGCGAAGGGCCAAAGGCACGCAGGGCCAAGGGCGCGCAGGGCCAAGGGCGCGCAGGGCCAAGGGCGTGTAGGGCACGTCGTCGCAGGGCCAAGGGCGAGGGCACGTCGTCGCAGGGCAATTGTGGCTGAGGGGCACATAGTCCTATGTCGCCGGGTGCCCGGGACTGTGCGTGGCCGTGACACCACGCGCAGGTGTCGCAAGAGGCAAGGGGCCTCGAGGCACGATGTGCGGGTGCGGGCCGTGGGGCACCACGCGCGGGGGCCCGGGGGCCACGCACGGGGCGATGGGGGGCGGGGCGAGCGGTTGCGGGCGTCGAGAGGCGTCGATATCACGGTTGCGGGCTAAGAGACGTGGGGGGTTAAAGATAATAACCTGGATCTGATACCATGTTAAAGGGATAAACTTGGATAAATTATGAAAGACCCAAGGGTTCTCTTATATAGGAGAAAAACCCATTGGATAAAACACAAATAAAAGGAAAGGATAAATAGAGTATTACAAAAGATAAAGCAAAAAACAAAACTTGGAATTATCTAAATACAGAAATAGCAATTATCTCAACAGAAGCCTCACCATAGAACTGCCTAGAGTCCACTGATCTCCTTCATTCGTTGGGGAGTGTGTCACCCCCATTCCATGAGAGCTTTGTCGTCATTTGCTCGACGTACTTTCGATGCTTCACCCCAAGTGAGACCACGCCGACCTTTGCCTCCCTCAAGCACTCCTCCGCACAATAGAACACCACCTATCATAATCGCCATCGAGCATCTCCTCAAGAACCGATGAACACCGAGTCCACCGCACTCTCCTCTGCCTGGAGCAGCCCCATCGCCTGCGAAGATCCTTCTGCTACCTTAGATCTTCGCTCGAAGCCTCGTGCTTGCACAATAAAAAGAGGGGCGGTGCATCCCCTGTTACTTGGAGATGATGAAACGAAGAACGAAGGGGTGGCGCCTCTCTCCCCTTTAGCGTGGAAGCAATGCAAACAGAATGCCAAAACCCTAATTTCTTTGAGTAAATATTAATGAAGCCCTCCGAAGTTTCAAAATTGTAAATTAGCCCTTGCTCCAGCTAGTCACGTGCAGTGCACTCACTTATCTGGGTAATCTGTGTTTTTCATCTTGCTTTTATTTCTTATTACATTTCAATTCAAAAACAATAACAAATTATATTTTAGTTCATGTTATCCAGACAATTATTTTTCATGTTCTTCTTATTGAAATAAATATTTTTATTGCTCTATTAATTCTGAAAAATTCATGTTATATTCGTGATGTGTTCATATTCAATGTATAAAAATTTAATTGCATTTTATTTGTATTTGTTATTATTAAAAAATAAAAAAACAACGTAATTTTTACTGCATGCAAATTGAAAATTCATAAAAAAAAAAATAAATTATATAAAAATTCCAAAAAAATAGATTAGTTTTATTTTTGATTTTATTTTCTATCCAATTTTCATTCACTAACTATTTTTAAAACTCAAAAAAATTGCAAAATACTAAAACTCTTAAATAAATCACAGAAAATTGTAGAAAAGTCTAAAAATAATTATTTGATTTCATTATGGTAGATAATTTCTTCTATTTTTAGGAAAAATAATTGCAGAAACGTTTGATTTCATTTTATATTTATTATAAATAGTTTCGTCTACTCGCTATTTTCATTTTTCTCCTATTTTATTGATTTCAAAAATCCTAAAAATCTAAAAATCTCTGAACAATACAAAAATATAAAAAAATCATAAAAACACAAAAAGATTTTATTTAGGCATTTTATCGTTTTTGATATATTTGAAAAATCCAAAAATATAGTCATTCCATATTTTTGTATTTAACTTGTTTGAATTTTTTAAAAATTAAAAATTTGCAAAACTAGAAAAATAAAAAAAATTAAAATCAGAAAATAAAAAACCATGAAAAATTAAAAATACAAAAGTCCTACAAAAATCAAGCATAATGTACATTGAGATTTCCTTCTTTCTTTTAATTGATTTTTTCAATTATTTGAATAACCATCGGGAATTGTAGCCTCCCTAAGTTCGATCCTATTACTATATAGGTTAATTAAATAGCAAAAATTCTCTTGCTACATTTTTTGTAATTATTTCTACTTCAGAGTAAAAAATAATTTCTTTTGGTGCTGGATTATTTGGGTTGCAATGACACAATCGCATTTATTTTCAATAATCCAAAACCCCAGAAGATCCGTCCAACACCTGCCTCTAAAGTTCTTTTAAATCTTCCTCACTAATCTTGATGAGAGATCCATATAGGGCCCCCATATGCGCAGTACCCACTTTGCTAGCAATGATTTACTCATGCACACCAAATCTCTAACACACAAACTCCCCCTTATTCATGTGCTCTAGTTATTTCCTCCCATGCCACTAAATGCATGCATGGCTTCTGTTGTTTCTTGTCTGACTCAAAAACCTTCTCATTAGCTTTTCAATCCTCTTTCTTACTCCCAATGGCATCAATCTGGTCAAGAAGAAAAAAATGGAGATGGTTGACAAGATGCTTCAATAGGACCAACTTTCCACCCCTTGATAAGGTAATCCCCTTCCAACCTGCTAATCTGAGCTCTATCTTATGGATGCCCTCAACTTTCCAACCACCAAGGGGAGACCTAGGTATGTAATCGGTAATTCACCCAATGGGAAACAAATCCTCTCTACTAGTCAGATTCGTTCACCATCATGTAATCCAAAAGTGAACACCACATATTTCTGCACAATTTTTCAAGCCCTAACAAACCGCTGAAAATGTCCAGCAACTGAGACGCACAACCTATCATCTCATCTAAGCTGCTCAGGAAAAGAATAGTATCATCTACGTATTATAATAACAGTACAGAGATCGCACAAGGCAAAAGCCTTCACAACACCCCCCATCTACTGCTTGCTTGAATATAACTGTCAACGTGTCAACAACCAACACAAATAGCATAGGTGCCAATGGGCACCCCTGACGCCTTTGTGGCTGGAAATAGCCCACTTCTGGCCGCACATTTACCAAAATCAAGAAGGAAGATGTTGTGATACATCTTTTCAACCACACAATCCAGATTTTTAGGAAACCTCTTTTCCTCATTAACACACAAAAAGTTCCAGTCCACACTGTCATAAGCTTTTGCAAAGTCTATCTTCCACATCACCCCCTTCGATTCCTTGCACCTCCACTCAAGACAGATTTCTGATGCCATAACCAGCTTGTCTGCCATCTGACGTCCCAGGATAAAGGCAGATTGACCTTCAAGAACAATACAGTCCATGACCCCTTTGAACCTGTTTACTAGCACATTTGCCACAGTGAGTTACACTCTATTTGAGGCGACTAGTCCGAAGTCCTCTACTCTTATTGGATGATCCTTCTTCAGGAGTAAAACCATCAAAGACAAGTTCACCTTCTTGAAGACTATGTTCTCTTCTCTAAATTCTTCCAACACATATATGATCTCTCTCTTGAGAAGATTTCAAAATTCTCTATAAAAGAAGACAGGTTATCCATCGGGTCCCAATGCCCCATCCGCATTCAGTCTCCAAACTGCCTTCTTCACTTCGCTTTACGAAAAGTGTGACTCCAGCACCTCCACCCCTTCTGGTGACAATATCTTTACCACACTCCCCAGCCCTCTCCTGCTCTCTTTCATGATGCCTCCACATAATATCCTCTCAGTGCCCTACCAATATGTACTTCCCTGAAAAACCTTTTCCCCCTCACCTCAACTTCATGGATACGGCTCCTCCTCCTTCTCCCTGAGGCTACGGTATGGAAGAATCTAATATTTGCATCATCTTCTCTTAGCAATTTTTGCCTGGATTTCTATCTCCTTTCAATCTCTTCTTTTCGATCTTCCACCAGTATCTCCTCCAATAACCTGGACCTCTCCTCTGTCTCTTCCTACCCTAGTCCCCTCGAGTCATCAAGGTCATCCAAGCAGACTATATTCTCTTGTGTCATACCTCACTTTTCCCTCCTCTTTAATCTCAACGCTCTTCCATACTCCTTCAGGAGTGATCTGAGCAGCACTAATGTAGCAGCCAATTGTGAAACTGTTGATCCTTCCGGACTCCAACTTCTCCATACTTTGGGGCGAAATCTTGTTAGAGAGGTGTGAAGGAGGACATACTTTGGGGCTAAATCTAGTGACCAATAAGAAGAGTGTTGAACAAAAAAATTGAAATTCAAAGAAATTCATGATCTATGATGTCTCCTTATTAAGAAATTTCGAGTACGAATTTTTTCTAAGTGTGATAGATTGTAATGACCAAGATTTTTCACAAAAAAATCAAATACTTTATTCGTTCCTCCAACTAAATTTCCAGTTATCCCCATATTACCATTATTTCATATTTTAATTGTCAATTGAATGGGATTTATTAGTGCATTGATTTCTCTCATTGACAACCATTAAAAGACCATAATGGCATAAATCCCAATGTTAATGCATTTCTCTCGCTATTCATGTGTTTGAGAGAGAGAGAGAAGTCCTTACTCGACAGTTCCTCGTAGAAGGAGACACTAACGTCAAATCAAAGGAGGAGTATGCAGATACATGGTCGAAAGGATTCATGTCGATTGCGATGGGGAAATAAAAATGTTGGACATAAGGTATGTATCGGATTAGGTTTTTACGTATGAGCGGTGATCAATCCTGGATTGTGATCTATAATTGTATGTATCGATTTAAGATTTCATTTGAACAATGATCGCATCTGAAATATGATATCTTAAAAGTATGTGTCGGTTCTAGATCGTTATGCTTATACTTTGACTCGATTTAGAATGGATCTCTTAACGTGTGTATCAGGTTTATTGGAAAATACACATATGAATGGATTGGTTTGAGATACTTCATGTAGAAGTACACATCGGATTCATACGATTATCATACATGTAATGACTTGATTTTGAAACAGATATCCAAGTATATGTGTCAAACCCCTAGGATATCACATATACATTATAATCCTAGTTAGTATAAACTTTGAAAGTGTATGCATCAAACACGTAAATTACTATGTGATCTATCTAGAACTAACGAATTTCGAGAATAATATATATATATATATATATATATATATATATATATATTGCAATATTGGTACATACAGGGCAACCGCAAGGTTCACATCATCTATATATTATTTTTTTAAAGAAATATATTAGCCACTCATTGTTCCGAACAGAATGTTTATGGATTGAATCTTCATACAATCAAGTCAGGTATATTAAATCAATATCCCTTAATCTATATGGTGCAAGTTGGATCACATAGATAAAGAATAAAAAAATGATTACATTAGATCTTCTGGGTATATAACTAGGAATAAGCATGTCAGGTATGAAATTTTACCATAATGATTAACGTACGAAAATTGAAAGCTAACCAATTACATTATTTCGAAAAAAGAGGACATAATACATGATATAAAAATTATGAGAGATGTTAATCACGTACTTATTTGTCTGAAAGTATGGTATTCAATTTCCTTTATGGGTTAACATTCATAACTGTAATTACTCGTTTAATTTTTTGAGATAAAATAATTAATTTGAATGAATATATCAATAAGATGTGTACGGTACAAATCAGAAGTTTATAAATATATATATGAAGGAGCATGATGTGTGATTTAGTCCTTCCGTAGTTATATGTAGATATGAATTGCGTATGCCATTAATATTGAATGTATTTTTTGTGAGTAACAAAAATGAATAAATTGTCAACAAACTCACTATATTATTCATAATGAAGGTACATACCAGTAACATTTTTTGAATTATTATTTTATATTGTGTAAGTTCAATTTGCATTCACTGTAATATTTAATTAAATGAAATATGCAATTAGTTACAAACAGAGATATTACTTTGGTTAACAACATGCTTTATACATTACGTTTTTTACGATAAAATTTGATAACTTTAAATAAATTTAAGGCACAAACTCATAAAGAGTCACATGAACGACTGCAAAAGTCATGTTAGTCCAAGAGATAACGTCGCAAGGGGCGTATGGTTGCAAGGAACCACAAAGGAAAAAGTCAAATCCTTTACAGTTGTACCTATGCTGTCATGCTAGCACCGCAAGGGGTAATGCCACAAGGGACGTATGGTTGCAAGGAACCACGCAAGCAAAAGCTAAGTCCTCTACAATCGTAGCTACATTGTTATGCCATGGACCGCAAGTGCCATCGATTGAAAACGTATAATAAGATACGTACATGAAAGTTACATAAGAAAATTGGTTTATAAAGGTAAACCATTATGAGTATTCAAGAAAATCATTTAATAAAAGAGTAGCCATTACATGTTGTACAAGAATTGATTTAAGAAAAGTAAACAATCGAAGTCGTGGAGGCTATTATGAAAAGTGATTTATATGATTTATGAAGTATGTAAATTGCTAGGTACGTTATGGAATATGTCTCATAAGTTGAAATATATGGTTGTCATATCTACTTATGTAATTTATATATTATACATGCATATCCATGTTTCTGAAAGAAGCCAAATTATACATGATAGGGATTGAACTTAGACATGCATGGGATTTATTTAGGCACTGAATGATGTGTATAAATGAAAATCCAAGTACATGATTTATAACGGATAAAGGACCTTTAGAATACCCATTCATGGACCCCGATGCATACTGAGCCTTAGGCTCATGAAAAAATTATGTCGCCATTTTCAGGTTAAGAACATGGTTAATTGCATATTCAGGATCGTGCTACGGACTTTTCGGGATTACTTACGTGGTATGCTTCCACTCATGAAGATTTAGAGGATATTTGTATGCCCACAGGAACTATTGAGATGTTATTTTAATTCTTAAAGTAGTTTTTATAAAAATACCTCAGTTGGAGTTGTAATAATGGAACTCTGGTTTGATTGGAATTTATTTAATTTTGATATTATCTCTGCTCATTGATTGCAATTTATATTTTTGCTAACGTTTGATCTCGCGATCTACTCTTGCATGCTTCCGTCGGTCAACGCACGTAGTTCCGTTATATAAAGACCACATAAACACACAAGTAGCACGATCATATGGTCACAAAGAGCACGGCTCAAATGTCCCAGCTTATGTGCTATTAAAAGAGTCATCACATGATTGCAGATTGTGCGAGTAGCATGTGATAAAACATGCAAAGTCTGAAGTTACTTCTGATGAAAGATGCGACAAGAAAAGATCGATATGACTTCGACATTGGGAGACAATGGTGATGATAAAAATGATGGCAAAGGCAGGGTGGGGCAGTGGTGGTAGAGGGAGTTTTTTTCCCAAATAGGGCACGTGCCCCGTTGAAATGTCCGATCAGGGTATGTCAGCGCGAAATTTCCCGGTCAGGGCATAGATCGGCGAACCGTTCGCCGATCGGCGAACCGTTCGCCGATCAAGAGCCCTGCCCCCTCCGCAGCCCATCCAGCTCCCTGCAAACCTTCTCATTTGGTCATGTATAAATACTTTAAATACTTTATAATAGTAATTTTTTTAGAGAAGGCACATAAATATATTTGAAGTTGATAATGTATAAATATTTTATAATAATAATGGATAATATACTTATTATTAATATAATTATTATTAATGAATACATAAAGTATATAAAATATAATGATCTATGTGCAAATTAAGAAAGCAAAGTAAGCATGCTTGTCACTCGCCAATTTGGTCCTAAAATAACTTACATAAACATCACATTCAACATCTCACTTGACATTACAAGTGAGGATCCATTATTTTAAACACGAAGTAGGAAGATTACATCTAGCATTGCATTAGACAAACATGTCCTAAAAAAAGTACAATATGTAAATACTAGTAATCATGTCCTCTAACGTTGCCTCTGTCCTCGAAGTACGCTCAGACGCGCGTACTTAAGTGCAATTGTATAATGTAGATCTGTCAAGTCAGCATATAGCTCCTCCTCCTTGTCGTAGACTTCAGTGAGCGGGGAGGTCTCGCTCTGAGAACTCACATCCATCGGTTGAGGCATGGATTGTGGAAAGTAGTCAGTAAGCGGAGAGTCGATAGGATAAAGCGGCTGAGATAGCGAAGTATCCTGCAATGTATACTCTAAAGTAGTCTACAGTGGATACTCCTTTGGAGCATCTGAAAGAGTGCGAGGAGCACGAGCCATTTCTGAGTTGTGTGGACTACGCTGTCGTGGGACCACAGAAGGTCCTCCGTGTGGCTGGCCACCTGAAGCACGCTGAGTCTGATGTGATGCAGGTGGAGTCGCCCTGAGCGGAGTACGTACTGCTAAGACTCTATTCGTCGGAGGACGTACCGACTTACGGGCCGTGAATCATGTTTTCGCCATCTCCTACAATAAAAAATATCATAAGAAATTAATAAAATTTAAATATCGTAGGTAGTAAATAATTTCTCCTAATATGGAAATAAAATGTAACAACATGAGATTGTACTTACAGATTTGTTATACGCCAACATGAGATTGTACTAACGGATCTGCATGTTACTAATTTTATGCCATTTATTTGTAATAACGAAGGAAGAATGAGATTACGGTAAAATAAACAAAAAAAGATCATTATGTCATTAATGTAGTAATTAAAAAGCTATTGTTCGTACAAGTTACTGAGGATTAAGAATTTTACGTACCCTATGTAAGATGGATGATAGATTAGCCCTACGACCCCTACTAGCAACACCAGTACCACCCCCGCTCTCATCATTCTTTTCTCATGTTGGCTGGAGTGTTTGGTCCCTAACTGATGAAGCTCTATCAATCTGTGCAGGTCGTTAACAATACTCTGATGGTGGCTGATCTGGTTGCGGTGTACGCTGTTGCGGCAGATTTGATGGCAGTGGCCACGGTCAGCTGGAAAATACTTGGACAGCAGATTCTTCAAACCACTGAAACGATCGCTCAAAAAACAAATACCATCTCGCTGAACTAAAAATGACAATTTATGTAGAAAAAACTCTCAGGCATCCAATGTTTCCTTTTCGATAATGGTGAAGGCAACAGGAAATATGTGCCCGTTTCCATCAACAGAAGTGGCAACGAGCAGGTGACCTTTAAATTTTCCATGCAGGTGTGTACCATTTATACTCATAACTGATTGACAGTACGTGAAGCCTGTCAGCGACGGACCGAATGCCCAAAATAATCGAAAGAAAGCAATTTTTTCAGGTACTTCTTGACGAGACTCAGGATCAATGTAAGGCTCGGTTTGAAACTTATAACAGGATCCAGGATTGGTTTGTCTCATCGTCCACATAAATCTTCGGATATCAGCGTAGGACAATTCCATATCGCCAAAAATTATCGTCAGTGCGTGCTTCCTTGCTAACCAAGCTTTTTTGTATGAAATTGAGACATGGTATGTATTTGAAACAAGACTCCTAATTACATTTGAGGTTAATGTAAGGTTCGATCTAAGAGTCTTTAAAATAAACCGACTAATAAATCTTGCATTGCATTGTCGGTTATTAGTCAGCAACACCGGATTACGACAGGTATGCTCCTCCCGATATGTTCGAACCTTCCAAACTTCACTCCTCTTGCTGCAGCTAGCATGTAACCTCCAATTGCAGTTAGGTAATGCACAACCGACAGTGTAAATGTCTTTTTTCGATGCGAGCACTTTGTATTGCACGTACTTTGCCATACTCCAGGTGCTTACCGCATCAATTAAATCATTTTTCGAATTAAAATATATGTTATTCCAATACTCCATTCCACTTCTATCTGGGAAGATGGTGTCCTGTGGCTCGGTGAAGAATTGCGCTTCCTCTGTAAAATTAGTCGTTATACAGTCCTCATCCGTAAAAAAATCTGGAAGCTCAGGCATAGATTCCAAAGTCATACCGTAATCAACCGGAGGATCAAAGATTGGTTCGCTGCTGATAGACCTCATTAGTGATCCCTGACCGTGGACGTCATCGAAGTCACTATCCATGTCGTTGTTGTCTTCGTCCTCGTCGTCGACAGTGTCCTCATCTGCATCCTCGTCATTGACCTCGGGAATGGTAGCAGAATCCTCATCTTCTTCATCGTAATGCAGATTTAGATTTGGGATACTGCACGTAGCATAGTGTCCTCCCCTTCGAGAAGACTGAGCAGTATTTCTAGCGTCAATCTCATGAGTTGTAGTGGGGTCCGCATCCGCCATCAGTTGCATCATCCCAAGAGATCGAGCAATGCTTAACATTAACTCAGTTGTCGCATTGTCAGTGATCGGTACTGGATAGAATGTGTTCATGCTCATAGGCCATCTACACGTGATACGGACGTTATACTCCCCTTCCCTATATCCAGTAACACTACGAATCGTCTGCACTAGGTCCTCAAAACTACCATATTCAGGAAAACCTATCATCTTCCCATTCCCCCCTCGTAGGTTACATTCTCGTTCTCAACGACAATTCTTCCATTCCAAGATACAAACAATGGAGCCATATTGGCCATTATCTATAAAACATTAAAGACAAAGTAACTATTTCAATATTAGTTTTTGTCAATACTTACTAATTGACTATTGATTATTAACTAATGGTAAGTAATCACTACAAATTGATCCTTAATTACTATTAACTAGTTAGCTTTAATGACTAAATAGTTAATTTATTAATATAATTTCAGAATAAGATTAATTAATACTTAACTATTGAGCTTAACTAATGATTAACTATTAAATACTGATTACCTAATAACTAGTAATCCTTAATAACTAATACTAACTGCATACTAACCTATTAATCCTTAATTACTAACTCCAATGATTAAGTATAAAGTTTGGTAATTGCTATTAACTAAAACTAATTAATAATTAACTAATGAGATTGACTTACTAATTACTGTTTAATTAATAAATATTAATTAAAATTTAACTCACTAATAATTTGTAATTACCTAATTATTAGTAATACGTACATACTAATAACAAATACCAATTCCATATAATATTCTAATTACTTAATTATAACTAAGTAGTTCCTATCAACTTACTAATTACTGCTAATTATTAACTAATCATATCTAAGTAGTCCCTATTCATTACTAGTAATTATTAACTACTACTTATTCATTAGTACTAATTATTAGCTAATGATTATTCATTAGTACTAATTAGTAACTACTAACTACTCATTAGAACTAATTAATTAACTACTAATTACTCATAAGTACTAATTAATTAACTAATAATTATTAAATACTAATAACTAACTGCTAATTATTCATAAGTACTAATTAATTAACTAATAATTATTAAATACTAATAATTAACTGCTAATTATTCATAAGTACTAATTAATTAACTAATAATTATTAAATACTAATTACTAATTGATAATTGCAATGTAACCACATTACTAATTACTAATAACGTAATTCATAACTAAAGATTTTTGAAAATTGCTTAACAAGGAATAAGTACGGCACAATCAATTCCTAATTATATAATAATTATTAATTACGGATTATTCATTAGTACTAATCATTAGCTAATGATTATTCATTAATACTAATCAGTAACTACTAATTACTCATTAGAAGTAATTAATTAATTGCTAATTATTCATAAGTACTAATTAATTAACTAATAATTATTAAATACTAATTACTAATTGATAATTGCAATGTAACCACATTACTAATTACTAATAACGTAACTCATAACTAAAGATTATTGAAAATTGCTTAACAAGGAATAAGTACGGCCCAATCAATTTCTAATTATATAATAATTATTAACTACGGATTATTCATTAGTACTAATCATTAGCTAATAATTATTCATTAGTACTAATTAGTAACTACTAATTACTCATTAGAACTAATTAATTAACTTCTAATTATTCATAAGTACTAATTAATTAACTAATAATTATTAAATACTAATTACTAATTGATAATTGCAATGTAACCACATTACTAATTACTAATAACGTAATTCGTAACTAAATATTATTGAAAATTTCTTAACAAGGAATAAGTACAGCCCAATCAATTCCTAATTATATAATAATTATTAACTACGGATTATTCATTAGTGCTAATCGTTAGCTAATGATTATTCATTAGTACTAATTAGTAACTAGTAATTACTCATTAGAACTAATTAATTAACTACTAATTATTCATAGTACTAATTAATTAACTAGTAATTATTAAATACTAATTACTAATTGATAATTGCAATGTAATAATATTGCTAATTACTAATAATAACGTAATTTATAACTAAAGATTACTGATAATTGCTTAATAAGGAATAAGTATGAATCAATCAATTCCTAATTATATACTAAATACTTAACACTACGTATTACAAACTAATTATTAATTGTTTAATGCTAATTATTAATTACAAAATATTTGTTACTATTAAGTTAGTAGTAACAAATGAAGGAGGCTAACATGTGGGCATACATGAAAGATGCTAATAAATAGGCGGTATGATTATTTATGTGAGGTGAATGATTCTAACAACTTAAAGAGGTTAACATGTGGGCATAAATTTATTTCTAAGAAATGACTGAATTAAATTTATTAAATTACACAACTAAAAAATTTATTAAAAATAACAACATACCTTGTTGGGCTGAAGGTGGCTTGAAAAAGAGTTGGAGGAGGTGGTTTGAGAGTTGGGGGAGGTATGAGAGTTGGGAGAGGAAGGGAAGGCTCGAAGGCGTGGGGGAATGAGGGGGCGGGCCGCGGTATTTATAGGGGACCTGGTCAGCAAACGGTTCGCCGATCGGCGAAACGTTCGCCGACTGGTCTACGCACGCGTCCGGGAATCCCGGGTACGCGTGTCCAGCAATCCAGGGCACGCGCGACCCGGGAATCCCGGGCACGCGTTCGCCTCGGGAAGTAGCGGTCTCGGGAGGGAGCGTCAAATGTCGGGTAGTGCGTTGATCGGCGAACGGTTCGCCGATTGGCAAACCGTTTGCCGATCAATGCTCTGACAGGGAATTTCTACCCTGCCATGCCCTGACCGGATATTTTGAGACATCCGATGACTATTATAGGAAAAATCTCTGGTAGAGACAGAAGAGAGAGGATGGCGATGATGAAAGGATGACAAAGCTGTGGGAAAGGGCTCAAGGATCCGACCAAAGAGGTTAAATTTTCTTCTCCTTCTTAAAAACCAAACCACCAGCTGGAGGTCGTCTATTGCAATTCACCCGAATGAAGGAAGGCTATTTGTGCACACAATGTACCATACGCGTAAGTAATCATCATAAGTGAACAGACAACACATACGGAGAAATTAAAAAATGCAGACATCTACATCAAAATATCTCGAGACGTAATTTATCCACTTCTCAAAAAAGACAAATCTGGCCTAAAATTACGGGAACCACTCGCGCGCCCACGTCGTCACGCGGGCCACGTGCACAAACCGCTAACGCTACGTGGACTCACCCTTCAACACGACTCCCCAGTGTCCCCACCACAACGCGGCTGCCGCTGCCCTTTCTCTCTTTCCTAAAGTCAAAATCATAAACCCAAACGCAAACATCGTTGGTTGTTTTTGCAAAACTACCCCTCCATTATCCAAACTCCCTCCTCCTTTGCACAATCCCCTCCTCCTTTGCACAATCGAAGAAGGCCATGTTCCTGTTTCCCATGATCAACGTAATAATAAAATAATTTGACAAGTTGCTTATCCATGTTCTGACCGTATTAATTGCGGCAGATCAATAACTCCTGAAGTGATATCTCTGTTAATTACAAATGCGGTGGTAAGTGGAGTTTTCTGGGAAAACTCGAGCTAGATGAGTTCAATTCCAGTTCGGATCGTTAAGGTTCTGTTTGGTTGCATGGTTGGACAGAGTTGGATTGGCCCAATCCGAGGTACCCCTCCTTCCAAATATCTCAATCTTCCTCACAGTTTACTATTCACATGGGTACTCCAACTCAACCCAATCTTGCCCAACCATGCAACCAAACGAACCCTGAGGGCTTCCGAACGGGACTCGAAATCTTAACGAGTCGGAACTCGAGTTGGGTTTTATGGCTCGTTAGCTTATCGAGTTAAGTCCAAGTTGAACATTGTTCAACTCGGAAACTCGACTCGATAACTCGTTTCTCATCTTAATAAAAAATTGAAAACATATATACCGAAACTTCCACATTGAGTTTGATATAAAATAGCGGTTAATTTTTTTCTTGCTCAAAAAGTTACAGAAAAGAGTATAAAAAATCAAAATTACAAATATCATTTGCATAATTTAATGTATAAAATGGAACAATGGATCCTTAAGAGGTTCATGAACTTGCTCATTTTGAGGCTCACGAGCCAGCTCAGAAAACTCATGACTCGATAAGAGGCTCGTGAGCCAGCTCATTTTGAGGTTCGTGAGCCAGCTCAGAAACTCGTGGCTCGATAAGAGGCTCGTGAGTCAGCTCGAACTCGATGAGTTCAAATTCGATTTGGTGATACATAGCTCGACCCTTATCGAGTCCGAGTTCGAGCCTTAAATTTGTAATGGAGTTCGAATCCAAGTTGAAGTCAACTCGGTTCGTTGAACTCGATAGACATCTCTAGTGGTAAGTTAAGTTAAAATGACACCCGGTAAAAAAAATGAGATATAAATAATAGCGGATCTCCTGTTGTTGTAGGTGATGGCAGCAGTTTACTTGGAATATACTGATTACTTCAATAAAAAAAAGTGACGGCAGTAGAGCAGTAGGTGCATGGAAAGTTTTAAATGTGACCACCAATATCTGACATCCACGTGGAAAGCTTTAATCTCCACGTGGCATCGGAGAGCGTGTTCCTTGTACGTGTACACCTCAGGGTGCGTTTGGTTGACGGGTTAAAGCGAGTTAAACTGGTAGAGGGTAAGTCGTTTTTGTGTTTTGGTTTGGATAAAGGGTTAAACTGGAGGTGTGTTAGAAGTGTGTTTGGGGTGATATGATTGTATTGGAGTTTGAAAAAGTGAGTAGTTATTGTGATGTGATTGTATTGAAGTTTGGAAAATGGAGTAGAAGTGGAGTAGTTTGTAATTTTTATATGATATGATAGTATAATATATTATTTTTTGATAGGATTGATGATGTAAAATTGATTTATTTAATTTTTTTAAAAATGAATAAAGTGGGGCCCACTTGGAGAGAGGGGGATGTGGGTTAAGGGGGGTAAACTCCCCTAATCCGCAGGTAACCCGCGAACCAAATGCTACCTCAATAAAACATGGGTTGGTGAATCCCTCCTTGACTTAGGGTGTGTTCGGTTGGAGAATAGGCCCTGGAATAAGGGGCCAATTCTCCTCCCGACACGGTTCCCAGTGTGTATGACTATTCCCCATTATCCCATCTTATTTCACTCTTATTCTTATCTTTATCCCACCTTACCTACCTTTATTTCACCTTATTCTCTTTATTCGTATCTCCCAGTCGAACAAAGAATAAACCCTTATTCTCCTTATTCCCCAACTAGGGATGTCAGCGGACCGGGTTTGGGGCGAGTATTACTATTCCCAAGCCCATACCCATTTATAATATCACTACCCATACCCACTCATTTATTAACCGGGTAATTTCTAGCGGGTACCCATATACCCGTCGGATACCCGTGTACCCAATGGGTACCCATATCTTCGGCATGGTAAATCTTAAGTTTGTAAATATATACAAGATTTTCACAGATAGACGAAATAGAGTGAGATTATTTAATATGGTGATTCATAAAAATGTGTAATATATAGAGAATATTAAATGTTTATATATGTTAAGTGTTTAACTTTTTGTATTGATAGTTTTTATTTATTAAAGATGCAAAAAGTTAGTTAAATAAGAAAAAATGGATGGAGATGAGAAAATTGAGTTCGATATTTATACATGTAGATCGATACATATTAGATATGAAATGAATTTGGATCTAGTTTGATTAAAATGCAACATACACATCTATCTTTGTATATATTTTTTATTCGGGTTTGGGGCGGGTTCGGGTTCGGGTACCCACAAGGCAATCCCAAACCCGTACCCATACCCGTATGGGTAGTCAATTCAAAATCCAAACCCGTCCAAAAGTAAATGGGATGAGTTTCGGATCTTTAAATGGGGCGGGTTCGGGTCGGGTACCCAATGGATAGACCCAAATTGACATCCCTATTCCCATCCTTATTCCTGCTTATTCTCCTACCGAACGGGCCCTTAGTAGATGAAACTACGTAAATAATAAGGTGACATTAAATAATTACGGCCGGTTTTCCCCCTCTTAATCGGAGAAGAAAATTTTTTTTTTTGGAAGTTTTCCAATTGTATTGCTGTAGGACCCAAGAAGTTACAGGTATATGATGTTGACCAAGGATTAGAAAAATTGGTCAGCCACCGTAGTTACAAAAAGTTGAAAATTAGAGCAAGAATAACAATAGATCACAGCCCCAGGAGAGACAAAATCCCTGGCCATGCTTAGTTTAACAGTATCCTTGTATCAATCAGGATATTGGTGGCGACAGATTCAGGGGAGGAGAAGCAAGAGCCCGTCCACCTCGAGTTCCTTTCCTTCCAAATAGCCCAGGTAGAAGCTGCAAGGGCAATTGCAAGTCGGCGCCTAGAATCTTCATTGCTGATTGACAAAATCCACTCTATAGCTTGCATAAGGGAGCAAGAAGAAGGAGGCAACAGACCCAGGCTGCCGCATATTTTGTTCCAAATCAGAGCAGAGAAGTGGCAATTGAGAAACAAATGCTGGTGGGATTCAAGCTGGTCATGACAAAGATAGCAGGAGTTAGGGAGGGGGACGCCATGTCTCATCAAGCGGTCAGTTGTGGGCAGCCGACCCCACACAGCCCTGTA
The DNA here is from genome assembly GCA_037367405.1 of Ottelia alismoides. Classification (NCBI taxonomy): domain Eukaryota; kingdom Viridiplantae; phylum Streptophyta; class Magnoliopsida; order Alismatales; family Hydrocharitaceae; genus Ottelia; species Ottelia alismoides. Next base: position 1,120,432 of record JAZKJV010000862.1, on the reverse strand, counting down.
GAGTGTGCAACAGTGCTTAGGAGCGGCTCCCTTTGCCCAGACAACCACAGCCCAAGGCACCGGTGCTTGCGTAGGCCTGACACGATCCACCGCAGCAGCGAAAGAGAACCTGGATCCAGCAGGCAACCAAACATAGGATGGGTGGGAACCCCCCACCGCGACACTGAGCGAATCGCGAGAAGCAAGGATACGTCGCCAAAGCGGAGAAGCCGCGGAGGCTAGCTGTACCTCAAAAAACGTGGAAGAGTGTAGATACTTGTCATTGATATAGGCCGCCCAAAGGGAGGAGTTGGGATTGAGAGTCTTCCAGGCCCAAGAGAGGGCCATAGCATTTTGGATAGTAGTAGTAGACCGCAATCCCAGTCCACCCTCCGCTTTAGGTAAACAGACCGTATCCCAAGCAACCCTGCTGGACTTGGTATTCCAAAGGAAGGAGGCGCAAAGCATGTCGATTCCCCGCACTGATGTAAGCGGGATCACAGTGCCATCCGCCCAGAAGTGCACGATGCATGCAATCACAGAAGTCAACAGTTGTAGACGACCGACCAAGGATAGGGCCTTGGCCTTCCAGCCACAGAGCAAGGCCCTAATCCTGTCGGTGAGAGAACGCACGGAGGAGCCCCTTCCGTAGGAGGAGGCGAGGGGCAACCCCAAGTAGGTGGTTGGGAGAGAGTGACAGAGCATGCCGATGCGAAGGCAAGTTGCAAAGCTAGTAGATGAAGATTTAGGCCTGAAAAATTTGCTTTTTCTGACATTCATAGCGAGCCCGGACATATTCTGGAAGACTTCAAGGATTTCCTTGACCGCAACCAAGGACTTGGATGACGCTTTGCAGAAGAAGAGCAGGTCATCAGCGTATATGAGATGAGAAGGGGCACAGAGCCGACCGTATCTAAGAGGCTTTAGGTCGCCACAGGCAACAGAATAATCCACAATGCAAGAGAGAGCTTCCATGCCGATGACGAAGAGTAAGGGACTTAGGGGATCGCCTTGGCGAAGCCCCCTCGTGCCCCTGAAGAAACCGCTAGGCGAACCATTGACCAAAATGGAGTAAGAAGAAAATTTACTGAGAAGACGAATGAGTAAAACGTCTCATACATACGCGGAAAGACTGTCAAGGTACGGGCTGACTGTTGGCAGAGACTGCTATCTCTGCGGTCATGCTGGGGAAACAAGCGCTCATCTCTTCTTTTTGTGCCCCTATGCGGCGTAGGTTTGGACTTAGTGTATCAGCAGCACTGAATCTGCCCTCTACTGGAACTGTGGATCTTATCTCGATGCTTGATGGTTGCTTAAAGATATTTTGCTGCAAGTTGAAATTGAAGACCGCTGTGGCACTCAGATGCGTCCACTTGGACCATCTGGGATGAGCGTAATTTAAGATGGGCTTCTGGGCGAACCTCCAATACTTGCATAAACGATACGTCGGGTTTCTAGCATAGTACTTGCCACTCTCAACTGATCTCCATCCGGCTAATTTTGTTTAAACCTGGAAACTCCTTATGAGTAACTATATCTCTGTCCGTGATGGCCTGTTTGGGCTATGCTCCCCAATTTCTGAATGGGATTTTTACCCGGCAGACCTTATAATCTTTGACAATTACCTCTACGACCTTTGAAACATCATAATTTCTTTCTCGACCTCGTAAACTTGCTAACCCTTACCCCACAGACCCTGTGGTTAACCCCCGTCCATTTGCCCGTTAAAAGTGACCGAATTCCATTATATTTTTATTTTATATTAGGGATTTTTGTACTCATACCCCCCTCCCCTCGTGCGCCTCCCCTGCTCGAAGCACTCTCCCCACCGCCCAAAGCCTCGGCACCCGCCTCGGAAGCTGCTGGAAGCCTCCCTGCACATGCTCGAAGCCCTCCTCCCCCCCTGCTCGAAGCCCCCCCCCTCCCATGTGACCCCCCCCCCCCCCCCCCCCCCGCCCCAACGCAGCCCCGCCCCTGCTCGAGAGCCCCTCCCCCGTTGGAAGCCCACGCACCTGCTCGAAGCCCCGTCCCTACCTCCCATGTGCCCTCCCCCCTCTCCTCGAAGCACCCCTGCTGCTCCCCCCTCCCCCACGCTGCTCGGAACCCCCCGGCCCCCCCTACCCCCTCCTCGAATCCCCCCGATTCGAAGCCACCCCACCGCCAACAAGCTGCACCTCCTCCAGGTCGACACCCCACCCCAACCTCCCTCCAGCTCATCGATCCCCCTCCGACCGCCTCCAGCCCAGAGAAGCAGCGCCAACCCCACATCACCATCCCCAAGCAACGCTCCTCCTCAAAGCCTCTCGTCCTCCCGCCCGTCGTCGCTGAGGAGTCTCTTCCACCTCCTCCAGCCCAGTTGCACTTGGAGGGAAAGGTGTTAGAGGAGCGAGGATTATTTTTTCTTTTCTTGGTTAATTGTAGCCGTCCGATCATGGATTGGTTTGATTAACTCATTTTTAACTCAAGGAAGTTAACCTTACATGTGTCAATTTAACGGTAGGGTTCGTAGACTAAAACGGAGTAAGTTTACGGGGTCGAGAGAGGAATTATGATGTTTCAAAGGTCGTAGAGGTAATTGACAATGATTCTGCTGGCAAAATTGTAACCATTGGCTTCTCCCTTTTTTTATTGCAATATACGTATACTTACCAATAAAAAAAATAGAATATAGATTTATTCTTTTTAGAATCAGGAGGTCAGTTCCTAAAAAAATGCCCGTTTGAATAGCTTCCGATCGTAACCCAACTCCCTAATATATTTTATACACGAAATTGGATTTCAACCAAGTTATTTTTTTTTAAAAAAATGCGCGGAGGTAGCGAGTCCAATATTTCTATGGAAAAGTCAATATCACGATTTTTAATGTTCATCGATTAGAATTTAATAAATAAATAAATAACAAAGAAGAAGAAGGTGCAAGTAACCAGGGAAGGAATAATAATATTCGTTGGCATGTCAAAAAGGGATAATATTTTAAGTGGCTGCTTTCTTTCCATATTACAAAGGGCATAAACATTTTAATAACCACATGGGCCCCTTAACATGTTGGCGATCTCTAGCGACTTTTGTACTTTTTCTATTAAACTATTATCATGTTAACCTTTTTAAATTAAACAAATATTTAAAAAGTATAAAATTTATCGGCAAAGGAATGCTGGTCCTTCCACCTCCATGTTGTGCAGGGAAATAATCAAGAGCGTGAATACGGACATTTATTGTTTATATGAGGACCCCACAACAAAAAAATACTAATATCCCGTGGAGAGGAACCCTAGAAAAGAATCCAAACCTCTGTCATTGCTTCCCACGGGCCCTTATTATTATCTTATGTGATGCCACCTTATATTTTAATTTACTACTTTGTCCTTTTGAATATAGTATTTTTCTGTGGGTAATGTGATGTGTGAAGGTGGGGTGGTTTAATAGAAGATGGAGAGCTATCTGATTCAAAATTTTCACTATGACACACAGGAATATAATATGGTATGGGACATTTGTTTATCATTGCAGCATATAATTAATATCATTCCAATTTGTTTAATCAAGACGTCGGAATTGGAGGAAGATAGCTTTTTGTGGTAGGAAAATCGAGCTTCGTTTGGGGATACTCGATTTTGAGATGCCCATATTGCTGAGAAGACAGCATTTAGTTAATTCAACCAAATTGAAATCTAAAGCCATTTGGTGTTATTTATAAGGATATGTTGCATCTAAGATACTAAATTTGGGCAATGTAGGTTATTGTGACGAAAATATGACGTGGAGATGAGAATGAGGATCCCACGTTATCCATTAGAAAGGAGTCAGTAATAGGTATGAGTGTTTAGGACCGTGAAGTGCACTGGCAGTTTCTACGGTGACCCTCTTTTTTGGGGGGAAAAGATCATTATTTCATTCATCTAATATAGATGGTACTTCTATCACTTGAAATTTCTTACAACCTTGATAAAAAGCAGCCAACAAAGAGGCGCAATTTAAAATCTTAGAAAAAGCAGAAAAATACGAGGCACCAAGAAATTAGAATCTTGCAAATCACTGTATTTCAAGTATCATATCTTCTATTTGTCGAGATGTTATCCTACTGCAAAGACAAAAGACCTCATAACCCAAGTTTTAGTGCTCTCCTTGTGAGATCGTGACGATCAACCGACTACTACTGATATTTTGAAGTAGAACCCAACTCGACTTTTCCTTCATCTTTTGTGGCATCCTATCCAGCGGTTCAAATTCAGAAGGTGTCTTCGGACCAGGATAAAGTCAAGCAGACAAGAGGCAGCATGAGGGCTTAACATGTTAGTTATTTGAAACATGAAATCAAAGAAAGTTAATTATTTTGTTGTCAAACTTGCAAAGGGGTTTCTGTTCCATCAAAATTCTTTTGCATGTTTCTTTCGACACAAACCACCAAACCGGGGCAATTTTTGCATGATACGATATTTGATAAATTAATGTGAACATTGTTGGCAATGCCAATTCCAATGCCATGTTTTGTTTCATCCGATATGAAGTCCGTATATGCTTAAAATTGCTTTCTTTTTTGTATAAAATCATCTGAAATCTTAGATCCAACCGGCGATATAATGCATTATGAATTTGCGTTATAAGAATTTTTCAATTGCTTTGAATATTATTGTAACACCCCAAACCCAAACATAGTGCCATACCTAAAGCTCACGAAGTGTGGGTGTGGTATATAAGTGGTGGGGATAACTACTTGACAACTTGGGCTTAAGCATTTTGGGTGGTTGTCAACGGGTCCATATTGGGCCCGAGCCCAACAAGTTGTCATGGTCAGTTTTCCTCGATAACGGACCGGGGACCTAAGCCCGGGACGTTACAAATGGTATCAGAGCCAAATTCTCTCTGATAGTGGAAAGGGCTACCCGAGAAGTGGAGTCGCCCCTACAAAGAGGTTGGAGGAAAAGGCTACCCGGAGCGTGCAGCCGCCACTATCACTGGGAATAAGTGATGGGCCATGTCGCAACGAGGACGTTGCGAATATAAGTGGAGGAGGTTGTAACACCCCAAACCCAAACATAGTGCCATACCTAAAACTCACGAAGTGTGGGTGTGGTATATAAGTGGTGGGGATTACTACTTGACAACTTGGGCTTAAGCATTTTGGGTGGTTGTCAACGGGTCCATATTGGGCCCGAGCCAACAAGTTGTCAGGGTCAATTTTCCTCGATAACGGACCGGGGACCTAAGCCTGGGACATTACAATTATGGTTATTGTGAGACACCAAAATATCAAATTTCATTAAATCTTAATTTCTAAGGTCATTTAATATACATATCCTGAAAATGATCACTCTATCGTGTAATACTCATCAAAACCTTTCCTGGGTCCAATAACATCAAAATCAAACATCGTGTGAAAAAGTTACACACATTTGAAGACAATTTACAACTTTCGGATCGAGAACCAAATCCGGACCCGAGCCTACATATGAGAGGCTGATCGACTTGGCTAGCCAGACCAGCCAAGCCCTCGCTTGAGACCGCTATTGGAGAATATTTTTGAAAGTCAATAACGGATCTGAAGGTAGTGCCTCGAAGAGTGTGACATAAGGATCATCGTGGTGCGTGCATAATTGCGTAAAACATTGTAGAACTCTCGTTCTGGTTTAAGGAAGGTCACGAGAGAACATTATCGTACGTACAGTTTTGAGCATTCCTTGCTATAGGATTCTCACTATTTTCGTACCATGGGTTTTGGGCGCAGTTTTGTACTCAAGAGAGGTGTCGAATTCAATTTAGACAAGTTTCGAGGAGAATATCAATTTTTATTGCATCACATTATCATGAAAAATATAATTTCATGATGTGGGTGATGGTAGGAACAAGATGGTATAATCAGATTGTTGATCAGAGATGTTTCGCAAGACATCGTTGGATCCGTTCATGATTTTGTCACTGGTCTGATCGATCAGTATGTTGTGTTGATCGATCAACACTGATCGAGATGGCACTTTTTTTGGATCGATTAGTATTGATTGATTACGTATTTCCAGGTAATCGATCATTTTTGTGGCCAAAATGATCGATCAAGGCTTATTTGTTTGAGTGATCAATCAAGCAAATGTAATGATCGATCATTCTAGAGTTGTGGACATATTTGGACTTTGAAAATGATAAAACTAGATTATGTAATGAGTATATCCAATTAGGACATTAATATATACATATATGGAATAATTATGTTAAATGTATAGAAGAATGAAATGGGTCTCAAATAAAAGCTAAATGGTTAAAACAATACGCGCTAAGCCTACAATGAGTAAGAGCATCTTGACAATCACACGTATAATTTAGGAATCTCATATCTTAGTTCTATATCATATGATCAACGGATGATTTTCATGATGTAGTTTCTATTCCATGTCGTGGTGGTATCCTTAAGTGGCATGAGAAGTGCCTTTAAGGTAGGGGCATGCATCCTTGGTTCCATGGGTAGAAACTTCGATGTCATGTATCCTGTACTTGTGTAGGTTGGGAGACAGGTTACTTGGCACATCTTGAAGTGTCGTTCTCACAATATACACAATATGTGGGCTAAGTAGTCGTGACTGGTAGTCCCTGTTTCACTTTTTCACATAGAGTTGTCACTTAGATGCTAAATAGTGGAGGCTACATTGATTGGTACACAGATTATTAGCACTAAGAAAAGGGAGTTTCAAGAATTGTGATATAGAAGTTGGGATTTGTGTGTTGCCAATTTTCCTCATGTGCCGAAGGAAATGTTATGGTACTACATGGTTGTTTCGACTACAGTGTTGGGCTATCTTGGTGGCCAATGCATTATGTTGTGCCCTATGCCATCTTGATCTTCACGGGATTCTATTTGTGCGGCCTCATGTGTAAATGAATGGAGTAAAGAAATTGAAGTGATTAGTAAGGGATGGTTGGAAACTTATCTATGATGCATTTACTTCATCGCATGCCTAAGGAGGCTTGCCAACCCTAAGATACCAAGTATCTTAAGTCATGGTGTGAGATTTTCACTGGTCAATATCGTTGACTAGCCCTTCACTAACAAGATGACATAAATCAATGATGATATCAATATAAGTTGAAAGTGAAAAATCATGGCATGTCTATCCATTCACTCATGATACATAAAAATGATGTTAGTATGGATCATAAGTGACCAATCAGTATATGAATATTAAGTCATACATCAATGTGTTAAGCCACTTAGCAGAATTTATTTTTGCGAGAAAGGTTTGTACACTTTGAAGTAGTTCAGAATGAATAATCCTCTTGTGATATCTCTTGTTGTAGTTAACCTCAATATATGAACGATTTTTAGTAATATAAATGGCTTAAGCATGCAAATGGAATAGATTGGTAAAGACAATGGACAAAATTCCTCGTAATTAAGCATCAAACTTGGCAAGTAATTGGAAAACAGTGAGTTAAACCCCTTGGTATAAGTATGGAATGATATATGTGAAATAATTAAGTTAATGGATGTGTTGGAAACTTAATTAGAATGTTGCAGCCATTGCATACCTACGTAGGTACCTCCATCCCTAAGGTACATATGCACCTTATAGTTATAGTACATAAGTACGTTATAGTCACAGTGTGACTGCTGCTTATTTAGTCCCCAACCAAGTTTTCTCCAGTTTGCACAATAAAGGTAATTGAAAATGGAATATCAATTAATGTGATTTTAATAAAAAATTAATAGGTTTTATTCTCCAATTAAAATAATATTAAAAGTCCCTATTACTTTTAAATCCATCAACCACGTCAATTCCTTTCTAGCTACTTGTGTGTTTGAGAGAAAGAAAAGGAGATATACAGAGAGAGAGAGAGAGGTCATGCACGAACGAATCAATATTTAGCTATGTAATTGTCATTCATTGTAATACAATCAAATACACATCAATCAGAACCAAGTCAATGTAATATCCACGAGGAGGACTCGGGTTTAATTTAAATCTAGCTAAATCCATGGTCCTCACGGACAAAACTGGATTTTATGCATGCATAGGTCTTTTTATGTGTTTTTAATGCATATACGTTCAATGCCACAAAATGAAGATGAATAAACAATATGATTCAATACACACAAATAAGACATAATATAGCTAATATCTTAAACTTAGATTAATCCAATTAATTAATTGATCATCCAAAGATTTATCTATGTTCTAATTACATATCAATGCACAAGGGAAGATTTAATTAACTCAATTCCAAATTTATTTTTTTATGATTAAGCAATCAATCTATATTTGATGATAAGATATTGGGATATTAATTACTTAGATTAATTCTTAGTCTACCAAGCAAATTAGGGATTGAATATGATCAATGATTCAATTTATAATGAAGAAATGATACTCAAACCAACATGTAATATATCAATAAGTTCTCTGATTTTTAAATTGTGAATTATGAGTCAAAATAGAGAATTGAATATACCAGATTAAAGAGAATTACATTATCTTTCTAACGAGTCCAATTCCACTAAAAATGAGCATCATATGATCAAGATATTAATATTTGAAGTTAGGGACATATATGCAAGGAAAATATAATTAAAACTAACAGAAATTCTTACAAAAGGATCCTTGAGGGACCTAAACACAAATATTAAAAACATGGCTTATCTTTTAATTGACACCCTCCTGCATGGGGGTCTTTGTGAACTTTGAAGAATGTGTGAGGGCACTGTTACAAATCCTCCAAAACCACGTGGGCTGACTTACGTGGGATCCATGGTATGCCTCTCTACTTATAGGGTTTTGGGATCCATAGATCTCAATCCATGGGACATATAAAATCAATGGATGAGATTGATTTATGTCAATCCAATGGTCAAGATTGTTGTTGGTAAAACCAACAACTTGTGATTTAATTTTGATTAAATATATTTGATAAATCAAATATATATTAATATCAAATTAAAGCAACCAAATAAGGAGAGAGAGAACAATGGAGATCCACCTTCCCGTTTGGAGGGAGGTGACGACCACCAATCCCACAAGGGATTTGGTGCCGCCCCTTCTTTCCTAATGGGAGGGCAATCTCATGGATCACCATGAGATTGTATATCTCCTTATTTTTCTCTCAACTTAATTTCCAACAATTATTTGTTGGTATTTTATTCACAAAAAATAATTCTCAATTAATTTTGGGAATATTGCAATCTTGACATTGGAATATTGTGAATCATATTCACAACCCAAAACAAAATGTAATTTACATTTTCAATTAATTAGACAATGTGTATCCAATACACATTAATAATTAATCTACTAATATAAATTATATTTGACTCTCTCTAATATATTATAAATCACATTTATAACATATTATGAATAATTGGATATTACTATCCACATTATTCTTAACCATAATAATTAAATCACATTTAATCATATTGGATAATTTCTCATACATCATGATAATTAAATCACATTTAATTATAAACTTCTCTTTGCTTAGATCTTATGGAATTGTTCTTAAACCATTTAAGAACAATGTTATTACTCCTCAGATACTTGGAGATAAGGACAGGGCGATTGTATTGTTTCACGTATAGTGACTTGGATATTGAGATCATATCTCAAATCCAGATCCCATGGACCTCTCATAGATGCTTGACTAAGTCAAGACCGTAAACCTAATCTTCTCATTGCATCTGAATCTTATTCAGATCAATGTCCAGTATATGGACTAAGATTATGTCACTTCTCTAATGAAAGAAGTCACTAAAATCCAGACCTGTTTCATCACTCCCTCGGAATGGAAGCGTCATGGTTATACAATCGTTTATGATCAAATCACCCTTCAGGTATTCCTAATACCTACACATCCTGCATACTGGAAGACTTATGATCATTATGAAGATATAGATCACTTTTACACTGTCATCTTCATAGTCTGATCATCAAGTTTCTCAATCTTGGACCTTGGGATATGGTATAGATCATATGCTTTCACAAAGCATATATCTTTACCTTCAAATTCATATCACGCTTCTAAAGCATGATGACCATGCATGGAATTTGGTCAATCCCAATACCTCATGAATGAGCTCATGTCTCCCGGTTCACAAGTGAACCTGTATGATCCCTTTGAGAGATCATATCACTCATATGCCCTTACATGCACACCAACTCGCCGGTATATAGACCTTGGTTAGGTCATCAACCTATTGGTCTGCCAAATGTACATACTCAGACACATAGCAATACATATGTCTCTGGTCAGAGGATGTTTGCCTGTGATGTGACAGTATTCATCATAGGTCTTTGGTTATCTCGATCTCGTTAAGTCAACTCATTGACTCAACTAATCTGATACCTCCGAATCAAAATTCCCATGCAGAGGACCTGCATCAAGAGGTCGATCAGATATCAGTCTAATGAGATAGGATTGCCATCTCCCACTCAGACTAGAGATCACTACTTGTTAATCATGTATGATGCTTGATGAGTCCTCTATCTAACTCCTTAGATATTCATCTAAGCATCAACCTCTATGATTCAATCAATGAATCATCAGCTGTATGATTATCAAGTTGGCCATGGTACATAACCCTAATTGTACAGAGGGACCTTATAGTGCATTCATTCATTCAATATCAGAAAGGGAGTGAAGCCTAATCAATAACTTTTATTGATAAATCATTAATTACAATAACATTTATTGTAGGAATGGTTCGCCTCGGGCTCACATTGCTAACAACCAATACATACATTTAGATGTCGTATCTCAAATCAAATGGATGCGTATATGAAAATCCTACACCGATACATACCTTAAGTCCAATGCGTAACTCTCCCTGGCGTGGTTGTCGCACCTCCTTTCGGTCACATATCCGCACCCTTGTCCTTCGCTTCGACGTCACCGTCTCTTGTGGCCAAGATGATTCTTCGAAATAGACCTCTCTCTAACTTGCTCTCTCTCTCTCTCTCCCTCCCGTCACACAAGAAAAAGGGAGAGAACAAATGACATGCTGGTTTTGAGATCTTATGGTCTTTTTATTTGTTGACAATAATGCAATTATGGGGTAATAAAACACATTCAATGGGATATTCAATAGTGCAATAATGTTAATATGGTATAAATGGAAATTTGATGTATAAAATTATGAGATTTGAATTTTTATTTAATTATTTTTTTAAAAGTCACGACCGTTACACCTTCTCTCGGGGTTCGGGTCAGCGTGTATCTATTACATATACAATCTTCCTTTTTTATTTTCTTTTCTTTATTTTTCCTTTCTTTCTTTCTTTATTTATTTTCGGTTAAAATAATATATAAATATATAATATTTACACACAAATGCAAGTTACTTTATACATGTGTTTTATAAGGGATTTAAGCTAAAATAAATGAATAAAGATAACAAATCGTAGATTCATCACCACCTTCCATTGACCTAGTATTGCTTACACGAAGCCCAATTAGCTGCAATTCTCGTGTAACCCCCAGCATTCAAAGTCTCCTCTTCATCACCATCCATGACCATTACAAACCCACGCTTTCACCATCATAACACATCAGACCTCCACCTTAAATGACACCCCTTTGCCCCCGTCACAGATCATCCACCAATCTTCGGGCATTGGCCCAGCTTCCCCTGCCCCTCTGGTGATAGCACAAGGGTAGATTGTCGAGGAGATGATGAACAAATCCCCTAATGAAATCCTCGGCTGCTCTGGCTAAGTAATGGCAGCTCCGCCTGCCATCCAATCTCCCTAGCATGGTAGTCTAGGTCCGAGCGATGACCTGAGGACCACATCGTTTCTCAGCCAAGCCCCGCTCCGCTAAAATCCTGCTCCGATAAAGTACTCTTCTTCTTCTTCTATGCTTCCTCTCTATTTTTCTCTTTATTTTCCTGACACTCAGACTCTACCTCACCATTTCCTGACCATAACCTTAGTTCTACATCACCATCAACACCTTCGCAAACCCCTCCACTTTCTAGCTTTTATTCTTTAGAACTCCGACCACCATGCCCCATCTCTTCTCTGGTTTGCCGGAGAGGAGCCCATGTTGCCTGCTCCTCCACCTCCATGGGACCCCCATTCCATTCACAAGCCCACGCATCACAAAGATTCGGCTATTCCTAACAACTGTAGGTATGCATCCTTTTCAGTGGTCGAACTTTGGGCAGAGCTGAGTTCTCGAGCTCTGCCTCCGATGAACCTGCATCACCAGACTAATCTAGAGGTAGATGGATGACCTTCTTCGTACAAGCTTCAATGCCAAGGCTTCAGGATGCCTCCTCGATCATTAGACTGTAGGGGAAGCACGATGGAGCTCAAGCATCCTCGTCAGATTTCCAATCGTGTTGCCTATGATCGAAGAAGGAGGATCAATAACCTACATGCACAGTTGGATGACCATCCCTCAGTGTCCATCCAATGGTGCATATGAAGCCACGACACATCACTATAGTAACCACACTCGGAGAAGCTGAGTCATCTCTGAAGCTCCTCATGTCACCCATGTGTCTCAAGATACTTGCCCGCTCGAGTCTAGTCCTGAGCCTCCGCCCGCGTGTCCTGTACGTGAGGGGCTGGGATAATTACAGATAAGCCCCCGTACCTTTCATATCTTGTATTCGGGTCCAAGCGTATGTGCTCCATGTGTTGCGCTTGGATATTTTGCAAGGATGCCCTGTTGGTTAACAATAATTGCATATTTACCCTTGTGCACAAGGAAAAATATCATGGAGGCCCCTCGTACATTTGAAAATTACAAATAGGTCCCTCAAGGGTATGTTAATAATTATTTATCAATTTATTTCCATGTTTTCTTTACATTTATGCCCCTAGAACTGTTTTCTTCGTAACTTGAGCATTTCAACTCCAAATGAGTTGATTTCAGTGTCATTTTTTTGCTCTCTTCATTCCTTTATCTAATGCCATAAATTATTTCATGTTTTGGTACTAAATTAAATAGGTTATATTTTGAGATTTATAGTGTCAACTGCTCTTTATTTATTTATGTTATTAGTTCATTTTATTGCTCAATTTGCCTCTAAAATTAACCCTTTTTTGATTGCTCATTGAGATGATTATTCTTATGGCATATTTACACATAGTTTCATGCATAGTTTTATGTGCATAACTGATAATCAGGTTTCGGTGAGGGTCAAAATACGTCTCACAAAAGGTGGGGACAAAGTCGATGTGGCGACCACTCACTAAACCTCGATTAATCAACATTTAACCCACAACAACAATCAAGCAGTAAATAGCAAAACTATAGAGTTAAAATTTATTATAAGTCTACCACAAAATGTGTATAGGTGTAAGCATGTGTAGAAGTCGAACTCATGGAGAAATGATAGAAGGAGGGCAGAAATGACACGTTCAACTTTGTCTTTTATTTCTTGTTAATTTTTATTATTTTTGTGGGTTTTTAATTTTTTATATTTTTGTTTTGTTTTATAGTTTTGTAGTTGATTTTTAGTTTTCTATTTTTATATTTTCGTTTTATGTTTTTATATTTTTATAATTTCCTTTTCTTTTAAATATATATAGTATATATAAGGCTATATATAATATAGATTAATATAATTATAACTATTAGTAAATATCAATATATTGAATAGAAAGTGTTTTTGGATTTTATATATTTTCGAATGTTTTTGTTATTTTTGGGTATTTTACTAGTTTTTATGTATTTTTAAAGTCAAAAACATCCCAAATAAGGGAATAAATAAATTGGACGAAATTTAATTGTATTTTAAAAATAATAAATAGTACCCAAAACTATCCAAAACACTTTTAATACATAAATATTTATATAAAGAAAATTGTAAAATAGAATTAAATATTTTTGATATTTTTTTTGAAGTTTTATATTTTTTGGGTTTTGGAGTTTTAAAATTTTTATGCCTTAGACTATTTTTAGGATTTTTTGGTCCTATAATTAAAATAGACTAAAATAGACACTATAATTTTTTTTTGGAATTTTTAGATATATTTTTTGGGTATTTTCTAAGCTAAACAGTGCAAAATTAAGCTCCATTTGATTTTTAATAAATAGATAAAATTCCCAAAATTGCGAAATAAATACATGGCATAATAGTACAAGACATAAGGCATTTATCCCTATTTTTGCAGATTTTTAGGAGAACAATAGTTATTTGTAAAAATTAGATGAAATGCACAAAAATGCATGTCATGATAGGGGTTTATTTGTAATAAAAATAAATATCATGGGCTCAGATGCAAATTTGCTTAAAATATACAATGTATATTCAATTTTATTAAATTTTTAACAATTACAAAAACTACTAATGGCATACATGTAATTTCGCCATCTCACATTGGACGACACATGAGGTGTACAAGTGTCTTTTTGCAAAATGCTCATTTTTTTAACATGTTATTATTTATTTACAAGACTAAATATTAAATACTCAAAAATTCATGACAAGAATTGCAAATTACCCCATAGTGGGCAAGCGGACGGTCTGATGCGTCTTTCTTAAACACGTGTCGCCTCCTCGTAACTTGATGACTCTTTACTCATGGATGGTGTGGATTAGATCTCCAGACGACGATCAATAGTGGAAGCTCTACACGATCTCACGGTGGCTACTATGTTTGGTCTTAGGTGAAAATCGAACGGCTCTGTAGGTCCCTAGATGAATAGGGAAGAATGTGCGTCGGGAACTCGTTCGATCGACCACCTCTCGCTGCTCTGGTCTCTAATGTCGCATTTGAAGTGCCCAAGAGCACGGTGGGGCTGATCCTCGACGATTGGCGACTTCGAATAGGTCTGGGGCTTACTGATCGAGCCATGGAGATCGTTCTTTCCTGGAGTAACTTCCTATCTTCAACACCAGTCCATGTGGTGTTCTTCACATGAGATTTCTTCTCCAATAAACTCATGGGTCGAGGGCAAAATGTCTTGACCCGATTAGGCATGGATTGTGTAGAAAATGGGGTGATTGATGGTGTACTCCAACGAGGGTGGTGGAAAGAGCACGGCGGGCCAGATCACAGAGTGATCTGGGTGTCTAGTGGTTTGTGGGGAAAAATACAAGCGGAGGCACGACGAATAGGTTTGTCGGAGTAGAGCTCCTGCAAACTACGATTTGGGATTTAAGGCTAAAACTAGGGGTATACAAGTTACACTAATTGCATAAATAAAATGTATGAATTAAACTCTACCTAAATAACTAAAGGGGAGCAGCTCATACCTGGCCGAGGGACAAGGAGCAGAGGTGGTCGTCGGAGCGCCGCCTCAGGTGCACCTCCGCCTCCGCGAGCACGCCAGTGTCTTAGGGGACCTCCCCTATCACAAGGAAGCACACTAGACCAAGGGTTGGGATTCTAGGACTTGGAAAGTGACCAAAAAATCAATGGAGGAGGAGGATCATTATTTATAGAAAATTATAGCACCCTTATTTAACTGGCTAAATAAAATAAATTAGCTTTGTGTACAAGAGATACAAATGACTGGCGTGGATTTATGATGATCAAGGAGCAAATCCCATGAAGGGATCTAAGTCTTTTGATAGATGGATCAATCGGGAAAAAGGCATGAAAATCAGGGAGGAGACATGCGTCAGCGATCAGATCACCTGGTGGATGAGTTGACCGATGGTCAATAGACGAGCGATTGCAATTAGTCCAGCTCAGCTTGCTAGAAGACAAAACAACAAGTTTTATTAAAAAATAATTATTTAAAAAATACTTTTCATGTTATTAATTTTTATTATAAAATAAAAAATGTTTATTATTTTATTTAGTATTTTATTATTTGTATTTATTTAAATTTGACTTTATTTTATTAGTAGTTAATTATTAAGTGTTATTTATAGGTATATTTACCTATATTTTGACTTTTATTTTGTATATTTATTTTACTATCTTTTATTTTATTTTATATATTATAAATTATTTTTATGGGAATAAATATATTTTTATTTTATATTTATGATATTATTTACACTTAAATAAATAAGTATGTATAATTTATAAGTATATTTATAGATATATTATATATGTTTTATATACATCTTTTTATTTTTAAGGAATTTAATGGGTTTTAATTTATCTTTATATTTTTAATAAAATAAAAATTATATTTACAAGCTTATAAAAATATAAGAGAATAAAGAATGGAAGAATGAAATCCTATTTTATTTGTTTACATGTATTCTTATAGGTATATTGTCTATATATTTATATAGGCTTATTTTATTTTACATTTTTTTGTGATTTTATTTTGATTTTAATATGTGCATATGTTATGAATAATAATTATAAAATTATAAAAATATAAAATTTTAAAAATAATAAAGAATGAATAAATTGAATATATTATTCGTGTACAATGTATAATGAGGGTCCAAAACCTAACTTTCACACTGTAACTCCAAAAAATATGAAACTGCCTACATTAAATTGCTTATGAAAAGTTATATACAATTAGAGTGATTTTGATATATTTTGAGTATTTTATTTGAAAGATATGGTTCTGTGAAGTTAGGATTTTGGCTTTTTATTTTGTGTATAAATGGTATATTGTGTATTATTTTTGTACAAACTCAATTTTGTATTTTTATTTTCATTATTATCTACAACTTTCATGTAAAAAGTTTCTTCATTTGATGTATAAATAATAAATAATAAAATAGGTTTTAAAAATGAATAAACAATGAAGAAAAGAATTGGCATTATTATCTTTTTGGCTCTTATCTCCCCCTACTTTATTCCTTATCGACCAACTCAATTATTGACTTGGTCTTGGATTCATGGTCATAAAATATCTTCAATTTTTTATTCTTTTTCTTTTATTCTCTTTATTATATAATTTTGGCATTACAAACGATATTATTTACACAATAAATGCAACAAATAATGAATGCTACACGCATTAGCTAGGGTTTTTAAGGCCAAAATGATAGAATAAAGATGATGAAATGAGATTCATCACCCCCTACACTTGCATTTGCTAGTCCCTAGCAAACACTTATGCAATAAGTATAATACAAAGAAAAGAAAAGAAAGAATAAATGGAATTGTTTTGAATTATTAAATGTGTCCTTACAAAATCAAAATTTGGAACTCAAGCTAGACCTTGATGTGAGAATGTGTGTGGAACTGGTCGGGAACCATATTTAAAACACAACAGCCTTTGAGAGTCACAGAACTCGGTTAAAACCACCTTAATAGCTAGGTCAGAACTAGCCTACATCATATGCAAACCCTTATGACTATGAAGCTGACTTGTATAGTGTAAGTGATAGTGGCTCTCCTCAACTGAAATGACAAAAGGACTGACTTCTCCGAAATGACAACCCAATGATTCCCCAATCTTGCACTATGTCCTCAAGGAGCAGGGTATTCCCTTCTAAGTTCAAGTGGCATCCAACTCAAGAGGAGGGGGTGGAGAAAAGAATGGATGGTAGTCAGTGTAGCTACCTATTATGGGATGCATGACCAGTGTAGTCTAGTCATCCAATTGCAGGCTCGCATGGTATAACTTTGAGGCTCAAGCTTGCTTATTGACTATATAACATATACATACTCCAGCATGCATTTTATTTTCAATCAAGCTTGTCCACTTTTTTTTGAGTTTTTTTCTTTTTTTTGAAATACTATTTACAACAACATTTACATAAGGAGTTTTTCTTCGTGAGCCAAAAGACTATCCCTCTTTTGAAGCATTATTGCAACCCACACTCTCCTGTCATTTGACTTCATGGAAACTGGACTAGGATGGGGTGCACTTCCCTCCATAGACGAGGACAAAATTTTCCACTCATGTGCATCTCAAACCAACAAATCCAATCCCCTCACCACTTCAACTAAGTTGAGACAAGTGAAAGGTGTAAGTGTTCAAGTTAGCCCACGCCCAACAAGAGTCATGTGTGTGTCTTAAAAAGTTCTAGTTAGTCAGTTGAGGTGACTTGAACCTAGCCTTGAGTCTCAAAGAATCAAGTCCCAATGGACCTGGAGTACCTTAAATCTAGTTCCCACAAGGTTCCAGTACCAAGCTCCAATCTTCACCGTAATTTGGACTAGTTCAATCATGAATCTCAATCCGAAAGAATGTGAATGCTATGCAAATGCTATGTACAATGATGCAATTTTTCCAAAAGAATTTGAAAATAAAAGAATTTTTGCATGCAAAATAAAAAGTATGCACAACTATTTATACGAGCATGCTTCTTTTATTTATTTACAAGAGTTAAGGAATTTACAGGTTAGAAAGTTATTTATTTTTATAAATATATATACAATTGGTAAAGAATTTTATTTATATTTAGTATTAATTATTTTAGTGATGCATTTATTACTCAAATTTATTTGAAAACCATTTTGAAAACTATAGTACAAAATAATTTTTGCAAATATTTACAAACCTTTGAAAGCATTTTGCAAAGATATTTCAAATAATATGTATACATTTTTCAAAATATTTTTACAACCAAAATCATTTGCAAGTAGGTTTTCAAACTTTTATTTCACACAAAGAAAAGTATTTTTACAAATCAAACCAGTTTACAAAGGTTGAAAACTTTTTACAAAAAGTTTTCCAAACGGGTCAAACCATTTTTAAATCACTTTGCAAAAATATTTTTAACCTAATTTATTAATCGATATATACACATAGAATTTGAAGAATAAAAAGTATTATTAATTGGTTTTTATTGAATTATATATATATATCTATATAGTATTTTAGCCATATTTATTAATAATAAGAAAGTACAAGTTATGGCTACAGTATATATAGAGTATATACAACCCCCTATACTTAGCATGAGCAATGACCTCATAAATCGAAACAAAAGAGAGAAGACATAACTCGTACTGAGTATAAAAAAGCCTATACTACAATGACGAAAGATTGAAGAAATGAATGAATAAGAAGTTGACCATCCCCCCTATACTTAGGATCAAATAATCCTAAGTATATCAGACTATACACAAGGTAGAGAATGTATGCAGCATTCCCCCTAAACTTAGGGTAAAGGATCCATAAGTATAAGCAACGACCGGAGTGATGAAACATAACAGAGAAAGAACAACACGGGGTGTACCTCCTATACTGAGGACAAGATACATCCTAAGTATAGGCACACATATATGGCAAGAGATCCAAGGTACACATGAAATACATGAGAACGAATGAATGTAAGACAAAACACTTATATACAACAAGTAAGAATGGTGATGTGCAGGACAATATCTAGTATGTGAATACATTACTCTCATCATCGTCTCCCTGTGAGAACGGTGACATGGTTAGACAACAAAAAGACACCCAGATATACAATCAAGTGGGAGTCAGCTACCGGGGGAATTAGATAGAAAACTAAACCAGGAACCAATAGATGAATCAGATCATCACCTCATAAGGAGTGAATGACAGATTGGAGTTGATACTATAAGACATGGAGGAAGAAGGAATAGTACAGAATCCTCCAAGTAAACCATGGTCTCAAGAAGGTACAAAAAGTGTAGAGCAGGAGACTCTCGATGCAGCATAATATCTGGTGGTCATAAGGTCAGAAAGTCACACGAACACACCGAACACCATAATACATGGCTCAAGCCTACGAGGGTCATCAAGTTGAGTAGACTCAGATGAGTCTAAGATCATAGAATAATTAGAAGACTCGGCTCTGTGCTCCACCAGAATGGAGACACAAGTAGAGAGGAGACCGAGTACATAAATCAGAAGATTAGGCTTTGTGCTATAACAGATAGGAGACACCAGAAGTGAAGCCGAGTACCAACAAAATGATGCACCCTCCCACAGATAACCCTTGGGGAGCGATACATACTAATCAATGAATAATAAGACAAAGCTGACCATTGCAAGGGTTGTCAAGGTGAGAAGACTTAGAGGAGTCGGATACATAAGACGGGTCATCAGAAGCGGTCTCATTAGGCGACAGATCGACTACCAACAGAAGAGACCGACATATCAAGAACGTGTGACAACATCCCACAGATAACCCTCGGGGAACATACTGCCAACTGGGCAGGTAATAATAATAGGAAGATGGCTCATCCTTATGAGGACCATTAAGGAGAGAAGACTCAAAAGAGTCCAGACAGACCGGTCCCAAGATCCGACAGATCGGATACAACAAGGAAGAGGGAATTAGAAGATATAACAGATGGCTTAGTTCTGTGCTCCTGCACATAGTTCTTGAGGAACAATGCATACTATACAGAGAATAGTAAGAATATATCTTGTCCTTGTGAGGGTTGTCAAGGAGAGAATACTCAAAGGATTCGGAAAGATTGGTCTCAGCATATGACAAATCAGCTACCAATAGAAGAGACCAAAGGATATAGAAAAATGTCATAGTCTCTCTGAAATAGCCCTCGGAGAGCCGTATGAACTAAGTAGAGAATAATTAGAAAAGTAACACTCATCTTTGCGAGGACTGTCAAGGAGAGAAGACTCAAAGAGAGTTGGTGTAATTGGCCTCGTGTACCAATATATTGGACACACAATCAGATAGGGAGGCCAAACAGTCAAATTAGACAACTTGGTTCCGTGCTCCAACATATTGGAATCACAAGCAGTGAGGGAACTGAGAATAGAGAATGTGTTGCATCCTCCTACCGATAGTCCTCAGGGAACAATGCAAACTAGGTCAATTCAAATCAAGGGAATGATGGCATCACATCTCATGTCCTCAAAATCAAGCAATAAATCCTTAGGATGGCATAAGATCATGCCATGGATAAGAAATAATCAAGTCAATTCCAATATGTCCCTCAACTCAATCCAAGCAGCTTAGATGACAAGAAATATAAGAAGAAATCCTCTAAGTGCCACAGGTGGATGGACGAGTCAGGAGATCGAGGACGGATTAGTCAAGGAGATGATTGAGATCATGTGGGTTCCGCACATCATCGATCTGAAGTACAGATCAAGATAATCAATCAAACCTCTAAATCAATATGGAAAGAACCA
This sequence comes from Ottelia alismoides, assembly GCA_037367405.1. Taxonomy (NCBI): domain Eukaryota; kingdom Viridiplantae; phylum Streptophyta; class Magnoliopsida; order Alismatales; family Hydrocharitaceae; genus Ottelia; species Ottelia alismoides. The sequence continues at coordinate 1,099,516 of JAZKJV010000862.1, read as the reverse complement.
CAAAATTGATCAATCGATCATAGCTCACAAAATCATCATAAATTCATCATAATGCATCACATCCTCAATCCGATGTGCATGATAAAAAATCCTTCAATAAGCATCACACCTAGTAATCGTGCAACCATTAGAGTCCTCAATAAGCTCTATGCACATGTCAGAATCAGACCCACCAAGAGTAACAACCAAGTATCATCATCCTCGAAATGTTTCCAGCTTACTCAAATAATCAATATAAGTCATAAACCTTGATGCACATTCTATTTACAAGCACAACATCCCCAAATAGGAGAAGGGATAATATAGAGGGGACGAGGAGGGTGGGTGAGATGAAGGTGGACACAAACAAAATCATGGTACAAGGAGAGGGTCTCCTCCAACTGGACTAGATATGGGTGATATATGCAAGGAGAAAAGCCATAAAATCTGGTGATGATGATGAAGATCAAGACCCAATATCACGACTCGAATGCAAACGAGGAAATGAATACACAAGAGAGGTAGAGAGACTCAATGATAAAAAATGATGACTTACACGAATGGGAGCGACAACTCAATGAAAGATGAAAATGCAGATGGACTTAAAGCATAATCAATGTATGAAGTAAATCCCCAATTCTCCTACTCAACACAGTGAAGATCAAGATGTGGTCTTTTATCTTTTAGTTTTAGAGTTAAATGGTTTTAAAGAATTTGTACACATCAAAGATAGGCTTGGGATTCGGGCATTAATCCTTAGTGTGTACGTAGGAATAAAATGTATAAAAAATGAGGGGTTGCTCTCCCCAAAGAAATGAATCCATTACATTTTATTTTAAGTCCAATAGAGCTAGCATTCCCAATTTTATTTAGGTTATCACTTTTTCTGGTTATTTTTCAATGTACGTTCTTAACGATGTTTTCAATTCTATTTAACAGTCTAGGTGGTCAATATCAAAGGGAGAAGGTTGGAAAAGTTGTGCAAGTCAGAAATAGATGATGCATGCAAAGTCAGAAGACTTACAACGCTTCCTATATCTCTCCATGTGGGATGCAAGACATAATTGAAAACTATGCTATATAAGATGCAATCCGATGAAATTGTTGGACATGTGAGCCCACGGTAAGCCATTATGCAATAAATGTTATTGCGAATATCATTGCCTAATCTGAAATGAAGAATAATTAATGTGCATAATAGGTCCCTCTGTACAATTAGGGTTATGTACCATGACCATCTTGATAATCATGCAGTTATTGATTCAATAATTGAATCATAGAGGCTGGTGCATGGATGACCATCAAGCACCGTCAAATGATTATTAAGAGATGATCTCCAGCCTGAGTAGGAGATGGCAATCCTTTCTCACATAGGATGATATCTGACCGATCTCTTGATACAGGTCCTCTGCATAGGAATAGAGATTCGAAGGTGTCAGATTAGTTAGGTCACAACATAGGCACACATCCTCTGACCAGAGACAGATGTGTTACTATATGTCTGAGTGTGTACATTTGGCAGACCAGTAAGTTGATGACCAAACCAAGGTCTATACACCGGCATGCTGGTGTGCATGTAAGGTCATATATGTAATATGATCTCTCAAAGGGATCATACAGGTTCACTTCCGAACCAGAAGACATGAGCTCACTCATGAGGTATTGTTACCGATCAAATTCCATGCATGGTCATCGTGCTTTGGAAGCATGACAAGAATTTGAAGGCATAATATATGCTTTGGGAAAACATATGATCGATACTGATCCCTAATACCAAGATTGAGAAACTTGGTGATCAAACCCTGAAAAAGACAATGTAAAATTGATCTTGATCTTCAGGTTGATCATAGGTCTTCCAGTATGCATGATGTACATGTATTGGGAATACCTGAGGGTGATGTGATCATAAATGATTGTATAACCATGACGCTTCCATTCCGAGGGAGTGATGAAACGTGTCTGGATTTTAGTGACTCCTCTCAGTCGAGAAGCAGTCTGATCTCGGTCCAAGTGTTGGACATTGGTCTGAATGAGATTCAGATGCAATGAGAAGATTAGATTTACGGTCTTGATTTAGTCAAGCATCTGTAGGAGGTACATAAGATCTGGATTTGAGATGTGATCTCAACATCCAAGTCATTATACGTGGAACAATACAATCACCCTTTCCTTATCTCCAAGTATCTGCGGAGAAAGCACATTATTCTCGAAGGGGTTCAAGAATAATTCATTTGTCGAATTATGTATCCAAGCAACAAGATGATGATAATTAAATGAGATTTAATTATCAAGAATAATATGAATAGTATTCATATTATGAGAATGATTATCCAAGATAATTAAATGGGATTTAATTATCAAGGAAATGCAAATTGTGGATAGTGCTATCCATAATATCCGAGCATATATTATAAATGTGATTTATAATATATTAGAGAGAGCACCATTGTAAATAGCATTTGTTAATTGTTAATGTGAATTGGATTCACATTAAGCAATTAATTGGAAATGCAATTTACAATTTAGGTTGGACTGTGAATATGATTCACATATTTTCAATGGCATGATTGAAATATTCACTAATTAATTGGGAATTATATTAGTGGATAATTTTGCAATATATATTCACTAATTAATTGGTAATTAATTAGTGGATAATTTTGCAATAGATATACACTAATTAATTTGGAATTAATTTAGTGGATAATGTTGCAAGATAAACAAGAGATAATGATATGAATTAAAAGGAGGAGATAATCCACCAAATCTCATAGGTGACGCCCCATGTGATTTAGGTGGATAATTATCTTTTTAATTATAATATCGTTATCTTGTGATTATTGACTTATTTATTGAATTAAATTATGTTGATGATAATACAACATATATTTAATTTAAAATAAATTAATATGTTATTTTTGAACAACAATTATCATGGCCTTTGATTTAATATACATATCAATCTAACCATTGATTTTGTATATGCCGTGGATTGTGATCCATGGACTTCTAAACTAATATAAAAGGAGGGCAACCCTAACCTCCTCTAGAAACAAGATACAAGAGTTGTACACGCCTACTCTTCCTCTCTCTCTCTCTCTCATTCTCGTCCTCTCTCTCTAAGGTGGTTGTCTGTCTTGTGCTTTGAGGGAACAAGCAATCGTCTCCACGCCGTTGTGCTTCTATTGCTCGTGAATCTCCGTAGACGGATTTCGTTGGATGAAATCAGGAGATTCAAGGCTTGGATCTTCATCGAGGATTGCGGGAGGAACGCGTCTCATCATCACGCCCGCAAGTGCCATCTTCGTAGATCGGATTTGAGTCAGGAGGATCTCTTGCTTTAGAGATCTTTTGATCGCAACTGCGCTTCAAGAGGTATTTCTAATACTTTGTGGTTTGATGAAATGATCTAAGAAATGTTCTTGTGATCATGCGGTTTCATCACTTGATTTAAATTTTTTAATTTCTGCTGCATCTAGCGACTAGTGCGACTAGTCGCCCCGATCACATGAGATGCGATCAACACGCTTCCGTGATGCGCTTGAAGGATTCCTCGTATCCTTCAAGTGGTATCAGAGCCTTAGGTCGGAAAGGTTTTGGATACGATCCGTAAACCTAGGATGACTTGTGTTTGAAAAGGTTGCGAAAAGTTTTACTGCATTTCAATTTTTGCACTCCTGTTTAATTGAATTTTTCGGCACTATTTAAATTATTTATACATGAAACTCTCAATTGGTTTTTTCCCATTAAATAAGGAAACCATAGGATCTGAGTTTATGTAATTTGGATTCCATTTGCTCAAGATATGACCCTATGAATAAACATATATTCACTGTTACAAGAACTGCAAATCTAAACATGATTAATGAGTTAATTACTGTTTTGATACACCTCGAAATGAGTGCAATATCACTTGGATTCTGTCATAAATCAAAGTAGCAATCTTAGGAAACCGATTTTGCATAATTTGGATTTAAACTGATCAAGATATGTTGAATTTAGTGAGTAGGGGGTCACTGCTGAAAATTGACGAATTTGATCATGAACCATGTGATAGTCGGACAAATAAGTTGATGAAAATTAATTGTTAATTTTCTGAAATAATTAGTGATAAGTATTTCTGAAATATTTAAAGAGATAATTATTTCATTGAATGACATTTCACTAGCCAAGATGATAAGATGGTTGATCTTGATCATTAATTGGTTGATATGAAGTCATCAACAAACATTGTTTTCATGAAAAACCTTGGTTTATCCTACAATAGTTGTGGGACAACTTTTACATGCAAAACCCTCTTGCTTGAATAGGATTGGGGATTTTTTTAGCAAATCTCCTTATAATATTATCAAAATGGTTTTGATGAATATTATATGGTATAATTTCGGTTGAAAAACCGATGAGCATCTCAAAGTACATAATGATCTATCTGGCATTATCCCTTCCTGAGGTGGATATGGTGTCTAGTCGGGGAGCGTTGGGGTAGCGGGTTGCACCGAATGTGGTCCGTCCCACTCCCGTCGGTACTGGCCATGACAACAGGTAGGGACTCGATAATGCCAGAGAAATCAAAGTGTATTTTTCTAATTATTAAAATGTGAATTATACATACTTTGAGATTATCCCTACTATTCAAGTAATAATCAAGTTTTTTGATTGGATTGATAATTAATTTAATGTGATTAAATTGATTATATCCAATTAAAAGCACTCTATTATGAATAGATGTGTATTTCCCTTGGAAGAATTAATTATGTGAATATGATTCACGATAATTAATTATTACAATTTGAATATGAGGCGGAGGATAACATAAGTGACATCCATGGTCTCCCATCAAGGTAAAGGATTCCGTCGCCAGATGTTGTATATAGGAGACGCCTGTCTGAAGTGACAGATCCTGTATATGATTTATTTAGATCGGCTTCTTTGCTTCTCGAAAGAGTAAGGCCGTTTACGCAGTGACCTCAATATCGGATCCTCATATTATTGGGGCGATATTGGATTGCGTATAGTGAGTATTAAGCATGTTGATAGTTGGTTCAATTAACAACGGGTTAACATCATCTTAGGGGTGGTGGGCCCGGGTGTTAAAGACCGAATTGGGAAATGCAAGTTGGACTTGTAAGGCGGAATGTGTTGCCGCTTCTCTTTATTCGAGTCGCAGGTTCTCATATTATTGGGATGTGATAAGGATAGAGAGGAGTTCCCAGATCTTACTTGAGATATAGTGGTAAGAATATCTCTTACATTGAAAGTGATTAAGGGAATGAACTTTCATTGTTGACAAGGCAAGACAACTTTGATATAAAAATTCCTAAATCAAAGTAAAACACACACACACACACACATATATAATATACCCTTATGCTAATTTCTTATTTCAGATAATCCTTCATTAAGCCCACTCAATGTTATACTCAATAATAACCAGTAAAATATCATGGATTGGACTCATGATCTAGATATTGTACTTGCAAATTGGACACATAATGTATGTGGTTGCAATGTGCAAGTTTTCTCAACATAATGAGGAATGACAATTAAATAAGACAATAGGACATCACCTTAGGGTTTGTATGTTTCTATAGTCTTGATCTTTCATCGAGTGTACTTTGAAATTGACATGTCAATAATGATCGCAATTGTCAAAATAATCCTTATAAAATTTAAGAAGATGTTATGGCATACATATGTGCTCTAGACATTTAATCATGAATGACATGGCTCTCTGCATTATGCAGAATGGTAGCTCGAAAGAGATGATGTAATCAAAATGTTTGAATACCTACCTGAACCTAAGTCTCTAAGAGTTAAGATGTATGTAGATATGATGAGTGTCATCATTCTACTATCTATACTCAAGTCATTCATGAAGTTTCATAATAATCATTTTGTATGAATTTAATGAAGCATGTATAAATGTTGATGTGCTCTTGTATTGAAATCTTTTGAATTCAACATAAGAGATTCTTTGTCTTGAACAATGGTTATTTATAGATGAAAAGAGCACAGTGGAAGCGTGGGTCAGACCCATGTGGGAAGGAAAGTCAAAGAGTTGATTGTACTTCTGTGACTTCCATATGACATCTAAAGAGTTGGATGAATGCCAACACTGCAATAAGTTGATGTGTTGATAGTATGACTATCAAATCTATCTAAAATCCTTAGTGAAGGAGTCATATACAACATCGGAATAATCTACATATAATCATTGACTTTGACTTACTTATTTCATAAGATAAAGTCTGATAATTGTATCCCAGTCTTCTAATGATACTTGCAATTGGTTGCATGTATATACTAGAAGATTATAAATTTGATCTTAAGGTTTAATAGTCATCTACATGGATATTGATGTAATTGTTGCAGCAATCTCTGTTGGATAGATGGACTTCATATTCTCAGTGGGAGAGCCCTTAGTCTTAGAGAATGTCTCTATGACCTAGATATTAGAATACATTCATTGTTTGTTTCTAAAATGTTGGAAATAAACATTAATTCTGAGATAGAACTATCATAAAGAGTTATGATGGATATATTTCAGATAGTAATCTAACATCTAGTGGACTCCACAAAATTAGAAAATTAATGAATGGTTCATTAAGATTTCTAATATTGAAAATTAAAACCTTTATAAGATCAATAGGAGGATAAAGATCATTTGACAATGATCTGGCATTGAGTCTTGGACATATGTCTATTGGTATGATCAGTAGACCAGTAAGAGATGAAACTTTAGAATGTCTAAAATTTCAAATCGTACGTACTTATGAATATTGTATTCAAAGTAAAATGTCCAATACACCCTTCTTTTGGGAAAGGTGTAAGATTTCAAGGTATTCGGGATCTCATACATATTGATGTATGTGGATCATCTATATCATAGTGAACATTATGGATATGTGATATCAATTGATGATTATGTATGATATGAGATTTCTTCTCTTCACCTGAGAAAACTTTGAAATGTTCAAAGATTTCACAATTTTGGTTTAGAACCAAAGTTTGAAGGAAGATTAAATAAATTTGATCTAACCAAGGTAGCAACTACATGTTAGATGAATTCAAAGAATACCTTATGAAAATATGAATATCATTTCTATCTCAATCCTCCTAACATACCTAAACTCAATAGAGTTATAGGGAGATACAATTAGATCATGTGTGACATGATTTGATCAATGATGAATATTGGCATAATTATCCCTTAGTTTCCAGGTATATATGTGTAGTAGAGACTACAATATATATCCTTAATAAGGTTCCATGCATGTAAGCTGGAATCAAGCACTAGAGAGTGCTACTTCATTAGAAAAATAAAGGATGGTATTGGATACCTACTTTATGACCTTGAGATTCTTAAAAGATCTCATCTCTGAGAATGTGATTCTTAGAGGATTGAGATTCTTGAGAATCAAGATGAAAACAAAGTGAAGGAACTCATTTAATCTTGAGAAGATAATGAGGATCCTGAAATCGGGAACTAAATGGAAATTGAAGATGAAACACTAATACTTCTTCAAATGGGTTTGAAGATGTATTCCATGTGTCAGTTAAGTCTGACAATGATCAGACTTCATGTGATGAAGCTCCTAAGGATCGTGACATGGAAAGATGGATATTAGCAATAAAGTCTAAAGTAGACTTCATATACAAATGTTGTATATGGACCCTCGAGGATCCACCTATAAGGGTAAGACCTGTTAAGGTGTAAATGGATCTTCAAGAGAAGAGGAAACCTGATGAGAAGTTAGAGACCTTCAAAGCACGGTTCATAGGCATGAGCTACACACCGGAAGAGAAGACATTGCTTGCAATGAGACTTGCTCTTCGTTGACCATGCTTAAAATCATCAGAATATTGCTAACCTTAGCTACACAACTTGACTATTGCATCTTCAAAAATGTAAGTCAAGATTGCATTCCTCTAAGAATACATCTCTAAGGATATTCACATGAAGTAGCGCCAAGGCTTCATGATTGGGGAAAGTAAGGTGTGAAAGCTAAAGATATCCATCTATAGAATCAAATAAGCTTCTTGTTGTTGGAACATAATATTTGATGAAATTATAAATGTTATTATTTCAGATAAAAACTTGATCAACCACATGAAGCTTAGTGGGAGTGCCATTGTGTTCATCATGCTAAATGTAGATAATATCCTAATCATTTGGAATGATATACAGATCATAATAAGTGTTTTATAATCTGGCTATTTCATACCTTGAGATATGATCTCAAAGATGCCTCTTGGATCTTAGTTCTGAAGGTGTTCAGAAGCAAAGAAAAGAGGGTATTGGGATTGTCACATTTGTAGTACACCTTGGACATATTCCATTCTTGTAAATTCCAAGAAAGGCTTCCTTCCCTCAAGACTTGGTACTGACCTATCTTAAGGGATAGCACCTCAAAAAGTTGAGGAAGTAAATGCTAAAACTGGTTTCCCTTTTGTGCATCAGTTACAAGAAGCTGAAAGTATGCTAGATATGTACAAAAGCCAGATGTTTGCCATGTAGTGGGAGTAGTAAACTGTTACTAATCCTACTATGGAGATAGAACACTTGATTGCAGTAATAACAATATCTTCAAAGATGACAAGGCTTCAGAGATGGTGATCTCTAAGTCTTTTCTTCAAGAAATTAAGACTTTATAGATGGAGATCTAAAAGGTCTTAACTGTGAATACCGTAGGAGATAGAGATCTCCAGGAATAAGGCTATTCTGATAAGGATAATAGAAATTATAGATAGGTTCTAATAATAATTTTTGAGATGTAGTGTCAAGGACACTATGACTGACAAGATTGAGTATTGGTTGCATTAGATGCAACATTCGCATTAGATGCGAGCACTGTTACTGGGGATATGTAAGTGCCGTAAAAGGACTTGGCATAGTCTTGTAGGAATAGAGTGACTGATTATCTTACCTAGCTATTTTCTAAATAAACCTATGATTGTCACATGAGTGTGAGTTTAAATGATTAGCCCATTAATGGCTCTTTGGGCTAGTAGGAGATTGTTGGACATTTGAGCCCATGACGAGCCATTATGCAATAAATGCTATTGCGAATATCATTCCCTGATCTGAAATGAAGAATAATTAATTTGCATAATAGGTCCCTCTGTACAATTAGCGTTATGTACCATGGCCATCTTGATAATCATACAACTGTGGATTCAATAATTGAATCATAGAGGCTGATGCTTGGATGAATATCTAAAGGGTTAGATTGAGGACTCATCAAGTACCATCAAATGATTATTAAGAGATGATCTCCAGCCTGAGTAGGAGATGACAATCCTTTCTCACATAGGTTCATATCTGACTAACCTCTTGATGCATGTCCTCTGCATAGGAATTGAGATTCGGAGGTGTCAGATTAGTTAGGTCAAAGGGTTGACTTAATGAGATCGAGATAACCTAAGTCCTATGTTGAATGCTGTCACAGCATAGGCACACATCCTCTTACCAGAGCCAGATGTGTTACTATATGTCTGAGTGTGTACATTTGGAAGACCAGTAGGTTGATGACCTAACCAAGGTCTATACACCGGCGTACTGGTGTGCATGTAAGGGTATATGAGTAATACGATCTCTCAAAGGGATCATACAGGTTCACTTATGTACCGGAAGACATGAGCTCACTCATGAGGTATTGGGAACGATCAAATTCCATGCATGGTCATCGTGCTTTGGAAGCATGACAAAAATTTGAAGGCATGATATATGCTTTGGGAAAGCATATGATCGATACCGATCCCCAATGACCAAGATTGAGAAACTTGGCGATCAAACCCTCAAGAAGATAGTGTAAAATTGATCTTGATCTTCAGGTTGATCATAGGTATTCCAGTATGCAGGATGTACAGGTATTGGGAATACCTGAGGGTGATGTGATCATAAATGATTGTATAACCATGACGCTCCCATTCCGAGGGAGTGATGAAACATGTCTGGATTTTAGTGACTCCTCTCAGTTGAGAAGTAATCTGATCTCGGTTCGAATGAGATTCAGATGCAATGAGAAGATTAGATTTGCGGTCTTGATTTAATCAAGCATCTGTGGGAGGTATGTAAGATCTGGATTTGAGATGAGATCTCAACATCCAAGTCACTGTATGTGGAACAATACAATCGCCTGGTCCTTATCTCCAAGTATCTGCGGAGAAAGCTCATTATTCTTGAAGGGGTTCAAGAATAATTCATTTGATGAATTATGTATCCAAGCAACAAGATGATGATAATTAAATGAGATTTAATTATCAAGAATAATATGAGTGGACTTCATATTATGAGAATGATTGTCCAAGATAATTAAATGGGATTTAATTATCAAGGAAATGCAAATTGTGGATAGTGCTATCCATAATATCTGAGCATATATTATAAATGTGATTTATAATATATTAAAGAGAGAGCACCTTTGTAAATAGCATTTGTTAATTGTTAATGTGAATTGAATTCACATTAAGCAATTAATTGGAAATGCAATTTACAATTTAGTTTGGGCTGTGAATATGATTCACATATTTTCAATGGCATGATTGAAATATTCACTAATTAATTGGGAATTAATTTAGTGGATACTTTTGCAATAGATATTCACTAATTAATTGGGAATTAATTAGTGGATAATTTTGCAATAGATATACACTAATTAATTTGAAATTAATTTAGTGGATAATGTTACAAGATAAACAAGAGATAATGATATGAATTAAAAGGAGGATATAATCCACCAAATCTCATGGGTGACACCCCATGTGATTTAGGTGGATAATTATCTTTTTAATTATCATATCATTATCTTGTGATTATTGACTTATTTATTGAATTAAATTATGTTGATGATAATACAACATATATTTAATTTAAAATAAATTAATATGTTGTTGTTTTTGAACAACAATTATCATGACCATTGATTTAATATACATATCAATCTAACCATTGATTTTGTATATGCCATGGATTGTGATCCATGGACTTCCAAACTAATATAAGAGGAGGGCAACCATAACCTCCTATAGACACAAGATACAAGAGTTGTACACGCCTACTCTTCCTCTCTCTCTCTCTCTCTCTCATTCTCATCCTCTCTCTCTCTCTAAGGTGGCCGTCCATCTTGTGCTTTGTGGGAACAAGCAATTGTCTCCACGTTGTGCTTCGATTGCTCGTGAATCTCCATAGACGGATTTCGTTGGACGAAATCAGGAGATTCATGGCTTGGATATTCATCGAGGATTGCGGGAGGAATGCATCTCATCATCGCGCCGGCAAGTGCCATCTTTGTAGATCAGACTTGAGTTAGGAGGATCTCTTGCTTTAGAGATCTTGTGATCGCAACCACGCTTCAAGAGGTATTTTAATACTTTGTGGTTTGATGAAACGATCCAAGAAATGTTCTTGTCGTCATGTGGATTCATCACTTGATTTAATTTTTTTAATTTCCACTGCATCTAGCGACTAGTGTGACTAGTTGCCCCAATCGCATGGGATGCGATCAACACGCTTCCGTGATGCACTTGAAGGATTTCTCGCATCCTTCAGAAATCACCCTAGGATAGTAACTACTATTATCGTGAAGCAAAATATGATAATTATTTGGAAACAAACCCTAAGGTCTGGCCTTAGAGAAATCTCAATGCCCGCCACAACATGTCCTGCTAGCGTTGTATGATGTTTCTCATGGTGCACGGGTTCAAATCTAAATACTCAACATTTATTATTTGACTAAGTCTAGAACAAAATTATAGGTACATGAAAATATATAATAACTTTGGACCTTAATCTATCGAGTAAACAAATCCTAGGCTAAGTCTCATCCACATAAAATAAATAAAACAAAAATCAAAAAACAACTAAAAATAAAATGAGAAAACCACAAAAAGCCAGCGAGGCCCCTAAGGGAATAATCCTTCAGGAATGGACCTCGCAAAGTCGATGTATTTGTGAGACTCCAAATTATTACATAGAAATTGTCACTCTCTCACATGAATATACATAATAATGCAGAATAGAATAAATAAAGAGAGGAGACTGTTCTTCAAAAATGTCCTTGTCTGGCCTTGCTGCTGCTCTCTCCTGCTAGCTAAGTTTGAAAGCTAGCTCTGCTTGCTTGGGTGCACCAGCCCTCCTAAGAGGTCCTCCTTTGTGCAGTGGTCCCTCACAAAAAAGTCAAACAGAAAAGGGTTAGAACAATCATAATAAATATCCAATAATTAATGAAAAATAAATAAATAAGCAACAAAAAAAATAAATGCAATAAATAAATAAATGAACAAGAGAGAATAGAAAAATGAAAGAATTTCTAACTATGTGACGTTTCTCCCCGACAACAGTGCCATTTGATAATTGGGGTTCGACGAGGGTCAAAATATGTCTCACACAAGGCGGAGAGAACGTCGTTGTGGCGACCACTCACTCAACCCCGATTAATCAACAAGTAACTCACAACAAGAATCAAGAAAGAAGTATAAAAAATATGGAGTTAAAATTTATAATAACTCTACAAAAAAATGTGTATAGGTGTAAGCATGTGTAGAGGTCGAACTCATGGAGCAAATGGTAGAAGGAGGGTAGAAATGATGCGCTCAAAAATTTGTCTTTTATTTCGTGTCCATTTTTATTGTTTTCATGGGTTTTTAAGTTTATATATTTTTATTTTGTTTTTTTTATATTTTTGTATTTTATTTATAATTTCTATTTTTATATTTTATTTTTTTGCTTATATATTTTTATATTTTTTTCTTTTCAATATATATAAATATAAGCATATATATACAATATAGAGTAATATAAATATAACTATTAGTAAATATCAATAAAATACAGAATATAAAATGTTTTTGGATTTTTATATTTTTAATGTTTTTGTGATTTTTCTAGAATTTTGCTATTTTTTATGTATTTTTAATGTAAAAAACATCCCAAATAAGGGATTATATAAATAGGCTGAAAGTGAATTGGATTTTAAAAATAATAAATAGGACCCAAAGTTATCCAAATCACTTTTAATACATAAATATTTATATAAAGTAAATAATAAAATAGAAATAAATAATTTTGATGTTTATCTGGAATTTTAATATTTTTTTGTTGTATTTTGGTGATTTCTAATCTTGATGCCTTTTCTTTTTCTAATTTTAAGGGTTTTTGTCATGTAATTAAAATAGGATAAAATAGACACTATATATATTTTAGAATTTTTAGACACATTTTTATATTTTTTTGTATTTTCTAATCTAAATAGTATAAAATTAGGCTCCTTTTGATTTTTAATAAATAGATAAAATGCCCAAAATTGTGAAATACATGGCATAAAAGTACAAGTCACAAGGAATTTATCCTTATTTTTGCAGATTTTTAAGAGCACAATAGCTATTTATAAAAATTAGAGAGAATGCACAAAAATACATGTCCTAGTAGGGGCATATTTGCAATAAAAATAAATCTCAAGGGCTCAAATGAAAATTTTTCTAAAATAAACAATATATATTCAATTTTATTAAACTTTTTAACAATTAAAAAAACCATCAGGGGAATACATGTAATTTCACGACATCACGTGGGACGACACTTGAGGGCTGATCCTCGATGATTAACGACATAAAAAAGGCCCCGGGCTCACTGATCGAGCCTTGGAGATCGTTCTTTCCTGGAGCAACTTCCTATCTTTAATACTAGCACAGGTGGGGTTCTTCGCACACGATTTCTACTCCAATAAACTCACGAGTTGCTGGCAAAATGCCTCAACCCGATTAGGCATGGATTGCATAGAAAATGGGGTGATTGATGGTGTACACCAGTGAGGGTGGTGGAAGGAGCACGACTGGCTAGATTACAGGGTGATCTGGATGGCTGATGGACGGCGAAGCGTGAAGAAACGAAGTGGGAAGAAGTTGAGGTGGTTTGCAGGGCGAAATACACATAAAGTCTGGATTATTGGGATTTAAGGCTAAAACTAGTGTCTACAAGTTACACTAATTGCAGAAATAAAACACACGAATTAAAATCTACCAAAAAAAGTAAAGGGGCATAGCTCATACATGGCCGAGGGCCAAGGAGTAGAGGTGGTCGCTGGCACGCTGCCTTGGGGTGCACCTCCGCCTCCGCGAGCATTCTAGTTCCTTAGGGGCCCTCCCCCGCTCACGAGGATGCACGCTAGACCAAGGGCTGTGGCTCTAGAACTTAGAAAGTGAACAAAAAATCGTTAGAGGAGGAGGATCATTATTTATAGATAATTGTACAACCCTTATTTGACTGGCTAAATAAAATAAATTCGTGCCATGTACATGAGATACAAGTGGCTGGCAAAGATCTATGATGATCAAGGAGAAAATCCCGTGAAGGGATCAAAGTCTTTTGATAGACGGATCAATTGGGAAAAAACATGCAAATCAGGGAGGAGACAAGTGTCAGCGATTAGATCACCTGGTGGACGAGTTGACCGACGGTCAATAGACGGGAGACTACGATTGGTCCAGCTCGACCCACTAGAAGTTAACAAAGCAAGTTTTATTCAAAAAATTATTTACAAAATAGTATTCTATTTTATTAATTTTTGAATATAAAATAAAAAATGTTTATTATTTTAGTTAGTATATTATTATTATTATTTTTTTAACTTTTTTATTAGTAGTCCATTTTTAAGTGTTTATTTATATGTATAATTACCTATAATTTGACTATTTTTTATTTTGTATATTTTTTTATTACCTTATTATCTTATTTTATATACTTATAACTTAATTTTATGTATATAAATATTTTTTATTATTTTTATGATATTATTTGCACATTTAAATAAATTAGTATGTATAATTTATAGGTATACTTATAGGTATTTTATCTGTGTTTTATATACATTTTTTATTTTAATGTATTTTAGTGGGTTTTAATTTATCTTTATATTTTTAATAGTTTATAAATGATATTTAAAATATTAAAAAATATCAAAGAATAAAGAACAAAAGAATGAAATATGCTTTTATTTATTACAAGTATTCTTATTGGTATTTTGCCCATATATTTATATAGCCTTATTTTATTTTACATTTTCTTTGTGATTTTATTTTGGTTTTAATATGTATATATGTTTTGAATAATAATTATAAAATTTCAAAAATATAAAATTGTAAAAATAATAAAGAATGAATAAATTGAATATTTTATTCGAGTACAATATATAATGAGGATTCAAAACCTATCTTTCATACTGCAACTCTAAAAAATATGAAACCAGATCCATTAAATAACTTATGAAAAATTATATACAATTAGAGGAATTTTTATATATTTTGAGTTTTTATTTGAAAATATATGGGTCTGTGAAGTTAGGATTTTGGCCTTTTATTTTGTGTATAATAGGTACACTATGTTTTATTTTTGCACAAACTCAGTTTTGCATTTTTATTTTCATAATTATCTACAACTTTCTTGTACAAAGTTTCTTCATTTGATGTATAAATAATTAATAATAAAATAAGTGTTAAAAATGAATAAAAGAATTGGGTTTTATTGTCTTTTTGACCATTGTCTCCCCCTACTTTCTTCCTTATCGACCAATTCAATTCTTGACTTGGTCTAGGGATTTAGGGTCATAAATATCTTCGATAATTTATTCTTTTTCTTTTCTTCTCTTCTCTTTATTCTCTATTTTGGCATTAAAAACCATATTATTTACCCAATAAATGCAATTAATCATGAATGCTAATTTGTACAAGTTAATGTTATTTACATGCATTAGCTAGAGTTTTTAAGGCCACAATGATAGAATACATGTGATGAAATTGAGATTCATCAACAACATACACATTGCATCTCATTTTAATTGCATAAAATCAAAGAAAAATGAATGCATCATATTATTTTGTCTCTACAAATGTTTTTGCATTGATCATTCTCTGCATATTATTTTGCATTATGTATTGTGCATCACATCTGCATATGAAGACCTAGATCAAAGAATTTAATCGCTCATTATTTAAAAAATAATTTTCGATGGATAGACGAGGAGGCTCCTGTCCCTATGTTCGACCTTGGTATCTTGCTTAGCAAAATAATTGTCACATATTCGAAGCATGGTTTTTGATGAACCATTTTCACCACCTGTGCTACGACAAAAGACGGTTATTAACATGGTGAAAATGAGGCTCATCACAGAGGTGGTGAGGTATTTGAAGAGGAGGAGGAATTCCAGGCAATTGTTGTGAATGACTCAACTACCTCTTGCTGACTGGTGGTTGGAGGAGTGTTATAGTTAGGGATAGAGAATGTATGAGGTAGGTTGTGGCTACGACACGGAGTTGGAGTGAGGTGGAGAGGAGGTGCAGGGGCGTTAGGAAAAAATGATCAAAGATCAACGGTTGACGAGTTGAGCATCTCTAGAAGGGGGAGTTGGAGGAGGAAGATGAAGCGTAATCGTTGGATCTGGGATCCTATGATTGGGAGAATGGTGGGTTGGAGAGGCTGGGTTGAGATCATCAAGAATGATCTAATAGTGGAGAGAGGATGCAAGTAAGAAAGAGAGAGCGGGTGGGGTGTCAAAGCCTGATTGAGAAACATGGTCTAATCAGAAAAAACAGAGCTAAAAAAATCTTATTAAATAAGTGATAAATACTTATAAGCTCCAAATTACAAAGTGTTCATCATGAAAGTGAATCATGTGTCCCAATTAGAAAAAATCAGAGCTAAAAAATCTTATTAAATATGTAATAAATACTTACTAGCTCCATATTACATAGTATTAAACATGAAAGTTGTAGATCTTTTCAAGATCTACAAGTTTCATGTAGAACCTAAAGTCAAAATACAACTAATTTATGAATAAATATTTTTATGAGTACTTTCAAGTTATTAAAAATACTCATTTCAATTTCTTTTGAAAGATTTCTTTCTATTTATGATTTATATTTAATGTCAAAACAAAAATGTACAATATTTCTCTAATTTTTATGGAATTTTTAATAATAAAAATTACATAAAATAAAGACTCATTATTATATACAAATAAGTAGGATTAATTATAAACAAAGATTTAAATGTTAATGTTAGTGAATTAAGGTTGAATCTTATTGATTAATTTAAGTAAAAGAGATAATAAGATGATAAATCATTTATTTATTACCCCCTATACTTAAACCTTTCTAGTCCTTGAGCAAATAAATAATGAATAAGTTGGTTGATTACTTGATTGTACATGTAAATATACATCACCTACTTCATTCAAACTCTCAAGTTTAGTGATCCTAAAATTCTAAGCAGAACCTGATGAATCCACATTTCATCATCTTTATTCTATCATTTTAGCCTCAAAAACCCTAGTAAATGCGTGTAAATACCATTAATTAGAGCATATTAGCATTCATGCATGTGCATGAAAATAGTGTATAAAATACTGTAATTAAAGCCAAAATTATGGAATAAATAAAAGAAAAGAAAAAGAATAAAATATTGTAAATAATTTCTGACCCGAGACCCCGAGACCTAGGCATCTCGATGAATAGGTCGACAAGGAATAAAGTAGGGAGAGATAAGGTCCAGAATACAATAAAAATTCCCTTTTATTTTATTCATTCTTTACTCATTTTGGGACCTATTTTTGGTTCCACTTTTTATACCTCAAATAAAGAAACTTTGTACATGAAAGTTGTAGATAATTAAATAAATAAAAATACAAAATTGATTTCACTGATAAATAATGTACAGATAAAAAGTTATGGTTTGAATAAGATTCCAAAACTCCAACTTCCCAGACGTAGCATAAATAATCTATTTAATGGAGGTGGTTTCGTAGTTTTCGGAGTTACGGTTTGAAAGTTGAGTTTTGGACCCTACTTGTATACTTGTACAGATTAAAATATTCAATTTATTATTTATTCATTATCTTTGTATTCTTATATTTTTATAATTTTGTAAATATTATTTATAATTTATATGTGTATTAAAATCAGAATAAAAGTACAAAAGAAATACAAATAAAATACTTGTATATTTCATACATAGGTATAACACATATGTACATTCGTATAGTCATACATACTTATATTTTATTAAATATCTAAAACAAAATAGAAAAATAAAATAAAAATATATTTAAGTGTATAAAAGTATTCTATAATTTTATAAAATAATAAACAAAATTAAATAAATGAAAAACATAAAATAAAAATAAAACAGTAAAATATATAGGTATATGTGATGAAACCCGATTTCATCATCATAATTTCCCATTATTAACCCCCTTACTTAAGCTTAGTGTCAATAAAATGCAGTTAATGTCCTATAATTATCAGAGTCTCGAATAAATTAAAACCACAAAAAATCACAAAATTAAAAGCCATGGTATTTTTAGACTTAAAAATACCCTCAAAAATATTTTGTGGCTTCAGTTGATCTCATCTCCAGTTTTGGTCAACATGAAACTTGTAGATCTCATCAAGATCTACAACTTTCATGTTTTGAGTTTTCTCAAATTCAGCCATCTTGCCCTTCATATTCCAACTTGAAGATCTGAATAAAGTGATTGGGCCACGTGGCCCATTCTGGGGGCGCCACGTGGCCCCGCCCTCCTTGCTTCAGCTGCCCGCGTCCTCAACCGTTGGATCCTCCTCTGATCCAACGGCTCAGATCTCTCCGCACCCGCTCTTATTCCTGGCCATCCGATCAGCCTCCATCTTCAATCCGCACCGCTCGTTCGCGCCTTAAGCTGAGCGTGCCACGTGGCGCAACATAGACCGCTTGATGTCGCCCCAGATTTCCATCACCGCCGTTATCTCCTGGACCAATTTCTATCCCCACGATCAATCTAGCATCCCATCTTAGCTGTCCTTTAGCGCTTCCCTCTCGATCCGACACGTGGCACAACCGATGCCCTTCGTTCGCATCGCCCAGATTCCATTCGCGCCGCTCATTCACGCCCAAATATCCGCCGTTGGATCTCCAGATCCAACGGCTGACCATCTTCGTCTACCTCCGGATCCCCCTCTCTCTCCCACGATCTGACTTGCGCACCATTCTCCCCCTTCCCATTATTGTCAACACCTCTGACCTCTTCTCCTCTTGCCAACCACCTCCTGGTCTTCCCCCATCATCCCTCTACCTCGCGCATCACTCCACTACCCTTGGCTTTCCTCCAGTCTCCCATAATCTCCTTGCAAACCATGATCTCCATCACCAGATCTCCGACGCCCATCTTTAAATACGCCGCCCCCTCCTCCGATCACCTTGTCCACCATTACGTGGGAGGAGGCCCAACCCTCCTCCGCCTCTCTGTGACAGAGAGAGGTGAGGGGATTGAGCGATGACGACCGCCCTCTCCGGTGTCGACCCTCCGCCGTTAGCGGTGGTGCTGCGGCGCCCTTCAGCCCGCTCGAGCTGCATCAACCGGCTGGCGACATCCAGCGAAGACTCGGGGCTCGATTCTAGCCCCAGCCCAAGCCTTCGCTTCGCCTCTGACCAGGTAAATCTCTCTTCTTCCTTCTTTGCCTTTTTATCTACTTTCTTCGATTTAATCTAGCTTCCCCTGCCATTTTCACCTTCCATCAACCTCATCTTCAGCTTTGCCGTTCATCCCCCTTTCTCACACCTTATTCCTATCACCTTCTCCTTCCTCCAGATTCTCAGCCACCTCCGACCCATCTCCTCTGCCATTCACGGTGGAGGAGCTCAGAGCTCTCACGTTCTCCCCTCCTCGAGCTCCCATGTCACTCACGCACACACCGCTTTTCTTCGGTTTGGCATTACTAACAACACAGGTGTTCGAGATTTCAATGGACGGAGGTCTCGTCGGAGGACTTTGGTCGGACCTCATTTCCATCACCGGAGCGACGATACGAAGGATTGGGCCTCGCAACACCTCACCGAACTCCCAGCTTCATCGACCTTCTCTCAGGAGCCTCGGGCGAGCTCCACCTTGCTCATTATGGAGCGGCAGAGGAGGTGCTCCTCCGCCGGAGCTCCAATCCCGCCGCCAGCTACGAATGGAGGAGAAGGAACAGTGGCCGTTGGATGATCTTTTCTCGACGATCATCCAACGGCCCAGATGAAGCCACGCCATCGATTCTATCGACCGTTGGATCCTCAAGATCCAATGGTTCTTTTGCTGCCACGCTGACATTTCAGGATTGCACAACAACCGCCCGATCGTCACGATCAGATGGACTCCAGCCGACCATGTGTCGGGTCCATAGCCTCTCCGAGCTCAGCGTCCGAGCCTTTAGGCTTGGATACTCCCGAGCCAGCTACCGAACCTGCATCAGCCCGAGCCTGACGTACGAGCCGAGACGAAGCAGCAGCCGACCCTCTGCTGAGTCCGAGCCTACCTCCAAGCCTGGAAGGCACGTGCTGGGCACGTGCGCGTCTGGGAAATTTGCAGAGATGCCCACGAAGTTCTTCAATATTGCAAAAAGGTCCCTACGCGTTTGGTTTATTTACAGGGAAGGACTCGCTCTTTATTTTTATTACGTTTTAGTCCCTCGCAGGGACCTGTTTGTAGTTATCCTTTCATGTTTTCTTTCAGTTATGCCCTTGCTTTCTTTTATGCATATCTTGAGCATCATGTGTCTGATTTAGTGTATTTCAGTTCCATTTCGAAGCTTGTTTGATGTACTTTCTAATGGCATACTTAATTCTTAGTTCTGGATACATGGATTCTGATGTATTATTTTATTTGCCATGTGCCTCTTAAATCTTTAACTTGTGCCTATTCTAGTTGTGTTCATCAAGCCTGATTGTTAATTGAACTTGAAATTGGCTCATATTAAATGTTTCTCATCATTTTTACTTAGGGCATATTTCCATTGCATCACATGGCATTTATTTGCATGATAAAAATTGATAAAAAATGCATGTTTACTTTATTTTAATGCATTATTGTGTCGTGTCTGTATAATTTGACCTATATATGCTTCAACTCATCACTTAATTAGATGGACTAAAATCCGAATAATTCGAGAAAGGCTCGTGTCCCTGAGTTCGACCTTGGTTTCTTGCCAAGTAAAAAAATAAATTATGATCATCTCATTTTGATCTATCATAGACATGTTTAAATGAGATGATCTTTTTGATGAGCCCAAATTGGCCCGACTGCTACGACAATTCCAAGTGCTAATTCTGCACTCTTAAAGGGCTGATTTTGCGGCTCGCCAAATGGCGCCGTTATCGGGGACACGACTCATTTCTTTTATTTTTGGATTTCTGTTTATTTAATTCAGTGATCATTTTATAGGTCATCTTGTTTACTTACTTTGCATTATAAAAATTTTCTTTTTTATTTGATCTCTAATCGTTGTTTCTGTGGCAGGGCCCTTGATCAATCAAGGACGCGAGGAGCTGGTGTCTCTCGTTGAGAGGAACCACAGGAGCATGCTTGGAGCCTATCAGAAAGAAAAGAAAAAAATGTGTCGCATTTTATTTTTGCTTATAATAATTTGTCTTTTATAGCGGTCTTCGATCGAAGATTCGCGAATGTAATCGAACGATCGTGGTTGTGTGGGGATCGTCCCCAGTTGAGTGTCGACTTAGGACCAGGCACGCGACTCTTTGAGCGGTTTTCATTTTTATCTTTTACGTGCTTGCTCGTTGGTAGGACACACTTTAAATTTAGACGCACATAATCTCGCCTCAATTAGCCAAATTTAATGAAATCATTCACCGCTAATAGATGCATGATTAGGTGCGGCTTTTATCGACTTGCATACATATTGATTTCGGTTTTCAAAACAACCCAAGTTTTCACTGTTTTTCGTCAAATCACTGCATATTTTCTCGCTTAGCATAGATCGCGGTTTTTATCGAATATGCGGTTTTTCTCGGTTTCTTTTTCCTAGCTTGATCACCTAGGATTAATGGAAAATGGGAATGAACGGTAGACGATGATTGCTTGATTTTGTGCTAACCTTAATTCAATGATAACTTAAAATAAAATTGGGACTGTTAATTGCAAGTCAACCAAAAAAAATGGAGTAAAATTCGGTTTTGGGAGAGCAACACCCTCGGTTACGCATTGGTTTTCACTTCACATTTTCCCCGCGTAAAAATCTAATGTTTTATCACCAATAAAACCGACAAGATAATCAACCAACTTCGGTTGGTTTCATGTGTGAGTTGGTGAATTTAAGGGTCTTGCTTGCTTGATTGAGCCTTGTTTGCTCCGATACACACCCCAAAACCTTAGTCTCTCCATTTCATCTCCGAAGATTCATCCGCTCATTTGTAAATCCATCCTTCTTCTTCGTTCCCATTGGGACCCTCCCAGCCTCCAATCCATATTTATATTTAGGCTGATCTCAGCCTAAGTATGGGGGGGCCCGAGTCCCTGTGATTTCTCTACTTATCTTTCCTTTCCTTTATACTTAGGTTATTTCTAACCTAAGTATAGGGGGAGCCCCTCTTAGATCCCGTATATTTCTCTATACTTAAATGGAACTATGGACTCGTATCATCTAGTACTATGAGGACATAGCAAAGTTTAAGGATAGGGGGTATACCGTATATACCGTATACTTACTTTAGCTATATCAAAGTCAAATATCAAAGAGCTTCCACCAAAGGCGAGCGCTCCCAAACTTTTCAAAGTGTCTACTTGGACCACTGCTATTAGGACCAGAAGTCGAACTTGCACCAAAAAAGGGCTCTGCGTCGTAAATGCTACAAGTCTAGGCGTCGAAGGTACCATAGGTACTCAAAAGAGACACACCCCGGTGTATTCCCAGGAAAACAAGTGCAGACGGCTCCAACTTCTCTTGACGGACGCACTGATCAACACCAAAAAAATGTGTTGCGTAAAAGGCACTACAGAGAATCCTTGTTCCAATGAGAGGGAGAGAAGAAATGACACAATCCCATGCCCTCCATGACTGGCCTGCCATCTACATTTTCTAAGTCTGACAACTAAAGAGACGGTAGACTGAATGCAAGATTGGATTTATTCCCTAGTGTTGAGGATTGAGTCCTTAGGAGAATTTCTCGGACTGAGACGCTGGGTGAAGATTTAACTCTACTCTCGAAATTGCAGTCAACACTAAAATTCATATCCTTTAGTTTATATGTACATCAGAGAGAGTCTAGAGAATTAGAGGAATTGGGTACCTCTTGATTAAGGCTGGGTTGAATTCAAGAATTTTGGATCTCTAATATTGAGTCGACTTGAGCAGATTGGATCCTGTATTCACATGCACAAGGGGGTTAATCCAACTTAGTCATTCTTTTTGATGCTCGAGGACGAGGATGGTTTAAGTATAGGGGGGTGATGAAACTCGATTTCATCATCATAATTTCCCATTATTAACCTCCTTGCTTAAGCTTAGTGTCAATAAAACCCAGTTAGTGTCCTATAATTATCAGAGTCTCGAATAAATTAAAAACCACAAAAAAATCACAAAATTAAAAGCCATGGTATTTTCAGACTTAAAAATACACTCAAAAATATTTTGTGGCTTCAGTTGATCTCATCTCCAGTTTTGGTCAGCATGAAACTTGTAGATCTCATCAAGATCTACAACTTTCATGTTTTGAGTTTTCTCAAATTCGGCCATCTTGCCCTTCATATTCCAACTTGAAGATCTGAATAAAGTGATTGGGCCACGTGGTCCATTCTGGGGGCGCCACGTGGCCCCGCCCTCCTTGCTTCAGCCGCCTGCGTCCTCAGCCGTTGGATCCTCCTCTGATCCAGCGGCTCAGATCTCTCCGCACCCGCTCTTATTCCTGGCCATCCAATCAGCCTCCATCTTCAATCCGCACTGCTCGTTCGCGCCTTAAGCTGAGCGCGCCACGTGGCGCATCATAGACCGCTTGATGGCGCCCCATATTTCCATCTCCGCCGTTATCTCCTAGGCCATTTTCTATCCCTTCGATCAATCTAGCATCCCATCTTAACCGTCCTTTAGCGCTTCCCTCTCGATCCGACACGTGGCACAACCGAGGCCCTTCGTTCGCATCGCCCAGATTCCATCCGCACCGCTAATTCACTTCCAAATATCCGCCGTTGGATCTCCAGATCCAACGGCTGACCATCTTCGTCTACCTCCGGATCCCCCTCTCTCTCCCACGATCTGACTCGCGCACCATTCTCCCCCTTCCCATTATCGCCAACACCTCTGACCTCCTCCTCTCGCCAACCACCTCCTGGTCTTCCCCCATCATCCCTCTACCTCGCGCATCACTCCACTACCCTTGGCTTTCCTCCAGTCGTCCCATAATCTCCTCGCAAACCACGATCTCCATCACCAGATCTCCCACGCCCATCTTTAAATACGCCGCCCCCTCCTCCGATCACCTTGTCCACCTTTACGTGGGAGGAGTCCCAGTCCTCCTCCGCCTCTCTGTGACAGAGAGAGGCGAGGGGATTGAGTGATGATGACCGCCCTCTCCGGTGTCGACCCTCCGCCGTTAGCGGTGGTGTTGCCGCGCCCTTCAGCCCGCTCGAGCTGCGTCGACCGGCTGGCGACGTCCAGCGAAGACCCGAGGCTCGATTCGAGCCCCAACCAAGCCTCCGCTTCGCCTCCGACCAGGTAAATCTCTCTTCTTCCTTCTTTGCCTTTTTATCTACTTTCTTCGATTTAATCTAGCTTCCCCTGCCATTTTCACCTTCCATCAACCTCATCTTCAGCTTTGCCGTTCATCCCCCTTTCTCGCACCTTATTCCTATCACATTATCCTTCCTCCCGATTCTCAGCCACCTCCGACCCATCTCCTTTACCATTCACGGCGGAGGAGCTCAGAGCTCTCACGTTCTCCGCTCGCCGAGCTCCCATGCCACTCACGCACACACCGCTTTTCTTCGGTTTGGCATTACTAACAACACAGGTGCTCGAGATTTCAATGGACGGAGGTCTCGCCGGAGGACTTTGGCCGGACCTCATTTCCATCACCGGAGCGACGATACGAAGGATTGGGCCTCACAGCGCCTCACCCGAACTCCCAGCTTCATCGACCTTCTCTCAGGAGCCTCGGGCAAGCTCCACCTTGCTCATGATGGAGCGGCGGAGGAGGAGCTCCTCCGCCGGAGCTCCAATCCCGCCGCCAGCTGCGAATGGAGGAGAAGGAACAGTGGCTGTTGGATGATCTTTTCTCGGCGATCATCCAACGACCCAGATGAAGCCACGCCATCGATTCTATCGACCGTTGGATCCTCAAGATCCAATGGTTCTTATGCTGCCACGCTGACATTTCAGGATTGCACAACAACCGCCCGATCGTCACGATCGGATGGACTCCAGCCGGCCACATGTCGGGTCCATAGCCTCTCCGAGCTCAGCGTCCGAGCCTTTAGGCTCGGATACTCCCGAGCCAGCTACCGAACCTGCATCAGCCCGAGCCTGACGTACGAGCCGAGCCGAAGCAGCAGCCGACCCTCTGCTGAGTCCGAGCCTACCTCCAAGCCTGGAAGGCACGTGCTGGGCACGTGCGCGTTTGGGAAATTTGCAGAGATGCCCATGAAGTTCTTCAATATTGCAAAAAGGTCCCCACGCGTTTGGTTTATTTACAGGAAGGACTCGCTCTTTATTTTTATTACGTTTTAGTCCCTCGCAGGGACCTGTTTGTAGTTATCCTTTCATGTTTTCTTTCAGTTATGCCCTTACTTTCTTTTATGCATATCTTGAGCATCATGTGTCCGATTTAGTTGATTTCAGTTCCATTTCGAAGCTTGTTTGATGTACTTTCTAATGGCATGTTTAATTCTCAATTCTGGATACATGGATTCTGATGTATTATTTTATTTGCCATGTGCCTCTTAAATATTTAACTTGTGCCTATTCTAGTTGTGTTCATCAAGCCTGATTATTAATTGAACTTGAAATTGGCTCATATTAAATGTTGCTCATCATTTTTACTTAGGGCATATTTCCATTGCATCACATGGCATTTATTTGCATGATAAAAATTGATAAAAAATGCATGTTTACTTTATTTTAATGCATTATTGTGTCGTGTCTGTATAATTTGACCTATATATGCTTCAACTCATCAGTTAATTAGATGGACTAAAATCCGAATAATTCGAGAAAGGCTCGTGTCCCTGAGTTCGACCTTGGTTTCTTGCCAAGTAAAAAAATAAATTATGATCATCACATTTTGATCTATCATAGACATGTTTAAATGAGATGATCTTTTTGATGAGACCGAATTGGCCCGACTGCTACGACAATTCCAAGTGCTAATTCTGCACTCTTAAAGGGCCGATTTTGCGGCTCGCCAAATGGCACCGTTGCCGGGGACACGGCTCATTTCTTTTATTTTTCGATTTCTGTTTATTTAATTCAGTGATCATTTTATAGGTCGTCTTATTTACTTACTTTGCATTATAAAAATTTTATTTTTTATTTGATCTCTAATCGTTGTTTCTCTGGCAGGGCCCTTGATCAATCAAGGAGGCGAGGAGCTAGTGTCTCTCGCTGAGAGGAACCGCAGGAGCATGCTTGGAGCCTATAAGAAAGAAAAGAAAAAAAATGTATCGCATTTTATTTTGCTTATAATATTTCGTCTTTCATAGCGGTCTTCGATCGAAGACTCACGAATGTAATCGAACGATCGTGGTTGTGTGGGGATCTTCCCCACTTGAGTGTCGACTTAGGACCCGGCACACGGCTCTTTGAGCGGTTTTCATTTTTATCTTTTACGTGCTTGCTCGTAGGTAGGACACAATTTAAATTTAGACGTACATAATCTCGCCTCAATTAGCCAAATTTAATGAAATCATTTGCCGCTAATAGATGCATGATTAGGTGCGGCTTTTATCGACTTGCATACATATTGATTTCGGTTTTCAAAACAGCCCAAGTTTTCACGTGTTTTTCGTCAAATCACTGCATATTTTGTCACTTAGCATAGATCGCGGTTTTTATCGAATACACGGTTTTTCTCAGTTTCTTTTTCCTAGCTTGATCACCTAGGATTAATGGAAAATGGGAATGAACGGTAGACGATGATTGCTTGATTTTGTGCTAACCTTAATTCAGTGATAACTTAAAATAAAATTGGGACTGTTAATTGCAAGTAAACCAAAAAAATGGAGTAAAATTCGGTTTTGGGAGAGCAACACCCTCGGTTACGCATTGGTTTTCACTTCACATTTTCCCCGCGTAAAAATCTAATGTTTTATCACCAATAAAACCGACAAGATAATCAGCCAACTTCGGTTGGTTTCATGAGTGAGTTGGTGAATTTAAGGGTCTTGCTTGCTTGATTGAGCCTTGTTTGCTCCGATACACACCCCAAAATCCTAGTCTCTCCATTTCATCTCCGAAGATTCATCCGCTCATTTGTAAATCCATCCTTCTTCTTCGTTCCCCTTGGGACCCTCCCAGCCTCCAATTCCATCTTTATATTTAGGCTGATCTCAGCCTAAGTATGGGGGGGCCCGAGTCCCTGTGATTTCTCTACTTATCTTTCCTTTCCTTTATACTTAGGTTATTTCTAACCTAAGTATAGGGGGAGCCCCTCTTAGATCCCATATATTTCTCTATACTTAAATGGAACTATGGACTCATATCATCTAGTGCTATGAGGACATAGCAAAGTTTAAGGATAGGGGGTATACCGTATATACCATATACTTACTTTAGATATATCAAAGTCAAATATCAAAGAGCTTCCACCAAAGGCGAGCGCTCCCAAACTTTTCAAAGAGTCTACTTGGACCACTGCTATTAGGACCAGGAGTCGGGCTTGAACCAAAAAAGGGCTCTGCATCGTAGATGCTACAAGTCTGGGTGTCGAAGGTACGATAGGTATTCAAAAGAGACACACCCCGGTGTATTCCCAGGAAAACAAGTGCAGACGGCTCCAACTTCTCTTGACGAACGCACTGATCAACACCAAAAAAATGTGTTGCGTAAAAGGCACTAGAGAGAATCCTTGTTCCAATGAGAGGGAGAGAAGAAATGACCCAATCCCATGCCCTCCATGACTGGCCTGCCATCTACATTTTCTAAGTCTGACAACTAAAGAGACGGTAGACTGAATGCAAGATTGGATTTATTCCCTAGTGTTGAGGATTGGGTCCTTAGGAGAATTTCTCGGACTGAGACGTTGGGTGAAGATTTGACTCTACTCTCGAAATTGCAGTCAACACTAAAATTCATATCCTTTAGTTTATATGTACATCAGAGAGAGTCTAGAGAATTAGAGGAATTGGGTACCTCTTGATTAAGGCTGGGTTGAATTCAAGAATTTTGGATCTCTAATATTGAGTCGACTTGAGCAGATTGGATCCTGTATTCACATGCACAAGGGGGTTAATCCAACTTAGTCATTCTTTTTGATGCTCGAGGACGAGCATGGTTTAAGTATCGGGGGGTGATGAAACTTGATTTCATCATCATAATTTCCCATTATTAACCCCCTTGCTTAAGCTTAGTGTCAATAAAACCCAGTTAATGTCCTATAATTATCAGAGTCTTGAATAAATTAAAAACCACAAAAAAAATCACAAAATTAAAAGCCATGGTATTTTTAGACTTAAAAATACCCTCAAAAATATTTTGTGGCTTCAGTTGATCTCATCTTCAGTTTTGGTCAGCATGAAACTTGTAGATCTCATCAAGATCTACAACTTTCATGTTTTGAGTTTTCTCAAATTCGGCCATCTTGCCCTTCATATTCCAACTTGAAAGTCTGAATAAAGTGATTGGGCCACGTGGCCCATTCTGGGGGCGCCACGTGGCCCCGCCCTCCTTGCTTCAGCCGCCCGCGTCCTCAGCCGTTGGATCCTCCTCTGATCCAGCGACTCAGATCTCTCCGCACCCGCTCTTATTCCTGGCCATCCGATCAGCCTCCATCTTCAATCCGCACCGCTCGTTCGCGCCTTAAGCTGAGCGTGCCACGTGGCGCATCATAGACCGCTTGATGGCGCCCCATATTTCCATCTCCGCCGTTATCTCCTGGGCCATTTTCTATCCCTTCGATCATTCTAGCGTCCCATCTTAGCCGTCCTTTGCGCTTCCATCTCGATCCGACACGTGGCACAACCGATGCCCTTCGTTCGCATCGCCCAGATTCCATCCGCACCGCTCATTCGCGCCCAAATATCCGCCGTTGGATCTCCAGATCCAACGACTGACCATCTTCGTCTACCTCCGGATCCCCCTCTCTCTCCCACGATCTGACTTGCGCACCATTCTCCCCCTTCCCATTATCGCCAACACCTCTGACCTCTTCCCCTCTCGCCAACCACCTCCTGGTCTTCCCCCACCATCCCTCTACCTCGCGCATCACTCCACTACCCTTGGCTTTCCTCCAGTCGTCCCATAATCTCCTCGCAAACCACGATCTCCATCACCAGATCTCCGACGCCCATCTTTAAATACGCCGCCCCCTCCTCCGATCACCTTGTCCACCTTTACGTGGGAGGAGGCCCAACCCTCCTCCGCCTCTCTGTGACAGAGAGAGGTGAGGGGATTGAGCGATGACGACCGCCCTCTCCGGTGTCGACCCTCCACCGTTAGCGGCGGTGCTGCGGTGCCCTTCAGCCCGCTCGAGCTGCGTAGACCGGCTGGCGACGTCCAGCGAAGACCCGAGGCTCGATTCGAGCCCCAGCCCAAGCCTCCGCTTCGCCTCCGACCAGGTAAATCTCTCTTCTTCCTTCTTTGCCTTTTTATCTACTTTCTTCGATTTAATCTAGCTTCCCCTGCCATTTTCACCTTCCATCAACCTCATCTTCAGCTTTGCCATTCATCCCCCTTTCTCGCACCTTACTCCTATCACATTATCCATCCTCCAGATTCTCAGCCACCTCCGACCCATCTCCTCTGCCATTCACGGCGGAGGAGCTCAGAGCTCTCACGTTCTCCGCTCGCCGAGCTCCATGCCACTCACGCACACACCGCTTTTCTTCGGTTTGGCATTGCTAACAACACAAGTGTTCGAGATTTCAATGGACGGAGGTCTCACCAGAGGACTTTGGCCGGACCTCATTTCCATCACCGGAGCGACGATACGAAGGATTGGGCCTCGCAGCGCCTCACCCGAACTCCCAGCTTCACCGACCTTCTTTCAGGAGCCTCGGGCAAGCTCCACCTTGCTCATGATGGAGCGGCGGAGGAGGAGCTCCTCCGCCGGAGCTTCAATCCCACCGCCAGCTGCCAATGGAGGAGAAGGAACAGTGGCCGTTGGATGATCTTTTCTCGGCGATCATCCAACGGCCCAGATGAAGCTACGCCATCGATTCTATCGACCGTTGGATCCTCAAGATCCAATGGTTCTTATGCTGCCACGCTGACATTTCAGGATTGCACAACAACCACCCGATCGTCACGATCGAATGGACTCTAGCCGACCACGTGTCGGGTCCATAGCCTCTCCGAGCTCATCGTCCGAGCCTTTAGGCTGGGATACTCCCGAGCCAGCTACCGAACCTGCATCAGCCCGAGCCTGACGTACGAGCCGAGCCGAAGCAGCAACCGACCCTCTGCTGAGTCCGAGCCTACCTCCAAGCCTGGAAGGCCCGTGCCGTGCGCGTCTGGGAAATTTGCAGAGATGCCCACAAAGTTCTTCAATATTGCAAAAAGGTCCCCGCGCGTTTGGTTTATTTACAGGGAAGGACTCGCTCTTTATTTTTATTACGTTTTAGTCCCTCGCAGGGACCTGTCTGTAGTTATCCTTTCATGTTTTCTTTCAGTTATGCCCTTGCTTTCTTTTATGCATATCTTGAGCATCATGTGCCCGATTTAGTTGATTTCAGTTCCATTTCGAAGCTTGTTTGATGTACTTTCTAATGGCATGTTTAATTCTCAGTTCTGGATACATGGATTCTGATGTATTATTTTATTTGCCATGTGCCTCTTAAATTTTTAACTTGTGCCTATTCTAGTTGTGTTCATCAAGCCTGATCGTTAATTGAACTTGAAATTGGCTCATATTAAATGTTGCTCATCATTTTTACTTAGGGCATATTTCCATTGCATCACATGGCATTTATTTGCATGAAAAAAATTGATAAAAAAATGCATGTTTACTTTATTTTAATGCATTATTGTGTCGTGTCTGTATAATTTGACCTATATATGCTTCAACTCATCACTTAATTAGATGGACTAAAATCCGAATAATTCCAGAAAGGCTCGTATCCCTGAGTTCGACCTTGGTTTCTTGCCAAGTAAAAAAAATAAATTATGATCATCTCATTTTGATCTATCATAGACATGTTTAAATGAGATGATCTTTTTGATGAGCCCGAATTGGCCCGACTGCTACGACAATTCCAAGTGCTAGATCTGCACTCTTAAAGGGCAGATTTTGCGGCTGGCTAAATGGTGCCGTTGCCGGGGACACAACTCATTTCTTTTATTTTTGGATTTCTGTTTATTTAATTCAGTAATCATTTTATAGGTCATCTTGTTTACTTACTTTGCATTATAAAAATTTTCTTTTTTATTTGATCTCTAATCGTTGTTTCTGTGGCAGGGCCCTTGATCAATCAAGGAGGCGAGGAGCTAGTGTCTCTCGCTGAGAGGAACCGCAGGAGCGTGCTTGGAGCCTATAAGAAAGAAAAGAAAAAAATGTGTCGCATTTTATTTTTGCTTATAATAATTCATCTTTTATAGCGGTCTTCGATCGAAGACTCGCGAATGTAATCGAACGATCGTGGTTGTGTGGGGATCGTCCCCACTTGAGTGTCGACTTAGGACCAGGCACGCGACTCTTTGAGCGGTTTTCATTTTTATCTTTTACGTGCTTGCTTGTAGGTAGGACACACTTTAAATTTAGACACACATAATCTCGCCTCAATTAGCCAAATTTAATGAAATCATTCACCGCTAATAGATGCATGATTAGGTGCGGCTTTTATCGACTTGCATACATATTGATTTCGGTTTTCAAAACAGCCCAAGTTTTCACGTGTTTTTCGTCAAATCACTGCATATTTTCTCGCTTAGCATAGATCGCGGTTTTTATCGAATACATGGTTTTTCTCGGTTTCTTTTTCCTAGCTTGATCACCTAGGATTAATGGAAAATGGGAATGAACGGTAGACGATAATTGCTTGATTTTGTGCTAACCTTAATTCAGTTATAATTTAAAATAAAATTGGGACTGTTAATTGCAAGTCAACCAAAAAAAATGGAGTAAAACTCGGTTTTGGGAGAGCAACACCCTCGGTTACGCATTGGTTTTCACTTCACATTTTCCCCGCGTAAAAATCTAATGTTTTATCACCAATAAAACCGACAAGATAATCAACCAACTTCGGTTGGTTTCATGTGTGAGTTGGTGAATTTAAGGGTCTTGCTTGCTTGATTGAGCCTTGTTTGCTCCGATACACACCCCAAAACCTTAGTCTCTCCATTTCATCTCCGAAGATTCATCCGCTCATTTGTAAATCCATCCTTCTTCTTCGTTCCCCTTGGGACCCTCCCAGCCTCCAATTCCATCTTTATATTTAGGCTAATCTCAGCCTAAGTATGGGGGGGGGGCCCGAGTCCCTGTGATTTCTATACTTATCTTTCCTTTCCTTTATACTTAGGTTATTTCTAAACTAAGTATAGGGGGAGCCCCTCTTAGATCCCGTATATTTCTCTATACTTAAATGGAACTATGGACTCGTATCATCTAGTGCTATGAGGACATAACAAAGTTTAAGGATAGGGGGTATACCGTATATACCGTATACTTACTTTAGCTATATCAAAGTCAAATATCAAAGAGCTTCCACCAAAGGCGAGCGCTCCCAAACTTTTCAAAGTGTCTACTTGGACCACCGCTATTAGGACCAGGAGTCGGGCTTGCACCAAAAAAGGGCTCTGCGTCGTAAATGCTACAAGTCTGGGCGTCGAAGGTACAATAGGTACTCAAAAGAGACACACCCCGGTGTATTCCCAGGAAAACAAGTGCAGACGGCTCCAACTTCTCTTGACGGACGCACTGATCAACACCAAAAAAATGTGTTGCGTAAAAGGCACTACAGAGAATCCTTGTTCCAATGAGAGGGAGAGAAGAAATGACACAATCCCATGCCCTCCATGACTGGCCTTCCATCTACATTTTCTAAGTCTGACAACTAAAGAGACGGTAGACTGAATGCAAGATTGGATTTATTCCCTAGTGTTGAGGATTGGGTCCTTAGGAGAATTTCTCGAACTGAGACGTTGGGTGAAGATTTGACTCTACTCTCGAAATTGCAGTCAACACTAAAATTCATATCCTTTAGTTTATACGTACATCAGAGAGAGTCTAGAGAATTAGAGGAATTGGGTACCTCTTGATTAAGGCTGGGTTGAATTCAAGAATTTTGGATCTCTAATATTGAGTCGACTTGAGCAGATTGGATCCTGTATTCACATGCACAAGGGGGTTAATCCAACTTAGTCATTCTTTTTGATGCTCGAGGACGAGCATGGTTTAAGTATAGGGGGGTGATGAAACTCGATTTCATCATCATATTTTCCCATTATTAACCCCCTTGCTTAAGCTTAGTGTCAATAAAACCCAGTTAATGTCCTATAATTATCAGAGTCTCGAATAAATTAAAAACCGCAAAAAAAATCACAAAATTAAAAGCCATGGTATTTTTAGACTTAAAAATACCCTCAAAAATATTTTGTGGCTTCAGTTGATATCATCTCTAGTTTTGGTCAGCATGAAACTTATAGATCTCATCAAGATCTACAACTTTCATGTTTTGAGTTTTCTCAAATTCGGCCATCTTGCCCTTCATATTCTAACTTGAAGATATGAATAAAGTGATTGGGCCACGTGGCCCATTCTGGGGGCGCCACGTGGCCCCTCCCTCCTTGCTTTAGCCGCCCGCGTCCTCAGCCGTTGGATCCTCCTCTGATCCAGCGGCTCAGATCTCTCCGCACCCGCTCTTATTCCTGGCCATCCGATCAGCCTCCATCTTCAATCCGCACCGCTCGTTCGCGCCTTAAGCTGAGCGCGCCACGTGGCACATCATAGACCGCTTGATGGCGCCCCATATTTCCATCTCCGCCGTTATCTCCTGGGCCATTTTCTATCCCTTCGATCAATCTAGCGTCCCATCTTAGTCGTCCTTTAGCGCTTCCATCTCGATCCGACACGTGGCACAACCGATGCCCTTCGTTCGCATCGCCCAGATTCCATCCACGCCGCTCATTCGCGCCCAAATATCTGCCGTTGGATCTCCAGATCCAACGGCTGACCATCTTCTTCTACCTCCGGATCCCCCTCTCTCTCCCACGATCTGACTTGCGCACCATTCTCCCCCTTCCCATTATCACCAACACCTCTGACCTCTTCTCCTCTCTCCAACCACCTCCTGGTCTTCCCCCATCATCCCTCTACCTCGCGCATCACTCCACTACCCTTGGCTTTCCTCCAGTCGTCCCATAATCTCCTCGCAAACCACGATCTCCATCACCAGATCTCCGACGCCCATCTTTAAATACGCCGCCCCCCTCCTCCGATCACCTTGTCCACCTTTACGTGGGAGGAGGCCCAGCCCTCCTCCTCCTCTCTGTGACAGAGAGAGGCGAGGGGATTGAGCGATGACGACTGCCCTCTTCGGCGTCGACCCTCCGCCGTTAGCGGCGGTGCTGCGGCACCCTTCAGCCCGCTCGAGCTGCGTTGACCGGCTGGCGACGTCCAGCGAAGACCCGGGGCTCGATTCGAGCCCCAGCCCAAGCCTCCGCTTCGCCTCCGACCAGGTAAATCTCTCTTCTTCCTTCTTTGCCTTTTTATCTACTTTCTTTGATTTAATCTAGCTTCCCTTGCTATTTTCACCTTCCATCAACCTCATCTTCAGCTTTGCCGTTCATCTCCTTTTCTCGCACCTTATTCCGATCACCTTCTCCTTCCTCCAGATTCTAAGCCACCTCCGACCCATCTCCTCAGCCATTCACGGTGGAGGAGCTCAGTGCTCTCACATTCTCCGCTCGCCGAGCTCCCATGCCACTCACGCACATACCGCTTTTCTTCGATTTGGCATTACTAACAACACAGGTGTTCGAGATTTCAATGGACGGAGGTCTCGCCGGTGGACTTTGGCTGGACCTCATTTCCATCACCGGAGCGACGATACGAAGGATTGGGCCTCGCAGCGCCTCACCCGAACTCCCAGCTTCATCGACCTTCTCTCAGGAGCCTCGGGCGAGCTCCACCTTGCTCATGATGGAGCGGCATAGGAGGAGCTCCTTCGCCGGAGCTCCAATCCCGCCGCCAGCTGCGAATGGAGGAGAAGGAACAGTGGCCGTTGGATGATCTTTTCTCGGCGATCATCCAACGGCCCAGATGAAGCCACGCCATCGATTCTATCGACCGTTGGATCTTCAAGATCCAACGGTTCTTATGCTGCCACGTTGACATTTTAGGATTGCACAACAGCCGCCCGATCGTCACGATCGGATGGACTCCAGCCGGCCACGTGTCGGGTCCATAGCCTCTCCGAGCTCAGCTTCAGAGCCTTTAGGCTTGTATACTCCCGAGCCAGCTCCCGAACCTGCATTAGCCCGAGCCTGACGTACGAGCCGAGCCGAAGCAGCAGCCGACCCTCTGCTGAGTCCGAGCCTACCTCCAAGCCTGGAAGGCACGTGCTGGGCACGTGCGCCTGGGAAATTTGCAGAGATGCCCACAAAGTTCTTCAATATTGCAAAAAGGTCCCTGCGCGCTTGGTTTATTTATAGGGAAGGACTCGCTCTTTATTTTTATTACGTTTTAGTCCCTCACAGGGACCTGTTTGTAGTTATCCTTTCATGTTTTCTTTCTGTTATGCCCTTGCTTTCTTTTATGCATATCTTGAGCATCATGTGTCCGATTTAGTTGATTTCAGTTCCATTTCGAAGTTTGTTTGATGTACTTTCTAATGGCATGTTTAATTCTCAGTTCTGGATACATGGATTCTGATGTATTATTTTATTTGCCATGTGCCTCTTAAATCTTTAACTTGTGCCTATTCTAGTTGTGTTCATCAAGCCTGATTGTTAATTGAACTTGAAATTGACTCATATTAAATGTTGCTCATCATTTTTACTTAGGGCATATTTCCATTGCGTCACATGGCATTTATTTGCATGATAAAAATTGATAAAAAATGCATGTTTACTTTATTTTAATGCATTATTGTGTCGTGTCTGTATAATTTGACCTATATATGCTTCAACTCATCACTTAATTAGATGGACTAAAATCCGAATAATTCGAGAAAGGCTCGTGTCCCTGAGTTCGACCTTGGTTTCTTGCCAAGTAAAAAAATAAATTGTGATCATCTCATTTTGATCTATCATAGACATGTTTAAATGAGATGATCTTTTTGATGAGCCCGAATTGGCCCGACTGCTACGACAATTCCAAGTGCTAATTCTGCACTCTTAAAGGGCCGATTTTGCGGCTCGCCAAATGGCGCCGTTGCCGGGGACACGGCTCATTTCTTTTATTTTTGGATTTCTGTTTATTTAATTCAGTGATCATTTTATAGGTCATCTTGTTTACTTACTTTGCATTATAAAAATTTTCTTTTTTATTTGATCTCTAATCGTTGTTTCTGTGGCAGGGCCCTTGATCAATCAAGGAGGCAAGGAGCTGGTGTCTCTCGCTGAGAGGAACCGCATGAGCATGCTTGGAGCCTATAAGAAAGAAAAGAAAAAAATTTGTCGCATTTTATTTTTGCTTATAATAATTCGTCTTTTACAGCGGTCTTCGATCGAAGACTCGCGAATGTAATCGAACGATCGTGGTTGTGTGGGGATCGTCCCCACTTGAGTGTCGACTTAGGACCAGGCACGCGGCTCTTTGAGCGGATTTCATTTTTATCTTTTACGTGCTTGCTCGTAGGTAGGACACACTTTAAATTTAGACGCACATAATCTCGCCTCAATTAGCCAAATTTAATGAAATCATTCACCGCTAATAGACGCATGATTAGGTGCGGTTTTTATCGACTTGCATACATATTGATTTCGGTTTTCGAAACAGCCCAAGTTTTCACGTGTTTTTCATCAAATCACTGCATATTTTCTCGCTTAGCATAGATCACGGTTTTTATCGAATACGCGGTTTTTCTCGGTTTCTTTTTCTTAGCTTGATCACCTAGGATTAATGGAAAATGGGAAGGAACGGTAGACGATGATTGCTTGATTTTGTGCTAACCTTAATTCAGTGATAACTTAAAATAAAATTGGGACTGTTAATTGCAAGTCAACCAAAAAAAATGGAGTAAAATTCAGTTTTGGGAGAGCAACACCCTCGGTTATGCATTGGTTTTCACTTCACATTTTCCCCGCGTAAAAATCTAATGTTTTATCACCAATAAAACCGACAAGATAATCAAGCAACTTCGGTTGGTTTCATGTGTGAGTTGGTGAATTTAAGGGTCTTGCTTGCTTGATTGAGCCTTGTTTGCTCCGATACACACCCCAAAACCTTAATCTCTCAATTTCATCTCCGAAGATTCATCCGCTCATTTGTAAATCCATCCTTCTTCTTCGTTCCCCTTGGGACCCTCCCAGCCTCCAATTCCATCTTTATATTTAGGCTGATCTCAGCCTAAGTATAGGGGGACCCGAGTCCCTGTGATTTCTCTACTTATCTTTCGTTGCCTTTATACTTAGGTTATTTCTAACCTAAGTATAGGGGGATCCCCTCTTAGATCCCGTATATTTCTCTATACTTAAATGGAACTATGGACTCGTATCATCTAGTGCTATGAGGACATAACAAAGTTTAAGGATAGGGGGTATACCGTATATACCGTATACTTACTTTAGCTATATCATAGTCAAATATCAAAGAGCTTCCACCAAAGACGAGCGCTCCCAAACTTTTCAAAGTATCCACTTGGACCACCACTATTAGGACCAGGAGTCGGGCTTGCACCAAAAAAGGGCTTTGCATCGTAAATACTACAAGTCTGGGTGTCGAAGGTACGATAGGTACTCAAAAGAGACACACCCCAGTGTGTTCCCAGGAAAACAAGTGCAGACGGCTCCAACTTCTCTTGACGGACGCACTGATCAACACCAAAAAAATGTGTTGCGTAAAAGGCACTAGAGAGAATCCTTGTTCCAATGAGAGGGAGAGAAGAAATGACACAATTCCATGCCCTCCATGACTGGCCTGCCATCTACATTTTCTAAGTCTGACAACTTAAGAGACGGTAGACTGAATGCAAGATTGGATTTATTCCCTAGTGTTGAGGATTGGGTCCTTAGGAGAATTTCTCTGACTGAGACGTTGGGGGAAGATTTGACTCTACTCTCGAAATTGCAGTCAACACTAAAATTCATATCCTTTAGTTTATATGTACATCAGAGAGAGTCTAGAGAATTAGAGGAATTGGGTACCTCTTGATTAAGGCTGGGTTGAATTCAAGAATTTTGGATCTCTAATATTGAGTCGACTTGAGCAGATTGGATCCTGTATTCACATGCACAAGGGGGTTAATCCAACTTAGTCATTCTTTTTGATGCTCGAGGACGAGCATGGTTTAAGTATAGGGGGGTGATGAAACTCGATTTCATCATCATAATTTCCCATTATTAACCCCCTTGCTTAATCTTAGTGTCAATAAAGCCCAGTTAATGTCCTATAATTATCAGAGTCTCGAATAAATAAAAAACCACAAAAAAATCACAAAATTAAAAGCCATGGTATTTTTAGACTTAAAAATACCCTCAAAAATATTTTGTGGCTTCAATTGATCTCATCTCTAGTTTTGGCCAACATGAAACTTGTAGATCTCATCAAGATCTACAACTTTCATGTTTTGAGTTTTCTCAAATTCGGCCATCTTGCCCTTCATATTCCAACTTGAAGATCTGAATAAAGTGATTGGGCCACGTGGCCCATTCTTGGGGCGCCACGACCCCGCCCTCCTTGCTTCAGCCGCCCGCGTCCTCAGCCGTTGGATCCTCCTCTGATCCAACGGCTCAGATCTCTCCGCACTGCTCTTATTCCTGGCCATCCGATCAGCCTCCATCTTCAATCCGCACCGCTCGTTCGCGCCTTAAGCTGCGTGCGCCACGTGGCGCATCATAGACCGCTTGATGGTGCCCCAGATTTCCATCTCCGCCGTTATCTCCTGGGCCATTTTCTATCCCTTCGATCAATCTAGCATCCCATCTTAGCTGTCCTTTAGCGCTTCCCTCTCTATCTGACACGTGGCACAACCGATGCCCTTCGTTCGCATCGCCCAGATTCCATCCGCGCCGCTCATTTGCGCCCAAATATCCGCCGTTGGATCTCCGACCATCTTCGTCTACCTCCGGATCCCCCTCTCTCTCCCACGATCTGACTTGCGCACCATTCTCCCCCTTCCCATTATCGCCAACACCTCTGACCTCTTCTCCTCTCACCAACCACCTTCTGATCTTCCCCCATCATCCCTCTACCTCGCGCATCACTCCACTACCCTTGGCTTTCCTCCAGTCGTCCCATAATCTCCTCGCAAACCACGATCTCCATCACCAGATCTCTGACGCCCATCTTTAAATACGCTGCCCCCTCCTCCGATCAACTTGTCCACCTTTACGTGGGAGGAAGCCCAGCCCTCCTCCGCCTCTCTGTGACATAGAGAGGCGAGGGGATTGAGCGATGACGACCACCCTCTCCGGTGTCGACCCTCCGCCGTTAGCGGCGGTGCTGCGGCGTCCTTCAGCCCGCTCGAGCTGCGTCGACCGGCTGACGACGTCCAGCGAAGACCCGGGGCTCGATTCGAGCCCCAGCCCAAGCCTCCGCTTTGCCTCCGACCAGGTAAATCTCTCTTCTTCCTTCTTTGCCTTTTTATCTACTTTCTTCGATTTAATCTAGCTTCCCCTGCCATTTTCACCTTCCATCAACCTCATCTTCAGCTTTGCCATTCATCCCCCTTTCTCGCACCTTATTCCGATCACCTTCTCCTTCCTCCAGATTCTCAGCCACCTTCGACCCATCTCCTCTGCCATTCACGGCGGAGGAGCTCAGAGCTCTCACGTTCTCCGCTCGCCGAGCTCCCATGCCACTCACGCACACACCGCTTTTCTTCGGTTTGGCATTACTAACAACACAGGTGTTCGAGATTTCAATGGACGGAGGTCTCACCGGAGGACTTTGGCCGGACCTCATTTCCATCACCGGAGCGATGATACGAAGGATTGGGCCTCGCAGCGCCTCACCCGAACTCCCAGCTTCATCGACCTTCTCTCAGGATCCTCGGGCGAGCTCCACTTTGCTCATGATGGAGCGGCGGAGGAGGAGCTCCTTCGCCGGAGCTCCAATCCCGCTGCCAACTGCGAATGGAGGAGAAGGAACAGTGGCCGTTGGATGATCTTTTCTCGGCGATCATCCAACGACCCAGATGAAGCAACGCCATCGATTCCATCGACCGTTGGATCCTCAAGATCCAATGGTTCTTATGCTGCCACGCCGACATTTCAGGATTGCACAACAGCCACCCGATTGTCACGATTGGATGGACTCCAGCCGGCCACGTGTCGGGTCCATAGCCTCTCCGAGCTCAGCGTCCGAGCCTTTAGGCTTGGATACTCCCGAGCCAGCTACCAAACCTGCATCAGCCCGAGCCTGACGTACGAGCCGAGCCGAAGCAGCAGCCAACCCTCTGCTGAGTCCGAGCCTACCTCCAAGCCTGGAAGGCACGTGCTGGGCACGTGCGCGTTTGGGAAATTTGCAGAGATGCCCACGAAGTTCTTCAATATTGCAAAAAGGTCCCCGCGCGTTTGGTTTATTTACAGGGAAGGACTCGCTCTTTATTTTTATTACGTTTTAGTCCCTCGCAGGGACCTGTTTGTAGTTATCCTTTCATGTTTTCTTTCAGTTATGCCCTTGCTTTCTTTTATGCATATCTTGAGCATCATGTGTCCGATTTAGTTGATTTCAGTTCCATTTCGAAGCTTGATTGATGTACTTTCTAATGGCATGTCTAATTCTCAGTTCTGGATACATGGATTCTGATGTATTATTTTATTTGCCATGTGCCTCTTAAATCTTTAACATGTGCCTATTCTAGTTGTGTTCATCAAGCCTGATTGTTAATTGAACTTGAAATTGGCTCATGTTGCTCATCATTTTTACTTAGGGCATATTTCCATTGCATCACATGACATTTATTTGCATGATAAAAATTGAAAAAAATGCATGTTTACTTTATTTTAATGCATTATTGTGTCGTGTCTGTATACTTTGACCTATATATGCTTCAACTCATCAGTTAATTAGACGGACTAAAATCTGAATAATTCGAGAAAGGCTCGTGTCCCTGAGTTCGACCTTGGTTTCTTGCCAAGTAAAAAAATAAATTATGATCATCTCATTTTGATCTATCATACTCATGTTTAAATGAGATGATCTTTTTCATGAGCCCGAATTGGCCGACTGCTACGACAATTCCAAGTGCTAATTCTGCACTCTTAAAGGGCCGATTTTGCGGCTCGCCAATATGTACCGATAAAGGGTATAGAAGGAAACTCGTAATTTTGTACTTCATAAAATTACTTAAAAATCATAATAAAATACCATATAAAATAATAATTTTTTTTATTAAATAAACTAAAATTAAATAAATCATTTACTAATTTAATTTGATTTTACAAAACTTTTTCCCAGGGTTTTTTCCTGGTTGGTCCACGTGGACCCACCAGGAGGGTCCGAGAGTTGATTGGCGGGTCAACTCTCTGACCCGCCCGATGTGGCTCTGACAACCGTGGTTTTTCCCTCGATTCTCCCATTTTTTGGAGCTCGATCCTTTCACTATTTCATGTCACGCTCTTCTTGACTTTTCATCCTCTATGATCGAGGATACACACCCATGTATATCCTCGGGCCATGGATCAACGATTTGACCGCTACGCCTCAATCTTCACGCCCATTCGTCAACACCTCAAAACCACCCCTCAACCTTTGATTCGAATTTCGAACCCCATTTTTTGTCCCGTTTCCTCCACCTTCCTTGCTCCATAGCTCGCCGGAGGTGAAAACTCCGATTTGAGCCATCCTAGGCGGAGATCTGACGTGGATTGGGCGCATTCCGCCCACCTCCGATGACCCTTCCGTTGAGGTATTTTCAACCTCGGGCCCTGGCCCTTGAGGTGTTTATTTCCATAGTTTTTCTTTGCCTTTTTATTCACCGCAGTCCTAGGTGCATCCAACCATCTTTATCATTGATTTCCACCAATCGATTCGCCCAATCAATCTTCTCGCCGGAGCTACCTCCGGCCACCTCATACTCGTCGTTCGCCACCATTTCCACCTCCTTGCGGGGTCGGGGCAGTTTCCCCCGACTCCCTCACGCATTTCTTGCAGGACTTGGGCCATCATAGATAGCTGGGACTTGTTTTGGTGCACGGCGGAGGCTCCTGGAGCCATCCTACTCCGGCGACCTCGCGCGGGCTCCACGGCCATCACCGCGGAATTTTGGAGCTGCCAGAATACTCAGGATCATCGCAGGAACCTCGGGGACCATTTTGAAGCTTCACCGGGTGGCGGAGAAGGCTGATCGATGCGTGGGAAACTCGCCTCCCCGCGAGTTCATCCCAGTTCATCGAGGGGCCTTCGTAGCCGTCAAATCTTGAAGGACCCCCAGTACGCACTGCCGTCGTCGGATCAAAAGCCCCAGCACCGTTGGATCATCAGAGCAACGTCTAATCCTACCCGTCCACAATGAAGGGGTATCGCGCGACCTGCGCGCGACACGTGGCAAGTAAAGAGCCGGCAATCGTTGGATCGTGCGCCTGTGGGGGTATTTTGCACTCTCGCCCCCACACGTTTTTGTATTTACTAAATAGAACTTGAACTTTCATCTATCGCTTTATTACTTTGTAACATTTATACTTAGGCCCCTAAGCTTTCCGTTATTGCGTTTAGGTCCCTCGCCACGTCACCTTACGTGACCAGTACGCGTGAGGTGCGGGCATTTTGCAGGGGAATCCCTGGCCATTATACTATTTCATTTTGATCCAAGAACTTTCATATGCAGTGTAATAGTTTTAGGTAAATTACAGAGTAGACCCTAGGATTTTTGCATTTTACATCTAGGTCCTCCCCAGGCGCGTGCTAGTCACGCGTCCTGGTGGGTATTTTGCAGGTGTACCCCCGCGGGTTTGGTTATTTGTATTTGGTACATTAAAAGCAATATCCTGTATTATATTTTGTGTGAAACATGCACTTTGGCCCTTGGTTGTTTGCTTATTTGCACTTATGCCCTTGCTAGTAGTGTAGTTTCTTGATGTTGTCTTTATTTATTTAGAGCATC
Organism: Ottelia alismoides; assembly: GCA_037367405.1. Lineage (NCBI taxonomy): Eukaryota > Viridiplantae > Streptophyta > Magnoliopsida > Alismatales > Hydrocharitaceae > Ottelia > Ottelia alismoides. The sequence continues at coordinate 1,056,383 of JAZKJV010000862.1, read as the reverse complement.
ATTTTAACTCGAAAATTTCTCAAAAAAATACCATAGGCTCCTGTGTGCTTGCTCATTCACGATATATTTTTGTGTTACATTTTTATTGCATTTTCATATTTATTAAAAATAAAAAACATGCATTTTCAGCACTGTTTGCATTAGAAAATCCATTAAAATTGTAAAAACGTTTTGAAAAATTCAAAAAAAAAATTATATTTTGCGTGTTTCATCATCGTTTAGTGTCAGTCCAAAAATTATTAAAAATTTCAAAAGCAAAAACCTTAAAAATTAAAAAACCCTAAAAATCTTCATAAAAATCAAAAAAATCTTAGAAAAAGCCTAAAAATGCAAAGTCAAGTTCTGTAGATTCCCTATGTTATTGTCTTTATTTTAAAATTAATTTGGGAAAATTTTGCTATAATTTACTATTTTTCATTCCCATTTTAATTTCGGCCAGTAGTTAATTCATTGTTTTCTCTTGTTTTGACTTTTAAAAATACCAAAAACATTTAGAAAAATTCCCAAAAATAACAAAAGTAGTATAAAAATATAAAAAAACCAAAAAAAATTATTTCCTAATTTTTCAGAATTTTTCCTTATTTTATAAATATCTTATCACCTCTTTTCTTATATTCTTTATATATTCTATTTATAAAAACAAAAAAATATAAAAAGAAAATATAAAATCAGAAAATTAAAATAAAAATACAAAATTAAAATAAAAAAATTAAAAATAAAAAATTAAAAAATTAAAAACCCACAAAAATATTTGCATTTTGTAGACACACTGACCACATTCACATCTTTGCATTCTAGCTTGATCTATCCTGTCTTGCTCCCTGTGTTCGACCTCTACATACTTACACCTATACACCTTTTTATGTAGAGTTAATAATAAATTTTAACTCCACTTTTGCTTGTCATTGTTTGATTTGATTGTGGGTTAATTGTTGACTTTAGTTGGATTTCTGCGTGGTCGACATATCGACTGAGTTCCCGCCTTGTGTGGAATTTAAGACCACCGAAATTCGGTTAAATCAAATGGCACCGTTGTCGGGGAGCAATTGTGTTTAGATTATTGTTTGATTGTGATTATTTGTTTATGCCATTGCTTCCTTTATCTCTCATTTTTGATATCTATTTGTGAGCTTTCTAACCATTGCCTTTCTTGTCTTCTTGCGAGGGACCGCGGACCGAGGAGGATCACCTAGGTGATTCGATGCAGCCTTGGGAAGCGGAATCGGCTTTTCTAGCCCAAGCCGACAGGAGAGAGCAGGAGGAATGTGAGAGAGAGAATGTTATCTAGCTTTTATTTATTTTTGTGAGAGAGAGATTCATTTAAATTGTAATAATATAGGTACACTTGGACACTTCGAACACTCGGGCCTAATTTCCAGGTGTTTGTACACCTGGGGGCTCACCGTGGTTTTTATCGTGTTTTACAACGGTCAGTTTCCGGTATTGATTTATTTTTCCTTTCTTTTATGGATTGAGCCCTTAGATTTTTAGGCATTGCTTGATCGATTAGATTAGGTCCAAACACCCTAATAACCATTGCATGTACCTATAGTGCGTATTTCGACTTAGTTTAATTAAACAGTCGCCTCATCATCTTCAAGCCTACGTGCCGCGAGCCCACCCCATCAAACGCTACTCCTGAACTCGATGTGTCGAGAAGAGGAGGGGTGAGTCTAGACCGGACTCTTGGATTGAGGATTGGTGACCGACTTGTGGTTCTTCACGCTAGCAATTGCCTGCTTAGGACGATTTCCGTATGTATATCGGCATATAGACTAGGTTTATAAATTCCTGTTTTGCATCCCGCATGGAGAGAGATGGGAGTCACTATAAGTCTTCTATCTTTGCATTCATCATTTAGGCACTAAGGTGAGATTTCCATCTTAGTGCCACTTGCATTGGCTTTTCCGACTCTTCTCCCTCTGTTTTTGGATCAAATAGGAATCAAGAAAATACAAAATCGTTAGGCACTTGTATTGAATATACTCAAAACAAGTGATAACACCAAAAAAATTAAAAAAGGGACGGCTAAAGAAAACTTGACCTAAATAAAAATTGGTTAATTGGATTCATTGCTTGGGGAGAGTAACACCCTCACTTGTATTCAAGTTGCATGGGAAGGTCTCCTTCCAAGTGACAGAGCGGCTTTGTAAGGATTAGAGCCAAAAACCCAGTCTGTGGCTGCCTTGTATATCGCATGGATTTCTGAAGTATTGGCGCTTCTATCGTACGTAGACGAGTAGGGCTTGGTCACCATTGATGACTCTCTATTGTGTATAGCATCGACCTTGTCGAGCCTAGGCCACGCCTTCACGGGGGTGTCTGTCTCATCTTCTTGCATCCGAGTAGGTTCTTGCACGCTCACGGGTGATTCCGTTGCGAGCGAGTTCCGAAGCATTGGTCTTACCTATTGGCTTCCTTTATCTATTTCTTTGGCTGAGTAGGGATCCAGGAAGGGTTACAAGGACCTCAAAAAGTGCAGACTACATGTTACACAGAAGGAGGACAAGTACGGGATACTCTTCGGGCAGCACTCTCGCTCCTATTGGCATAGCGCTCTAAGGGCTCATTCAAAGATAAATGCCTGAATTTATCTAAAAACTACAAAGATAATAGCCAAACCCTTACGGCTTCACGTGTTGAGTTGGTGAACCCCTTGCTTTGTGTTTGATTTGCTAGTTGGATCTCGTCAAGATCAAAAGCACCGCACAATCGTGCGCAATTTTGCCCCCTTCTTCTTCTTCACCTTGCTCTTCTCAATAATCACGATGATGGGAAGGAGGTCTCTTAGACCGTCTCTGTCGGCACCACTATCCAGCACTCCTCCCTATTCATCTAGGAGGTTTCGGGGAGGCAAGACCCGCTCTCCGAACCCGAGTTCTCTTCCACCCTGTTCCCCCTCGATCACCCTTCTTCCTCAATCAGTCCAACTATTTCAGAGTTTAGTGCAACACAGAGCTCAGATCATTTGACGGCACCTGAGATGGGTTCTTTTGCCTTTTCAGAGAACCCAGTCATGGCAGACAGAGGAGAGCAACTAGATGAGCAGGAGAACCCTCTTTTCCTATATGACCAAGCTGCCATCAACAATTCACTTCTAGCCTCCCTGGAGACAATGCAGAGGCATATCAGAGACCAAGGAGCATTCATGGGTGACGTGATACAAGAGCTGACGCAGATGAGAGCAGATAGAGAGAACAAAGCTGCAGGTGGTGGAGGAGACATACCCGTTGCAGAAGGAGGATATCCTGAAGCTGGGAGACCGCCACAGATAATCATGAGGGAATAGCAAAATCCTGCAACATCCCTCACTCACCGATGGATCCGACTTCCTCCCATTCATGGAGACTTCGAGCTTCGCCCCCACACCATTCGGTTACTGCCTAAATTCCATGGGCTGGCGACCGAAGAGCCACAACTCCGTCTGCAGGAATTTGAGATGATTTGCAGCACGATCCATGATAGGCTGGTGAGTGAGGACACCATCAAGATGATTGCCTTCCCATTCTCTTTGGTTGATAGAGCCGCTTACTGGCTGAAACATTTGGGGGAAGTTCATCGACACTTGGGCACAACTCCGGACCGCATACCTCAACAAGTATTATCCTCTTGGTCGGACTAATGCAACACGAGCCATGATCAACAATTTCATCATGATCCCTAATGAATAATTCCATGAAGCTTGGGATCGATTCAGAGAGCTCATTGACCAGTGTCCACACCATGATATATCCAAGCCCAATCTGGTTTAGAGTTTCTTCTGTAGGCTGACACTGGAGCTGCAAGGGCTTGTAAATGCCTCGTGTGGTGGATCATATTTTTCCAAGGGTGAAGATGACATTTGGGCCATCTATGAAGGGATGGCAGAGAACTCGACAGTCATGGCCCAAGCCCGAGTCTACACACAACAGAAGCCATCCCAAGGAGCAGGATCATTTCAGAGGATCGCCTGCATCGATGCCGGTCCTCATACTCCGTCGGCAGCCGCAGCCCAAGTCGAATCAGCCGTAGCCGACATGGCAATCATTAGTAAGAAGTTGGACCGTCTCGAGATCCTCGAGAAAAAGCAGATGCAAGGACTGGCCCAGATGGACCAGATTACCAAGACCATGAGGGACCTGAAGAAGCAGATTCTATGCATTCACAAGGCACAGATGTCTACTCAGCAACCTCTCCGGTCACGAGCTGATCCCAGCAGTAGCAGCTCCACCCAGCCCTCTGCCTCGTATCGCCAGGTCAACCACATCCAGGCAAAGCCGGTGCCGCAGCTGCAGTATCACCCATCGCAGACACCATCTCAGGATACCCAGATGGGTCTCTGTGAGCCTGATCAGCCACTGGCAGTTCTGCCTCCACAATCCTTTGAGCAGGACCCATTGATGGAAGTCAATGGGGTTTGGTACGACCGGTACCCATAGCCTGGGATTCGTCGCGATCACCTCGGATTCCGTTGGACCACTGGTGGCACCTCTTCCCAACAGCAGCCTCCGGCTCAGGGATATCAGAACAGCCACCAGCAGCAGCAGCCCCAATATGCCCACCAGCAGAACCAGCATGGCCCTTGTCCTGCCTATCAGGGACATCAGTGGAGGCAGCGTCAGCAGCCTCAACAGTCATACTCCCAGCCTCGTGAGCACTTCTCCCCCAGCAACAACCTCATTTACAGCAGGGGAATACATCCGATTCTCAAGAGCCTGCCCTCGAGAACCCGGCATTAGATGACCTCGCCAGATTGCTCTCTGAACATCAGGAATCCTATCGGCGAGACATGGATGAGTTCCAGCAGGAGGTGAGGGATTTAATCAAGGGCAAAACCACCATACTAGCTCAGATTGAACCAAATCCGAACAATATGAAGAGGAAGCCTGAGCAGGTACAGTTTACAGAGGATACCTCTCCTAGTGATTATTTGAGTGACATGTCTTCTTCTTTGTATGATGTTGATTTTTTGAGTACTAGGACCGGTAGGATGCCAGCCGGCGGTGCTTCATCTGAGCGACATCCACATGCAGAACCAGGAGCACCAGATGAGCAGAGCAACGGTGCTGATGTCGCGGATGATGGTGATGATGGTGGTGCTGATGCCACCAATGATGGAGATCCAGACAACGGTACTGAGGCCGTCGTGATACCAGATGCAGCCGGTGGTACTGTAGCCACCATTTTTGATGATATGCCAGAGCGCGGTGCTGATGCCACGAAGTCAGATGTCGTTGGTGGTACTGATGCCACCACTTCTACTTCTATTGAGCTCCCCCATGTTGTGTTGCCACCTTTTGTATCTAAGGACTGTGTCACTAAAAAGAACAAAAAAATGAATAAAGGAAAGGTTTCTTTTTACACTTCAGATCCATATGTGTTGAATGATGATCATGGTATGGATTCTCTTCTTCACAGGCACAAGAACCTCTTCCTAGTCCTCCATCTGTGGAGGCCCCTACCATCCCCTTCCCTGAAGAACTCCGCTTGGGGAAGGGGAATAAAAATGAAAATCCAAAAAAGACCCAGCAGGTAGAGTTCAACAACCAGATTATTGACAGATTCCATATTCAGCTGACTCTACAGGAAGCACTTAAGAACATCCCCCTCTTCAAAAAAGAACTTAAAAGAGAAGACTACAGTCCGCAGGAAGAGAAGGAACCACAGAGATCAGATCCATGTGCTCACTCATTCCACTTGCTGCACCATTCAGAACAAACCTCCAGTCAAGCGACCAGATGCAGGAGCTCCCTATGTTAGATGCGAGATTCAGGAGCAACAGCTCGATCGTACTCTGTTAGACAGCGGCTCTTCCATTAACCTTCTTCCGGCAGCCTTACTCGACCAATTCGAGTTTGGTCCTCTTCTTAGGAGCAGGACAGTCCTTCAGTTTGTTGAATGGTCGACTAAGAGGCTGAAGGGGTTGTTGAGAGACGTGGTCGTTACCATTCAGGGCCTGAAATTCCCCGTGGACTTTGTTGTACTGGACATGGAGATCCCTGAGTCGGTAACTGATGCCCCTATCATACTTGGACTCCCATTCTTGGCCACAGCCAAGGCGGTGACCGATCATGATAATGGGAAGGTGTGCTTTTGCATAGAGGGTGAAACCATACAAATAAAGATGATCGAGGAAACTAGAGTGAGAGAATTAGCAAGCTCAGAGCAGTCCAGTGATATTGAGCAGATGACAGAAGTCGAGCTAGACATCCATCAGGAGTGTAATTTTGTGATGACAGATGATGAATCCATTTGGACAGATCCTGTAGCACAAGCCCTCGCCCTGCCCGCAGAATCACCATATTTATAGCTTATGGCAGTTGAGAGCTTCGAGAGCACACCCCTGGACGAGGATACATTTGAGGCTGACAGTTGTGGGACGAGCACTACAGATTTTCATTCTTGTTCATCTAGTTCAGATCCTGCAGATTCAGACATTGATTGGGATGATTTTGATGATTATTTGCCGTGTCTGATTCCTTCCAAGCCGACAGCTAGGATGGAATGCGAGCCAATATAGTTCATAGATGATTCAGCAGGGCTCATTTCGTCAGATTCTCATGCACAGCGAGAGTTCTCTCATGCAGACCTGGTAGACTTGACACAGACATATCAGAAGCCAGATCTGCCACCTCCCAGTTGTCCAGAACTGAAACCCTTGCCGCAGTCGCTGAAGTATAGGTTCCTTGCGGTGAGCCAGGCATGCACCCAGTCATTATCTCAGTAGGTTTGACTGGAGAACAAGATTCTTGTCTGATGGAGGTTCTTGAAAGAAACCGCAAGGCGATAGGATGGAGTATAGCTGATCTCCAGGGGATTAGTCCGGCTCTGTGCTCCCACCACATATATCTTGAAGAGGACGCTAGGCCTTCGCGTGAGTTTCGGCGACGGCTGAACCCGAATCTTCGAGACGGTGGAGCGTCGATTTTATCTACCCCATCTCCGACTCCAAGTGGGTTAGTCCATTAGATGTGGTGTCCAAGAAGACGGACATCACTACAGTTGTAAATGAGTCTGGAGAGGAGATAGCTACCCGGGTACCAACTTCTTGGAGGGTCTGTGTGGACTACAGATGATTGAATCAGGCCACCAAGAAGGATCATTTCCCACTGCCATTTATTGATTAGATTATCGAGAGGCTAGCTGGGCAGAGTCATTACTGCTTTCTTGACGGGTACTCCGGTTATAATTAAGTGGCCATTGCGCCCGAAGACCAGGAGAAAATGACATTCACCTGTCCGTTTGCGACTTATGCTTTCAGACGGATGCCCTTTGGTCTATGTAACGCCCCCACGACATTCCAGAGGTGCATGTTGTCCATTTTCTCGGACATGGTGGGTGATTGCTTAGAGGTCTTCATGGATGACTTCTCGGTCTATGGCGATGGGTTTGATGTTTGTCTTGACTGCCTAGACCGTGTGCTTCAGCGCTGCATAGAGGTCAATCTTATCTTATCTTGGGAGAAGAGTCACTTCATGGTGACTCAAGGGACGGTCCTTGGTCATATCATCTCCGATAGGGGCATGGAGGTTGATCCGGCCAAGGTGGAAATCATTAGAAAACTCAATCCACCGTCCAATCTGCGTCAATTGCGGTCTTTTCTGAGGCATGTTGATTTTTACCGACGGTTTATTCATGACTTCAGTTGAATTGCCCGACCACTTACTGATGTGCTGACGAAAGACACCGAGTTCATTGTAGCTGATAAGTGTATGTCGTCCTTTGAGACTCTCAAGAATATGGTTGTCACGACTCCTGTCCTTCAGCCACCCGATTGGTCTATCACATTCGAGATCATAACGGACGCTTCTGATTTTGCCATAGGGGCTGTGCTTGGACAAAGGAGGGATGGATTACCGTTTGCCATTCACTACGCCAGTCGGGCTTCGGATGCCGCTCAGTGGAATTATACAGTGACTGAGAAAGAGATGCTGGTCGTAGTCTTTGCTTTGGATAAGTATCGATCTTATATTCTCAGATCTAGAGTAACTATCTACACAAATCACACCGCCATCCGGTACCTCATGGCCAAGAAGGATGCCAAAGCTATCCTTACCAGATGGATCCTTCTGCTCCAGGAATTTGATATTGAGATTAAGGATAAGCCTGGAGTTAAGAATGTGGTGGCGGATCATCTCTCCCGTTTAGAGAACCTTGAGGAATCTGAGCCCAGCGCACCTATCACAGAGACATTTCCGGATGAGGCGATCTTGGCGATCTCCTCGCTCCCATGGTATGCCGACTTTATAGACTATCTTGTTGCCAAGACGGTTCTCTAAGGTTGACCCAGGCAGAAACTTGAGACCTTCCTAGATAAGGCCAAGTTTTACCATTGGGAGGATCCCATCCTTTATCAGGAAGGAGGGGATACATCTGGAGAAGGTGCATTCCTCAAGAAGAGCAGCATAGAGTCCTCACCTACTGCCACAACCTTGAGGCAGGAGGACATCATTCTGGGAGAAGGACAACACAGAAAGGTGCTTCAATCCGTCCTTTGGTGGCCTACCCTCTTCAAGGATTCAAATGAATTCGTGAAGAGGTGTACTGACTGTCAGAAGATGGGTACTTGCGGACAGAGAGACATGATGCCCATGCATCCCATTCATTTTGTGAGGTTTTTGACGCATGGGGGATTGATTTCATGGGACCATTTCCTAAGAGTCAGGGATTCGAACACATTTTGCTCGCTGTAGATTATGTCAGCCGTTGGGTTGAGGCCATTTCCGCCCGAGCCACAGATGCTAAAACTGTGTGTAATTTTTTGAGGAAAAATATTATTTCAAGGTTCGGGGTACCTAGAGTTCTGATTTCAGACGGGGGGGGCTCATTTCATTAATGATAAAGTCAGGGCCCTTGCAGACGAGTTCGATATTGACCATCGTGTTGCCACGCCATATCATCCTCAGACTAATGGTCTTGCCGAAGTATCGAACATGGAGATCAAGACGATCTTACAGAAGCTTGTTAGCCCAGACCGAAAGGATTGGTCACAGCTTTTGGACTCGGTTTTGTTGGCCTATCGGACTTCCTTCAAAAATCCAGTAGGGACATCTCCCCTTTACCTCGTCTATGTCAAGCCGTGCCATTTGCCAGTGGAAATCAAACATAAATCATTTTGGGAAGTCACTGAGTTACTGTTAGATCCCGAGAGTATAGGAGAACAAAGGAGAGCAGAGTTGGCAGCCCTGGAGGAGTTGAGAGATACGACCTTTTCTAGCAGCCTACAGTACAAGGAAAAAGTGAAGACATGGCATGATTCTCATATCAGCCATAAACAGTTTGAGCCCGATCAACATGTATGGTTGTTTTATTCCAGGCTGAAGTTATTTCCAAGGAAATTACAGAGCAAGTGGAAATGTCCGTATGTGGTCAGGAAGGTACATGACAATGGTAGCATTGATATATCCGGGCCGTCATCTTCCTCTACCTTCCGTGTTAACGGTCAGCGCCTGAAGCTATATCTAGATCATGATCCGCCGATCGTTGATGTTGCCCCCATTCTTCTGGTATGAGATGTGTTCTTTGGCTCATATCATTTGCATCTCGTACATGGTTATCACTTCCATCTTCCGCTGTATATATCCATCTGTTGATATCTTTTCATCTTTTCTTCTTTTCTTCTTTTCCTTTTCTATATTCTATATCTATCAAAAAGGTGTCGCCCCTTGTAGACAATCTTCTATACTTAGGACGTACTTTGTCCTAAGTATAGGGGGTGTGCACCCCGAGTTTGTCTATTCTTTGATCCTCTCCATTGTCTCCTCTTCTTGTCTATACTTAGGGATATCTTACCCTAAGTATAGGGGGAGACAATCTGAATACGATCTGTTCATTGCCACCCTTGACCCTCCCTGCTTTGTGTACAATCTGCTATACTTAGGATTATTTGATCCTAAGTATAGGGGGGACGGTCGACTTCTTATTCGTTTATTCATCTCTTATTTATTTATTCTTTAGACTTTTCTATACTTAGTACGAGTTATGTCTTCTCTTTTCTCTCCGATCTATGAGGACATAGCTCAAGCTAAGTATAGGGGGATCGTATATACTGTGTATATACTTTAGCCATAACTCGTACTTCCGTATTTTCTTAACAACTATGGCTAATTATACTTGTAAAATTCATTAAAAAGCTTAATAAAAAGATGTGATTATTCCTCAAAATCCTTTGTGTATGTACTGATTAACAAATCAGGTGAAAATATTTTTTGCAAAATGTTTGAAAAATAGTTTGAAAATCTTTGTGAAAAATCTTTTGAAAACTATTTGTAAAACGTTTTATTACATGTTTTCAACCTTTGTAAAACATTTTGATTGTAAAATTATTTTCTTTGTGTGAAATAAAATGTTTGAAAAATGATTTGCAAATGGTTTGAAAAATGGTTGCAAAAATATTTGAAAAATCTACATACACTGTTTGGAAAACCTTTTCAAAATGATTTTCAAATGTGTGTACATGTGTGTAAAATTGTTTGTAAAAACTATTTTGGACTATAGTTTTCAAAATTGTTTTAAAAACCTGTGTGAAATAAGTTTGAGGAATACTTACATCCATTCTAAAATCCACAGTATATATATATTTATAAAATTGACCACTTACCCTTTGTAAATTCTTAAAACCCACTTCTTGTAAATATAAGAAGCACTCCCGTGTAAATATTTGTACCTTGCTTTTAGCCAAAATCTTTTGTTTTCAAAAATCCCAAAAACATTTGCAAAATTAAAATACAAAAACATTTGAAAAACCTTTTTGAAAAATCTAAAAATGCATATGCATCATCTTTTCAAAAATCCATAAAAAGTTCAAAATCTTTGAAAATTGCATCAAAAAAATATTTTCTGCATAGCATTGCATAGCATGAGCATTTCTCGGATTGAGTTTGATAGTTGAACGAGTCTAAGTAAAATCCGAAGATTGGAGCTTGGTTGGACCTTAAAATCTACCTAATTAACAGGAACCTTATAGGAACCGGGATTGAGGTACTTCAGGTCTAGTTGACTTAATTCTTTGAGGATCACGAGACTTGGTTCAATGGATTCTTGACTGCCTAAGTAGAGTATTTCGGAGCACACACAGAACTCTTGTTGATAATGACCTAACTTGGACACCTGCACCTTTCACATGGCTCAACTCAGTTGGAGTGGTGAGGGGGTTGGATTTGCCGGTATGAGACACACACAGGTGGAAACACTTGTCCTCCTCTAGGGAGGGAAGTGCATCCCAGCCCGTCCAGTGATAATGAGTTTCGAGGATAGGAGATCGTGGGTTGCAATAAAGCTTCAAAAGAGGGATAGTCTGCTGGTTCAAGAGGAAAAACTCCCTATGTAAATGCTGCTGTATAGTATTCAAAAAAAATGCAAAATGCAAAAACTCAAAAAAAGTGGACAGGCATGTACCAAAATAAAAATGCCTGCCGGAGTGTACATATGTTGTAAAGTCAAATAAAGCAAGCTTGAGCTTCAAAGTCAAATCATAAAGAGCCTGTAGCTGGGTGACTTGACTACACTAGTCTTGCATCCTAGTATAGGTAGCTACACTGGCTACCGTCCATTCTTCTCTTCACCCCCTCCTCTTGAGCTGGTTGCCACTTGAACTTAGAAGGGAATACCCTACTCCTTGAGGAATGAGTTGTTGGATTGGGGAATCATTAGGTTGTCATATTGGAGAAGTCAGTCTCTTTGTCATTTCAATTGGGGAGAGCCACCATCACTTACACTGTACGAGTCAGATTCATAGTCGTAAGGGTTTGCGTATGAATTGAGATATTTCTGACCTGGCTATTGAGGAGACTTGGACAGAGTTTTGGAATTCTCAGGGACTGTTGGATTTCAAATCTGGTTCTCATTAAGGTTCCGCCCGCACTAAAATTCCAAAGGTCCGACTTAAGCTCCAAACATTGATTTTATGAAGACAAGTTTGATAATCGAATTTAATCCATCTTGTTCTTTTTCTTTCTTTCTTTTTCTTTCTCACTTATTGCATAAGTGTTCGCTAGGGACTACCAAAGGTAAAGTATAGGGGGTGATGAATCCACATTTCATCATCTTTATTGTATCATTTTGGCCTCAAAAGCCCTAGTAAATGCATGTAAATACCATTAATTAGAGCATATTAGCATTCATGAATGTGCATGAAAATAGTGTATAAAATACTGTAATTAAAGCCAAAATTATAGAATAAATAAAAGGAAATAAAAATAATAAAATATTGTAAATATTTTATTACCCGAGACCCCGAGACCTAGGCATCTCGATGAATAGGTCGACAAGGAATAACGTAGGGGGAGATAAGGTCCAGAATACAATAAAAATTCCCTTTTATTTTATTCATTCTTTACTCATTTTGGGACCTATTTTTGGTTCCACTTTTTATACCTCAAATAAAGAAACTTTGTACATGAAAGTTGTAGATAATTAAATAAATAAAAATACAAAATTGATTTGACTGAGAAATAATGTACAGATAAAAAGTTATGGTCTGAATAAGATTCCAAAACTCCAACTTCCCAGACCCGTATCTTGCAAATAAAAACTCAAAATGTATCAAATTCACCTTTAATTGTATATAGCCTAAAATAATCTATTTAATGGAGGTGGTTTCGTAGTTTTCGGAGTTACGGTTTGAAAGTTGAGTTTTGGACCCTACTTGTATACTTGTACAGATTAAAATATTCAATTTATTATTTATTCATTATCTTTGTATTCTTATATTTTTATAATTTTGTAAATATTATTTATATTTTATATGTGTATTAAAATCAGAATAAAAATACAAAAGAAGTACAAATAAAATACTTGTATATTTCATACATAGGTATAACACCTATGTACATACCTATAGTAATACATACTTATATTTTATTAAATATCTAAAACACATCAGAAAAATAAAATAAAAATATATTTAAGTGTATAAAAGTAATTTATAATTTTATAAAATAATAAACACAATTAAATATAAAAGTAATTTATAATTTTATAAAATAATAAACACAATTAAATAAATTCAAAACATAAAATAAAAATAAAACAATAAAATATATAGGTATGTGTACCGATAAAGGGTATAGAAGGAAACTCATAATTTTGTACTTCATAAAATTAATTAAAAATAATAATAAAATACCCTATAAAATAATAAATATTTCTTATTAAATAACCTAAAATTAAATAAATCATTTACTAATTTAATTTGATTTTACAAAACTTTTTCCGAGGGTTTTTCCTGGTTGGTCCACGTGGACCAACCAGGAGGGTCCGAGAGTTGACTGGCAGGTCAACGCTCTGACCCACCTGATGTGGCTCTGACAGCCGCGGTTTTTCCCTCGATTCTCCCATTTTTTTGGAGCTCGATCCTTTCACTATTTCATGTCGCACGCTTCTTGACTTTTCATCCTCTATGATCGAGGATACACGCCCATGTATATCCTCGGGCCATGAATCAGCGATTTGACCGCTACGCCTCAATCTTCACGCCCATTCGTCAACACCTCAAAACCACCCCTCAACCTTCGATTCGAATTTCGAACCCCATTTTTTGTCCCGTTTCCTCCATCTTCCTTGCTCCATAGCTCGCCAGAGGTGACAGCTCCGGTTTGAGCCATCCAAGGCGGAGATCTGACGTGGATTGGGCGCGTTCCACCCACCTTCGGTGACCCTTCCGTTGAGGTAACTTCAACCTCGGGCCCTGGCCCTTGAGGTGTTTATTTCCATAGTTTTTCTTCGCCTTTTTATTCACCGTAGTCCTAGGTGCATCCAAACATCTTTATCATCGATTTCCACCAATCGATTTGCCCAATCAATCTTCTCGTCGGAGCTACCTCCGGCCACCTCATACTCGCCGTTCGCCAACATCTCCACCTCCTTGCGGGGTCGGGGCAGTTTGCCCCCGACTCCTTCACACGTTTTTTGCAGGACTTGGGCCATCATAGACAACTGGGACTCGTTTTGGTGCGTGGCGGAGGCTCCTGGAGCCATCCTACTCCGTCGACCTCGCGTGGGCTCCACGGCCATCGCCGCGGAATTTTGGAGCAGCCAGCATACTCAGGATCATCGCAGGAACCTCGAGGACCATTTTGAAGCTTCACCGGGCGGCGGAGAAGGCTGATCGACGCTTGGGAAACTCGCCTCCCCGCGAGTTCATCCTAGTTCATCGAGGGGCCTTCGTAGCCGTCAGATCTTGAAGGACCCCAGTACGTACAACTGCCGTCGGATCAAAAGCCCCAGCGCTGTTGGATCATCAGAGCAACGTCTAATCCTACCCATCCACAGCGAAGGGGTATCACACGACCTGCGCGCGACACGTGGCAAGTGAAGAGCCGACAGCCGTTGGATCGCACGCCTGTGGTGGTATTTTGCACTCTCGCCCCGCACGTTTTTGTATTTACTAAATAGAACTTGAACTTTCATCTACCGCTTTATTACTTTGTAATATTTATACTTAGGCTCCTAAGCTTTCCGTTATTGCGTTTAGGTCCCTCGCTACGTCAGCTCACGTGAGCAGTACACGTGAGGTACGTGCATTTTGCAAGGGAACCCCTGGCCATTGTGCTATTTCATTTTGATCCAAGAACTTTCATATGCAGTGTAATAATTTTAGGTAAATTGTAGAGTAGACAATGGGTCTTTTGCATTTTACATCTAGGTCCTCCCCAAGCACGTGCTAGTCACGCGCCCTGGTGGGTATTTTGCAGGTGTACCCCCGCGGGTTTGGTTATTTGTATTTGGTACATTAAAAGCAATATCCAGTATTATATTTTGTGTGAAACTTGCACTTTGTCCCTTGATTGTTTGCTTATTTGCACTTATGCCCATGCCAGTAGTGTAGTTTCTTGATGTTGTCTTTATTTATTTAGAGCATCATTTTAACTCGAAAAATTCTCAAAAAAATACCATAGGCTCATGTGTGCTTTCTTATTCACGATATATTTCTGCATTGCAGTTTTATTGCATTTTCATATTTATTAAGAATAAAAAACATGCATTTTCAACACTATTTGCATTAGAAAATCCATAAAAATTATAAAAATGTTTTGAAAAATTCCAAAAAAAGTATATTTTGCGTGTTTCATCATCTTTTAGTGTCTGTCCAAAAATCATTAAAAATTTCAAAACCAAAAACTTTAAAAATTAGAAAACCCTAAAAATCTTCATAAAAATCTAAAAAATCCAAGAAATAGCCTAAAAATGCAAACTCAAGTTCTATAGATTTCCTATGTTATTGTCTTTATTTTAAAATTAATTTGGGAAAATTTTGCTATTGTTTACTATTTTTCATTCATTTTTATTTTGACTAGTAGTTAATTCACTGTTTTCTCTTGTTTTAACCTTTATATATACCAAAAACATTTAGAAAAATTCCCAAAAATCACAAAAATAGTATAAAAACATAAAAAGACCAAAAAAAGATTATTTCCTAATTTTTGAGCATTTTCCTTATTTTATAAATATCTTATCACCTCTTTTCTTATATTCTTTATATATTATATTTATAAAAACAAAAAAAATATATAAAATATAAAAAGAAATATAAATCAGAAAATTAAAATCAAAATACAAAATTAAAAATAAAAAAAAAATAAAAATTAAAAAAAAAATAAAAATTAAAAACCCACAAAAACATTTGCATTTTGTAGACACACTGACCACATTCACATATTTGCATTCTTGCTTGATCTATCCTGTCTTGCTCCCTGTGTTCGACCTCTACATACTTACACCTATACACCTTTTTATGTAGAGTCAATAATAAATTTCAACTCCACTTTTGCTTGTCATTGTTTGATTTGATTGTGGGTTAATTGTTGACTTTAGTTTGATTTCTGTGTGGTCGACACATCGACTGAGTTCCCGCCTTGTGTGGAACTTAAGACCACTAAAATTCATCTAAATCAGAACCCAATCTTAGTTAAAAGGAACTCAACTTCCCACGTTATCAAAATCTCTGTGTATACATATATAGTAAGGATATGACATTTAGTGTTGACTGCATTTACAAGTGTAGAGTCGAAACCTCACCCAAGGTTGCGGTCCAAGAGACTCTCATAAGGACACAATCATCAACACTAGAGAATAAATCTCTTCTTGCATTCAATCTATTGTCTCTTTAGGTGTTCGACTTAAAAGTGAGGATGGAAGGTCAGCTTATGGACAAAATAGGACTGTGTCTTTTCTTCTCTTCCTCTCATTGGAACATGGATCTTCTCAAGTGCCTTATTAACACAACACATGTATTTTTTGGTGTTGATTAGTGCATCCCTCAAGAGAATTCTGAGTCGTCTGCACTTATTTTTATGGAAATGCACCAGAGTGTATCTTTTTTGAGTATCTATCATACGTTCTACACACAGACTTGTATCTCTATATGATGTAGAGTACTTTTATGGTGCTATCTCGAGTCATAAAAGCCTAAGAGGTTGGTCCTAATGGATACTTTGAAAGGCTGGGAGTACTCACCTTTGGTGGATGCTCTTTGTATTTGTCCTTGTAATGTATGAGCTTTCTTTTCATTTTTTTCTTTTTCTTTTTGGCTAGATCCATTGCTTTTACCAAGATTGGCACACCATGATCAACATTTTTATTAATTTCATCACACGTAGCACTTAGGTCAATATCAAAAGATTAGTATAAGAATGTGTTCTCATTATAGCTAAAGTTGCCGATATTCAGGTTTCATGAAGTCTTCATTGATTTTGTCCCATACTCGAGCATCTTTAAATTTGTTCCAAACTTAAATCCACCATCCCAGTTCCTAAAGAGAAACCTCAACTCATCACATAATATTTGTAGTCGTGCATATGAGGCGTTCGTCATATTCTTGTAGGTGGAGATTAAACATGCTAATATAGCTTGTATATCTTTCAAACCAAGGAAGTGTGAATTATTAAATCATAGACCATAATGACTAAGGCCGGTTACCTCTGAATTAA
Source organism: Ottelia alismoides (assembly GCA_037367405.1). Classification (NCBI taxonomy): domain Eukaryota; kingdom Viridiplantae; phylum Streptophyta; class Magnoliopsida; order Alismatales; family Hydrocharitaceae; genus Ottelia; species Ottelia alismoides. The sequence goes on along the minus strand of JAZKJV010000862.1, from coordinate 1,039,476 downwards.
GGACCACATAAACCAAGTTTTTTGAAATCTTCAAGACTCGTGTGCATGTGTAAGTGTCATGGATACATCATTAGTCAGTGTTATTTTTTATATTTTTTCATTTAGGTTATTTTTTTCATTTTTTAAAACTTTTTTGCAGTATATACAAAATAGGATGTTAAAACAATTTGTACCCTTTTTATAACAATTTGCAAAACATTTGTACAAACCATGTCAAATAGAAAGAAATTTTCCAAACATTTCGTAAATCATTTTTACAAATATATTCAAATACCCATACCCATAATAATATGTAAGACATGTGCAAGTTTGAGCTATGAATAAAGTATATATGCAATGTATGTACACCCTTTATATTTAGCTTGTGATATGTACTTAATGGCAGAAAGTGGAATGAAAGACATAACTCGTATTAAGCATAAAGAGGAAGAAAAGTATGAGGATAAAGACTGATAAAACTCCCATATACTTAGATTTTAAATAGCCTAAGCGTAGGACAGACACACTAATGTACATAGTATGAAAGAATAGAGAACAACATGGATAACCAAAACTTGACCCCCTATACTTATGATGAAAATATATTAAGTATGAAGATGGTATGGACAAAGAGATTTGATCGAGAGAATGACTTAGTAGACCATAAAGAATATATAAAAAAGAACTGGAGTTCCTTCTATACATAGGATTTAAATAATAGAAGTAAGGAGTGAGTATCCACAAAAGAAGGAAACTAAACTCTAAAAGAATGAATAAATCAAGTGTGGGGTTAGTGTTAGTAAGAAAGAATAGGTGAATATGCTCAAATGTTGAATCCTTGTACTGCATCTTCATGAAAAGTGGTCTAAAGTATCTACAAGGTACTCATTCCGCATGAAGTCAATCACCTCAACTTGGACTAACCATTCTTTTGATTCAATAAAATGCTTGAACAATTGTCCATTAACCAAGAAAGAACATGACCATATGTAAAATAAGCTAGTTCTACACTTCCATGGTTGTGCACTTTCTTCACTACGTAGGAGCCCGTCCACTTATACTTAGTTTCTCCTGAAAAATCTTCAACTTGACATTAAAAAACCATACCTGTTGTCCCAGGATAAAGTCTTTGCACCTGATGTGCTTATCATGCCACTTCTTAACACTGTCATTGTAAATCAAACTATTGTCATAACCATATTTCTGATTTCCACAAGCTCATTCAAGTTCAAGTCATGAAAAAGCTTCCCTAGGTGATAACTCCAATTAACTTGTTTAATTCCCATTCTGATTTGTGAATTAACTCTGCAGACGAATGGCATGGCTTGTCATTGATCATTCTAAAAGGTAAAGTACCGAGTAGAGTCTTTTAGTCCATCCTGGAGTCCCACAGAACTTGTTACAATAGCTAGGATCGGTTCTTATTATATAGACAAACTAACTTTTGAAGAATGCTATTCACCTCTCTATTACAAACCTTAGTCATGCCGTTTTATTATGGTAAGGACTAGTAACTCTGTGCTCAAATCCATATTCCTTAGCTAATGATTCATGCATCGGTTCACAAAGTGTCTACGGCTTGTAAGTTTGTAACTTTGTGAATCCATTTTGTGAACCAATGTATGAAATCATTGGCCTCTACCAAAACTTTAGGGACCCAAAACCTAGAAATGATGTGGTACTTCACAAACTATAGACAATCTTTTTGTCTACGATTTGGGTAGGGATAGCCTCCGCCAACAAAATGTACTTGTGTCCTTGGCTGTTGGGAAAGGGACTCATAAAATCTATAACCCATGCATCAAAAACATCATAGAAAATCACCATCTACATGGGAATCTCGTCTCTATATCAAACTATCCTTCCCATCCTCAGACATATCAGGCACAACTGTACAAAATCAATAGCATCTTGAAACAGGACCGATCAATACAAACCACATTTTAGTACCTTGTGCGCGGATCCCTTTCCCGAGTGGTGTACTATAGACTTAAGAGAGTGACAGTATGTGAACATTCTGGCATTTCTCCTGAGGAATACACCTTCTCCAAACACAATCCGATCCTTCAAAGAAAAGGAATGGATCCTCCCAGTGGTATATCCTCGAATCTGACATTAGTTGGTCAATACTACTCCTAGTTAAACCATGGGGAATCTACTTGGAGACAAAGTATTTCACCATGTTGACATACCCCATCAGTGTGTCAGTAATGCAAATTGACTATTTTGTAAAGATTTCTTTAATATGCTTAGTATCAGGGGAATTCTTCAACTCTATCCAGGAAAGGTGATCAGCCACAACATTCTTCACCCCTAGGTTTATCCTCTATCTCCAATTCAAACTCACGGAGTAGCAAAATACACCAAAAAAATGCACCTTTACGCCATTCTTTTCCATTAAGTACCTTATGGCTGTATGATCAATAAAGATTGTCACCTTGGAGCCCAAAACATAAGATCTAAACTTCTTAAGGGCCCAGAATATTATGAGCATTTCCTTTTTAGTCATTGTATAATTCTTCTATGCTAGATCTAAAACTTTACTTGCTCAATGAATAGTGCATTGAATCCCTTCTTAGCTCTGAACTAACACAAACCCTATAGCAAAATCCGACATTCAGTCATGATCTCAAAGGGAAGAGACCAGTCATGAGCTTGTAATATCAACGAGTAATAAAATTTTCTTTTCAAGAGTTCAAAGGCCTTAAGACACTTGTGACCTACAATGAACTCAGGGTCTTTCCCTAAGAGCTCAATCAATGGATGGGCATTCTTTGAGAAATCCTGAATGAATCTTTCATAAAATTTCACATGCCCTAAGAATGACCTCATTGATTTAACGTTGGTTGGTGGACCACGTTTCTCGATCACATCCACCTTGGTAGGGTCAACCGCCATTACCATTTTGTAGATGACGTGCCCTAACATGATACCCTCGTAACCATGAAATAGCTTATCCCAGGAGAGTACCGGATTGACCTCCCTAAACCTTTAAAGAACTCGGTCCAAGTGCACTAAACATACAACAAATAAATCACCATGGACCAAGAAGTTGTTCATGAAGACCTATAGGAAATCACCCCCATTTTGGCAAATACGATGATCATGCACTACTAAACTGTGCCTAGAGCATTACAAAGCATGAATGGCATGCACCTGAACGTGTAAGTGCTAAATGAACATGTGAATGTTGTTTTTTTTTCTGGTCCTCAAGGGTGATGGCTACTTGATTGTATCTCGATTACCATTGAAGAAAATAGAAGAACTCTTTTCCTGATAATATCTCCAAAATATGATCAATAAAAGGCATGGGAAAAGTGATCATTCTTGGTTGCAGCATTAAGGTACATGTATTCGACACAGACACACCACGATGTGGGTACTCATACCGTAATCTCTACCCTCCTCATTGGCAACCATCTAAATTCCCGACTTCTTCTTGACAATATGAAGTGGGGATAGACACTTGGGGTGCGTTTGGTACGCGGGTTAAGGCGGGTTAAACTGGTAGAGGGTAACCTGTTTTTGTATTTTGGTGTTTGGATAGAGGGTTAAACTGGGGGTGGGTTAGAAGTGGATTTGGGGTGATATGATTGTATTGGAGTTTGAAAAAGTGAGTAGTTATTGCGATGTGATTGTATTGAAGTTTGGAAAAGTGAGTAAAAGTGGAGTAGTTTATAATTTTTATATGATATGATGGTATAATATATTATTTTTTGATAGGATTGATGATGTAAAATTGATTTATTTAATTTTTAAAAAAGGAATAAAGTGGGGCCCACAGGGAGAGAGGGGGATGTGGGTTAAGGGGGGTAAACGCCCCTACCCGTAGGTAACTCGGGACCCAAACGAGCCCTTGGAGTTTGAAATGGGGGTAAATGAAGTCTACTCTACACGACTTCTCTATCTCTTTCTTCACTACTTCCTATAGATTAGGGTTTAGTCTCCTCCGAAACTCATAAGAAGGTCTCACATTCTCATCAATAAAGATGTTGTGAATAGAGAACATGGTTAATTCCCATGAGATCCAACACAACCCATCCTATATCCTTGTGGTTCTTCTCTTATACATCCAACAACCTAGACTCTTGTTCTACGGTCAGCTCATAACTAATGACGATAGGAAATCTATCTTTTTGTACTACAACAAAGGCGTACTTGAGTGTAGGAGGTAGAATCTCAAGCTTTGACAATGTTGTATCATCAATCAAGTCGGGATGAACTACATCTGAGTCTGATTCCATGCTGGATGAAAGTGGGACTAACTGTATTGTACCCTCCACCAACTCTGCTATGTAGGAGTTAGAGCGTCAAAAAAACATAGTAGTTAGGTCAAAGCCGCACCTGACTTGTCATCTATGTCCCTTGACCATTCCAAAGGAGATGGAACCAACAGATTCAAAGGGATCTCTGAGTCATCAAGGGAATATGAGGATGCATCTCTCAAGAAATCTAACAACAATTGGCAAACAACATTATGCACACTATCCTTTCCAGATGAGAGCGCCTTACTAAGTTCTACTGGAGTCTGTCTCCATATCCCAACTATGCTAATCACTCTGGAATATGGCTTTGAAGAAGAGTACTCTGTGCCATTCTCAGAGTCTGGTCGCTTCCACTTTGTTTTCTTCATCACAAATTCCACTTATATACCTGTAGAATGGAACTTCATCATTCTCGTTTGATAATCAAATGAAGCACTAATGATGAATTCATGATTCATTAACATTCTATCTGCATTTTGTCTTAAAACCCTTATTTTCATCTTTTAACAAAATCATACTCATGAATAAAAATGAATTTTTAAGCATTAAATCATGTAAATAAATAAAAGAATAAAAATAAAGAAAATAAAAAGAAGGCATATTATAGATATGTATATATGTACAATATGACTTATAATATAAATATAGCTACAAGATATATTTATAACCAAAACCTAGAGACCAAGCCAGCATGGATTGATCTACAAACAAAAAAGTATGGGGAGATAAGGATAGAAAACCTTAAAAAATATAATTAATTATTCACTTTATACATCTTTCGTATTTATCCAATAATTATCAAAACTTCAGTGATCACTAAATAATTCATATAAACATGTTCTTCACCAAACACGTTTCCTACTTATTTTTAAAAATGTGTAAAAAAATAAAAAAATAAGTTAAAAATATTATCTTATATATGCCATGAAATCCACCTTGTAAATTGTCAATTGCTCAACTTTCGAACATCATAACTTTCTCATACCAACTCCAAATTCACTCTACCCACCTTTAAAGTTCATAAAATAATATCCTCTAATTAATGGACATGATTTCACTAATATCAGAGTCTGTTTGAAAAAGTCGATTTTGGGATCTTTTGACAACTGGGTTTCTGGGCTATTTATTTTATCTGGAACACATTAATCACCATTTTAATGATTTTATATTTTTAAATAATTTTCTTGATCTTATATTTTAATTACAATTTATTTCAAAAATTTTAAAGTTTATTTATTATTTTAAATAAATCAAAAACCCTAGATTATATATCATTTTGAATTGTATTACTTATATTCATATTTATTCATGGGATATTTACCTGGTAGACCCTATAAACTTTTTAAATTACCTCTACGACTTTTTGCACAATGTAATTACCCCCATCGACCCTGTACATTACCCCAAGAACCCCCACATGCTTCAAACATATTACCTGGAGTGTTCATGGGGCAAGAGTTGGAAAGTTTACGGGGTCGAGGGGGGAATTAGTTTATTTCAAAGGTCGTGGAGTTAATTGGAAATGTTTATAGGTTCTACCAGGTAAAAATCCCATTATTAATATTTTTAAATTAATTTATTAAAATCCAAAAAAAATTACAAATACTTTATTTATAATCTTATTAATTTAAAAAATCGAAAAATGGTATATTATTTATTAATTTGTTAAGATAAAAATCCAAAACCTATCTATCAAGTATGAATTTGACCTATTTATTAATATCATATTTATATTCCACAAATTATTTATTACTTAAAAACTAATTATTCTTAATTTAGATAAATTTATTATTTACACCATTTATTTTTATACCTATATAAAATACCATCATTTACTATTTATTCCATAATTATTAATTTATTTATTGAATCTGGCCAACCAGGTGCTGACACGTGTCAGCACCGAGCTTTCTTCTTGTTGTTGTATTCGGTTCCAACGCCCGACTTTCACCTAATTTCCCCGCATTCCTCCTATCTCCAAAGCCCGATCTTAACCCTCCATTCTACCCTCCTAACAACCTTAATACATGCCCAACATTGATTCACACCTAACCATTCATTGATTCTCCTATAAAATCCCCTAAACCTCGCCATTAACAACCAGACTCTTCCTAACATCTCAGTTCCAGCAACCACCTGGCCGAACCACCACTTCCGCCTCTCTTCGACTGCGACAGGGCCTCAAGTGAGCTTCGCGTGAAAGAGGGATCATCGGCTAAAGGTTCCATGGCACCTCCTCTGCCTTGCATCGCCCCACTGTGTGCGTCCAACTCTAAAAAGCTGCCCCACCAAGCAATGACTAGTGGGGTCCTACATCCTGCATTCCCAGGTACTTCCTCCATCTTTTCTTCTTTTAGTTTCTCAATCTATGCACCCCAATTAGTGATGTTAACCACGAAATTAGAGATCTTCAATCATCTTTTTAGCCGCCCACAAAATCAAATGCCACTTTCATTTTGACTACCCTTCTATTTTCATTTAACATTTCACGTATCTGGAAGTCTAATTTGAACTGCAATATCTCTAATTTCTTGGGCCGATTTCTACATGAGTCGAGCAACAAACTTTCATTGCAGGTTCACATTCGTATTTGGAGCATTTTATATAAAGGAGCTCGATCAATAGAGCAAGAGTTTGATTTCTTGATGTTGCAACATCTTGAAGCCCCAGACCTACCATAGCATAACCATCAGACATCTCCACCAACCTTCTTGTGCAGGAGAGCTCGGAGGGAGAAGGAGACTCCCTCTTGAACCTTTAGGAGCCAACACCACCATCGTACGTCGTCGGAGATCAACCGGAGAAGAACCTCGTCGTCACAACTCCAGATTTAGAGAAGAGCCGCCAAGAATATGCGTGGTACAGTCTGCTGCCACATGTACAAACTAGATGGCTAAGATCATGCCTCGCCAATCTAATCTCAGCCGTCAGATAACTAAGGGGTAGAATAATTGCACATAGCCCCCTACGATTTCTAGAATTCAATTGCGCCTCTAGAAGTTTGCCATTTTACAAATACATCTCCATGTAGGGACCTATTTGCAAATTCCAGAGTTGTTCTTGCAAATAGGTCCCTGACCAAGGACCTATTTGAGAGAGCCTCTATCTTTTTACTTGTATTTTCTCACATGGATTTTTGAATATTTTTGGACTATTTATGGACCTTGGATATTATTCTATCATTGTGGTATTTTTTCTATATTGTGATTCGAATCGATTTTTGAGGATTTTACTAAAGATTTGATCTTCGACTCGTTTTTACTTGATTTGAGAGTGTTTTGAGCCCATTACTCGAGTAGTTTTATCTACTTTATAGTATCACCTAAATACGATATTTTTCACATACTATATTGTTGATAAAATTGATTGAAAATACCACTTTGAAAAGTAAATAAGAATTGGAAAAGATAAAGAAAAATTAAAAATTAAAAATTGATGAAAAGATTTTACTTCGATGTTTCGCTTTCTTCGAGAACAAATAAAAAATTACGAAATACTTCTTCTAAAAAATTATTGTATTTCTATTCGGCCTCCTTGAGGTCAACCTGGGGAACTTACCTAGATAAATAATTTGTTTAACGATAAAATAGGAGAGAGCCGACTCTTTACTTCATCTTCTCTCTCTCTCTCTCTCCTATTTTATCCGATTTTTGTTTGATCGATTGAAATATGTCCTCGCGGTTCTTCTACACCGATGACCTTCATTAACTGCAGGCTGGATTTCGATTATCAACTAACAGTCCTAAGGAATGGACACCCAAGAATGATATGAGACTCTCTCCAATGATTAGGTATTTTCATATCAAGGACTGTATGTTGCACCTTGTAGTCTTGTCCCTCAATCAAAATAATGATGTTCTTCACTTCTCCCTGATGAATCCATGATTCATTAACTTTTCGATCGCATTTTGTCTTAAAAACCTTAACAAATACTTGTAAATATACATTAATTCCCATATTTCATCCAAAGCCTATTCATAAATAAAAATGCACTATTATGCATCAAAAACATGTAAATAAATAAAGAATAAAGAAAAAAAATAAGGCAAGTTGTAGATATGTATATATGTATAATATGACTCAGACAAAATAAATATAGCTGACAGAAATATTTATATAACCTAACCCTCGAGACCAATTCGGCATGGATTGGTCGACAAACCAATAAGTAGGGGGAGATGAGGAAATAAAACAATAAAAAAAATTAAGATACACTTCATACACTTTTCACTATTTATCAAATAAATACAAAAAATACAATGATTTTTAATTAATTCATATGAACACATTTTTCACCAAACTATTTTCCTAATTATTTATGAAAGTGTATATAAAAATATAAAATAAGTTAAAAAGATTATGTTGTATATATACCAAGAAATCCAGCTTTAAAATTGTCAAATTCTCAACTTCCAATCCTCATAACTTTCTCATACGAACTCCAATTTCACTCTACTCACCTTTAAAGTTCATGAAATAATATTCTCTAATTAATAAAATGATTTCACTAAAATCAGAGTTCGTTTGCAAAAAGTCGATTTTGGGACCTATTGACAAAGGGGTTTCTCGGCTATTTATTTTATTTAGAATATATTATTTACAATTTGTTTAATTTTATAATTTCTAATTATTTTCATGATATTGTAATTTAACCTTGATTTATTTCAGAATTTTTGGAGCCTATTTATTATTTTAACTAAATAAAAAACACAAATTTATAAATGAAATTGAACTGTATAACTTATATCTGTATTTATTTATATATCTAAATTAATTTACTAAAATCCATAAAAATTCATAGAGACTTTATTTATTGTTCTAATAATTAAAAAATATAAAATTAACAAACAAATAATTATTTATTGAACTAAAAATTCAATACCTATTTATTAAGAATTATTTATAATTATTTATTAAAATAATATTTATATTTCGAATAATATTTATTATTTAAGAAAATTAATTATACCATAATTTATATAAATTAATTATTTACATTTTTCTTTTTTTACCTATTTAAAATAATGTCATTTACTATTTATTATATGATTTATAAACATTTTATCACTATGGCCAACCTGGTGCTCACACGTGTCAACACCTGGTGCTTCTTCTCTTAGAAGCCGGTGAAGCTTCTGTTCGAACCCACCATTTTCACAATTTTTTTCCGCGCACTTCACAACAGCTTCACTCGATCTAAACCCTCCACGTCTTCCTCCAAACAACCTTCATACATGCCCACCATTGGATCCACCTTGGAGCTCAAGCAAATCATCTATAAATGGCCATGAAGTTAGCGAGATCCAACCAACTCTCCCCTAACAACTCTGAACCCAAGTCCCAGTGGCCGATCTTCATACTTCCTCCCCCGAATCTAGCCAACCAAGGAGGTGACAACTCCTCGTTCTCGGTCCGCGTGGAAGAAGGTTGATCGGAGCAGACTTTCCAAGGTCGCCGTCATCCATGCATCGCCGCCTAGCGTGCGTTCAGCTCCGGTAAGGATCGACCATCGAGCAATCATCAGAGGTAATATACTTCTATTCACAGGTCTATTCATCCATAAGTTTTGCGATTTTCTTTCTCGATCTTCGTGCCCTCATTAGGAGAGCTAATCACGTAATTAAGTTAGTTGATCATTCATCTTGGACACTACACATTCAACTCAATTCAAATCCAATCGGATCAATCACAGTTTCATCCTTTTTCTTATCATTTATACATTGATCTTAATTCTGGAAACATCTTTTTGAAACTTGCAAAACCTAACAGTTCTTGGTCGATATCTTCGCAAATCGAGCAAAATAAGAATTGTTTGCAGGTTCAGCATTTATCTGAAGTCATGAAACAACACTAGGAAGCTTTGACGATCAAAGAAGAACGAAGAAATATTATCTTCTTCAACCTCCGGATCAGTTGGACTGCCATCTTCACCGGAAATCACCTGCTACATTCCCTTCACCGTTGGAGGAGTTCACCCGTAGGCGAGCTCGAGGGGTGAAGGAGTCACCCCTATGGCCCTGCAGGAGGCCTAAGAATGTCATCATTCGTTAGGAATAATTCAGAGAAGGAAGCCCCTTGGCCAGCTACGTCAAGAGCTTGAAGAACTTAAAGAATGCCAAACTCTACAGTCATGCGACACGTGTCCAGAATGTGCGGTCCAGATTAAGCTCCGCCTTCTAATCTCAGCCGTCAAATGTGAAGGGGTGTGGAAATTGCATCATAATCCCCACCAGCTTCCAGAAATTAAATCCCACCTCCAGAGTTTCCAGTAATTGCAATTCAGACCCTACACGTGGACCTAATTTTAATACTTCATATTTATTTTACACTTTAGTCCCTATAAGGACCTTTCTGTAATAATAACTATAAACAAATTTTTACAGTTAGGCCCCTGGCTTGTAGGGTCCATTTGGACATCGTATTTTTCTCATTTTCCTGCAAATTTTCTATAATAGCTTGATAACTACCCAAGGGATTTTTCGACTATTTTTCCTGAATTTTTCATTGCTTTCTTGAGAGGTTTTCAATCTTGTCTTCTCGAGTTTGTTTTAAACTGAATTTGTTCGCCATTTCTTTCATTGTAAAATCTAGAATAAAAGAGGATTTGTTGGGATTTATTCCTTGTCTCGAAAATCGTAGTTTGAGCATTCTGCTTCCTTGTGTTCGACCCAAGCATACTTACCTGGTAAATAAAATATTGTAAAGTTTAAATAGGAGAGAAGCTGATTAATCCACTTCACCTTCTCTCTCTCTCTCCCTCCTATTTTAATCGAATTTTGTTTGATTAACTCGGATCTCTTTTGTGGTTCTCTACATCGACAACACATTTCTTAATTGCAATCGGATCCGAGCTCATCAAAATGGTGTTGTTGCTGGGGAAGCATTGTTTTCACCGCATTTTTTGAACCGATTTCTATTATTCTTGATTTTACAAATTTTCGTTCGATTTTTTATTTACGGTTTTCATTCGATTTTACGATTTTTCGTGTGTCTTTCATATTTTTGTATAAGGTTTTTTTGTGTGTTTTTCTTTCTTAAGTAATTTTGTAGGGCCTACAGGTTCAGTCAGCTTTCTCGAAAGCCGCAAACAGTTGAAAGTGTAGAGACTGAGATTCTCGGTTCCTAAGGGCAAGTTTAGTTAGGATTTTTGTTGTAAATTTTCCTGTAATTCTTGTAAAAAAAGAAAAAAAAGGGAAAAAGAAAAGGAAAGGGAAATTGCCCGTGTTTTTATTTTCGTAGAACGGGTCCCCAGAAGGGCATCCCGACTTTTACCTCCCCTCCCACTTTTTCTCGGGGTCTGATTCGTCGGGTGTCGTGCATTCGGGGGACCAGGGCACCCACCGCGGTTTTTCTCGCATCGTCGGTTTTCTGCGGCTTTTTAAGAGGCTAGGTGCTTACTTAGGAGTTTTTTCTTTCTTATTTGATTGCACTCTCATAGTTAGTCTCAGGACTTACAATCTAAGTGCATGATTATAGGACTTGTAAAAAATAAAAACACTCGTTAGACGTTTGTTTGAAAAAACCCAAAAAATATATAATCCAAAAATAAAATCAGGACTGCTAAGATATCTGACTTAAAATAAACGTAAGATTCAATTGATTTGGGAGAGTAATCCCCGCACAAGTTCTTCTCAGTGTGTGCGAGTGAGAGACGACCCTTAATAATAGAACCAAAACCCATCTTTCTTTCAAAATACTACTTAGTCTATACACCTAATCACCGCTTCAATGTGTACGCTCAAGTAGCCGGAAACGGTCCGGGTTTACTTAGCAGAGTGGGGGGTCTAGAGGACACTACGTAAGGCTCCGTCCTCAAGCAACACAGGTAGCCAGAAACAATCCGTACTTACTCCTATACTGGATGAGAGCAAGTGATTTTCTATAAAGACTCGGGACAGTATTGTGAGGAAAATTCGGGCACCTATCAGCTCGCGTTAATTGGTTATTATACTTGTTTTCTAATACAATCCTAAAACCGACAAGATAAATGACTGAACTCTTACGGTCATCATCGGGTTGTGTTGGTGAAAATGGGGTTTGCTTTATGTTTGTTTGTGTGGCGTGAGTTTCCGTGGTTTTTACGCATTTCCCATCTCTCTTGAATCGTAAATCGTGCTCTCTCGATCATTCTCTTGACATCGAAGATGACGTCTCGACGGATTTTCTGCTCAGACTCTGTGAGCCCTCGACTGTCCACCGTTTGTCGTACATCTTCACAAGCTCAGGATGACCCTCTTCCCAAGTTTGTCCCATCTGATTTGAAGGAGAGTCAGACCCAGACTCCCTCGCCTCTCGACCAATCTTTTAAGGCATGCCCTTGCCTTAAAATATCATCAATATCTCCAGCTGACTTTTCGCTGAGTTCTTACGAGAAATTTTCTTTCCCAGAAGACCTGAAGCAGATGTCTTGTGGCAAAGGACTAGTAGAGGAGAGGCCAGCAGCTAGGAGCACCATGAAGGAAGACCAGATCCAGCCGCAGATGTCACGACAGGAATTCTCGATACCTTACAATAGATGAACATTCAAATAGGAGAACAATTTAGAACTCAGAACGAGTTGCGAGCTGAGATAGCCACATTGCGAGCAGGGGCCTGGAACCCTTTACCGCCTGCAGTGGTTCCCGCCACTTTACGAGAAGAGTATGCCCGGGCGTGAGAATGCTACATCATTGGATTCGGCTACCGCCGAATCAAGGGCCATACAAGCTGAGACCGTACTTCATCTCATTGCTTCCCAAGTTCTACGAGAATGCTACAGAGGAGCCGTTTACCTTTCTACAACAGTTCGAGATGATTTGTGGTATGGCTAGCTAGCCAGGAGTTACGCAGGAACCTGTTCACCTCAAATACTTTCCCTTCGCATTAGAAGATAAGGCACTTTACTAGTTAAGTCATCTAGGAAAGGAAGTTTCTACATGGGACGATTTAAATTCCTCATTCCTGCATAAGTATTTTCCTCTGGGGAGGACAAACATGATGAGGAGTCAGATCTCCAACTTCACACAACATCTGAATGAATCTTTCCATAAGGCACAGGACAGATTCAAGGATCTTATAGAGAGATGACCACATCATGAGATACTGATGAAGGTGCTTGTTCAGAACTATTTCGGAGGACTCCAGCCGGATAGTCAGGGGCTAGTGAGTGTCGCATGTGGCAGCAGTTATTTGAATAAGGATGCCGAGTTAGTCTGGTCCATCTTCGAAGGCATGGCAGAAAATGTGAGAGTCGTTGACTCTACTCGGGCATTCCAGAAGGCCTCGCAACCACCACATCACCGAGAGCATCATTGGGTGGCTAATATTTCAGAGTCTGAATCCAACACCAACATGAGATTTATTAGCGAGAAATTAATGTTGGTGGATCAGATTCAGATACAAGTTCAAGACTTACAGCCGTTGCGAAAGTTAGAGAAATTCTCATCTCTTTCTCAACAGCGGAGTGATCTCACGACTAAGGTATTAGAGATACAACTTTAGTATCAGCAGGCTCAAGCTTCTTCGGCTGCACAACCTGCACGGAGGACTTTACCTGCTCCACCCACCCGACAGATACATTTTGTACAGGGCGAGCCTGAGACTCCGCAGATTGATTGGCACGAGAATCGGTCTCATACCAGTCCTGGACAGATCATCCGTGCTACGGGTATGGATGTTGAGCCTCAAGCCACTCTTGCCTCAAGCCACTCTTGAGATCAACACGATTTGGTATATTCCGATTCAACAACCGAGTGTACTTCATCATCAGCAGCAGCAACAACAGTACAACCAACCGCAGCATGGACGTCCACATTTCCATCACCGACAACAATTCACGCAGCAGCTGTCTCTCCAGCATGCTTATCAGAGACCACATTCTTATCAATATCCTGCTAATCATTCACAACCATGTCATTATCAGCAGCAACAACAATCTTCCTTTACACCGCAGAGATCCTCCCGGCCTTACATCTCGCTGCAATACACGCCAAGGCAGGAGAGAGTAGAAAGCCAGGGTTACAACACCGAACTCGAGATGTCTTCACAGGCCCAGGCTCTGAACCAAATCATGGACATGTTGTGTACACTTCATATTGCACACAAGATAGAAATGGAGCAGTTTAACCGTCTCTAGACGAGTTACCCATGCCGAAGACCACTCTTCTATCCTAGCCTCAGAAGAACCCGAATAACAAGAGGAGGCACCCAGATCTGGTAGACACCACTACAGGTATGATCTCTCTTCCTGAATTTTTATCTAACTTCATTTTTCTCAGGAGCAATAGGTCACCACAAGCACCTAATGGAGTAGAGGAGAGAGCACTCGATGAGGAGCGAGAGAAAATCCATGAGCAGCCACATTTTGATGCCAAGGAGGAGAACGTTCACAATGATAAGGACCACCATGAAGATAAGAGAGAAGAGAGCGGTGCTGAAACTATTGACATGGATATCGACGAGTCAGACAATGATATCACGCCAGACTATGCAGATACTCCCGATAAAAATGTTTCTTCCCTTGTTTTAGAGAGTTTTATACATAATTTTGAAACTCTCGATGTACAAGTTGATTCCGAATTCAATAAAAAGTCTGATTTTCTCATTCCCGATATTGTTCCTTTTCCTGATGCTTTGTTTGGAAAAGGAAAGAAAAATAACAAAAAGAATATTGTGACTACAGAGACTGAAAGGCTATTAAAAGATCACATCCTTTTGAAGATCCCACTTCATGATGCCTTGGATCATTTTCCTACGCTTAAGAATCAATTGAAAAACCGATGCACCGTACGTAAGAAAAAGAGATCACGTACAAAGAAACATGTCTTGACCAAGGCTACATCTTGCGCCATTCAGAATAAGTTACCAAAGAAGAAAAAGGATTCAGGAGCACTTTATGTCAGATGTGAGATTGCAAATGCCGAATTCGATCGCACTCTCTTAGATAACGATTCCTCGATCAATTTGATACCATACTCTTTGCTCGACAAGCTCGAATTAGCTCCTCTTTACAAATCCCGCGCGATCCTTCAGTTTGCCGATAGATCTGTAAACTGTACCCCTGGGAATAGTAAACTGTGAGGAGGATTGAGAGGGTTGAAAGGAGGGGTACACTGGTGTACCCCAACCCAACCCGGTCCAACCCAGCAACCAAACATGCCCTTAGAGATAGAGTTTCATTTAGCTGAGTTGTTTTCCTCTAGTCATTGATGAATCCATGAGTCATTAACTTTTATGTCACATTTTGTCTTAAAACCCTTAACAAATGCATGTAAATATTCATTAATTCTCATCTTTTAACAAAACCTCATTCATGTATAAATATTCACTTTTAACCATCAAAATCATGTAAATAAATAAAAGACAAAGAAAAAGAACAGAAGGCAGATTGGATATATGTATATATGTACAATATGACTTAAAATATAAATATAATTGTAAGGTATATTTATAGCCTAACCCTCGAGATACAGTCAGCATGGATTGGTTGACAAATCGAAAAGTAGGGGGAGATAAGGAAAGAAAACCCTAAAAATAAATTGTCATACTCCATACACTTTTGATAAAATAAATACAAAACTTCAAAGATTTTTAATTAATTCATATGTGTATATTTTTCACCAAACTCTTTTCCTAATTATTTCTAAAAATGTATATAAAAATTTAAAAATAAGTTAAAAATATTACCCTGTATATATGCTAAGAAATCTAGCCTATAATTCGTCAAAATCTCAATTTCCGAACATCATAACTTCTTCATACAAACTCCAATTCCACTCTACTCACCTTTAAAGTTCATAAAATAATATTCTTTAATTAATAAAGGTGGTTTCATCGAATTCGGAGTCTGTTTGCAAAAAGTCGGTTTTTGGACCAATTGACAACGGGGTTTCTGGGCTATTTATTTTATATAACACACATTATTTACACTTTTCTTAATTTTATAATTTCTAAATATTTTCATGATCTTATAATTTAACCCCAATTTTTTTTATAATTTTTGGAGCTTATTTACTATTTTAATAAAATCAAAAACCTTAAAACATAGGTAAAAATGAACTACCTAACTTATATCCTTATTTATTAATATATGAAAATTAATTTATTAAAATCTCTAAAAATTCACACAAACCTTATTTATTATTCTGATAATTAAGAAAATATAAAATTAATATCGATTTTTTTATTTATTGAACTAACAATTCAAAACCTATTATAAATACATATTTATTAATATAATATTTATATTTTGAATAATATTTATTATTTATAAAAAGTATTTATTCCATAATTAAGATTATTTAATTATTTACATTTCTTGTATTTAAAACTATTTAAAAAAACCTCAATTCTATTTATTGAAGAATTTACAAATATTTTTAACTTCTGGCCATCCAGGTGCTGACACTTGTCAGCACCTGGGTTATCTTCTCCAAGAAGGGCCGTTCAGCCAGTCTGTTCCAACTGGCCGACTTCAACCATTTATTCCACGTGCATTTCAACACCTTCAAGCGATCTAAGCCATCGATCTTCTTCTCCTAACAACCTACTCCATCGCCAGCCATTAGATCTTCCTTGCGGAGCACAAAATCTATCTACAAAAACCCCCAAAGATCCGCCATTGCCAACCAACTTTCCAACTAACCTGAAGCTTCTGCTCCAGTAGCCGACCCCCCAACTTCTCCACCTTGTACCGGCCATCTTCACTGGTGACAACATATGGGAGAAGTTGTGCGTGGAGGAGGGACGTCGGAGGAAGAGTTCCAAGGCTGTTCGCCACCTTGAATCACCGCTTCGAGCCGCGTCACGCTCCGGCCAAGGTCGCCCGTCGAGCTCCATTTCCAGGTAATACACCTCGTTTCCACAGACCTATTCCTCCATCCTTTCGAATT
This sequence comes from Ottelia alismoides, assembly GCA_037367405.1. Taxonomy (NCBI): domain Eukaryota; kingdom Viridiplantae; phylum Streptophyta; class Magnoliopsida; order Alismatales; family Hydrocharitaceae; genus Ottelia; species Ottelia alismoides. Next base: position 1,022,363 of record JAZKJV010000862.1, on the reverse strand, counting down.
TCTTTCTCGATCGTCATGTGTTGATTAGCATCGCTAATTGCGTGATTAGTTAGATTAATCATTCTACTTAGACGCACATCAAATTCCATTTCAAACTCGTTTCAAATCCACCTCGATTGGCATTTCATTTCATCAACATTTTCACGCAACCTCGCATTTCTTATGGAAACTAAATTTTTCATCATTTTGTTCTTGCGAACTCTTCATCCATTGGCCGATTCTTCATCGAATCGAGCACATCAAGCTATTATTTACAGGTTCAACTTCAATCAGGAGCCATTTCCCCAGAAGCTTTTATCTTCACGAAAAAATCAATTTCAAAGATGGCGTAACACGTTGTTCATCAAACGCCATTACAGAGGTCCGCCTACTTCGTCGCGCCTCCACCGCCGCTCGGAGCCGCCTCTGCCAGCAACCTACCGCGGGCGAGCTTGAGGGGTGGAGGAGCCACCCCTCTGGCCTCGCCGGAGAGCCCAAGTCATCTTCGGTTGCTCGGGATAATTCGGAGAAGCCGCTCTCTTCGTCAGGCGCACAACAACTCAAGAACAACTTCAAGAACATCCGAAGTACAGGTGGCTGACACGTGGCTCCCCCGCAGACGTCAGATCAGCGCGAGTAACTTCTAATCTGAGCCGTCCACAGCGAACCGGTGTGAATTTTGCATCTTAAATCCAGGAGGCTTTCAGAAACTTATTCCCGCTCCAGAGGTTTTCAGATTTTACATTTAGGTCCCTCCGCAGGGACCTAAACGTAAAATAACATATTTCTTTTTCATTTCAGTCCCTGTAAAGGACCTATCTGCAGAATTTCTAGTTATCTTCTTTGCGCTTATGCCCCTGGCTGTAGGGGATATTTGGACCTCGTTTGACTTCATTTTTTGTCGATTTCTTTAGGGTAGTTACGCAACTACCCTAGCAAGTTTGTATTAAATTTTCATGTCTTTTTCTCGTGTTTTCATCAAGTTTTGATTTCTCGAAAACCGCCTTCGTTTTGGTTTGTTTTCGTGTGTCGTTCGAGCCCGTTGCTCAGCTTTTTACCTACTATATTGTATCACCTACTTATATTCCACCTATTATATAATAAATAAATCTTTTGAAAAATATCCCTTTTTGAAAAATCAAATAAAAATTGAAAAGATTAAAAATCAAATAAAAAATATAACTAAAAATAAAATAAAAAGTGTTTCTTTCATCTAATCACTTGAAGAAGAGATTAAATAAATTGCAAAAATATTTCCCTAAAAAAATCAAAGTCTTCTATTCTGCCTCTTTGAGTTCGACCCAGGCACACTCACCTGGATAAATAATTAGTGTCGGTTTTCTTCCGAAAACCGAATTTGTTTGATCGAATTGAGATCTGTTTCGCGGCTTTTTTCTACACCGACATCTTCATTCTCTAAAAAGCCACGATCTGATTTTAACCACATCAAAATGGCGCCGTTGCCGGGGAGGCATTAGAATATTTTTGATCTTTTTCAAAATTTTGTGATTTTATTTTTTCTCTTCCTTTTGTTTGGTTTTTCATAGACTTTCATACGGTTTTTCGTACGGCTTTTTGTCGATAGTCTTCTTGACCTTCGTTTTCGCAGTTTTATTTTAGTTTTCTTACGGTTTTCTCTACTCATCTCTCGGGTTTCTCCGTTAACTATTTTTTGCAGGGCCTGTAGGATCAGCCGGCTTCTTAGGAAGCCGAATCAGTTGAAAGCACAAATGCCGGCTTCTTCTTCACGAGTAGGTTGCAGAGGGAAGATTTAGTTAGTTTAATTCTGTAAAAGAGAGAGAAAGGGAGAGAAACTGTAAAAGAGAATAAACAACCCACCCCATTTTCTTCGGGGTCTGATTCGCCAAATACCGTGTATTCGGGGAATCAGAGCACCCACCGCGGTTTTCTCGCCCTATCGGTTTTTCCGCAGCTTTTTCGATAGATGCATGCTTAGATGTTTTTTTATTCTATTTGGTTGTGCTTACGTAGCTAGTTTTAGGACTTGCAACCTAGGTACATGATTTTAGGATTCAGAAAATAAAAAAATAGTAGACGTCTGTTTGAAAATACTCAAAAAAATTATAAAACCACAAAATAAAACCGGGACTGCTAAATATATCGGACTTAAAAATCGTAACGATTCATTTGATTTGGGAGAGTAATCCCCGCCATTTCTCAGAGTATGCGAGCGAGAGCCGACACTTAACCTAAAAACCCGATATCTTTCAACATACTACTTAGTTCATACATTTAATCACTGCTTTTCAGTGGGTACGCTCGGGTAGCCGGAAACGGTCCGAGTTTACTTAGCAGAGTGGGGGATTTAGAGGACACCGCGTAAGGCTCCATCCTCAAGTAACACGGGCCAGAATTGGTCTGTGTACTTGCCACCATACTGGCTGAGAGCAAGTGGCTCTTTGTAAGGACTCAGGACAGTATCGCGGGAGATAAACTGGGCACCTATCAGCTCGCACAGCGCACGATAACCACACTATTTGTTTGCTAATTACAACCCTAAAATTGACAAGATAAAAAGATCGAACTCTTACGGTCATCATCGGGTTGAGTTGGTGAAAAATGGGGTTTGCTTTGTGTTTGCTTGCGGGGCAAGAGTTTCCACGGCTTTCGCATTTTTCTCTCTTTTTGAATCGTAAATCGTGTTCTCCCGATTAATCTCTTGACATCGAGGATGACGTCTTGACAGCTTTTCTGCTTAGACTTCGTGAGCTTTCAACCGTCCACCGTCGACTGTACATCTTCACAAGCTTGGGATGACTCTCTTCCCAAGCTGGTCCCCATCTGATCTCGAGGAGAGTCGGACCCAGACTCCCTCGCCTCCTGGCCAGAAAATTGAGATAGACCCTCGTCTCAACAAATCATCTCCAACCGGATTTTCGATGAGTTCTTACGAGAGATTCTCTTCTAGACGAATCGAAGCCGATGGCTCGCAGTAAAGCACCAGCAGCAGACGAGAGGGCAGCAGCCGAGGAGCAAGACGAAGGTAGAACAGACGCCACAGATGTTACTGCAGGGATTCTCGAGATGCTTCAACAGATGAATCTACAGATCCGAGATCAGTTTAGAACTCAGAATGAGTTGCAGGCTGAAATAGCCGTGCTGTGAGCAGGGGGCCAGAAACCATTTACCATATGCGGTTCCCGCAACTTTACAGGAAGAGTATGACCTAGGCGTGAGCACTCCATCATTGGATTTGGCTACCGCCGAATCAAGGGCCATATGAGCTAAAGCCGTCCTTCATCTCTTTGCTTCCCAAGTTCTACGGGAATGCTACAGAGGAGCTGTTTACCTTTCTGCAATAATTTGAGATGATCTGTGATACGGCTTGCTATCCAAGAGTTACGAAGGAAGCCGTACACCTCAAGGCCTTTCCCTTTGCCTTAGCCGATAAGGCTCTTTTACTGGCTGAGTCATATGGGGAGGGAAATCTCTACATGGGAAGATCTGAAGTCCACTTTCCTGCGCAAATATTTTCCTCTGGGAAGGACGAACATGATGAGGAGCCAGATCTCCATGTTTATGCAACTCCCGCATGAATCGTTCCATGAGGCATGGGATAGATTCAAGGAGCTTACGGAGAGATGCCCGCATCATGAGATCCCGACGAAGGTGCTAGTACAAAACTATTTTGGAGGACTCCAGCCGGACATCCAGGGGCTCGTGAGTGCCGCATGTGGAGGCAGTTATTTGAATAAGGATGCCGAGTCAGTCTGGGCCATCTTCGAAGGGATGGCCGAGAATTCCAGAGTTGTAGACTCTATTCGGGCATTTCAGAAAACCCCGCAGCCACCACATCACCGAGAGCATCACAAGGTGACAAATATCGCAGATTCTGAATCAAACACCAACATGGGATTTATTAGCGAGAAACTAACATTTGTGGACATGATTCACAAGCAAGTTCAGGACTTACAGTCGCTGCGAGAGTTGGAGAAACTCTCAGCTCTACCTCAGCAGCTGAGTGATGTTTCGAAGAAGGTGTCTGAGCTCCAACATCAGTATCAGCAGAGCTGGTCTTCTTCGACCACACAACCAACACATAGGATCTTATCCGTTCCACCCACCCGTCCGATCCACTTCGTACAGAGCAAGCCAGAGACTCCGCAGATCGATTGGCATGAGGATAAGTCTCATGCCAATCCCCGGACAGATCAACAGCACCGCAGAGATGGAGGTGGAGCCGCAATCCACTCTCGAGATCAACATGATTTGGTATACTCCGATTCAGCAGCCAAGTATACCGAATCAGCAACAGCAGCAGCCGTACGGTCCTCTGCAGCATGGACGTCCGCATTTCCAACACCGCCAGAGCTTCACGCCGTAGCAGTCTCATCCGAATGTCTATCATCAGAGACCACATTCATATCAGCACCCTGCTAACTATTCACAGAACTATCCTTATCAGCAGTCGCAACAGTCTTCCTCCACACCACAGCGATACTCCCAGCCTTCTACCTCTCAGCAATATACGCCAAGGCAGGAGAGAGGAGCAAGCCAGGACCACCATACCGAACCAGAGATGTCTTCACAGGCCTAGGCACTTAACCAGATCATGGACATTCTGAGTACGCTCCAGATTGCACACAAGACTAAGATGGAGCAGGTTAACTGTCGTCTGGACAAGTTAACCGCACCGAAGACCACTCTTCCAGCCCAGCCTTAGATGAACCCGAACAACAAGAGGAGGCATCCAGATCAGGTAGACACTACAGGTAAGATCTCATTTCCTGAATTTTTATCTAACTTCATTCGTCTCAGGAATGGTAGATCACCACAAGCACCTGCTGTAGTAGAGGAGAGGGCACCAGAGGAGCACAAGCAAATCCATGGAACTGAATGATTCTGAAGCCGAGGAGGAGAACCAGCAAGATGATGAGGACCACTCTGCAGTTTCAAAAGATGGGAGCGATACCGATACCGTTTATATGGACACTGACGAATCATACGATGACACCACGCCAGATTAGGCAGAGAATCCTGAGAAAAACATTTCTTCCCCTGTCTTAGAGAGTTTTGTACATAATTCTGAAACTCTCGATATACAAGCTGATTCTGAAATGAATAAAAAGTCTGATTTTGTTCCTTTTCCCAATGCTTTGTTTGGAAAAGGAAAGAAAAATTCCAAAAAGAATGTTGCTTCTCCAGAGATCGAAAAATTACTCAAAGATCATATCTTTTTGAAGATCCCGCTTCATGATGCCTTAGATCATTTTCCTACGCTCAAGAATCAATTGAAAAACCGATGCACCACACGTAGGAAAAAGAGATCCCGAACAGAAAAACATGTCTTGACTAAGGCTACATCTTGTGCCATACATAATAAGTTACCAAAGAAGAAGAAAGACTCATGTGCACATTATGTCAGATGCGAGATCGCAAAAGCCGAGTTCGACCGCACTCTCATAGATAACGGTTCCTCGATTAACTTGATATCCTCTTCCTTACTCGATAGGCTCGAGTTAGGTCCTCTTTACAAATCCCGCACGATCCTTCAGTTTGCTGATCGATCAGTAAAGAGACCTAAGGGTATAATTAGGAACGTTATCGTAACCGTGTAGGGTCTGCAATTCCCAGTGGACTTTACGGTCTTGGACATGGATTTCCCTACACAGTTACACCTGACCCGATTATTCTCGGGAGGCCTTTTCTGGAAACCACGAAGGCCCTCTTCGATTATGATACAGGAAAGGTATCTTTTCGCACCGAGGGCGATAAGGTACATATAGAGATGGCGAGGAATTCAAACATATCTAGTGATGTATCTTCTGATTTTCTGAGTTCTTTAGCCTCCTGCGATTACATGGATGAGGTCCGTCTTGATGACTTCGAAAGATATCAGCTAGAGACCCAAGAATGTTTGACAGAGAACGGGTCCGAGACCACAGGAGGTGATTCTTCAGAGGGAACATTGTATTTCAGTTTAGATGTGGAGAAGCAAAGGGATCAGAGTTCTGACAAGTTTATTGCAGATTTTTCAGATTCGGAAACGTTACACGATTCCTCCATCATAGATGATTCAGAGATAGAGTTTCATTTAGCTGAGTTATTTACCTCTGATCATTCTGACGAGTCGGATGATGTCTTGAACATCTTCTGTAGTCCGACTCTCGAGAACATTGATATGGTGGATAATCAGAAACTCGATAAATCCACAACCGATACAGATCCCATTACACATACGGAAGATGTTTCGGCAGATCCAGATTCTACCCTACCTAAACTAAAGACTTTGCCACCAAACATGAAATATGCTTTCCTTGCGGGTCCACAACAATGGCTTCCGATCATTATCAGCTCATATTTGACTGACGATCAAGAATCTCGTTTGATGGAGATTCTAGAAAAAAACCGCAAGGCTATTGGGTGGACTGTATCCAATCTCTGCTGGATTAATCCTGCTTTGTGTTCGCATCATATCTATCTCGATCATGACAGCAAACCCTCCAGAGAGTTTCAGCGTAGGCTAAATCCGGTTTTACGAGAAGTTGTCAAGAAAGAGATTACGAAATGATATGACGCAGGGTTCATCTATCCTATCTCCAACTCTGAATGGGTTAGCCCATTACATGTTGTCCTGAAGAAGTTGGGAATTTAGATGGTTAAGAATGAGAGTGGAGAGGAGATTCCAAAGAGAGTAACCACGTCATGGCGAGTATGAGTTTATTACAGAAAAATGAACACCGCGACGAAGAAGGACCACTTCCCTTTGCCTTTCATAGACCAGGTCATAGAACGGTTGGCAGGGACGGAGTACTTCTGTTTACTTGACGGTTACTCTGGATACAACCAGGTATCAATTGCTCCTGAAAACCAGGAGAAAACCACCTTCACATGTCCGTTCGGCACGTATGCCTTTAGACGGATGCCCTTTGGATTGTGCAACGCTCCTGCTACTTTCCAGAGGTGCATGCTTGCTATTTTTGCGGACATGGTCGGTGATTTTCTAGAGGTCTTTATGGATGATTTTTCGGTTTATGGTGAGTCCTTTGACGATTGTTTAGCACACCTAGACCAGGTTCTACAGAAATGCTGCGAGGTAGATCTCGTTCTATCCTGAGAAAAGAGCCATTTTATGGTTACTCACGTGATCGTGTTGGGGCACGTCATCTCCCAGCGAGGCATGGAGGTTGACCCTGCCATGGTGGATGTCATAAAGAAACTCTAACCACCATCCAACATCAAACAGTTACGGTCATTTCTGGGGCATGTTGGCTTTTACTGACGGTTTATTCAAGACTTCTCCAAGATTGCCCAACCGTTAACTGAGTTATTAGGCAAAGACATCGAGTTCATGTTAAATGATAAATGTCTTAATGCCTTCGTCACTCTGAAAGAAAAGATTATCAGTGCTCCTGTCCTACAGCCACCTGATTGGTCTCTACCCTTCGAGATCATGACGGATGCTTCAGATTTTGCGGTCGGGGTTGTATTAGGACAGAGGAGGAATGGACTTCCCATTGCCATCCACTATGACAACATAACCTTAGATGATGCTTAGAGAAATTACACAGTGACAGAAAGGAGATGTTGGCAGTGGTGTTTGCTCTAGATAAGTTCATATCATATCTTCTTGGCTCGAAAATCACAGTTTACACTGATCACTCAGCTATCCGATTTCTGATGGAAAAGAAGGATGCTAAGGCACACCTTCTTAGATGGATTCTATTACTTCAGGATTTCGATTTGGATATCAAAGATAAACTTGGGGTAAAGAATGTGGTAGCTGATCACCTCTCCCGATTACAGTCAGAACAGACTTCAGATGAGTACATGCCCGAGATCGCGAAGAGATTTCCTGATGAGAGCATCTTTGCGGTTACCGAACTTCCGTGGTATGCAGATATTGTGAACTTTTTGGTCACACAGAAAAGTCCTCAGGGTTGGCCTAAGAATCGAGTTGATAAACTAGTTTCTGAGGCACGATACTACCATTGGGAGGATCCGATTCTTTTTCGAGAAGGACTGGATTGTCTTTACTGGTGTTGTATTCCACGGGAGGAATATAATAGTGTCCTCACATTATGCCATTCTTCAGAGTCAGGAGGACATCATTCAAGGAAGAGGACAGCGCAGAAGGTACTACAGAGCGGATTATGGTGGCCGACTCTTACTAGAGATGCCTGCACATTCGTGAAGAGTTGCCCAGATTGTCAGAAAGCTGTAGGGACAGTAAGTGCCAGAGATGCAATGCCGATGTGACCTGTCATTATTTGCGAGATCTTTGACGCATGGGGCATAGATTTTATGGGATCGTTCCCTTCTAGCAGCGGCTTTGAGTACATTCTTCTCGCTGTAGATTATGTTAGTAGATGGGTGGAGGCTATACCCGCACGAACCGCAGACAATAAAACCATTTGCAAGATCCTAAGGGAACACATTATTTTACGGTTCGGGATCCCACGTATTCTCATTTCAGATGGGGGTAGCCACTTCATCAATAAGGAGGTCAAAAAGCTAGTGAAGCAATACGGTATTGATCACAGAGTAGCTTCTCCTTACCACCCACAGAGGAACGACATGGCTGAAGTTTCGAATAGGGAGGTGAAATCAATTCTCCAGAAACTAGTACGACAGGATAGGAAGAACTGGTCATTGCTTCTAGATCAGGTTCTTTGGGCATATCGTACTGCTTATAAAACTCCCTAAGGTACTTCTCCATTCAGATTAGTTTATGGAAAGCCGTTCCACTTGCCCGTAGAAATCACGCACAAATCTGAATGGGTAATTCGAGAAATATTAATGGATGTACAGAAAGCAGGAGCCAAGAGAAAGATAGATCTGAATGAGATGGTAGAGATTCGAAATCAGGCATATGAGAACACACTTATCTATAAGGACAAAGTGAAGAAATGGCATGACAAACATATTCGGCACAAGACCTTTGTCCTAGGGCAGAAAGTCTGGTTGTTCAATGCAAGGTTGAGAATTTTTCCCGATAAATTAAAAAGCAAGTGGGAAGGACCGTACATAGTCAGAACGGTGCACGACAATGGTAGTATAGAGATATCAGATGTGTCACCTGGTGCAGAACCGTTCGTGGTTAACGGGCATATGCTGAAGCACTTCGTCGAGACTGCTGATCATCTGGCCCGTACTGAAGTGATCTATTTTGATGAGTTCGTATTACTTATACCTTTTAAACTCTCGTTATTTATTCTTTTCACTCAGTCATCCTGTTTTTGCTCTCCTGTTATACTTACGATTACCAGATCGTAAGTATAGGGGGAGGGTTGACTGACTTGTTCCGTATATTCTTTTCACCCACTTTTACTTAGTACGAGTTATGTCCTCCTTTTTCTCTTTTGATGCTATGAGGACATAGCTCAAGCTAAGTATAGGGGGGTGCGTATATATTGTATATATACTTTCATCCATAACTCGTACTTGATGTATTTTCTATAAATATAAAATCCAAAAAAAGTGGGTAATGGTTAATTTAAAATATATTTATATTTATTTATTATTTATAAAATCCTTGTAAATAAGTAAAATATGTTTAAAACTTGTATTTAAAAGCCGTAACTAAAATATGTATTTAAAATTCGTATAATATTTACTTAAAAACTTATTTATTAAAACATGTGTAAAAATTACTCAATCCTTAAAAAAAATTTCTATAGATAAAAATCGTAAAATTCATTAGAAACTTAACCCAAATAGTAACATATCTTGTAAAATCGTAAATAAAAAGGACTTGTTTATAAAAACCAGAAACTCCATAAAAATACAAAACCCTAAAAGTCAAAAAAACTGCAAAAGCCATAAAATCCATAAAAACGAGCAAGAATCAAAAAATATACTTCACAAACACATGGTTGCATTTGCATTCACATTTTTCAGAATAAGTTTGATTTCTAGAACTAAAGATTGAGTCTAATCTAAAGGATGGAGCTTGATCACGGCTTTTAACTTCCATTGTAAGGAGCCTAGTTAGGAACTGGAATTTAGACTCTTCAGGTCTATGACTTAAAATCTTTGGGTTCCATAAGACCATGTTCGGGAAATCAAGTCTTCTATGCTTAAGTAGACCATTTGGTGTCATCCGTACAATTCTACACCAGTGAACCAATTTTGAACAGATGCACTCCACACTTAGCTCAACTTGTATAGAGTTGCGAAGAGCCGTACATCTTGGTAGTACGTTTCTATCCTTATCTTTGCGGCATTGAAGTCTAAAGACGAGAGAAATTGGGTTGCGATAGTTGCTTCGGATGAGGGAAGGATCTGCTGACATAATTTTTCTAATACCTCAAAAAAGGGGCGGAACAAAAGATGCTATATCTATCGAGGCAGAAAAGGATGAATGCAGTGCAAGCAAATTACAAAGTCAAAGCAAAGAAGAAGCCACCAAATAAGACCACAATGGTCCATGCTTCCACCAAAAATGCCTGCACATCTTAGTGGAGACTCAGCTACACCGGTTGAGCTTCACAAGGAGATGCGTCTACAGAAGGGAATACCTGCCTCACCAAAAATTACTTCTTTTCTCATTCTTCTATCTTGTCTCTATATTCGATTGTGGACATAGCATAACTGAACTCAGAAGGGAATACCTCCCTCCCCGAGGAAATAGTAGCTGGATGAGGAAGCAATAGAAGTGTATAGTCGGGATTGACGGTTTCTTCGGTTCTCTAAGCAGGAAGAGCTAAATCAATTCACACACTGTACAAGTTGACTTCAAGGATGATAGAGTTTGCGGTATGGATAAGAGAGTCTGAAATAGCCGATGAATTGATCTTAAATAAGGATTGTTGGAACTTGAGGACTGTTGAGGATAAAATCCTAATCCTAGTTAAGGCTCCGACAAAATGCTAGTTTCAGGCCCGATCGAGCTCTATCCTTTGTCTGTTCTCATGAATTGGTTTAGGAAAACAAATTCATTCTAACTTTCTTTCTTTTTCAGTTACTTTTTCAAAATAAGTGTTTGCTAAGGGACTAGCAAAGTTTAAGTATAGGGGGTTGATGAATCCATGATTCATTAACTTTTCTGTCGCGTTTTGTCTTAAAACCCTTAACAAATGCATATAAATATTCATTAATTCTTATCTTTTAAAAAAACCTCATTCATGTATATATATTCACTTTTAACCATCAAAATCATGGAAATATATAAAAGACAAAGAAAAAGAACAAAAGGCAGATTGGATATATGTATATATGACAATATGACTTAAAGTATAAATATAACAGTAAGGTATATTTATAGCCTAACCCCCGAGACCAAGTCAGCATGGATTGGTCGACAAACCAAAAAGTAGGGGGAGATAAGGAAAGAAAACCCTAAAAATAAATTAAGTCATGCTCCATACACTTTTCATAAAATAAATACAAAACTTCAAAGATTTTTAATTAATTCATATTTGTATATTTTTCACCAAACTCTTTTCCTAATTATTTCTAAAAATGTGTATAAAAATATAAAAATAAGTTAAAAATATTACCCTGTATGTATGCCAAGAAATCCAGCCTATAAATTGTCAAAATCTCAACTTCCGAACATCATAACTTCTTCATACGAACTCCAATTCCACTCTACTCACTTTTAAAGTTCATAAAATAATATTCTTTAATTAATAAAGGTGTTTCATCGAATTCGGAGTCTGTTTGCAAAAAGTCGGTTTTTGGACCAAATGACAACGGGGTTTCTGGGCTATTTATTTTATATAACACACATTATTTACAGTTTTCTTAATTTTATAATTTATAAATATTTTCATGATCTTATAATTTAAGCCTAATTTATTTCATAATTTTTGGAGCTTATTTACTATTTTAATAAAATAAAAACCTTAAAACATAGGTAAAAATGAACTAGCTAACTTATATCCTTATTTATTAATATATGTAAATTAATTTATTAAAATCTCTAAAAATACACACAAACCTTAGTTATCATTCTAATAATTAAGAAAATATAAAATTAATATTTTGTTACTTATTTATTGAACTAAAAATTCAAAACCTATTTATAAATACATATTTATTAATATAATATTTATATTTTGAATAATATTTATTATTTATAAAAAGTATTTATTCCATAATTAAGATTATTTAATTATTTACATTTCTTGTATTTAAACCTATTTAAAATAACCTGAATTACTATTTATTAATGAATTTACAAATATTTTTTAACTTCTGGCCAACCAGGTGCTGACACTTGTCAGCACCTGGGTTATCTTCTCCAAGAAGGGTCGTTCATCCAGTCTTTTCCAACTGGCCGACTTCAACCATTTATTCCACGTGCATTTCAACACCTTCAAGCGATCTAAGCCATCGATCTTCTTCCCCTAGCAACCTACTCCATCACCAGCCATTAGATCTTCCTTGCGGAGCACGAAATCTATCTATAAAAACCCCTAAAGATCCACCATTGCCAACCAACTTTCCAACTAACCTGAAGCTTCTGCTCCAGTAGCCGACCCCCCAATTCTCCACCGTGTACCGGCCATCTTCGGCGCTGACAACATCTAGGAGAAGCCGCGCGTGGAGAAGGGACGTCGGAGGAAGAGTTCCAAGGCTATTCGCCGCCTTGAATCGCCGCTTCGAGCCGCGTCACGCTCCGGCCAAGGTCGCCTGTCGAGCTCCATTTCCAGGTAATACACCTTGTTTCCACAGACCTATTCCTCCATCCTTTCGAATTTCTTTCTCGATCGTCGTGCGTTGATTAGCAACGCTAATCGCGTGATTAGTTAGCTTAATCATTCTATTTAGACGCACATCAAATTCCATTTCAAGCTCGTTTCAAATCCACCTCGATTCGCGTTTCATTTCATCAACATTTTCACGCAACCTCGCATTTCTTCTGGAAACTGAATTTTTCATCATTTTGTTCTTGCGAACTCTTCATCCATTGGCCGATTCTTCATCGAATCGAGCACATCAAGCTATTGTTTGCAGGTTCAACTTCAATAAGGTGCCATTTCCCCAGATCTGGAAGCTTTTATCTTCACAAAAATCAAATTCAAAGATGGCGTGACACCGTGTTCATCAGACGCCATTACATAGGTCCGCCTACTTCGTCGCGCCTCCACCGCCGCTCGGAGCCGCCTCCGCCAGCCACCTACCGCGGGCGAGCTCGAGGGGTGGGGGAGCCACCCCTCTGGCCCCGTCGGAGAGCCCAAGTCATCGTCGGTTGCTCGGGATAATTCGGAGAAGCCTCTCCCTTCGTCAGGCACACAAAAACTCAAGAACAACTTCAAGAACATCCGAAGTACAGGTGGCTGACACGTGGCTCCCCCGCAGACGTCAGATCAGCACGAGTAACTTCTAATCTGAGCCGTCCACAGCGAACTGGTGTGAATTTTTCATCTTAAATCCAGGAGGCTTTCAGAAACTTATTCCCGCTCCAGAGGTTTTCAGATTTTACATTTAGGTCCCTGCGCAGGGACCTAAATGTAAAACAACATATTTCTTTTTCATTTCAGTCCCTGTAAAGGACCTATCTGCATAACTTTCTAGTTATTTTCTTTGCGCTTATGCCCCTGGGCTGTAGGGGATCTTTGGACCTCGTTTGACTTCATTTTTTGTCGATTTCTTTAGGGTAGTTACACAACTACCCCAGCAAGTTTGTATTAAATTTCTGTGTCTTTTTCTCATGTTTTCATCGTGTTTTGATTTCTCGAAATCTGCCTTCGTTATGGTTTGTTTTCGTGTGTCTTTCGAGCCCATTGCCCGGCTTTTTACCTACTATATTGTATCACCTACTTATATTCCACCTATTATATAATAAATAAATCTTTTGAAAAATATCCCTTTTGAAAAATCAAATAAAAATTGAAAAGATTAAAAATCAAATAACAAAATATTAACAAAAATAAAATAAAAAGTGTTTCTTCCATCTGATTACTTGAAGAAGAGATTAAATAAAATTGCAAAAATATTTCCCTAAAAAAATCAAAGTCTTCTATTCTGCCTCCTTGAGTTCAACCCAGGTACACTCACATGGATAAATAATTAGTGTAGGTTTTCTTCCGAAAATCGAATTTGTTTGATCGAGTTGAGATCTATTTCGCGGCTTTTTTCTACACTGACATCTTCATTCTCTAAAAAGCCGCGATATGATTTTAGCCGCATCAGTCATTCTGAGAATGAGCATAGTATCGAGTCGGATGATGTTTTAGACATCTTTTGTAGTCCGACTCTAGAACATATTGAAATGGTGGATAACCATACTATAGATAAATCCAGTACCGATACAAATCCGAGTGTACATATAGATGAGGTTTCAGCAGAGCCAGAGTCTACCTTACCAGAGCTGAAGTTATTACCACCAAATATGAAGTACTCTTTCCTTACGGGTCCACATCGATAGTTTCCGATCATTATCAGCTCATCTTTGACTGAAGAACAAGAATCCTGTCTAATGGAGGTTCTTGAAAGAAACCGCAAGGCTATTGGCTGGACTGTATCTGATCTCCGCGGGATCAATCCTACTTTATGTTCTCATCACATATATCTCGATCATGACAGCAAACCTTCCAGAGAATTTCAGCGTAGGCTGAATCCGGTTTCATGAGATGTTGTCAAGAAAGAGATTACAAAATGGTGCGACGCAAGATTTATCTATCTCGTCTCCAACTCTGAATGGGTTATCCCATTACATGTTGTCCCGAAGAAGTCAGGAATCCAGATGATTAAGAATGAGAGTGGAAAGGAGATTCCAAAGAGAGTAACCGCATCATGGCGAGTGTGCATTGATTACAGGAAACTGAATACCGCGACAAAGAAGGATCACTTCCCTTTGCCTTTTATAGACTAGGTCATAGAAAGGTTGGCAGGGAAGGAATACTTCTGTTTCCTTGACGGTTACTTTGGATACAATCAGGTAACAATTGCTCCCGAAGATCAGGAGAAAACCACCTTCACATGTTCGTTTGACACATATGCCTTTAGACGGATGCCCTTTGGATTGTGCAATGCCCCTACTACTCTCCAGAGGTATATGCTTGATATTTTTGCAGACATGATCGGTGATTTTATAGAGGTTTTATGGATGATTTTTCGGTCTATGGTGAGTCATTTGACGATTGTTTAGGGCACCTAGATCAGGTTTTTCAGAAATGTTGTGAGGTAGATCTCGTTCTGTCATGGGAAAAGAGCCATTTTATGGTTACAACGGGATCGTGTTGGGACACGTCACCTCCCAACGAGGCATGGAGGTTAATCCTACTAAGGTGAATGTCATCAAGCACCTCAGACTACCATCCAACATTAAGTAGTGATGGTCATTACTCGGGCATGTCAACTTTTACCGACGGTTCATTCAGGATTTCTCTAAGATTGCCTAACCGTTAACTAAATTATTAGCCAAAGACATCGAGTTCTTGTTAGATGACAAATGTCTTACTGCCTTCCTCACATTAAAGGAAATGATTATCAGTGTTCCTGTCCTACAACCACCTGATTGGTCTCTACCCTTCGAGATCATGGCGGATGCTTTAGATTTTGTGGTCGGGGCTGTATTAGGGCATAGGAGGAATGGACTTCCTGTTGCTATATACTATGTGAGCAGAACCTTAGATGATGCTCAACGAAATTACATAGTGACAGAAAAAGAGATGTTGGCAGTAGTGTTCGCATTAGATAAATTCAGATCTTATCTTTTTGGCTCCAAAATCACAATTTATACAGATCATTCAGCTATTCGGTTTTTGATGTAAAAGAAGGATGCCAAGGCACGCCTTCTTCGATGGATTTTTACTTCAGGAATTCGATTTGGATATTAAAGACAAACCTGGAGTAAATAATGTGGTATCTGATCACCTCCCCCGATTACAAACAGAACAACCTTCAGATTAGTATACGTCAGAGATTGCAGAGAGATTTCCCCACGAGAGCATCTTTGCAATTACCGATCTTCCACGGTATGCATATATAGTGAAATTTCTGGTTATACAGAAAAGTCCACAGGGTTGGCCAAAGGATCGAATCGTTAGACTAGTTTCCGAGGCACGATACTACCATTGGGAGAATCCGATTCTTTTTCATGAGGGACCGGATTGTGTTTACAGGTGTTGTATTCCCAAGGAGGAATATAATAGTTTCCTCACTCTGTACCATTCCTTAGAGGCAGGGGGACATCACTCAGGGAAAAGGACAACACAAAAGGTACTTCAGAGTGGATTATGGTGGCCGACTCTTACTAGAGATGCTTGTACATTCGTGAAGAGTTGCCCGGATTGTTAGAGAGCAGTAGGGACAGTCAATGCTCGAGATGCAATGCTTATGCGACCCGTTATTATTTGCGAGATCTTTGATGCATGGGGCATAGATTTCATGGGACCATTCCCTTCCAGCAATGGCTTTGAGTACATTCTTCTCGCTGTAGATTATGTTAGTAGATGGGTGGAGGCTATACCCGCACGAACCGCACAGTAAGATAGTTTGCAAGTTCCTAAGGGAATATATTATTTCACGGGTCGGGATTCCATGTATTCTTATTTCTGATGGGAGTATCCATTTCATTAATAAGGAGGTCAAAAAGCTAGTGAAGTAATACAACATTGATCACAAAGTAGCTTCTCCTTACCACCCATAGACGAACGACATGCCTAAAGTCTCAAATAGGGAGGTGAAATCAATTCTCCAGAAATTAGTACGACCGGTAGGAAGAATTGGTCGTAGCTTCTAGATCTGGTTCTTTGGGCATATCATACTGCATATAAGACTCCCTTAGGTACTTCACCATTCAGATTGGTTTACGGGAAGCCATGCCATTTGCCCGTAGAGATATGCATAAATCTGAATGGGCTATTCGAGAAATTTCCCATGATGCACAGAAAGCAGGAGCCAAGATTAAGATGGATCTAAATGAGCTAGTAGAGATTCAAAATCAGGCATATGAGAACACTCTCATTTCTAAGGACAAAGTGAAGAAATGATACGAGAGACATATTCGACACAAAATCTTTGTCCCAGGGTAGAAAGTCTGGTTATTCAAAGCAAGATTGAGATTTTTTCCTGGCTAATTGAAAAGTAAGTGGGAAGGACCTTACATAGTTAGAACGGTGTACGATAATGGAAGCATAGTATACCAAATGTGTCACTTGATGCAGAGCCATTTGTGGTTAACGGGCAGATGCTGAAGCATTTTGTAGAGACTATTGATTATCTGGACCTTGTTAAAGTCATCTATTTTGTACAGGACTCATGATCATTCTTTTCACTTTATATCATCCTGTACAAACACTTTTGAGCCATTAAATTTTTGGAAGTTTGCAACACTTGTATATTCTTCGTAGATCACAATCGTCCCCACTTTTGCTCGTCTTGTATGCTTAGGATACCAGATCCTAAGTATAGGGGGGACTGATTGCTCGTTGATCAATGTTTTTTGTTTTGTTCTGTTACTTTTTTATATCCATTCTTTTTAACAAATCACTGGTCCCCAATGTTTGTCTACACTCTTTTTTATACTTAGGATGCCTTATCCTAAGTATAGGGGGGATCGAGTGATTTCGATGATCTCGTGTTCTTTATTGCTTTTGATCCTTTGTTATATATTCTTTTCACTCAGTCATCTCGTTTTTTCTCTTCCGTTATACTTATGATGGACTGATCGTAAGTATTGGGGGGTTTGACTGACTTGTATTTTCTTATTCTTTTTCACCCACTCTTTCTTAGCACGAGTTATGTCCTTTTTCTCTTTTAACTCTATGAGGACATAACACAAGCTAATTATAGGGGGGGTGCGTATATATTGTATATATACTTTTGTCCATAACTCGTACTTTTATGTATTTTCTATATCTATAAAATCCATAAAAAGTGGGTGAGGGTTAATTTAAAATCCATTTATCTATTTATGTATTACTTATAAAATCTTTGTAAATAAATAAAATATGTTTAAAATCTGTATTTAAATTATTTAAATTAAAATATGTATTTAAAATATGTATAATACTTATTTAAAATCTTATCTACTAAAATATGTGTAAAAGTAATTGAATAGTTGTAAAATTCTCTGTATATAAAATATGTAAAATACATTAGATATTTAATTTGAATAAAATATATCTTGGAAAATTCTTGTACAAACACTTATTAATAAAAATAAAAAATCCATAAAAAATACAAAGTTCATAAATTCATAAAAATTAAAATAGCCTTAAAATACATAAAATGAGTAAAATTCAGAAAATATACTTCACAAAAACATTGTTGCATTTGCATTCGCATTTTTCAGAATAACTTTGATTTCTGGAACTAAGTATTGAGTCTAGTCTAAAGGATGGAGCTTGATCATGGCCTTTAACTCTCGTTGTAAGGTGACTAGTTAGGATCTGAAATTTAGACTCTTCAGGTCTTTTGACTTAAAATCTTTGGGTTCCATAAGACCATATTTGGGAAATCAACTCATATGTGCTTAAGTAGACCACTTGGTGTCATCCATACAACTCTGCACCAGTGAACCAATCTTGGACACATGTACTCTACTCTAAGCTCGACTTGCATGGAGTTGCAAAGGGAAATACATCTTGGTAGTGCGTTTCTATCCTTGTCTTTGCAACATTGACGTCTAAAGACGGGAGAGATTAGGGTTGCGATAGTCGCTTCGTATGAGGGAAGGATCTGCTGACACAATTTTTCTAGGACCTCAAAAAAGGGACAAAACAAAAGATGATATATCCGTCGGGGCACAAAAAGATGAATGCAATGCAAGAAAATTACAAAGCCAAATAAAAGAAGAAGCCACCAAATACAAATATGACCAGAATGGTCCAAGCTTCCACCAAAAATGCCGACACATCTTAGTGGAGACTTAGCTACACCAATTGAGCTTCGCAAGGAGATGCGTCTACACTGGTCGCACGCCACTTCTTTTCTCATTCTTCTAGTTTCTCTCTATATTTGATTGTCGACATAGCACGAACTAACATCAGAAGGGAATACCTCCCTCCCCGAGGAAATAGTAGCTGGATGAGAAATCAATGGAAGTGCATCGCTGGGATAGACGGTTTCTTCGTCACTTTAAGCAGGAAGAGCTAAATCAATTCAAACATTGTACAAATTAACTTCAAGGATGATAGAGTTTGCGATATGAATAAGTGAGTCTGAACTAGCTGATGAGGTTATCCTAAATAAGGGTTTGTGGAACTTGAGGACTGTTGAGGATAAAAGCCTAATCCTTGTTAAGGCTCTGACAAAATGCTTGTTTCAGGTCCGATCGAGCTTTGTCCTTTGTCTGTTCTCATGAATTGGTTTAGGAAAACAAATTCATTCTAACTTTCTATATTTTTCACTTATTTTTCAAATAAGTGTCTACTATGCGACTAGCAAAGTTTAAGTGTAAGGGGTTGATGAATCCATGATTCATTAACTTTTCTGTCGCATTTTGTCTTAAAACCCTAAAAAATACATGTAAATATTCATTAATTCCCATATTTTATCTAAATCATATTCATAAATAAAAATGCACTTTTATGCATAAAAAACATGTAAATAAATAAAGAATAAAGAAAAGAAATAAGACAGATTGTAGATATGTGTATATGTACAATATGACTCAGATAATATAAATATAGCTGAAAGATATATTTATATAACCTAACCCCCGAGACAAATTCAGCATGGATTGGTCGAAAAATAAATAAGAAGGGGGAGATAAGGAAAGAAAACCATAAAAATAAATTAAGACGCACTTTACACACTTTTCTCTATCTATCAAATAAATATCAAAACTACATTGATTCTTAATTAATTCATATGAATGCATTTCTTCAACAAAATCTTTTCCTAATTATTTCTAAAAATGTATATAAAAATATAAAAATAAGTTAAAAAGATTATGTTGTATATATACCAAGAAATCCAGCTTTTAAAAAGTCAAATTCTCAACTTCCGAACCTCATAACTTTCTCGTACGAACTCCAACTTCATTCTACTCACCTTTAAAGTTCATAAATTAATATTATCTAATTAATAAAGGAGATTTCACTAAAATCGGAGTCCGTTTGCAAAAAGTTGGTTTTGGGACCTATTGACAAAGGGGTTTCTTAGCTATTTATTTTATTTAGAACACATTATTTATAATTTATTTAATTTTATAATTTATAATATTTTCATGATCTTGTAATTTAACCTTGATTTATTTCAGAATTTTTGGAGCATATTTATTATTTTAATTAAATAAAAAAACATTAATTTATAGATGAAATTTAACTGTATAGCTTAAATCTGTATTTATTAATATATCTAAATTAATTTATTAAAATTCATAAAAATTTACAAGGACTTTATTTAGTATTCTAATAATTAAGAAAATATAAAATTAACAAATAATTAATTGTTTGTTGAATTAAAATTCAATACCTATTTATTAAGAATTATTTATAATTTTTTATAATATAATATTTATATTCCGAATAATATTTATTATTGAAGAATATTATTTATATCATAATTTAGATAAATTAATTATTTACATTTTTTGTTTTTATACCTATTTAAAATAACGGCATTTACTATTTATTGTATAATTTATTAACATTTTATCACTCTGGCCAACCAGGTGCTGACACGTGTCAGCACGTGGTGCTTCTTCTCCAAGAAGCTGGTGAAGCTTCTGGTCGAACCGACCATTTTCACCATTTTTTCCCTCGCTCTTCACAACAACTTCACTCGATCTAAACGCTCCACTTCTTCCTCCTAATAACCTTCATACACGCCCACCATTGGATCCACCTTGGAGCTCAAGCAAATAATCTATATATGGCCATGAAGTTGGTGAGATCCAACCAACTCTCCCCTAACAACTCTGACCCAAGTCCTAATGGCCGATCTTCATACTTCCTACCCCGAATCTGGCCAACCAAGGAGGTGACAGCTCCTCATTCTCGGTCCGCGTGGAAGAAGGTTGATCAGAGGATACGTTCCAAGGTCGTCGTCATCCTTGCATCACCGCCTTTGCGTGCGTTTAGCTCCGGCAAGGATCGGTCGTCGAGCAATCATCAGAGGTAATATACTTCTATTGCCAGGTCTATTCACCCATAAGTTTTGTGATTTTCTTTCTCGATCTTCGTGCTCCCATTAACAGAGCTAATCGAGTAATTAAGTCACTTGATCATTCATCTTCGACGCCACACATTCAACTCACTTCAAATCTAATCGAATCAATCCCAGTTTCATCCTTTTTCTTATCATTTACACGTTGATCTTAATTCTAGAAATACATTTTTAAAACTTGCAAAACCTAACGATTCTTGGTTGATATCTTCACAAATCGAGCAAAATAAAAATTGTTTGCATGTTCAACATTATTCTGGAATCATAAAACAACACTAGGAAGCTTTGACGATCAAACAAGAACGAAGAAGTATTATCTTCTTCAACCTCCAGGATCAGTTGGACTGCCATCTTCACCGGCGATCACCTGCTACATTCCGCCACCGTTGGAGGAGTTCACCCGTAGGCGAGCTCGATGGGTGAAGGAGTCACTCCTCTGGCCCTACAGGAGTCCCAAGAACATCATCATTCGACGGGGATAATTCAGAGAAGGAAGCCCCTTGGCCAGCTGCGTCAAGAGCTTGAAGAATTTCAAGAACGCTAGACTCTACAGTCATGCGACACGTGTCCAAAACACGCGGTCCAGATTAAGCTCCGCCTTCTAATCTCAGCCGTTGGATGTGAAGGGGTGTGAAAATTGCATCATAAACCCCACCAGCTTCCAAAAATTAAAGCCTGCCTCCAGAGTTTCCAATAATTGCAATTCGGTCCCTATGTGAGGACCTAATTGTAATACTTTATATTTCTTTTACAATTTAGTCCCTATAAGGACCTTTCTGTAATAAAAACTATAAACATTTTTTACAGTTAGGCAACTGGCTTGTAGGAGCCATTTGAACCTCCTATTTTTCTCGTTTTCCCACGAATTTCCTAGTGTAGCTTGATAACTACCCAAGGGATTTTTCGAGTATTTTTTCCAAATTTTTCATCGCTTTCTTGTGCGGTTTTTAATCTTGTCTTCTCGAGTTTGTTTTAAACCAAAATTTTCCCCATTTCTTTCAATGTAAAATCGAGAATAAAAGAGAATTTGTTGGGATTTATCCCTTGTCTCAAAAATCGTAGTTTGAGCATTCTGCTTCCTTATGTTTGACCCAGGCACACTTACCTGGATAAATAAAATTGTGAGATTTAAATAGGAGAGAAGTCGATTAATCCACTTCACCTTCTCTCTCTCTCTCTCTCTCCAATTTTAACCGAATTTTGTTTGATTAACTCGGATCTCTTTTGCGGTTCTCTACACCGACAACACATTTCTTAACCATAATCAGGTCCAAGCTCATCACTCCCTTAGGTCTCTTCATTGTCTTGTCAGCAAATTGGAGTAATGCTATGGATTTGTGAATTGGTCCTAACTCCAATTTCTCATATAAAATTAAGGGTAGAAGGTTTATAAAAGAACCATTATTTAAGAGAGCACATGCAAATGCAATGTCATCGATATGACTCACCACATAATGTGCACCCATATCTAGCTTCTTCCTTGGAAGTTTTTAATTCTTGAGGTAATAAGTAGTGGATACTGATAAGACATGAGTTTTCAAATACTGTCTGGTTTCTTCCTGCTAATCCTAGTAGGTGTACATCGCACCTTTTTGTACTTCTGAAATGCAGCATGAGTAGCTAAATACTCAACAAGTGGTACCTTAACCATGATATTATCCTTAGAAACTGTGCCATTTCTGGATCATATTTTTTAATATTCTTAGTGATCTGCTTTCGAGCCTTCAGAGCACCGTGGAAAGGGATTGAAGCAAGAGAAATAGAAGATGAAGAATCCGAATCATACACATAAACATCATTCTTTGCATTAATAGAAATATAGTTCTTAATACATGAATCTTCTAAATGGAACTTAGAATTATGATGAATCCATGATTCAACATATTTATTCTTTTATTTTTGTTAAAATACTTGGTAGAACACCTGTATATATTCATTAATTCATATTATTTATCATTCAACCGTTATTTGTTAATATTTTACATTAATCATTCTTTTACACCAAAATAAGAGAATAAAGAAGAAAATAAATAAAGAACGATGTTTTTATGAAATGAATTCAGACTTACCTGAACCTCGAGACCAGGCCAAGCATTAGTATGGGCGAAAAGGAATAAAGTAGGGGGAGATAGGGTCCATAGCTTATAAAAATATATAACACCAATTCTCACTTGTATATATTTATCATTTTTTATCTTGTACTATTTTATTCATCAATAAAACAACATTGAATAAAAATATTTTCTTCATAAAGTTGTTTGTAATAATATATATTAATTTATAAAAATATTAAAAAATCATTTAACTAATGAATAAATAATTATAATAAACCTAAAATGCCTAAAAGTTCAACTTCACAGGTTCATAACTATTTATAGAACAAATTGACCAAACTCACTTTAAAATTCGTGTTGTAAACAATACTATTTATTAATAGTACCAAAAAGATCATGGAATAAATCATGTCAGTTTTGGACTTTGGACCTCTTTGTCTATATTACTATGCATATATAAAATTTATTTATTTTCTATTTATTTATTTATAATCCAATTATCTTAGTTATTTTTAAATTTGTTTATAAAAATCACTATAAAAATTCAAGAAATATAACTTAGAAAAATTGTGAATAAATACCAATAAATCTCAAAATCTGAAAGCCGCAAAACTTATCTTCCGAACCTCATAACTCATCTGTATGAATTCCGACTTGAGTGTACTCACTTTTAATGTTCATTTTGTAAAATTATCTATCAAATAAGAGTGATTTCATTAAAATCAGAGTTAATCTGCAAAATTTAGGGTTGGGACCCTATAGGTATACTTCTATATATATATAATATAATTATTTTTATTTATTTATTTTGTTGTATATTTATGAACATATTGTTTTTTAAAAGTTTTTACATATTTATTATAATTATATACTATTCAAATAAAAATAACAAAATAAAAAATGATCAAAAATATAATATTGTATTTATTCAATAGGTATAATATACATATACTATACATACTCCTATTTATTTATACCATTAAATTAATAAGTAAAAATAAAATAAAAATATATTTAACATTTTTAATTTGTTTTGGTAAATATAAGTTATTAAATTACGTTATTATTTGTAAAAGTAAATTATTAAAAATTGGATTATTGTATATATAGGTATTTTATACCTATTAAAAAGGTTTTTATGTTTTTACCTTATTTAATTAGTTTATTTAATTTATTATAAATCACCATAGTTTTTTAAATTTTTGACATTATTTATTTTAAATATTTTTAATTTAAAATCATTTCTTATTTTATTTTATTAATTCTTTATTGAATCTATTGTTTTATCCTTATTCTTATTGTGTCTTTTTCCTCACCACATCCTATTAGTCCATCCAGATTTATTGACCACCGGGTCAACTCACCCCTTCCAGTCTAGACTCGACTACCCTTGACCTGCCATTGTCTATAATCGAAGGTCCCATCCACCATTATTCGTTTATCTGAAGCCGATGAAATCTGTGAGCTGCTGAAGAAAGCCACTGTCTCGAAGAATCACTATCTCCTACAAAAGAGAAAGGGAGAAGAAACACAATGGGCTCCAATTCTTATAGTAACCCACAGATCAAATCTGATCTGAGGGTCCTCATCCAGCTACGCCCAGGTCGCACAACTCCCATTGGATTAGGTCAGATCCAAGGGTCCACAACCCAACCACGTGTCGATGCTAAAGCCCAAGCCTCCCATCGCTTAATCTGTACTCGTGAGTAGCATGTTACCCCAAGATATTTTAGGGAAAATCTGCTGAAGTACCCTTGAACTCCATTAATATAGCATTCATGTCCAATTACAACTGAACCACATGCACTTCACATGCCTCCAAGAGATATTTTGTGTAAATTTCTTATTAGCCCCATGATTTCTTTATAATTAAGAACAAATCTAAGTTGTGGGAAATCTCGTGATTTGCATGTGCATTTATGTGAATATTTCAAAAGCTCCCCTACATTATTTCTGTGTTATCACTTTCTTAGAACTTTTCAAGAAATTGCGTCTATGCCCTTTTACTCTAGCATTTGATTTCTTGTTCATTTTTTTGTGAAATAAATATCGTCTCTGTTCTAAAAAATCCATAGAATTTCTATTCGTCTCATGTTTAGTTGTCTTAATTGCACTAAATTTTGTTTAGAAATTTCAATTGTTTTTCATATTTTTAATAATTAAAACCCATTAAAAATTCCATGTTTGATTTATAAAATATTGAAAAATGATCTGAAAATTGAAAAAATACTATTACTATTGTTTGAGCTATTTGAATTTTTTATTAATTTCTTTTGAAAATTCTTTGTAAAAACAAAAAATGCATATTATAGAAAACATTAAAAAAATCATATAAAATCATTGAGAAATCATAAAAATATATTTTTTGGTCTCTATTTGTGGACTAGTGAATATAAAATTTGAGAAAATTGGTTTCTAGGCTTTTTGGTTGTTTATATTTTTTAAAAATCCCAAACAAAAGGTTTACTTCACTATTTTCCTTGTTTTCTCTTTTTAATTGGTTTGAAAATCCCAAAAAATCCAAAAATCATTGAAAAATAAAAACATTAATTTTTTTTAAAACAAAAAATATTTTTATTTTAAATTTATAGATATTTTACACTATTTTAAAAATCCAAAAAGAGCTTTGTTATTTCTTTTACATTTATTTTGTATTTTCTTTGTTTTAGAAAACTAAAAACATAAACATTTGCGAAATAAAAAATCACAAAAATTCCATATTAGAAATCATAAAAAATATAAAATTTCAAAATTCCATAAAAATATTAAAAGCTAAAAAATCTAGAAAAACCTAGAGTAGTTTCCCTTCATATTTCCCTCTTTCATTTCTTTGATTTTTCATTGAATTGATTAACCCTTGCTTAATAATTGTTGCCTCCTTGAGTCCAATCATGGAAGCTATATCTGGTTAATAAGTAAATAGCAAATCCACTTTATTTTCTTTTATATTAAATAAAATAAATTTGTTTGATTTTTCAGGTTTCATTCTGGGTCACACTAACAAGACGCATTTTCTCTTCATCTAAAATAATGAAACCCATATATGAAAATTGCGAGCATAAAAATGGCACCATTGACTGGGAGGCACGGCTAGGGTAGTTAGGTATTCTTTGCCTTTTGCTCTTAGTTTTCTATATATTCTACTTTCTTTTTATTTGTCTATTCCTTTCTGTCATTTTCTTCTTTATTTCATATGCTCTATTTTTGACATATTTTATGTTTCCTTTTTCTGCAACGCCTTGATGTGCGAGGGTGGAGTTCTTAGGAGAATCGACGCACCCAAGCGAAGCGGAGGCCAACTTGTTTCTTCATCGATCAGTAGGAGAGCATAGGGGGAGTAGAATATTTGGAAACCACTTGGAGAACTTTTTATTTTTAGCATTTTATTTACATTTTATTTTTGTAAATAATTTGGAGTAATTTCAGCACTTTCCCTTTTTTCTATTTTCTTTAAAGACGTTGGACACTTAACCTTTTTCAGGGTATGTTTTACCCAGTGCTAATACACTTAGGGGACCTCATCGTATTTTTGTTTTCACCACCATTATTTTTATTTGTTTTCTCACGAATTTTTATGCTTGAACCCTTAGAAGTAGGTTATACTATCTTAGCTGAGTAAGGTAATCATCTAGGTCCACATCCCTTAATAAGAATATCTATTCATATAGATTAGAGCATAGGACTGGACTAGTTAAACAAGCGTATTCTTACACGCTAATAGAAGTTACTGCTTATGATGTTTCTCTTTCATCATTTAGGTAGTTTATTTTCTTGTCTTTATTTTTTGCGAGGATCATTTTGCATGTAGACTACTAGAGAAAGATACATATCTATTTACTCGTGCATGCATCATTGATTTCCGTCGCATCAGCTTTTCCGACTTCCTCCCTTGATTTCTCACATTTATGAAAATAAAGGAATTAGAAAAATCATTAGATCATTTTATTTTAAAAAATAAACAAAAAAGTGGCAATGAACTAAAATTGGGATTGCTAATGAAAACTCGATACTAAAAGAAATGTACAGACATATTATTCATTATTTTGGGAAGTAACCCCCTCATTGTTTATATGTATATACCTCCAGATAAAGTGGGTAAGGATACAACCATAATGTTAGAGCCCAAATCCATAAAATTGTGCCCTATGCTCATATGTATTACTCTTTGGTACATGGTAGAAATGTAAGCTGTTGCCTCATATGCTAGAAAATTGTTTCGGTGTGCTTATTATCCTTTCTCCCTTTAGGCTTGATATTGAACCCGACAACTTGGGTAGATAGATCCATTAATTGGGAGGGATTGAGAACGTACACTGGGCGATAGCGACGACTCACCCTGTATGCTTGGTAATAAGTCACTTCTTGTAGATTCACTAAAATAAAATTGAAAATTCAAAATATCAAACCTTCATAGTGTCTACTTGTGTTCACCTACTTGCATTCACTTGGTGATCGGGGGTTGTATTGTGTTTGTTTTTCGTGAGTTGTCCATATATCATCTCATTTTTCTTCTACTTCTTTCATTTTCTCTTCTTTTCCCCCAGCTATGATCATGATGATGGGAGGTTTGCTTTTGCAACATCACTATTCAGCGATCCTCCCCATTCATCTAGGTCAGTTCAAAAGAGACTAGACCCTCTATTTGTACCCAAGTTTTATCCACTTCTTTTCCTCTTGACCACTATTCTTTTTATTCATCACAGTCTTTTAAAAAGCAATTTGAGAACTTCTACGTTGATCTGTCAGAGGCTGATATAGATTCTTTCGCATTTCCAAAGGCAGACACTATGGTTGGGAAAGCACCCCAAAAATCGTAGACCACTCCTATAGTGATCATCTGTGCAACGATTAACGATGGCTTACTTGCATTCCTCGAGTCCATGCAGAATCAAATTAAGGATCAAAAAAGGGTGATGAGTGAGGTTAGAGCTGAGCTTACACAGTTGAGGTAGAGGCAAGATGATGAGAGAGTCAAGTATATTTCTGATGATGCTAATAGAGAGATACCAAAGGGTGGAGGAGCTGGGATTCCACCTAGATCTGCTTGTACGATGAAGAAGTTGTACAACTTTGGTGCAACTACTACACATCAGTGGATTCATTTGCCCACAATTCTCGGTGAACCAACCGTCAACAGGAATAGTACTCACTATGCACAATCCAATATCACCCCAATAATATGAGGATCTGATATTGGGGTCACTACGCATACAACCTTACTCTTTCGAGAAGCAAAGAGCCCGATCCAGATGCCCTTGTATACAGGAGTTATCACTTCAGACAGGCGTCTCCTAAATACAATCCCTGGTGATGGAACCCTTCGCCTTGATGTGAGACCATGGATGTCACTTATGTGATCCTCCATATCACGTTCAAATTCTAATTAAGCATTATGAGTCATATTCATTACGATTAATTCTTCCAAGGGAATTGACACATCTATTTATAATAGAGTGTCTTAATCTTAATTGGATTCCAATTAATCTAATCATATTACATTAATGATCTTATTAATATCCAACAAACATTCTTAATTGTTACTTGAATTATGGTATTATATCAAATACGTATTATTTCGAATTTTAATACTTAGAAATAGATCATGATTTCTTAAACATTATGCTAACCCTACCCGCCGTCATATCCAGTACCGACGGGAGTGGGACAGACCGCACACGGTACAACCTGCTACCCCAACCTCCCCGACTAGACACCATATCCACCTCGGGAAAGGATAATGCAAAATAGATCACTTTGTACTTGAGATGATCATCGGTTCTTTAACTGAAATTATACCATATAATAATAATCAAAACAATTTTGATTAACATTATAATGAGATTTTCTAAACAAATCCCAATTCCTATTCAAGCGACATGTTTGTTGGAATGTAGATCATGTAGATCATGTAACCAATTAGTGATCTAGATCACATCTAATCAAATATTGGTTAAGGCAATGCCATTTAAGGAAATAATTATCATCAAATATTTCACAAATATTTATGCACAATTATTCCAGGAAATTAAACAATTTAGTTTCACTAATTGATTAAATGACAATCACTAGGTTCTTGATTAGGAAAGTATTTTGAGCAGTAGCCCTCACTAAAAATATCATATCTCAATCAATTTAAATCCAAATTAAGCAAAATAAGTTTCTAAAGTTTGCTAATTTGATTTACAACAGAACCTAAGTGGTTTGCACGCATTTCAATGCATTTCAAATCCGCAATTAACTCTTTAATTACGTTAAGATTCACAGTCCCCAAAACTGTGGCATAAAATGATCATATCTCGAGCATACGGAATCCAAATTACGTAAACTCAGATCCTACGGTTTCCTTATTTAATGGGGAACGAAATCCAATTATTATTTTTGTGTTTAAACAATTTAAACAGTACCGAAAATAATCTTAAAAAAGAGATGCGAAAATGAAATGCAAGAAAAACTTTCGCAAAACCTAATGAACCCAAGTCGTCCTAGATTTATGGATCGCATCCAAAACCACTGACCTAAGGCTCTGATACCACTTGAAAGATATGGTTAGATCCTCAAGCGCATCACGGAAGCGTGAGCATCGTATCGAATACGATGAAGAACGACTAGTCGGACTAGTTGTTCTATGAAGCGGAAATTAAAAAATTTTCATGTGACGAAACCACATGATCCAAGAACACTTTCTCAGGTCGTTTCGTCTAAACCACAAACAAGAGGATCACCTCTTGAAGCGTGGTTGTGATCGAGTCTCTAAATGAAGAGACCTCTTGTCTCAAGTCCGATCCGACGGAGGAGACGATTGCGAGCACGTGGATGAGACGCGTGCTTCTTGCAATCCATGTTGATGATCCAAGCCACGAATCTCCTGATCTCGACAAACAAGATACGAAGTCTTCTTCATGAGCACATGCTTCGTGATATGAGTCTACACCGGTGAATCCTACACTTGATTGTTTAGCTCAACTTGTGGAGTTCTTGATGAAGATGAGCAAGAAGTTAACCGACCTGACTACCGTAAAGACTATCATTCCAACACTAGTTAAAGTTAACCATAATAATTTTCACCATAAGGAGCAAGAAGATTTTCATTATACATCATCCACTGAGTTAATTACGATTCTCTTATGTTATCTAGTGATGTGACTCTCAGGTGTGGTAGGACCATCCAACCATCCATAACTGCAAAGGATAAAAACAAAGGCCAACTATCATCGTCTATAACATTTGGTACCGCATCAAGTGGGGATCATGAAGATGTAGAGATAGGAGGTGCACAAGATGAAAAACACCAAAACGAACAAAAACAAAAATGCAAAAAACAACATAACAACCAAGTCCAATTCGTTCAAGCAAATGAGAAGCAATTACGAGGAGTTGATCTCATACTTATCGATCGAGTCTTAATTCCGATTTTTAGTTCTCCACCATTTTTGGATGATTGCATCCCTATTTATCATCCATTTATAAATTCTGATTCTCATTTTAAGAAGAACATACATTTTGGTGATTTAAATATCCTTTTTCCTGATGCAACGAAAAATCACAAAAAAATTAGATTACTAAAAATAACATTGTCTGATTTAAGGATTGTGGAATTTCTACATAATATATTTCTGGAAATGCCATTACCGAAAGACATATAATAAATGGCTAATGTGAACAAAGGACTGAAAGAGACATGTACATCAAAGCATCAGTGTTATAAAAACAGACACAACAGAGCTGGAAAACACATCTTAACCATGGCAATTGTAAATGTGATTAGTAATCTCCCAACATAGCAAGAGGATTTTATAGCACCTCTAATTAGTTGTGAAATCTTTAACCAAGTGTTTGATCATAATGTTCTTGATAGAGGCTCTTCTATCAACCTCATGCCCACATCTATACACAAGGAATTCGAATTGGGTCCACTTAAACCAACCAGAATGGATCCTTCAATTTGTTGATCGATCTGTTAAGAAAGCTCGAGCTGTGTTAGAGGAAATTATCATAAATATGCATGGAATGCAAATTCCAGTGCACTTCATTATCCTGGACATGGGATCTGTTGTTCCGTTACTACACACGCCTATCATACTTGGTCGGTCTTTCTTTCGAATAGCCGATGCGGTAGTTGACTTTGAGACTAGAAAGATTACCTTTCACTCTCACAGCTACAAGGTCACCATGGATATTATTGTTGAATCGAAACCTATAGAGAACACATTTGAGAGCAAAAACCACACAAAGATGATTGTAATATTTTCGAGGACATCAAATATCCAGACTTATCACTAAATGTCATTCCGACATAGGAAGTCCTCCCCCTGTAGTAACAACTCACGAGCATAGTCATCTCTTGTTCCTATATTGATGAGAAATCCATGCAAATGAGTTGATCATATTTTTGATTAACATTCTCATCAAATCGAATAAGAGAAAACAAGTGTGGATATGTTCGGTATTTTATTATTTGATCCAAGAGTGATAAAATTGGATACCACAACATTGGCAGATTATGTGCCTACCACAAGCACAGTTTCAGACGTTATTATCAAGCTGATTTAAATTCCTTGAGAAATGAAGCCTCTACCAATAAATCCTATGTATGCCTTCCTTGTAGGTGAGAGAAATCACTATATGATAATTACCAGTTTGTGACTAACCATGGATAAATAATCTTGCTTGCTAGAGATTCTAGAGAAAAATCACAAGGCTCTTGGTTGGAAAATTTCTGATCTCCGAGGGATAAATCTGACTGTGTGTTTACACCACATCTACATAGAGGATGGCAACAAACTATCTCACGAGTTTCAACATAGGCTGAATCATAATCTTTGAGATTTTGTCATGAAAGAGATCACAATGTGGTGCGAGGTTGGCTTTATTATCCTACCTCTAAATCCCCCACTCTGCTAAGTAAACTCGGACCGTTTCCGGCTACCCGAGCGTACCCACTGAAAAGCAGTGATTAAATGTATGAACTAAGTAGTATGTTGAAAGAGATCGGGTTTTAGTTA
This sequence comes from Ottelia alismoides, assembly GCA_037367405.1. NCBI lineage: Eukaryota > Viridiplantae > Streptophyta > Magnoliopsida > Alismatales > Hydrocharitaceae > Ottelia > Ottelia alismoides. Next base: position 990,298 of record JAZKJV010000862.1, on the reverse strand, counting down.
AGTGTCGGCTCTCGGTCGCACACTCTGAAAAAATGGCGGGGATTACTCTCCCAAATCAGATGAATTGTTTCCGGATTTTTTTAAGTCCGATATGTTTAGCAGTCCCGATTTTATTTTGTGGTTTTGTAATTTTTTTGAGTATTTTCAAACAAACATCTAATTTTTTATTTTCTGAATCCTAAAATCATGTACCTAGGTTGCAAGTCCTAAAACTAGCTACGTAAGAACAATCAGATAGAATAAAAACACCTAAGCATGCATCTATCGAAAAAGCCGTGGAAAAACTGATAAGGCGAGAAAACTGCGGTGGGTGCTCTGATCCCCCGAATATAAGGTATCCGACGAATCAGACCCCGAAGAAAATGGAGGGGGGGTTGTTTATTCTCTTTTACAGTTTCTCTTCCATTCTCTCTCTTTTACAAAATTAAACTAACTAAGTCTGCCCTCTACAGCCGATTTGTAGAGAAGGAATCGGCCTCTGCTCTTTCAACTGATTCAGCTTCCTAAGAAGCCGACTGATCCTGTAGGTCCTGCAAAAATTAGTTAGCGGAGAAAGCCGAGAGATGAGTCGAGAAAATCGTAAGAAAAACCGTACGAAAAATCGAAGAGAAGCGACGAAAAACTAAACAAAAAGAAGAGAGAAAATAAAATCATAAAAATTCGAAAAAGATCAAAATATTCTAAGGCATCCTCGACAACGGCGCCATTTTGATGCAGCTAAAATCAGATCGTGGCTTTTTAGAGAATAAAGATGTCGGTGTAGAAAAAGCCGCGAAAAGATCTCAACTCGATCAAACAAATTCGGTTTTCGTAAGAAAACCTACACTAATTTTTTATCCAGGTGAGTGTGCCTGGGTCGAACTCAAGGAGGCAGAATAGAATGCTTTGATTTTTTTAGAGAAATATTTTTGCAATTTTATTTTATCTCTTCTTAAAGTGATCAGAGTAAAGAAACACTTTTTATTTTTAAATTTTTTTATTTGATTTTAATCTTATCAAATTTTTATTTAATTTTCAAAAGGGATATTTTTTCAAAAAGATTTATTTATTATATAATAGGTGGAATATAGGTAGGTGATATAATATAATAGGTAGAAAGCCGAGCAACGAGCTCGAACTACACACGAAAATGAAACAAAACGAATGCCGTTTTCGAAGAATTAAAACTCGATAAAAACATGATAAAATCACATGAAAATTCAATGAAAGCTTGCGGAGGTAGTTATGTAACTACCCCAAAAAAATCTCCGAAAAAAAGACGAAAATAGGTCCAAAAATCCCCTACAGCCCAGGGGTGTAAGCGTAAGAAAACTATAGAAATTCTTCTGCAATTAGGTCCTCGCAGGGACTATTCTGTAAGAAAAATAAAAGTGTTTTACATTTAGGTCCCTGTGGGTAATTTATGGAAACTTGGGGAGCGGGAATTAATTCTGGAAAACCTTCTTGATTTATGTTGCAAAATTCACACCCGTTTGGAACTGACGGCTCAGATTAGAAGTTGTTCGGCACGATAGGACGCTCGCGCGGCAGCCACGTGTCGCCAAACTATGCCTCAGATGTTCTTGAATCTGTTCTTGAGCGGTTGAGCACCTGACGAAGAGCTCGTCTTCTCCGCTTTTTCCCGAGCAACAAACAACGTCTTGGGCTCTCCGGCGGGGCCAGAGGGGTAGCTCCTCTTCCCCTCGAGCTCGCCCGTGGTAGGTGGCTGGCAGAGGCGGCTCCGAGCTGCGGTGGAGGCACGATGAAGATGAAGGTCCACAGATCCTGGAGGTTGAGTTCTAGGTTGTTGCACTTCTTTGAACTGCGATTTCTTTGATGATGATAACTTCCAGATGCGTGAAGATGCTCATGATTGAAGACGGATCTGCAAACAACGCAATTTCGTGCTCGATTCACGTAGAATCGACCAATAGATTGAGAAGTCGCAAGATCAAAACATGGCGAAAAATGAGGTTTCCAGAGATTGAAAATTGCGTGAGAATGATGATGAAATAAGATGCGATTTGAATTGGTTTTGATACGATTGGAAGTGGGATTTGATTTAGCGATTAAGCTAACGGATTAATCTAGCTAATCATGTGATTAGCCACGCTAATCGTGGCACGGTGATCGAGAAATAAATTCGAGAAATGGAGGAATAGGTCTGGTGAGATCAAAGGTGTATTTACCTCTTAGAATGCTCGACGGTCGACCTTGGCCGGAGCTCCACGCACACGACGGTGGCGATGCAAGGCTGACGAGCACCTTGGAACCTCCTCCAATGATCCTTCTCCCATGTGGGCACCTTCGAGCGGAGCTGTCACCTCCTGAGCGAGCGGAGCGAGGCGAGAAAGAGAGGGGGTCGGTCACTTGGAGCTGAAGCTACAAGTGGTTGGAGAGTTGGTTAAAAATGGCGAGGTTTGGAGCTTTATATAGATCAATTGAGTGGACTCCAAGTTAGATCTAAGGGTAGGCGATGGAGGTGGTTGTTAGAGGAGTAGATCTGGCAGTTTGGATTGCTTGAAGGTGTGAAGATGCGTGCAGAATAATTCGGGGAAGATGGTCGTCCCGAACAGATTCTGTTTGAACAGCTTCTTGAGGAAGATGACCCAGGTGCTGACAAGTGTCAGCACCTGGTTGTCCAGAAGCTAAAAATCATTATAAATTTGATATTAAATAACAAATAAGGTTAATTTAAATTTGTATAAATACAAGAAATGTAAATAAATTAATTTTCTAATTTATGGAATAATTACTTTTTATAAATAATAAATATTATTTGAAATATAAATATTATATTAATAAATATGTATAGCTAAATAAGGTTTGAATTTTCAATTTAATAAAAAATAATTAAAAACTAATTTTATATTTTCTTAATTATTATAATTATAAATAAGGCTCATGTGAATTTTTATAGATTTTAATAAATTAATTTACATATACTAATAAATATGGATATCAGTGATACAGTTCATTTTGGCCTATAATTTAGGCTTTTCGATTTTATTAAAATAATAAATATGCTCCAAAATTTATGAAATAAATTAGTGTGAAAATACAAGATCATAAAATATTTAGAAATTATAAAAATAAGAAAACTATAAATGAAGTGTGTTATATAAAATAAATAACCTAGAAATCCCGTTGTCTTTGGTCCCAAAACTGACTTTTTGCAAACGGACTCCGAATTTGATGAACCCACCTTTATTAATTAGAGAATATTATTTTATGAACTTTAAAGTGAGTAAAGTGAAATTGGAGTTCGTATGAAGAAGTTATGATGTTCGGAAGTTGAGATTTTGACAATTTATAAGTTGGATTTATTGACATATATATAGGGTAATATTTTTAACTTATTTTTATATTTTTATATACATTTTTAGTAATACTTAGGAGAAGATTTTGGTGAAAAATATGTACATATGAATTAATTAAAATTCCTTGAATTTTTGTATTTATTTTATAAATATTAGAAGGTGTTTGGAGTGTGATTTAATTTATTTTTTATGGTTTTCTTTCCTTATCTCCCCCTACTTTTTGGTTTGTCGACCAATCCATGCTGACTTGGTCTCGGGGGTTAGGCTATAAATATACCTTGCAGTTATATTTATATTTTAAGTCATATTGTACATATATACATATATCCAATCTTCCTTTTATTCTTTTTCTTGTTCTTTATTTATTTACATGATTTTTATGGTTAAAAGTGAATATTTATACATGAATGAGGATTTATTAAAAGATGGGAATTAATGAACATTTACATGCATTTGTTAAGTGTTCTAAGACAAAATGCGACAGAAAAGTTAATGAATCATGGATTCATCAATCCTATGTATGCATTCCTTGCAGGTGAGAGAAATCACTATCTGATAATTACCAGTTCGTGACTAACCATGGATAAATAATCTTGCTTGCTAGAGATTCTAGAGAAAAATCACAAGGCTCTTGGTTGGAAAATTTCAGATCTCCGAGGGATAAATCTGACTGTGTATTTACACTGCATCTACATAGAGGATGGCAACAAACTATCTCACGAGTTTCAACATAGGCTGAATCATAATCTTTGAGATGTTGTCATGAAAGAGATCACAAAGTGGTGTGACGTTGGCTTTATTATCCTACCTGTTACTCAAAATGGTAAGCCCACTGCACAAAGAAATCTGTAATCACAGTGGTTACTAATGATTAACGAAAGGAGCTCTCAACCCTAGAGCCTACATCATGTTGCATTTATAAAGACTACTTGTGTCTGAAATGAAACATGAGGAAGGATCGCTTTCTTATGTTGATTATTAATCAAGTGATCTAAAGATTGGGAAGGAAAGAGTTCTTTTGCTTCTTGGATCGGTACTTCGTACAATGAATTGGCGATTACCCCAAAAGAACAAGCGAAGACAACTTCCACTTGTTTGTTTAGCACTTGTGCCTTTATGTAGATTCTCTTTGGATTGTGTCATGCACTCTCTATATTCCAAAGGTGTATGTTGGTTGTGTTAACCGACATGGTAGATTTTATAGAGGTTTTTATGGATGATTTTTGGTCTATGTTGACAATTTTGTCAGATTCTATAGAAGATTCATTAAAGACTTCAATAGGATTGCCTGACCACTCACTTAGCTGCTAGGAAAGAAGACAGACAATGTCCTCCATGCCTTCAATTAGTTAAAAGATTGTCACTCAAGATCATGTACTACATCCACCCGATTGGTCTCTCCCAATCGAGATCTTGACGGTTGCATATGATTTTACTATTGGGGCAATGTCAGGACAACAAAAGGATGGATTACCTTACTATTGAAAATAAAATTATGGGTATATAATTTAAGAGAAATATTCAAGTGTTAATGCAACCCCAAATGTTCCTCAACAAAAAAATTATTTCAATTAAGCTCTTAAGCTAATGACATTAAAGCAATCAATGTCAGCAACAGAACTAGTTTTACTATTTAATTTACCAATATAGCGTAAAGATAGAACATAGGGAGGCTACAAAAATCCTGCGGGTTATTAATTCTGAGAAGAACAATGAAATGAAAAAAGAAATCCAGAAGCACACTAGTCTTGGTTTTTGTGAATTTTTTCTTTCAGTTTTTCTTGTGAATTTTTAATTTGTATATATTTTTAAAGAATTTTAAATTTTGCAAATGTTATAAATTTTTGAAAAAAAATAAATAAAAATAAGGAATAAAATATAAAAAGGGAGAGAAATATAACTATTGGAATTTTAAAATATAACAAAAATATCCATAAAATTAAAATAAAATTATTTTTGTGTTTTTTATAGTATTTTATGATTTTTCATAAATTTTTTGATTTTTTAGGATTTTAAAAAATTGAAAAATAACAAAATAGGAAACATAAAATGTTGCAGATAATTTTGGATTTTTAAAATAGGAAATAAAATCAAATATTAAAGACATAAGCACAAACAAAAACATAAAATTTTTAATTGTCTACAAAGAATTTTTGCATTATTTGGATTTTCTTTATTTAAAATTATATTTTTAATATTTAAATGTTTCTCCATTTTTTGGTTTTTATGAAGAATTAGAAAATGAATTTCGGTTCAGAAAAAAATAAAAATAAAAAACATGTTTTTTTTGAAATTTTTCAAAAAGTTTTTTATTGATTTTTAAATTTATGTACGAGCTTTTTTTCTGGTGTTTTATTTATTTTAAACAATAAAAATATTTGAAATGTGAAATAAAAATTAGTGACAAAAGAATGAATTAACTGGAACCATAAATGATTTTTATGGATTTTTATGAAGTGTTCCTATTTTTAAGCTAAATTAACATGCCAAATAAAATGTAGATGCATTGGGGTATACTTGAAAGAAAAACTAATTATAGGACATACTGAATAACAGAACAAGAAGTGCAGGATTAATAATACAATTTTCCTATGTGTGCCAGCACACTAAGTCCCACTAGCGTGGATATTAATGCAATCGTTTAAATACCAACTGCCAATTAATAACAACAAACATATATATTTTTATTGCAAAATATCCAAGAAATCACATGCGAAGCACATGTTATTGTTCAAATCGGACTCAAACAAAATTTAAATAAATAGAAAGAGAAATATAAATGTCCAATGGATAACATTCTGATGCAGGTCCTAAAAGGACATATTTGCAAAATTAAAAACAAGCATTGGATGGTGTGCAATTTGTATAAGGTTCCACTAGGAGCATCGGGCGATGGACAACTCAGATATGATTTGAAGGGCTTGATCCACGGCTGGCTTTTGTCGAAAATCCAACGATCCTAATGCAAACTGGGGCGAGTGTTCTTGATCGTATGACTATGATGGGAACTAGAAGAACGGCTTGAATGGCAGCTCTGTTGAGTTTCAATCGAGCGAATCTCGCTCGACTTCCCCTCATATCTCTGATGATTCCATGGTTCATTAACTTTTTTGTCGCATTTTGTCTTAAAACCCTTAACAAATACATGTAAATATACATTAATTCCTATCTTTTAACAAAACCTCATTCACGAATAAGAATGCACTTTTAAGCATCAAATACATGTAAATAAATAAAAGAATAAAAATAAAGAAAAGAGAAGAAGGCAGATTGTAAATATGAATATATGTACATTATGACTTATAGATATAAATATAACTAAGGTATATTTATATAACCTAAACCCCGAGACCAAGTCAGCATGAATTGGTCGACAAACCAATAAGTAGGGGGAGATAAAAAAAGAAAAACATAAAAATAAATTAAAACACACTTCACACATGTCTCATTATTTATCAAATTAATACAAATTTCATTGATTTTTAATTAATTCATATGTACATATTTTTCACCAAACACTTTTCCTAAATACTTCTAAAAATGTATATAAAAATAAGTAAAAATATTACCTTGTATATATACCAAGAAATTCAACCTTTAAATTGTCAAAATATCAACTTCCAAACATCATAAGTTCTTCATACGAACTCCATTTTCACTCTACTCACCTTTAAAGTTCATAAAATAATATTATCTAATTAATAGAGGTCGTTTCATGGAATTGGAGTCTGTTTGCAAAAAGTCGATTTTGGGACCAAATGACAACTGGGATTTAGCCTATTTATTTTATGTAGACCACATTATTTACATTTTTATTAATTTTATAATTTCTAATTATTTTTTTAATCTTGTAAATTAACCTTGATTTATTTCATATTTTTTGGAGCCTATTTATTATTTTAATTAAATAAAAAACACTAAATTATAGATGAAATTGAACTATATAATGTATACCTGTACTTATTAATATATGTAAATTAATTTATTAAAATTACTAAAAATTCACACAACCCTTATTTATTATTTTAATAAATAAAAAATACAAAATTAATTTTAATTAATTATTTATAATTTAGAAATCCAAAACCTATTTATCTATACTTATTTATTAATATAATAATTATAACTCGAATAATATTTATTTTTTATAAAAAGTAATCAATCTATAATTTAGATAATTAAATTATTTACATTTCTTGTTACACTTAATTAAAATAACATTATTTAATATTTATTATTGAATTTCTAAGTAATTTTCACATCTGGCCAGTGCTGACACGTGTCAGCACCTGGTGCATCTTCTCCAAGAAGTCAGTACTGACTTCTGTTTCAACCGACCAACTTCACCAAATTTTTACGCGCGTATTATAACCTCTTCAGGCGGTCTAATCCCTTGGATCTATTCTCCTAACAACCTTCTCCATCGCCAACCCTTAGATTAAGCTTGACGCTCAAGAAATCTCCCTATATATACCCCCAAAGTTGGTAGTTTATAACTAACTCTCTCATATACACCTGAAGCTTAACTTCCAATGGCCGACCCCTCTCTTCCTCTCCTCGCTCCGCTCGCCCAGGAGGTGACAGCTCCGATCGAAGGTGCTCGCGTGGGAGAAGGCTCATCGGGGAGGAGTTCCATGGTGTTCGCTCCGCCTTGCATCACCGCCGCGTGCGCGTCCTGCTCCGGCAAAGATCGGTCGTCGAAGCATCTACCAGAGGTAATATACCTCTCCTTTCCCAGATCTACTCATCGATCTTCGTCGATTTCTTTCTCGACATTCGTGCCACGATTAGCATGGTTGATCATGTAATTGGTCAACCTAATCATCTAGCTTAAACACACAATCAAATTCACTCCCAAATTCATTTCATAACTCAATCCAAATCGCGTCTCATTTCATTGTCATTCATACAAATATTTCATCTATTCTGGAAGCACATATTGATCTTGCAAAAACTTAACTCGTTGGCCGATTTCATCGCAAATTGAGCGCATATACTGAATCTTTGCAGATCCATCTTTCATCTGTAGCAGTTACAAGGCATTTGGAGCCTTTATTCTTCACGTAATAGTCATTCAAAGAAGGCGCAACAACCTTCTATTAGTCTCTAGGAGCAGAGGATCGCCATCTTCATCAGCCTCGCCTCGTCGATATTCACCACCTTCGTCCGTGCTCACCCGCAGGAGAGCTCGAAGGGTGGAGGAGCCACCCCTCTGGCCCTACAGGAGGCTCAAGTTTCACTCCAGTCGCCGCGAGAATTTGGAGAAGACACCGCCTTCGTCAGCCGCGTGAGGGACCTGAAGAACCTCAAGAACAACCCAATGTATAAGCTGTCGACACGTGGCAGGTGTGAACGGTACAGATCGCGCCTGATCTTCTAATCTCCGTTGTCCAAGCCGAAATGGTAAAGAAATTGCAGGTTAAACCCAGAGGACTTCCAAGATTTCCAGACTGCTCCAAAGCTTTCCAGGAATTGCTATTAGGTCCCTCCGCAGGGACCTAATTGCAATAATTCATATTGTCGTTACAGAACAGTCCCTGACAGAGGACCTTCTAGCAGAACTTTTATTCTTTTGCTTACATTTTTATCCATGTATTGTGAGGCGACTTTGGACACATTTTTGACAGTATTTTCTGTGGATTTTATACAACTACCTCTGTAAGGTTTTTCAGTAATTTTCATGCATTTTCGCTGCTATTTCATCGTGTTTTGATTTTACGAATCTCGACTCCCGTTTGATTTATTTTCGAGTGTTCATCGAGCTCGTTGCTCGATCGAGTTACCTATTATATAATATCATCTATATTTCACATATTCTTCACATTTTATATTGTAGGTAAATTGTTTGAAAAATATCACTTTGAAAAAAAATAAAAAAAATGGAAAAATATAAAATAAAATAAAATTTTAAAAAAATAAAAAATTAATATCGTGTTTTCTCAATCGCTTTAAGAAGAGATAAAATAATAAAAAAAATATATTTTCAATAAAAAAGTTCAAGATACCCTATTCTGCCTCCTTGAGTTCGACCCAGTCACACTTACCTGGTTAAATAAATAGTTCAGGCTTTTTTTAAAAACCGATCTTTGTTTGATCGACTAGGATCTCTTTGCGGTTTTCTACACCGACAACACTCTCATTTAAAACCGCAATCTGATCTTTAGCCCCATCAAAATGGCACCATTGCCGGGGAGGCATTAGTGTATTTTGATTTTTTTTACATATTTTGTGATTTTATTTTCTCTCTTTTTATTGTCTTTCATAGCTTTTACTCGGTTTTTCTTATGGCTTTTCTCGAATCGTTTCTCGGTCTTCTTTAGCCGCTAACTAATTTTTACAGGGCCTGCAGGATCAGCCGGTTTCTTAGGAAGCTGAGTCAGTTGAAAGAGCAGAGGCTGATTCTTTCTTTACGAGTCGGCTGTAGAGGGTAAAAATTAATTAGTGTAATTTGTAAAAGAGAGAGAAAGTTGTATTGAACTCTAGTAGAAGGGGTCCACTAAGGACATCCCGACTTGTACCTCCCCCCCCCCATTTTTTTCTGGTTCTGACGCGCCGAGTACCGTGTATTCGGGGGATCAGGGCACCCACCGCGGTTTTCTCGCATCGACGGTTTTTCCATGGCTTTTTCGAGGATAAGTGCTTGCTTAGGAGTTTTCTATTCTATCTGATTGTGCTTACGTAGTTAGTCTTAGGACTTGCAACCTAAGTGCATGATTTTAGGATTTTTTATAAAAATAAAATAAAACAAAGTAGACGTTTTTTTTGAAAAAAAATTCAAAGAAATATAAAACCCCAAAATAAAACCCGGACTGCTAATGTATCTGATATAAAATAAACGTAAGATTCATTTGATTTGGGAGAGTAATCCCCGTACATTTTTCAGAGTGCGCGAGTGAGAGACGACCCTTAAATATAAACCCCTTTTCTTTCAAAATACTACTTAGTCTATACACCTAATCACTACTTTTCAGTGGGTACGCTCGGGTAGCCGGAAACGGTCTGAGTTTACTTAACAGAGTGGGGGATTTAGAGGACACTGCGTAAGGCTCCGTCCTCAAGCAACATGGGTAGCCGAAAACGGTCCGTACTTGCCTCCATACTGGCTGAGAGCAAGTGGTTTTCTGTAAGGACTCGAGATAGTATCGCGGGGAAAAATCGGGCACCTATCAGCTCGCATCAGCTCACGATAATAGATTATACTTGTTTGCTAATTGCAACCCTAAAACCGACAAGATAAACGACCGAACTCTTACGGTCATCATCGGGTTGTGTTGGTGAAAACGGGGTTTGCTTTGTGTTTTCTTATGGGGCGTGAGTTACCGCAACTTTACGTATTTTTCCTCTCTCTTGAATAACGAATCATGCTCTTCCTATCTCTTAATATCGAAGATGACGTCTCAACGGCTTTTCCGCTTAGACTCCGTGAGCTTTCAACCATCCACCGTCATTTGTACATCTTCACAAGCTTGGGATGACTCTCTTCCCAAGCTGGTTCCATCTGATCTTGAGGAGAGTCAGACCCAGACTCCCTTGCCTCCTGGCCAGACTATTGAGGCAGACCCTGGTCTCAATACATCATCAAGATCTCCAGCCGAGTTTTCGCTGAGTTCTTACGAGAGCTTTTCTTTTCCAGAAGATTTAAAGCAGATGGCTCGCGGCAAAGGACCAGCAGACGAGAGTCCACCCGCTAAGGAACATCACGACGGAAGACCGGATCCAGCCGCAGATGTTACGACAGAGATTCTCGACCCTCTTCAACAGATGAACATCCAGATTTGAGAACAATTTAGAACTCAGAACGAGTTGTGGGCTGAGATAGCCGCGCTGCGAGTAGGGGCTGGGAACCATTTACCGCCTGCAATAGTTCCCGCTACTTTACGGGAAGAGTATGACCTGGGTGCATGAACGCTCCATCATTGGATTCGGCTACCGTCAAATCAAGGGTCATACGAATTGAGGTCGTCCTTCATCTCACTGCTTCCCAAGTTCTACGAGAATGCTATAGAGGAGTCGTTTACCTTTCTGTAGTAATTCGAGATGATCTGTGCTACGACTAGTTATCCAGGAGTTACGCAGGAGGTTGTACGCCTCAAAGCCTTTCCCTTTGCCTTAGCTGATAAGGCGCTTTACTGGCTGAGTCACCTGGGAAGGGAAATTTCTACATAGGACGATCTAAAGTCCACATTCCTGCGTAAATATTTTCCTCTAGGGAGGACGAACATGATGAGGAGTCAGATCTCCAATTTTACGCAGCATTCGCATGAGTCTTTCCATGAGGCATGGGATAGATTCAAAGATCTTACGGAGAGATGACCGCATCATGAGATACCAATGAAGGTGCTCGTACAGAACTATTTCGGAGGACTCCAGCCGGACTTCCAGGGTAGTGAATGATGCATGTGGAGGCAGTTATTTAAACAAGGATGCCGAGTCAGTCTGGTCCATCTTCGAAGGGATGACAGAGAACTCGAGAGTCGTCGACTCTACTCAGGCATTCCAGAAAGCCCCTCAGCCACCACATCACCGACAACATCATAAGGTGGCTAACATTTCAGAATCTAAATCCAACACCAACATGGGCTTTATGAGCGAGAAGTTAACATTGGTGGATGTGATTCAGAAGCAATTTCAGGATTTACATCTGTTGCGAGAGTTGGAGAAACTCTCATCTCTATCTCAACAGCTGAGGGATCTTTCGAAGAAGGTTTCTGATCTTCAACTCCAGTACCAGCAGAGCCAATCTTCTTCGACCGCACAACCTACACAGAGGATCTTACCCGCTCCACCCACCCATCAGATTCACTATGTACAGAGCGAGCCAGAGACTCCGCAGATTGATTGGCATGAGGATCAGTCTTATGCCAATGTCGGTCAGATCACCAGTGTTGTAGATATGGAGGTTGAGCCGCAAGCCACTCTCGAGATTCACGGGATTTGGTATACTATGATCCAGCAACTAAGTATACCACATCAGCAACAGCAATATAGCAAACCGCAGCATGGACGTCCACATTTTCAGCACTGGCAGAACTTCACGCAGCAGCAGTCTCATCAGCACGCTTATCAGAGACCACATTTATATCAGTACACTGCTAACCATTCACAAACATATCCTTATCAGCAGCCGCAACAATCTTTCTCCATACCGTAGAGATTCTCCCAACCTTCCACTTCTCAGCAATACACGCCAAGGCAAGAGAAAGGAGCAAGCCAGGGTCACCACACCAAATCTGAAATGAATACACATGCCCATGCATTAAATCAAATCATGGATATGCTTAAGTACGCTCTAGATTGCGCACAAGACAAAGATGGAGCAGGTTAACCATCGTCTGGATGAGTTAATCGTACCAAAGACCACTCTCCCAGCACAGCCTCAGATGAACCCGAACAACAAGAGGAGGCATCCAGATCAGGTAAACAAAACTACAGGTACGATCTCTTTTCCTGAATTTTTATCTAACTTCATTCGTCTCAGGAGCGGTAGATTACCATGAGCACTTGCTGGAGTAGAGGAGACGGCACTTGATGAGGAGCAGGAGCAAATCCATGAGAAGCCAGATTCTGATGCCGAGGAGGAGAACCAGCACATTGATGAGGACCATCACAGAGACGGGAGCGATGCCGAAACAGTTTACATGGACACAAGTGATTCAGATGATGATACCACTCTAGACGATGCAGATACTCCCGGCAAAAATATGTCTTCTCCTATTTTAGAGAGTTTTGTACATAATTTTGAAACTCTCAATGTACATGTTGATTCTGATATCATTAAAAAGTCTGATTTTCTCACTCCTAACATTGTCCCTTTTCCCGATGCTTTGTTCGGGAAAGGAAAGAAAAACACCAAAAAGAATGTTGTCACTCCATAAATCGAGTGATTATTGAAAGATCACATCTTTTTGAAGATCTCGCTTCATGATGCCTTGGATCATTTTCCTATGCAAGAATCAATTGAAGAACCGATGCACCACGCGTAGGAAAAAGAGATCCCGTACAGAGAAACATGTTTTGACTAAGGCTACATCCTGTGCTATTCAGAATAAGTTACTGAAGAAGAAAGACTCGGGAGCACATTATATCATATGCGAGATTGCAAATATCGAATTCGACCATACTCTCTTAGATAACGGTTCCTCGATTAACTTGATACCCTCTTCCTTACTCGATAAACTCTAGTTAGGTCCTCTTTACAAATCGTGCGCGATCCTTCAGTTTGCTGATAGATCCGTAAAGAGACCTAAGGGTATACTAAGGAACGTTATCGTAACCGTGCATGGCCTGCAATTTCTAGTGGACTTTATTGTCCTAGACATGGATTGCCCTACACAGTTACACCTTACCACGATTATTCTCAGGAGGCCTTTCTTAGAAACCGCAAAGGCTCTCTTTGATTATGATACAGGGAAGGTATATTTTCGTGCTGAGGGCGAGAAGGTACATATAGAGATGGCGAGAGATTCGAACACATCTAGTGATGCATCTTCTGATTTCTTGAGTTCTTTAGCCACCTGCGATTACATGGATGAGGTTCGTCTTGACGACCTCGAAAGATATCAAGTAGATACCCAAGAGTGTTTAACAGAGTACGGGTTCGAGACTACAATTGGTGATTCTTCGGAAGGTACTTTATATTTTAGTATGGATGACGAGAAGCAAAGGGATCAGACTTCTGAGGAGTTTAGTGCAGATATTTTAGACTCAGAGACTTTACACAATTCCTCCATTTCAGATGATCTAGAGAAAGAATTTCATTTAGCTGATTTGTTTTCCTCTGGTCATTTTGAGAATAAGTATAGTAGCGAGTCGGGTGATGTTTTGAACATCTTCTGCAGTCCGACTCTAGAACACATTTAGATGGTGGATAACCAGATTGCTGACAAAGCCACAACTGATACAGATCCCAATACACATATGGATGAGGTTTCAGCAGAGCCAGAATTTACCTTACCAGAATTAAAGACATTGCCACCAAATATGAAGTATGCCTTCCTTGCGGTCCATATCGACAGTTTCTGGTCATAATCAGCTCATCTTTGACCGATGAACAAGAATCTCGTCTGATGGAGATTCTAGAAAGAAACTGCAAGGCTATTGGGTGGACTGTATCCGATCTCTGCGGGATTAGTCTTGCTTTGTGTTCTCATCATATCTATCTCAATCACGACAGCAAACCATCCAGAGAGTTTCAGCATAGGCTAAATCCAGTTTTACGAGAAGTTGTCAAGAAAGAGTATGAAATGGTGCGATGCAGGCTTCATTTATCCCATCTCCAACTCTGAATGGGTCAGCCCATTAAATGTTGTCCCGAAGAAGTTGGGAATTCATATGATTAAGAATGAGAGTGGAGAGGAGATTCCAAAGAGAGTAACCACGCCGTGGCGGGTGTGCGTTGATTACAGGAAATTGAACATCGCGATGAAGAAGGACCACTTCCCTTTACCTTTTATAGACCAGGTCATAGAACGGTTGGCAGGGAAGGAGTACTTCTGTTTCCTTGACAGTTACTCCGGATGCAATCAGGTAACAATTGCTCCTGAAGACTAGGAGAAAACCACCTTTACATGTTCGTTCGGCACGTATGCCTTTAGACAGATGCCCTTTGGATTTTGCAATGCTCCTGCTATTTTCCAAAGGTGTATGCTTGCTATTTTTGCGGACAAGGTCGGTGATTTTATAGATATTTTTATGGATGATTTTTCGGTCTATGGTGAGTCTTTTGATGATTGTTTAGTGCACCTAGACCAGGTTCTTCGAAAATGTTGTGAGGTAGATCTCATTCTGTCTTGGGAAAAGATCTATTTTATGGTTACATACGGGATCGTGTTGGGCACGTCATCTCCCAGCGAGGAATGGAGGTTGCCCATGCCAAGTTGGATGTCATCAAGCGACTCGAACCACCATCCAACATCAAGCAGTTACGCTCATTTCTCGGACATGTCGGTTTTTACCGACAGTTTATCCAAGACTTCTCCAAGATTGCCGGATCGTTAACTGAATTATTAGGCAAAGACATCGAGTTCTTATTAAATGATAAATGTCTTAATGTCTTCCTCACATTAAAAGAAAAGATTATCAGTGCTCCTGTTCTACAGTCGCCTGATTGGTCTCTACCCTTCGAGATCATGAAGTATGCTTCAGACTTTACGGTCGGGGCTGTATTAGGACAGAAGAGGAATGGACTTCCAGTTGCTATCCACTATGCCAGCAGAACTTTAGATGATGCTCAACGTAATTACACAGTGACAGAAAAGGAAATGTTGGCAGTGGTATTCGCTTTAGATAAATTTCGATCCTATCTTCTTGGCTCTAAAATCACAATCTACACAGATCATTCAGCTATCCGGTTTTTGATGGAAAAGAAGGATGCCAAGGCATGCCTTCTTAAATGGATTCTATTACTTCAAGAATTCGATTTGGACATTAGAGACAAACACGGGGTAAAGAATGTGGTAGCCGATCACCTCTCCCGATTACAGATAGAACAGCCTTCGGAAAAGTACACGCCAGAGATTGCAAAGAGATTTTCTGACGAGAGCATCTTTGCGATTACCGAACTTCCATAGTATGCAAATATAGTGAATTTTCTGGTTACATAGAAAAGTCCTCAGGGTTGGCCAAAGAATCGAGTTGATAGACTATTTTTTGAGGTACGATACTACCTCTGGGAGGATCTGATTCTTTTTCATGAAGGATCGGATTGTGTTTACTGTCGTTGTATTCCTTAGGAGGAATATAATAGTGTCCTCACTTTGTGTCATTCTTAAGAGGCAGGGGGACATCACCTGGGGAAGAGGACAACGTAGAAGGTACTTCAGAGCGGATTATGATGGCCAACTCTTACTAGAGATGCTTGTACATTCGTGAAGAGTTGCCCAGATTGTCAGAGAGCGGTAGGGACAATCAGTGCTAGAGATGCAATGCCGATGCGACCTGTCATTATTTGCGAGATCTTTGACGCACGGGGCATAGATTTCATGGAACTGTTCCCTTCCAGCAACGACTTTGAGTACATTCTTCTCGCTGTAGATTATGTTAGTAGATGGGTGGAGTCTATATTCGCACGAACCGCAGACAGTAAGATAATTTGCAAGTTCCTAAGGGAACAAATTATTTCGCGGTTCAGGATCCCACGTATTCTTATTTCAGATGGTGGTAGCCATTTCATTAATAAGGAGGTCAAAAAGCTAGTGAAGCAATACAACATTGATCACAGAGTAGCTTCTCCTTACCACCCACAGACAAACGACATGGCTGAAGTTTCAAATAGGGAGGTGAAATCAATTCTACAGAAATTAGTACGATCGGATAGGAAGAACTGGTCGCAGCTTCTAGATCAGGTTCTTTGTGCATATCGTACTACATATAAAACTCCCTTAGGTACTTCACCATTCAGACTGGTTTACGGAAAGTCATGCCATTTTCCCGTAGAGATCATGCATAAATCAGAATGGGATATTCAAGAAATTTTACTTGATGCACAGAAAGCAAGAGCCAAGAAAAAGATAGATCTGAATGAGCTGGTAGAGATTCGAAATCAAGCATACAAGAACACTCTCATTTATAAGGACAAAGTGAAGAAATGGCACGACATACATATTCAACACAAGATCTTTGTTCCTGGGCAGAAAGTCTGGTTGTTCAATGCAAGATTGAGAATTTTTCTAGGCAAATTGTAAAGCAAGTCGGAAGGACCTTACATAGTTAGAACGATGCACGACAATGGAAGTATAGCAATATTAGATGAGTCACCTGGTGCAGAATCGTTCGTGGTTAACGGGCAGATGCTGAAGCACTTTGTAGAGACTACTGATCATCTGGCCCGTATTGAACTGATATATTTTGTACAGGACTCATGCTCATTCTTTCACTTCATCTCATCCTATACAGATTCTTTTGAGCCATTCGATTTCTGGAGATCCACAACACTTGTATATTGTTCGTAGACCACAATCGTCCCCATTTTTGCTCGTCTTTATGTTTAGGATACCAGATCCTAAGTATAGGGGGCACTGATTTCCCGTTGATGCTTTCTATTTTGTATATCCATTCGTTTTTCACAAATCACTGGTCCCCGATTTTCGGGCACATTCTTTTATATACTTAGGATACCTTATCCTAAGTATAGAGGGATCGAGTGATTTCGATGATCTTATAATCTTTATTCCTTTTAATCTTTCGTTATATATTCTTTTCAATCAGTCATCCCGTTTTTTCTCTCCCATTATACTTACGATTACCTTATCGTAAGTATAGGGGGAGGGTTGACTGACTTGTTTTCCTATATTCTTTTTCACTCACTTTTATTTAGCATTAGTTATGTCCTCCTTTTTCTCTTTTGACGCTATGAGGACATAGCTCAAGCTAAGTATAGGGGGTGCGTATATATTATATATATACTTTTATCCGTAACTCGTACTTTTATGTATTTTTTATATCTATAACATCCATAAAAAGTGGGTGAGGGTTCATTTAAAATCCATTTATACTTATATCTATTACTTATAAAACCTTTGTAAATAAGTAAAATATGTTTAAAATCAGTAATTATAATATGTATATTAAAATAGTACTTAAAATTGGTATAATAATTACTTAAAATCCCATTTATTAAAACATGTGTAAAAATTATGTAATTATTTTAAAATTCTCTGTAGATAAAATCTGTAAAATACATTAGATACTTAACTCCAATAAATATTTTGTAAAATTCGTGTATAAAAAAAATTTGTTAGTAAAAATAAGAAAATCCATAAAAAATATAAAGTCCAGAAGTCATAAAAATTACAAAAGCCTTAAAAATCCATAAAAATGAGTAAAATACAGAAAATAGACTTCACAAAAACATGGTTGCACTTGCATTCGCATTTTTTTAGAATAAGTTTGATTTCTGGAACTAACGATTGAGTCTAGTCTAAAGGATGGAGCTTGATCACGGCCATTAACTTCCATTGTAAGAAGCCTAGTTAGGATCTGGAATTTAGACTCTTCAGGTCGTTTGACTTAAAATCTTTGGGTTCCATAAGACTCTATTTGGGAAATCAATTCATATGTGCTTAAGTAGACTATTTGGTGTCATCCGTACAACTCTGCACCAGTGAACCAATCTTGAACACATGCACTCTGCACTTAGCTCGACTTGCATGGAGTTACGAAGGGCAGTACATCTTGGTAGTGTGTTTCTATCCTTGTCTTTGCGGCATTGACGTCTAAAGACGGGAGAGATTGGAGTTGTGATAGTCGCTTCGGATGAGGGAAGGATCTGTTGAAACAATTTTTCTAAGACCTCAAAAAAGGGACGGAACAAAAGATGTTATATCCGTCGAGGCACAAAGAGATGAATGTAGTACAAACAAATTACAAAGTCAAATCAAAGAAGAAGCCACCGAATACAAATACGACCACAATGGTCCAAGCTTCCACCAAAAATGCCTAAACATCTTAGTGGAGACTTAGCTACACCGGTTAAGCTTCATAAGGAGATGCGTCTACACTGGTCGCACTCCACTTCTTTTCTCATCCTTCTATTTTCTCTCTATATTCGATTGTGGACATGGCATGAACTGACCTCAGAAGGGAATACCTCCCTCCCCGAGGAAATAATAGCTGGATGAGGAAGCAATAGAAGTGTATAGCCGGGTTGGACGGTTTCTTCGATTCTTTAAGCAGAAAGAGCTAAATCAATTCACACACTGTACAAATTGACTTCAAAGATGATAGAGTTTGCAATATGAATAACTGAGTCTGAACTAGCCGATGAAGTGATCTCGAATAAGGATTTGTGGAACTTGAAGACTGTTGGGGATGAAATCCTAATCCTAGTTAAGGATTCGACAAAATGTATGTTTCAGGCCCGATCGAGCTCTGTCCTTTGTCTACTCTCATGAATTGGTTTAGTAAAACAAATTCATTCTAACTTTCTTATTTTTTTCCTTATTTTTCAAATAAGTGTTTGCTAAGGGACTAGCAAAGTTTAAGTATAGGGGGTTGATGAATCCATGATTCATTAATTTTTCTATAGCATTTTGTCTTAAAACCCTTAACAAATACATGTAAATATACATTAATTCCTATATTTTAACAAAACCTCATTCATGAATAAGAATGCACTTTTAAGCATCAAATACATGTAAATAAATAAAAGAATAAAAATAAAGAAAAGAAAAGAAGGCAGATTGTAAATATGAATATATGTACAATATGACTTATAGATATACATATAACTGTAAGGTATATTTATATAATCTAAACCCCGAGACCAAGTCAACATGAATTGGTCGACAAACCAATAACTAGGGGGAGATAATGAAAGAAAACCATAAAAATAAATTAAAACACATTTCACACATGTCTCATTATTTAGCAAATTAATACAAAATTTCATTGATTTTTAATTAATTTTGTGTATATATTTTTCACCAAACTCTTTTCCTAAATATATCTAAAACTCTATATAAAAATATAAAAATAAGTTAAAAATATTACCCTGTATATATACCAAGAAATTCAGCTTTTAAATTGTCAAAATCTCAACTTCCGAACATCATAGCTTCTTCATACAAACTCCAATTTCACTCTACTCACTTTAAAATTCATAAAATAATAATATCTAATTAATAGAGGTGGTTTCATTGAATTCGGAGTCCGTTGCAAAAAGTCGGTTTTGGGACCAAATGACAGCTGGGATTCTGGCCTATTTATTTTATGTAGACCACATTTTTTACATTTTTAATAATTTTATAATTTCTAATTATTTTTTTGATCTTTTAAATTAACCTTGATTTATTTCATATTTTTTGGAGCCTATTTATTATTTTATTTAAATAAAAAACACTAAATTATAGATGAAATAGAACTATATAATGTATACATGTACCTTTTAATATACGTAAATTAATTTATTAAAATCCCTAAAAATTTAAGCAATCCTTATTTATTATTCTAATAACTAAAAAATTACAAAATTAATTTTTAGTTATTTATTTATTAATTTAACAATCCAAAACCTATTTATCTATACCTATTTATTAATATAATAATTATATCTCGAATAATATTTATTATCTATAAAATGTAATCAATCTATAATTTAGATAATTAAATTATTTGCATTTCTTGTTTTTACACTTAATTAAAATAACGCTATTTAATATTTATTATTTAATTTCTAAGTAATTTTTACATCTGGCCAACTAGGTCGTGACACGTGTCAGCACCTAGTGCTTCTTCTCCAAGAAGTCAGTATTGACTTCTCTTTCAACCGGCCAACTTCACCAAATTTCCACGCGCGTATTATAACCTTTTCAGGCGATCTTATCCCTTGGATCTATTCTCCTAACAACCTTCTTCATCGCCAACCCTTAGATTAAGCTTGACGCTCAAGAAATCTCCCTATATATACCCCCAAAATTGGTAGTTTATAACTAACTCTCTCATATCCACCTGAAGCTCAACTTCCAGTGGCCGACCCCTCTCTTCCTCGCCTCGCTCCTCTCGCCCAGGAGGTGACAACTCCGATCGAAGGTGCCCACGTGGGAGAAGGCTCATCGGGGAGGAGTTCCAAGGTGTTCGCTCTGCCTTGCATCGATGTCGCGTGCGCATCCTGCTCCGACAAAGATCGGTCGTCGAAGCATCTACCAGAGGTAATACATCTCTACTTTCCCAGATCTACTCATCCATCTTTGTCGATTTCTTTCTCAACATTCGTGCCACGATTAGCATGGTAGATCATGTAATTAGTCAACCTAATCATCTAGCTTAAACCCACAATCAAATTCACTCCCAAATTCGTTTCATAACTCAATCCAAATCGCATCCCATTTCATTGTCATTCACACACATATTTCATCTATTCTGGAAGCACATATTGATCTTTCAAAAACTTAACTTGTTGGCTGATTTCATCACAAATCGAGCACGTATACTGAATCTTTGCATATCTATCTTTCATCCGGAGCAGTTACAAGGCATTTGGAGCCTTTATTCTTCACGCAGTAGTCATTCAAAGAAGGCGCAACAACCTTCTATCAGTCTCCAGGAGCAGAGGATCGCCATCTTCATCGGCCTTGCCTCACCGATATTCACCACCTCCATCTGTGCTCACCCGGAGGCGAGCTCGAGGGGTGGAGGAGCCACCCCTCTGGCCCTACAGGAGGCTCAAGTTTCACTCCAGTCGCTGGTGAGAATTTGGAGAAGACACCGCCTTCGTCAGCCGCGCGAGGGACCTGAAGAACCTCAAGAACAGCCAGTGTACAGGCTGTCGACACGTGGCAGGTGTGAACGGTCCAGATCGCGCCTGATCTTCTAATCTCCGCCGTCCAAGTCCAAATGGTGAAGAAATTGCAGATTAATCCCAGTGGACTTCCAAGATTTCCAGACCGCTCCAGAGCTTTCCAGGAATTTCTATTAGGTCCCTCCGTAGGGACCTAATTGCAATAATTCATATTTTTGTTATAGAACAGTCCCTGACAGAGGACCTTCTTGCAGAACTTTTATTCTTTTGCTTACATTTTTATCCCTATATTGTGAGGCGACTTTGGACACATTTTTGATAGTATTTTCCGTAGATTTTCAAGGGTAGTTATACAACTACCTCCGCAAGGTTTTTCAGTAATTTTCGTGCATTTTCGCCGCTTTTTCGTCATGTTTTGATTTTACGAATCTAGACTCCGTTTTGATTTATTTTCGAGTGTTCATCGAGCTCGTTGATCAATATATTTACCTATTATATAATATCATCTATATTTCACATATTCTTCACATATTATATTGTAGGTAAACTGTTTGAAAAATATCACTTTGAAAAAAAATAAATAAAAATTGGAAAAATATAAAATCAAATAAAAATTTAAAAAAAATCAAAAATTAATATCATGTTTTCTCAATCACTTTAAGAAGAGATAAAATAATAAAAATATATATTTTCAATAAAAAATTCAAGATACCCTATTCTGCCTCCTTGAGTTCGATCCAAGCACACTTACCTGGTTAAATAAATAGTGCAGGTTTTTTTAAAAAGAACTGATCTTTGTTTGATCGACTAGGATCTCTTTGTGGTTTTCTACACCGACAACACTCTCATTTAAAACCGCAATCTGGTCTTTAGCCGCATCAATCTCCTTCTAAAGGTATGGTCTCAATATTGCAACGATTCCACATCATCCATATGGCACGAGGGCGGCCGCCGATGGCTTAAGAAGAATCTAGAGGTTGGAAGGTCTTCAGCTCCATGTGAACCTCCATATACTGATCTCTTTCTCTAGTTGTGCTTCAGAACCCTACAAGATTTTGTTGTTGCTCGGAGGATCACTCCAGCCTACTTTATTCGGTAAAAAAATAAGGAAACGTGAGGGAATGGGGACCTCCAGTGAAGGTTATCAGAAAGGAGGTCGAACTCCATATCCGATGTGATCTGGAGGGTTTTAGGTGTGGTGGAAGGTGAAGAATGTTGAGTCTAATGTGAGCAAAGTGTAGGACATGTATGAATGGGAATGGAAAGATCCGATCATACAGATTAGAGATGGGATGGTAATGATCTGATTTAGCTAAATAGATTATTAAAATTCAAAATTGAAAAGCAAAATCAAATAAAAATTAACATAAGTATCAATAGTGGAAGAAAGGAAGGTGATTGCCCTGTTCTGCAACATAAAAAAGATAGTTGTAATGCAACGACAGAGAACTTTGGCAACTTATAGGATCAAACCTCTTCCCTATCTATCTCACTCTCTTAATCGTGCAATTGGCCTTACTGTCACCATGGCTTTCTACAAGACTCGACTTCGGGTGACATTGAGGTTTGGAAATCGGGTCAAATGGGATTTTCGATGTATATATAGGGGATAGTTTCGGCGATGATTGATATTCAATCCAAACGTTGTCAGCATGAGGGAATTATTTATGACATTGTTATTTGATTTTTAGGAAATTATTTATTAGACTAAATAAATGGTAATATATTACAATATACTTAGTGATGTATATATATATTTACACAATATGTACATGATTTATCCGTTGTTGTGTATCTTTTATTTTGCAATTTTTATTTCAATTTTATATAATTCAAAAACAATATATAAAAATAGTTAGAAATACAATATTTAAAAAATACAAACAAAATAAATAAACATATAATAAACATTTGTATAATATATATTTATACCCCAAAAAGCAACATTTCACATTTGTACTCAGATATTTATGCAACCACTTTCATTTTAAAGATAATTTAATTTGGAGTACAATGAAAGTGAGTTTGATTAATTTTCAATTTTGGTGGAGAAGATATTGATCTAACAAATCGAACTTTGTGGATTTTTTAGAGTGTTATTATTTACAAAACGTACATTGATTATTCTTTCATTTATTTTTATTATTTAGAAATTATGGCTATGTACAAGTTTCAGGTAGAAAATATTTTTATTTGAGGTGAAATTGTTAGTGATAAAATAGTGTATAGAATATCTAAATATAAATATAAATATAAATATAAATATGTATACACACACACACACACACACACACATATATATATATATATATTATACAATAGTGCACAAGTAGTGAAGATACACAAGTGAGGATTGATTTTCTTGATTTTAGGCCTTATCTCCCCCTACGTTATTCCTTGTCGATCAGATAAAGGCTTGAACTAATCTTGGGGAAATAGTGATAAATATACAATATTTCACAAGAATGATGGTTACAAAAGTGAGAGATTTATTTCTACTAATAGGTTTTTTATAAGGAGTTTAAAGATAAAATGAATGAATAAAGATGATGAAAAGCATATTCATCACCTATGCAATTCATTATTCCAACAAGACATTAGTTGAGGACCAAAAGAATATACAGTAACAGAGAAAGAGTTATTGACAGTGGTTTTCGCCCTCGAGAAGTTCCGTTAGCATATTTTTTTATTTTGATGAATATTTATACTAACCACTCTACTATCAAGTACGTACAACAAAAGAAAGATTCCAAGTCATGTTTGCTCCATGGGATCCTTCTACTCTAATAATTTGATTTGGAAATAAGAGATTAACCTGGAGTCAAGAATGTGGTAGAATTTCATTTATCTAGAATCGAATATACAGAGAATCCGTTGAGCAAAGTTATATTTTAGTTATATATTTTAGTAATTTTTTGATTTTAACTTTTTATTATATATTTAGATTACCCATTGCAGAAACCTTTCCGGTGAATCTATTTTATGTGTTCCATCGTTCCCTTGGTATGTTGATATTATGAACTATCTCATCGTTGAGAAAGTTCCCCAAGAATGGACGAGAATAAAGAAGGATAGCTCTTTGTCCATATTCATTTCTACATTGTGAAGATCCACAACTTTTTAGGAAAAAGTGTGGATTGCTTTTTGTATCGGTGCATTCCTCAAGGGGATTACTCTAGTATCCTCGCACACTATCATAAACTCGAAACAGGAGGACATCACTCTAGAAGTAGAATGGAAGAAAAGGTATTAAAGTGTGGCCTCTACTAATGATGAGTAGCCATTCATCTACCTTTATTCTTCCATTTTATTCTTAAATCCCTAGCAAATACCTATAAATACAACTATTTTGCATAAATCAATAACTAACATTCATATGTAGTTAACACATAATTATCGATGATTAAAATCCAAAATTAAAGAATAAATAAAGGAAAAATAAATGAAGTATCAAAGATACGAACTGACCCTAAAACTCAAGACCAAGTAAATATTAACTAGGTCGACCAGGACTAAAAGAGAAGAGTAAAGGGACCAACACTTTATAATAATATCAAAGAAACCCTGATTCTTTTGTATTGTATATACTATATATAGCTCAAGATTACTCTATTTTATTTACACTCATACACATCTCAAAAAAATCAACATAAAAAGTGCACATATTAATGTATAGAAAAGGAAAAATAATTGCCAAAATAAAACATGCATAGTGCACATCGCACATGCAGATGAAAAAGCTGCAAACAAAACTTTATTGTTCAATATCTACCCATATGAACTCAATTTGAACCAATCTCACCTCCATTTTATTTTGAACTAAATTATCTTAAGGAAAGTAGTTTCACTGAAAATGGAGCTAAAATACAAACGGTAGCTTATGGGGTGCTATTGTACCACGGAACATGTACAAATAGCCAATTGTTTTTTTATATTTTTATTCTCTTTATATTTTTATGTAATATATTATATAAAACCTGTTAAAAATCTATAAATAAATAAAAACATATAAAATGGACTTAAACTAATTAATACATCATAAAACATATGTATACTCTACCTTTAAGGTTTATATATAATTATTTAAACATAAAAATATTATAGAAGTATGTAAATATGTATTTAATAATATTGTAAATATACAAATATGTAAATATAATATTGTACTATAAAATACCAAAAATATAATATATGAAATACAAGTATACATTTAAATGTAAAAAATTACATCTAACAAAAAAGGTTATAAAAGTAAATAAAAATCACCATAAAATAACGTGTAAACTAGTAAACACTTTTCATGTTTTAAGTTTTATTTAATAAAATCATTTACTAAATTTTACTTAACTCAAATGAATTTTGAATTTTGTTTTGTCCTTACTTGGTCCTAGATGGACCAATTTGGGAGGAGAGGGTTTTGACCCATATGCTTAATACCCCCTGCATGGATCTGGAGTGCCCCCTTTTTGTCAGAATCCTCAAGACCCCCATTTTCTCTGTTTTTTCACACCTTCTCTACTCTTCTTTTCCCCTCAATACCTTATGATCCTCCCATTTTCCTCCATCTCGCCATGTCTTAGGTCTCACCAACAACCTTCCTATCGCACACAATCTCCTTCCCAAATCTACCTCTCATAATATTTATAAATAAACACCCCCATCTTCCTTTCACTTTTTGATCCCTCTTTTGCTATTGTAACCCCTAATGAACCACCTTAGGAGTGAGACCCTGGTGATAGGAAGGTGTTCATATCCACTGGGAATTTCATGTCTTGTACAATTATGATGACATCCTCCAATAAACTTCGAGGTCACTTAATGGATTGATCAACAAAATGAATGATTATACGTGTAGGATTAAGCACTCCTAGCCTGAATTCTTTAATCAATAATGAGAGCATGAGGATAACTGAGGAACTGCTATCAAGCAAATTTCTCTTTAATATTTGATCAAATATCTCACATCTGATTAAAGGTACTCCTTTTTCTTTATTCTTTATTGGAATGTCACTAATCACACTTATAGTAGCCATGGCGAGGATGTGTTTTTCTTGTATGTTGCATTTTTTATGGGGCTGATGATTTGAGATATATGCCTCTATCAGTCCTTTCTTCATACGAGGCATGTAATTCATGAATTTCAATAAAGGAATCTCAAGAAAAATATTCTGAAGAATCTCAACAATTACATGATAAGACAATGCATTTTTCAAATTTCAGATTTTTTTACTTTTTCTTAGCATCATGAAAAGGAATATTTACAGATCTAAAAACATTGTTATTCTTTACAATTGAATCATCTAATACATGTGACTGACGGGAAGGGATATAATCATTCATACTAGGAAGAAAAGTAAAACAATAGGAGCTTTAGCTTCATTAGTTGCCACTGAATCTACTGCTGGTCCTAGCATCTCCTGACTATCTCAACTCTACCCTATTCTTTATTCTATTTTTTGAGATTTTTTATTTTCTTTAATTTTGTATTTTTGGATGATTTGATGTGGCTCCTCCACCTTCATCTTCTTCACTTTGTCTTGATGTTGGATTTATTGTTGTAGAAGATGATGATTTGTTGATTAAATTTTTATTCTTCCCCTTGGCGGCTACAGACGGTTACAAGGTTCTACCACTCCTTAGATTCACATCATTAGATAACACGAATGCATTCATATTTGACTCTACGGGTTTGGATGACACATCACAATCTACTTGCTCTTTTCACTTGAAATTGTATAGGCTCTTCACAGCTGAGACAAACAATCAAGGGCAGGGTCAACAGGTGCTACCCCGCTCTATTTGTGCACATAGACTTTGATAATGGTGAGGAGGACGTAAATGGTAACTATGTGAAAAATAATGAGCATGTTGCTAATAGTATGGACGAGGAGGGGGTAGTGGTTCTGATATGGAGCAGACGGGTAATGATGATATGGCTATTATTGGCGGTAAGTTGGATGTTTGTAACTAGGTCTCCATGTTTGAGCTTGTGGTTTAAACTTGTGGTTCTGAGGCTGATTATGGACATATTTCCCACCATGAGATTGGTGGTACGACCTTATGTTAGTGGAATGACCTTGCTGATGTATACAAGGATGGGTCAGTTGTACATCTTAATTCCATATGTCGTTCACCTCCCGAATTTAGGGTGGCGGTGGGAAAAACAACTTGACATAAGAATGTTGGGGCTCAGGGTGGTAAACAATCATCTGAATCTACAGTTGTGGTGGTGATACTTGATTATAGGTTTGCATGTACTATATATGTGTTGGATCGAGATGGTTACCCTCAACTCTATGGTTGTGCTAATTCCTTCGACTCAACAAACATCTCAGTGGATGGGCTCACAGACTGACATGAGTTAATGGTGCACACCAAGAGCTCTAATAGCTTGGTAATCAGATCGAGTTTGTCCATATTCTTCATTCTTTGTTCAATCATAGAAAATTTCTCCAGGCCATGTGATTGCTTCTCTATTTTTTCCACTTTCAACAAGTGCTTCAAATGATGCTTAAGTTGGAGCTCTCATCCATGTCCTCTTCCTGTGATTCCACCATATTGATGATCCTGTGGTGGATATGTGGCTTTTCTAATAGGCTTAGGATGAAGATAGAGCAACCTCTCCTTCTGCCATTTCCTCAAAAATCTACCACACATTTTCATCCTTGTTAAAGAGAGAGCCACCAC
Organism: Ottelia alismoides; assembly: GCA_037367405.1. Taxonomy (NCBI): domain Eukaryota; kingdom Viridiplantae; phylum Streptophyta; class Magnoliopsida; order Alismatales; family Hydrocharitaceae; genus Ottelia; species Ottelia alismoides. The sequence continues at coordinate 962,077 of JAZKJV010000862.1, read as the reverse complement.
ACATTGTATTAATCACCCTTTGGCTTTCTTAGTTCAAACCCCCAAAGAAATATTGGACCATGTCGGTCCTTAGAATATCATGGTGCGGGCCCTTCTATTGCAAATTCTTGAACCTCTTCATTGCTTCATAAATGGATTTGTGATGTCCTTAGGAGAAATTTGAGATTAAAAAATTCATCTGGTTGAGATGACCCATGGGATATAATTTATAAAGGAATGCTCACACTTGTTCCTCCCAGGTCATCACCACCTTCCCCAAGTGATTAATCCAATATAATGCCCTATCCTGCATGAATAATGGCGATGCAGTCATTTTGACAACACCAAGTTGAATGTTGGGGATAATGTATAGTGTCGTTGATGCATCCGAAGTGATGTAAATGGACATTAGGGTTCCTTATTTGTATTCCCATGAAATGAGGGAATAAGAGATAAGTGATGCATTTTCATCTTAAAATATCCGTGGAACGAGGAAATTCATAAACACTTAGTCATCTGGCCAATGGTAGGATTATAAGTCTCTTTATAAGTAAACTTGGAATCCTCTCTTCTTTCCACCTTTTCCCCTCTATAGGGTCCATCTGTCTGTTATTCTCTCCTCCTCCTCTATTCTCACATTTTCTTTTCAGCTCCATTAACATCTCTTGGATGGCACCTTGTCCATCAGATTATGGAGTCAGTTGTTGTTGAATGCTTGTATGGAGGTGAGCATCTGTGCATTAACTTCATTCTGCTCAACTAGCTGTGCCTTTTATTTCGAGGTCATCTCTGAATCAGACTTAGATGAAACTAGGTCCTAATCAACTCTTTGATTTCATAAGTAAATGGAATCCAATGAGAATAGAAATGTGCACCAGCTTAGAATTAGGGTAAATTCTGAACTTTATTAAATTAGGTAATTGATAAATCTGCATTTCATCATTTTTATTCATTTTTATCTTAAATTCCCTTCTTAAAGATCGGTAATTATTAAGAAAATATTCTCTTTATTGTTTTTATTATTTTGTATATATTATACAAAAATCATTGTTTTTAACCTAAAATAAATAAACAAAGTAAATTAAAAAAAAGAATGATTATAAAAATGCAATAAATATAGGTTGACTCTTACCTTGAGTGAAAGTCGAGACTTGACCTGATCTACAACGAATAAAGTAGAGGAGATAAGGCCTTTTTAGAAAAGAAAATTAAACTACATTCGTTCTTCATGTACAAATTGCACATATATCATTATTTTTTATATAAAACCATAATATAATTTGTTTATCACTCATTCGTCTCAAATAAAAATGATTTCGCCATGAAATTTGTATATAAAAATAAGTCATAAATATTAAATATATTTTAAACAAGACACAATGAGGAATGTGTAAATAGTGATACTTTGAAAAAACTGCAAAGCTGAACTTCCTAATCGTATCTACTCCATAAAAACTCAAAAATAAGCAAGATGACTTTCATGGTACTCTAAATAAAATAATATTCAAAATGGAAGTGGTTTCATTAAAATTAGAGTTAAAATGAAAATTGTGGCTTTCTGGAGTGTATTGTTACATTATGCCTATACTATATATTGTGTACATATTTTATTTTGATTATCTATTATACATATGAGTGCATTTTGTATTTTAAAAATAAAAATCACTATAAGTCAAAAGATAAAAAAATAAATCCCTTGTATATAGTATACTTACCGTTATGTATACTGTAACTATACCTATTTATTTATATCAATAAATTATTTTGTAAAATAAAATAAAAATATAATTAAAATCCTTGTAAAATACTGTAAATAAATAAAATATTAAATTATATACTTATTTATAAAAAAATATTTAAAAATTAAAATTATGTATAAATATGTATAATTACCTATGAATAAACAATATTATTCATTTTTAAAATATTTAATTAATTTATTTTGTTTATTAAAAATAATTTTAAATAAAGATTATTTAACTCTTAACATTATTTATTAGCATTACTTATTTATTTATTAACATTACTTCTTTGATTTTAAATTTATTTAACTTTTTATTTAGTTTTTGTCTTTTGCGTATTTTGTCCTTAACTGGCTTCTGATTCGAAGACCCAGGTCCATTGACCATGTTCAGCACCTCTTCCACTCGCCAAATCCGATTAGGATCTTCATAGGAGAATCTTCCCTGATTTTCCCATCGGATCCACTCAATAATCCTTCCCAATTTCATTGTGCAATCTCTCAATCAATTAATAACCAACTTCGCCCAATCTTACTTTTAGAATAATTAGACTCGATTCATGCGTGACTCGCCTTCCATCTTCGTTGGATTCCAGATACTGATAATACTCCTCCAGATCTCGCTGCCCATTTTGATCTATTTTTTTGCAATATCTCGCACAAGATTGGCTTCTAGGGCAAGAAGCTTTGATAGAGTACCTCCTCTTCGATCGGGCGCGCGTGAGAGACACATGAAAGTTTCATCCACCCATGATCACCGGAGTACGCCAGCACCATCGAGTTTCTCCATCCTTCCACTGCAGGATCAAGTCTTCGACCTCCTCTCTTCCACCATAGGTAACATTAGGAAAATTTCTTTTTCAATTTTCTTTCAATTTTTCATTTAGTTTTCTTTATTAGTTAGAACATATCCTAGATCACATGAGCCCTGATTTGCTCGATCGAAGCTCCATGTTCACTCCGTCGCACTTTCGATCACCCACTATCGTCACATACACCTTCTCCATCCTCTTCCACTTCCTGAACACTCTCAGATCACCTCAGACCCGAGGTTTTATTTCCTTCCTAACATTGTCGCTTGATATCTTCATTTAATTTTCAATTTACTTGTGCTTTGGTCAAATAACGTGGTCGGATCTGTCGTATATGAGCATGACATAATTTGCAGGGGGAAGGACGCAATCTGGAGCTGTAGATTGAGATCAAGAGCACAATAGAAGATGCATATCTCTTGAAGCAATAGATCTTGATCAAGTAACCTATGGTCTTTAATGTTGCATCAAATCGATAAAGGACCACACGAGAGAGCGTAGAATCCATCAAGAGGTGGATGTTGATCGAGCTAGATCTTCTAAATTGAAGATCATCATAGTCACCATTCATACCAGTTCATCCAGGGGCTCTCGTAATTGCACAATCAAGAACATAACCTCCATATTAGATTAGAACCATCCTTGTGTCCATAAATTGCAGGCATACAATCTAAGCTACAGACGTCGTCCGTCACGCACTCATCTACAGACGTCAGTTTACAGCTCAGATTCATCTAGGTCATCCAGAAGGTCGCGTGTTTTAGTGGTATAATTGCTCTTTAACACTGTGTTTTTCTTATTTCATAAATAAACCTGATTGTGGACACTTGTCGAGATATCTGATTTGCCTATTTGCATTATTTACCCTGTGATTTATTTATTTACATTTTGGTCTTTCTTGCTAGTTTAACGTGCCCAACACGTGACTTGGTAGTTAAATTACATGTTTCATTATGTGTTTATGTGTTAAATTTTAGTCAATTTAAATAATTAAATTCCATCCGGGTCCATGTTGAGGCATCTCACGTGCGCTAGCACGCTCCCATTTAAAAACTTTACAAGGGTCACCCCTTTATTCTTTTGTGTTGTGTGCTTAGTCTATAAATAGTTTTTGTTTCATTTATGCCCTTGTGAGGAAGACATTCTTAATTACTTGCCAGTCATCATGAAAAATTAACTAAACATTTAAAAAAATCCTATAAAGTATATAAGAAACTCCTTCTAAGTAGGGTTAATACTAGTAATATTTATCTTATTAATTAGTTTCGTTATTTCTAATAAATAAAAAACTCACTATTTTGTCCATATTTGCAGAAAATAAATCGCTAAAATATAAAGTCTTTTGAAAAATTCTAAAAGAAATTGTGGTTTTGTATTTTATTTTTTGTTTTTCTATTTGAATTTCTTCATTTAATTCCTTATGAAAACCAATGGCAAAACACTAAAAACAAATGAAAAATTAATATGAAATGCAAAAAATCCCAAACAAATCACAAAACACCTTTTTAAAATCATTACAAAATTTGTCTATATTTTTATATATTTCATATTTTTCGTTTCCTATTTGTTATTTTCACTTTTTAAATTATTTAAAATTCCTAAAAAATATTCCAAAAACTTAAAATAACATAAAATTTCCAAAATCGACATAAATTTTTATTTCAATTTTTATAAATTTTTGCTATATTTTAAAAATCCAAAAAGTTGACTTTCTTCACATTTATTTTATTTCTTTTTCTTTGTTTTGTTTTTTTATTTCTATAAATTAATAACATATGAAAATTTTGAAAATTCACAAAAAATGCATCATCACAAAACCATAAAAAATATAATTTTGTGAAAATTTTAAAGATAAAAATTCAAAAAAATACATGATTAGTTTGCTTTGAGTTCTCTCATTTATTTCATTATTTCCCTTTTATTTAAATAATTCTCGATATTCATTTGCCTCCATTTGTTTGATCTTCTTGGCTATATATGTAAATCAAATGGCAAATCATTTCCTTTCGCTTATACATTTATCTTCTTGATTGTTTGCTTGAGTTGTGAATAAATTAAATAATTTTTGTTACTGTTTCATTGGGTTGGGATGACACTTTTGCATATTCCACATTTTAATTCCTTAATAATAATAATAATTAAAATCCATTGAAAATCCCTTTTCAAAAAATGATGTCATTGTTGGGGAGGCACGACGAGGGTTGCTAGGTTTCCTCTTTAGCTTGTTATTCAAGGAGTTTATATATACTTCATTTTTTCTTCTATATTTCTATCTATATTTGTCACTTTTCAAATTATTTTCTTCCTTTTAATTTTGTGTATATTTGTTTATATATTCTTCTTGATTTGCATGCTGAGGTGTAGCATCATTTCATATTCCACGTGTCGTGAGGGAGCTTGTACAGAGCTTGTAGGATCCCATGTATAAGACATCAGAAGCTCCCCAAAATCGGACTTAGGGATTCATTTGAGATTACTTTTACTTGTTCTTCTTATTTTTCTTTATACTCATCTGTGTGTTCTTTCTTTGTTTGTTTCTTTGTCTGCTTTTATTTTCTTTCTCTTATCTTTGCTCATATATTTTCATAATTGGTTATCAGACACATATCTTGATTCTCTCTTTCTTGAGAGGGATCGATGAGTGAGGGAGGCATTCATAGGAGTATCGGTGCACCCGAGCAAAGCGGATGCGGCTCATTTCTTTATTATGGGACAAGAGAGTGTAGGAGATAAGGAGTAGGAGATTTGGAGGACTACTTGAGTATTTATTTTTGTTTTATTTTTATCATTTTGTATTATCTAAATTTTATATAAATTTGTAATATTTGTTGGCATTTACCCTTTTTTCTATTTTTATTTGGACATTAGAGGCTCTTGTGGTTGCGGGGTCTAGTTCACCAAGTGTTGGTGCACTTTGGGGACCTCACCCGGATTTTTATTTTTCTTTGACTTTTTTATCGAGGTTTTTGTGCTTTAGATCTTCAAAATATGTTCTATTATCTTGGTTGATCCAGGTAACCAATTACGTACACATCACTTAATAATAATATCATTTCCTTTAGCTTAGATCGTAGGATTGGACTAGTCAAATAACCATGTTCTTGCCTGCTAATAGAAGTTACTGCTTAGGATGTTTCTAATGCATAACTTAGTTAGTTTACATTTCTAACTTTATTTTATGCAAGGATCATTTTGCATGTAGACTACTAGATCAAGGTATGCATTTCCTACTCATGCGTGCATCATTGATTTCCATCACATCGGCTTTTTTGACTTCCTCCCTTGATTTTCTCACTTAGGAAATAAATGAATTGGACAAATCATTATATAATTTATTTAAAAAAAATCCAAAAAATGTGATAACCAAACAAAAGCGACTACTAATTTTCACTCGACCCTAAAACTAAACATAAGGACAAATCATTCATTATTTTTGGGAGAGTAACCCCTCTTTGTTTGTAGGTACTTACCTCGAGACAGAGTGGATGAGGACGTACCATATGGATATACACCAAATCCCTAGACAGGTGGCCTATTCTTATATGCATTAATCTTCAGTGCATGGTCGAGATGCAAGCACTTGCGTCAGATGTTAGCAAATTATTTTGGTGTGATCATCCTCCTTATCCCATTTAGGCCTGACTTCGAACCCGACTGCTTGGGCATATGGATCCATCTATTGTGGGGGTTTGAGGACATACGGTGGACGATAGTGGTCGACGAACCTGAAATTCAACTCGTTAATTGTGTGGAATTAACACTTCTAATGTCATTGCAGTAGAACTAAAATGAATAGATTAAAGATCGAATTTATATTTTGCTTGGGCAAGCCCAAGGTCGAACTCAGGGACACGAGCCTCTTAAGCATATATTAGACTCCTATTATTAAAACTAAGTGTTAGATTAAAAGCTCATAGGTCATGGAAAGCATGAAGACACGATATAAAGAAACATGTAACTATGCAATTTTTTATTTTTTTTAACATGCAACAAGATGCATAGAAATGCAATGTGAATATACCCTAATGAGTCAGACTATTTGAGCCCTATAATAATGACTCAAATAAGGTTTTATTTATGGAGATAGTCTCATTAATGTAGAGACACAAGGCATGTAAAGCACTGTATGAGAGACACATAGTTTGAATAAAATCATCAACAATCAGATGTCTAAACAGGAAATGAATTATGCAATTAAAAAGAGAATTAAATAAGCTTTAAAACGAGACCAAAATCAACTCAAAGCAGATACGATGCTCGAGATTTTTACAAATGAAGTCATGGGTATACATGCAAAGAAACAGGAAGATAACTAGCAAACAGGTCCCTGGGAGGGATAAAAATGCAAATAAAAATAATCACGAGGCCTTCCCTATAAATTACCTACATGTGCATGGGTATATTTGTAATTATTAAAACCCGGAGGTGGTCGGTTGCAAATTACCCCAGGCACATGTGGATGCCACGTGATCTCTGGACCTGGTTGCAAATTGAAGAAATCGCAGGAGCCTTAATGCAAAATACCCCACACCCACGTAACCAGACACGTGAGGGGCGAGGCTCGGTTGTCGCATCGGCTCGGAGGAGGCTCAGGATTACTCTGGTGCTTCAGCTAAGGGTGAGAATGAACAATCCTGCAGGTTTGGGTGAAAGGCTCGGAGGCTGGCGTACGAATCAGGCAGCGACGAGGCTCGGGAAGACCAGAGCCTGGAGGTCTGGTGCCACCTCCCGTTATTAATACGTGGAAGACCGAGGACCGCCCAATCATTGAGATCGGACGATGGCTGGAAGGTGTGGACAGCATTGACATGGCTCCTTGGAGATCGTTGGATGAGCACCAGAAGGGTGCCATCCAACGGTAATTGTATCTACTCCTCTGCGTCAGGCGGTGGAGTCAGGCCTCCAGCGATGGGCCCCAAGCTATGCCGCCTCCTATGAAGCATCGTTGAAGCTCATGGAGCCTCTGGAATGGTTGTCGATGAGCTGAAGCCATGGGGAGTTGCAGCGATGTTTGGAGAAGGCCTTCATTTCTCAAGTTATGGAGTCAGAGTTTGCCAAGAAGACTCCGACAAGGGCTTCAGCCATTGATGGTCTCGATACCTGCAAAGTTAGGATATAGTTGAAGCGTGCAAAATGCATATGTGAAATGGATAAGATGAGAGCCTATGCGGATGGAAGAGGTGGAGGCTCAATACTCCTCCGTCGTGAATGGCGGAGGAGATGATCGAAGGTGGTCAGATGCGGAGAAAGGGAGGTGGATTCATAATGGATACGTGATGAAACCACATTTCATAATCTTTATTCTATCATTTTGGCATCAAAAACCCTAGCAAATGCGTGTAAATACCCTTAATTTCCGCATCTTATCCTTCATGCATGTGCATCCAAATAGTGTATAAAATATTGTAATTAAAGTCAAAATTATAGAATAAATAAAAGAAAAGAAAAAGAATAAAATATTGTAAATATTTTATGACCGAAACCCCGAGACCTAGGCATCTTGATGAATAGGTCGATAAGGAATAAAGTAGGGGAGATAAGGGTCAAAATACAATAAAATTCCCTTTGTTTTTAATCCATTCTTTTTGGGACCTATTTGTGGTTCCACTTTTTATACCTCAAATAAATAAACTATGTACATGAAAGTTGTAGATATTTAAATAAATAAAAATACAAAATTGATTTCATACAAAAATAATGTACAGATAAAAAGTTATGGTCTGAATAAGATTCCAGAACTCTAACTTCCCAGACTTGTATCTTGCAAATAGAAACTTGAAATGTACCAAACTCACCTTTAATTGTATATAGCATAAAATAATCTACTTAATGGAGGTTGTTTCGTATTTTTCGAAGTCACGATTTGAAAGTTGAGTTTTGGACCTTTGTAGTATACTTGTACAGATTAAAATATTCATTTATTTTTATATTTTTATAATGTTGTAAATATTACTTGTAACATATTTGTGCATGGAAATCAGAATAAAAAGACAAAATACACACAAATAAAAATACTTGTATATATACTACATAGGTATAATACCTATACATATACCTATACATACTTATATTTTACTAAGTTTACAAACTATATCAGAAAAATAAAATAAAAATATAATTAAGTGTATAAAATGTACTTTACAATTTTATTAAATAATAAATAAAAATAAAGAAATTAAAATACATAAAATAAAAATAAAAGAATAAAATATATATATATATATATTATACCTATAAAGGGTGTAAAAGTAAACTTGTAAAAATATACCTCATAAAAATAATTAAAAATCAGAATAAAATACTAAATAAAATAATAAATATTTTTTGTTAAATAACCCTAAAATTAAATAAATCATTTATTATTTTTAAAATAATTTTTAAAAAATTTTTCCGAGGTTTTTCCTGGTTGGTCCACGTGGACCAACCAGGTGGTCGGGACTGTTGACTAAGGTCAACACTCTGACCTTCACCTCTGAGTTGTGTCAGATCGACGTTTTGACCTATTTTGTCACTTTTTTCGAGGATGAACCAGTCAGTCTTTCGTGTATCATCCTTCATGACTTTTGCTCCTCGACATGTCGTCTTTCATGCCTAGGTGTTTCCTTGGAGAATGGAGTGACGATTCACCAAATAATCCTCGTTCTTTGCATCCCAGTCGTCAACACTACAAAACCAAACTTTGAAGTTCGATTCAAGTTTGAACCCCATTCTTTGGTCCTTCATCCCCATTTCAACCCACCTTGGCTCCCTAGAGGTGACAGCTCAAGCTTGGCATCTTCAAGACGGGGAGCGACAAAGATCTGGGTGTTCCACCCCACCTCCGGTGACCTTCCCGTCAAGGTACCTTCAATCTCGGGCCCTGGCCCTTGAGGTGTTTGTTTCCCCTTATTTTTCTCGCATTCATCTCGCCATATCCTTAGGAGTAATTTGCATCCGTCACTTTCACGTTTCGTTATCGATTCACGCATTCGATCCTCTTGCCGGAGCACTCCTCCGGCCGACCGTCACCTTCGTTATCCTCGCACCCAGTCATTCCCCCAACCTTCGAGGCATTTTGCCCTCGAAGGTGTAACTTTTTGGTGCAGGTCTTGTTACGTTCACGCGTGCCTGGAGTACGTATTGGTGTTCGCCGGAGAGACCTGGAGGCCTACAGCTCCTCCGACCTCGCTGGCACGCGCCAGACATCCCCTGGCCATCATCTGACCTCCAGCTGGTAGAGGAGATCATCGGCAAGATCTTGGGCTTCCTTGCAGCAACGGAGGGCCACCGAGGAGGCCGTGTACAGCTATCCAAACTCGCTGGGCACATGTTCATGGGGTGTTCTTCCAAAGCTTCTTCGAGCCGTCCGATCACCTCAGTTCGTCCAGCCAAGCAGTCACCATCAGATTCTAAGCTCCTCCAGCACTTGATCGCCTTCTGGCAATCTAATCATGATTGATCGTGGCGAAGCGGTATTGTTTGATCTGGTGCGGACACGTGGCCAAGTGAAGATTCATCCGCCGTCTGTGCCCGCCTATGGCTTGGGTATTTTGCATAACCACCCCGGTTACTTTTGTATTTATTTAATAGCATTTAAACATTCATCTGCTGTGTATTGAGTTTTGTAATATTTGCAAACAAGCCCCCGCACTTTTACTATTTGCAAATAGGTCCTGGCCTCATCACCTCACGTGACCAGTTCACGTGAGGCGCAGGTATTTAGCGCAGGACCCCTTCAGGGGTTTAGTATTTCGCTTTAGTCCCAGAACTTTGATATTAAGTGTAAACTTTTGGGGATAATTGCATGCGAGCCCCTGGGAGATTTTGATATTACGTTTACACCCTTCCCAAGCGCAAGCTAGTCACGCGCCCTAGTGGGTATTTTGCAGGTGTACCCTCTCGGGTTTGGATATTTGTACTTGGTCCATGAAATTGAATATTCAATTACATTTTTTGTTGGAAAATTGCAGTACAGCCCCTGGATGTTTGTTTATTTGCGTTAATACCCTCGCCAGGACTTGTATTTTTGTGTGCTTTGTCTATTTATTTCTCGCATCATTTTAAATCGAAAAAATTCCCAAAAAAATCATTATAAGCTCTTGTTAACTTGCTTGTTCACTCCATAATTTTGCATTGCATTTTTGTTGTATTTTCATATTTATTAAAAATCAAAAACATGCATTTTTCCTACTGTTTGCATTAGAAAATCCATAAAAATTATAAAAACGTTTGAAAAATTCCAAAAAATATATTTTATTTATCTTATCATATTTTAGTGTCAATCCAAAAACTACTAAAAATTTCAAAACAAAAACCTTAAAAATTAGAAAACACCTAAAAACTTCAAAAAAACCTAAAAAATCCTAGAAAATTCCTAAAAATATAAACTCAGGTTCTGTATTTTCCCTATTCTATTACCTTTATTTTAAAATTAATTTGGGAAAATTTTGTTTCTGTTTGATATTTTTCCATCCCATTTTAATTTCAGCCAGAATCTTAATTCACTATTTTGTCTTATTTTGACTTTTAAAAACATCAAAAACATTTTGAAAAACCCCCAAAAATCACAAAAATAGTAAAAAAACTATAAAAAGACTAAAAATATTTTATTTCCTGATTTTTGAGCATTTTTTCCTATTTTTATTAATACCCTTGTCCTTTTTCTCTTATCTTGTATATGTACTCTATTATTGAAAAAGAAAATATAAAAATATAAAACATAAAAAGAAAATACAAAATCAGTAAAAAGAAAACCAAAATAAAAAAATTATAAAATCAAAAGTTAAATAAAAAAATATAAAAATTAAAAACCCACAAAAACTTTTGCATAGTGTAGACATTGATCACAATCACATCACATTTTGCACTTAGCTTGATCTATCCAACCTTGCTCCATGTGTTCGAACTCTCTACATACTTCCTTCTATACATCTTTTATGTAGAGTTAAAAATAAATTTGACTCCACATTGTTTTTCATTGTTTGATATTTGATTGTGGGTTCATTGTTGATTAATTACGGTTTCTTGTGGGTCGCCACAGCGACATAGTAGTCCCACCTTGTGTAGACTATTTAGACCCGCGATAAATCATAGTTATCAAATGGCGCCGTTGCCGGGGAGAAACAACGTATAGTTCTCATTTTTGATAGATTGTGATTGCTTGTTTACATAATTGCTTACAAAATCTCTCTTGTTTTTTATATTTATCTGTGAGCTTTCTAACCATTCTCTTTTCTTGTCTTCTTGCGAGGGACCACGGACTGAGGAGGATCGCCTAGGTGATTCGGTGCAGCCTTGGGAAGCGGAGTCGGCTTTTCTAGCCCAAGCCGACAGGAGAGAGCAGGAGGAGTGAGAGAGAGTGTTAGATAGTTTTCTATTCTTTTAGTGAGAGAGAGATTCAATTAAATTGTAATAATACAGGGACACTTGGACACTCTCGGGCCTAATTTCCAGGTGTTTGTACACCTGGGGGCTCACCGCGGTTTTTGTCGTGTTTTCACCGTAGTCATTTTCTGGTTTTGTTTTATTTTTCCTTTCTTTTGTGGAATGAGCCCTTAGATTTTAGGCATTGCTTGATCGATTAGATTAGGTCCAAACACCCTATTAACCATTGCATGTACCTATAGTGCATATTTGGACTTAGTTTAATTAAACAGTTGATCATCACCTTCGATTCGTCGCGCCGCGAGCCCACCCCATCAAGCGCTACTCCTGAACTCGATGTGTCGAGAAGAGGAGGGGTGAGTCTAGACAGGACTTTTTGGATTGAGGATTGGTGATTGACTTGTGGTTGTTCACGTTAGCAATTGCCTGCTTAGGACGATTTCCTTGTGCATATTGGCATATAGATTAGGTTTATAAATTTCTGCTTTGCATCCTCCATGGAGAGAGCTGGGAGTCACTGTGAGTCTTCTATCTTTGCATTCATCATTTAGGCACTAAGGTGAGATTTCCATCTTAGTGCCACTTGCATTGGCTTTTTCGACTCTTTTCTCCATCTATTTTTGGATCAAATAGGAATCAAGAAAAAACAAAAAACGTTAGGCGCTTGTTTGAATTGACTCAAAAGAAGCGATAACACCAAAAAAATTAAGAAAGGGACTGCTAAAGAAAACTTGACCTAAATAAAATTTGTAATTGGATTCATTGCTTGGGGAGAGTAACACCCTCACTTGTATTTAGGTTGCATGGGAAGGTCTCCTTCCAAGTGAGAGAGCGGCTTCGTAAGAATTAGGTTGCATGGGAATCCCCTTGTTTTATGTTTGATTGCTAGTTGGATCTAGGTCAAGATCAAAAACACCGCACAATTGTGCGCAATTTTGCCACCTCCTCTTCTTCATTTCTCAACCTTCATCTTCTCAAATAATCAAGATGATGGGACGGAGATCTCTTAGGCCGACTTTGTCGGCACCGCTCTCCAGCACTCCTCCCTATTCATCTAGGACAACCTCGGAGAGTCCGCTCTCTGAGCCTGAGTTCACTTCCACCCAGTTCCCCCTCGACCACCCTTCTCATTCTCCTTCCATCAGTCCGAGAGTTTCGGAATTTAGTGCATCACAGAGCTCAGAGCATTTGACGGCACCTGAGATGGGTTCTTTTGCCTTTTCAGAGAATCCAGTCATGGCAGATAGAGGAGATCACCCAGATGAGCAGGAGCACACTCCATACCTATATGACCAAGCCACCATCAACAATTCACTTCTAGCATCCTTGGAGACCATGCAGAGACAAATCAGAGACCAAGGAGCATTCATGGATGACGTAATACGGGAGCTGGCGCAGATGAGAGCCGATAGAGAGAACAGAGCTGCAGGTGGAGGAGGAGATATACCTGTTGCAGAAGGAGGAGATTCTGAAGCTGAGAGACTGCCGCAGACCATCATGAGAGAATTGCATAATCCAGCAGCCTCCCTCACTCATCGGTGGATCCGACTCCCTCCCATCCATGGAGACTTCGAGCTTCGGCCCCACACTATTCAGCTTTTGCCTAAATTCCATGGGCTGCCAACCGAAGAGCCACACCTCCACTTGCAAGAATTCGAAATGATCTGCAGCACAATTCATGAAAGGATGATGAGTAAGGACACCATCAAGATGATAGCCTTCCCCTTCTCTTTGGTTGATAGAGCCACATACTGGCTGAAACATTTGGGGAGCTTCGTCGACACTTGGGCACAACTCCGGACCGCTTACTTGAAGAAGTATTACCCTCTCGATCGGACAAACGCAGCTAGAGCTATGATCAGCAATTTCGTCATGATCCCTAATGAACAGTTTCATGAAGCTTGGGATCGATTCAGAGAGCTCATCGACCGGTGTCTGCATCATGATATATCCAAGCCCAACTTAGTCCAAAGTTTCTTTTGTGGGCTGACACCGGAGCTGCAGGGGCTTGTTAATGCCTCTTATGGTGGATCATACTTTTCCAAGGGTGAAGACGACGTCTAGGCCATTTATGAAAGAATGGCAGAGAACTCTACGGTCATGGCCCAAGCCCGCATCTACACACAACAGAAGCCACCCCAAGGAGAGGGATCATTTCAGAGGATCGCCCGCATCGATGCCGGTTCTCACACTCCGTCAACAGCCGCAACCCAAGCCGAATCACCCGTGGCATACATGGGCATCATTAGTGAGAAGTTGGACCGCATCGAGATCCTTGAGAAGAAGCAGATGCAAGGACTGACCCAGATGGACCAGATTACCAAGATAATGAGTGACCTGAAGACACAGATTCTTTGCATCCAGGAGGCATAGACGTCTACTCAGTAGCCTCCCAGGTCACGGGCTGATCAAAGCAGCAGCAGCTCGCACCAGCCCTCTGTCTCACACCGCCAGGTCAACCACATTCAGGCAGAGCTGGTCCTGCTATTGCAGTATTACCCGTCACAGCCGCCATCTCAGGACACTCAGATGGTGGACTATCAGTCGGATTAGCCACTGGCAGTTCTATCCCCACCATCTTTCGAGCAGGAACCATTGATGGAGGTCAATGGGATTTGGTACGACCGGTACCCGCAGCCCGGGATTCGTCGCGATCACCCCGGATTTCGTTGGGGTAATGGTGGCTCCTCGTCCCAACAGTAGTATCAAGCTCAAGGACAGCAGAACAGCCAGCAGCAGCAGCAACAGTCCCAGTATGCCCAGCAGCAATACCAGCACGGTCCTCGTCCCGCCTATCAGGGACAACAGTGGTGGAAGTGTCAGCCGCCTCAACAATCATACTCCCATCCTCCGCGGCATTATCCTCAGCAATAGCAGCCTCATTTCCAGCAGGGAAACCCGTTCGGTTCTCAAGCCCCCGCTTTTGAGAACCCAGCTCTAGATGACCTTGCCCGCTTGCTTTCCGAACAGCGAGCATCCCTCCGGCAGGAAATGGATGAGTTCCGGCAGGAGATGAGGGATATCATCAAGGGCAAAGCCGCCATACCAGCTCAGATTGAACCAAACCCGAACAATCTGAAAAGAAAGTCTGAGCAGGTACAGTTCACAGAGGATACCTCTCCTAGTGATTATTTGAGTAACATGTCTTCTTCTTTGTATGATGCTAATTTTGTGACTACTAGGAGCGGTAGGATGCCAACCGGCAGCATCTCATCTGAGCGACAGCCACAAGCCGAATCAAAAGCGCCAGATGAGCAGGGTAGCGGTGCTGATGCTGCTAATAATGATGTTGAAGACGGTGGTGCTGATTCCACCAATGATGGAGATCCAAACGATGGTATTGAGGGCGTCGTAACACCATATGCAGACGGTAGTGCTGATGCCACCATTTTTGATGCAGAGCCAGAGCACGGTGCTGATGCCGCGAAGCCAGATGCCGGTGGTGGTACTGAGGCCACCACTTCCACTTTTGTTGAGCTCCCTTCTATTGTGTTGCCACTTTTTATATCTATGGGATGTGGTAACAAGAAAAAGAACAAAAATATGAATAAAGGAAAGGTTTCTGTTCACACTTCAGATCCATGTGTGTTGCATGATGCTCAATGTATGGATTATATTCCTTCACAGGCACAAGAACCTCTTCCTAGTCCTCCATCTGCGGAGACCCCTACCATCCCCTTCCCTGAAGCACTCCACTTAGCGAAGGGGAATAAAAAAGAGAATCCAAAAAAGAACCAGCAGGTAGAGTTCAGCAACCAGATGATTGATAGATTCCACATTCAGCTGACTCTTCAGGAAGCACTTGAGAACATTCCCTTCCTCAAAAAGAACTTAAAAGAGGAAACTACAGTCCGCAGGAAGAAGAGGTACAGAGATCAGATCCATGTGCTCACCCATCACACTCGCTGCACAATTCAGAACAAATTGCCAGCCAAGAGACCTGATACATGAGCTTCCTATGTCAGATGCGAGATTCAGGAGCAGCGATTTGATCGTAAGCTATTAGACAGCGGATCTTCTATCAACCTCCTTCCGGAAGCCTTACTCAGCCGATTTGAGTTTGGTCCTCTTCTTCGGAGCAGGACGGTCCTTCAGTTTGTTGATAGGTCGATTAAGAGGCCGAAGGGGTTGTTGAGAGACGTGGTCTTACCATTCAGGGCCTGAAATTCCCTGTGGACTTTGTTGTACTGGACATGGAGATCCCTGAATCGGTAACCGATGCCCCCATCATACTTGGACGCCCATTCTTGGCCATTAACAAGGCGGTATCCGACCATGACAGTGGGACGGTGTGTTTTCGCATAGAGGGCGAGAGCATACAAATAGAAACGATCGACGAGACCAGAGTGAGAGAATTAGCATGCTCAGAGCAGTCCAGTGATATTGAGCAGATGACAGAGGAAGAGCTAGACATCCACCAGGAGTGCGACTTCATGATGACCGATGATGAATCCATTTGGACTGATCCCATAGCACAGACCCTCGCCCTGCCTACTGATTCACTATACCTAAAGCTTATGGCAGTCGAGATCCTGGAGAGCACACCCATGGACAAGGATACATTTGAGGCTGACAGTTGTGGGATGAGTAGTGCATATTTTCATTCTTGTTCATCTAGTTCAGATCCCTCGGATTCATACATCGATTGGGATGATTTTGATGATTATTTGTCATGTCTGATTCCTTTTGAGCTGACAGCTAGGATGGAGTGCGAGCCAGTACAGTTCATAGATGATTCAGCAGGCCTCCCTTCGTCAGATGTTCGCGCGCAGCGAGAGTTCTCTCATGCAGACCTGGTGGCATTCACACAAACATATCAGAAGCCAAAGCTGCCACCTCCCAGTTTTCCAGAATTGAAACCCTTTCCGCAGCCGCTGAAGTACAGATTCCTTGCGGGTGAGCCAGATATGTACCCAGTCATTATCTCAGCAGGTTTGACTGGAGAGCAAGAATCTCATCTGATGTTGGTTCTTGAACGCAACCGCAAGGCGATAGGATGGAGTATAGCTGATCTCCAAGGGATTAGTCCAGCTCTGTGCTCCCACCACATTTATCTTGAGGATGATGCTAGGCCTTCACGTGAGTTCCAGCGACAGCTGAACCCAAATCTTCGAGATGTCGTTATGAAAGAAATATCAAGGTGGTGGAGCGCCGATTTTATCTACCCCATCTCCGACTCCAAGTGGGTTAGTCCATTACATGTGGTACCCAAGGAGACGGGTATCACTACAGTTGTGAATGAGTCTGGAGAGGAGATAGCTACCCGGGTACCAACTTCTTGAAGGGTCTGTGTGGACTACAGACGATTGAATCAGGCCACCAAGAAGGATTATTTCCCACTGCCTTTCATTGATCAGATTATCGAGAGGCTAGCTGGAAAGAGTCACTACTGCTTTCTTGACGGGTACCCGGTTATAATCAAATGGCCATTGCGCCTGAAGACCAGGAGAAAACGACATTCACCTGTTTGTTTGGGACTTATGCTTTCAAACGGATGCCCTTTGGTCTATGTAACGCCCCCACGACATTCCAAAGGTGCATGTTGTCCATCTTCTCGGACATGGTGGGTGATTGCTTAGAGGCCTTCATGGATGACTTCTTGGTCTATGGTGATGGGTTTGATGCTTGTCTTGACTGCCTAGACCGTGTGCTTCAGCGCTGCATAGAGATCAATCTTGTCTTGTCTTGGGAGAAGAGTCACTTCATGGTGACTCAAGGGAAGATCCTTGGTCATATCATCTCCAACAGGGGCATGGAGGTTGATCCGGCCAAGGTGGATATCATTAGAAAACTCAATCCGTCGTCCAATCTGCATTAATTGTGGTCTTTTCTGGGGCATGTCGGTTTCTACCGACGGTTTATTCATGACTTTAGTCGAATTGTCCGACCGCTTACTGATCTGCTGACGAAAGACACCGAGTTCATTATAGATTATAAGTGTCTTGCATCCTTTGAGACTCTCAAGAGTATGATTGTCACGGCTCCTGTCCTTCAGCCACCTGATTGGTCTCTCCCATTCGAGATCATGACGGATGCTTCTGATTTTGCCGTAGGGGTTGTGCTTGGATAGAGGAGGGATGGATTGTCGTATGTCATTCACTACGCCAGTCGGACTTTGGATGCCGCTCAGTGGAATTATACTGTGACAGAGAAGGAGATGCTGGTCGTAGTCTTTGCTTTGGATAAGTATAGATCATATATTCTCGGATCTAGAGTGACTATCTACACAGATCACACCGCCATCCGGTACTTAATGGCCAAGAAGGATGCCAAAGCACATCTTACCAGATGGATCCTTCTGCTCCAGGAGGTTGATATTGAGATTAAGGATAAGCCTGAAGTTAAAAAGGTGGTGGCGGATCATCTCTCCCGCTTAGAGAACCTTGAGGAATCTGAGCCTAGTGTACCTATCACAGAGACATTTCCAGACGAGGCGATCTTGGCTATCTCCTCACTCCCATGGTATGCCGACTTTGTAAATTATCTTATTACCAAGACGGTTCCCCAGGGTTGGCCCAGGCAGAAACTTGAGACCTTCCTAGCTAAGGCCAAGTTTTACCATTGGGAGGATCCCGTCCATTACCATGAAGGAGGGGATAGCATCTGGAGGAGGTGCATTCCTCAAGAAGAGCAGCATAGAGTCCTCACCTACTGCCACAAGCTTGAGGCAGGAGGACATCATTCAAGGAGAAGGACAACACAGAAGGTGCTTCAATCCGGCCTTTGGTGGCCTACCCTATTCAAGGATTCAGATGAATTCGTGAAGAGGTGTACTGACTGTCAGAAGATGGGTACCTGCGGACAGAGAGACATGATGCCCATGCAACCCATTCACTTTTGTGAAGTTTTTGATGCATGGGGGATTGATTATATGGGCCCATTTCCTAAGAGTCGGGGATTCGAACACATTTTGCTTGCTATAGATTATGTCAGCCGTTGGGTTGAGGCCATCCCCGCCCGAGTCGCAGATGCTAAAACTGTCTGTAAATTTTTGAGGAAAAATATCAATTCACGGTTCGGGGTACCTAGAGTTCTGATTTCAGACGGGGGGTCTCATTTCATTAATGATAAAGTCAGGGCCCTTGCAGACGAGTTCGGCATTGACCGTCGTGTTGCCATGCCATACCACCCTCAGACTAATGGTCTTACCGAAGTATCGAATAGGGAGATCAAGACGATCTTACAGAAGGTTGTCTGCTCAGACCGAAAGGATTGGTCACATCTTTTGGACTCGGTCTTGTGGTCCTATCGGACCTCCTTCAAAAATCCATTAGGGACATCTCCCTTTCATCTCGTTTATGGCAAGTCGTTCCATTTGCCAGTGGAAATCAAGCACAAATTATTTTGGGCAGTCACTGAGTTACTGATAGATCCCGAGAGGGTAGGAGAACAGAGAAGAGCAGAGTTGGCAGCCCTGGAGGAACTGAGAGATACAGCCTTTTCTAGCAGCCTACAATACAAGGAGAAAGTGAAGACATGACACGATTCCCATATCAGCCATAAACAGTTTGAGCCATATCAGCGCGTATGGTTGTTCGATTCCAGGCTGAAATTATTTCCAGGGAAATTACAGAGCAAGTGGAAAGTTCCTTATGTGGTCAGGAAGGTACATGACAATGGCAGTATTGACATATCCGAACCGTCATCTTCCTCTACCTTCCGTGTTAACGGTCAGCGCCTGAAGCTATATCTAAATCATGATCCGCCGACCGTTGACGTTGCCCCCATTCTTCTGGTATGAGATGTGTTCTTTGACTCTGATCGTTTGCATTTCGTACATGGTTATCACTTCCATCTTCCGCTGTATAGATCCATCTGTTGATATCTTTTCTTCGTTTCTTCTTTTCTTCTTTTCCTCTTTTATCTCTTGTATCTATCAAAAAGGTGTCGTCCCTTGTAGACAGTTTTCTATACATAGGACGTACTTTGTCCTAAGTATAGGGGGGTATGCACCCCGAGTTGTTCTATTCTTTGATCCTCTCCATTGTCTCCTCTTCTTGTCTATACTTAGGGATATCTTACCCTAAGTATAGGGGTAGACAATTTGAGTACGATCTGTTCATTCCCACCCTTGACCCTCCCTGCTTTGTGTACAGTCTACTATACTTAGGATTATTTGATCCTAAGTATAGGGGGTACGGTCAACTTCTCATTGGTTTATTCATTCATCTCTTATTCATTTTTTCTTTAGACTTTTCTATACTTAGTACGAGTTATGACTTCTCTTTTCTCTCTGATCTATGAGGACATAGCTCAAGCTAAGAATAGGGGGGTCGTATATACTGTGTATATACTTTAGCCATAACTCGTACTTTCGTATTTTCCTAATAATTATGGCTAATTATTCTTTAAAATTCATTAAAATTTTTAATAAAAAGATGTGATTATTCCTCAAGTACTTTCTGTATTTACTGATAAATAAATCAGGTGAAAAATATTTTTTGCAAAATGTTTGGAAAATAGTTTGAAAATCTATTTATAAAATCTTTTGAAAACTATTTTGAAAACGTTTTGTTACATGTTTTCAACCTTTGTAAAAACATTTTGATTGTAAAATTATTTTCTTTGTGTGAAATAAAATGTTTGAAAAATGATTTGCAAATGGTTTTAAAAATGGTTGCAAAATTATGTGAAAAATCTATATATACTATTTTGAAAACCTTTGCAAAATGATTTTCAAATGTGTGTACATGTGAGTAAAATTGTTTTCAAAAATTATTTTGGACTATAGTTTTCAAAATTTGTTTGAAAAACATGTGTCAAATAAGTTTGAGGAATAGCTTCAACACACCAAAAATCCATTGTATATATACTTATAAAATTGAGCACTTACCCTTGTAAATTCTTAAAATCCACTTCTTGTATATATAAGAAGCACTCCCGTGTAAATATTTGTACCTAGTTTTTGGCAAAGATCTTTTGTTTTCAAAAATTCCAAAAACATTTGCAAAATTAAAATCCAAAAACATTTGCAAAACTCTTTGAAAAATCTAAAAAATTGCATATGCATCATCATATATTTTCAAAAATCCATAATAAGTTCAAAATCTTTGAAAATTTCATCACAAAAATATTTTCTACATAGCATTTGCATAGCATTCGCATTTTTCGGATTGAGTTTGATAGTTGAACGAGTCTAAGTAAAATCTGAAGATTGGAGCTTGGTTGGACCTTAAAATCTACCTAAATAACAGGAACCTTATAGGAACTGGGATTGAGGTACTTCAGGTCTAGTTGACTTAATTCTTTGAGGATCACGGGACTTGGTTCAATGGATTCTTGACTATCTAAGTAGAGTATTTCGGAGCACACGCACGACTCTTGTTGATAATGACCTAACTTGGACACTTGCACCTTTCACATGGCTCAACTCAGTTGGAGTGGTGAGGGGGTTGGATTTGCCGGTATGAGATGCATGCAGGTGGAAATATTTGTCCTCCTCTAGGGAGGGAAGTGCGCCCCAACCCGTCCAATAATGATGAGTTTCGAGGATAGGAGATCGTGGGTTGCAATAAAGCTTCAAAAGATGGATAGTCTACTGGCTCAAGAGGAAAAACTCCCTATGTAAATGTTGCGGTATAGTATTCAAAAAAATGCAAAAAGCAAAAACTCCAAAAAAGTGGACAGGCCTGTACAAAAATAAAAATGCCTGCCGGAGTGTACATATGTTGTAAAGTCAAATAAGCAAGCTTAAGCTTCAAAGTCGAATCATGTGAGCCTGCAGCTTGATGACTTGACTACACTGGTCTTGCTTCCTAGGATAGGTAGCTACACTTGCTACCGTCCATTCTTCTCTTCACCCCCTCCTCTTGAGCTGGTTGCCACTTGAACTTAGAAGGGAATACCCTGCTCCTTGAGGGATGAGTTGTTGGATTGGGGAATCATTGGGTTGTCATATCGGAGAAGTCAGTCTCTTTGTCATTTCAGTTGGGGAGAGCCACCATCACTTACACTGTATGAGTCAGATTCATAGCCATAAGGGTTTGCGTATGAGTTGAAGTATTTCTGACCTGGCTATTGAGGAGACTTGAGCAGAGTTTTGGGATTCTCGAAGGCTGTTGGATTTCAATTCCGGTTCTCATTAAGGTTCCGCCCGCACTAAAAGTCCAAAGATCTAACTTAAGCTCCAAACTTTGATTTTGTGAAGATAAGTTTGATATTCAGATTTAATCCAACTTCCTCTTTTTCTTTTCTTTCTTTTTCTTTCTGCACTTATTGCATAAGTGTTTGCTAGGGACTAGCAAAGGTAAAGTATAGGGGGATGATGAAGCCACATTTCATCATCTTTATTCTATCATTTTGGCATCAAAAACACTAGCAAATGCGTGTAAATACCCTCAATTTCTGCATCTTAGCATTCACGCATGTGCATCCAAATAGTGTATAAAATATTGTAATTAAAGCCAAAATTATAGAATAAATAAATGAAAAGAAAAAGAATAAAATATTGTAAATATTTTATGACCCGAAACCCCGAGACCTAGGCATCTTGATGAATAGGTCGACAAGGAATAAAGTAGGGGGAGATAAGGGTCAAAATACAATAAAATTCCCTTTGTTTTTAATCCATTCTTTTTGGGATCTATTTGTAGTTCCACTTTTTATACCTTAAATAAATAAACTTTGTACATGAAAGTTGTAGATAACTAAATAAATAAAAATACAAAATTGATTTCATACAAAAATAATGTACAGATAAAAAGTTATGGTCTGAATAAGATTCCAGAACTCTAACTTCCCAGACCTGTATCTTGCAAATAGAAACTCAAAATGTACCAAACTAACTTTAATTGTATATAGCATAAAATAATCTACTTCATGGAGTGGTTTCGTATTTTTCGGAGTCACGGTTTGAAAGTTGAGTTTTGAACCCTTGTAGTATACTTGTACATATTAAAATATTCTTTTTATTCATTATTTTTGTATTTTTATACTTTTATGTAATATTACTTGTAACATATTTGTACATGGAAATCAGAATAAAAAGACAAAAGAAACACAAATAAAAATACTTGTATATATACTACATAGGTATAATACCTATACATATACCTATACATACTTATATTTTATTAAGTATACAAACTATATTAGAAAAATAAAATAAAAATATAATTAAGTGTATAAAAGTACTCTACAATTTTATAAAATAATAAATTAAAATAAAGAAATTAAAATACACAAAATAAAAATAAAAGAATAATATATATATATATTATACCTATAAAGGGTATAAAAGTAAACTTGTAAAAATATACCTCATAAAAATAATTAAAAATCAGAATAAAATACTGAATAAAATAATGAACATTTTTGTTAAGTAACCTAAAATTAAATAAATCATTTATTATTTTTAAATATTTTTTAAAGAAATTTTTCGAGGTTTTTCTTGGTTGGTCCACGTAGACCAACCAGGTGGTCGGGACTGTTGACCAAGGTCAACAGTCTGACCTTCACCTCTGAGTTGTGTCAGACCGAGGTTTTGACCTGTGTTCTCACTTTTTTCGAGGATGAACCAGTCACTCTTTCGTGTATCATCCTTCATGACTTTTGCTCCTTGACATGTCATCTTTCACGCCTAGGTGTTTCCTTGGAGAATGGAGCGACGATTCACCAAATAATCCTCGTTCTTTGCATCCCAATCGTCAACACTACAAAACCAAACTTTGAAGTTCGATTCAAGTTTGAACCCCATTCTTTGGTCCTTCGTCCCCATTTCAACCCGCCTTGGCTCCTTGGAGGTGACAGCTCTAGCTTGGCATCTTCAAGGCCGGGGAGCGACAAAGATCTGGGTCTTCCACCCCACTCCGGTGACCTTCCTGTCGAGGTACCTTCAATCTCGGGCCATGGCCCTTGAGGTGTTTGTTTCCCCTTATTTTTCTCGCATTCATCTCGCCATATCCCTAGGAGTAATTTGCATCCATCACTTTCACGTTTCGCCGTCAATTCACGCATTCGATCCTCTCGCCGGAGCGCACCTCCGGCTGACCGTCCCCTTCATTGTCCTCGTGCCCAGTCATTCCCCCAACCTTCGAGGCATTTTGCCCTCGAAGGTGTAACTTTTTGGTGCAGGTCTTGTTACGTTCACGCGTCCCTGGAGCCCGTATTGGTGTTCGTCGGAGAGACCTGGAGGCCTGCAGCTCCTCCGACCTCGCTAGCGTGCGCCAAACATCCCCTGGCCATCATCTGACCTCCAGCTGGTAAAGGAGATCATCGGCAAGCTCTTGGGCTTCCTTGCAGCAACGGAGGGCCACCGAGGAGGCCGTACACAGCGATCCAAACTCGTTGGACACGTGTTCTTCAGCTGTTCTTCCAAAGCTTGTTCGAGCCGTCCGATCACCTCAGTTCGTCCAGCCAAGCAGTCACCGTTGGATTTTGAGCTCCTCCAGCCGTTGATTGCCTTCTGGTGATCTACTCCTGACCGATCGTGGCGATGCGGTATCGTTTGATCTAGTGCGGACACGTGGCCAAGTGAAGATTCATCCGCCGTCCGTGCCCGTCTATGGCTTGGGTATTTTGCATAACCACCCCGGTTACTTTTGTATTTATTTAATAGCATTTAAACATTCATCTGTCGTGTATTGAGTTTTGTAATATTTGCAAACAAGCCCCCGCACTTTTACTATTTGTAAATAGGTCCTGGCCACGTCACCTCACGTGACCAGTTCACGTGAGGCGCAGGTATTTTGTGCAGGACCCCTTCAGGGTTTTAGTATTTCGCTTTAGTCCCAGAATTTTGATATTAAGTGTAAACTTTTGGGGATAATTGCATGCGAGCTTCTGGGAGTTTTTGATATTACGTTTATACCCTTCCCAAGCGCATGCTAGTCACGCGTCCTGGTGGGTATTTTGTAGGCGTGCCCTCCCGGGTTTGGATATTTGTACTTGGTCCATGAAATTGAGTATTCAGTTACATATTTTGTTGGAAAATTATAGTACAGCCCCTGGATGTTTGTTTATTTGCATTAATACCCTCGCTAGGACTTGTATTTTTGTGTGCTTTGTCTATTTATTTCTCGCATCATTTTAAATCGAAAAAATTCCCAAAAATTCATTCTAAGCTCCAGTTAACTTGCTTGTTCACTCCATAGTTTTGCATTGCATTTTTGTTGCATTTTCATATTTATTAAAAATTAAAAACATGCATTTTTCCTACTATTTGCATTAGAAAATCCATAAAAATTATAAAAACGTTTTGAAAAATTCCAAAAAAAATATATTTTGTTTATCTTATCATATTTTAGTGTCAGTCCAAAAACCACTAAAAATTTCAAAAGAAAAACCTTAAAAATAAGAAAACACCTAAAAACTTCAAAAAAATCTAAAAAATCCTAGAAAATTCCTAAAAATATAAACTCAGGTTCTGTATTTTCCCTATTTTATTGC
The DNA here is from genome assembly GCA_037367405.1 of Ottelia alismoides. Taxonomy (NCBI): domain Eukaryota; kingdom Viridiplantae; phylum Streptophyta; class Magnoliopsida; order Alismatales; family Hydrocharitaceae; genus Ottelia; species Ottelia alismoides. The sequence continues at coordinate 936,796 of JAZKJV010000862.1, read as the reverse complement.
CTTTATTTTAAAATAATTTGGGAAAATTTTGTTTCTGTTTGATATTTTTCCTTCCCAATTTAATTTCGGCCAGAATCTTAATTCATTGTTTTGTCTTATTTTGACTTTAAAAAACACCAAAAACATTTTTAAAAATCCCCAAAAATCACAAAAATAGTAAAAACTATAAACAGACCAAAAATATTTTATTTCCTAATTTTTGGGCATTTTTTATTATTTTTATAAATACCCTTGTCCTTTTTCTCTTATCTTGTATATGTACTCTATTATTGAAAAAGAAAATATAAAAATATAAAACATAAAAAGAAAATACAAAATCAGTAAAAAGAAAACCAAAATACAAAAAATATAAAATCAAAAGTTAAATAAAAAAATATAAAAATTAAAAACCCACAAAAATTCTTGCATAGTGTAGACGTTGATCACAATCACATCACATTTTGCACTTAGCTTGATCTATCCTGCCTTGCTCCCTGTGTTCGAACTCTCTACATACTTGCTTCTATACATCTTTTATGTAGAGTTAAAAATAAATTTGACTCCACATTGTTTTTCATTGTTTGATATTTGATTGTGGGTTCATTGCTGATTAATTACGATTTCTTGTGGGTTGCCACAGTGACATAGTAGTCCCTCCTTGTGTGGACTATTTAGACCCACGATAAATCGTAGTTATCAATACGCGAATATGGTGGGAGTGCGGCGAAGCTGAAGGGATGGTCTCTCAACGGTGATGATGCATAGAAGAAGCGAATGAAATCGATTAAAGCATGCAAAAATGCAAAGAGAATTGAAGGATCCTTACCTGGTTAATGGCACTCATCGTGCTTGTGATTGGGGTTCGAGGCGAACCCTGGGTCTTCATTGAACTCCATCAGTTGGGTGCGAGGGATTGGGGTTCGAGGGATGACTGCGAGTGGTGATCATCGCACCAGCAATTGAATCTCCCCCTGTCATGAGGAGATGGAAGAGGGTTGGGCCTTTCCCCACGTAAAGGCGAAAAAAGTTTGGAAGTAGCAGAGATGACGAATTCAAAGTTGAAACTCGACGGTTCTGGTGATGGTGGGTGAGTTTTTTGTGGAGAATATGGAGTGTAGTAGGGGGAAAATGGAGGGAGTGGCTGATCACAAGGATGAGGGAAAATGGGGCCCCTCTTGGATTAGTTGTTATGTGGAGAGAGAGTGTTGGAGACGAATGGGGAAATGGGATGGGTGAATTTGAGGTGTGGGTTGGGAGATGTGGTTGAGGGAGTAGCGAGAGGAAAAAGAAGGGTTCTCTGCCATTGGATCTCGTGATATAATGATTGAGAGGCGGGTGTTGAAGAGCCGACCAGATTTGATCGATGAAGGATGGAAAGAAGGGCGTAGAGAGCTCTACCTTTCGTAAGGCGAAGGAGGTAGAGATGAACAGCGATGATTTGATATATGATATGATCGGAGGGCTAATGTTTAAAGAGGATATGAGCGGTTAGGATAGAAGCATCTAGGCCACAATCAGGCAGTTGTGGATTCGACACGTGGCAAGCTGAGAGCGCGACACTGGCAGACGGCCAAGATGCGTTTGGGGTGTTGATCGGGCGGCAGGGAATTGATGTGAGAAGGGATGACTGCGATGGAAGTGCCTGAAGGCGATTAGATGGTTAAGGATGGGGGTGCATGGCGCGCAAGGGATGGGCCGCATGGCTCAACCAGAAGGCACACATGGCCCAATCAAATTATTCATAGAAGAAAAGTAAAATAAGAGTAAGAAGGAGGCTGATTTTGGATAACCTCAAAACATGAAAGTTGTAGATCTCGATGACTACAAGTTTCATGTTGACCAAAAATAGAGATGACGTCAAATAAAGGAAGAAATATTTTTGCGAGCATTTTTATTGCCTTAAAAACACTTTGATTTTAGTTTTGTTATTTTTTGTATTTTTTAATTTATTAAAGTGGCCAAATAATCACAAGGATTAGTCTGGTTTTTATTGACATAAATTTAAGCAAGGGGGTTAATAACCACGAATTAATGGCATGAAACTGGGTTTTATCAACCCCCCTATACTTAAACTATGCTCGTCCCCAAGCATCTCAAAAATGAGTGAGCTGGATTAACCACCTTGTGCATGTGTGTACAGGATCTGATACGTTCAAGAACTCTCAATTTTGGAGATCCTAAATCTTAGAGTTGAACCCAAACTTAATCAAGAGGCATCCAATTCCTCTAACTTTCCAGACTCTCACTTGCATACATATAAGATAAGGATATGACATTAAGTGCTGACTGCATTCACGAGAGTAGAGTCGCAACGTCACCCAAGGTCATGGTCCAAGAAACTCTCCTAAGGACCCAATCCTCAACTCTGAGGAATAAACCAAATATTGCGTTCAATGCACCGTCTCTTTAGTTGTCAGACTTAGAAGTGTAGGTGGCCGACCAGTTTGATGGAGGCTTTGGGTTTGTATCATTTCTTCTCTCCCTCTCATTGGAACAAGGATCCTCTCAAGTGCCTTATTACTCAACGCATTTTTTTAGTGTTGATCAGTGTGTCCACAAGAGAAGTTTGAGTTGTATGCACTTGTTTTTCTGGGAATACACCGGGGTGTGCCTTTTTTGAGTACCTATCATACCTTCTACATCAAGACTTGTAGCATTTACGATGTAGATCCCTTTTTTGGTGCATTCTCGACTCCTAGCCCTAATAGCGGTGGTCCAAGTGGATACTTTGAAAATAGTTGGGAGCGCTCACCTTTGGTGGAAGCTCTTTCTGATATTTGACTTTGTGGAATGAGAGCTTTTCTTTCAACAATGATATTTCTTCAATTTGCAATATTGTTGGCTAGCTCCACTGCTTTTACCAAGAGTTGGTGACAATGATCAACATTTTTTACTTATTTCACACCCCGGTAATTGGGTTAATATCAAGAGATTAGTACAAGAACCAAGTTCTCATACTGGCTAAAATGTTGACACTCAGGTTTCATGAAGCCTTCAATGACTTCATCCCATCATCATGCATCATTAGATCAAATCCAGAATTGAATCCCTCATCCCAGTTCCTCAAGTGAAATTTCAACTCATCTCATCGAGATTGTAGTCGTGTATGTGAAGTTCTGCTCATATTCTTATGGTAAGAGGCTAAGCATGAAATATAGCACACAAATCTAGAAACCAAGGGAATGAGGATGATTAAGTCTGAGACCCTGATGGCTAAGGCTGATTAACCTAAAATCTCAAGACCTCATCAACCGAGTGTTCTCGATTATAACCAATCTTGTGTGGAAATGGAAAATGTAGGGGATTAATCCATCCTTCATCCATTTTTTTTTGAAATTTTTATGAAGACTTTAAAAGACGCAATGACTGCCTAAACTCAAATAAGTATATGCATCTTCATTCAGCCAGTATGGGTGTAAGTACAGGCCAGAGCCAGTTTCTTGAGGACGGAGCCTTATGCAATGACCTCTAAACCACCTACTCTGCTAAGGGAAATCCCTCACTAAATGCAGCTACTTATTTGGGTTTAGTAGTCAATTTGACTTTTAAAGAACTTTTAATTTTTTTTTTGGATTTTGAATTCAAGGTTATAACACCAGTTAGACTCATCATCCCTAAAACTAAAAAAAATTGAACACCATGTAACATAAATAAAGATTTTCTAAATATTTTCAAGCAATTTTTCAAAATAAGATAAACTTGTTTTTTAAATCATTTTAAAAAATATTTTTCTTTAAAATAGAGTAACATAGTATAGAAAAAGGACTTGAAAACAATTTATCCACTTTGTTCAAAAGATTATACTTTAGCCCAAAAGTTTTAAGTTTTCAATTTATTTTTCAAAAATAACTATAGTACAAATATTGTATATACAGTATGCCCCCCTTTTACTTAAACTTTGTTATGTGCTCATAGCACTAGATGATACAAAGTCAAAGATCCATTTAAGTATAGAAAAATATACGGGAATTGAGGTTGTCTCCCCCTATACTTAGGTTAGAAATAACCTAAGTATCAAGGCAAGGAAAGATGCGTAAGAAAATAACGATGATTCACATCCCCCCTATACTTATGTTGAGAGTAGCCTAAGTATAAAGATGGATAATTGATGTTGGGGAAACCTGAGGTGAACGATGAAGTAGGATAGATGTATAAACGAGCGGATGAATCTTCGGAGATGAATGGAGTACCTAAGGCGTAGCAAAGGGTAGCATAGCAAACAAGGCTCAAACAAGGTTGCAAAAACCCTTTGATTCACCAACTCACGCATGAAACCAACAGGTTTTGGTTAATTATCCTGTCTTTTTTATTGGTGATTAAAAACATTCTAGTTTACATCGGAATCAAGAAAAAGTCGAAAAAACATACGTAAACAACGGTGTTGCTCTCCCAAAATAAGATTTTACTCAATTTTAGGTTGACTTGCAATTATCAGTCCCAATTTATTTGCTTATGGTTATCATTGATTTAAAGTGAGCACATAAATCAAGAAATCATCATCCACCACTCATTCCCATTTTCCATTAACCTAGGTGATCAAGCCAGGAAGGGAGGTCGAGAAAAAGCCATGTAAATGACAAAAATCATGACCTAGGCTAAGAGATAAAAATGCAATGTCTTAGCAAAATTCGTCAAAACTCGGACTGAATTGAGAACCAAAATCATATGTATGCAAGTCGATGAAAAACTGCACCTAACATGCTTCTGTTAGCGGGGAAGAATATCTTTTAATTTGGCTATGTGAAGCGATGTTTATGTGCATCTTGATTATAGTGTGTCCTACCTAAGATCAAACACAAAAGAATGAAAAGTGAAACAAGCTCAAAGAGTTGTGTGCCTGATCCTAGGTCGACATTCAAGTGGGGTGATCCACACACAACGACATATATCTCATTCTTTTACACGTGCGAGTCTTTGATCGAAGACCGATGTAAAGATGATTATTACATTAATCAGAAATAAAACTTCAAGTCATTTTTTTTGTTCTTCGATTTTTCTCCAAATTTGCTTCTGTGAATCCTTGCTACGGGGAAGCACCTGCTCCTCGCCTCCTTGAACATCAAGGGCACTACCACAAAAATAAATATTAGAAATCAATTGAAAAAAATTAATAATGCAAGACATCATGAAGAAATTGATCTATGTCTAGAAAACACTTAATTAAATAAATAAATATCTAAACAAGATAAAATACGAGTCGTGTCTCCGGCAATGACGCCATTTGACGAACCCGAAATTCAACCCTTTAATCTTGTGGAATTAACACTTCTAATGTCATTGTAGTCGGACTAAATTAGATCGATCAAAGATCAATTAATTAAATTAACAATTAAATAAAACAGTCGAATTTATATTTTTCTTGGGTAAGTCCAAGGTCAAACTCAGGGACACGAGCCTCTTAAGCATATATTTAGACTCTTATTTTTTAAACTAAGTGTTAGATTAAAAGCTCATAGGTCAAGAAATGCATGAAGACACGACATAAAGAAACTTGTAATTATGCAGATTTTTTGTTTGATTTTTTTAACATGCAACAAGATGCACAAAAATGTAATGTGAATATACCCTCATGAGTCAGAATATTTGAGCCATTTAATCACGACTCAAATCAGGTTCAATTTATGAAGCTAGTCTCATTAATGTAGAGACATAAGACATGTAAAGCATTATATGAGAGACACTTAGTTTGAATAAAATCATCAACAAACAGAATGTCTAAATAGAAAATGAATTATTCCATTAAAAAGAGAATTAAACCAGCTTCGGAACGAGACCAAAATCAACTCAAATGGAGATACGATGCTCAAGAAATTCACAAATGAAGTCAAGGGCATAAATGTAAAGAAACATGAATATAACTAGCAAATAGGTCCCTGGAGGGACTGAAATGCAAATAAAAATAAGCATGAGGCTTTCCTTGTACTCACATGTGCGGGGGTATATTTGAAATTACTAAAACACGGAGAGGGTTGGTTGCAAATTACCCCAAGCACATGTGGATGCCACATGATCTACGGACCTGGTTAAAAATTAAAGAAATCGCACGGGCCTCCATGCAAAATACCATGTACCCATGTGACTAGACACGTGAGGGGGGAGGTTCGGCTGATGCCTTAGCTCGGAGGAGGCTCGGGATTGCTCTGGTGCTTCGGCTAAGGCTGAGAAGGAATAAACCTACAGGTTTGGGCGAAAGGCTCAGAGGTTGGCGTGAAGCTCAAGCTAGGATGAGGCTCGTATGAGGCTCGGAAAGACCCAAGCCTGGAGGTCTGGTGTCACCTCCCATTGTTGATACGTGGAAGGTCGAGGACCGTGCGATCATTGAGATCATACAGTGGCTGGAATGTATGGATGGTGTCGACATGGCTCCTTGTAGACCGTTGGATGAGCACCGGAAGGGTGCCATCCAACAGTAACTATATCTCCTCCTCCTTTGCGTCAGGTGGCGGAGTCAGGCCCCCAACGATGGGCCCTGAGCTCTGCCACATCCTATCGAAGAGCCGGTGAAGCTTATGGAGCCTCTGGAATGGTTGTCGATGAAGATGAAGTCTTGGGCGAGCTGCAGCGATGTTTGGAGAATGCCTTCATTGCTCAGGTTATGGAGTCGAAGTTTGCTAAGAAGACTCCGATGAGGGATCCGGCCATTGATGGTCTCGATTCCTGTAAAGTTAGGATATAACAGAAGCGAGAAAAATGCAGTTGTGAAATGGATGGGATGAGAGCCTATGCAGATGGAAAAGGTGGAGACTCAATGCTCCTCTGTCGTGAATAGTAGAGGAGATGGTTGGAGGTGGTCAGACTTGGAGAAATGGAGGTGGATTCCTAATGGATACGCGAAGATGGCGGGAGTGCGGCGAAGCTAAAGGGATAGTCGGTGAACGATGATGGTGCGTAGAAGAAGCAAACTAAATCAAAGAAAATAGGCAAAAATGCAAAGAGAATCAAAGGGACCTTACCTGGTCAATGGGGGTCCTCGGGATTGTGATTGGGGCTCGAGGCGAACCCCGGGTCTTCGCTAAACTCCATTAGTCGGGTAGATCATCTCAAGCGGAGGCGGAGCGCCGCGACACAGCCTTGCAACTGTGGGTCTTACCGAGTGCGATTGGTCGTCATCACCAGCAATTGAACCTCCCCTGTCACGGGGAGGTAGAAGAGGGTTGGGCCTTGCCCTATATAAAGGCAGACAAAGTCTAGAAGCAGCAGAGACGACAAATTTAACGTTGAATCTCGGCGGTTCTAGTGTTGGTGGGTGAGGTTTTCACGGAGAATATGAAGCGTAGTAGGGGAATAAAGGAGAGTGTGGATGATCACGAGGAAGAGCGAAGATGGGGCCCCGTCGTGGATTAGTTGTCGAGTGGAGAGAGTGGCGAATACGACGGGGGAAATGGGAAGGGCAAAGTTGACGCACGAGATGGGCGACGTGGTTGAGGGAGTAACAGGAGTAAGAAGAAGGGTTCTCCACCGTTGGATCTCTTGATCCAACGACTAAGAGGCGGGCACTGAAGAGAAGACCAGATTTGATCGATGAGGATGGAACGAAGGGCACAAAGAGCGCCATGTGTTGTGAGGCGATGGAGGTGGAGAAAAAAAGCGATGATTTGATCTGTCATCTGATCGGAGGACTAATATTTAAAGAGGATATGAGCAGTTGGGATAGAATCATCTATCCCACGATCAGACGGCTGTGGATGCAACACGTGGCAAGCTGAGAACGCAACGCTGGAGGACAGCCAAGATACGTCTGGGGTGTTGATTGAGTGGCAGGGAATTGATGTGAGAAGGGATGGCTGCGATGGAAGTGCCTGAAGGCCATCAGATGGTCAAGGATGGGGTGCGTGGCGCGCAAGGGACGGGCTGTGTGGCGCAACCAGAAGGCGCCATGTGGCCCAATCAAATTATTCAGAGAAGAAATGTGAAATCAGAAGGAGAAGTAGGCTGATTTTGGTAAAATGCAAAACATAAAAGTTGTAGATCTCGATGAGATCTACAAGTGTCATGTTGACCAAAAATGGAGATGAGGTCAAATAAAGGAAGAAATAATTTTGCGAGCATTTTTAAGGGATTAAAAACACTACGATTTTAGTTTTGTTATTTTTTTGGTATTTTTTAATTTACTCAAGGGGTCAGATAATCACAAGTATTAATATGGTTGTTATTGACACGAATTTAAGCAAGGGGGTTGATAACAGCAAATTAATGGCATGAAACTGAGTTTCATCAGCGGTGACTCACCCTGTGTGTTTGGTAGTAAGCATCTTTTTGTAGTTTGCTAACCAAAAAAAAGAAAAGATAATTAACGATCATTCGCAGTCTTCACTTGCATTCAGTTGGTGAATCGTGGGTTTGTTTTGTGTTTGTTAGAGATACCTCTCCACGCTTCATGCCTTCGCTTCAATTTCTTCTTCTTACTTGACCTTGTGTTCTCGCATCTTGCCTTTTATCATCGAAGATGACATATTGGATTATTTTATGGTCAGACTTCGCAAGATTATTTTCACACACTCCATTTTGTTCATTTTCACTGCGTCGAAATTACTCTCTTCCTAAATTCACTTCTTTTTGTACATCTCCATTTCTTTGCCAACAAATCCCTTATTCGAGATTGACTCTAATCTCAAATTATCATTTGAGACTCTAGATTTCTTTAGGACTAATCGAGTGCCTTGCACCTTTTTAGAAACTGATTTTGATTTAGAGGATCGATGGCACTACTGAAGGTAAATTGTCCAGTGATAGATCAACATGAGATTAATTGGACGATATTGGCATCCATTCTGGCCAGACCCAATTTATAGAGTTGGCCAACTTCTAGGATGGTCTTCATAACATGATCTTAGAGTTGATACTGTACAGAATAGAAGAGAGAGGAGTATGGATAGAAAAAGGAGGTGGGAATGGGGGAGCTGGTCATGTGTAAGCTAGAGTGGAGCCAAAGCCCACGCTTGGAGATGCATATAACCTAGGAGCAGGACACAGGATGACATGGATACAGATTCATGCGGTTCATGGGCATTTGGATCTGAAGCTCACTATTCTACCTTTGCTCCCGATATTCCATGGAAATATTAACGAGAAGCCTTACATTCACCACCAGCAGTTTGATCGCATTTGTAGCACGATCCACTACCCTAACAACCCTTTAGAGGTAGTGAAGATGACTACCTTTCTATTCAGTCTCATGGACAAGGATGGATTAATCATTTGGGAATGGTCATCATATCTTTGGAAGAGTTAAGGTCTACTTTTCTTAGCAAGTATCCCCTCGGACGCCTCAACCAGATGCGATCTTTGATAGCTAACTTCTCCCAGTTGTCCCATGAGCCTATTCACGAGGCATTGGATCATTTCAAAGATTTGAAGGAGAAGTGCCGCCATCACAACATTACCAAGACGAGCTTAGTTAAGTACTTCTTTAGGTGGTAAGCTTAGAGAATCAGAGATTGGTGGACACTGCTTGTGGGGGTCATATTTCAACAAGGATGAGAATGTCTTATATAAGATATTTGAGGAGATGGAAGAGATCTACAACTCTTTCTTCGTCACATGCTTTCCAAAAACACCATTTTGCTTATTCTGCTTCAATAACACCCATAAGGTCGTCAACCTAACGACATCACATGATGTGGATTGGATGGATAGTGCCAATCTGACCATAATTGGAAGCTAACTATATAAGTCGATATTATCAAGAAGAGATCACAAGTAATAGAAAATTTAAAAGTTATCGAACTGAGGATGAAGCAGTTATATGAGATTACACACCATCAGGAGCTTCTTGTTAGTACTATCAGCTCATATAAGAGACAGAGTGCCACATCCGATACACCTATAGTGGAATAGCTAGATCATACTTATTTAGCCCAGTAGAATACCGAAGGTCCCTGATGAAGCCACATTTCATCATCTTTATTCTATCATTTTGGCATCAAAAACCCTAGCAAATGCGTGTAAATGGCATTAAATCCATCATCTTAGCATTCATGCATGTGCATGTAAATAGTGTACAAAATACTGTAATTAAAGCCAAAATTATAGAATAAATAAAAGAAAAGAAAAGGAATAAAATATTGTAAATATTTTATGACCCGAAACCCCAAGACCTAGGCATCTTGGTGAATAGGTCGACAAGGAATAAAGTAGGGGGAGATAAGGGTCAAAAATACAATAAACATTAATTCATTCCTTATTCATTTTGGGACCTATTTTTGGTTCCACTTTTTATACTTCAAATAAAGAAACTTGTATTTGAAAGTTTTAGATAATTAAATAAATAAAAATACAAAATTGATTTCACTGAAAAATAATGTACAGATAAAAAGTTATGGTCTGAATAAGATTCCAGAACTCCAACTTCCCAGACTTGTATCTTGCAAATAAAAACTCGAAATGCACCAAACTCACCTTTAATTGTATATAGATTTAAATAATCTATTTAATGAAGGCAGTTTCCTATTTTTCCGAGTTACAGTTTGAAAGTTGAGTTTTGGACCCTTATAGTATATTTGTACAGATTAAAATATTCAATTTATTATTTATTCATTATTTTTTGTAATTTTATATTTTTATAATTTTGTAAATATTATGTATAATATATACGTACTTTAAAACTGGAATAAAAACATGAAAGGAGTACAAAATAAAAATACTTGTGTAAAGCATACATTGGTATAACACCTATACTTATACCTATATAGAATATACTTTTATTTTATTAATTGTACAAAACACATCAGAAAAATAAAACAAAAATATATTTGTGTGTATAAAAGTATTTTATGATTTTAAAAAAAATACTAAATTAAAATAAATAAATTAAAATCACAAAATAAAAATAAAAGAATAAATAAATAGATATTTTACCTATAAAGGGCATAGAAGTAAACTTGTAAAAATTTACTACATAAAAATAATTAAAAATCAGAATAAAATACTAAATAAAATAATAAATATTTTTTATTTAATAACCAAAATTTAATTCGGCCATTTACTATTTTAAAATGAATTAATATATCAGTTCTCAAGGTTTTTCCTGGTTGGTCCACGTGGACCAACCAGGAGGGTCCGAGAATTGACCCCAGGTCAACTCTTTGACCCGCCCCCTGTGGGTTGTCAGAAAGTTTTTTTTGACCATCTTCGAGGATTTTTGGAGGGCGCACCTTGCACCCTTTGGTGTTGCACTCTAAACGACTTTTCCTCCTCATTGAATGGTGATTCACACCCATGTGCAACCCCGGGCCATGGATCAAAGATTCATCCGATAATCCTTGGTCTTTAGACCACCCCAGTCATCGAGTCAAACCCCTTATAACCAAACCTCCGACTTCCATTCAAAAATCGAACCCCATTTTTGTCCCGATTTCTCTCCTTCTTGCTCGTGTCTGAGGCCTGGAGGTGACAGCTGCAGGACCGGACCTTCAAGGAGGCGAAGCGTCGTGGATTGGGCGCGTTCCACCCCCACCTCCGGTGACCTTCCCGTCGAGGTATTCCAACCTCGGGCTCTGGCCCTCGAGGTGTTATCTTCTTCTTTTTCATTCTCGTTTCATCCGTTGTAGTCCTAGGATCACTTAGGTACCCATTTCTCGTCCAATCCCCTATCGATTCGCTAAATCGATTCACCTCGCCGGAGCAAGCTCCGGCGAGTATCCACCTCGTCGTTCACCCCTTTCTTGAGAGCCACTGGAGGTCGAGGCATTTTGCCCTCGACCTCCTTAACGTTTTTGGTGCAGGTCCTTGCGCTCGGAAGCACCTGGGGTCGATTTTGGACTCGTCGCAGATACCTGGGCCCCTCCTCCTTCTCCGACGTCGCAGAGGAGCCCTGGTGTCTATCGCCGCGTTTTGAGACCCCCGACGTAGAGAGGACCCTCGCAGCAACCACCTGGGGCCATTTTGAAGCACGTCGACCGTCGGAGAGAGGCGCCATCACCGGAGGAAGGTCGCCACGGCGGACCTTCTTCCATGTTCGTCCACCACCCGCCTCTGCCGTCGGATCATCAAGGACCCCCAGTCATAGCAGGAGTCGTCCGATCTGCGCACCCACAGCCATCCATAGTCGACAAGATCATCTAATCATGGTCGTTGGGCGCGAAGCGGCATCGTGCGAGGAGAACACGCCACGTGTTCAAGTGAAGATCTCTCGCCGTCAGATCGCCTTAATGTGGGGATTTTGCAAGTATACCACGCGCACTTTTGTAATTTATTTTATAATACGTAAACTTTCATATGCCGATTAAGATATTTTGTACAATTTACAAGTATGCCCTTGAACTCTCTGTATTTGCAATTAGGTCCTCGGCCACGTCACCTCACGTGACCTGTTCACATGAGGTGCGGGGCTTTTTGCAGCGAGGCCCTCGACCGTTTGTTTATTTCGTCTAGGACCAGGAACTATTGTATCAAGAGTAAAAGTTTTGGTAAATTTTGCATGTGAGCCCCCGAGGGTTTTGAATATTACAGTTGGGTCCTTCCCAACCACGTGCAAGTCATGCATTTTGGTGGGCATTTTGCACCTGTACCCTTGAGGGTTGTGTCATTTGTATTCAGTCCATTAAAGTTGTTTATTAGTTGAATATTTTTGTGAAACTTGCACTTTGCCCCTGGATGTTTTGATATTTGCACTTATGCCCTTGCCAGTAGTGTAGTTTCTTGATGTTGTCTCTATTTAATTAGTGCATCATTTTAACTCGAACAATTCTCAAAAAAATAGCATAGGCTCCTGTTTACATCCTCATTCACGCCATATTTTTGCATTGCATTTTTATTGCATTTTCATATTTATTAAAAACAAAAACATGCATTTTTCTTACTGTTTGCATTAGAAAATCCATAAAAATTATAAAAACATTTTGAAAAATTCCAAAAAGATTATATTTTGTGTGTTTTATCATCTATTAGTGTCAATCCAAAAACCACTAAAAATTTCAAAACCAAAACCTTAAAATTTAGAAAACCCTAAAAATCTTCATAAAAATCTAAAAAATCAAAGAGAAATCCTAAAAATACAAACTTAGGTTCTGTAGTTTCCATATTTTATTGTCTTTATTTTAAAATTAATTTGGGAAAATTTTGTTACTGTTTGTTATTTTTCATTCCCATTTTAATTTCGGCCAGCACTTTTATTTCCTGTTTGCTTTTATTTTGACTTTTAAAAATACCAAAAACATTTAGGAAAATCCCCAAAAATCACAAAAACATCTTAAAAATATAAAAAGACCAAAAAGATTTTATTTCATGATTTTTGAGCACATTTACCTATTTTTATAAATACATTATCCCCTCTTTCCCTATATTGTAAAGATATTCCTATATTGAAAAAGAAAATGAAAAAAATATAAAATATAAAAAGAAAATACAAAATCAGTAAAAAGAAAACCAAAATACAAAATTAAAAATAAAAAATAAAAATATATATATATATATAACTAAAAATCCACAAAAACATTGGCATTGCATAGTGTAGACAATACTTCACATTGACGCACACACACACACACACTTGCTTGATCTATCATGCCTTGCTCCATGTGTTCGAACTCTCTACGTACTTGCATCTATACATCTTTTATGTAGAGTTAAAATTAAATTCGACTCCACGATTTATTTTCATTGCTTGATATTTATATTGTGGGTTCATTGTTGATTAAATACGGGATTCATTGAGGGTCGTCACAGCGACACGGTTGTCTCCGCTTTGTGAGAGACATTAGACCCCTTGAATTCTGTGTTTATCAAATGGCGCCGTTGCTAGGGAGCAGCAGCGTATAGATCTCATTTTTTTGTGATTGTGATTGTTTGTTTACATTATTGCTAGTTTTATCTCTCTTGTTTTTGATATACATTGTTGAGCTTTCTAACCATCTTTTCTTGTCTTCTTGCAATGGACCGCGGAGCGAGGCGGATCGCCTAGGGGATCTAGTGCAACCTTGGGAAGCGGAGTCGGCCTTCTTAGCCTAGCCGACAGGAGAGAGCAAGAGGAGTGAGAGAGAAAGTGTGTTAGATAGTTTTGCTTAATTTTTGTGAGAGAGAGAGACTTATTTGAATTTGTAATAATACAGGTACTTGGACACTCACGACACTCGGGCCCAATTTCCAAGTGTTTGTTCACTTGGGGGCTCACCGCGGTTTTTGACGTGTTTTTACCGCAGTCATTTTTTGGTTTTGTTTTCTTTTCCCTTTCTTTTGTGGAATGAGCCCTTAGATTTTAGGCATTGCTTGATCGATTAGATTAGGTCCAAACGCCCTAATAACCATTGCATGTACCTATATTGCGTATTTGGACTTAGTTTAATTAAACAGTTGAATCATCACTTTCGATCCGCCGCGTCGCGAACCCACCCCATCAAGCGCTACTCCTGAATTCGATTTGTCGAGAAGAGGAGGGGTGAGTCTAGACCGGAGTTTTTGGATTGGGGATTGATAATCAACTTGTGGTTCTTCATGCTAGCAATTGCCTGCTTAGGACGATTTCCGTGTGCATATCGACATGTAGTATAGGTTTAAATTCCTGCTTTGCATCCCGCATGGAGAGAGCTGGGAGTCACTGTAAGTCTTCTATCTTTGCATGCATCATTTAGGCACTAAGGTGAGATTTCCATCTTAGTGCCACTTGCATTGGCTTTTCCGACTCTATTCTCCCTCTGTTTTTGGATCAAATAGGAATCAAGAAAAAACAAAAATGTTAGGTGCTTGTTTGAATTGATTCAAAAGAAGCGATAACACTAAAAAAATTAAAAAAGGGTCTGGTAAAGAAAACTTGACCTAAATAAAATTTGTAATTGGATTCATTGCTTGGGGAGAGTAACACCCTCACTTGTATTCAGGTTGCATGGGAAGGTCTCCTTCCAAGTGAGAGAGCGTCGTCCTAAGGATTAGAGCCCAAAACCCAATCTGTGGCTGCCTTGTGTATCGCCTGGATTTCCGAAGTATTGGTGCTTCTATCGTACGTGGATGAGTAGGGCTTGGTCAACATTGGTGACTCTCTATTGTGTAGAGCATCGACCTTGTCCGAAGTATCGAGCCTAGGTCATGCCTTCACGAGGGTGTCTGTCTCATCGTCTTGCATCCGATTAGGTTCTTGCACGCTCACGGGTGATTCCGTTGCGAGCGAGTTCCGAAGTATCGGTTTCGCCTATTGGCTTCCTTTCTCTATTTCTTCGGCTGATTAGGGATCCAGGAAGGGTTACAAGGACCTCAAAAAGTGCAGACTACAGGTTACACAGGAGGAGGACAAGTACAGAATACTCTTCCGGCAGTACTCTCTCCTTTAGGCGTAGCGCTCTAAGAACTCGTTGAAAGATAACTTCCTGAATTCAAGCTAGAAACTACAAAGATAGTAGTCGAACCCTTACGGTTTCACGTGTTGAGTTGGTGAATCCCCTTGTTTTGTGTTTGATTGCTAGTTGGAGCTAGGTCAAGATCAAAAACACCGCACAATCGTGCGTAATTTTGCCACCTCCTTCTTCTCCATTTCTCAACCTTCATCTTCTCAAATAATCAAGATGATGGGACAGAGATCTCTTAGGTCGACCTTATCGGCACCGCTATCCAGCACTCCTCCCTATTCATCTAGGACAACCTCGGAGAGTCCGCTCTCTGAGCCTAAGTTTACTTCCACCCTGTTCCCCCTTGACCACCTTTCTCCTTCCAACAGTCCAAGAGTTTCAGAATTTAGTGCATCACAGAACTCAGATCATTTGACGGCACCTGAGATGGGTTCTTTTGCCTTTTCAGAGAACCCAGCCATGGCAGATAGAAGGGATCACCCAGATGAGCAAGAGCAACCTCAATTTCTATTTGATCAAGCTGCCATCAACAATTCACTATTAGCCTCCCTGGAGATAAAGCAGAGGCAGATTCGAGACCAGGGAGCATTCATGGGTGACATGATGCGAGATCTGGCACAGATGAGAGCAGATCGAGAGAACAAAGCCGCAGGTGGTGGAGAAGATATACCCGTCGCAGAAGGAGGAGATCCTGAAGCTGAGAGACCACCACAGACGATCATGAGGGAATTGCACAATCCTGCAGCATCCCTCACTCACCGATGGATCCGACCTCCTCCCATCCATTGAGACTTAGAACTTCGCCCGCATACCATTCAGCTATTACCCAAATTTCACAGGCTGCCGACCGAAGAGCCACACCTCCACTTGCAAGAATTCGAGATGATCTGCAGTACCATTCATGACAGGCTGATGACTGAGGACACCATAAAGATGATAGCCTTCCCCTTCTCTTTGGTTGAAAGAGCCACTTACTAGCTAAAACATCTGGGGAGGTTCATCGATACTTGGGTAGATCTCCAGACCGCATACTTGAAGAAATACTACCCTCTCGACCGGACTAATGCAGCACGAGCCATGATCAGTAACTTCACAATGATCCCTAATGAACAGTTCCATGAAGCTTGGGATCGATTCAGGGAGCTCATCGACCGGTGTCCACACCATGACATATACAAGCCCAATCTGGTGCAGAGTTTCTTCTGTGGGATGACACCGGAGTTGTAGGGGCTTCTAATGCCTCTTGTGGTGGATCATACTTTTCCAAGGGTGAAGACGACGTCTGGGCCATCTATGAAGGCATGGCAGAAAACTCGACTGTGATGACCCAAGCCAGAGTCTACACACAGCAGAAGCCACCCCAAGGAGCAGGATCATTTCAAAGGATCGCCCGCATCGATGTCGGTCCCCACACTCCGTCGATAGCCGCAGCCCAAGCTGAATCCGCCGCAACCGACATGGGAATCATCAGTGAGAAGTTGGACCGCATGGAGATCCTTGAGAAGAAGCAGAACCAAGGTCTTACCCAGATGGACCTTCTTACCAAAACCATGAGCGACCTGAAGACTCAAATTCTCTGCATTCAGGAGGCACAAGCATACACTCAGCAGCCTCCCAGGTCACGAGCCGATCCGAGCAGTAGCAGCTCTACCCAGCCCTCTGCCTTACATCGCCAGGTCAACCACATCCAGGCAGAGCCGGTGCAGCAGCTACCATACTACCCATCGCAGCCACCATCTCAGGATACTCAGATGGTGGTCTATCAGCCGGATCAGCCACTGGCAGTTCTACCACCACCATCCTTTGAGCAGGACCCATTGATGGAAGTCAATGGGATTTGGTACGATCGGTACCCGCAGCCCGGGATTCGTCGCAATCACCCCGGATTTTGTTGGGGCAACGGTGGTTCCTCATCCCAACAGTAGTCTCGCGCTCAAGGATATCAGAACAGCCATCCACAGCAGCAGCCCCAGTATGCTCAGCAGCAGAACCAGAATGGTCCTCATCCCGCCTATCAGGGACAACAGTGGAGGCAGCGTCCGCAGCCTCTACAGTCATATCCCCAACCTCGTGAGCATTTCTTCTCCCAGCAGCAACCTCATTTCCAGCAGGGGAATACATCCAGTTCTCAGGCACCTGCCTTCGAGAACCCAGCATTAGATGAACTCGCCCGATTGCTTACCGAACATCGAGAATCCTACCGGCAGGACATGGATGAGGTCCGGCAGGAGGTGAGGGATTTGATCAAGGGAAAAGCCTCCATACCAGCTCAGATTGAACCAAATCCGAACAGTTTGAAAAGAAAGTCTGAGCAGGTACAGTTCACAGAGGATACCTCTCCTAGTGATTATTTGAGTGACATGTCTTCTTCTTTGTATGATGCTGATTTTGTGACTACTAGGAGCGGTAGGATACCAGCCGGCGGTGCCTCATCTGAGCGACAGCCACATGCGGAATCAGGAGCGCTAGATGAGCCAGGTAGCGGTGCTGATGCCACTCACGACGACGTTGAAGACGGTGGTGCTGATGCCACCAATGATGGAGATCTTGTTGACGGTGATGAGGCCGTCAAGACCCCAGATGCAGACGGTGGTACTGAAGCCACCATTTTGGATGCATAGCCAAAGCACGGTGCTGAGGCCGTGAAGACATGTGTCGGTGGTGGTACTGAGGCCAGCACATCTACTTTTGTTGAGCTTCCTTCTGTGGTGTTACCACCTTTTGTATCTCAGGACTGTGGTAACAAAAAAAGGAACAAAAATATGAATAAAAGAAAGGCTTCCGTGTATACTCCAGATCCATATGTGTTGCATGATGATGATTGTATGGATTCCATTCCGTCACAGGCATGGGAACCTATTCCTAGTCCTCCATCTGAGGAGGCCCCTACTATCCCCTTCCCTGAACCACTCCGCTTGGCGAAGGGGAATAAATGAGAAAATCCAAAAAAGAACCAGCTGGTAGAGATCAGTAACCAGATGATTGATAGATTCCACATTCAGTTGACTCTACGAGAAGCACTTGAGCACATCCCCTTCCTCAAAAAGAACTTGAAAGAGGAAACTACAGTCTGCAGGAAGAGGAGGTACAGAGATCAGATCCATGTGCTCACCCATCACACTTGCTGCACCATTCAGAACACATTGCCAGCCAAGAGACCTGATAGAGGAGCTTCCTATGTCAGATGCAAGACTCAGGAGAAGCGGTTCGATCGTACTCTATTAGACAGCGGCTCTTCTATCAACCTCCTTCCAGCAGCCTTACTCGGTCGATTCGAGTTTGGTCCTCTTCTTCAGAGCAGGACGGTCCTTCAGTTTGCTGATAGGTCGATTAAGAGGCCAAAGGGGTTGTTGAGAGACGTGGTCGTTACCATTCAGGTCCTGAAATTCCCCGTGGACTTTGTTGTACTGGACATGGAGATCCCTGAGTCGGTAACTGATGCCCCTATCATACTTGGACGCCCATTCTTGGCCACAGCCAAGGCGGTGACCGATCATGATAATGGGACGGTGTGCTTTCACATAGAGGGCGAGAGCATACAAATAGAAACGATCGATGAGACCAGAGCGAGAGAATTAGCATGCTCAGAGCAGTCCAACGAAACCACACAGATGACAGAGGACGATCTAGACATCCACCAGGAGTGCGATTTTGTGATGATAGATGATGAATCCATTTGGACAGATCCCGTAGCACAGACCCTCGCCTTGCCTAAAGATTCCCTGTATTTAAAACTTATGGCAATCGAGAGCCTAGAGAGCACACCCCTGGATGAGGATACATTTGAGGCTGACAGTGTTGGGACGAGTGGTGGTGATGATTTTCAATCTTGTTCTTCGAATTCAGATCCCTCGGATTCAAACATTGATTGGGATGATTTCGATGACTATTTGTTGTGTCTGATTCCTTCTGAGCAACATCCATGACAAAGTGCGAGCCAGTACAATTTATTGAAGATTCAGCAGGGCTCTCTTCGTCAGATATTCATGCAGAGCGAGAGTTCTCCCATGCAGACCTGGTAGCTTTTTCACAGACTTATCAGAAGCCATATCTGCCACCTCCCAGTTGCCCAGAACTGAAACCCTTGCCGCAGTCGTTGAAATACAGATTCCTTGCGGGTGAGCCAGATATGCACCCAGTCATTATCTCAGCGGGTTTGACTGGATAACAAGAATCTCGTTTGATGGAGGTTCTTGAAAGAAACCACAAGGCGATAGGATGGAGTATAGCTGATCTCCAGGGGATTATTCCGGCTCTGTGCTCCCACCACATTTATCTTGAGGAGGATGCTAGGTCGTCGCGTGAGTTCCAACGACGGCTGAACCCGAACCTTCGAGATGTGGTCATGAAGGAAATATCAAGGTGGTGGAGCGCCGATTTTATCTACCCCATCTCCGACTCCAAGTGGGTTAGTCCATTACATGTGGTGCCTAAGAAGACGGGCATCACTACAGTTGTGAATGAGTCTGGAGAGGAGATAGCTACCTGGGTACCAACTTCTTGGAGGGTTTGTGTGGACTACAGAAGATTGAATCAGGCCACCAAGAAGGATCATTTCCCATTGCCATTCATTGATCAGATCATCGAGAGGTTAGCTGGGAAGGGTCATTACTGTTTTCTTGACGGGTACTCCGGTTATAATAAAGTGGCCATTGCGCTCACCTGTCCGTTTGGGACTTATACTTTCAGACGGATGCCCTTTCGTCTATGTAATGCTCCCGCGACATTCCAAAGGTGCATGTTGTCCATTTTCTCGGACATGGTGGGTGATTGTTTGGAGGTCTTCATGGATGACTTCTCGGTCTATGGCGATGGGTTTGATGCTTGTCTTGACTGCCTAGACCGTGTGCTTCAGCGCTACATAGAGGTCAATCTTGTCTTGTCTTGGGAGAAGAGTCACTTCATGGTGACTCAAGGGACGGTCCTTGGTCATATCATCTCCGACAGGGGCATGGAGGTTGATCCAGCCAAGGTGGATATCATTAGAAAACTCAATCCACCGTCCAATTTGCGTCAATCGTGGTCTTTTCTAGGGCATGTCGGTTTTTACCGACGGTTCATTCAGGACTTCAGTCGTATTGCCCGACCGCTTACTGATCTGCTGACGAAAGACACCGAGTTCATTGTAGATGATAAGTATCTTGCGTCCTTTGAGACTCTCAAGAGTATGGTTGTTTTGGCTCCTGTCCTTCAGCCACCTGATTGGTCTCTCCCATTCGAGATCATGACGGATGCTTCTGATTTTGCCGTTGGGGCTGTGCTTGGACAGATGAGGGATGGACTGTCGTTTGCCATTTACTACGCCAGCCGGACTTTGGATGCCGCTCAGCGGAATTATACTGTGATAGAGAAAGAGATGCTGGCCGTAGTCTTTGCTTTGGATAAGTACAGATCATATATTCTCGGATCTAGAGTAACTATTTACACAAATCACACCGCCATCTGGTACTTAATGGCCAAGAAGGATGCCAAAGCTCATCTCACCAGATGGATCCTTCTATTCTAGGAGTTTGACATTGAGATTAAGGATAAGCC
This sequence comes from Ottelia alismoides, assembly GCA_037367405.1. Lineage (NCBI taxonomy): Eukaryota > Viridiplantae > Streptophyta > Magnoliopsida > Alismatales > Hydrocharitaceae > Ottelia > Ottelia alismoides. The sequence goes on along the minus strand of JAZKJV010000862.1, from coordinate 916,007 downwards.
TGGAGTTAAAAATGTGGTGGCGGATCATCTCTCCCGCTTAGAGAACCTTGAGGAATATGAGCCCAGCACACCTATCACAGAGACATTCCCAGACGAGGCGATCTTGGTTGTCGCCTCACTCCCATGGTATGCCGACTTTGTAAACTATATTGTTGCCAAGATGGTCCCTCAGGGTTGGCCCAGGAAGAAACTTGAGACCTTCCTAGCTAAGGCCAAGTTTTACCATTGGGAGGATCCCGTCCTTTATCATGAAGGAGGGGATAGCATACGGAGAAGGTGCATTCCTCAAGAAGAGCAGCATAGCATCCTCACTTATTGCCACAAGCTTGAGGCAGGAGGACATCATTCTGGGAGAAGGACAGCACAGAAGGTACTTCAATTTACTGACTGTCAGAAGATGGGTACTTGCGGACAGAGAGACATGATGCCCATGCAGCCCATTCACTTTTGTGAGGTTTTTGATGCATGGGGGATTGATTTCATGGGCCCATTTCCTATGAGTCAGGGATTCGAACACATTTTGCTCGTTGTTGATTATGTCAGCCGTTGAGATGAGGCCATCCCTGCTCGAGCCGCAGATGCTAAAACCGTGTGTAAATGTTTGAGGAAAAATATCATTTCACGGTTCGGGGTACCTAGAGTTCTGATTTCAGACGGGTGGTCTCACTTCATTAATGATAAAGTCAGGGCCCTTGCAGACGAGTTTGGCATCGACCATCGTGTTGCCACGTCGTATCACCCTCAGACTAATGGTCTTGCCGAATGTATCGAATAGGGAGATCAAGACGATCTTACAGAAGGTTGTCCGCCCAGACCGAAAGGATTGGTCACAGCTTTTGGACTCGGTTTTGTGGGCCTATCGGACCTCCTTCAAAAATCCATTAGGGGCATCTCCCTTTCGTCTCGTTTATGGTAAGCCGTGCCATTTGCCAGTGGAAATCAAGCACAAATCCTTTTGGGCAATCACTGAGTTACTGTTAGATCCCGAGAGTATAGAAGAACAGAGAAGAGCAGAGTTGGCAGCCCTGGAGGAATTGAGAGATACAGCCTTTTCTAGCAGCCTACAGTACAAGGAAAAAGTGAAGACATGGCATGATTCTCATATTAGCCATAAACAGTTTGAGCCCGATCAGCGCGTATGTTTGTTCGATTCCAGGCTGAAATTATTTCCAGGGAAATTACAGAGCAAGTGGAAAGGTCCTTATGTGGTCAGGAAGGTACATGACAATGGCATTATTGATATATCCGAACCGTCATCTTCCTCTACCTTCCACGTCAATGGTCAACGCCTAAAACTATATCTAGATCATGATCCGCCGACCATTGATGTTGCCCTCATTCTTCTGGTATGAGATGTATTCTTTGACTCATATCACTTGCATCTCATACATGGTGATCAAGTCCATCTTCCGCTGTATAGATCCATTTGTTGATATCCTCTCTTCTTTTCTTCTTTTCTTCTTTCCCTCTTCTATCTCCTGTATCTATCAAAAAGGTGTCACCCCTTGTAGACAGTTTTCTATACTTAGGACGTACTTTGTGCTAAGTATAGGGGGGTGTGCACTCCGAGTGATTCTATTCTTTTCAATCCTCTCCATTGTCTCCTCTTCTTGTCTATACTTAGGGATATCTTACCTTAAGTATAGGGGGAGACAATATGAGTACGAACTGTTCATTCCCACCCTTGACCCTCCCTACTTTGTGTACAGTCTGCTATGCTTAGGATTATTTGATCCTAAGTATAGGGGGGATAGTCAACTTCTCATTGGTTTATTCATTCATCTCTTATTCAATTATTCTTTAGACTTGCCTATACTCAGTACGAGTTATGTCTTCTCTTTTCTCTCCGATCTATGAGGACATAGCTCAAGCTAAGTATAGGGGGGGTCGTATATACTACGTATATACTTTAGCCATAACTCGTACTTTCGTATTTTCTTAATAATATGGCTAATAATTCATTAAAAACCTTAATAAAAAGATGTGAACATTCCTCAAATTCTTTTTGTATACACAGATTAATAAATCAGGTGAAAATGTTTCTTGCAAAATGTTTGAAAAAATAGTTTGAAAATCTTTTTGAAAAAACTTTTGAAAACTATTTGGAAAACGTTTTGTTACATGTTTTCAACCTTTGTAAAAACATTTTGATTGAAAAATTATTTTATTTGTGTGAAATAAAATGTTTGAAAAATGATTTGCAAATGGTTTGAAAAATGGTTGCAAAAATATTTGAAAAATCTATATATACTGTTTGGAAAACCTTTGTAAAATGATTTTCAAATGTGTGTACATGTGTGTAAAATTGTTTGTAAAAACTATTTTGGACTATAGTTTTCAAAATTGTTTGAAAAACCTGTGTCAAATAAGTTTGAGGAATACTTACATCACACAAAAATTCATCATATGTACATATGTATAAAATTGACCACTCACCCAGTAAATTCTTAAAATCCGCTTCTTGTATATATAAGAAGCACTCCCGTGTAAATATTTTTAACCTAGTTTTTAGCCAAAACCTTTTTGTTTTCAAAAAAAATCCCAAAAACATTTGCAAAATTAAAATCCAAAAACATTTGAAAAACCTTTTTGAAAAATCTAAAAATGTATATCATCATCATCATCATCTTTTCAAAAACCCATAAAAAGTTCAAAATTTTGAAAATTGCATCACAAATATATTTTCTACATAGCAATGCATAGCATGAGCATTTTTCGGATTGAGTTTGATAGTTGAATGAGTCTAAGTAAAATCCGAAGATTGGAGCTTGGTTGGACCTTAAACCTACTTAATTAACAGGAACCTTATAGGAACTGGGATTGAGGTACTTCAGGTCTAGTTGACTTAATTCTTTGAGGATCACGGGACTTGGTTCAATGGATTCTTGACTGCTTAAGTAGAGTATTTCGGAGCACACGCACGACTCATGTTGACAATGACCTAACTTGGACACCTGCACCTTTCACGTGGCTCAACTCAATTGGAGTGGTAAGGAGGTTGGATTTGCCGGTATGAGACGCACACAGATGGAAACATTTGTCCTCCTCTAGGGAGGGAAGTGCGCCCCAACCCGTCCAATAATGATGAGTTTCGAGGATAGGAGATCGTGGGTTGCAATAAAGCTTCAAAAGAGGGATAGTCTATTGGCTCAAGAGGAAAAACTCCCTATGTAAATGCTGCTGTGTATAGTATTCAAAAAAATGCAAAAGCAAAAACTCCAAAAAAAAGTGGACAGGCTTGTACAAAAATAAAAATGCTTGCCGGAGTGTACATATGTTGTAAAGTCAAATAAGCAAGCTTGAGCTTCAAAGTCAAATCATGTGAACCTGCAGCTGGATGACTTGACTACACTGGTCTTGCATCCTAGGATAGGTAGGTACACTGGCTACCATCCATTCTTCTCTTCACCCCCTCCTCTTGGGTTGGTTGCCACTTGAACTTGGAAGGGAATACCCTGCTCCTTAAGGGATGAGTTGTTGGATTGGGGAATCATTGGGTTGTCATATTGGAGAAGTCAGTCTCTTTGTCATTTCAGTTGGGAAGAGCCACCATCACTTACACTGTACGAGTCAGATTCATAGTCGTAAGGGTTTGCGTATGAGTTGAAGTATTTCTGACCTGGCTATTGAGGAGCCTTGAACAGAGTTTTGGGATACTCAGAGGTTGTTGGATTTCAAATCTGGTTCTCATTAAGATTCCGCCCGCACTAAAATTCTAAAGGTCCGACTTAAGCTCCAAACTTTGATTTTATGAAGACAAGTTTGATAATCGAATTTAATCCACTTTCTTCCTTTTCTTTTCTTTTCTTTCTTTTTTTCTTTCTGCACTTATTGCATAAGTGTTTTCAAGGGACTAGCAAAGGTAAAGTATAGGGGGATGATGAAACCACATTTCATCATCTTTATTCTATCATTTTGGCATCAAAAACCCTAGCAAATGCGTGTAAATAGCATTAAATCCATCATCTTAGCATTCATGCATGTGCATGTAAATAGGTACACAATACTGTAATTAAAGTCAAAATATAGAATAAATAAAAGAAAAGAAAAAGAATAAAATATTGTAAATATTTTATGACCCGAGACCTCGAGACCTAGGCATCTTGATGAATAGGTCGACAAGGAATAAAATAGGGGGAGATAAGGGTCAAAAATACAATAAACATTAATTCATTCTTTATTCATTTTGGGACCTATTTTTGGTTCCACTTTTTATCCTTCAAATAAAGAAACTTTGTACATGAAAGGCATGGCCATGACGACTTGTGTGCCTATGAAGATGCAGATTATGCAAGTTCACCAGAGGACAGGAGATCTACTACAAGCTATAGTACTTTCCTCGTATGTAATCTGGTAAATGCTTAACTATTAACATGAACATCAGCTTTAAATAGAACTACTCGATCGCGTTCAAGTGCGGAAGCAGAATCTAGAGCTATGGCTCATACTGCTTGTGAGATGACTCTGTTGGTGTGAGTGAAACTCCACGAGGAAGTTCATGCCCAGGCACTAAGCAAGCGTCAGCGAAACAAGAACTAGACAACTATCAGATCATCGGACGGTTTTATAGGAGGAGCAACCAGCTATTATGAGGTCTCAATCACCCTAATCGTCCAGCATTGGATACCAGGGGAGGAGATGCGGAGCGGATAATCAGTAGCAAGAGGTATGTATGTCGTCGCATATCAGAAGATGAAGAAGCAGCTAAGCAATGAAGATGAACAAGAAGTGGCATGGTCAGTCTATCCACTTAGACCCAGGGTCCAGTACCACTAGGTTTGCTATACTCTCCCATTTTCATTTGTCGAAGGTGCGGTAATTGCGACACGGATGGGAATGCATGCTACGAAAGACAAGGTAGAGTCAGATACATCAACCGTCTACTCAATAAGCTACTAAAACGGAAGACCAAGTCCACAATCACTACACGAGATGAACCTGGGTTTGGTGAATTGAAGTTGGCCTCCTGTGGGAGAGGACTCCTAGTTACAGTGCACGATCGTATACTGAGGTGCTCCCCGCCGGTTGTTGGAACGACGCGAGCCGGGGCCTCGATGAAGAAAGAGGGAGGGACAGAGGAACCATCGCATTTGGGGTGGAAAGGGCCGAAGCCACCTCCCCTCTGCTGAGCTTCGGGTCCTTTTTTCCTCCCCGCCCTGCGAGACAATTATATAAGTCAGTTTGTCGCCAACTCTCACTATATATCCGGGCAGCTTCTTGATTTGATCTTGGGCTATCTATATACTTTAAAAACAAGTTCCTAGACCGAACCAATCATGAGTTCCCAACCATGGGGCGAGTGAAACCCGATCTATAAATCAGTAACTAAAAGAATTGAAAAAGCTTTGATTGTGTCACTTAAGTTATAAAGGGATTCTTGAACCTAAGAATGAAGAATGACAAGTTCTTCATTACGCAAAAGAAAATAACCACTTAGAATAGTAAAACATATTCTATTTGTCGAAAAATGCAAGAGAATATGTAGATGATATTCATTGTGTGTTTTGACCAATTGCATCCTTTCTTTGACCTATAGGAAGCTTTTGTTCAAATCTAGCTGCGAATATGCTCGAGTCCTAGCTAGGCTTTTCATCTCATTTTATTAGAAACTTCAACTAACTATATAATAAACTAAAATGAATTCCCCCGAATATATAGTAGGACTTCGCAAAGCTACTATTATCTCATTAATTATATTGATTTTCTCGGTTGAAGTTGGGTCAAGGGCTCCCGCTTCGTTAGGGATTGAAGTGCAACTGGTCAGTCCCTTCCTAATTCTGGCTTGGTTGGATTCGTTCGGCGGCTACTCGTCCCCAGGGCGAAGAAGTGGAGGGTCCGGAACGTATCTGAGTGTCAGTCGTCTGATCGTTTGCCTCTGCGTGAACTCGACGCGTGAGGGGGACTCTATTCCTGGGGAAATCTAATGAGCTAAGATTGACATTGCTGTGCCATCTTTGACCCCTCTTCTCTTGTATTTCAGGACATACTGACTGGCAGGGTGATTGGTCATGGTCGTGAGCAGAGAGGATTGTATAAGCTTGCCATTTCATCATATGCTCGGGTGGCCTCTATTCCTTATGGATCCTTTTCTCCATTCATGTGGAATCTTCGCTTTGGCCATCTTCCTCTGAAAAGATGATTCATGTGCTTCCACTGATATCTACTCGTACTGCTTTGGATTGTGAAGCCTGTCAACTTGGGAAACATCATCGCTCCGCGTTTCTGAGTCGTTTTAGTCATCATAGTAGTCGGTCTTTCGAGTTGTTTCATTTCGACATTTGGGGTCCGAGTCGTGTTCCTGATCATCAGGGACATCATTTTTATATGGTTGTTGTGGATGATTATTCTAGACTATCTTGGGTATTTTTGTTAAAACATAAGTTTGAAGCTGGTTCTACATTCAAGCTTTTCTTATTGAAGTGAACGTAATAGAGATATCATCAGTGGAGCCCGATCCGATCCTCCTTATGGATTCCCAAAATGTTGCGATGTCCTCGTGCCGCAGCCACGTTAGGTTCAACGCCCACCAAACCTTCGATGAAGAATGGCACTTGAAAAAGATATGCTCGGCATCCTCCTGCTGCGCATGGCATCTATCGCAAACGATATCTTGGGCACCAAAAATGCATGCTCGCCTGCGTAGGGGTGAAGTTGTGGACAAAGGCCATCGATCCAAAGACTCTGGGAGTGTTTTAGATAATTAAATAAATAAAAATACAAAATTGATTTCACTGAAAAATAATGTACAGATAAAAAGTTATGGTCTGAATAAGATTCCAAAACTCCAACTTCCCTGACTTGTATCTTGCAAATAAAAACTCGAAATGCCCAAACTCACTTGTATATAGCTTAAAATAATCTATTTAATGAAGGTGGTTTCGTATTTTTCCGAGTTACGGTTTGAAAGTTGAGTTTTGGACCCTTATAGTATACTTGTACAGATTAAAATATTCGATTTATTATTTGTTCATTATTTTTTGTAATTTTATATTTTTATAATTTTGTAAATATTATGTATAATATATACGTACTTTAAAACTGGAATAAAAATATGAAAGGAGTACAAAATAAAAATACTTGTGTAAAGCATACATTGGTATAACACCTATACTTATACATGTACATAATATACTTTTATTTTATTAATTGTACAAAACACATCAGAAAAATAAAACAAAATATATTTGTGTGTATAAAAGTATTTTATGATTTTATAAAATACTAAATAAAAATAAATTAATTAAAATCACAAAATAAAAATAAAAGAATAAAATATATAGATATTATACCTATAAGGGCATAAAAGTAAACTTGTAAAAATTTACCTCATAAAAATAATTAAAAATTAGAATAAAATACTACATAAAATAATAAATATTATTTATTTAATAACCAAAATTTAATTCGGCCATTTACTATTATAAAATGAACTAATTTATCATTTCCCAGGGTTTTTCCTGGTTGGTCCACGTGGACCAACCAGGAGGGTCCGAGAGTTGACCCCAGGTCAACTCTCTGACCCGCCCCCTGTAGGTTGTCAGAAAGTTGCTTTTTGACCATCTTCGAGGATTTTTGGAGGGCACACCTTGCACCCTTTGGTGTTGCACTCTAAACGACTTTTCCTCATCGTTGAATGGTGATTCACGCCATGTGCAACCTCGGGCCATGGATCAAAGATTCATCCGATAATCCTTGGTCTTTGGACCACCCCAGTCATCGAGTCAAACCCCTTATAACCAAATCTCCGACTTCCATTCAAAAATCGAACCCCATTTTTGTCCCAATTTCTCTCCTTCTTGCTCGCGTCTAAGGTCTGGAGGTGACAGCGCAGGACCGGACCTTCAAGGAGGTGAAGCGTCGTGGATTGGGTGCGTTCCACCCCCACCACCGGTGACCTTCCCGTTGAGGTATTCCAACCTTGGGATCTGGCCCTCGAGGTGTTATCTTCCTCTTTTTCATTCTCGTATCATCCGTTGTAGTCCTAGGATCACTTAGGTACCCGTTTCTCGTCCAATCCCCTATCGATTCGCTAAATCGATTCACCTCACCGGAGCAAGCTCCGGCGAGTATCCACCTCGTCGTTCACCCCTTTCTTGAGAGCCACTGGAGGTCGAGGCATTTTGCCCTCGACCTCCTTAACGTTTTTGGTGCAGGTCCTTGCGCTCGGAAGCACCTGGGGTCGATTTTGGACTCGCCGGAGATACCTGGGCCCCTCCTCCGTCTCTGACGTCGCAGAGGAGCCCTGGTGTCTATCGTCGCGTTTTGAGACCCCCGACGTAGAGAGGACCCTCGCAGCAAACACCTGGGGCCATTTTGAAGCACGTCAACCGTCGGAGAGAGGAGCCATCACCGGAGGAAGGTCGCCACAGCGGACCTTCTTCCTTGTTCGTCCACCACCCGCCTCTGCCGTCGGATCATCAAGGACCCCCAGTCGTAGCAGGAGCCGTCCGATCTGCGCACCCACAGCCGTCCATCGTCGACAAGATCATCAAATCGCGGCCGTTGGGCGCGAAGGGGCATCGTGCGAGGAGAACACGCCACGTGTTCAAGTGAAGATCTCCCGCCGTCAGATTGCCTTAGCGTGGGGATTTTGCAAGTATACCCCACGTACTTTTGTAATTTATTTTATAATACTTAAACTTCCGTATGTCGTTTAAAATATTTTGTACAATTTACAAGTAGGCCCTTGAACTCTCCGTATTTGCAATTAGGTCCTCGGCCACGTCACCTCACGTAACCTGTTCACGTGAGGTGCGGGGCTTTTTGCAGCGAGGCCCTCGGCCGTTTGTTTATTTCGTCTAGGACCAGGAACTTTTGTATCAAGAGTAAAAGTTTTGGTAAATTTTGCATGTGAACCCCTGGGGGTTTTGAATATTACAGTTGGGTCCTACCCAGGCGCGTGCAAGTCACGCGTTTTGGTGGGCATTTTGCACCTGTACCCTTGCGGGTTGTGTCATTTGTATTCAGTCTATAAAGTTTTTTATTAGTTGAATATTTTTGTGAAACTTGCACTTTGGCCCCAGGATGTTTTGATATTTGCACTTATGCCCTTGCCAGTAGTGTAGTTTCTTGTTGTTGTCTCTATTTAATTAGTGCGTCATTTTAACTCGAAAAATTATCAAAAAAAAAACATAGGCTCCTGTTTACTTGCTCATTCATGCCATATTTTTGCATTGCATTTTTATTGCATTTTCATATTTATTAAAAATCAAAAACATGCATTTTTCTTATTGTTTGCATTAGGAAATCCATAAAAATTATAAAAACATTTTGAAAAATTCCAAAAAGATCATATTTTGTGTGTTTTATCATCTATTAGTGTCAGTCCAAAAACCACTAAAAATTTCAAAACCAAAACCTTAAAAATTAGAAAACCCTAAAAATCTTCATAAAAATCTAAAAAATCAAAGAAAAATCCGAAAAATACAAACTCAGGTTCTGTAGTTTCCATATTTTATTGTCTTTATTTTAAAATTAATTTGGGAAAATTTTGTTACTGTTTGATTTTTTCATTCCCATTTTAATTTCGGCCAGGACTTTTATTTCTTGTTTGCTTGTATTTTGACTTTTAAAAATACCAAAAACATTTAGAAAAATCCCCAAAAATCACAAAAACATCTTAAAAATATAAAAAGACCAAAAAGATTTTATTTCCTGATTTTTTAGCACTTTTACCTATTTTTATAAATACATTATCCCCTCTTTTCCTATATTGTAAATATATTCCTATATTGAAAAAGAAAATGAAAAAAATATAAAATATAAAAAGAAAATACAAAATCAGTAAAAAGAAAAATATAAAACTAAAATTAAAAATAAATAAATACATATATATATATAACTAAAAACCCACAAAAACATTGGCATTGTATAGTGTAGACAATACTTCACATTCACACACACACACACACACACTTGCTTGATCTATCCTGCCTTGCTCCCTGTGTTCGAACTCTCTACGTACTTGCATATATACATCTTTTATGTAGAGTTAAAAATAAATTTGACTCCACGATTTATTTTCATTGCTTGATATGTATATTGTGGGTTCATTGTTGATTAAATACGAAATTCATTGAGGGTCGCCACAGCGACACGGTTGTATCCGCTTTGTGAGAGACATTGGACCCCTTGAATTCTGTGTTTATCAGTCCCCCTTTTACCATTCAGCACGTGTACTGCGTGCAGACACCATATCAGGTCCAACAGCAGCCTACTCAGTTGTGTGTTGTGTCTTACCACTTAGAGCACTGATATATTCCCAAGCAATTCTCTCCACATCCACCTCGCATTCAGGAGGTGAACAGTATTTGGTTTGACTGTGATCACAGTCATCCCCATCCATCAAGGAAGGGTCAGCCTAGTTCATAGCCGATTTAGAGACTCGTCCACCACTTTCAGGGAGGGAGACGATCGGTCCAATACCATTCGCCTTCACGGCCTCATTAATTTACATCTCCACCACACTTTCAGATTTATAAACATGGATATCAATAACTGATGCAGCCTACCAATTCTACCAACCTTATCAGCATCAACTTGGATATTTTGGATAGTTTTATTCACATACTTCTCCTCCTTACTATGAGCATCAAAATTCTAGGAATCAGCCTCCACACTACGAAACTTGACGTCCTATTGTTGAGCATCTCTAGTCACCTTCATTGAACCTAGCCCTTGATCAACCTTCCCAATTGATGAAGAATATGATTGATTTGTCTCATAGGCTCGATGACTTGACCACGACGAAGACTCTTATTCCAGCACGGGTTGAAGGTAACCCATGATGCATCCATACCTGAGACATGTATGACATTTGATTTTACATGTTTATCGATGTCATTTCTCTTGGGAGTGGTAGGAGATTGCAATCGCATGCACATCCAGAGTTGGGATTTAGTGATCGAATAGTTGAGAGAGCTACACTAACACCATCTTCTTCATCGGCTGAGTTGCAATCTAGAGTTGTAGTTCCACAACTTAGAGGATCGTGTTCATTTCTTCTCCACTACCACCACCACCTTCAAAGAATAAAGTAAGATGTAGTGTCGAGTCAGGTTTGAGGAAGAACACACCTATCGCGGAATCTTCTTCAGCACCAGTAGAGAGAGCAACCCATATTGTTTCCCCTTTTATTCCTTCTTCATTACCTACATTGGATGATATTGTATTGTCTGTTTCTGACCTTCCACTTGTACATGTTTATTCTAATATGAATATGACAAATGAGTAATTTGATGTTTCTTCATATTCTATCCCTTTTCCATCTGCTTTGAAAAAAGGAAAATTCAAAAAATCGAAACAATTCTTTCTAATCCTGGAGTGGTAGAGATTTATAGAACATCTTTTTAGAGATGCCACTCCTTAAGTCAATGGAGTACATGCCCGCAATCAAAAAGGGAATGAAAGAAGAATGTACTAGAAAGCATCAACCCAAACAAAATAGATGCTAGAGAATAGAGAGGCATATCTCGATCATGGCCGCAGTTTACACCATTAGAAACATCCCACCAAAAAGAAAGATAAGGGAGCACCTCACATCAGTTGTTTGATATTTGATCAGGAGTTTGATCATACTCTACTTGATAGCGGATCCTCGATAAATTTGATGCCATCCTCGCTACTCACTATGTTTTGATTGGGGCCTCATAGATCGACCAGAATGATCCTTCTATTTATAGATAGATCGATCAAGAGGCTGAGGGTCATTCTTGATGATGTTATTATAATGGTGCAAGGCATGGGCGTCCTAGTTGATTTTATCATCATTGATATGGACATACCTGCACCGTTACTCCATACCTCAATCATACTTTGTTTGTTGTTCCTTCGATCAACTAAAGCAGTAGTTAATTATGGTACTAGAGATATCATCTTTCACTCCTATAGTCATAAGGTGAAGATTGAGACGATCCCAGATTTGAGGCCATTAACGACACCGGCAGGAATACAAGAGAGCTGAGTACATAAGTTTTTTATGACTATTATTTCTTAGCCGAGATTCGAGACACTGAATTATTCACTTATTTCATGGATACCTAGGAGTTCCTTTCTTAGAAGGAACCCCTGGAATGTACAGTTTGAGTTGTCAGCTCATGGACCGTTTGAGTTGTTTACTGACGATCAGTCTGAGTTATATTCAGAGGTACATTTTCAGATTATTTATACACGCTATTCTGTTCTACTATTGATAGACCTCAGATATTTGAGCCATATACAGATTTTCATTGATGAGATACTTTCTACTGAGATTAATGATGAGATATTTGAGCCTTTTATTGATGACTTTATAGAGATCTTTGATCGACCAGATGATCCATCCTCGTCTGAGCAGATATTATTCCTTGCAGATCTTTCTGATACATTACATGCCCAGCCTACAGTAGCCACTATGGACATTTCACACAGTTCATATCATTTACCTTCTGTAATTGCAATTGCAGAGGTTATTGTAGAGCCGATTCAGATACCACATGAGCTTAAAGTTCTACACTTGTCTTTGAAGTATGCCTTCCTTACGAGTTCCTACATATGTTTCCGGTCATCATCAGTTTAAAGTTGATAGACAACAAGGAATCTCGCATGTAAGAGGTTCTTGAGAGAAACTATAAGGCTATTGGCTGGAGTATTTTTGATCACTGTGGGATTAGTCCAGCTTTGTGCACACATCACATATACTTAGAGTGTAATAGTAGGTACTTTGTGAGTTTCAATGTTGTCGAAATTGTCATCCCTGGGATGTTGTCATTAGAGAGGTTAGGAAATGATGTGATGTTGTTTATTTATTCTATTTTAGGTTCGAAGTGGGTCAGTCTGTTTCATGTGGTACCGAAGAAATCTGAGATAACTCTCATGACGAATGACCGTGATTAGGATATTCTGACTCATGTAGCCCCTGTCTACATAGATTATTGGCACCTGAACTCAATGACCAACAACGATCACTTTCCGCTACCCTTTATTGATCGGATTATTGACATTTAGCATGGAAGGAGTTTGTTTGCTTCTTGGATGGGTACTCGTGATATAACCAGGTAGCAATCACTCATGAGGAGCACTAGAAGACTACTTTTATTTGTTCGTTTGCATCCTACACCTTTAGACAGATTCCCTTTAGATTGTGTAATACTCCTGCTACATTTCAGTGGTGTATATTGGTCATTTTTGCTGACATGGTAGGTAGTTTCCTCGAGATCTTCATGGACTATTTCTCCATCTACGAGGATAGTTTCAACTCATGTCTTAATCATTTCGACTGAGTACTTCATAGATATTGTGATGTAAACTTAGTACTCTCATGGGAGCAGTGTCACTTTATGATGATAAACGGGACTGTATTGGGTCACGACATCTCCAAACATGGTATGGATGTTGATCTGGACAAGATTGATATGATCTCCAAGCTAGAGATGCCACAAAGTTTACATCAGTTGAGGGTATTTCTTGGACATGTTGGATTTTATAGTCCATTCATTAAGGACTTCAACAAGATCACCACGTCTTTGTTTGGGCTTCTATGTAAGGAGAGTGAGTTTATTATTGATGAGAAAGTCCTCTTGCCTTCCATCATTTGAAAGATATGGTTACTAGTGTCCATGTCCTTCAGCCTCCTGATTGGTCTCTCCCTTTTGAGATCATGACGGACGTGTCAGATTTTGTAGTTGGAGTTATTTTAGTAAAGAGATGGGATGGTGTACCATTCTTCATACACTATGCTAGCAAGACATTCGACGAGACACGATGCAACTACATAGTTACAGATTAGGAGATGTTAGCGGTAGTGTTCACGTTAGAGAAGTTCCCTTCCTAGCTTCTATGTTCACATGCGATTGTTTACATAAATCATATTGCCATAAGTTATTTATAAGATAACAAGGATGCTAAACCACGTCTTATCAAATGGATCCATGAGTTTGATTTAGAGATTCAAGAAAAGCCTAGAGTAAAAATGTTGTGGTATATCACCTTTCTCAGATATAAGATATAGAGTCCCCTAAGCAACTACTACTTCCTATATCAGACACCTTTTCAGATGAGGCTATTTTGTTTGTTGTGTTACTCCCATGGTGTGATGATATTGTGAAGAATCTTGTCTTTGAGAAAGTTGCACAAGATTGGCCTAGGTTTAAGATATTCAAATTCATGTCAAAGATTCATTTTTACCAATGTGAGGATCCATACCTATTTCTTGAGAGTGAGAATTGAATCTAGAGGAGGGTCATTTCTCAGGAAGAATACACCTGTGTGCTTGAGCATTGTCATAGACTAGAGGTTGGTGGGAATCATTCGTTTAAGTGCATGGCAGCGAAGGTACTTCAGTGTAACCTATGGTGGCCAACTCTGTTTAAGGATTGCTACAGATTATGTTCAAGGTTGTACTGAATGCTAGGGTATGTAAGCAACCGTCGATTACAAAGATACCAAGCCCCTGTGACATATCCAGATTTCTGATGTTTTTGATGCTTGGGGCATAGACTTCATGGGACCATTTCCTGTCAATTAGGGATTTAACTACATCCTACTTGTCATGGATTATATTAATCATTGGGTGGAGGCGATCCTCAACCGAGCCAATGATAGTCGTATGGTTAGTTCTACCTCAAGGAAAATTTATTGCAATGTTCGTGATACCCAAGATACTCATACCAAATGGGGGAGAGATTTATCAATTGAGAGGTTAGAAAGCTTGTGGAGGAGTACATGATGAATCTGCGATTTGTCATCTTTATTCATTTATTTTAGCTTAAAATCCCTTATAAAACACCTTATATACTACTAACTTCATATTCTTACTAACTTGCATCTGTGTCTAATTATGGTATATTTGTATATTATTTTAACCTAAAATAAATAAATAAACAAAGGAAAAATAAAGAAAAGAGAAGAAGACTGTATATATGTAATAGATACAGGACGACCTGATTGACCAGGAATAAAATAGGGGGAGATAGGGTCCTTAATCAGAAAATCCAAAAAAAATAAGTTTTGTAAATACTTCTCACTTATTGTGTAAATATGTATAAAACTAATAATATTTTATTTGTATATAAATTGACGTTAAATAAAATAATTTTTAAAATAAAAGTTGTAAAAAAATACGGGCTAAATAATAAAAATAATTACACAAAGAAATCATGCACATAATAAAAGTAATGACATCCGGAAAAAGCCATTAAGCGATAATTGAAAGAACCATTCTGGCTCCATATGAACTCGGATGAACCAAACTCACTTCCACTGTATTCTTAGATAAATTATGTTAAAAATGGCTGTGATTTCATAATTGTTGGAATTACGGCTGAAAAGTTAGTTTTCTGGGGTGGTTTGTGCAATTTTACCATTTATTTGTACATATTATATTTGTGAATATTTGTAAATATTTTTACTAATTATAGAAATAAAAATATAAAAATAATAATAAAAAAATTTTAAAATAAAAAAACTAATTTGCTTATTAACCCATGTAGATTATGTCATATTTGTATATAGTATATATATAGTTAATTTTCTTAACTAATTATTATAAAAAATTAAAAAATTAACATTTAATTTTCGAATAAATAAAGTGACGAAAATACAAATATTTATTTAATTTTCCAAATATTTATCTTTGTACTTTATCTCATTTCAATATCTCTTCTCTCTTATCTCTTATCTCATACAAAAAATCAAAAAAAATCAAACTTCAATCCCATTTTATCTTTTAATAAGGCTCCTTCTCTATCTTTTCAACGAGATCAATCTTTGGAGAGGAGCCCAATCTCCGACAATCTCCTTGTCATGGAAGAGAGTAGCCTCCGAGCCGTCCGGTAACAGCGTGTCGGCCTTCGTCGAGGTGATTAAAATATTTTCTGCTCCTAAGGTGAGATCCACATCTTCTCTTATTTTTATCCTAGATTAATCGTAGTTTTATTTTCTCGTATTTTTTCATTGTTGTCATATTTTTAGATCTTAAAATCCATCACGATTTGATCCGCCACCAACTCGAATTTTCATCTCATGTTCTCGAATTCTACGCATTCTTTTATACCTCGCACGATCTTTCACCTCTGACCACACACGATCGTCGGAGATCCGGCTCCATCTACCATTCCCTTCATAACCGCACGAATTCACATACCCTGTGTGATTTTAGGATCAAGTCATCATCTTTGCGTCATAAGTTGTTGAGAAATAAAAAATTCAAGAAGACAAAAAATATATATTTTTTCCTTCTTTCTAACATTTGTTTTGCAGGATCTTCTAAAAAATAAAAAAATAATTTTTTTTAAAAAAAATATTTTATTTATTTGCAGTTCAGTTTAGAAAAATTAAAAAAGAAAGTTTTTTTCCTGTTACTGTTTACAATCAAAAGAAATATTTAAAAAATTAATAAAAAAAAAAAGATTTCACCAGCGGCGCCCCTGCCTGGAGCGGATCCACCATCGCCACCGACCAAACTCCCCCGCCACAGGTGTCCGCCGACACCTCCAACGCCCGGCGTGCGCCTGCGTGCGCGACCACCGCATAGACCACCGTCCACCTCCAACGCGGGCCATTTCCTCCGTGTGAGCCGACCTCTAGGACCTCCGCCACCCGTTGGGTCCAATACCTCCGCCACGCATGTCCACAGGAGGTGGCACCCCCTGACCCACCGCAGCACCGTCCGCTGCCCGTCGCTGCTCCATTTGGAATCCCCATCGCCACGACTACCGATCTGTAACACCACTCAACGCTGGATATCAACTCTCGCCGCCCTCGTGCCAGTCTGCACGTACCTCTGCACAGTAGCGCTGTCATCCATCGCAGGAGCGCGCGCACCAATAGTCGTCATGCCATCACCAATACCCCATCCACCGATCGACGCAGTTGAGCTGCAGAGGGGGGCGCCCCCTCCTGCTACTTCACGAAGAAGAAAAGAACGACACCCCCACCTTTTACTTTGGCATGAAGATCAAGACGATCCGAGCTCTTGATTCGCCGCCCTAGATCTAAGGGTCACAACACGCCATGTTATCTCAAATTATTTTATTAGGGAAAATCTTAATAAAATCCCTGGAGTTGCTAAAAGCTGCAAGGACGCCCCTGCCAACTCCTCAAGCACGTGCGTTGCACGCACCATGTGGATAAATTGCAACATCTCTCCGAGTTTTTATTTTTATCTTTGATATAAAAACTTTAAACTATTTACATTTTAGTCCATGTACGTCCACTATTTATTGGTTCATCTTTTCATTGAAATAAATATGGTAATTGTTCTGAATATTCTACAAAAATTTATATAAACTCCTGCTTTTTGCATGTTCATTGCATAATTTTTTTATTTCATTTATGTTAATTTGTTATTATTAAAAAATAAAAAAAGTGTCATTTTATCTTCCTGCATTCAAAAATTCATAAAAATTTTAATATTGTTCCAAAAATTACAAAAAAATGAGTATTTTTATTTCATTATCTTTTATTTCTTATCCAAAATTCGTGCATTAATTTTTTAAAAACCCTAAAAAATGAAAAATACCAAAAATCTTATAAAAATCACACAAATTTATAGAAAAATCCAAAAATCCTGATTTCAGTTCCTGTTTGTAGATATTTGGATATATTTCATCGTAAAAGTAATTTCTAGGAGTTTTAGGTACTTAATATATTTTTAAGTTGCAAATTACTCCAGGATGTGCCATGTTTCTCATTTTTGTCACTATTTTATTTTTATAAAAAGACAAAAACATCTGAAAATTCTAAAAAAAATCGCAAAAACATTTCTAAATCATTAAAACCCAAAAATATTTTCTTTGGATTTTCTGAGCATTTTTTATATAATTGAGAAATACAAAAAGAGTTTGGTGTGCGTCTTTCTTATATTGTGCATATTGTTATTTATTTGAAATTAAAAAATACAAAATTTAAATCACTAAAATTTGAAAAATCAGAAAATAAGAAAAATTAGAAATTAGAAAAATAAAAAAATTAAAAAGAGGAAAATTCCACAAAAATCAAGGATGGTTTGCCTTTGATATTCTTGAAGGATATGGAGAAATCCTCAAGCGCATCACGGAAGCGCGATCGTCGTATCGGATACGACGAAGAACGACTAGTCGTACTAGTTGTTCGATGCAGCGAAATTTAAAAAAAAAATTTATTCGATGAAACCACATGATCCGAGAACCATTCTCAAATCCTTTCATCTATAACCACAACAAGTATAATGCAATACCTCTTGAAGTGTGGTTGATCAAGTCTCTACGAAAAAAGAGACCTCTTGTCTCAAGTCCGATTGTCGGAGTAACGGCTTGCGAGCGCGGAGATGAGTCGCGGTGTCCTCGCAATCCAAGACGATCCAAGCACAGTTGCTTCTGATCTCGTCGCACGAGATCAAACGTCTCCTTCGTGAGTGAAGCACTCCAAGTAGACGAAGAACGCAGAGCGTCGAAGCGGCAACACGATGGCGCGGGCGTTGACGATTCTCTTCACCAAGGTGGACGGCCACTAAGAAGAGAGGGAGAGAGAGGGCTGTCGAGTATGAGAAAGAGAGAGAGAGAGAATTGTGTGCTACAATAGCATGTAAAGAGAGAGCATGGTATGCTTCTCTATTTATAGGGTTTTGGGATCCATGGATCTCAATCCATGGGACATATAAAATCAATGGATGAGATTGATTTATATCCATCCAATGGTCAAGATTGTTGTTGGTGAAAACCAACAATTTGTGATTTAATTTTGATTAAATATATTTGATAAATCAAATATATATTAATACCAAATTAAACCAACCAAATAAGGAGTGGAAAAACAAATGAGATCCACCTTCCCCATTAGGGGGTGTGGACGGCCACCAATTCCATAAAGGAATTGGTGCCGCCACCTCCTTCCCATATGGGGAGGGCAATCTCATGGATTTCCATGAGATTGCACATCTCCTTGTTTTTCTCTCAACTTATTTTCCAACAACTATTTGTTGATATTTTAATTCACCAAAATAATTCTCAATTAATTTTGGGAATATTGCAATCTTGACATTGGAATATTGTGAATCATATTCACAACCCAAAACAAATGTAATTTACATTTTCAATTAATTAGACAATGTGTATCCAATACACATTAATAATTAATCTACTAATATAAATTATATTTAAACCTCTCTAATATATTATAAATCACATTTATAACATATTATGAATAATTGGATATTACTATCCACATTATTCTTATCCATAATAATTAAATCACATTTAATCATATTGGATAATTTCTCATACATCATGATAATTAAATCACATTTAATTATCAACTTCTTTTTGCTTAGATCTTATGGAATTATTCTTAAATCATTTAAGAACAATGTTATTACTCCTCAGATACTTGGAGATAAGGACATGGCGATTGTATTGTTCCACGTATAGTGACTTGGATATTGAGATCACATCTCAAATCCAGATCTCATGGACCTCTCATAGATGCTTGACTAAGTCAAGACCGTAAACCTAATCTTCTCATTGCATCTGAATCTCATTCAGATCAATGTCCAGTATATGGACTAAGATTAGGTCACTTCTCTAATGAAAGGAGTCACTAAAATCCAGACCTGTTTCATCACTCCCTCGGAATGGAAGCATCATGGTTATACAATCGTTTATGATCAAATCACCCTTCAGGTATTCCTAATACCTGTACATCCTGCAACTGGAATACTTATGATCATTATGAAGATATAGATCATTTTTACATTGTCGTCTTCAGAGTCTGATCATCAAGTTTCTCAATCTTGGTCCTTGGGATATGGTATTTGATCATATGCTTTCACAAAGCATATATTTTACCTTCAAATTCATATCATGCTTCT
The DNA here is from genome assembly GCA_037367405.1 of Ottelia alismoides. Taxonomy (NCBI): domain Eukaryota; kingdom Viridiplantae; phylum Streptophyta; class Magnoliopsida; order Alismatales; family Hydrocharitaceae; genus Ottelia; species Ottelia alismoides. The sequence goes on along the minus strand of JAZKJV010000862.1, from coordinate 896,185 downwards.
AAAGCATGATGACCATGCATGGAATTTGGTCAATCCCAATACCTCATGAGTGAGCTCATGTCTCCCGGTTCACAAGTGAACCTGTATGATCCTTTTAAGAGATCATATTACTCATCTGCCCTTACATGCACACCAGCTCGCCGGTATATAGACCTTGGTTAGGTCATCAACCTATTGGTCTGCCAAATGTACATACTCAGACATATAGTAATATATCTGTCTCTGGTCAAAGGATGTTTGCCTGTGATGTGACAGTATTCATCATAGGTCTTTGGTTATCTCGACCTCGTTAAGTCAACTCATTGACTCAACTAATCTGATACCTCCGAATCAATATTCCCATGCAGAGGACCTGCATCAAGAGGTCGATCAGATATCGGTCTAATGAGATAGGATTGTCATCTCCCACTCAGACTGGAGATCACTACTTGTTAATCATTGATGATGCTTGATGAGTCCTCTATCTAACTCCTTAGATATTCATCCAAGCATCAGCCTCTATGATTCAATCGATGAATCAACAGTTGTATGATTATCAAGTTGGCCATGGTACATAACCCTAATTGTACAGAGGGACCTTATAGTGCATTCATTCACTCAATATCAGAAAGGGAGTGAAACATAATCAATAACTTTTATTGATAAATCATTAATTACAATAACATTTATTGTAGGAATGGTTCGCCTCGGGCTCACATTGCTAACAATTCTTTCTTTTTCTTAATTGATTTTTCATCGATTATTTGAATAACCCTCAGTAATTGTGGCCTCCCTAAATTATATCCTGTCCGCTATACAAGTAAATAACTAGCAAAATTTTCTCTTGCTTCATTATTCTCTTTTATTTAATTTACATCTTGAGAAGAAAAAAAAAAGAAATTTGTTTATTTAATGCTAGATAATTTGGGGATAAGGACGATTCTCTCACATCATAATAAACCAATCCTTGAAGGATTTCATGTCAACGAAATGGTGCCAATGCCTGAGAGGCACGATGAGGGTAGTTCCGTTTCTCTTTTGACCTGCTATTCTTGGTTGTAAATATTTGTTAACATTTTGCCATTCACTCCATTGTTTATATCCACTGCCTTCATTTCATTATTTGTGCACATATTTTTATAATTATGTTTCTTACACATTCTCTCTTTTCCTTTTTCTTGCGAGGGCCCATGGAGCAAAGGAGGCGATTCAAGGAGAGCCAAAGCACCAAAGCAAAGCGGAGGCGGCTTAATTCATCTCGAAGTCGGAGGAGAGCGTAGGAGGAGGAAGAAGGAGATTTTGAAAGAGAGACCATCCTTTGGAGCATAGACAGTTTTCTCGTTTATTTAGTATTTGAACACTTGTAAAAAGGACATTTATTTATTGCGGGTCAGTTTCACCAAGTGCCGGTGCACTTGCGGGACCTCACTGGATTTGTTTTCATCGCCTTTATTTTCTTTGTTTCACGTTGATTTCGTGAGTTACCTCTTGATTGCTTTAATTAGTTTGCTTGAGCCACGTAACTAATTAGATCCGAACACCTTAAACAAGAATTTATGTGCCTATAGAATAGAGCGTAATTTGAACTTAGTCAAATTAACTTGTTCTTTCCCGTTAATATAAGCTATCATCTAGGACGGTTCACTTGCATCATATAGGATAGTTTATTTTTCTATATTTAAATTCTACGCGGATCATTTTGCATGTAGAATAATAGTGACAAGGTACGCATTTCTATCCCTTGCATGCATCATCGTTTTTTATCGCACATTGGCATTTCCGATCTCCTTCCTTGTTTTCACTCACATAAGATAAAAAGGAAATTGGACACTCAATAGGCGATTCATTGAAAATATTTTAACCAAGTGATAACTGCCTAAAATACGGGTCTACTAAAGAAAACTCGATCCTAAAATAAAATAAGGAAAAATCATTGTTTTAGGGAGAGTAACCCCTCATTGTTTAGTTTGTATGTAGCAAGAGAGCGACCCACACACTAGGATAGAAACACGCCCAAACACTTTTTCATACTACTATCTTGGTTTAGTTGTTCTCCAGTGAGGATCTCTCCGGTAGCCGGTAAAGCGGCCCGCGATGTCCTTAACAGATTGAATTGATCGGGTAGCCGATAAATGGTTCGAAATTCAGTACTGGCTGTGAAAGATCTAACATTGGTATTAGGTCAGTCTCATGAGAGCATTGGGCTCCTAACGGCTCGCTTTAATCGCTCTGATATATTGTATTATAACCAAACTCTAAAATTGACAAAATAATTGACCAAACCTTGATGATCTTCACACTGAGTTGAGTTTATGAACTGGAGGTTTGTTTTGTATTTGCTTGCTAGTGCTAAAGATCCTTTTGCATATTGATTTCGAAGACACTCACATCCTACCTATTGATTACAAGACTGTCTATTGATTTCTAGGACTCTCACATCCTTCTACCTATTGATTTCGAAGACTCTCACATCCTTCTGCCTATTGATATTGGGTCTTCACAAGACTCTCGCATCCTGAATATTGATCTCGAAGATGTCAGACCGGAGTATTTCTCGTTCGGACTTTGCAAACTCATTATATGCTCTGAGTCGTTCGCCATCTATTCGGGGAGACTCACATCACGAATATTCCTCTTTCTCCAATTCACCCTTCACAATATCCATGTATCCACTATTTGAAATTGGCTTTAATCTCGAATTAATATCTAAGACTCCATCAATTATGAGCACTAATCGAGTGGCATGTACATTTTCAGAGTCATATAATGGACAGTAAATGCCACCAAAGTGAAAGGGAACCATGTCGGAGTAGAGCGAGATCACAGTACCATGTTAGCCTCCATTCAGTCAATTCAATCCTAGTTAACAAAGCAGGCTAATTTCTAGGACACACTGAGAGATACGATTATCAAGATGAGATAAGAAAGAAAGACAGGAGAGAGGTGGATAACCGAAACCTTGGAGGTGGGAATGGGGGAGAAGAACCTCACATAGAAACTAGGGCTAAGCCTACATTAAAGGATGCTTATAATCCACGGGTAGAACAAACAAATTCTTGGATAGAAATCCCTGCGGTTCATGGGCATTTTGAGATTAAGCCTACTATTTTACCTCTTCTCCCAATATTCCATAGAAATATTAATGAATTACCTTATATACACCTCCAGCAGTTTCATCGCATTTATGGAATAGTCTACTCAAACATCCCATTAGAGGTAGTGCAAATGTCCGCCTTTCCATTCAATCTGATCGACAAAGCTTTGTATTGGTTAGATCACTTGTGGAAGGTTGTCACTACTTGGGAAGAGCTGAGGTCCACATTTTTAAACAAGTATTATCCACTTGGACGCCTCAACCAAATGCAATCCTTGATTGCTAATTTCTTCCAGATACCCCAAGAGCCTATTCACGACGTATGGGAAAGATTCAAAGATCTAACAGAGAAATGCCCCCATCATGATATTCCAAAGATCAACCTTGTATAAAATTGCTTTAGGGGTTTCAGCGTTGATAATCAGAAGCTAGTAGATGTCGCTCGTGCGGGGAGCCACTTCAACAAAGATGAGGATGTCCTATATCAAATTTTTTAGGATATAGCGGAGAGTTCAGTAGCTCTTTCTTCTTCATGTGCTTTTCAGAAACACCCCATCACTGCCCTGTAAGTAACCCACAAGGATGTCAATGTGACGGCATCACATGAAGTGGATAGGATGGACAGTTCTGATATGACCATTATTGGAAATCACCTATCCAAAGAAGATATTATCGATAAAAGATCCAAGGAACTTGAGAAACTTCATGTGATCGAGCAGAGGATGAAGAACCAAGACAAACACAATGAGATAACAAAGCACCTAGAGCTTCTTGTGCGTACAATCAGTGCAGTCCACAGTACGAGTGCAACAGCCAATAACTCTACTAGGGAGCAGAATTTTTCTACCCAGCAGAGTAGCAGAGGACCATCAACAGTTCAGCATGTCTACTACGTGCAGACACCTGATCAAGTTCAGCAGCATGTACATCAGATAGTTCTGTACCAACAAGAAGTAGCCTACATTCCTGAGCAGCATTCTCCACCTCCACCTGTCATTCAGGAGGTGAATGGTATCTGGTTTGACTGTGAGCGAAACCAGCCTCGTCCGTCAAGGAAAGGCCAATTGGGCTCACAGTAGGGTAAGAGCCACACCCACCAGCTTCAGGGAGGCAGACAGTAGCAGTACCAACACCAACATTTCCAACCTCACCTTCAGTCTCCACCACAGTTCCAAAATTGGAGACAAGACGATCCACAATTGCAGTCTATGCATTTTCCTCAGCAGACTGCATACTATGGACAATATCTTCCCCCTCCTCCTCATTATCAGAATCTGTATGGTTACCAACAACCTCCATACTATCATACTCAGCGACAACCAATCAATGAGAAACCTTAGTCCCCTTCAGTTAACCCAGCACTGGACCAACTTGCATTGCTTATGAAGAACATGAATGAACTGACTTAGTGGATCAATGACATGACCACCACCAAGACATTGATTCTAGCACAAATCGAAGCCAACCCCAATAATTTGAGATGCAAGGAGAGGTAGCCAACAACCCACCCCCCCTATACAAGTATGTCCCTTGATTTTACATGTTTATCTAACGCCATTCTTCTCAGGAGCGGTAGGAGTTTGCAGCCACTTACACACCCGTTGGAGTTGGGATATCGAGCTATTGAGAGAGCATCATATTCTACATCATCTCCTTCACTAGCAGTCAAGAGGACCAGTATAGCAGCACTCAAGTCTAGAGTTTCACCGCCTTCACCACCACCTTCATCAGGCAGATGTAGATCACCATCAGCAAGGGAGAACAGACCAATTATAGATTCTTCCTCTTCACCAGCAACAACATCATGTTCTGTATTAGATTATGTTTTTCCTCTATCTGATTTTGACAACACTGTACAGACTGATTCCGGTTGTCCTTTTGTACACGAGGATTCTACTTTGAATAAATGAAATGAACGTTTTCATGTTTATTCTGATTCAGTACCATTTCCTTATGCTCTAAAATCCAAAAAAACAAAAATTAAAAACATGTTTATCTGATCCTGGAGTGGTTGAGATCTTACAGAACATCTTTTTAAAGATGACTCTCCTTAAGGCCATGGAATACATGCCTACAGTAAAAAAAGGGAATGAAAGAGGTATGTACAAAAAAGCATGAACCAAGGAAGAACAGACAAAAGGAAACAAATAAACACATCTTGAATATGGTCACACTTCATGACATTAGTAACCTCCCACCTAAAAAGAAAAATAAGGGATCACCTCACATCCGTTGCCATATCTTTTATCAAGAATTTGATTGTACTCTTCTCGATGTCATTTCCTCCATCAATCTTATGCCTTCCTCTTTACTAACTGAATTTTGGTTAGGGCCTCTTAAAACAATAGGATGATCCTTCAGTTTGCTGATAGATCGATTAATGGGCCAAGTGGCATTTTAGAGGACATTATTGTAACGGTGCAGGGAATTAAATTCTATGTTGCCGTTACACATACCCCGATCATACTAGGTCGACCGTTCCTCTGAACGGTCGAAGCCGCAGTTGATTATGGTACTGGAGAGATCATTTTTTACTCTCGTAGTGACAAGGTGAAAATTGAGATGATCTCTGATCCTAGACCATCACCGCCACTAGCAACATACGAGACAGAGAAAGATATATCAAAGCCAGATGATTGTGATTTTCTTGTTGAATTCATAAAGACAGATCTTTTTACTGATTTTATAGATACCCAGGAGCTCCTTTCCCAAAAGGACTCTATGGAAATCACAGTCGACATGAGTTCCCTTGGTGGTCCAATTGAGTCGGTTGCTGATGGATAGTTTGAGTCTAATGATCAATCTGAGTTTTTAAAGGCACCTTCTGATATCCATTTGATACACTTTTCTGAGATTACTGATGATAGGCCTCATTCTAAGAATTCTGAAGTACAGATATCTGAGCCATGCGCTGAATTTCTTGATTTATGCACAGATGAGAGACATCTTTCTGAGATCATTGCTGAGATATCTGAACCATTAACAGAGATTATTCATTGCAGATCTATCAAATATTTTACTTGTTGAGCCGTTAGTAGCCAACGTGGACAGTCCACATAGTACAGATCATATGCCGTCTACCAGTGCAGTAGCAGAGGTTATTGTAGAGCCGATTCAGACCCCACCAGAGCTCAAGGTTTTACCATCAACGTTGAAATAGGCCTTTTTTGCGGGACCCCCTCCCAAATGTTTCCGGTCATTCTCAGCTCGTTGTTGACAACTGTACAAGAATCTTGTGTGCTAGAGGTTCTTGAGAGAAACTACAAAGCCATAGATTGTAATATATCATATCTCTGTGGGATCAATCCAGTTGTGTGCTCGCATCGTATCTACCTAGAGGATGACTGTAAACCCTCCCGTGAATATCAGCACCATCTAAATCCAAATCTAAGGGATATTTTCATGAAGGAGATCATAAAATGGTGTGATGTTGGATTTATATATCCCATTTTGAATTCCAAGGAAGCCAGTCCTTTACATGTGGTCCCGAAGAAATCCAAGATTACTATCATAAAGAATGATCGTGGTGAGGATATTCTGACCCGGGTACCTACTTCATGGTGTGTCTATGTAGATTATCGATGTCTAAACTCAACTACCAAGAAGGATCACTTTCCACTACCCTTTGTTTATCAGATTATTGAGAGGTTGGTAGGGAAAGAGTTATTTTGCTTCTTGGATGAGTACTAGGGATACAATCAAGTTGATATCGCTCCTGAGGATCAGGAGAAAACTACTTTCACTTGTCCGTTCGGCACCTATGCCTTTCGACGGATGCCCTTTGGATTGTGTAATGCTCCCGCTATATTCCAGAGGTGTATTTTGGCCATTTTTGCTGACATGGTGGGTAGTTTCCTTGAGGGTTTCATGGATGACTTCTCAGTCTACAGGGATAATATTGACACATGTCTTGCTCATTTAGACCGAGTTCTTCAACGTTGCTGTGAGGTAAACCTAGAGCTCTTGTAGGAGAAGATTCACTTTATGATGACTAATGGGATTGTATTGGGCAATGTCATCTCCGAACATGGTATGGAAGTTGACCTGGCTAAGATTGATGTGATTTCCAAGTTAGAGCCACCGTAGAATTTAAAGCAGTTGAGGTCATTTTTGGGACACGTAGGATTCCATAGGAGATTCATAAAGGACTTAAGCAAAATCACCAGACCTTTGACTGAGCTTTTGTGTAAGGAGATTGATTTTGTTGTCGACGAGAAAGTCCACCTTGCATTCAATTAGACGAAAGAAATGGTTACTTGTGCTCCTGTCTTACATCCACCTAATTGGTGCCTTCCTTTCGAGATCATGACAGATGCTTCTGATTTCACAATTGGAGTTGTTTTAGGATAGATAAGGGTACCCTATACACTATGCTAGCAAGAATCTGGATGAAGCACAATGAAATTATATAGTTACGGAGAAAGAGATGTTAGCAGTTGTGTTTGGGCTAGAGAAGTTCAAATCTTACCTCATCGGTTCCCACATTATTGTACACACAGATCACACTGACATACGATAATTGCAGGTAAAGAAGGATGCCAAACATGCTGTAAAAGATGGATCCTTCTTCTCCAAGAATTTGATTTAGAGATTCGAGATAAACTTGGAGTGAAAAATGTTGTGGCAGATCACATTTCCCGTATCACGGATGTAGAGATCTCTGAGTAGAATATCATCCTTATTTTTGAAACCTTTCCAGATGAGGCCATTTTGTCTGTGGACTCACTCCCATGGTATGATGATATTGTGAATTATCTTGTCTCCAAGAAAGATACACAAGATTTGGTCGAAGTACAAGGTAGACAGATTATGTCAAAGATTCATTATTACCAGTCGGAGGATCCATACCTATTTCGTGAGGGTGCAGATTGTATCTGGAGAAGGTGTCTTCCTCAAGAGGAACACACCAGTGTAGTCAAGCATTGTCACAAATTAGAATGTGGTGGGCACCATTCGGGAAAACGCATGGCAGTAAAGGTTTTATAGAGTGGCCTATGGTGGCCCACATTGTTTAAGGAGGCTACAGAGTATGTTTGAGGTTGTACCAACTATCATAAAATGGGAGGAACCATTGGTTCCAAAGATACCATGCCCCTAACATACATACAAATTTCTGATGTTTGTGATGCTTGGAGGATAGACTTCATGGACCCATTTCCTATTAGTCAGGGATTTCAATACATCCTACTTGCCGTGGATTATGTTAGTCAATGGGTGGAGGCTATCCCCACCCGAGCTGTAGATAGTCGTACAGTGTGTTCCTTTCTCAAGGACCACATTATTGCATGGTTCGGGATTCCCAAAATATTGATTTCAAATGGGGGAAGCCATTTCATTAGTAGATAAGTAAAGAAACTTGTGAAGGAGTATGCCATTGAGCACACCCTCAAACTAGTGGCCTGGCAGAAATTTCAAATAGGGAGATAAAGACGATATTTCAAAAACTTGTATGTCCATATAGGAAGAACTGGTCCCAGATGCTTGATTTAGTTCCATGGGCTTATCGGACTACGTACAAATCTCCTTCGGGTATGTCTCCCTACATATTGGTGTATGGAAATCCTTGCCACCTTCCAGTGGAATTAATTCACAAATCTTTATGGACACTCCGTGTATGCAATCTTGATTATGAGAAGGATGGAAGAACATGAAGTTGGATACGAATAAATCACTAGAATTTAGGGACTTTTCTTATGATAACTCAATCATGTATATGGAGAAAGTCAAGTGTTGCCATGATAAACACATTCGAATGAAGACTTTCTTTCCTAATAAAAAGTTTGGTTATTTGATGCTAAGTTGAAGATGTTTCCAGGAAAATTGAAAAGCAAATGGTCAGGACCGTTCATCGTGAGAGATATGCGTGACAATGGAAATATTGTCATATCTGGGTTATCATCTGACACAGAACCATTTATTGTGAACGGACAGTTGCTAAAGCCATACCTAGATCATGATATATTCATGTCCTTTGTTGATTCTATATATATGGTATCAGACGATGATCTTTTGAATCCATCTTCCGCGTCTCATACATGAGATGACTACCTCTTGTATATCCTTCTCTCGAGGTTCGGGTCAGCCTGTATACAATCTTACTTCTTTTTTTATTTTCTTTTCTTTATTTTTCTTTTCTTTCTTTCTTTATTTATTTTAGGTTAAAATTAATAAGAAGTGTACAATATTTACAGATGCAAGTTAGTAAGAATATGGAGTTAGTGTTATATGCAAGTATTTTATAAGGGATTTTAAGCTAAAATAAATGAATAAAGATGACGAATCGCAGATTCATCATCCTCCTATGCTTTACCTTTGCTAGTCCCTTAACAGACACTTATTTGAAAGAATAAGTGAAGAAAAAGAAAAAGAAAGGGAAAATAAAGAAATTAGGACAATATTGAATATTAAACTTATCTTCATAAAATTGTAGTCTGGAGCTCTGTCAGACCTTTGGATTATTGGTGTGTCAGAACTTATGTGAGACATAGAATTTTAAAATCGACAGCCTTCAAGTTCTACACATCATTGTCGCAGTTTCGGCTTAGAAGTCATCTTAGATCAATCCTCTTCCCAAAGTATACCCTATGAACATTGAACAATCGACTCATGTGTATGAAAGGTTTTAGCTCTTCCCATCCAGAATGCTGGACTACCATGCAAATCTCCTCTCTAGTAACTCGTCCTTGGGGAGTCAGGTATTTCCTTCTAAGGTCTGTCGCGCTGTCTTCACAATCGAATTGGGGGAGAAGTTAGAAGAATGAGAAAAGAACTGGAGGGTGGCCGGTTTAGTCACCTCTCCTTGTGAAGCTGGCCAGTGTAGCCGGGTCTCCACCAAGATCTGTAGGTTTTCTTGAAGCTTGGACCTTTCTGGTCAGATATTTATTTGGTAGTGGCTTCTTTGTAATTGGATTTTTGATGGTTCTACTTGGATCTTGTTGTGCCCCTGCGGATATAGAATCGTTTTGTTCCCTACATGTTTTGGGGTCGTAGAAAAAATTGTGCCCAGCCGTCCATCCCTTTTCCGAAGCTTTATTTCAACACCTACTCCAGTCTCTAGATTTTCACGCTACCAGAAAAGAAACTCACCCAGTCTTCCAACATCCCGTCTGAGTTGAGCTAAGTGCATAGTGCGGGAGTACAAATTAATTCCCTATTCTGGAGTTGTACTCAGAATGAAGAGACCATGTTAGACACTAAGAGTCAAACGCTGCACATTGTCATGTGGAACTCAAAGAATTAAGTCAAAGACCTGAAGCTTCTAAAATCCTATTTCTCGGTGAAGTTCCTCTGAGAATTAAGTGGATTAAGGTCCAACTAAGCTCCATTCTTCAATTTTATTCCAGACATAGTTTAAATATCAATACTATCCTGGAAAATGCACATGCAAATGCAACATATGATTAATGTAGAGAGTTTTTTTGAACTTTTTATGGATTTTTGGAGGAAAAATGCAGATGTGAAAGAAAGGTTTTTTTCCGAATTATGCAAATTTTTATAGATTTTTGGTTTTGTAGTTTTCTTTTCAAAGGAAAAAGGGTTAGTAATATATACAAGTATATACAAGAGATTTTTTTGGGTGTATTTTTCTTTTTGTTTTGTTTTTGTTTGTTTTTGTTTTTTTTATTTGTTTGTTTTTCTTAAATTTTTCTTTGTTTTGTTTTGTTGTTTTTTTACACACGTGGATTTTACAAAACTATACACATAACCCCCCAAATAAACGTATTTAAAAGTACGAGTTATGTCTAAAGTATATATACAATATATACGACACCCCCTATACTTAGCTCGAACTATGTCCTCATAGTGATTAGAGAGCGACAAAGGAAGACATAACTCGTGCTAAGTATAGAAAGGTGAAAAAACTCCTATGCTACAACGACTTCAAAGAAAAGATAAAAAGACGAGAAGTTGTTGACCCCCCCTATACTTAGGATCAAGTAATCCTAAGTATAGTAGAATGTACAAAGGGGAAAATCGATGAAGAGAATGTACAGACTCACAAAGACATGATATGAACAACATCACCCCCCATACTTAGGGTAGAGTATCCCTAAGTATAGGCAACAACAATAAGGGTGATAAACAAGACGAATATGAACAACACAAATCCTTCACCCCCCTATACTTAGGATAAAGCACTTCCTAAGTATAGCATATATACACACACATACACACGGAAAAGGGGTTAATGATAAAACGTGAGAAGAAAGAGTGAAACGAAAGGACATACAAGAGGAGTGGATGTACAAAGGTTAAGAAGGTCGAAAACGAACCTTCTTGCGGGACCGCTGAGGTATGGATTTGACAAGGTGTAGGTCGATATTGGGATCATCATTAGACATAAACTGAGTAGGATCTACCAAGAATGTATCCTTAACGGTTTCAGATTGTGCAGGCCTAAACCGATTATTGGAAGTAGTGTGGTCATATCCTGTCTGGGAAGTCTTACAAACCTCAAAGTAAAATGGCTCGTAATCATTATCAGAAAAAGTAGGATCAATTTCAGCCAGGCGAGCCTCTACCAGATCATCATCTTTATCAAAAGGCCCAAATTCCTTTATAAAAGCAATCAAATCAAATTTGGCCTGATCGGTCTACTCTGAATCAGGGTGAATAGGAACAGACTCATCAGTGAAAGTAGTCAATTCATGTCCGTCATGTTTAGTCTCAGAGTCTTCCTTCCGCTCTAGGGTGTCTATCGTGTAAATTGCTTAGATGTCATCAATGCATCTCCACGTACTAGAAGGGGGAACTCCAAGGTCTATGCTTTCCGAGTCTTCCACCTTGAAGAGGAATTCTTGGGTTTCATTATCATCCAACATATAACAAGAATCTCTGATGTTATCCTCGAGGTCAAGTTCCTTGGGGTTGGCTAACACAGGCGGGCTCTCATGGGATGCAAGTCTCTGGTCGGTAGTGGGTGTAGTGATCAACACATCGCTCTCTGCGTCAGAACAGAAGCAAATCTCTCCTGAACCATAATCAATAACGGCTCCCCGTAGAGGCGAGGAAAGATCGTCCCAGGATGATTAGAGGGTGCTCCACAGGGGTGGAGGTCTCCATGGGCATTACAACAAAATCAGAAGTAAAATTCATGCCCTGAATGAAAATGACAGCGTTTTCTAAAATACCCTTCGGCCTCTTGATAGATCCATCAGCAAATTGAACTATCATCCTGGTTTTCTTGAGAGGCCCAAGATGAAGAGACTGTACCATAGAGAAGGGTTGATATTGATTGACGAACCGCCGTCAAGGAGAGTGTTATCATAAGAATAGTCAGATATGGAGCAACTCACAAGAGGTGTGGTCGTGTTCCCTTTCTTAAAATACAGACGGTGAGAGATAGCGTAGGCAATGGCCATGGTCAAGATGTGACGCTCAAATCTTCTCCTTTGCTTTCTTTTCTTGTGTCGAGGAGTAGATAAATCTGCCATGGCCTATTGAAGTGGGACTTTAATAATCTAATGAAGGGTGGCCACTACTTAGGGTTTAGTCAACATCTTTTTGAATTTTTAGACTTAATCCATACAAGGGAGGAGGTCGAAATCAGCATATACACGGGGATTGCCAAGAGCAGTCTGTACAGTGGCATCCTCGGGGTCAAAGTTGGGACATGGATGTGTGGGTAAATGATCGGACATTTGGTTCCTCTCCTCACAAAATGAATCAACAACGTGTCTCCCGAATTCTTTTTGGATTTTTGAAATTTTTTCATTTTTTTGTATTTTGGATGATTTCAAGCTCTCATGATTGTCCTCAAGTGAATCAATATCCTCAAATAGTGGAGCAACGTTCTTGCTCTCATTTATATTAAATAGATTGGAAATCCTCGAATTCATATGCTCCTTCATCTGGTTCAATTTCTCAAGTAGGGAAACCATGAAAGGTGACTCCAAAATCCCAGGATCGGGTGGGTTGAATGAGGGTGGGTGAGAATCATAGTCCTCCCACTCCTAAAATAATGGGTTAGGCGGATATGCACAAACATTAGGAGGAAGATCCTCCTAGAAAAGGGAAGGTGGATCGTCTGAAGAATACGAGGTATCTGCAAAGATCAAATTAAAATAACTTGAGTCAGCCATCTTCGAAACAGAAGATGAGAGAGCACGAGGTTCAAGTCAAAAGATATGGAGAAAAAGGCGCAAATGTAGAGAAGGATATAGTATGCACACAAGCAATCAAACACAATACAAACCCCCAATTCACCAACTCAACGTAATGTGAAGACCGTGAAGGTTTGGTCTCTTAATCTTGTCCGTTTTAGAGTTAGGTGATAATCACAAAGTTGTATAAACACTTAGGTTGAATTATGGGATTTGGGCACTAACCTTAGTGTGTACGCGAGCAAGTTAAAACGAATACAATGAGGGGGTTACTCTCCCCAAACAATGATTTTTCTTTGTCTTTATTTTAAGGTCGAGTTTTCTTTAGCAGTCCCAAATTTTAGGCAGTTATCACTTGGTTAAGGTATATTCAACGAATCGTCTACCGAGTGTCCAATTTCCTTTTTAACTTATGTGAGCGAAAAAAGGAAGGAGATCGGAAATGCCAATGCGCATTTAAAAACGATGATGCATGCAGGGGTTAGAGATGCGTACCTTGTCGCTAGCACTCTACATGCAAGTGATCCGCGCAGAATTTGAATACAGAAAAATAAACTAACCTATATGATGTAAGTGAACCGTCCTAGATGATAACTTCTATTAACAGGAAAGAACAAGTTAACTTGACTAAGTCCAAATTACGCTCTACTCTATAGGCACATAAATCATAAATTCTTGTTTAGGGTGCTTGGACCTAATTAATTACCTGGCTCAAGCTAATTAATTAAAACAATCAATAGGTCTCTCGAAATCCGCAGAAAACAAAGAAAAATAAAGCGATGAAAACAAAACCAGTGAGGTCTCCCAAGTGCACCGGCACTTGGCGAAACAGACCTCACAACAAATGAATGTCCACTTACAAAGTTCAAATGCTAGAAAATCTCTCTCTCTCTCTCTCTCTCTCTCTTTTCGTCTCCTTCACTTCTTCTTCTCCTCTTCTCATGCTATCCTGCGGCTTAGTAAAGAATCAAGCCGCCTCCACGTCGCTTGGGTGCTTCGGCTCTCCTAGGATCGCCTTCTTCGCTCCGCAGGCCCTCGCAAGAAAAAGAAAAGAGAATGTGTAAGAAACACAATTATCAAATATAAGAGAAAAAAATGAATGAATGCAGTGGATATAAACAATGAAGTGAATGGCAAGAATGTAAACAAATATTTACAACGAAGAATAGCAGGTCAAAAGAGAAACCTAACTACCCTCGCCGTGCCTCCCCGACAACGACGCCATTTTGTTGGCATGAATTTTGTGGGGCTGGAAAAATTGATGGTAAATTAGTCGTTGTTATCCCCAAAATCCCGTGACAATAAAATTTTTTTTTTTTATTTTTGCTACTTATTAACCTGTATAGAGGACGTGGTCGAACTCAGGGAGGCTACAATTCCCGAGGGTTATTCAATTAATCAGAAACTGATTAAGAGAAAATATGAATCTCAAAGGACAACTATCCTTGATTTTTGTGAATTTTATTTTTTAATCTTTTTTTTCATTTTCTGATTTTCAAATTTCTAGTGATTTTGATTTTGCAAATTTTTTTATTTTTCAAAGAATAACACGAAGTAATATTCACAAGATCAAAAAGTACGCACACCAACTCTTTTTGTAATTTTTCAATTTGTAAAAAATGGTCAAAAAATCCAGAAAAAATATTTTTAGGTTTTAGTTTTGAATATTTTTGAGAATTTTTGTGGAATTTTCAGATGTTTTTGTATTTTTCTAAAAATCAAACAGTGAGAAAATGTGAAAATTTGCACATCCTGGAGTAAATTGCAACTTAAAAATATTTTAAGAGCCCAAAACTCCTGGAAATTATTTTTAAGACAAACTAGATGCAAATATCTACAAACAAGAACTTGTGGAATTTTCAGATGTTTTTGGATTTTTGTAGAATTTTCTGTGATTTTTATAAGATTTTTGATGTTTTTCAATTTTTTTGGGTTTTATAAATAACTAATGCATGAAAATTGGTCATAAATTAAAAGACAATGAAATACAACTACTATAAATTTTTTGGAATTTTTAGAACAATATTTGAATTTTTATGAATTTTGGAATTTCAAATAGGGAAAAATGACATATTTTTGATTTTTTAATAATCATAAATGAAGGCAAAATGCAATGAAAATTTTATGCTAAGAAGATAATCACATCAGGAGCAAAGCACAATTTTTGCAAAATTTTTAGATCACAAATAACATTTATTTCATTCAAAGAGAGAAAGCAAATTATTGTTATGCAGTTCAAGGACTACTTTGCAATTAGTTCAATGTTTTTGCAGCAAATAAATAATAAGAATAAACAGAGAAGAAAATTTGCAATTTACCCAAGTAATGCGTGCTGCGCACGCGATAGAGCTGGAGGGGCCATTTTGTAATATCTGAAACTTCGCAGGGCTTTTCGTGCAATTGTCTAATTTTTTTTATTTACACAAGAACCCTAGGGTTATTGTGTTATCTTGTTCCTTCAATCAAAAGGGGGAAAGGAGAGCACGGTCGTCGCGCACCCTTCTTTGTTCACGCGCAGGGTGATTGGCGGAGGAAATCGGTGAACAAGGGCTCGGCGGCGCAGTCTTGTGGCGAGGGAGTCGCGACGGTGGGCGCGCGTGTGATGGAAAGCTGGAGATCGGGATAGGGCCACGCGTGCGCAGCTTGGAGCGCGGTTGCTGTATGGAGAGGGGAGTGGCCCGGCACTGATTTGGAGGAGGGGTCGCCGCTGTACGGGCGCGGCAGGGCGACGCATTGCTGGTGAAGACCGAGAAGGAGGGTGGCATGGTGGCTGCGTGAAAGCGGCCAGGCGCAGGGGAGATATGTGCTTGCGGCTGATGTGGCGACACACGCCGTGCGAAGGGAAACCGAAGGAAGTCGAGGCCGCTTTGACGCGGAGGCGCCACGGGCTGAGCGGGAGGCACGACCCTGGTGCGAAGCTTCTGCGGCGGACGAGCGGTGGCGGCGGGACGATGGTTGGCTTCCAGGTGTGTCAGTGAGGTGGGTCTCACAAGACGGAACGATGCGACGGTCGGGGCAGCTTACGTCGTTGGAAGGCGTGCACAACCCTGTTGCTATTTAATTTTTTTTGTTTTTTATTTTTTTATATTTCTCTTTTGTACACTGATAATAGAAATTAGAATTTTTTTATTTTTTTTATTTTTTTAAATCCAAAATAGAAAACAAAAAGTATAATGTTTTTTATTTTTTAGATAAGCCTGCAAAACAAATATTAGAGAGAGAAAAAAAGAAACAAATATCCTTTTTTTATTATTTTTTATTTATTTACAAATCGGAAAAATGAACGGAGATTCAACAGAGATAAGTGATTCGAATCACATCTCTGACCACCGTACGCGACCGGAGTTGAGAGATCGTGGACCATAGAAATAGAACGCGTATAGATCGAGATAGTGAGATGAAAACTCGAGTCGGTGGCAGAATAAATCGTGGTGGATTTTTTTAAGATCTAGAGAACTAAAAATGAAAATGAGATAAAAAAATGCAAGAAATAAACTACGATTAACCTAGATAAAAATAAGAAAAATGTGGATCTCACCTTAAGAGCGAAAATGGACCGTGATCGCCTCGACAAGGCCGACTCGCTGTCACCGGACGGCTTGGAGACTAGGCAATTTCTCGACGAAATTTTCTCTCGGAGATCGGGCTCCTCTCTCTAAAGATTGATTAAGTTGGAATGTGGGAGAAGGAGCCATATAAATAGAAAAGATGGAATGAAATTTGATTTTTGATTTTTTTTGGATAAGGAGATGAGAGATGAAAATTGAAATTAACTTTTGATTTATTGGTGGAAGAGATGACATGAGATAAAGTAAAAGAGATAAAACTAATTACAAAATTATGTAATTTTTTTTGAATTTTCGTCACTCTATTTATTTGAATAAAAAATGTTATTTTTTTATGATGGTTAATTAAAAATAGCAACTATATACATATACTATATACATATATGAAATTATATACAAGGGTAAATAAGGAAAATAGTTTTTTTGTGTTTTATTTAATAATTTTTATTTTATTTTTATTTTAAATAATTAATAAGAATAATTTACAAATATATACAAATAGAATATTTATAAAATACATGGGAAAATTGCACAAACCACCCCAGAAAACCAACTTTTTACTCGTAACTCCAAAAATTATGAAATCACAGTCATTTTAAAGATAGTTTAATTTAGAATCCAATGGAAGTGAAATTGGTTTAATTTGAGTTCATATGGAGCCGGAATTGATTTTTCAATTAGTACTTGGTGCTTTTTCCAAGTGTGACTACTTTTATTCTGTACATGATTTAATTGTGCAATTATTTTTATTAATTAGGACACATTTTTTTACAACTTTGATTTTGAAATTATTTTGATTTGAGTTCAATTAAGGTACAAATAAATTAGTGTTAGTTTTATACAGACATACAAAAAATAAGTGAGAGGTATTTACAACAACACACACATTTTTTTGATTTTCTGCTTAAGGACCCTTATCTCCTCCTACTTTATTCCTGGTCGATCAGGTCAAGTCTTGACCTTCCACGGGGTTCGGGTCAGCCTGTATACAGTCTTCCATCTTTTTTTATTTTTTTTCTTTATTTTTCCTTTCTTTCTTTCTTTATTTATTTTAGGTTAAAATTAGTAAGAAGTGTACAATATTTACAGATGCAAGTTAGTAAGAATATGGAGTTAGTGTTATATGTAGGTGTTTTATAAGGGATTTTAAGCTAAAATAAATGAATAAAGATGATGAATTGCAGATTCATCAATCCCTTATAAAACACATCTACATAATACTAACTTCATATTCTTACCAACTTGCATCTGTGTGTAAATATTGTATATTTGTATATTATTTTAACCTAAAATAAATAAAGAAAGAAAGATAGGAAAAATAAAGAAAAGAAAAGATGATTGTATATATATGTAATAGATACAAGCTGACCCGAACCCCGAGAGAAGGTCAAGACATGACCTGATCGACCAGGAATAAAGTAGGGGGTGATAGGGTCCTTAATCAGAAAATCCAAAAGAATGCGTGTCTTCTAAATACTTCTCACGTATTGTGTAAATCTGTATAAAACTAACACTATTTTATTTGTATACAAATTTACCTTAAATAGAAAAATTTTTAAAACAAAAGTTCTAAATAAAAATGTGGGGTAAATAATAAAAATAATTGCATAAAGAATTAATGTATACAATATAGGTTATCACATACAGAAAAAGCCATTTAGCGATAATTGAAAGAACTATTCCGGCTCCATATAAACTCGGATTGAACCAAACTCACTTCCATTGTATTCTAAATTAAATTATATTTAAAATGGTTGTTATTTCATAATTTTTGGAGTATCAGTTGAAAAGTCAGTTTTCTGGTGTGGTTTTTGCAATTTTGTCATTTACTTATACATATTGTATTTGTAAATATTTGTAAATATTTTTACTAATTATTGAAAATAAAAAAATAATAGAAAATAATAAAATTTTAAAATAAAAAACTAATTCGCTTATTTATCCATTAGATAATGTCATATTTGTATATAACATATGTATATAGTTAATTTTCTTAACTAACTATAAAAAATAAAAAAAATTACATCTAATTTTCCAATAAAAATAAAGTGACGAAAATAAAAAAGTTAATTTTTAAATATTTATCTTTCTACTTTATCTGATTTTAATCTATCTTCTCTCTTATCTCTTATCTCATCCAAAAATTCAAAAACAAATCAAACTTGAATCCCATTTTATCTATTAATAAGGCTCCTTCTCCATCTTTTCAACTGGATCAATCTTCGGTAAGAGGAGCCTGATCTCTGAGAGACTTCTTGTCCCAGAAGGGTGCATAGCCTCCATGTCGTCCGGTGACAGCACGTCGGCCTTCCTCAAGGTGATCAAGTTCTTTTCCTCTCCTAAGGTGAGATCCACATTTTCTCTTATTTTTATCATATATTAATCATAGTTTTATTTTCTCGTATTTTTTTCTTCATTATCATTTTTTTAGATCTTCACCAACTCGATTTTTCATCTCATGTTCTCGACTCCACGCACTCTTTTCTACATTGTACGGTCTTTCACCGCTGACCATGCACGGTGGTCAGATATCCGGTTCCATCAGCCATTCCCCTCGGAATGGCACGCATTCACATACCCAGTGTGATTTTAGGATCAAGTCTACATGCTTGCATCCAACATTGACGATAAATAAAAAATAAAAAAACAAAAAAATATATTTTCCTTCTTTCTACATTTTTTTTGCAAGATCACCTAAAAAATAAAGAAATTTAAAAATTTAGAAAAATATTTTAATTATTTGCAGTTCTATTTAAAAAAAATTCATTTTACTCTTTACATTCAAAAAAAATATTTTTTTTAAAAAAGGATTCCGCTAGCAGCGCCCCCGCTTGGAGCGAATCGACCATCGCCAACAGATAAACTCCCACGCCGTAGATGTCCACCAAAACCTCTAATACTCAGCTTGTTCCTGCGCGCGCGGACACCGTGCAGTCCACTGTCCACCTCCAGCGCGGGTCATTTCCTCCACGCGAGCCGACCATGGAGGACCTCCACCACTCACTGGGACCAGAACCTCTGTCGCGCATGTCCGCGAGAGGTGGCTCCCCATACCTTGTTGCAGCTCCGTTCGCTGCCCGTCACCACTCAATCTAGAACCCCCGTCACCACTGACTACCGATCTGTAACACCGCTCGATGCTGGATATCAACTCCTGCTGCCCTCGTGCCAGTCTACGCACACCTCCGTACAACAACGCCATCATCCACCACAGGAGCGCACGTACCAACGATCGTCGTACCATCACCAATCCTCCATCCACCCATCACCACAGTTGAGCTCCAAAGAGGGGTGGCCTGCCGTTGCTTCATGAAGAATAAAAGAACGACACCCCTACCTTTTCATTTGGAATGAAGATCAAGACGACCCAAGACCTCGATTCGCCACCCTAGAACTAAGTGTCACAACGTGCCACGTCATCTCAACTTATTTTATTTGGGAAAATCCTAATAAAAGTCATGGAGTTTCTAAAAACAACAAGGAAGCCCCTGCCAACTCCGCAAGCACGTGCGTTGCACGCACCATCTGGGTAAATTGTAACATCTCTCTAAATTTTATTTATTTTTATTTTCTTTTCATACAAAAATTTTAAACTATTTACATTCCAGTCCATATACGTCCAAACTATTTATTGGTTCGTCTTTTCATTAAAATAAATGTGGTATTTGTTCAGAAAATTCTACAAAATTTTTTTATACTACTGTTATGTGCATGTTCATTGCATAAAATTTTTATTTCATTTTATGTTCATGTTTTATTATTAAAAAATCAAAAACAGTGTCATTTTCTCTTCCTAAAATTCAGAAATTCATATAAATTTGGATACTACTCCAAAATTTCCAGAAAATATTAGAGTAGTTTTATTTCACTATCTTTTAATCCATGTCCAAAATTCGTGCATGAATTCTTTTGAAAACCCAAAAAAATTGAAAAATACTAAAAATATTATAAAAATCATAGAAAATTCTAGAAAAAAATCCAAAAGTTGTGATTTCAGTTCATACTTGACGATATTTTCATATATTTCAAATAAAATAATTGCCAGTCATTTTGGGCACTAAAAATATTTTTAAGTTTCCAATTACTCCAGACAGTGCACTGTTTTTCATTTTTGTCAGTGCTTGACTTTTTAAGAAAATACAGAAACATCTGAAAATTCTACTAAAATTCCCAAAAACATTTTAAAAAATTAAAGCCCCAAAAAATTTTCTTTCGATTTTTCTAAGCAGTTTTAATATAATTGAAAAATACAAAAAATAGTTTGGTGTGCGTCTTTCTTTTCTTGTGCATATTGTTCTTTTTTTGGAATTTAAAAAAAATACAAAATTAAAATCACTAAAAATTCGAAATAAAAAAATAAGAAATATTATAAATTAAAAAATTAAAATAATTATAAAGAGAAATATTCTACAAAAACTAAGGATAGTTTGCCTTTAAGATTCTTGCTTTTTCTTAATTGATTTTTGTCGATTATTTGAATAACCCTCGGGAATTGTAGCCTCCTTGAGTTCGATCCTCTCCGCTATACAGGTAAATAAGTTGCAAAAATTTCTCTTGCTTCATTATTCGCTTTTAGTCAATTTGCAACTTGAGAAGAAAAAAAGAAATTTGTTTGTTTGATACGGGATAATTTGGAGGTAACGACGACTCTATCACATCATAAAAAAACTATCAGTGAAGGATCTCGTGTCTGGAGTACACCATTGAGCATAGAGTTGTGTCTCCTTACTACGCAGACTAACATCTTGGATGAGATTTCAAATAGGGAGATTAAGATGATACTTCAAAAACTTGTACGTTCAAATAGGAAGAATTGGTCCCAGACGTTTGCCTCAGTTCCATGGGATTATCAGACGACATACAAGTCTCCATTGGGCATGTCTCGCTATAGATTGATTTATGGAAATCCTTATCACTTTGCAGTTGAGTTAATTCACAAATATTTATGGGCACTCCATGTATACAACTTGGATTATGAGAGAGCCGACCAGAGTAGGAAAATTGATATGATTAGATTGTCGGGATTCTGGGATTTGACCTACGACAACTCGCTCATGTATAAGGACAAAGTAAAGCATTTGCATGATTGACCCATTAGGAGAAAGACTTTCATTATTGATCATAAGGTACGCTTGTTTTATGCAAAATTGAAGTTGTTTCCTCACAAACTCAAAAGCAAATGGTCATGACAATTCATTGTGAGAGGTGTGTGTGACAATGGTAGTATTTTCATAACTGGGTTGTCATCTCATGCATAACCATTTGTTGTGAATGAGCAATTGCTGAAGCCATTTCTAGATCATGGTACATTCCTGTCTCTAGTTGATTCCGTTCATTTTGTATTAGACGATTATCCTTTGACATCTTCATGCTTGATACATGAGTTGATATTCTTTTCTGTGTGTGTATCTTTTCTTTTTATTCTTTCTTCTTACATCTTTATCGTTCACATCTTTCTCGTATGTGGGAGTGCTATACTTAGGATGTACTCTATCGTAATTATAGGGGAGATGACTGACTTGAGTTGTTCTTTTTCTTTTTGTTTCATCACTCTCGTTGGTATTTCCTACACCAAGGGATCCTTTACCCTATGTATAGGGGGAGTGATGTTGTTCATACCATTCTTCTTTTGCATGTCTGTTTCCTTTTATTCTTCTATTCTCTCGCTTGTCCAAATTGATGATATTTTTTTATACTTAGGGATCTTTTACCCTAAGTATAGGGGAGATGAATTCGAGTCGTTGAGCTTCTACATTCTTTTCCTGAGTTTTCCCTTCTTGTATAGTTGATATACTTAGGATTATTTGAGCCTACATATGGGGGGGGGGGTCACTGACTTCTATTCATTCATTCGTTATTTTTTGAGTCGTTGTTTTAAATATTGTTTTCACTTTTCTAAACTTAGGACGAGTTATGTCTTGATTTGTCGCTTCTTTGTCACCATAAGGACATAATTCGAGCTAAGTATAGGTTGTGTCGTATATATTGTATATATACTTTTGCCATAACTCTTACTTTAGTTTGTCTAATAATATGGCAAATAACCTGGATTAAAATCATTTGTAAAAAGCTTGTAAAAATTCTTTGAAAAATTCTTTTGCAAATAATTTTGTAAAACATTTGTAAGATTGTCTATCCAAATGTTTTGTAAAACATTTATAAAAATCTTTGTAAAATTATTGTAAAAACCTTTGTAAAATTATTTTTGTGAAAATAGTTCTAAAATGATTTTGTTAGTAAAGCCTTTGTAAATTATTGTGTATCAAAATTATTTATATTGTAAAAAATGTTTGTAAAATATTTGTAAAGATTTTTTTTTCTAAAATGATTTGTAAAAATTTGTAAACTAGTTTTGAAAGCCTTTTGTAAAATCATTGGAAAAATTGTTTTGGAAAATTTTGTAAAATATCTTGTAAAAGATTTTTGTAAAATATTTTGGAAAAGTTTGTAAAATTTTTGTAAAATTGTTTGTAAATTATTTTGTCACCGTATATATAAATAAGTTGTTTGGACATATTGTTTGTTTATACTAGTTGGTCAAAATATTTGTAAATATAACTTATAATCACCTTGTAAATATGTGAATAATATTCTTTTGTCCGTGAAATTCCTTTAATAAAATCCTTGGATTAAAACTTGTAATAATTTTAATATAAATTCTTTATTAAAACTTGTAAATAAAATTCTTTGTGATAAAATTATTCTTGTAAAATTTGTGCAGAAAACATGAAAATATTCTTTCTGTAAACTATTGTAGATTCTTGTATATATGTTCATTTAAAATACTTTGTATATTTATGTAAAATCCTTGTAAATTCATATAAGTGCTTATAATTCTCTCTATTTAAAACTCTATAAAAATGAACAAAAATTAAAATACATAAAATTTTCCAAAAAATTCTGAAAAATATTTTCAAAAATATTTGTTTTATTTCCTTTTTCATTTCTTCTCTTTTATTTGAAAAAAATGTTTTGTCTATATTTCTTCAATTTCATGTGCATTTTTCAAAATGAAATAGATGCTTAAACTAATCTGGAATAAAATCGAAGAATGGAGCATGGCTAAGACCTTAATCCATTTAATCTTAGAGGAACCTTATAGGAACAGGAGTTAAGACTTTTCAAGTTTAGTGACTTAATTCTTAAGCCCACAAGACTATGTTCACATATTATCTTGATTGGTCCAAGTAGAATATTTCAAACACTTGCATGGTTCCTTTAGGCAGTGACTTAACTTGGACAAGCACTTTACACGTAGCTCTTCAATGAGGAGGTGGTGAGGGTTAGAATCCTCTCGCAAGAGACATAAATGAATCGAAACATATGTTTTCACCTTGAGTGGCTAGTGCGCCCCGACCTAGTCTAATGGCATGGATGTCTATTTACGGGAGATGTGGGTTGTAACAAAGGTTCAAAAGATGGATGGTCTAATGTCACAATTTTTCTAAGACCCTAAAACATGTGCAGAAAGAAAGATTCTATATCCGAAAAGGGCACAATAAAGATCTATGCAATGCAACATTACTTTCCATGATGTAGAAGAAAATATGTACCCAAAAAACATGATTCATGCATATGTTTGACCACATTGGTCCTTCTTCAAAGAGACTATAGATCTTCACGGAGACTTGACTACACTAGCCGGCTTTATAAGGAGATGTGGCTATACTGGCCACACTCCAATTATCTTCTTATTATTTTACTTATCCCCCTTCGATTGTGGACACAACACATACCTGAACTTAGAATGAAATACCCAGCTCTTCAAGGAAATAATAGCTAGACAAGGGAATTAGGGTTACCTCAGTTGGAGAAGGTCAGTCTTTGTGATTTCTGATGTGGAGATCTATATTTCACATACACTGTACAAGTAAGATTCATAGTCATCAGAATTTGTGTATGAGGAGTTGTTATGACCTGACTATTGAGGTGATCTGAATAGGAGTCTTGTGGAACTTAGAGTCTGTTAGGGTTTAATTCCATTTCTAAATAAGGTTACGCCAAACTAATAATCCAAAGTTCTGACCGAGCTCTATACTTTTATTTTATGAAGAATAGTTTAAAAAATAAAATTGTTCTAATTTCTTTATTTCTCCTTTCTTCTTTTTTCTTTTTTGTCACTTATTATTCTCATATATGTTTACTAGGGGACTAGCAAAGGTAAAGTATAGGGGATAAAGAATATGCATTTCATCATCTTTATTCATTTATCTTTACTTAAAATCCATTCTTAAACACATGTAATTATTAATAAAACATTGTTTTTATTATTTATTATTCTTTTGTTTATAATTTACAAACATCGTTATTTTTAATAAAAAATAAATAAAAAAATAAATAGAGGATAATAAAACAAAAAAGGGTTGTATATATGCAATAAATACAAGCTAACTCTGACAACGAGTGAAGGTCAAGACTTGACCAATCGACAAGAAATAAAGTAGGGGGAGATAAGGCCTAGTGTAGAAAAATAAAGAAAATTAAATTATTCATTCTTCGTGTACAAATTGCACATTTGTCATTATTTTATATATATGACATTAATCTATTTTATTTCTCACTCTATTCATCTCATATAAAATTGATTTCTTAAAATTTGGTTATAAAATTAAATATAAGTATTAAAAATAATTGAAAGAAGCATCATTGACTAATTTGTAAATAATGGCACATTAAAAAAAGTCATAAAGTCAAACATCCGAGACTCATATCTGCTGCATAAAAACTCAAAAATAAGCAAATTCACTTTCATTATACTCTAAATAAAATTAGCTTCAAAAGGATAGTGACATTAAAATCGAAGCTAAGATGAAAAATATGATTTTTTAAAGTGTATTGTAAAATATGCCTATGTTATATATTGTATGGATATTTTATTGTGATTATCACTTGTACATATTTTTGCATATTGTACTTTAAAATAATTTTAAATATTACATTTTATTCAACTAAATTAAAAATAGAATGTGTGAAATGACAACAGATATAACAATAAATTCATTGTACATATTGTATATTTACGACTATGTATAATTTAATTTTACATATTTATTTAACTTAATAAATTGTTTCGTAAAATAAAATAAAAATATATTTAAATTCTTGTATAGAATAGTAATTAAATAAAATAATAAATTATATACCCATTTGTAGAAATAATAAATTAAAAATTAAAATGTTGTATATATAGATACAATTACCTATGAATAAAATGTAGTATATATTTTTAACTTTTTTAATTAATTTATTTTATTTATCAAAGGTCACTTAAATTAAGATTATTTAACTCTTAATATTATGTATTTTCTTTCTTTTTTATTTAAATTAAATTTTTTATTTAATTGATTTAACTGTTTATTTCATTTGTGTATTTTAACATGTTTTTTCTTATTCTAACCCGCTTCTGATTGGAGGACCATGGTCCATTAACCTGCGTCAACTATTTTTCCATCTACCAAACCCGATTAGGCTCTTCATCGGAGCGTCATCCTTGATTTTTCCCATCAAATTCACTCACTATTCCTTCCTGAATTCTTATTGAATCTCTACACTGATAAACAACATCGCCTGATCTTCCTTTTCGAATAATTTACCTTGATCTGCTCATGACCAGCCTTCCACCTTCACCGCATCCCAATTACTATTTATACTCCTCTTGATCTCACCATCCATTCTCATCCGTTTTGAGTAATTTCCCACCTGAGATTGGCTTTTAGTGTATGATGATATGCTACAACTCCTCTTCATTCAGGAGCGTGTGAGAGCCACCTAAAGGTGTGATCCACCCATGATCGCCGGAGTTGGTTGGCATCATCGAGTTTCTCTCGCCTCCCACCGCAGGATCGAGGATACAACCTCCTCTCTTCCACCGTAGGTAACGTTAGGTTAATTTATTTTCGATTTTCTTTCAATATTTTGTTTAGTTTCCTTTTTTATTTAGATCAGAGAATAGATTACTTGAGCTTCGATATGCACAATCAGAGCTCCCCGTGCACCCAATCGCACTTTCGATCACCTGTTCACGTCACATTCACCTTCCCCATCCCCTTTCATTGACATGAACACCATAAGATCACCTCATATCCGAGGTTTGATCTCCTTCTTAACACCGTCGCTATAAATCCCTATTTCACCTTCATTTTACTTGTGTTTTGGCCTAATTACATGGCTAGAACTAGGTATCCGAGCATGACATAATTTGTATGGAGAAGGATGTAACCTCGAGTTGTAGATCAAGATCTAGAGCACACTAAAAGCAGCAGACCTCTTGAAGCACCTTATCTAGATCAAGTGACCTATAGTTTTCAGTGGTGCATCAAATTGATAGAGGACCACCACAAGAGAGAGTAGAAGCCTACAGGAGGTGATTCAGATGTAGATTAAGCTAGATATGCTCGATTTAAGATCATTAGAGTCACCATTCATACCAGTTCTTCCAAGGGCCCTCATAACCACACAATCAAGAACATAACCTTCTGATTATATTAGAACCATCTGCACATCCTCGAATTGCGATCGTATAATCTAAGCTACAGATAACGTCCATCACGCACTCATCTACAACCATCAAATCGAAGCTAATATTCCTCTCGGCCATCTACAAGATCACGTGTTCTAGTGGTAAAATTACTCTTTTTCCATTTGTTTTTCTTATTTTGTAAATAAACTTGATTGTGGACGTGTATCGAGCTATCTTGATTTTCTTATTTTCATTGTTTTCATTGTGTTTTATTTTATTTACAATATGGTCCAGCTTGCTTGTATAAATGTATCCAGAATGTCCCTTGGTGGTTAAATTGCATATTTCATCCTAAGTTTGTGTTACTTTTCAGTCCATTTAAATAATTAAAATCAATGGGGTTTGTGTTACATTTCAGTGCATTTAAATAACTAAATTTAATTAGTGTCCATGCCAGCGCATCTCACATGGACCGGCACACCACCATTTGGAAAATTTGCACTGGTCACTCCTTTATTTCTTGTGTATTGACTGCTTAGTCTAAAAAATAGTTTTTGTGCATTTGTTCCTTTGTAAGTTAGACATTTTTAATAGCTTGTTAATCGTCGTTATTAGATAGCTAAACATTTTAAAAAATTCTCTAAAAAATATAATAAATTGCTACTAAGTAGTATTAATACCAGTAATTTTTTTTACATTTTAATTAGTTTTAATATTTCTAATAAATAAAAAACTCAGACCAACGAATGTTTTAATTTTTGGTTGGGCTGGAGGAAAACATGCATGTGTTGATTTAACTGGAGTGTCTCCATTAGGTTGCCTGATAAAAAGTGATTTTATTACGGGATACGCTGCAAAGAAAGCTGCCTCAGCCAAAGTTGCTAAACATGAGAAGGCTTGTATTGACAATCAACATGTCTTCATCCCTTTCGGGTTTGATACCTTTGGGTTCTTGGCATCTGAAGTTGTAGAGCTCCTTAAGAGGGTCCAGAAAATTATGCATAGTAATGTTATGGTTCCCAGATCTATAGATGTTGTGTTCCGAAGAATTGGATTTGCCATCCAAAAGGGATTGGCAGCGCAACTTGTTACCCATCTTGATGAATCTGTGATTCATCACTTCAAAAGTCAAAAATAGAGCCTTGTTCCCGAGCAAATAGAGGCATATTTTCCTTTATATTGCATAAATAACATTCATGCATACATCCATAATTCATACATTTTAGTAGTCCATTTACATTTAAATAAGAAGCCAAAAATCCCTTGTAAAATACCCATTCACTAAAATAACCTCTTCTCTATAATATGTATTCCTTAGTTAATAATATAGGGAAGAAGGCCAAAAATCCCCCTTGTAAAATAGTCAATAAAGCCCTAGAACCCCTGTACACTAAAATGCACATAAAGCCCTCATACAAACTCCGAATTAGGTCTACTTACTCTTAGAATACTACACATTAAAAGACCTTTAAAATGAGACTAATTTCATTGAATTTGGAGCTCATATGAGAAAGTTGGGTTTTTGGGCCACTTTGTATACTACATAGGTGTATAATTGTATCTTTGTATTTATATATCATATTTGACCTCATCTCCGTCTTTGGTCAACATGAAACTTGTAGATCTCAACTTTCATGTTTTGAGTTTTTCCAAATTCGGCCCCCTCTTCTCTCTACACGTGTATTTTCCTCCAGCCACTCATAGCAGGCCATGTGGCGCCCTCTGGTTGCGCCACGCGGCCCGCTTCCCCTCGCCTCATCCGCCTCATCTTCCAACCGTTGGATCCTCTTCCAGATCCAACGGCCCAGCTCTGCCCACACGCGCCTAAAGCCTGGACCATCAGATCGTCTCCGGCCTTAATCCACGCCGCACGTTCGCGCTCTCACCAGAACACGCCACGTGGCGCTTTAAGGACCGCTCGATCGCATCCACGATCCTCTGATCTCAGCCGCCTCTCCTTCCAGCGAGTCTCGGCCCTTCGATCAGCTCCATCTCCTCATCCAGGCCGCCCGCTCGCGCTTCGTCCGCAGCTCGCCACGTGGCTCCACCGCAGCCCATCATCTACGCGCCCCAATCTAATCCTACCCGCCCGCCACGCTTCGATCACCACCGTTGGATCACAAGATCCAACGGTGAAGACCTCGTCTCCTACCTCTGGGCGCCCTTCTCTCCCACGTCCCTTGCCTTGCGGGAGGGGCGCCCCATTTCTATTTCCGGCTGCACGTCAGCCACCATCTACGTCAGCCAACACTCCCACGATGAGCCCCACTCATCCCTCACCCTCGCCAGCTCCCTCACGCTCCACCACCTCCACCAGAGTCGCCCCACGTCGACCACCTACCTCGCCTCGTCACCAGCCAACCCACCACCGGCAACCTTCACCCCCATCCGCCACTCCAGAGAGCTTCCTTGAGCTCAGACCTTCCCATTGGTGATAGCAATTCGACGCGTCTTCGAGCGACGAAGGGTATCAGCTCCGGCGAGATCCACGGTAGCTCCGCCGTGTCGCAGCGACTCCCACGAGCAGCTGCACGAGCTCGGGCGATCACCGGCCCTCGAGCGACGACCTGGACCTCAAGCAGGAGGCCCAATCCCCAGGTGAAACTCCTCCATTTCCCCTCCGATCGTTTCTTATTTTTATCTTTGTTTTCTCCGACTTTATTCGCCGTCACCGGTCACTCTCTCGCCTCCCTTTCATCCTGTTGAGCTTCGCGTCGAAGCTCCCATCCTCGCTACACCTTTCACGACCTCCGACGACGCCTCTCGCAATATTCCGATCACCAGCTCCGCCATTTGGCCGGAGCTCATCTCCAGACGTCCCCCCTTCACCTTAGGCCTCGCCGACTACCTTCACCTCTCCACACAAGCACGCACGAGCTTCGGCTAGTCATTGACCCTTGCAGGTACTTCATTTGTCACTGATCGGAGCTTCATCGGAGACGACTTCGAGCTTAGTCGTCAGCAACTCCCGACGGCCCTCTCTCACTTCTGAGGCCACCAGAGCCTTCATCGACCATCCGCGCAGCTTCTGGGATATCTCCGACAAGTCGGAGAGCGTCAGCGCCTCGAGGAAGGACGGGCGGAGCTACAGCACCTTCGTCGGAGCCCCGCCTTCTCCTACGCAGGCGGCGGAGGATCGTCGGAGCAGAAGAGCAGCTGCCGTTCGATCGCATCGATCGAACGACCCCCACATCGCCACGCGTCACCTCACCGCAGCAGCTTCCAACCGTCGATCGTGCCTCTGATCCAGCGGTCCTCAGCGAGCCACGTCGCCGTCTTCTTCGAGCCCAGAGACCGTTGGATCATCATCGATCCAAAGGCCTGAGGTTAGGCCACGTGTCCGCACCGACACCCCTTGGATCAATCTCGATCTGAGGGCCTTCATTATGCCACGTAGCCCAGTCGCCCGAACCTCTTCTCCGAGCCTAGGTTCGGGTCGCACGAACCTCACTCCAGACCTCCAGAGCGCCCGAGCCTAGATCCGAGCCTCCGCAGCCATCCGAGCCTAGTCCGCCCACGTGAGGAGCACGTGCGGCCTGGGTAATTTGCACAGAGGCCCTTGGCGCTTCCCATATTTGCAAAGAGGTCCCTGTAAAGCAGACCCCATGTGTGGAGCACGTGCACTGTGGAGAATTTGCACAAGAGTCCCCCGCATTATAGGTAATTGCATTTTAGTCCCTGTCTGCATATTTGCTTATTGTATTTTTAATTGTTTTTGTATTGCATGTACACCCCTGTGTTTGCACGCATCCCTAGGTTGCATTTTACATCATTTTGCAAATCTAAAAATTGCATTTTGTTGAGAATTTTGTCCTCTGTCTATTGGGCCACGTGTCATATTTTTGTAATTTCAGTTGAATTATTAATGAATTGATTGGTGAATTTTTGACATATTTTGCCCAGTGACCCCTTGTGATTTATAGTTAATTCTCTGTGCTTCCAAAAATCATCAAAAATTCACAGTAGTTTAAGGACAAGATTCTTGACATACCATAAAAATTTCATGTCATTTGCACGCATATCGAGGCCTAAATAAATTGTTGAGTGATTTTCTTAATTTAATTTTAGTTAATTCATTTCACAGTGAAATTAAGATCTGTCAATTTTCCTAGGTCCCTCATCATTAGAGCTATCTAGGATAATTTTAGATCTTGAAAAAATTGTGGTTTGATATTTATTCAAAATCAAATATTGAAAATCACCCTATCTGCTCATTTAATTCACAGTAAATTTATTCAGTGTCGAAAAATTCCAAAAAAATTAATGTAGGTCATTTTCATCATCATTAACCATCTGGCCAATTTTCATAATTTTTGGACTTCATTTGATATATTAATTAAATTGAAACGTTAAATTGGCTTGCATTTTCCGCATGAGTCTGCATAAAAAGTAAGAAAAAAGAACAAAAAAATTACTCCTCGAAAATCAACACTTGGACACTTGCTAAAATTCACCTAAGGAGACAGATGCCTCCCTGAGATCGACCTTGGACTCCACCAAGTAAAAAAATTATTTGCCGCTTAAAATTAACTTAACATTAATTGATAAGTGGTTTTTGATTAACCCCTCGTATCCGACTGCAACGAAACATATTAATTAATTTGGACATTAATTTGACCGAGTTAACTAAGGGTGCGGGGCGCTTATCAAAATGGCGCCGTTGCCGGGGAGGCACGGCTTAGGTTAAGTTTTGGTGAAATTTTGAGTGATTGGTTTTCTTTCCCCGGGTAGTCTGACCCTCGGTTTTTCTTGTGAATATTTCTCTGTCTTTAAAATTTTTTGCATTTTTTGTGTCGTTCTTTATCTGACCTCAACTTGCTTTTGTGCGAGGGACACCGGAGTCGAAGACGCTTCGAGGAACCAGCATTCGAATTGATTTGAGTGATTTGAGAGAACCTGTAATTCATTTATTTCCACATTTTTCGCATTTTTTCCAGCGGTTCCCGTTCGGGTTCTCGCGTGTGTAAAAATAGTGAAATCGTGTCCCCGTGTGCTGTGTGGTTGAATTGTAACTTAGCTTGCACTAGCGGCTCCTCGAGCTAATCTAGGAATTGTTTGTGCTCGTAATCATTAGGACCACACAAATCACTTAAAAGACGCACTTAGACCGCAGTACTTAGCCAAATTAAACTGTTCTTCACGCTAGTAGAACTGCCTGTCTAGGAGCGGCTTTCATCGCCTGCATTTGCATTTAGATAAAATTTCAATTCTGTTCTGCATCCTGCATAAAAGCGAAGGGATCACTGTAAGTCTCCTGAACTCAGCATAACATCATTGTTTTATCGTGTATCGACTTTTCTCGATTTCTCCCTCTGATTTTCACATTTAATTAAACGGAAATTGGGACTGTCCGATAGGCGTGCAGTGTGGTGGACTTAATCAGTGATAACTTAACTTAAAATCGGGACTGCTAAACAGTATTGACAAAAAAAAAAGAGAATAAAATTTGAAAATTGTTTGCGGGAGATTAATCCCCGACCCTGTTTTCAGGCTGAATGAGGGTACTTGAGTGTGTGTGAACACCTTAAGGCAGAGCCCAAATCCCTGCCTTCCATATCACGAGCCAACTGATCTTAGCAAATATCACGAGTGGGATACTTTTAAGCTCATTGACAAGTACCAAGTAGCCTCCGCCTTTGCGGGTAGATAGGGGCGAACCAGCGGTACTCTGCGACAAGGCCTAGCTTTGTCAGCCTCCGCCTGCTTGCAGGTAGATAGGGGCACGTCATTGAGTCCCCACTCCGGATAGGAGCGCAGAAAGGGAGGATCGGCGGTATCTTAGGCGACAGGATAAACAGGGAAGACGCATCCGGCTCTAAGCCGACTTCCCTCTAGGCTGCGTAATCCTTGCTATCTTGTTTGAAAAATCACACTTAAAAATTACAAGATTAATCGGACTCGATTTCGAGTCCTTCACTGTGTTGAGTGTGAACTCAGGGTCTTGGATTGATTTTTGCTTGCTTCAGGTAGGGGTAAAACCCTATCTTCTTCTCGTCACATCAAGATGAGTAATTGGGGAGATCTCGACGCATTATTCACCGATCTCTCTATGAGTCCCCCAAGTGACTCATCTTTATCGGCCCAAGCGCACCTTGGACCACCCAAGACTCATGACCCTCTTAAGTCTTGGTTCCCTCATACTCAGGATGGTCACTCTCCAACCAACCCTTTCATCTCCTCCGAGATTATCGAGGAAGATCATCGCCTCGGTAATCCTTTCCTTGAGTTATCCTCTGACATCGACCTTACTTTCCCCCCAGGACTGGAGGACGAGATGTCGCCAAAAGTACCACCAGATGAGGAACAAATAAAACAGATTCTTGCTCGCCTCGCTGAAGCCGAACAGAAGAATGCAGATCTCACGGCGCGGACGGGACAGATCATAGTAGCAGAAGGAATCGACCGACCAATGGTTGATACCTATAACCCGACGGAGAACGAGATTCAGAACTGGTTGGCACCTGCAGTTCCCGCCCAGGCATTTGAGCTGAAGCCCCACTTCCTTAGTCTGCTTCCGAAGTTCAACGGAAACCTTAATGAAGAACCATACACCTTCCTCTGTGACTTCGAGTTGGTGTGCAACAATCTTAGCCATCCCAATGTTGGCCAAGATTATATTCGGCTGAAGGCCACCCCTTTTGCCTTAGGTGATAAGGCGGCTCATTGGTTGAAAAACTTAGGGGTGGTATGCAATACCTGGATGCAGTTCAAGGACCTATTCTTGAAAAAGTTCTACCCTCTCAGTAGGACAAACCAGATGAGAACAAAGATCGCTAGCTTCGCCCAAGGACCTAGTGAACCTTTCCATGATGCTTGGGATAGGTTCAATGGTTTAGTACAGAAATGCCCCTGCCACGGCATTTCAAAGGCGATCTTAGTCCAGACCTTGATCTGTGGTCTAACCCCAGAAATGCAGGGGTTAGTCAGTGCCGCCTGTGGAGGAAGCTATCTGAACAAAAATGAGCATGCTGTATGGAAGATCCTAGAGCAGATGGCGGAAACCGGCAGGTCTCAGGCCACAAGGGCCTATCAATTGTCTCCCTCAATCCTATCCAATGAGACAACTCGAAGGACTGTAGAAGATCTGACTGAAGATCTCATCCCCAGCATGGGGATGATTACCGACAAGCTTACCATGGTCGAGCAGATCCACAAGAGAGTCGCGGAGATGGAGTCTCTTTCGAGCCTTCCAAAGAAAGTGGAGGAACTCTCTGAAAAGGTAGCTAAGATCAAGCTACCTGCCCCTTCTGCACCACCTGTACCTGTACATCGAGTCCATCTTGTACAGGAACAGGCACCGGGGTCTCAGAGCAGCTGGGATCAGACTTATACCCAGCAGAACCATCATGCACCCCCACAAGTGGAAACGGAATACGAGGAGCCTCCGCCAGTATACGAGATCAACGGGCTTTGGTATAGCCGTGACCCGATAGTCCGGCAAATCGAGATGGGGAAGGATCAGCCACACCGCCCATCCCCAGTCTACCAAGAAACCAGGCCCGTCGCCGTCCCGCGCTTCCAGTCCAGGCCAGAACAGGGGCACCAGCCGCAGCAGCACACCTACCAGCAGGGGCCAGCACCGTCCCATCAGCAACAGTATCGGCATGGCCAGCAGAGCCAATACAGGACGGTATCAATACAGCAGCAAGCCCAGCCCACCGAATTGGAGTCCCTCACCTTGGCGATCCAGACCCGTTCTGATAGGGTCCAACAGATGCAGAATGACTACCTGGACATGAGGACCGACATCAATCGGGTCTCTCGTAACCAGGACCAACAAATGGCGCCAAGGACCCCAATTCCCGCACAGGTTCAGGCCAACCCAAACAGCGTACACCAGGGCCAGAACCGACCTCGAGATCAGGTATATTATTCAGATAATTACTTATCTGAACATGAGATCCTTTTGTACGATAATGTAAATCATATGTCCCTCAGGAGCGGAAGGACCGTGACCATACCTGATCGGGCACGGGCGCAGAAGTAAGGAACCTCCGAGACTCTACCTGAGGAGAACTCGGAGGAAGAGGAGGAGGAGCATAACCACCACCAACACCGGCAGAAGAAGAGGACATCTGAGTCCTCGAAGCAGCAGTCTCGCATTTGCATAGAGTCAGACGAACCGATGAAGAGCCCGCACCTCCATCTGAGGAGGATCATCCAAAAGAAGCGGAAGAAGCATCACCGGTTTCGCCTCAGCATTTTCTTTTTAGTCAGAGTCAGAGTCCGAGTCTGTATCAGAGTCAGAGTCATGTTAAGAACTCAGTTCCCGAAATTAATGAGAAGATTTCAGTTTCCGAACCTGAGTCAATAATCCCTTTCCCCCGAGCTCTCAAAGGTGGAAAGAAGAAAAAGAAGAAAATCCAAAAAGATGACCCTGAGATGGCCGAATTCTGCAATAAACACATCAAGGTCACAATCCCTTTTGACAAGTTCGTGGAGATGACTCCTGCATTCCAAAAATACCTTAAGGTGAGATGCACACCTACTAGGGTTAGCAGGAAGACCAAAAGTCGTGTTGAGAAACACGTTCTGTCAGTAGCCACGACTTGTGCAATAAAGAACTCGTTTCCTCGGAAACGAAGAGACATGGGTGCACATTATGTGGTGAGTCATGTTGATGACATCGCGTTTGCACGCACTCTCCTGGACAATGGTTCCTCAATCAATTTGATGCCCACAACCCTCTATGAGCGGCTTAATCTCGGACCTCTTAGGAAATCTAGAGCTCTTCTACAGTTCGCTGACAAATCAACTAAGAGGTCCCAAGGTGAGTTGAGGAACATTGTAATCAAAGTCGAGGGGCAAGAATACATGGTGGACTTCACTGTCCTGGATATGGAAACCCCTCGTAATTGGAGAGATTCCCAGATCATTCTAGGTAGGCCCTTCCTTAGAACAGCAGGGGCCTTATTTGATTATAAGAATGGGAAGATTCAGTTCCAAACTCCAGGCGGAGATGAGGAACTTGAAATGAAGCAGACAAGATGGCAGAGGCCGGATTCCGAATCCAGCACCGAGTACTCTTCTACCGGAACAGACTGTGAGCATGTAGACTTAGTTGGGCCATGGAGACAGAACCCAGCCAGCACCGAGGTGTCCATCTCCTGCGAAGATGATCCAGTGCATGAGTCAGTCTGCGAGATCCTCAGGAACGAGTACAGCTCTGATCCTGCATCGCCCTACATCTTCGATGACGTAGAGGCCCAGTTGGGCCTGTCAGTCCTTACATCTTTAGGACAATCGGAAGATGAGGATGACGAGTCAGACGAGGCGTTTGTCGATTGTATGGAAACTTTTGACGATCCGACTCCAGAGCCGCACTTGGTGGCAGCTATCACAGAACACGATCCAGCCACTTCCAACACTGAACCAGAGCAGATTGAGCCAGATTTCTTAGACGATCACACTATTCCTGAGCTCAAACCCCTACCCACAACCTTGAAATATGCCTTCCTTGCGGGCCAAGACAAGAAATTTCCGGTCATTATCAGTTCGTAATTGACCGAGGAGCAGGAATCTCGCTTGCTAGAGATCCTGGAGAAAAACCGCAAGGCGATAGGCTGGAGCATTTCTGATCTCCACAGGATAAATCCCGCTCTGTGTCCGCACCATATTTACTTGGAGAACGAAGCCAAACCCTCTCGCGAATTCCAACGCCGGTTGAATCCAAATTTACGAGAGGTCGTGAAAAAAGAGATAGAAAAATGGTGCGACGCGGGTTTTATTTACCCAATCTCCGACTCCAAGTGGGTGGCCCCAATCCATGTTGTCCCGAAGAAGTCGGGAATTCAGACGACCACCAACGAGGACGGAGAGGAGATCGTGACGAGAGTGCCCACGTCGTGGCGCGTCTGTGTGGATTACAGACGCCTGAATGCCGCGACGAAGAAGGATCATTTCCCCCTACCGTTCATTGATATGATTTTAGAAAGATTAACGGGAAAAGAATTCTTCTGCTTCCTAGATGGGTTCTCGGGCTACAATCAAGTAGCCATAGCTCCGGAGGACCAGGAAAAGACCACGTTTACATGCCCCTTTGGTACCTATCCTTTCAGGCGCATGCCTTTTGGGCTATGCAATACTCCAGGTACTTTTCAAAGGTGCATGATTGCTGTATTCGCCGAAATGGTCGGCGAATTCCTGAAAGTCTTCATGGATGACTTCTCGATCCATGGCGATTCTTTCGATTCCTGTCTTAGGAATCTGGACCGAGTCCTCAAGAGATGTTGTGAGGTTAATCTGGTGCTCTCCTGGGAGAAAAGTCACTTCATGGTGACGGAGGGCATAGTGTTGGGGCATGTCATCTCCAAGAGAGGAATGGAGGTTGACCCTGCCAAGGTGGATGTGATCAGACGACTCCAGCCACCCACCAACGTAAAGCAGTTGCGGTCGTTCCTCGGGCATGTTGGATTTTATCGGAGATTCATTAAAGATTTTTTCTAAGATTGCCCGACCGCTAACTGAGCTTCTAGGCAAAGACATGGAGTTTATTGTAGATCACAAATGTCTTGAGGCCTTTAAGCTGTTACAAGGAATGATCATGGACACACCCATACTACAAGTCCCATATTGGTCCCTACCCTTTTAGATCATGATGGACGCCTCTGATTATGCTGTTGGAGCTGTATTGGGACAAAGAAGAGATGGCGTCCCGTTTGCAATTCACTATGCAAGCAAAGTGCTTGATACTGCTCAGCGTAACTATACGGTTACGGAAAAAGAAATGCTTGCGGTAGTGTTTGCCTTGGACAAATTCAGATCTCACCTAATTGGATCCAAGGTAACTGTGTTCACGGACCACTCGGCACTACGGTATTTGATGGAGAAGAAGGACGCGAAGGCGCGTCTTCTTCGCTGGATTTTACTTATCCAGGAGTTTGATTTGGATATCCGTGATAAACCTGGTAAGAAGAACGTAGTGGCCGATCATCTTTCTCGTCTTGAAGATCTTAATACTTCCGAGGTTTCACCAATTCGAGACTCCTTCCCTGACGAGTCGATTCTTGTTATCGATTCACTCCCATGGTACGCCAATATCGTGAATTATCTTGTCTCCAAGAAAGTTCCCGAAGATTGGCCCAAGAACCAAATCGACCGACTCAAGTCGGACGCTAGACACTACCATTGGGAGGATCCGATCCTTTTCTTTGAAGGACCGGATTGTGTCTGGAGACGGTGTATTCCTCAGGAGGAATACCAGAGTGTCCTTTCTTTATGCCACAGTTTGGAGGCAGGAGGACACCACTCCGGGAAGAGGACCGCATGGAAGGTACTTCAGTGTGGCTTCTACTGGCCGACTCTGTTTCGCGATGCCACCGCCTTCGCGAAGTCGTGCCCAGTTTGCCAGAAAATGGGAGGAACCGTTGGTTCCAAGGATGAGATGCCAATGCAGCCGGTCATCATTTGTGATGTCTTTGACGCCCGGGGTATCGATTTCATGGGCCCATTCCCTGTCAGCCACGGGTTCGAATACATCCTCCTTGCGGTAGATTATCTGTCCAGATGGGTGGAGGCTATCCCGACCCGAGCCGCAGACAGCAGGACTGTCTGTAAATTCATCAGAGAGCACATAATCTCTAGGTTCGGGATCCCCAAAATGATGATATCAGACGGGGGTAGCCACTTTGTGAATCGGGAGGTGAAGAAACTCCTGAAGGACTACGGCATCGAACACCGTGTCGCGAGTCCTTACCACCCACAAACCAATGGTATGGCTGAGGTGTCGAATAGGGAGGTGAAAACCATATTGCAAAAGCTTGTCCGCCCGGACAGGAAGGACTGGTCTCAGATCTTGGATCAAGTCCTCTGGGCGTATAGGAGGACTTACAAGACGCCGTTAGGCACCTCCCCATTCCGAATGGTATTCGGAAAGCCGTGTCATTTGCCCGCAGAGTTAGTGCACAAATCAGAATGGGCAATAAAAAAGGTCAACTGGAACACACACCTGGGTCAGAAACAGAGAGACATGGATCTGAATGAGCTTGTGGAAGTCAGAAACCGAGCATACGACAACAGTTTGGTGTACAAGGACAAGGTGAAGCGTTGGCATGATAGATATATCAGACGAAAGACCTTTGTTCCTGGACAGAAGGTATGGTTGTTCAATGCTAGGCTGAAGATTTTCCAAGGCAAGTTAAAGTCTAAGTGGACGG
The DNA here is from genome assembly GCA_037367405.1 of Ottelia alismoides. Lineage (NCBI taxonomy): Eukaryota > Viridiplantae > Streptophyta > Magnoliopsida > Alismatales > Hydrocharitaceae > Ottelia > Ottelia alismoides. The sequence goes on along the minus strand of JAZKJV010000862.1, from coordinate 856,829 downwards.
GACCATTTGTCGTCCGTACGGTACATGATAGTGGATGTGTCGAGATCTCAGATCTCGCAGATGACGCACCGACATTCCTAGTGAATGGGCAGCTGTTGAAGCACTTCGTCGAATCCAATGAACAGTTAGTCCATGTGGAGGAGATTGTATTCATACGCGAGACAGATACAGCAGATACACCTCAAGCCGCGTATGAGACCTTGCAGCAGTGAACTCCAGCCATCAGCAGCATCTTGAAAGATTCACACCAACTCATCTGTGTATACCATCAGTCTTGTACATCCTATCCTTTACCCCCGCGATTCTAGTAACCCATCCCCACATCATCGAACCATTATTTTGGACTATACTTAGGATGACCAGATCCTAAGTATAGGGGGGAGGGGTCACCTGAGTCGGTTCTCTGTACATTCTCCAGATCACATTGGTCCTCATACTAATTTCCTACCGATACTTAGGCTGACCTGAGCCTAAGTATAGGGGGGACCGATGCCCGCCTTGTATATACTCATCCATTTCCCCTCTTCTCCTCGTTCGCCCCATTTTTTATCTTCTTCTACACTTAGGCTGTCCGAGCCTAAGTATAGGGGGCGGAGCGACTTCTATATATTTTTTTTTGTAATTTTAGCTCTCCTACGCTTAGCCCGAGCTATGTCTTTTTAGTCGCTTTTCGTGCTCTGAGGACATAGCACACGCTAAGTATAGGGGGGCGTGTATATATTACATATATACTTTACCCATAGCTCGTACTTTCGCGTATGTTTCGCGTATTTTTGTATATTTTACAATAATTATGGGTGGGTAAAAAATTTTGAAAAAAAAATGTGTGTACTTTATGTATAATACTTGTATAAAAAAGTTGTAAAACATGATGTATACCAGAAAAATAAAACAAAAAGGCTTCTTATTTACTCATCATCTCTGCATCCAAAAAGAGTCTTGCATTTTCATAGCATGACATCTCATCTGCATACTTTGCATATGCAAAGTGAAAAGATAGTGGGTTCTGGACCAAGTTATGAGCAGATATTGAGGATGGAAATGATTCGGCCTTAATCCACCTAATTTCAGAGGAACCTTATAGGAACTGGAGTTAAGATTTTTCAGGTCAGGTGACTTAAGTCTTTAAGTTTGCAAATCTATGTTCATATGTCATCTTGACAAGCCTGAGTAGAGCACTTAACAACACACACATGACTCTTAGAGACAATGGCTTGACATGCACCAGCACTTTACACATGGCTCTCTATGGATGAGGTGATGAGGAGGCAGTTTCCTTTAGCTTGGGGTAGCATATGAGGGTAGTACTTCTAGGCGGAACCTCTCTTCTTCTTCTAGTGAAGGAAGTGCATCTCAACTTGGCCTAGTGGTGATGAAGGCTAAAGACAGAAGCCGTGGGTTGCAATAAAGCTTCAAAAGAGGGATAGTTTACTGGCTCAAGAGGAAATTTCTTGTATATATGCTGCACCATGTAGATATGTTGTACAGAGGCATTTTGAAAAAAAAATGCCAAAAAGAACTCCAAAAAAGTGGTGGGTCGGATTGAAAATTTAATAACCCCACCGGAGTGTACGTAGTCAAGAAAAGCAAAAGCTTATGGTCACCATGTTACATCTCATGAAGCTTGCAGCGGGAGACTTAGCTACACTGGCCGAGCTCCCAAAAGTCTATACTTCTTCCCCCTCTTCTTGAGCCGGTTGCACTTGAACTTAGAAGGGAATACCCCGCTTCTCGAGGAAAGAGTTGCTAGACCGAGGCATTAGAGTTACCAGGTTGGGGGAGATTGTTTCTTTGTTACTTCTGAGGTGGGGAGTCATATAGCACTTACACTGCATGAAAAGATTCATGGTCATTAGAGTTTGTGTATGTAGACTTGTTCTGATCAGGTGAGTTGAGGAGTCTTGAATAGAAGACTTGTGGAACTTGAAGTCTGTTAAGTCTTAAACTCAGATCCCAATAAGGTTCCGACACATAATTAATCCAAAGGTCGAGTCAAGCTCTATTTTTAACTTTTGTTCGTGACCTTGGTATGAAACCCAAAATCATTTCACTCTTGCATTTCATTTAGTTGCTCGGGGACGAGCAAGGTTTAAGTATAGGGGGTTGATGAATCTGTGATTCATCACTTCAAAAGTCAAAAATAGAGCCTTGTTCCCGAGCAAATAGAGGCATATTTTCCTTTATATTGCATAAATAACATTCATGCATACATCCATAATTCATACATTTTAGTAGTCCATTTACATTTAAATAAGAAGCCAAAAATCCCTTGTAAAATACCCATTCACTAAAATAACCTCTTCTCTATAATATGTATTCCTTAGTTAATAATATAGGGAAGAAGGCCGAAAATCCCCCTTGTAAAATAGTCAATAAAGCCCTAGAACCCCTGTATACTAAAATGCACATAAAGCCCTCATACAAACTCCGAATTAGGTCTACTTACTCTTAGCATACTACACATTAAAATACCTTTAAAATGAGACTAATTTCATTGAATTTGGAGCTCATATGAGAAAGTTGGGTTTTTGGGCAACTTTGTATACTACATAGGTGTATAATTGTATCTTTGTATTTATATATCATATTTGACCTCATCTCCCTCTTTGGTCAACATGAAACTTGTAGATCTCATCGAGATCTACAACTTTCATGTTTTGAGTTTTTCCAAATTCGGCCCCCTCTTCTCTCTACACGTGTATTTTCCTCCAGCCACTCATAGCAGGCCACGTGGCGCCCTCTGGTTGCGCCACGCGGCCCGCTTCCCCTCGCCTCATCCGCCTCATCTTCCAACCGTTGGATCCTCTTCCAGATCCAACGGCCCAGCTCTGCCCACGCGCACCTAAAGCCTGGACCATCAGATCGTCTCCGGCCTTAATCCACGCCGCACGTTCGCGCTCTCACCAGAACACGCCACGTGGCGCTTTAAGGACCGCTCGATCGCATCCACGATCCTCTGATCTCAGCCGCCTCTCCTTCCAGCGAGTCTCGACCCTTTGATCAGCTCCATCTCCTCATCCAGGCCGCCCGCTCGCGCTTCGTCCGCAGCTCGCCACGTGGCTCCACCGCAACCCATCATCTACGCGCCCCGATCTAATCCTATCCGCCCGCCACGCTTCGATCACCACCGTTGGATCACAAGATCCAACGGTGAAGACCTCGTCTCCTACCTCTGGGCGCCCTTCTCTCCCATGTCCCTTGCCTTGCGGGAGGGGCGCCCCCTTTCTATTTCCGGCTGCACGTCAGCTACCATCTACGTCAGCCAACACTCCCACGATGAGCCCCACTCATCCCTCACCCTCGCCAGCTCCCTCACGCTCCATCACCGCCACCAGAGTCGCCCCACGTCGACCACCTACGTCGCCTCGTCACCAGCCAACCCACCACCTTCAACCTATAAATACGCCACCACCGGCAACCTTCACCCCCATCCGCTACTCCAGAGAGCTTCCTTGAGCTCAGACCTTCCCATTGGTGACAGCAATTCGACGCGTCTTCGAGCGACGAAGGGTATCAGCTCCGGCGAGATCCACGGCAGCTCCGCCGTGTCGCAGCGACTCCCACGAGCAGCTGCACGAGCTCGGGCGATCACCGGCCCTCGAGCGATGACCTGGACCTCAAGCTGGAGGCCCAATCCCCAGGTGAAACTCCTCCATTTCCCCTCCGATCGTTTCTTATTTTTATCTTTGTTTTCTCCGACTTTATTCACCGTCACTGGTCACTCTCTCGCCTCCCTTTCATCCCACTGAGCTTTGCGTCGAAGCTCCCATCCTCGCTACACCTTTCACGACCTCCGACGACGCCTCTCGCAATATTCCGATCACCAGCTCCGCCATTTGGCCGGAGCTCATCTCCAGACGTCCCCCCTTCGCCTTAGGCCTCGCCGACTACCTTCACCTCTCCACACAAGCATGCACGAGCTTCGGCTAGTCTCTGAACCTTGCAGGTACTTCATTTGTCACTGATCGGAGCTTCATCGGAGACGACTTCGAGCTTAGTCGTCAGCAACTCCCGACGGCCCTCTCTCACTTCTGAGGCCACCAGAGCCTTCATCGACCATCCGCGCAGCTTCTGGGATATCTCCGACAAGTCGGAGAGCGTCAGCGCCTTGAGGAAGGACGGGCGGAGCTACAGCACCTTCGCCGGAGCCCCGCCTTCTCCACCGCAGGCGGCGGAGGATCGTCGGAGCAGAAGAGCAGCTGCCGTTCGATCGCATCGATCGAACGGCCCCCACATCGCCACGCGTCACCTCACCGCAGCAGCTTATAACCGTCGATCGTGCCTCTGATCCAGCGGTCCTCAGCGAGCCACGTCGTCGTCTTCTTCGAGCCCAGAGACCGTTGGATCATCATCGATCCAAAGGCCCGAGGTTAGGCTACGTGTCCGCACCGATATCCCTTGGATCTATCTCGATCCGAGGGCCTTCATTACGCCACGTAGCCCAGTCGCCCGAACCTCTTCTCCGAGCCTAGGTTCGGGTCGCACGAACCTCACTCCAAACCTCCAGAGCGCCCGAGCCTAGATCCGAGCCTCCGCAGCCATCCGAGCCTAGTCCGCCCACGTGAGGAGCACGTGCGGCCTGGGTAATTTACACAGAGGCCCCTGGCGCTTCCCATATTTGCAAAGAGGTCCCTGTGAAGCAGACCCCACGTGTGGAGCACGCGCACTGTGGAGAATTTGCACAAGAGTCCCCCACATTATAGGTAATTGCATTTTAGTCCCTGTCTGCCTATTTGCTTATTGTATTTTTAATTGTTTTTGTATTGCATGTACACCCCTGTGTTTGCACGCATCCCTAGGTTGCATTTTACATCATTTTGCAAATCTAAAAATTGCATTTTGTTGAGAATTTTGTCCTCTGTATATTGGGCCACGTGTCATATTTTTGTAATTTCAGTTGAATTATTAATGAATTGATTGGTGAATTTTTGACATATTTTGCCTAGTGACCCCTTGTGATTTATAGTTAATTCTCTGTGCTTCCAAAAATCATCAAAAATTCACAGTAGTTTAAGAATAAGATTCTTGACATACCATAAAAATTTCATGTCATTTGCACGCATATCGAGGCCTAAATAAATTGTTGAGTGATTTTCTTAATTTAATTTTAGTTAATTCATTTCACAGTGAAATTAAGATCTGTCAATTTTCCTAGGTCCCTCATCATTAGAGCTATCTAGGATAATTTTAGATCTTGAAAAAAAATTGTGGTTTGATATTTATTAAAAATCAAATATTGAAAATCACCCTGTCTGCTCATTTAATTCACAGTAAATTTATTCAGTGTCGAAAAATTCCAAAAAAATTAGTGTAGGTCATTTTCATCATCATTAACCATCTGGCCAATTTTCATAATTTTTGGATTTCATTTGATATATTAATTAAATTGAAACGTTAAATTGGCTTGCATTTTCCGCATGAGTCTGCATAAAAAGTAATAAAAAAGACCAAAAAAATTACTCCTCGAAAATCAACACTTGGACACTTGCTAAAATTCACCTAAGGAGACAGATGCCTCCCTGAGATCGACATTGGACTCCGCCAAGTAAAAAAATTATTTGCCGCTTAAAATTAAATTAACATTAATTGATAAGTGGTTTTTGATTAACCCCTCGTATCCGACCGCAACGAAACATATTAATTAATTTGGACATTAATTTGACCGAGTTAACTAAGGGTGCGGGGCGCTTATCACATCTCCCAACAGTTTCTTTGTAATCTTGATTATCATGAAAATAAAAATCTCATCGGCGAAGAGGTTTTGTCACTCATTGTTTTGTCACTGTTCGTAAAAAATCAATAAAAATACAAAAATATTAAGAAAATTTCTAAAATCGTGGTTGTTAGTTTTTATTTGTTTGATTTTTGTTAAAATTTCATATTTTAATTCCTTAATAATACCATAAATTTTTCATAGCACTAAAAACACATAAAAATTTATATGAACTAAAAAAATCCAAAAAATCACAAAATATTTTTTTGGAAACTTAAAAAATTTAATGTTATTCCTCTATATCTTACACATAATTTTTAAATAATTTTATAGTTTTAAATCACAAAAATATTTATTTTGTTTTTTGTTTGTTATTTTTACTATGCTTAATTGTTTTAAAATTTCAAAAAAATATATAAATACTCCTCATAATCATAAAAAATATATAAAATTGTCATAAATCCAAAAATAGTTTTTTTTTATTTTTTTTATTTTTTTAAAACCCAAAAAGTTTTCTTTCATTACATTTCTTTTGTATATGTTTCTTTGTTTTGTTTTCTTTAATTTTAAAAAATTTAAAAATTATGAAAAATTTGAAAATTCATAAAAATTGCATAATCAGAAAATTATAAAAAAATATAAAATTTAAAATTCCATAAAAATGGAAAAGAAATCAAATCCAAAAACATATCCAAGATTAGTTTACTTTGAGTTTCCCTCTTTTATTTCATTATTTCCATTTCGATTTAAATAAACCTTGGAATTCATTGTTGCATCCTTGAGTTCTATGTTGTAGGCTATACAGGTAAATAAATTGGCAAATCATTTTCTCTTGCTTACACATTTATCTCTTGTCTCTTTGTTGGAGTTGTCAATAAATTAAATAAGTTTATTGAGGCTTTCATTGCATTGAGACGACACTTACGCATATTCACATTTTTTCTTAATAATAATTAAAACCCATTGAAAATTGCTTTTCAATAGTAATGTGTATGGAGATAGATCGATCTCCATACACAAGGAAGAAAACTCGAGACAAGAAGATCCTGATTATTTGGTGAAAAAGAGAACGGGGAGTTCTACAAGAGATTCACAAAGTCCGAACAAATCTTGCAGGAATCGTCTAGAATTATTGGAGATGTCGAAATCATGGACTCGATGTGAATGTCTGCATAGTCCAGACTAAGCCATCCAAGACTTGACATCATAAGGTACACAAAGAGATAAGATGAGGAATTATGACCACAAAGATTTGCAAGGATTAAAATGAAGAGAAAATGAGAAATGGCTCAAAGTGAGCGACAAAAAAATAAGTATAAATGAAGTGAAAATAAAAGGCATAAGTATGTGGGACAGTGATCTTTTACCTAAACTAGATTCAAACAAACTCCAATGCAAGTGGATTCACCAAATCAACAAGGTTGAAGCTATGATGGTTCGACGCTTTACCTAGTCATTTTTATCATAGTTTTCAGTCATAACCAGACAAGCATCATGTACTTCCCACTACCTCTGTAACCATTAATATGTGCTTTTTAGAAGCCTTGATATTGTATCCGAGCTCGCTACACAACCAAAGAATAGAGAGAGGAAGTAGATGTAGCGAATCAAATACTCGTTCTAGCGGGGTACTCAGATGTGGAATGATGAAACAAGGACTTGTCGTCGCAGTTCCCCTATGCTTACGTAATTCATATTAATAGACGAGTGGACTTAGCCCTACTCTCCCACAAATCGATAGAAGCGTTATTACTTTACAAACCCAATCGATAATCAAGGCACATATTGGTATTTGGGCTCTATTCCTTGAGGGTCGTTCCTCACTCACACTGGAAGGTAACGAAGAATAATGTGGCTTTATAAACCCAATACAATAAAGTTCATTTTGAATTTTACTTGCGTCAAAGTTTATTAATAGATCATGTATTTTAATTTTTGATTTTTCAAAATTTTAAGTATTTTTTAACAATAATTACATAATGCATTATCTGATTCTCAAATATTCTTAGTCCAAGAAAACTAGGGGAGAAGTCGATAAAGTTGATTCCTATTAAATCAATGAATGCATATAGAGATAGGAATGCGTACCTTGATCCTACACAATACATGGAAAATGATCTGCGTATATAATTAGAACTAAGATATATGTACATGCAACAATGAGATCACCTTAGATACATGAATTGATATTTGCTTCATGAACCAATTAATTTGACTAAGTCCTAGCGTAAATGACCATATGTACAAGCAGATAATTAGGGCTTTGAACTTAAGTCACTCGATCCAACAAATCCTAAATCTTAGGTCTCATCCATAAAAGACATAAACTAAAGGAAAATACAAAACACGAGAAACAAAATAAAATAAAGGGAAGATAATTATACTATACTCCTCTTAATCTCATGCTCGCCTTGGTGCTCCCTCCTAACATCCCTCTAAGGGTAGGTCTGCCTCTACCTTGTCGGTTGCCTCAGTCTCCTAAGAGATCGCTCTCGCTCCGCAGGCCCTTGCAACAAAGTCAAACAAGATAGTGATTAGAACAGGTAGACAATTACATCCGATAAAATAAAAAGCAAAGAAATGAAATAAAATAAGATATATATAGTATATGTACAATCTACCCTAATTGATTCTCCACGAAAACATTGCCTTATGTTGACAAGGATTAATCTGGAGATTCTAGTAAGGATGGACCCTAGTCGCTACGGCGATTAACGTCAAATTCAACCAACAATTAACCTATGATGTATAGATCAATCAATAAAATAAGAAGTCTGAGTTAAATTTTATTTTATTTAACTCTACAAAATGTGTGTATAGTGCACATATGTAAATTTGGTGAATCGAAGAGAGCAAAAGGTAGGTAGCTAATTATTTGTAATTATTATTAAATAATAGTAATTATATATATATATATATATATTTGTTTTAATTATTTTTATGTGGGTTTTAAATTATTTTTAACTTTTATAGATTTTTAATTTGCTTTCCTATTTTAAATTTTAATTTTATTTTCTATTTTGTTTTTTATTTATTAAATTTCAAACTTCTATTTTATTTTAAAGTAAGATATATATATATTCATATATGTATATATATTATATAGAAATTATAAATATTATAACTTTGATATAACATATAGAGTTAATATAGACATTTATATTTATAAATAAGAAAAAATATATTGAAATTCCTAGAAATTAATTTTTTATGATTTTATATTTTTCTCTTTGTTGGTCAATGTTGTAAAATTTTCCTAATTTTTATTTATTTTTTAAGTCAATAAATATACAAAATAATGAAGAAAATAATTATCTGAGATTGTTTTAGATTTAATTATTAGAAATGAGTCCAAAATAAACCTAAAACTATTTTAAAATATAGCATATATAAATAAAAATTAAAAATAGAAATATGCATTTTTTATCTTTTAAGATAAATTCTTCGTATTTTATATTTAGTATATTTAGTAAATTTTTGGATATGTAATGGAATATATATATTATAATAAGTAATATTATATTTAAAATTTTTAGAAAAGGATTTATAATTTTATGGGTTTTTAGGCTTACTGTCGAGAAAATGCATCTTTTTAGATTTTTAGAAAATTGGAAAAAAGTTATAATGCCCGATAAAATTCAAGTGTGGATAAGAATTGTATCTTTTACTTGACATAATTTTCTTACAATTTTTAGGGCAATAAAAAGTAATATGCACAAAATACAATAAAAAATGTCACAATTAGAGGGACCTATTTCTTGGAACATAAACTTCATTTAATAACATTTCCTAGAACTAAAAGCGATACATGCAATATTTACAACGCCTCACGTGGTGCTACACTTAAGGTGGAGGGACCTATGTGAAATATTAAGGAAATATGTGGTACTCTTAGCAAATATACTAGATATATTACATTGGATTTAATATTTACAATACTAGATGAAAATACAAAAATGCACGAGGGTGGAGGTATAAATACCGGGAGGCAGCACATGAAAGAAACTGTGTGGAGATGTGCGATCCAGGGGCATCCACGTGGTACCACTTATCGTTGAAGTATCCAGATGGGAGACATTTTCATGGTTCAGATGGACCAGATTAGATCTGGGTTGCGATATTGATTGTATGGCCCATAGCACCTGTAATATGCGTTTTGAATAGTTGTGAATTTTGTAGAATATGACTACACTATGTTTTGAATGTTATCAAGTGTTATTTCAAGGAAATATTGAGTTGATAGTATTCACACTATAAGTTTGACACAGTCAATAGACTCGCCTTGATGCAACGATTTCACTGAAACTTATTTTGTGTAAATCAGAGACCATCTTGAATAATTACGACTTTAAAAGGATCTCTGTATTTTGTAGCACATCCAACATAGTACCGCATCTAGAAATCTGGAAGTATGGTAGTAGCTTATAAGTAGTAGAATCCACTACTAGTGTAGGTCACAATGTTATAGATTTGTACTCATTAGATCATAATCACATCATTAATCCTAATTAGGCCTGATTAGTACTAATTACTCGTCATTAGTGATAATTAAAGTGTCATTAGAAAAAAGTAGGACACATGGAGGGCAAATCATGGGACACGTGTCGGTATATATTCAGGACAAGTGTCAATACCCAAGAGTACCATGTGTCATCATTCTAAGAATAACATGTGTCCTAGTGTAGCCTCATACATGTGCAACAAGTTCTCTCATGCATGAGACCGGTGGATGGTGCATGGATGGCAAGTGTTGCCATGTGTCTTCATGCATGATAAGGAGGTAACATGTAACTTAGAGCCTCCCTTATATGTTGACACATGTCACACATGCAATGGGGTTGGAGCCCTATATATACCCATAAGCCCCCATTCTACTCACTTCATCCCAAACCACTCTCACCACCTTAGAGCCACGGGGCCGTCGAGGTTGCTGGAGGAGCACGATAGGAGTCACGACGAAGCTCTGTCAGTGACCGAGAGAGCATTAGAAGCTGTAATGAAGTTTTGTCCGCCATCAAGCCGTAGTACTCAATCTAAGATGGATATAGAGGGTATTCACTAAAGAAGGTGATTCCGACTCAAGTTAGATAGAGATCAGGTGAAGGATTCTCAAGCACTATTATAAAGCAATAGTCTTTAGCTTTTATGCATGGTTTTGATAGCAAGTATGAAATAGTATGTTCTAAAGCTTTTACGTATGAATTACAAGTACCAGATAGTAGATACAAAATCAGGTCTTTAGAAAGTATTTCAAATGTCGTTTCAAGTGTTTTATCATAATAGCACGTTTCCAAAGCATATAGTTCTTTGAGGAACACAAAACATAAGTTTCACTACTTAGATTTGAGCTTTTTTATAAAAGAAATATGTTTGGACAATCATTATGCAATATATCAGTTTTCAAGTCCTTAATAGTTTCTAGTTGCAAGAATATGCATGCTATGCCAGATTGTTGTATGATCATGAATTAGAGCTGTTATGAGCATGAATTAGCAAGAATACAGATTATTAGTGATAAGAAAAGAATCAGAATCAGAAAGTAAGCACCACAGTAGCTATTTTATATAAGTCATGAACTAGCCATTAGATATGGTGATGTCATTAGATATGACCCTGAAACAACCATTAGATATGGCAAACCATTAGATATGGCATCAAGAGGACTTTGGGTGCTCATTCTGAATACATATAGGCTTTGGGCTGTATGCAGGGTGTTTTTGGTCTTTGGGACTGTCTGCGCGTATGACTTAACTTTGTTTTAGCGTTTATGAGTCGATAACCAAGCCACAGTGGTGATTAATGCAAACAACTAGATAGTGATAATTATGTTTCAATTTATCTTCTTTTGAAGTGATTTCAGTGTTCAATTGCAAACCTAGCATGTTGTTATATGATTACTGTCATAAAGTCTCTTTCAAGCTATTTCAAAGTATTCAACATAAATTTTTATCATGATGCTCATATTTCAACTTTTAGCTATATGTAAAAAGCTTGAGATCCATTCACTGGGTCTAAGCTCATAAATGGGTTTAGACTCATCCCTTTATATTATAATTATGTACAGATCAACAGAATCACGACCAGAAGGAGAAAGGACTGCTTATACACTAGAAGGAGGTGGTTTTCGTTTTTTTTTTGTACTATATGTCTATTAGTAAGGAGATGTAATAGAACTTGTAAGACACTTCTTTGTAATGTGAACTTTAAATATAGAGATGATAATGATATGTTTGATGAGATTGCCACATGTGTACTTTGAGGAAAATGAAGCAAAAAGATCTATGTCACGGCACGTTCATCAAAGATAGAAGCAGTTCTTAGATGGGAACGACCGATAAATGCATCAGAAATCCGAAGTTTCCTTGGATTAGCTGGGTATTATCGAAGATTTGTAGAAAACTTCTCTAGAATTGCCGCAACATTGACAAGGTTAACTAGGAAGAATGTGAAGTATAGTTGGGACGAAGAATGCGAGAAGAGTTTTAAAGAACTCAAGAGTCGCCTCACCTCAGCACCTATACTTAGCCTTCCTTTAGGACAAGGTAATTATGTAATCTATAGCGATGCCTCGAGGCAAGGGCAGGGATGCATATTAATGCAGAATGATAAGGTGATTGCTTATGCTTCTAGACAACTAAAACAACATGAGTTAAATTACCCAACTCATGACCTTGAATTAGCAGCTATAGTATTTGCCTTAAAGATTTGGTGACACTACCTATATGGTGAAACTTGTCGAATCTTCACTGATCATAAGAGTTTGAAGTATATTTTCTCTCAGAAAGAGTTGAATTTAAGACAAAGATGATGGTTAGAGCTAATTAAAGATTATGATTGTTCCATAGAATATCACCCAGGGAAAGCTAATATCGTAGCTGATGCTCTCAGTCCAAAGTCTAAGGGTCAGCTATCTCACTTAAAAGCAGAGTACTTACAGTTGAAAGAGTTACGTGCAAAGTCAACCATAAATAGCTCTGGAGCCTTATTAGCATCCTTACAAGTGAGACCTATATTATATGATAAAATTAAGGAAACACAAGTCCATGATTCTGAAATCATTAGAATGATTGAGAAGATTAAGGAAGGTGATGATGCCGGGTATACAATAGATATTCAAGGTCTTATTCTTTAAAGGAATATTGTGTGTTCCGAGGAAATTTTATATAAAGACTGAGATTCTGGAGGAGGCACATAACTCCATGTATGCTATGCACCCAAGAAGTACTAAGATGTATAGAACACTTAAGAGTTACTATTGGTGGTCTGGATGAAGAGAGAGATTGCAGAGTATGTTTCTAGATGTCCTATATGCCAACAAACTAAACCGGAGCATCTGAGACCAGCGGGGACATTATAGCCACTTCCAATACCAAAATGGAAATGGGAACACATCACTATGGATTTTGTTACAGAATTTCCAAAGACCCGTCGAGGTCACGATGCAATATAGATCGTAATAGACCGATTAACAAAATCTGCACATTTCTTAGCCATTAACATGACATACAGTCTATACCGCTTGGGAAAGATCTTTGTTAATGAGATCGTTAGCCATCATGGGGCTCCTGTGTCAATTGTATATGATAGAGATCCACGATTCACTTCTAAGCTTTGGCCAAGCTTACATAAATCTATGGGAACAAAGTTAGCATTTAGTATAGCCTTTCATCCTTAAATAGATGGCCAATCAGAATGGACTATCTAGACTCTAAGACATGCTTAGAGCCAGTGCACAAAGCTTTAAAGAAAGCTGGGATGAACATATCTCACTTATGGAGTTTGCATACAATAACAACTATCATGCTAGTATTGGGATGGCACCATATGAAGCCTTATATGGTAGACCATGTAGAAGACCTATCTGTTGGAGTGAGGTTGGAGAATGAAAATTGGTTCAACCTGAATTAATACAAAGTACAATAGAAAAAGTTGAGGAAATCAAGAGATGCCTGAAGGCGATGCAAAGCAGACAGAAAAGTTATGAAGATAAGCGAAGTAGAGACATAGAATTTCAAGTGGGAGACCATGTGTTTCTGAAAGTATCTCCATGGAAAGGCCTGATCAGATTCGGGAAGAAAGGGAAACTAAGCCCAAGATACATTGGCCCTTACGAGATCACAGAGAGAATTGGAAGTGTGGCCTATCGTCTTCGACTTCCATCTGAAATAGCAAGGATACATGATGTCTTTCATGTCTCCACACTTTGGAAGTATATTCCAGATCCAACCCATATGATACAATCCCAAATATTCAATTGAAGGAAGATCTATCATACGAGGAGGTTCCTGTAGAAATTCCAGATTATAAAGTACAGGAGCTTCATACAAAGAAGATTTCCTTTGTTAAAGTTTTATGGAGGAGTCATGCAATAGAAGAAGCCACATGGGAACGAGAGGAAGAAATGAGATCTCAATATCCCCACTTATTTTCAAGCTAGCAAAGGTACTTAAATTTCGAGGACGAAATTTATTGTACTTAAATTTTGAGGACGAAATTTATTGCAAGTAGGGGAGAAATTGTAATATGCGTTTTGAGTAGTTGTGAATTTTGTAGAATATGACTACACTATGTTTTGAATGTTATCAAGTGTTATTTCAAGGAAATATTGAGTTAATAGTATTCACACTATACGTTTGACACAGTCAATAGATTCACCTTGATGCAACGATTTCACTGAAACTTGTTTTGTGTAAATCAGAGACCATCTTGAATAATTACGACTTTAAAAGGATCTCTGTATTTCGTAGCACATCCAACATAGTATTAGTACCGCATCTAGAAATATGGAAGTATGGTAGTAGCTTATAAGTAGTAGAATCCACTACTAGTGTAGGGCCACAATGTTATAGATTTGTACTCATTAGATCATAATCACATCATTAAGCCTAATTAAGTCTGATTAGTACTAATTACCCGTCATTAGTGATAATTAAGTGCCATTAGAAAAAGTAGGACACATGGAGGGCAAATCATGGGACACATGTCGGTATATATTCAGGACAAGTGTCAATACCCAAGAGTACCATGTGCCATCATTCTAAGACTAACATGTGTCCTAGTGTAGCCTCATACTTGTGCAACAAGTTCTCTCATGCATGAGACATGTGGCATGGTGCATGGATGGCAAGTGTTGCCATGTGTCTTCATGCATGACAAGGAGGTAACAGGTGTCTTAGAGCCTCCCTTATATGTTGACACATGTCACACATGCAATGGGGTCTACCCATAAGCCCCCATTCTACTCACTTCATCCCACACCCCTCTCACCACCTTAGAGCCACGAGGCCGTCGAGGTTGCTGGAGGAGCACGGTTGAGTCACGGCGAAGCTCTGTCGGTGACCGAGAGTGCATTAGAAGCCGTAACGAAGTTCTGTCCGCCATGAAGCCGTAGTACTCAATCTAAGACAGATATAGAGGGTATTCACTAAAGAAGGCGATTCAGACTCAAGTTAGATAGTGATCAGGTGAGGGATTCTCAAGCGCTATTTTAAAGCAATAATCATTAGCTTTTATGCATGGTTTTGATAGCAAGTATGAGATAGTATTTTCTAAAGCTTTTACGTACGAATTATAAGTACCAGATAGTAGATATGAAATCGAGTCTTTAGAAAGTTTCAAATGTCATTTTAAGTGATTTATCATGATAGCACGTTTCCAAAGCATATAGTTCTTTGAGGAACACGAAACATAAGTTTCACTACATAGATTCGAGCTTTTTATAAAAGAAAAATGTTTGGACAATCATTATGCATTATATCAGTTTTCAAGTCCTTAATAGTTTCCAATTGCAAGAATATGCATGCTATGCCAGATTGTTGTATGATCATGAATTAGAGCTGTTATGAGCATGAATTAGCAAGAATACGGATTATTAGTGGTAAAAAAGAATCAGAATCAGAAAGTAAGCAGCACAGTAGCTATTTTATACAATTCATGAACTAGCCATTAGATATGGTGATGTCATTAGATATGACCCTGAAACAGCCATTAGATATGGCAAACCATTAGATATGGTATCAAGAGGACTTTGGGTCCGCATTCCGAATACATATAGGCTTTGGGCCGTATGCAGAGTGTTTTTGGTCTTTGGGACCGTCTGCGCGTATGACTTAACTTTGTTTCAACGTTCATGAGTCGATAACTAAGCCACAGTGGTGATTAATGTAAACAGGTAGATAGTGATAATTATGTTTCAGTTTATCTTCTTTTGAAGTGATTTCAGTGTTCAATTGCAAAACTAGCATGTTGTTATATGATTACTATCATAAAGTCACTTTCAAGCTATTTCAAAGTATTCAGCATAAATTTTTGTCATGATGCTCATATTTCAACTTTTAGCTATATGTAAAAAGCTTGAGATCCATTCACTGGGTCTAAGCTCATAAATGGGTTTAGACTCATCCCTTTATTTTATAATTATGTACAGATCAACAGAATCATGACCAGAAGAAGAAAGGACTGCTTATATACTAGAAGGAGGTGGTTTTCATTGTTGTTTTTTTATACTATATGTCTATTAATAAGGAGATGTAGTAGAACTTGTAAGACACTTCTTTGTAATGTGAACTTTAAATACAGAGATCATAATGATATGTTTGATGACATTGCCACATGTGTACTTTGAGGAAAATGAAGCAAAAAGATCTATCTCACGGCACGTTCCGGTTAGCGGGACGGGTCGTGATAGCACCTCACAACGAACAAGGAATAATATTCCTTTTTTCTTACTTTGATCGGAAATATCTTCCTCCACCGAGCACCTTCGACGATGATGACTAACTCTCCTTGCTCCCGGTACCATGTCATGCTAACAGGAGTACTTCAATAGACCCGGTCCTCGTGAGGTCTGGGTGGCTTGTCTATTCTAATGACTTCTATTTCCTATTCTTCACTCAGTCCACAAGCTCCAAGTGGCTCTTTTGGGCCACGCTCCTGTGCAAAAAGTTTAAGGGGCTTGAGGGTTACATCCTCGACCTGGGAGTGAAGCTGCTTTCGAGGGGTGGAGGTGAATTATAAAATCTACAGTGATGGTGGAAGTTGAGGAGAACAATGGCTCAGTCTGAGAAAGACCAAAGAGTTCAAGGCATGAGAAATTGATGGAGAAGCAATGATGATAGTGTAAGAGTTGTTAGGGGATGAAATAGTGGTCAGAACGATAATAAATAGGTGGTTGAAGTACTACTCTGACGAACCATGGATTTGTAATTTAAAAAACCAAACAAAATTATGATACCTAAGATTACAACTATGATAATAAATGAAAATGCAAGCTAGAACAACTAACCAAGCAGTTTGACTTGACTGAAAGCAAGGAGCATGGATCCTTGCTTGAGTTGATCTCCAACGATGGCCATATCGCAATTCATCCTCTATTTCTCCTCACCGACACCTATCTGACTTCCTTCTGTCTATAGGAAGCTCAGATACTACTAGGATTGGGGATACAGAGGGTTGAAGAGGATCAAAATTAAAAAGGGAGGAGATGGAGGTTATTTATGGACAAGGGACAAGGCCATCACGTTAAAGCTATTGCGTACGAAGAAGAAGAAGTTGGTGAGGGCTACGGTGTGGGCATGGAAGAGGGTGATGGGGAGTGCAAGAAGGTGGTGGTCTCGAGGTTTGAAGAGTTAAGGAGAAGACGTAGTAAATTGGAGAAGGAGGGTCACATGCTCTGACCAGGTCAAAGGAGCTGGAGGTACAGTTGACCCAGGGGTCAACGAATGGTGGAATCCTTTTGGTCTATGTAGGACCACTTAGTAAAAATAGAAAATTAAAATGCGTATAAATTCAAAAATAAATAGTTAATGCTTTTATTAATTAAAACTTAAAACTTGATTTTTTTAGAATCTAATGAAATATTTTATGTGATTTTTATTTATTTATACTACATTATCTGTTTTGTGCTAATTTTTGCATGTATATTTATAGGTTATACCTATATCTTACATATTTCATTTTATTTTATATTTTAAGAATTATCATTATATTAATATATTTTACATATTTAAAATTTTATTAAATATATATTTACATATTTTGTTATAATATTATAATTTTATTAACATTTGTAAATAAATACATGTGTATATATTATAGCTAAAATATACCTAAATATTTTAATATAGTATTAATTATAACGTATTTTTATATATTTTTTTATTATATTTACATTTTAAATGTGTATTGAATAATATATATAACTATTTAAAAATATAAAAAGAGTAAAAATGAAAAGAGAAAATATATGAATATTTTTATACATTTTTTATTATGTTTACATTTTAAATGTGTATTGAATAATATATATAACTATTTAAAAATATAAAAAGAGTAAAAATGAAAAGAGAAAATATATGAATATTTTATACAAATACAATGTACAATAATACCATAGAAAGCTGACTTTTGTATCTTAACTCTATTTTTATTGAAAACACTTAATATGATAGAAAATTAATTTTATATATAGTGTAGGTAAATTCGATTCACTTTGAGTTTATATGGTGAAGATACTAATATGTGAAGTATGGTTTGCGACTTTTTCATCTATGTGTTAAAGTTGTATTGGGCATGATTTTGTTTAGTTATTATTTTCTATAATTTTTAGATTATTACATATAATTTTATTAATTAAAACATTATTATTTATAGTGTTTATAGTAATTAATAAAATTGTGTAAATTGAGCCTTTTTAAGAACAAAGAATTGGGGTTTTATGTACAATATTTGGCCATTATCTCTCCCTATTTTATTCCCCATCTACCAAGTCAATATTGACTAGGTCTTGGGGTTTTGGGTCATTCAGATTATGATACTTCATTTATTTTTCTTTTCTTTTATTTATTCTTTAAATCTGGATTTAAATTCATGTATTTATACCTTGTATCATATAATAATTTGTATGACTTTATATACATGCATGGAATAATGCTAGATGAATGGATATTCATCCGTCATAAATAAACATCAAATAATATCAATATCCATTTTGAGTTGAGGTACTAAAGGGACTACATGCATCGGTATGTACTAGGTCAAATATACTTTCGCATGTACACCCTTATTTTAGAAGGGAGCTCTGGTCACGCAAGTAGGTAAACTTTGGACTTGTAAAATCTAACCGTCCATCTTTTTCCAATTTATTGATCATATCAGTATATAGATAACCAAACTTTTGATTCCAAATCATGGTTAAATGATTTTTATCCTCTTTGTATCGCTTGAGGTTGTTATAATTATTTTTATTACTAGTAGATGTAACATTCATGATACATTCATCAATGCACAATTTAAAGAGTCCATCAGAAGTTAAAGAACCATCTACAATATATCTACCATAATGACTTGTGATAACTTTTATTGCAAAATTGGAACACATATCCATTTATAATTAATTTAGATGCAGATATCAAGTTCCTTCGAACATCATGTACCTAGAGTCACTCTCTAAGTAATAAGACAACCTCACAAGCCAAAGATAGTCAATAAGTCCTGACAGTGACTGCGGCAACAGTTGCATCAGATCCAAACTAGATGACTATATATTCATCTTCAAACTTTCTTGTTTTCCTCAAATAGACTTCATGCATGAATAGAAACACCAGAACCAATGACTCAACCTCTTCTCGTCTTTTTAGAAAATTGGTTTCAATGAAAAAGTATATTTTATACCTGGTGGAGCCTTACCCTTTTCTATGGCTTTCTAGTAATCTGGACATCATCTCTTCTAGTGCCTCAACCTTTTGCACTAATCGCAAACATCGAATTTATTTGATGCAATCAATGTGGAAGCTTGAGAGGATGAGGCAACAGCTTGACTCTTCTTCTTCTTCTTACAGACCAGACACTTTCAAGTCACATGCTTCTGACCATGGTTTCCCTAGACCTTTACCACCATTATACTGAATGAATAAAATAAAAAATTATTTACTACACATCAGAGAAGTGTGAAATATTTAGCAATCATGTTGCTAAAATAATCTCAGTTCATTGAACTTGGATGTTGTTTAGGGCAATGTGAAGAGGAGTACGAGAGATGAAGACTCTCAAGACTCTTCTATATCACAACGACACCAAACTCTAAGGACTATTTCTCTCCAAAATTCAAATGTCTAAAATAGAGAGTCTTACTCTACTTTTATCCATATTGTACACGACTATTAAAGAATCGCCTCTTCGAGTAGGTGTGTGTGACAATAGACTTTAGATTTTTGATAAAGGGATTGAGACTAAGTCCTTATTAAACCATTCAATTAGAACCTTTTTATGTCCAAATAATTTAACTAATAAATCAAGCAAGAAATCAACAAAGAATCCTTCTCAAGGACTTTTGTAGTGTTGCCATGTGTCATCATACAAGGCCAACCAATTCCACATACGGAATACAATTGTTTCTACTTTATTAATTGATTAATAAATAAGTAACAATATATAGAGTCTTATTAGAAATAAGACTCTAGCATATGCCACCATGTTCTTTCATACGAGAAGTACCCCCCTTGAATATATTCAATACAAATGCCTAAATTGACTAAAGATAGTCAATGTTGTCGCATTTTATTTATCAATAAAATGTAAATCCAAGATACATCTATAAAAAATGTGAATCAATTTCACATAATCTCATGCCTTGGAAAAATATGTAAATCTTATTTACATAAATATTTAGATGAATCACATTCATATAAAATATTAATTATGACAAATCATTATTCACATGAATTAGTGACATATATTTTGAAACTTATTCTCAAAGTTCCCCTTTCCATGAATCTATCTAACAAAATTTTCCCATTCCTTGATTTCTTTGGAGATAAAAATCAAGGGAGGATATTAAAAAAGCATATGCAACGGAAATCTATGATACATGCACGAGATGGAAATGTGTACCCTCTTCCAGCAGTCTACGTGCAAAATGATCCTCTAATAAAAATAAAGAAAGAAATATAAACTAACCTGAATGATGCATGAGAAGCATCATAAGCAGTAAATACTATTAGTGGGCAGGAACCACTTAATTTGACTAAGTCTAATTCTATGCTCTTCTCTATAGGAAGAAATATTCTTTTAATGCCTTTAGATGTAATCGATTACCTGGCTAAACCAAGAAAATAGAACATACTTCTAAGGGCTCAAGCACACAAAACTGCGAGAATCAAATAAAAATATAAGCGATGAAAACAAAAACTAATGAGGTCGTCCTAGTTTGCCGACACTAGGTGAAACAAACCCTACTCACACTAGAGTATATAATAGTCTCAGAAAAAACAGGAAAAGAGGTAAGTGCCAAAATAATAATTACAACTTTTTACAAGAATAATGATGGATAATAAATGATTAAAAAGAAAACAAAAAATGTATGTGCAAATGTTTTGCTTAAAAACTCTTCCAAATCTTTTGCTTCTTCCTCCTACGCTCTCCGTCTAGGTGTGCCGACGCTCCTATGAATGCTACCCTCGCTCATTGGGCCTAGATAGAAAGAGATAAACAAAAGGGATGCCATATCACAATTATGAAAAAAATAGAGCAAGAATAAAAGAAAAAAATAATACAGAAAATATAGGCAAACAAACAAACAAAGGAACTCAGAGGTGGATATGAGACAAAATGAGAAGAGCAGATGAATGGATCTCAAATGAATCCCTAAGTTTGATCTTGGGTAGCTTTCGGTGTCTGACATGTCGGATCCTGCAGGCACTGTATAAGCTCCCTCATGGTATGTGGAATTCGAAGTGAGTACTAAATCCTCAAAAACATGCAATCCACACAATATATACTCACAAATATAAAGAATAAATAAAATTAATAAAATACAAGAATATATACAAGTGACAATATACATACATAAATAACAAGAAGAAATAAATGAAAAAAAAGAGGAGAAAATAAAAAGAAAAATAAAAAGGTATCTACAATCCTGGAATAACATGCTAAAAACGAAACCTAGATACTCTCATCGTGCCTCCGAGGAAACGACATCATTTTTTGAACAAGTACTTTTTGGGATTTTACTCAATGGAGTTAATCACAATGTGAATACTATTATCGCAAACGAAAGAAATGTTAAACAAAAATTTATTATAACCAAGCTCTTAAGCAAATGAAATTGAAGCAATCAATGTCAATAAAACAACTAAATTTATATTTTATTTACATGTATAGCATAAATGATCAAACTCAAGAGGCAAAAAAATATCAATGGTTATTAATTCAATTAAAAAACAACAAAATATATAAAAGAAACTCTATGCACACTACTCTTGGTTATTATAAGTTTTTGTCCTTTTAAAGTTTTTATGAGTTTTTAACTTTTATATATCTTATGATTTTACCGATTTTTCAATTTTTAAACGATATTTAGGTTTTACAAATATTTTTATAATTTTAATGAAAGAAAACAAGTAAAGGAAAGAATAGAATAAAAGAATGAAAGAACCCCTTTTGTATTTTTCAAATCTAGCATAAATATCTCAGAACTTAGAATAAAATTATTTTCGATTTTTGGGTGTTTTTATACTATTTTTTTATTTTTGAAAATTTTTAGATTTTTAGGGTTTTTAAATAAGTTAAAAACAAGAAAAATAAGAAACATGAAAACATTCCAAATGTTTTTGGGTTTTAAAATAAGAAAATAAATCAAAAACTAAGAAATTAATCACAAAAAGGAATAAAAAATTTCAATTTTCCAGAAAGCATTATTATGAAAATTTTGGAATTTCCAATTTTTTATATGAATTTGTAAGTGTTTTTGGTGATTTTCTATTTTTTGTTTTTTCTAGGAATTATAAAATGAAATTTGATCAGAAAATAAAAGAAATAAAACCTTACACATATTATTATTTTAGAATTTTCAATTTTTTCTCATTTTTAAATTTTTTATGTAAATATTTTTTGGGGTTTTTTATTTACTAAAAAATGAAAATTGTTTAAAATGCAAAACAAAAATTAGTGATGGAAGAACTTATTAACATGACCCTAAATTTTTTTGTGGATTATTTAATAAGGATATGCTATTAATTAAAGCAATTAACAAATACACTAAAATGCAGAGTCACACAGACTAATATGAAAAGAAAATAGTTTCAGGAGAAAATTAATAACAAGATAATAGAAACTGCGATATCCTCGCATTTTTCCCAAGAAATGCGCATGCCAGCACACATGAGGTGCACCAGACATGACCTTAATGTAAATTTTTAAGTTAAATGGACTAGATGAAAAAAGAGAAATATACAAATTTTTATTACAATTTTCCAAAAATCACATGATGTATATGCTCGTAAGTTCAAGATGGACTCAAAAGCAATTAAAATAAATAGTAGGGTAAATCATGCAAATGTTCAATGAAGCATAGAATGACATGTGTCCTTAGAGGATTTATTTGCAAAAAAGGAAGCAAGCTAGGCTTAAGTACAATTTGTCTACCGATCCATGTGGTAGAAGGGATGGCTCAGATATTTCTTTGCTTATGATCCAATGGCTCAATTGCACTGTGTGTGGATTGTATAGATCTAATCTGGAGACTCCATCCACAACACAGTTTTAGAGCATTATCAACAAATGATATATGATATGGTGTCTGTGTTCTTGATCCTACTATAATGAGCATTACTGGACGAACTCAGAAGAAGGTATGCTCCACCGAGCTTTGATCATATATATATCTCAACCAATCTCTACTCGAGTTGTTGCATGAACGTCAATCCTCGTGCCTACAACACTCCTCCGTCAATCGGATGGTTCCTAACATGCAATATGGAGGTCGTAAAGTATGTAGCTCTAGGTGGATCTCCAAATCACACTCCTCGCTTGTAGATTCACTTGGAATACCTTAAAAGTGATCGATGCTCGAAGTAGATGCTCTGGTGATCTTTATTAGCTAAAACATGAGAAATGAGGGTCTGAATGTCGACTCCGACGTAGGTGATCGGAGAAAAGTAAGATTCTTGGATCTGGTAGGATCCGAGGTTGGTCAGGTTGTGGGAACAGGAGGAGAAGGATGTGTGATGGTTAAACTATGGTCGGATGAACTATTACTTGATTGGAGCACCTCCGATCAGGTAGATCAGAGGGAGATGAAGATTGACTGATTTACACAAAATAATGGAAATCAAGGAAATTTTGAAGAGAAAATTGAAGAGAAGTTAACCTACATTACCAAAGGGTGGAAAGATTAAGTTAATCACCTCGATTCGAGGACGGATGCTCGAAGAAGTAGAACACGATGGAGCTCTGGTCACATGCTGGATGTGCTCTTCAGGAGCACTCCGCTCTCCCAACTGTAGTGGACGTGATGTTGTCACCACCACGACTCTCAGGGACCAATTTCAGGGAAAGATGAACATGTAAAAGGGATCATCCGTGACTAGAGTTGGTTTGGATGTATAAATAGGGGATAGCTCTAACAAAGATTGAATTTGAAAAAGCATGCAATCCAAGGCATGATCAATGGAGTTATCAATTGGGCATTGATAATGGTTAATCAGGTTGGAAGAGTGGAGAAGAAGGTGGAATGAGTTATGGACTGAGGCATGCGGGAAAATTTGGAGAAGAGGCACCTGGGAATGAAGAGTGTAGGGAAGGCGTTGAAGGGAGAGTTGACCCCAGTCAACATACCTGGGATAAGCCATCTAGATAGCATGGAGAATAGGAAAAAACGGAAAACAACAAAAAAGGGCGGAAATGAGATATAAATGAAAAAATATTAAATGAGTTCAAAATAGAAAAAATAAAATAACAAATCTTAGTAATTATATCCATTATTTTTGGTGATTTTTAATTAACTATATGATTTATATACAAATGTATAAATAAATAAAACATGATATTTGTAGGTATATATATATACCTTTATATACAAGACCATGGTTTTTAATTTATTATTTAAACAAATATACATGTAATTTTATAATTTATTAATTCACAAAGATTCTATTTATATTCTTATTTTATTTTTATGGAATAATTTACTAAGGTAAATAAATAGGTATATTTTACAATAGACATGGTGATACACACACACAATATATACATGATTTTATTTGGACTATTTTTTATTTTGTGATTTTTATTTGTAATTTATATAAGTAAGATGCAATATTTACACATAGCTAAAATATAATTTATACAAAACTATAAAGAAAATAAATATACATACAACGTACATATGTATAACATAAATAGCATCCCAAAAATCCACATTTCTTACTGTAACTCTAATTTTTATTAAATCACTCTCATTTTAAAAGTTATTTAATTCGTAGTACGATGAAAGTGAATTTGGTTAATTTTATGTTTTGGTGGAGAAGATATTGATCTAACAAAATGAGCTTTGTAGTTTTTTCAGAGTGATGTTATTTACAAATTGTACAATGATTTTTCTTGCAATTATTTTTAATATTTACAAGTTATTTTTGTGTTCAAGTTTGAAGAAGAAATCAATTTTTTTAGATGAATTTGAATAAAAATAAATTAGTGTATAAATTATGTAATATATATACAATATATACATATTATGAATATAAAAAAGTTAAAATTTATTTTCTTTATTTTATTATAATTAGGCCTTATCACCCTCTGTTTATTTCTTGTTAATCAGGTCAAGTCTTGACCTCATCTTGTTAATATTTGCATGAGAATTAGGGTTAGTAAAAGAAAAGATTTACTGATATTTACATGTATTTTATAAGGGATTTTTAGCTAAAATAAATGAATAAATAAGATGAAATGCATATTCATGAGTAGGTCGTATATCAACCTTTGGAGTAAGAATTTCCATCTCTTTCACATGTTGGATATCCTCTCTTGACAATCATTTGATGGTGTTAGAAGAGTCGTCAATAAAACTCTTTAGATATCATCTCAACACCAACCTCTATGATCCAACCATTAGATCAACACCTGTATGATTATCAAGCTGGCCATGGTACATAACCCCAATTGTACGAAGGGACCTTGTAAGTGAATGCATTCATTAATCTCTGGCATGTAGTGAAAATCAATAACTTCTATTAATATAAAATTGTTACAATAACATTTGTTGTAGAAATAGTTCGCCATGGGCTCACGTATCTAACAGATCGAGTGCACTGCAATGATGTACATATATTACAATATACAAACTAAGCAAGGATCAACTTCTCAAGTGTAGAAGTAAAAGAAAAGAATTACAAAAACCTATAATCAATGAACTTGCTCATGAGCATGCATATATACACTTAACTTGTAAGTTATATCAAGATTCTGTGAATAGCTTACTTATATTTCATTGCAAGCTCATAACCACCTTAGTTTCTATGTTAATAACCTATAACCGATTTAGTTATTATTATTATTTAACATTGTTTAGTGGTAGTCATCTATTATTAACTTTGAATATCGAGACTCTACCCGATCTAAAAAAAGTATCCATGAGAAATATGTTTTGTCAAGACTTCTTGCCCAATGAATTAATGACCCAAAACTTGATAGGAACATGTAGCAAATCTGTCCAATACCACCCTCCACTTGGGAACTAAGAACCCAACTTCTTTGAGTAAAATAGGGATCCACGACTCTGAATGGACAAAACACAAATCTGAATTTCCAAACACAACCAAGATGCATACTCCCACCAATGTCCAATGATAACCCTCAGACGTGGATGACTCCATTACAATTCTCTCAAGGTTGTGCACTACCTTGCAATATTTTGACCCATTACATGTAATTTCTTGATCATATGATGTTATATTGCTCATTATGATCTCTTTTCATGAACATGACTAAAAAATGCGTGTATTTTATTTGATGATCATCACATGATATCATGAAACTCAAATCATGACAATAATCTTACTAGTGTTGTCATATTAATCTAATTTAATGAAAGGACATTGATCAATCTGCATTTCATCATATTTATTCATTTTATTTAGCTTAAAATTTCTTATAAAACACATGTATATATTAAAAAATTCATATTCTTACCAACTTGCATCTGTGTGTAAAAATTTTACATTTATTACTATTTTAACCTA
This sequence comes from Ottelia alismoides, assembly GCA_037367405.1. Taxonomy (NCBI): domain Eukaryota; kingdom Viridiplantae; phylum Streptophyta; class Magnoliopsida; order Alismatales; family Hydrocharitaceae; genus Ottelia; species Ottelia alismoides. The sequence continues at coordinate 830,099 of JAZKJV010000862.1, read as the reverse complement.
ATATAAATAAATAAAGAAATAAAGGAAAAATAAAGAAAATGAAAACATTGTACATATGTAATAGATTCAGGCTGACCCGAACCCTGAGAGAAGATCAATACTTGACCTGATCGACCAATAGGGGAGATAATGCCTTTAATCAGAAAATCCAAAATATGTTTTGTAAATACATTTCAATTATTTGGTGTATATTTGTATAAAACTTATACTATTTTATTTGTACATAAATTGACATCAAATTAAATAATCTTCTTAACAAAATTTGTAAATAAAAATGTTTTCTATGTAATAAAAAATAATTACGAAATAAAATCAATAAAAGTAACCGCACTTGGAAAAAGCCATAAAGCGATTATTAAAATAGCAATTTTGGCTCCATGTGAACTCAAATTGAATCAAACTCACTTCCATTGTATACTAAATTAAATTATATTTAAATTGGCTGTTGTTTCATAATTTTTGGAGTTACGGTTTAAAAGAAGGTTATTTGGGGTGGTTCTTGAAATTTAACTTTTTATTTATTGTATTTATTTTTAATTTTTTTACATATTATATTTTTATTAATTATAAATATTGCTCATAGTATTTTTAAGTATTTTTTTTAAAAATATATTTCCTTATTTATACATGTATATAATGTGCCATATGTATATATGATATGTATTAATTACCCACCATATATAAAAACCAACAAAAAATCTAACATTAATTAATTAAATTAATCTAATTTAGAAAATATAGTTTAATTTATTTATTTAAATTTATTTGAAAACTTACCTTTTGTATGTAATTTAAATATATGCCTAGCATAGCCACCATTAAGGTGGCTAACTATTTTTTCATATTAATTATTTTTATTGATTTATTTAATTCTGAATTTTATTTATTTATTTATTTATTTTATTTAAATAATTACTAACTTCCTTCCTTATTTTTCTCTCCATTCAAATTTTAAAATTTGAGTTCATATTTTTTCTATTTAATTGGCTCATACTCCCTCATTCTCACTTGATAAAGTTTTGGTGAGAGCAGCCTATTCTCCAAGAGTCATCTTGTTGTAGAGAGGTGCCTAGGTTACAAACTGTCTGGTGACGATGAGTCCATCCTCGTCAAGGCCATCACATCATTATCTGTTGCCATTCTGCTCCCATTCAGTGAGATCCATTTTTTCTTGTTTTCAATCTTGGTTAATTGTAGTTTATTTTTTGTGCTTTCAATTTCATTATCATTTTTTTATTTTAGATCGTAGTTCATAATAATAGTAATCATTTATCTTTCATCATTACTATTTGATCTGAATTCGATCCGATATTTCATATCATTTTCTCAATCTCATCGCTTCATGCTCTACCTCACACGATCTATCACCTTCGGACGTGTACAGTGGTCGAAGACTTGGTTCCAATCCCTCACCGAAAAACAAAACCATCCATTCACCTAACTGTTATTTGATTTTTTTCATGGAGTTGTTGTGCTGGAGTCGTCATTTATCTTTTATTGTAGGTTGATGGATTTCAAAAAAATATTTAAAAATTAGCGCTACTATTTATAAAAAAGAAAAAATAATAAAGTTGTTGTTAAAAAAAATTATAAAAAAGGAGCTGGCGGCACCGGCTCCCCATCGTCCAACACCTTTGTCGGGCTCGACCTCCTACGTTGCCCAGCCGTTACCGTCTCCAAATAGCACCTTCCTTCATTGTTGACCACCGACTAGCTGCCTGCATGTACGCCTATCGCTCCTACTTCTGGATCCGCATCCATGCGTCACTGACCTGCTCAAACTTCACACACCACCGGGGGGTGTATGTTGCTGCCTCGTGCAGACCCTCACCCTCAGCATGAAGATCCATCATTTTCATGACCAACCGTGGTGTGAGTTCCATCACTGACTTGCCTTCATGTCGCCAACCACCCACCTTAGCCTCGCTGCGTGCAGGAGGCCTTCGTCCGTCACTGCCAGGAGCCATTTTCCAGTTTGCTCGTGCATGTGCCTCGCTAGACCCTCCAAACATTGTAACCGCCAGCCTCTCATCGCACGACGCCTTGGGTAGTCGAAGAAAGGAAGAGGGGCAGCGCCCCCTCTCTTATTATTCGAATGGAACCGCAATTGAAAATCCCTACATTATTGTAGTAAATGACAATAAAACCTCAATAGATATAGAGAATTTACGCATATGCCCTGCCACTCCAGATCACGAGCAAGGCACACCCCCCACCTGGGTAATTTGTGATTTTTGTTTTTTATTTACTGATATATTTTAATGCAAAAACAATGAAGATTTACATTCCAGTACTTTTTTATCCAGACTCTACTTATTAGATTTTTATAGTTGAAATAAAGATCATTCTTGCTCATTAAATTCTGGAAAATTTGTGTTATATTCATGTTATGTGTTTACTCATAGTATTTTTTTATTTTATTGACATTTAATATGTCTAAAAATAAAAAATATCACATTTTTTATTATTTGACATTAAAAAATGATAAAAATTCAAATTTTTTGTAATAAAATTCTAAAAATATAGATTAGCTACCTTTTTGAATCTTTTATTTTCTATGCAATTTTTAGGCATTAATTGTTTTTAAAAATAAAAAAATTATTAAATATCAAAAGTATTAGAAAACATATAAAACTGTAAAATTCCAAAAAATGTGATTTCACTTCCAGTTTATAGATTATTCATTCTAGTTTTTGGGAAAATTATTGCAGTGATTTGTGATTTCATATTTTTTGAAAATGCAAAATAGCTTTGTCTGCTCACCACTTTCCTTTATCTTATTTGTTATTCATTTTAAAAATCCTAAAAAAATAAAAAAATCTCTAAATAAATACAAAAATAGTAAAAAATCATAAAAACATAAATATTTTATTTAGAAATTTTTTAGCATTCTTTATATATTTGAAAAATAAAAAATAGCCACTCCCTGTTTTTGTATATAGCTTGTTAGAAATTTTTTTCTTGAAAATTATAAAATTGCAAAATTAAAATCAATATAATTTTGAAAATCAGAAAATAAAAAAAATAAAAAAAATTAAGAAGAAAATATCCTACAAAAACCAATATAGTTTGCATTTGAGATTCCCTTATATTTTAATTATTTTTTTCGATTATTAGAATAACATCGAGATTGTGGCCTCCCTGAGTTCGATCCTGTTGCTATATAGGTAAATTAAATAACAAAAAATTCTCTTGCTATAAATGTATGAGAATATTTTTTTGTTGAGGGGTATTTGGTTTTCAATGACACATGAAACACATTAAACATGGACTATGTTCAACAAACATTAAACATGGACTTTTGCATATAGTATTTAATGGATTGTGTAAGTAAAATGATGCCATGAAGATGTGATGATATAATTTAACGACAACTTAATTTACAATATAACAAAAGTCGATGATCCAAAGATATTAAACTGCTAGGAAATAACATAATTCCAAATTAATTCCCATATTTAGGTTTACATCCATCTAAAAAACAATACACCATCCACAGATACTTTATTATAGTAAAGATGACATACTTTAATGGGATTTAGTAAGTTCTGCACTCCTTAGATATTATCCCTTTTAAAAATATTAATTTTATCCCTGACTTATTCAATAATGATCACTTGTGTCCCTCGTGCTAGTTGACATACATCCCTATCCTAAACAAACTTTAACTTTGGGGATACAAGGGTAACTAGATTAAAAAATCGAGGGTAATAATGTTTTTTCCCTTCTTTTCTTCCTTCCACTCTCCTTCCTCCTCCCCATCTATCCCTTCCTCCTCCTTCGACCACCTCCTCCCCCACCCCTCCACTTCCATTCCATCCTCCAACAATCTCAACTCCTCCCTCCCCCCTCCAACCCTCCTCCTCTGACCACCACTTCCTCCTCTGCATCCAACACCTCCTCCTCCTATGGCCCACCTCCTCCTCCTCATCCAAAAACCTCCTCTACCCTTCCCCCTCCATCCCTTCCTCTGATAACCTCCTCTGCACATCTCCATCCAAACCTTGCTCCTTCATGTATGGGACTTCAGATCACATCACTTGAAGTCGTAGCATAGGAGTTCTTAATGCAACATGAGCCCTTGGATTGTATTCAATTTCCATATAAGTAGTCGAAGTAGAGGACGGGGTTGGAGGGGGAGGAAGTAGGATAGTGGTGTCACAGATCTGTTGCAATCTAGAGAAATGAGGGTTGCTCTTCCTACTTCTGACCAATGAAACTACATGATGTTAGGAAGTGGAATGATCTTTACACTGTGATGATTGATGTGAACATGTATTCGAAAACGATGTGCGAAGGATGCATGCAAAAAGAGATAATTAAAATCAACTACAACAACTAATAATTTGAGGATGATTTTGATCCAAGCAAGGAACTGACATCAAAGATGGGTCGAGCATCTCTAGATGATTGGATTTCAACTTTGGAGTAGGAGGATAATGAATCTCAAATTTGTCATTTTTATTTAGATTAATTACCCATCAATCATAAACTATTCAATTAACTTAACTAATTGATTAAATTTAACATTTAACACCTTGTAAACATTTAAGGTTAATGTATATAATTGCATATTATTTGTGTTTTAGAGTAGCTTTCTTTTCATTATTTCTTATTATTAAACATACAAATAAAAAATAGTTTAATATTATGTATAGTATATTGTACATTATTCATTATATAAAAATACCAAAAATTAATAAAATAAATAAAAGAAGTAATTTTACTTTTTAAAAATACTTACACAAATATTAAGTATGTATATATAATGTATTTTTACTTCGAATTTAAATGAAGTTGTAGATCTTGAAAATATACACAACTTTCATGTAGAACATTTTTTATTTTAACTCTATTTATAATTTTAAATAGAATAAAGAAAAGAAAACAAGAAAAGGAATTATTAAATATTTTAATTGACTCTGAACTCCGAGGACAAGTCAATATTGAGTAGGTCAATCATGCATAACATAGGGGGAGAAAAGGGTCAAATTATGCACAAAAATCCCAAGAAACCCAAATTCTTTAAGTGCAATATATCTTGTAAGTCACCTAATATACCACTATTTTATTATTCATTATACACACCTCAAACAATAAAGTGTTCTACCCAAAACATGTACATAATACTGTATAGAAAATTATAAGAATATTTTCCAAAATGTCACGCACAATACACAAGGGTAAAGACAAATGGAAAAGGTGCAAACAAAATTTCATTGATTAGTATCTACCATATGAAATCAAATTGAACGAAACTAATCTCCATTATAAATAAAATTAATGTATCTATCAAGTGAAGGTGGTTTCTTAGAAAATGGAGATAAGGTATAAGAAGTTGGCTTTTGTGGGTACCAATGTACTAGCACAATTGTACATATAGTCGATTAGTTTATTCTATACATTTTTACTCTCTTTATATTTTCAAATACTTTTATATATTATATTATACAAATTAAAAATATAAACACAAATAAAAACTTGTAAAAGTAACCAAAATAATTATTACTACATTTAAATGTAAAGGTAAAATATACAAATAATGTATATACTAGTATTTATTTATACTTATAAACAAAATCATAAAAAAGTCTATACAAGTAAGTAAATATGTATTTAATAATATTCTAATAATAAAAATTATGTAATATAAATTATAGATATAAAATAAAAAAATACCAGTATATATACCTATATATAATATAAAATACAGTATATATATAATACACAAATATCAGTACGGATAACTATATATGTACATTGAAAAACTAACACTTGAAAATAAGGTTGTAAAAATAAGTAAAATTCACCATAAATAAATTTATAAAATAAGAACACTTTTTATGTTTTAAATATTTTTAAATAAAATCATTCACTATTTTTAATTATATTTATTTTTCTTTCTATTTTGTCCTGACTTGGTCCTACGTGGACGAATCAGGTGCGGAGGAATGTTACCCTCTTGATCACCAGTTTCCTCGCACAACCTCCTAAGGCCGCCTCGAACCCTTCCTCAAGCAAACCACCCATCTTCATCTATTTTGCACATCTTCTCCTCAACTTTTTTCAGATCATTTTCTTCATGAAATATCATTGTCAGATCAACCTCCCCTATGCCCTATTCTTTGACACCACCTAACCCCATCGATCTGGGCAGAAACCTATTCCCAAATATCTCCTCACCTTCATCTTTAAAATCCACCCTCCACCATCAAATTTGATCCTTTTTAATCCATCAGAAGCTGATAAATCCCAAGCTAGTGTGAACCCTAGTGATAGATGGAGTTCCCAAGGAGATTCTACAACGTGGAGAAAACTATCAATGGTCGATCTCATCCCCCAAAGTTCGCTTCAAGAGATGTCTCTGGTCCTTGTTTTCCAACTACATTTTACCTATTAGGTTTAGGTTTTTAATTCCTCTTTTAATTCTTAATGTAATCCTTGATTTTATTTCAGTCAATTCTATTTTATATCACGTTAAATTTCAAGATCGGAGTTCATGGAATCATAGAGCTTCGACCATCATTTCACTATGAATCCAACTATGTGTCGACCACCCAACACCTTCATCTCAATACCCATTTCTTCTACATCATACCGTTCATCTACTCCACCTAGATCTTGCTCTGATCATGCCAATCGAGTCTGAACCTCCATCGCTCACAAGAGACCATCTACAGCTCCATCCCATTCATTGTAATAGTTTCACATTTGGTTGAGAGCATAGATCTCTAGCCCCCAAACATTTTGCGCAGATGCTTGGACCATATATCTCACATGTAAGGAGAATCGACTAAAGAACATCACTCCCAGGTGGTCGGACGAAGAGAAGACCTCCACTTCTCCTTAGACGAAGCTTAGACTCATTGAAGCCCACCTCCAATTGTGAATGACTTCCATGAAGCTAGTGAGCTGATTAGGAGCACTAAAGATAGCTGGGAGGAGTAAAAATCAAAGGTTGAAGCTCGAACACGAAAGTGTTCTTCCCATTTCTTGGTGATAGACTTAGCATCGTTAGATCAATATCATGACCCAGGTTATCAAGGCGAAGTGTCACCGCCACTCAGCCTCCCGATCCTAAGTGATGACACGTGGAAGAGCTAGAATCATTGATCAGAAGCCACAGAAAAGACACGTGCTCGCTTGGGCATATTGCACCTAAAACCCTCATCTTTTATTGTATTTATTGTATAGTCTTGTAAATTAAATATATTGTTTAAATTATATAGGTTAATTTGCAACTTGGACCCAAACCTTCTATATAATTACATTTAGCTCGTCGCTAGTGCACCTCATGTGTAGTCCCACATGATGAGTTGGTGATTTTGCACTTTATATCATAAACTCTCTAGACTAGTTACAAATACCATTTTTATTTCCTTTTCGTTGCAGTTGATTCCCAATTCTGATGTACATTTTTTTATGTATTTCATTTTTATTGTATATCTTTTATTATGCTTAAATCTTTAGAAATTGATTATCAGTGCATGGAACTAAGTTGCATGTCATATTACTTTGTTGTTTTACTTTAATTAACTTTCCTATTTATTAAAAATCAAAGACTTTTTATTTTCTCATGTTATTATTTAAAATCCATAAAAAAAATACAACTTCAAATTCCAAAAGAACATATTATTTATATATTATATAAGATTCTATACATATCCAAAAATCACTATAAATAAAAATATAAACATAAAAACAACAAAACTCTACAAAATTCAAAAAGTAGCAAAAATTATATAAAAGTCCATAAATACATATTCACATTTTGAATTTTTCTTATTTCATATATTAAATATTCAAAATAGTCTAAGTTAATTTTGGAGTTAGTGATATATGTTATACTCATAACATTCTTACATATTAATGTATTCAATATTTTGATTTATTTTCAACTTTAAGATTCCATAAAAATAAGAAAAATAACATAAAAATTAAAAAACAATGAAAATTTTCAAAAAAACAAAAAATATTTTATTTCCTATATTTTGATTATATTTTTACTTATTTTATTAATAAAAATCTATATGTATATATACTATCTATTACTTATATATAAGATAATATCTAAAATGTCTATATAATTACTTAGGTCATTTTAAAAATCATCAAATAATAAAAGTTTGTAAAAATAAAAAGATTATAAAAATATAAAGCAATGAAACTTTCCATGAAAATTAAATCTAAAAAAATGAAGGATATTGTTAGATCCTCAAGCGCATCACGGAAGCGTGAGCGTCGTATCGAATACGACGAAGAACGACTAGTCAGACTAGTTGTTCAATGCAGCGGAAATTAAAATTTTTTATGCGACAAAACCACATGATCCAAGAACACTTCTCAGATCGTTTCGTCTAAACCACAAACAAGTAAAAAGATTACCTCTTGAAGCGTGGTTGCAATCGAGTCTCTAAACGTAGAGACCTCGTGTCTCAAGTCCTATCCGACGGAGGAGACGCTTGCGAGCGCGGGGAAGAACCGCGTGCTTCTCGTAATCCATGTTGATGATCCAAGCGATGGATCTCCTGATCTTGACAGATGAGATCCATCGTCTTCTTCACGAGCGAGGCGCACCAAAGGAGACAGAGATCCACGAGCAAACGATCGGGCAGCATAACGACGATGCTGCAGCGATGGAGAACATCTCTAGGGCATCCATGGTGTATGGCTACATGAGAGGGAGAGAGAGAATAGACATGTAGAGAGAGAGAGAGTTGTTGTCTCACTTGTTGTGTAAAGAAGAGCAAAGGGGTGCCTCTCCTTTTATAACATTCTGGGATCCATGGATCTCAATCCATGGGACAACACAAATCCAATGGCTCTCATTGATTGTGTTTCTTTCAATGGCTAAGATTTATGTTGGTAAAAACCAACAACAATTAATTTAATTTAGATTAAACATATATTGATAAATCAATATAAATCAAATCCAAAATTAAATCAACAACATATGGAGATAATGTAAAGGAGAGTGCATCCTTCCATATACATGGAGTGGACGGCCAAAATTTCCTAATAGGAATGGGTGGTTGTCCCTCCTATTAGTATGGAAGGAGCATCTCAATGTAATCTCCCTTGATTACATTATTCCATGTATCTTCAATTTATTACAACAACAATTGTTGTAAAATATTCTACAAAAATAATTCATAATTATTTTGTGAATATTGTCCAATGTGAATCCAATTCACATCAACATTTAAATAACAAATGTAAATTACAAATAGCTCTCTCTTATATATTATAAATCACATTTATAATATATATGACTAATATGGATGTTGCTATCCACATTATTCATATCCATGATAATTAAATCATATTTAATAATCTTGGATCTCTTTTCTCTTGTTCTCAAATAATATGAATCGCATTCACATTATTCACATCTTTGATAATCAAATCACATTTAATTATCTAAGACAACTCTCTTTATAATATGAATCGAATTCATATTAATCATGATAATTAAATCACATTTAATTACCCATTTTCTCAAATCTTGAATACATAATATCAACAACAAAATTATCATGAACCGTTTCAAGGATAATGCGCTTTCTCCGTGAATACTTGGAGATAAGGACATGGCGATTGTATTGTTCCATGTATAGTGACTTGGATGTTGAGATCATATCTCAAATCCAGATCGCGGGCCTCCCATAGATGCTTGATTAAATCAAGACCGCAAATCTAATCTTCTCATTGCATCTGAATCACATTCAGATCAATGTCCAACATTTTGGACCAAGATCAGATTACTTCTCTACTGAGAGGAGTCACTAAAATCCAGACTCATTTCATCACTTCCTAGGAATGGAAGCGTCATGGTTATACAATTGTTTATGATCACATCACCCTCAGGTATTCCCAATACCTGTACATCTTGCATACTGGAAGACTCAGAATAAACCTGAAGTGTTGGATCAACTTTATACTGTCTACTTCATGGTTTTATCAGTAAGTTTCTCATTCGATCATTGGGAGTCGGTATCGATCATATACTTTCCAAAAGCATATATCGTACCTAAGTCTTGATCATATACTTTCAAAAAGTATATATCAAACCAACAAATTCAATCAAGCTTCCAAAGCGAGACGATCGTACGTACGTAATTTGATTCTTCCCAATATCTCATGCGTGAGCTCATGTCTTCCGGTTCAATAACTGAACCTGTATGATCCCCTTGAGAGATTGTATTACTCATATGCCCTTTCATTCACACCAGCGCACCGGTGTATAGACCTTGGTTAGGTCATCAACCTATTGGTCTGCCAAATGTACATACTCAAACATATAGTAACACATCTGTCTCCGGTCAGAGGATGCATGCATGTATCGTGACAGCATACGATATAGGACTTTGGTTATCTCGATCCCATTAAGTCAACTATTTGACCTAACTAATCTGACACCTCCGAATCTCTATTCCTATGTAGAGGACCTGCAGCAAGAGGTCGGTCAGATATCAGCCTTTAGAGATAAGGATTGCCATCTCCTACTCAGGCTGGAGATCATCTCTTAACAATCATTTGACGGTGCTTGATGAGTCCCCAATCTAACTCTTTAGATATTCATCCAAGCACCAGCCTCTATGATTCAACAGTTGAATCAACAGATGTATGATCATCAAGATGGCCATGGTACATAACCCTAATTGTACTAAGGGACCTATTATGCAAATTATTTATTCTTCATTTCAGATCATGGAATGATATTTGCAATAACATTTATTGCATAATGGCTCGCCGTGGGCTCGCATGTCAAATAAAAAATACCACATAAAATAAGAAAAAAATGATAAAACCTTAAAATGTAATTACTACTAATTATAAATAATTAGTAATAATTCACCGGCCTCCCTTATGTCCTAATGTTCGGTACAATAACTAGTTGCATCTGTACATTTTTTAAAGCTTTATAATAATTTTTGACTCACACATTTTATCTCTGATGAATCTTCGATCGTAATCTTTATTCATTTATTTTAGCTTAAAATCCCTTATAAATACTCCTTCTCCATCTTTTCATCTTGATCAATCTTTGGTGAGAGGAGCCTGATCTCCGAGAATCTTCTTATCGCAGAAGGGTGCCTAGCCTCAAAGCCGTCTGGTGACAGCAAGTCGGCCTTCATCGAGGTGATCAAGGTCTTTTCTACTTCTAAGGTGAGATCCACTTTCTCTTATTTTTATCCTAGGTTAATTGTAGTTTTATTTTCTCGCATTTTTTCTTCGTTGTCATTTTTTAGATCTTAAAATCCATCACGATTTGATCTGCCACCAAATCGATTTTTCATCTCACTTTCTCGATCTCTACACGTTCATTTCTACCTCGCACGATCTTTCACCTCCAACCACACACAGAGGTCAGAGTTCTGATTCCATCCGCCATTCCCCTCGAAAACGTACTCATCCACATCTTCTATTTTGATTTTTGGGATCGAGTCATCATGCTTGAATCCTAATTCTTTGTAAATAAAAAAATTTAAAAAAATATTTCTTTTTCTTTCTCTCTAACATTTGTTTTGTAGGATCATCTAAAAAATAAAAAAATTAAAAAAAAATTCTTAATTTCTGTTTTATTTTCTCTATTTCAAATTTACAAACAAATGATAAAAAAAGTTTTTTCTGGTTACTGTTTACAATTGAAAATAAAAAATTTAAAAAATAAGCGGCACCGTCGTTGCCCAATCGAGCCCTTCAGGTCATCCTCTGCCTAGGGTGGTCATTCACCACCCAAGCCTACGGCCGTCGCCTTCGATACCATCCTTTCCTCGACCCAGTTGCCATAACCTCCGCCGCTACCCATTCCGATTCAACCACGCCAGCCACCCTTCTCTACCATTACCAGCTGCTTGGGAAGGCCTTCACCATTCCTCCTCCATCTGAGGAGGATCCATCCTCCATTGTCTGTAGAACCGTTGTGCACCATCACCACAGGGATCCTCCAACTTACCGACATCCACAATGCCTCTACCGCCACGAGAGGCTGCCAACACCGTGGACCTGCACGAGCTCCTCCGTGGTGGAGCGCATGACATCAATGCCTCTTCGCCGTCACGTCCATTCTCGCCACCGCGACGAACCCCCCACCCCCCGCCACGCTAGACGCATCCTCTCCTGCCTGAGGTGGAGCCGCATTTCGTTCGCCATCGATGGACGCTCGTGCTCCAACGCCTGCTGTCACTCACGCAACCCCCTTTTGCTTGAATGGCGGCGCCCCCTTGACTTGCTTTGGGGAGATACTCATCCCATTTTGAAGAACAAAGAGCATGAACAAAGGGAACCCTAGGTTTCCTTCAAGAAATTTTGTTGGAAAAATTATAGTTCATCCCTTGAAAATTCGAACTATCGCAGAAGAGCTCTTGCTGCATTGGTAGTTTGGAAAATTGCATGGAATCTGCTGACGTTTCACAAATTTCAGAAACGCCCCTTCTCTCTAGCCTGTTACGTGTTACACACTTGTATTACTAGCTAATTTACACTTTTAGTCCATTACTTATTTCTGGTTATCTTTTTGTGCAAAAACAATACATATTTGCAGTTCAATCCCTCTTCAACAGACTTTAAATTTGCATGTTCTTTAAAGTGAAATAAATGTTTTCTTTGGTCAATAAAATTCCCAAAAATCATGATATGCTCTTGATGTTCTTATCTTTGTAGTACAAAATTTTCATTGCATTTGGTCATCATTTTTATTATTAAAAAATAAAAATAGTATATTTTTGTCTTCCTAAAATTCAAAATTCACAAAAAATTCAAAAAAAAATAGATTCGTTGTATTTCATTATCTTTTAATTTATATCCAATTTCATGCATTAATTCTTTTAAAAACCCAAAAAATAAAAAGCATCTAAAATCTTATAAAAATCACAGATAATTCTACAAAAAATCTAATGATCGTCATTTTAGTTTCTGTTTTTAAATATTTCCATACATTTCATCATAAAAATAATTGCTTGGTGTTTTGGGTAATTAAAATATTTTCAAGTTGCAAATTACTCCATGCTATGCATTGTTTCTCATTTTTTCACTATTTGAATTTAAAAAAACAAAAACATTTAAAAATTCTACAAAAATTCCCAAAAACATTTCAATGTATTTAAAACCAAAAAATATTTTCTTCGTATTTTTCTGGTCATTTTTTATAGAACTGAAAAATATAAAAAGAGTTTGGTGTGCTCCTTTCTTATCTTGTGCATATTGTTCTTTATTTAAAATTTTAAAAAAATTGCAAAACTAAAATCACTAAAAATTTGAAAATCAGAAAAATAAAAAAATAGAAATAAAAATAAAAAATTCCACAAAAGTCGAGGATAGTTTGCCTTTGAGAATCCTACTTTTCTCTTAATTGATTTTCATTGGTTATTTGAATAACCCTCGAGAATTGTAGCATCCCTGAGTTCGATCTTGTCCGTTATACAAGTAAATAAGTAGCAAAAATTTATCTTGCTTCATTATTCTCTTTTACAGCTTGAGAAGAAAAAAAATGTTTGTCTGCTAACGCTTGATTAGGTTGCAATGACTTTTTCATAATTCAAATTATTAAAACCCCAGAAGAGAGCAAGCAATAATCTCTTAATCTTATTGTCTGTTGACTTTTGTCAGAATTTAGGATTGGTTATCATAGCGATTACTAGGTTTGTTTGTGAGTTATAGCAGACCTAGAGATTCTAGAGAAAAATCACAAGGCTATTGGTTGGAAAGTTTCATATCTTCAAGGGATAAATATGTCCTTATGTTCACATCACATCTACTTAGAGGATGATAGCAAACTGTCCCGCGAGTTTTATCGCAGGATGAATCCTAATATATGTGATGTCGACATGAAAGAGATGATAAAATGGTGTGAGGATGTCTTTATATATCTCATCTCTTACTCTAAATGGGTAAGTCCATTGCACGTAGTTCTGAATAAATCCAAAATTACTGTAACTACTTATGACTAAGGAGATATCTGGACCTAAGTAGAGATCTCGACCCAAGTGCATACATCATGGCATGTATGTATAAATTACTAATACCTAAACTCAACAACTAAGAAGGATCACTTTCATCTGCCTTTTATTGATCAAGTTCATGAAAGGTTGGTAGGGAAAGAGTTCTTTTGCTTCTTTGATGGCTATTCTAGGTACAATCAATTGGTGATCCCCCTAGAATATCTAGAGTATAAGAATTTCACTTGTTTGATTATTACCTATGACTTTAAGTGGATGCCCTTTGGATTGTGTAACGCATCCACTACATTCCCAAGGTGTATGTTGGCTATGTTTTTTTGACATGGTAGGTAGTTTTCTTAAGGTTTTTATGGACAATTCTTCGGTTTATGGCAATAGTTTTGATGCATGTCTATTGCATCTAGATCGAGTACTAAGAGACGTCATGAGGTGAATCTTGTGCTTTCATGGAAGAAGAGTCACTTCATGGTGACTGAAGGAATTATGATGGTCCATGTCTTCTCTAAACAAGGTATCGAGATTGATCATCCAAATGTGGAAGTGATTGCTAAACTTGAGAAATCAAGAATAGTAAAAGATGTGAGATCTTTTCTAGGGCATTTTTTTCTACAGGAGATTTATTGAGGACTTCATCAATATTGATAAACCTCTAACATAGTACTAGGAAAGGAGACCAATTTTATTATTGATGAAAACGTCCTTCTAGCCTTCAATCACTTGAAAGATCTTGTCACTCAAGCGCTTGTCCTACAGCCACCTGATTGGTCTCTCCCATTCGAGATCAAGATGCATATATCAGATTTCACCATTGAGGAAGTGTTGGGGAAGAAAAGGGATGGATTACCTTATGCCATTTATTATGATAGTAGAACATCAGATGAAGCCCAGAAAATTTATATTGTTACAAAGAAAGAGATGATGGTTGTGGTTTTCATCCTCGAGAAGTTCTCTTCGCATTTTGTCGGTTCAAAAGTGATTGTTTATACTGACCACTCTTCTATTAGGTACCTACAACAAAAGAAGGATGCCAAGTCATTTCTGCTCTATTGGATCCTTCTGCTCCAGGAAATGGATTTGGAAATAATAGATAAACCTAGAGTCAAGAATGTGGTAGTAGATCATCTATCCAAAATGTACAGGGACTCTGTTGAGTAGTGTGCCAATTCTAGATACCTTTCTTGATGGATCTATTCCCAGTGTTCTATCGCTCAATTGGTATGCCAATATTTTGAACTATCTCATCGACGATAAAGTTCCACAAAATAGTATGCAAATAAATAAGTAAAAGTTTTTATCCGATATTTATTTTTACCGATGGGAAGATCCATACTATTCAGGGACAGAGCTGATTGCATTTGGAGATGGTGCATTCCTTAAGGTGTACACCTATATCCTCAAGCATTGTCAAATACTCTGAGAAGGCAGACATCATTCTTGAAACCGAACAACATCAATAGTATTGCATGAAGGCCAGGGTTTGTGCCTTAGCACATCATAGAAGCGTGTATATCTCATCAAATACCAACTAGGGAAAATAGTCATATTAGTTACCATGGGGAAATTTTTTTAAAAAAATAATTAGATGAAAGCACATGATATGGGAATACTTCTTAGATC
Source organism: Ottelia alismoides (assembly GCA_037367405.1). NCBI lineage: Eukaryota > Viridiplantae > Streptophyta > Magnoliopsida > Alismatales > Hydrocharitaceae > Ottelia > Ottelia alismoides. The sequence goes on along the minus strand of JAZKJV010000862.1, from coordinate 814,521 downwards.
ATCTCATCAAGATCACAAATGATTCAAAGGATTACCTCTTGAAGCGTCATTGTGTTCGTGTGTCTCTAAGTGAAGTGACCTCCTATCTCAAGTTCAATTGAACGAAGGATGTACTTGTGGACATGTAAATTAGACATGTGCTTCCCTCAATTCAAGTTGGAAATCCAAGTATGGAGTCTCATAATTTCATCATAGGAAATTAATGGCCTTCCCCACAAGCAAGATGCAAAAAAGAAGGCAGAGATTAACAAGTAGTCGATCCAGCAGCACAAGAGTGTCGTGATGACTGCAAGGTTCTCTAGGTCAAAATGGTGGACGACCACAATATTGTGAGAGAGAGAGAGAGAGGGAGATTGGGCATGTGTGAAAATAGAGATAGAGAAAATATTTATTGCTCTTTTGTTGTAGTATAAAATACTAGGTCTATCCGTTTTCTTTTTTTTACCAAATTGGATGTCATGGATCCCAATCCATGTGTGCACATAATCGATGGTGTCTATTATTTTATGCTTTCAATTAATAGCCACGATTTTATTGAATAAATTTGCAACAATAGTTAATTTAAAAATAATTTAAATATATTTAATATACATCAATATAATTCAATTTAAATTAAATCAACCAATATGGAGTTACTTGGAAGGAGAGCAAGCCTCCTTCCTTACATAGGGTAGAGGCCACCAAAATATAGGACTCAAGGTGGGAGCACACCCTTTATAAAGGGATGGTGTCTCTCTCATTCCAATTTTGTGAGATCTCATATCTCAATAAATATTCCACATGTGCAATAACTTTTTTTGAAAAATTACTCAGAAAAATAATTCCAAATTATTTTGTCATAGTTTCAATCATGACATTTGAAATTTGATCATATTCATCTATCCAATATAAAATGTAAATTGCATTTACAATTAATTATTCGATGTGAATCATATTCACACCATTATTTAATTCATAAATACTATTTACAATTAAATATCTCCAACATATTATAAATCACATTTATTCTACTTATGATTATTATGGATAGTGAAATCCACATTAATCATATATTTTATAATTAAACAATATTTAAATATCTTAGATGACTATTCTCATGTGTACAAATAATATAAATCATATTCATATTATTATTCATATTATTCATGATAATTAAATCACATTTAATCATAAATTCCCAATGTTCAGATACATTATCATCATTGGAATCATTCTTGAACTCTTTTAAGAATAATTTGCTTTCTCTGTGAATACTTGGAGATAAGGACAGTGCAATTGTACATCCCATGTAGAGTGACATGGATATTGAGATCATAATAATATACAAATCTCACGGACCTCTCAAAGACGTTTGATTAAATAAAACTGTAAATATAATCTTCTCATTGCATATGAATCATACTCAGATAAATGTCCAACATTTGGGTTAAGATTGTAATACTAACCTACTGAGAGGAGCCACTAAAATAAAAACTTGTTTCATCACTCCCTCAGAATGGAAGTGTCACGGTTATACAATCATTTATGATCACATCACCGTCGAGTATTCCCAATACCCGTACATCCTGCATACAAGAATACCTTGAATAAACCAGAAGTTTTATTTCACATTTAAAAATGTTTCCTCCAGGATTTTATCATTATGTTTCTGATATTTTCATTAGGAGTTGATATCGATCATAAGCTTTCCAAAAGAATATATAATACCTACATATTCTTATCATGCTTCCAAAGTAAGACGACCATGCATGGAATTTGATCGGTCCTGACACCTCATGAGTGAGCTCATGTCTTACAGTTCATAGCAAATCTTTATGATCCCATTGAGAGATCTTATTACTCATATACCCTTGTATGCACACCAAATTATCATTGTATAAACCTTGCTTATGTCATCAATCAATTGATCTGGTTAATATATTAATGCATCTTTCTCTGATCTGAGGATGTGTTCCTATAACATGACATCATACAACATAGGTCTTGGTTATCTCGATGTTGTTAAGTCAACTCTTTGACCTAACATATCTGACACCTCCAAATCTCTAATCTTATGTAGAGGACCTACATCAAGAGGTCGGACAGATATCTGCCTTCAGAGAAAGATTGGCATCTCCTTCTCAAGCCAGAGATACTTTCTATCATTTTTCGGTGCTTAATGAGTCCTCAATCCAACTCTTTAGATATCATCCAAGCACCGACCTCTATGACATGACCATTGAATCAATAGATGCATTATTAAGATGGCCATGGTACATAACCCCAATTGCACTAAGGGACCTTTTAAGTGTATTCATTCATTTAATATCAAACAAGGAGTGAAGAAAATCAATAACCTTTATTGATATATAAAATATTACAATAACATCTATTATATAAATGGTTCGCCCCAGGCTCACTTGACTAACATTGCAATGTGGCCTCTAGTGGCCCACACTATGCGAGGATGTCACAGCTAATGTGAAAGGTTGCATTGACTTTATGGGCCCATTTCCTAACAGTCAACGATATGAATACATTCTACTTACTGTTTATTGCATGAGTCATTGTGGAGGCTATTTCCACTCGATCCGCTGATAGTCTTACCATTTGACACTTTCTTGAGGATGACATTATCTCATAATTTGGAATTCCTAGGATTCTCATTTCATATGAGGGTATCCATTTCTTTAACAAATAAATCAAAAAGCTTGTGAAGGAGTACATCATTGATCATCATGTCACAAATTGTTACCACCCATAATCGAATGGCTTGGTCAAGTTACTTATTCAGAAGATCAGGACGATTATAAAAAAACATCTTAGGCCTGATATGAATAACTAGTCTCAACTTCTTGATTCCATTCTATGGGATTATTAGACTACTTACAAGGCTCGATTGGGTATGTCTCCCTATTGCCTTATATATGGAAATACATGACAACTGTTAGTTTAGTTAATTCACAAATTTCTTAGGGTAGTGAATATATGTAACTTAGGCTCACGTGAAAGTGGTCAAAAACGAAGGATTGATCTGAATAGACTCATGGAATTCAGATACTACGTATATGATAAGAACCTAATGTACAAGGAGAAAGTTAAATGTTGACACTCCAAGCATATCAAACAAGAGATTTTCGAGCCTGGTCAGAAGGTGTGGGCTTTGATGAAAAGATTAAGATATTATCCGGCAAATTAAAGAGTAAATGGATGGTGCCGTTTATAGTAAAGATTGTGTGTAACAATGGTATCATTCTCATATTTGAATTTTCATCTGACACGTAGCCATTGAGAGTCATTGGATATATGTTGAAGACGTATTTAGAGCATGATACATTTTTATCCGTTGTCGATTAGATAAATGTGGTATTTGAAGTAGATCTCTATACATCATCAGAAGATTTAATCAATGCACTAACCCAAAATATTTTTCTTGATTGATTCTTCTTCAGTCTCTTTCATTCCTTCATTATTCAAATATTCATTTATTCCTTTCATCTGTGTTTTGCTTAGGATGACTATATCCTAAGTATAGGGGGATGAGTGACTCGTGTATCCCTCACTTGTCTTCCAACTTGTTGGTTTCTATATTTAGGTCCCTAAGTATAAGGGGAGACAAGTCGAATCATTGATGTTGTGAATTCTAACAATCGATCATCCCCACTTAGTGTGCAATCTCTAAACTAAGGATTAGTTGATCCGATGTAGAGGGGGATGATTGACTTCTTGTTCTTTTATTGAAACATTGTAGTGTATATCTTTTTTATACATAGTACGAGTTATGTTTTTTTGTTGCTCCTTTGTCACTATGAGGACATATTTCGAGCTAAATATAGGGGGCGATGAGCCTCCGTTTCGTCACTTTTATTATTTCATTTTTTCCATTGAACCCTAGTTAAATGCACATATATATAATTAATTTCATAAATTAACAATCATTTTTATTGTATAAATATTGTATAAAGTACAGTATTAAAGCCAAAATAGAAGTATAAATAAAAGAAAAGAAAATGAAATAAAATACCAAAGGAATTTTATGACCCCAAACCCTGAGACCTAGGCATTAAGATGATTGGGTCAACAAGGAATAAAGTAGGAAGAGATAAGGGCCAAAAACATCAATAAACCCCTATTTTTGTTCCTCAATAATTCACTTTTGGAACTTGTTTTATTATCCATTATTTATACCTCAAATAAAGAAACCTTGTATAGATGAAAATATATAGAAAAACATGAAATTAATGTCACGCAAAAATAATGCAAATTGTACATCCTATACTCAGAATAAATCTTCTCCATATGAACTCAAAATACATGAAAATCACTTTATTATATTTAACTTTTAATTAGCTATTTAATGAAGGAGGTTTTACTTGATTTAGAGTTAAGATGCAAGTTATGTTTTGGACCCCTATTGTATAATATACTTGAATAAAGTAATAATTTTATTCATTCAATAAACACTTTTTACTTTGTATATTTATAAATTTTTAAATATTATTTGTAACATATTTCAATAATAAGAATAAAAAAACCATCAAAAATACACTAAAATAAAAAATTGTACAAATACATTGGTAATTGTACTATACGCATACCTTTATATTGTATACCTATAGTTATTTAAGTGTACATATTATATCAGAAAAATATGATAGAAATACATTTATAAAATAAGTAATAATTATATAACCTATGTATATAAAATACTAACATTTAAATTACAAAATAAAATAAAATAAGCTATACAAAGGTAAGTATACTTATAACTATGCTTCTAGATAATTACTCGTAATAAATTAATCCATAAAAAAAAAAATCACAATAAAGTACTACAACATAATACTAAATTTTTATTTTATAACTTTTATTTCAATAATTTGTTTTTTAGTTTATTTCTTATTATTTCTAATGTTCTAATATGTTTTGTCCTTTGGCGATCTATGTGGACCAATGGGAGGTCAGTGTTTATTGACCTTCAGTCAACTGATCCATTGGTGCCTCTACTCTATCAGATGTGTCACCTCCCCATTTTCCCTCCCTTTTTCTTGGAAGATCGATCACTCCCATTGATTTCATTTTTCACGCAAAGCAATCACTGATCAACACTAATGCACACCTAAGTCCATAATCCTATGTAAATGCCCCTTGTTTATTATAAATCGTTGATCATGAAGGACCTCGACCTTTATGTATAAATAAAACCTCCTCCTTCCTATCTCATTTTGAACCTTCTTCGATCCATAGAACCACTCCTCTCATGTGTGTGTGTGCGCTCTAGGTAACAGAGAGTATCCCCTGAGGTCGAGGTAGTGTTACGAGGAGAGGAGGCGATTGATGAATCTAAGGTTCATCACACTAAAAGATAATAACTAAGCTTAGATCTTAAAATTCACCTGCATTTCTTCATCTATATTGCATAATTAGCATTCATGAACGTATAAATAATAATTGCATTTTATCACACATAAATGCATAAAATGAGAAGTCAAAAATCTCAGACCATTTGACATTTAAAGAAAGTTAACTTCCATGATTTTTAGTTAATTCATGCTAACTCCAAATCACTTGAAACCACTCTATTGTGTACATATGACCATCAATAACAAAGTAAAAATACAAAAAAATCACTAACATAAATAAGTGGTTTAAAAACTCAAACCCTAATTTCTAGAAGATTAGACTAAAACATTGATATCTTCCTTGTGTAGTGTCTGATTTGATCCTAGTCACTTTTGAAATAATGTACATTCAATTATCTTCGAATCAAGATCACGTTCAAGCGAATCAGAGGTCATAGGTGAAAGTTGGGTTTTGCCTCTTTTGTACATTGTGTACTTTTACCTGATTTTGACCTATTATTCTATGTCATATTTAACTGTTTTATTTTATTTCTTTTTCATTTATATTTTTTGACTGCAATTTTTTCAAGATTAATAAAAATCCAAATCTAAAAAAGATTAAAATAAAAAAAAACTAACTAAGTTAGAGTCTTCACTAACTATTTGTACAAAAGTCCATATTTTTTATTTCCTCATTTTCGTAATCTATACAAATCCAAAAAAATATAAAGAATGTGTAAATATTTATCTTTGATTTTATCATAATTTTTATATATTTTATATTATTTAAAAATGACATAAAAATTCCAAAAAGACGATGTTCTTTATACATGGAGGACCCCCAAAAATATCACTTTGTGCAATTGACCAATTTTGATTTTGATCCCTTTTATGAAAGTTGTATTTCTCGTTGAGGCGAGCAACTAACGTTAAGAAATTTTTTTGGTCCGAGGTCGTTTTCTATTTCTTTCCTATTTATATCTTGATTTTATTTATCGGTTTTTTAGGGCTTAAACGTGGCCGCTCCTGGAGTTGCCATGTGTCACTCATTTTTAGCCATATTATTAATTCATTTTATTAAAAAAATTAAATTTAAAAACCACAGCATGTGGTGGTCATGTTCCCCCTCCGCACGTGCCCAACACGTGCCTCCCTTCTCCCTCTTCCACTCATCATTGTTCCCTTTCCCCTTCCGAGCGTCGCTGCCAACCCCTGACATTCGGCCACCTGCCATAGTTGCTGCGAGCATCGCCAACTTCGGTCCATCTTGGTTGAGGCACCCAACATCCAATATCTCTCCACATCAAATCGCGCCGCCACCTTCTTCGTTGTCGCCGCAAATCATAAACCCGATCTTCCTGTCCACCTCCTAATACATGCAACCTCGTGAATCCCATCTTTGATCTTCCACTTCAATTCATTACCCATTCCGATCAATCACTGGATTACATCCTCTTCTCCGATCACAATCAAATCCAAGTCACCACCCTCCCTTAATTTCAGTGAATTCTCACCACCTTCCCAAAACATAACCGACTCATCTCCCTATTTAAGTCATTGTCAGGCCACCCTCTCGAATCATCCACCGATTGCACAGTGAAGTGGGGGCATACAAGGTGATGGGATGTCGTCTCCTCCTTCCTCTGTGAGGTCCACAAGTTTCTTCCTCGTTGCAGAGCATCCCGCTTCCGCTACGATTGCCCATGGCTCCGGCATCCTCGTCGTCGAGCCAATGACTACACTATCATCTCATGGAGCAAGGAGCTCCACCTTCCACCGTCAACTCCCACACTCCAGCGAGCTCTTCAACTGCTTTGCCTGCCTTCTTTAGTCGCCATCAGCAACACCTTTTGTCATGCTACGCTCTGCCCATCATCAACCTCTAAATGTCAGGGGCTACTTCGCTATCCTCTACGCTTCCGCCTTGATCCATCACCACCGTACTCTAGTAGCTCCGACAACTGACGAGCCCTCGCTCTACCATCCTCCAACCAGGGGGAGGATCAAGAAGTCTGTCACATCCGAAGCATGTGTTACACACTGACGAATCCGAAAATGCCACGTTAAAAAGTTGTTTTTAATCTTTGTGCATGAAAAATAATTAATGTGTCGTTCGTTGTAGGCGGCAATCGGAAACGGTCAAGAAAATAACCACAAATAATAATCAATCTCAAAGAAGTGGTCTTATGTTTATTTTACTTGGGCAAGTCCCACGGTCGATCACAAGGAGGCAAAGGAACAACCTAGAATTATGTCTATCCAATTTCGTGTTCGGTTTTCGAGGCGGTCTTTTTTTGGAATTTTAAATGCAAATGAGGATGCAATATGCGGTTTTGGCCTCTTTCAGGGACTAAAATGTAAATTTAAATCAAACGATGTCAGGAAAATATGAAACTTGGCCACAATGTAAATGATGATGAAATGAATGCACTTTAATTTTTTTAGAATTTTTGGATGCAATATGAATTTTCTTACGAATGTTTAAATGAAAACAGAATGATTTTCAATATTTAATTATAATAAATATTAAGCCAACTTATTTTCAAGATACAAAATTATCCAAGATCTATCTCTAAGTGATGGATCTTAGAAAAATCCTAAATCTCGAAAATGTGGGGTCTAATACCTTTTTAAAATCTAAACAATGAAATATGCAAAATGATTTTTACAGAGCAAGTTATGCATGCAAATGCAAAGATTTTTGGGCACAATGTCAAGCAAAATAATCTCTACAACATATGATTTTTTGGGAATTTTTAGAGCAACAGTTAATCAATGGCAAATTTAGTAGCACAGATTGGGCAAAATATACAAATTTCCACAAAATAATTATTTATTAATTAACCATCAACCACAAAAATGCCCACAATATGTCAAGATGTAGATAATTATGTGAGGAACACAATGCTATTTTTTATTAAATAAAATGATATAAAATAGAGGTCTAAAAGTAATAGAGAACACAGGGGTACATATACAAATATAATAAATAAAGAAATGCAGTAGGGGGCATATGCATAATTACCTAAAGAAAAGGGGGTGTCTCTGCAAAAATTCCAGAGGGACACGTGCACGGCACGTTGATCAGGTCAAAAAGAATCGAGTTTCGCGGCTTTCTTTTATTTGATGAAGAAAATGGTCGATGTAGCAAAAGCCGCGAAACAAGTTTTGATTCTTAAAAACCTATCAAACAAATTACGGTTCTCTGTCGAAAAACCGTTCACTAATATTTAACCAGGCAAGTGTTCCTGGGTCGAACTCAAGGAGGCAGAATATATTCCCTAGATTTCTCTTCTCGTAATTTTATTTTAATTCTTCTCTAAGTTAAAGTGCTTCTTTTTATTGGTTTTTTTATTATTTTTATTTGATTTTATTCTTTTCAAATTTTTATTTAATTTTCAAAAAGGATATTTTTCAAAAAGGATAGTAGGTGAATAGAATATAGGTGATATGATATAGTAAGGGTGAACGAGGTTCGAGCCGCGTACTCGAACTACACAAGAAAACAAAACAAAACGAAGCGGTTTTCGAGAAAATCAAATCACGTCAAAAACTCGTCAAAAAGCCGCGAAAACTTTATATTAAGTAGCTGGGGTAGTTGTGTAACTACCCTCAAAGAATCGTCGAAATCCGAGGTCACAAGAACAAGAAACAACCCCTACAGCCCAGGGGCATAAGCGTAAGAAAACTATTTAAAATTTGTTTGCAAATCGGTCCTTGAGGACTGTTCTGAAAGAAAAGTACAAGAACTTTACATTTAGGTCCCTGCGGAGGGACCTAAATGCAATTCTTTAAAAGTCTGAAGGCGGGGGTGAACTTCTGGAAACTTGGCTGGGTCTATGATGCAATTTCCTCTCCGTTTCGCATAGGACGGTCAAAGATAAGATCTCCTGCGCGCGATCGGACGGTGCTGGTGCCGACACGTGTCGCACGCCTGTAACACCTCTGTTCTTGAGGTTGTTGCAGCTGCTGGCGACGGGTTCTTCTTCTCCGATCTATCGCGACCGGCCCTCAACGACTCTGGCTCTCCGGCAGGGCCAGAGGGGTGGCTCCTCCACCCCTCGAGCTCGCCCGCGGTTGGGATAAGGCTGGCGCTGCTCCGAGCGGCGGTGGAATGGCTTCGAAGATGACGGCTTCGGCACTTGAAGCTTGTTACAGTCCTGGTGATCCCTCTTCGAAATGGATTTTAATGATGATCAAAGCTCCCAGATGTTGGACAAATAGCTCACGACGAAGAAGATCCTGCAATGAACAGCATATGTGCTCGATTCGTGTTGAATCGGTCGGTAAATGAAAGATCTTAAGCTCCAAATACGGTGAAAAAAAATCTTAAGTCTCCAGTCAAAGCAACCAAAATGCGAAGTAGATGATGATTTGATGATTGATTTGAAGCGAATTGGGAACGAATCGAAAGGGTTTTTGATATTGCATGAAAGCTAAGTGATTATCCTATATAAAAGCGTGATTAGCCACGCTAATCGTGGCTCGATTATCGAGGAATAAAATCGAAAAGATGGATGAAAATGACCTGGGAACTGGAGGTGTATGACCTCCTGGTGATGGCTCGACGAGCGGTCTTCTCGGAGCTTCACGCGGCACGAGGCTGCGATTCAAGGTGTTGCTGCACCTTGGGACTCTTCCTCCGACGTCCTTCTTCTTCGCGACCTCCTCCTTGGCGTTGTCACCGCCGTCGATTGGCCGGAATGTGGCTTGGAAGTAAGGGGTTCGGTTACTGGAACTTGGAAGGTTGAAGAGTTGGAGTGAGTTCTGTTTGGCCATGGCGACTTGGAGCCCTTATATAGGAGAGTAGCTTGGGCTCCAAGGCTGGAGGAAGGGTTGGTGATGGAGATGGTTGTTAGGAGAAGGGGACGGAGGGTCTAGATTGGCCTGAAGCTTCGAGAATAGAGCGGAAAAAATAGGGAAAGGTGACCGGTTGAACAACCTGGACGCAACCTCTTCTTGAGGAAGAAGACCCAGGTGCTGACAAGTGTCAGCACCTGGTTGGTCCAGGGACTTAAATACCTTATAAATTAGATATAAAATAGATAATTACATTATTTTAAATAGGTATAAATACAAGAAAGTTAAATAAATTAATTTTCTACATTATGATATAATTACTTTTAATAAATAATAATTATTGTTTAAAATATAAATATTATATTAATAAATATGTATTTATAAATAGATTTTGAATTTTTAATAAATAATTAAGTAAAAATTAATTTTATATTTTATTAATTATTAGGGTATTAAATAAAACTTGTACGATTTTTTATGGATTTTTATGATTTAATTTACATATTTTAATAAATAGAGTAAGTATCTATATAGGTCAATTATACCTATATTTTAAGGTATTTGATTTTATAAAAATAATAAATAGTCTCCAAAAATTATGAAATAATTTATGGTGAAAGTACAAGATCATGAAATAATTTAAAAATTATAAAATTAAGAAAATAGTAAATAGTGTGTGTTACATAAAATAAATAGCCCAGAAACCCCTTTGTCTTTTGGTCTCAAAACCGACTTTTTGCAAACGGACTCCGAATTCAATGAAACCACCTTTATTAATTAGATAATATTATTTTATGAACTTTAAAGGTGAGTAGAGTGAAATTGGAGTTCGTATGAGGAAGTTTTGATGTTCGGAAGTTGAGATTTTGTCAATTTGTAAGCTGGATTTCTTGGCATATTTACAGGGTAGTATTTTTAACTTATTTTTATATTTTTATTTTTATTTACATTTTTATGAATAATTAGGAGAAAGATTTGGTGAAAAATATGTTAAGATGAAATAATTTAAATTCTTTGAAGTTTTGTATTTTATTTTATAAATAGTGAAAAGATGTATCTACATGTGATAAATTATTTTTATTTGGTTTTCTTTCCTTATCTCCTCCTACTTATTGGTTTGTCGACCAATCCATGCTGACTTGGTCTCGGGGGTTAGGCTATAAATATATCTTACAGCTATATTTATATTTTAAGTCATATTGCATATATATACATATATTTCATATGCCTTTGTCTTTCTTTTCTGATTCTTTATTTATTTACATGAGTTTAATGGTTAAAAGTGAATATTTACACATAAATGGAGTTTTGTTAAAGTATGAGAATTAGTGAGTATTTGCATGTATTTGTTAAGGGTTTTAAGACAAAATGCGACAGAAAAGTTAATGAATCATGGATTCATCAACCCCCTATACTTAAACTTTGCTAGTCCTTTAGCAAACACTTATTTTGAAAAAGTAAGTGAAAAAGAAAGAAAGTTAGAATGAATTTGTTTTCCTAAACCAATTCATGAGAACAGACAAAGGACAGAGCTCGGTCGGGCCTGAAACAAGCATTTTGTCGGAACCTTAACTAGGATTAGGATTTTATCCTCAACAGTCTTCAAGTTCCATAATCCTTACTCAAGATCACTTCATTGGCTAGTTCAGACTCACTTATTCATATCGCAAACTCTATCATCCTTGAAGTCAACTTGTACAGTGTGTGAATTGATTTAGCTCTTCCTGCTTAGAGAACCGCAGAAACCGTCCATCCCGGCTATACACTCCTATGGCTTCCTCATCTCGCTACTCTTTCCTCGGGGAGGGAGGTATTCCCTTCTGAGTTCAGTTCTGCTATGTCCACAATCGAATATAGGGAGAAGTTAGAAGAATGAGAAAAGAAGTGGAGTGCGACCAGTGGATACGCATCTCCTTGTGAAGCCCAACCGGTGTAGCTGAGTCTCCACTAAGATGTGCAGGCATTTTTGGTGGAAGCTTGGACCATTGTGGTTATTTTTGGTGGAAGCTTGGACCATTGTGGTCTTATTTGGTGGCTTCTGCTTTGCTTTGACTTTGTAATTTGCTTGCACTGCATTCATCTCTTTGTGCCTCGACGGATATAGCATCTTTTTAGTCCGTCCCTTTTTTGAGGTCTTAGAAAAATTGTGTCAGCAGATCCTTCCCTCATCCGAAGCAACTATCGCAACCCCAATCTCTCCCGTCTTTAGACGTCAATGCTGCAAAGATAAGGATAGAAATGCACTACCAAGGTGTACTGCCCTTCGGAACTCCATGCAAGTTGAGCTAAGTGCAGAGTGCATGTGTTCAAGATTGGTTCACTGGTGTAGAGTTGCACGGATGACTCCAAATGGTCTACTTAAGCTCAGATGATTTGATTTCCCGAATATGGTCTTACGGAACCCAAAGATTTAAGTCAAAGACCTGAAGAGTCTAAATTCCAGTTCCTAATCAGGCTCCTTACAATGAACATTAAAAGCCGTAATCAAGCTCCATCCTTTAGACTAGACTCAGTCCTTAGTTCCAGAAATCAAACTTATTCTGAAAAATGCGAATGCAAATGCAACCATGTTTTTGTGAAGTGTATTTTCTGAATTTTACTCATTTTATGGATTTTAAGAATTTTGTAATTTTTCTGAATTTTAGGACTTTGTATTTTTTTATGGATTTTATGATTTTTATAAACAAAATTTTATTCATAAATTTTACAAGATATATTTTATTTGAGTTAAATATCTAATGTATTTTACAAATTTTATCTACAAAGTATTTTATAAGGATTGAATGGCATTTACACATGTTTTAATAAATAGGATTTTAACTAAGTATTATAAAAATTTTAAGTACAAATTTTAAATACAAATTTTAATTACAAGTTTTAAACACAAGTTTTAATCATATTTTACTTATTTACAAGGATTTTATAAATAAAAGTGTGGATTTAAATTAACCTGTACCCACTTTTTATGGATTTTATAGATATAGAAAATACATAAAAGTACGAGTTATGGCTGAAAGTATATATATAATATATGCGCACCCCATATACTTAGCTTGAGCTATGTCCCCATAGCGTCAAAAGAGAAAAAGGAGGACTTAACTCGTGCTAAGTAAAAGTGGGTGAAAAAGGATATCGAGTACAAGTCAGTCAACCCCCCCTATACTTACGATCAGGTCATCGTAAGTATCACGGGAGAGCAAAAATGGGATGACTGAATAAAAAGGATAAATAACGAAAGTTCAAAAGGACAAGAATACGAAATCATTGAAATCACTCGGTCCCCCCTATACTTAGGATAAGGCATCCTAAGTATAGAAAAGATTGTAGCCAAAAATTGGGGACCAATGATTCGTGAGAAAGAATGGCTATACAAAAGAATCAGCACAAAAAATAACACGTAAATCAGCGGGCAATCGGTCCCCCCTATACTTAGGATCTGGTATCCTAAATATAGAAGACGAGCAAAAACGGGGACGATTGTGGTCTACGAAGAATGTACAAGAGTTGTGAATCTCCAGAATGGCTCAAAAGAATTTGTACAGGAAGAAGTGAAGGAATGATCATGATTCCTGTACAAAGTAGATCACTTCAGTACGGGCCAGATGATAAGTAGTTTCTACGAAGTGCTTCAGCATCTGCCCGTTAACCACGAACGGTTCTGCACCAGGTGACATATCTGATATCGCGATACTGCCATTGTCGTGCACCGTTCTGACTATGTACGGTCCTTCCCATTTGCTTTTCAATTTGCCGGGAAAAATTCTCAATCTTGCATTGAACAACCAAACTTTCTGCCCAGGGACAAAGCTCTTGTGCCGAATATGTCTGCCATGCCATTTCTTTACTTTGTCCTTATAGATAAGTGTGTTCTCGTATGCTTGATTTCGAATTTCTACCAGCTCATTCAGATCTATCTTTCTCTTGGCTCCTGCTTTTTGTTCATTCATCAGTATCTCTCGAATTGCCCACTCAGATTTGTGCATGATCTCTACGGGCAAGTGGCACGGCTTTCCATAAACTAGCCTGAATGGTGAAGTACCTAAGGGAGTCTTATAAGCAGTACGATAAGCCCAAAGAACCTGGTCTAGAAGAAGTGACCAGTTCTTCCTATCCGGTCGTACTAATTTCTGGAGAATTGATTTCACCTCCCTATTCGAGACTTCAGCCATGCCATTCGTCTGCGGGTGGTAAGGGGAAGCTACTCTGTGATCGATGTTGTATTGTTTCACTAGCTTTTTCACCTCCTTATTAATAAAATGGCTACCCCCATCAGAGATAAGAATACGAGGGACCCCGAACCGCGAAATGATGTGTTCTCCTAGAAACTTGCAAACGGTCTTGCTGTCTGCGGTTCGTGCGGGTATAGCCTCCACCCATCTGCTAACATAGTCTACAGCAAGAAGAATGTACTCAAAGCCACTGCTAGAAGGGAACGGTCCCATAAAATCTATACCCCATGCGTCAAAGATCTCGCAGATAATAACAGGTCGCATCGGTATTGCATCTCTGGCACTGACTGTCCCTACAGCTCTCTGACAATCTGGACAACTCTTCACGAATGTGCAAGCATCTCTGGTAAGAGTCGGCCACCATAATCCGCTCTGTAGTACCTTCTGCGCTGTCCTCTTCCCTGAATGATGTCCTCCTGATTCTAGAGAATGACACAAAGTGAGGACACTATTATATTCCTCCTGAGGAATACATCGCCTGTAAACACAATCCGGTCCTTCACGAAAAAGAAGAGGATCCTCCCAATGATAGTATCGTGCCTCAGAAACTAGTTTCTCAACTCTGTTCTTCGGCCAACCCTGAGGACTTTTCTGTGTGACCAGAAAGTTCACTATGTCTGCATACCACGGAAGTTCTGTAACCGCAAAGATGCTTTCGTCAGGAAATCTCTCTGCGATCTCTGGCGTGTACTCATCTGAAGGATGATCTGACTGTAATCGGGAGAGGTGATCAGCTACCACATTCTTTACTCCAGGTTTATCCTTGATATCCAAATCGAATTCCTGAAGTAAAAGAATCCATCTAAGAAGGCGTGCCTTGGCATCCTTCTTTTCCATTAAAAATCTGATAGCTGAATGATCGGTGTATACGGTGATTTTCGATCCAAGCAGATATGATCGAAACTTGTCTAGTGCAAACACTACTGCCAACATCTCCTTTTCTGTCACTGTGTAGTTTCTCTGAGCATCATCTAAGGTTTTGCTGGCATAGTGAATAGCTACGGGAAGTCCATTCCTCCTCTGCCCTAATACAGCCCCGACCGCGAAATCTGATGCATCCATCATGATCTCGAAGGGTAGAGACCAATCAGGCGGCTGTAGGACAGGAGCACTGATTATTTTCTCTTTCAATGTGAGGAAGGCACTAAGACATTTATCATTTAAAATGAACTCGATGTCTTTGCCTAACAATTCAGTTAACGGTCGGGCAATCTTGGAGAAATCTTGGATAAACCGTCGGTAAAAGCCGACATGCCCAGAAATGACCGTAACTGTTTGATGTTGGATGGTGGCTCGAGTTTCTTTATGACATCCACCTTGGCAGGGTCAACCTCCATGCCTCGCTGGGAGATGACGTGCCCCAACACGATCCCGTGAGTAACCATGAAATGGCTCTTTTCCCAGGACAGAACGAGATCTACCTCACAACACTTTTTCAGAACCTGGTCTAGGTGCGCTAAACAATCGTCAAAGGACTCACCATAAACCGAAAAATCATCCATAAAAACCTCTAGAAAATCACCGACCATGTCCGCAAAAATAGCAAGCATACACCACTAGAAGGTCGCAGGAGCGTTGCACAATCCAAAGGGCATCCGTCTAAAGGCATACGTGCCGAACGGACATGTAAAGGTGGTTTTCTCCTGGTCTTCAGGAGCAATTGATACCTGGTTGTATCCGGAGTAACCGTCAAGGAAACAGAAGTACCCCTTCCCTGCCAACCGTTCTATAACTTGGTCTATAAAAGGCAAAGGGAAATGGTCCTTCTTCGTCGCGGTGTTCAGCTTTCTGTAATCAACACATACTCGCCACGACGTGGTTACTCTCTTTGGAATCTCCTCTCCACTCTCGTTTTTCACCATCTGAATTCCCGACTTCTTCGGGACAACATGTAATGGGCTAACCCATTCGGAGTTGGAGATGGGATAAATGAACCCTGCGTCACACCATTTCGTAATCTCTTTCTTGACAACTTCTCGTAAAACCAGATTCAGCCTACGCTGAAACTCTCTGGAGGGTTTGCTGCCATGATCGAGATAGATATGATGTGAACACAAAGCAGGATTAATCCCGCGGAGATCGGATACAGTCCACCCAATGGCCTTGCGGTTTCTTTCTAGAATCTCCATCAGACGAGATTCTTGATCATCGGTCAAAGTTGAGCTGATAATGACCGGAAACCGTTGATGTGGACCCACAAGGAAGGCATATTTCATGTTTGGTGGCAAAGTTTTAAGTTCTGGCAAGGTAGTATCTGTATCTGCCGAAACATCATCTGTAATTGTATGGGGATCTTTGTCGGTTGTGGATTTATCGTCATTCTGATTATCCACCATCTTTATGTGCTCTAGAGTCGGACTACAGAAGATGTTCAAGACATCATCCGACTCCTCCGAATGATCAGAAGAAAATAAGTCAGCGAGATAAAATTCTGATTCATCTAAGATGGAGGAATTGTGTAGTCTCTGAATCTGAAAGATATGCATTAATTTCATCAAAAGTCTGATCCCTTTGCTCATCATCATCCAAACTGAAATATAAAGTCCCCGGCAACGGCGCCATTTTGATCAGGTCAAAAAGAATCGAGTTTCGCGGCTTTATTTTATTTGATGAAGAAAATGGTCGATGTAGCAAAAGCCGCGAAACAAGTTTTGATTCTTAAAAACCTATCAAACAAATTACGGTTCTCTGTCGAAAAACCGTTCACTAATATTTAACCAGGCAAGTGTTCCTGGGTCGAACTCAAGGAGGCAGAATATATTCCTTAGATTTCTCTTCTCGTAATTTTATTTTAATTCTTCTCTAAGTTAAAGCGCTTCTTTTTATTGGTTTTTACTTTTATTATTTTTATTTGATTTTATTCTTTTCAAATTTTTATTTAATTTTCAAAAAGGATATTTTTCAAAAAGGATAGTAGGTGAATAGAATATAGGTGATATGATATAGTAAGGGTGAACGAGGTTCGAGCCGCGTACTCGAACTACACAAGAAAACAAAACAAAACGAAGCAGTTTTCGAGAAAATCAAATCACGTCAAAAACTCGTCAAAAAGCCGCGAAAACTTTATACTAAGTAGCTGGGGTAGTTGTGTAACTACCCTCAAAGAATCGTCGAAATCCGAGGTCACAAGAACAAGAAACAACCCCTACAGCCCAGGGGCATAAGCGTAAGAAAACTATTTAAAATTTGTTTGCAAATCGGTCCTTGAGGACTGTTCCGAAAGAAAAGTACAAGAACTTTACATTTAGGTCCCTGAGGAGGGACCTAAATGCAATTCTTTAAAAGTATAAAGGCGGGGGTGAACTTCTGGAAACTTGGATGGGTCTATGATGCAATTTCCTCACCGTTTCGTTTAGGATGGTCAAGATTAGATCTCCTGCGCGCGATCGGACGGTGCTGGTGCTGACACGTGTCGCACACCTGAAACACCTCTGTTCTTGAGGTTGTTGCAGCTGCTGGCGACGGATTCTTCTTCTCCGATCTATCGCGACCGGCCCTCAACGACTCTGGCTCTCCGGCGGGGCCAGAGGGGTGGCTCCTCCACCCCTCGAGCTCGCCCGCGGTAGGGATAAGGCTGGCGCTGCTCCGAGCGGCGGTGGAATGGCTTCAAAGACGACGGCTTCGGCACTTGAAGCTTGTTACAGTCCTGGTGATCCCTCTTCGAAATGGATTTTAATGATGATCAAAGCTCCCAGATGTTGGACAAATAGCTCGCGACGAAGTAGATCCTGCAATGAACAGCATATGTGCTCGATTCGTGTTGAATCGGCCGGCGAATGAAAGATCTTAAGCTCCAAATACGGTGAAAAAAATCTTAAGTCTCCAGTCAAAGCAACCAAAATGCGAAGCAGATGATGATTTGATGATTGATTTGAAGCGAATTAGGAACGAATCGAAAGGGTTTTTGATATTGCGTGAAAGCTAAGTGATTATCCTATCTAAAAGCGTGATTAGCCACGCTAATCGTGGCTCGATTATCGAGGAATAAAATCAAAAAGATGGATGAAAATGACCTGGGAACTGGAGGTGTATGACCTCCTGGTGATGGCTCGACGAGCGGTCTTCTCGGAGCTTCACGCGGCACGAGGCTGCGATTCAAGGTGTTGCTTCACCTTGGGACTCTTCCTCCGACGTCCTTCTTCCTCGCGACCTCCTCCTTGGCGCTGTCACCGCCGTCGATTGGCCGGAATGTGGCTTGGAAGTAAGGGGTTCGGTTACTGGAACTTGGAAGGTTGAAGAGTTGGAGTGAGTTCTGTTTGGCCATGGCGACTTGGAGCCCTTATATAGGAGAGTAGCTTGGGCTCCAAGGCTGGATGAAGGGTTGGCGATGGAGATGGTTGTTAGGAGAAGGGGACGGAGGGTCTAGATTGGCCTGAAGCTTCGAGAATAGAGCGGAAAAAATAGGGAAAGGTGACCGGTTGAATAACCTGGACGCAACCTCTTCTTGAGGAAGAAGACCCAGGTGCTGACAAGTGTCAGCACCTGGTTGGTCCAGGGACTTAAATACCTTATAAATTAGATATAAAATAGATAATTACATTATTTTAAATAGGTATAAATACAAGAAAGTTAGATAAATTAATTTTCTACATTATGATATAATTACTTTTAATAAATAATAATTATTATTTAAAATATAAATATTATATTAATAAATATGTATTTATAAATAGGTTTTGAATTTTTAATAAATAATTAAGTAAAAATTAAATTTATATTTTATTAATTATTAGGGTATTAAATAAAACTTGTATGAATTTTTATGGATTTTTATGAATTAATTTACATATTTTAATAAATAGAGTAAGTATCTATATAGGTCAATTATACCTATATTTTAAGGTATTTGATTTTATAAAAATAATAAGTAGTCTCCAAAAATTATGAAATAATTTGTGGTGAAAGTACAAGATCATAAAATAATTTAAAATTTTAAAATTAAGAAAATAGTAAATAGTGTGTGTTACATAAAATAAATAGCCCAGAAACCCCTTCGTCTATTGGTCTCAAAACCGACTTTTTGCAAACGGACTCCGAATTCAATGAAACCACCTTTATTAATTAGATAATATTATTTTATGAACTTTAAAAGTGAGTAGAGTGAAATTGGAGTTCGTATGAGGAAGTTTTGATGTTCGGAAGGTGAGATTTTGTCAATTTGTAAGCTGGATTTCTTGGCATATTTACAGGGTAGTATTTTTAACTTATTTTTATATTTTTATTTACATTTTTATGAATAATTGGGAGAAAGATTTGGTGAAAAATATGTTAAGATGAAATAATTAAAATTCTTTGAAGTTTTGTATTTGTTTTATAAATAGTGAAAAGATGTATCTACATGTGATAAATTATTTTTATTTGGTTTTCTTTCCTTATCTCCCCCTACTTATTGGTTTGTCAACCAATCCATGCTGACTTGGTCTCGGGGGTTAGGCTATAAATATATCTTACAGCTATATTTATATTTTAAGTCATATTGCATATATATACATATATTTCATATGCCTTTGTCTTTCTTTTCTGATTCTTTATTTATTTACATGAGTTTAATGGTTAAAAGTGAATATTTACACATGAATGGAGTTTTGTTAAAGTATGAGAATTAGTGAGTATTTGCATGTATTTGTTAAGGGTTTTAAGACAAAATGCGACAGAAAAGTTAATGAATCGTGGATTCATCACACGTGCCCTCTGGAGGCGGGGCTATGCGTTCAATATAGTGGAGCTCTAGGTGCTTCAAAGCAATTTACCCCCGTCACGTGTGGGGCACGTGACCCGGGGGCTGATGTCACGCTGACGTCGTCCCCTCCCGTCACGTGCCTCGCACGAGGGAGGGCCTCGGGCTAGGTGCCCGGCCGATGGCGGTGTGGAGAGGCGGAGGGCCTACGACGGGCCGGAGGCGGCGCTGGTGGTGTCGTAGTGGTGGAGGGCTAAGCTTGCGGCGAAGTTGGAGTGAGTCGGAGGCGGTGCAGCGTCGATGGCGATAGAGGGAGGAGTTGTTGTCGGCGACGCGTGAAACTCGGTGAAGCGGCATGGTGACCAGGCGTGGTGAGGCTCTGATGTTGGCGGAGAAGGCCGATGAAGGTGGCGGCGCAGGGGCCGATGTCGTGGACGAAGGTGGCGGCTCGCGTCGGAGAAGACGGTTGAGGCGTTGATGACGAAGCGCTGGAGGCGGTTGTCGGGGCGTAAATGTCGTTGTTGGAGACGTAGGCTCGACGGCACGGAGGCCGGAGTAGTAGCAGGTCGTCGGGGGAGGGTCCCTCGTCTGCAACGGCCACCAGCGGTGACCGGACCTTGCCGGAGAGGTTGGCCTGAGGTGCTGTCACCACCGCAAGCACGCAAATCGACGGATGTCGGGGAAGTACGTAATGGCGAAGCTTTTATAGGAGAGAGTTGCTCGGCCGGCGATGGAAGGGGAGGGCACGATTTGGGATGACGAGATGCATGGGGAGGTGGCGCGAGGTGATGGGGAGACACGGATCGGAGATGGGGATCCGATTGGAGGAGATTGGCGGCGAGATCTGGATTGGGCGAGATACACGGAGGAGGTGAAATCCGCGGTGGCGAAATTTGGGGGACGGCGGCGTAGCTTCCAAAGGGGGGAGGAAGAAGATGCACAGGCACCGTCCGATCGGCCTAGATCGGGCGGTCCTGCTCAGGCCACGGGGTAGGCAAAAAGGGAGAGAGAGACGCGTGTGCGGAGCACGTGCCTTGGAGACGCGTGTGCGGAGCACGTGCCTTGGAGGCACGTGCGACGCACGTGCGTCCCCTTTATTTTTTAATTTTTTTATTTTTTTTATAAAAATGAATGTATAAATAGCCAAAAAAATGGCTGACACGTGGCGGCACCAGGTGCTGCCACATGTCAGCACCAGAAAATTCGAGAATAAAAGATTTTGTAAAATTGATAAAAAATAGTAAATGACCTCGGATCAAAAAAGTTTCTTCACGAAAATTGCTCGTCTCGATGAGATCTACAACTTTCATGAAGACATCAAAATAAAAATCGATCATTTGCACAAAGTGGTATTTTTGGGGAATCCCATGTATATAGAACACCTTGATTTTGGGGTTTTGTAATTTTTATGTCATTTTTAAGATCAGATAAAAATCCGGAAAAATTACGATAAAATCAAAGATAAATAAAGATCAGAAAATATGTATATAAAATATTAGGTAAAAAATAGCTAAAATACACAATATACAAAAGAGGCCCAAAACCCACTTTTCACATATGAGCTCCGATTCACTTGAACTTGGTCTTGTTTTGAAGGTAACTGAATGTACATTAGTTCAAAAGTGAGTAGGATTAAAACGGACACTGGATGAGGGAGATATGAGGGTTTAGTCCGAAAATCCTGAAATTAGGGTTTGGGTTTTTGGTCCACTTATTTGGGTTAGTTATTTTTTTGTATTTTTTCCTTTATTATTGTTAGTGATATGTACACAGTGGAGGTGGTTTTGTATTATTCGGATTTAGCATGAATGAGTCAAAAATCGGGGAAGTTAGGCTATTTACAGGTCATTTTTGGCTTGGATTTTTGGCTTCTTATTTTGTGGAGATTTTTGTGCTAAAATGCAATTCTTATAAAATCATGCACTAATGCTAATTATGCAGAATAAATGCTAGAATGTTGTTGATTTTAAGGGATTTGGGCTTAATAAATGAGATTTAGAGTGATGAATACAAGATTCATCATCCCCCTATACTTAAAGCATGCTCGTCCCTGAGCATCAAAAAGAAATGCCATGAAGTGAAATGAGATTGGGTTCCATACCAAGACCATGAGCTGAAGGTGAAAATGAATCTAGATTCAACCTTTGGATTAATAGTGTGTCGGAACTTCTGTGAGACTTAGAATTTTAAAATCAACAGCCTTCAAGTTCTACGAATCATTGCTTACAGTTTCGGCTCAGAAGTCATCTTAGATCAATCCTCTTCCCAAAGCATACCCTATGAACATTGAATAACCGACTCTTGTGTGTGAAAGGTTTTAGCTCTTCCCACCCAGAATGTCGATCTATCGTGCAAACCTTCTCTCCAATGACTCATCCTCGGGGAGTCAGGTATTTCCTTCTAAGGTTTGTCGCGCTGTGTTCACAATCGAATTGGGGGGAGAAGTTAGAAGAATGAGAAAAAACTGGAGGGTAGCCAGTGTAGTCACCTCTCCTTGTGAAGATGGCCAGTGTAGCCGAATCTCCACCAAGATCTGCAGGTTTCTTGAAGCTTGGACCTTTTTGGTCAGATTTTTATTTGGTAGTTGCTTCCTTGTATTTGGAATTTTTGGTGGTTCTACTTGGATCTTGTTTTGCCCCTACGGATATAGAATCTTTTGTTTCCGTACATTTTTTGGGGTCTTAGAAAAAATTGTGCCCAATCGTCCATCCCTTTTACGAAGCTTTATTTCAACCCGTACTCCGGTCTTTAGATTTCCACGCTACCAGAAAAGAAACTCACACAGTCTTCCAACATCCTGTTTGAGTTGAGCTAAGTGCATAGTGCGAGAGTACAAATTAATTCCTTATTCCAGAGTTGTACCCAGAATGAAGAGACCATGTTAGACACTAAGAGTCAAACTCTGTGCATTGTCATGTGGAACTCAAAGAATTAAGTCACAGAACTGAAGACTATAAAATCCTATTTCTCGGTGAAGTTCCTCTGAAAATTAGGTTGATTAAGGTTAAGTCTAGACCACTCTCGGTTTTGGCTCATAACTCGGTTCAGATCCCGATGACTTTTCACAGATGCAAATTAATGCAATGCTGGATGAAGTGCAGGTGTGTGGAATGCAAACACAATTTTTTTTATTTATGCAAAAATGAATAAGAAGCCATTTTTTTCTCAAAATTTTGGGCATAGTCAGTGTTAGTAGCAAATCTCTTTTTTTTTGAATTAATACCCACCCCGTAAATACATATAGACTTATGCGCAAGTACGAGGTATGGCTAAAATATATACATAGTATATATACAGACCCCCTATACTTAGCGAGTGCTGTGTCCTCAGAGCACAAGAAGCATAATGAAGACATAGCTCGGTCTAAGTGCAAGAGAGTAAAATTATACGATGGTTCGCCCTCCTATACTTAGACTGTGAATAGTCTAAGTATAGAAGAAGAGCGCAAAAAGAGGTGGTTAGGATATGTAAATGAGGAGAGTATATATAGGTGGGTCGGGTCCCCCTATACTTAGGCTCTGGTCAGCCTAAGTATAGAAGAAGTATGGAGATGGAGCAATCGAGAGATAGGAGTGTGATGAGGGAAATGGTATATACAAATGGCATCGGTCCCCCCCTATACTTAGGCCTTGGCCTAAGTAGAGGAAGAAGTTGTACAAGGAGACCGATGTGGTCGGGAGGGAGGGTGGGTAGCCGATGATTAAGGCGGTTTACGGCTGATCTTTTTGTGAGCCTGTGGTGGGAGATCGTAATGATGAGACGGAGATGAAGCATATGATTCCCCACCATTATCAATGTCATCCTCAGAAAAATCATGATGGATAGTAGATGAAATATTTGAGTCAGATGAAAGGTAGCCATCATCAGAGTTATCCTCAGAGGAATAGTATTTGAAAGTTGACATACTTGAGATATTCATGCCTTTTTGTTCCTTCAATTGTTTCCTCAACATTCGTTCCTTTTTAAGATCAATCGGTTTGTTCTCAGATGAATCTTCAGATGCTCCGGTCTCAGTCAGCTCATAAGATATAATTCCAGTGTACTTGTGGAAGGTAGGAGCATCAGCTTTGGATGAGTAATAATTAGGAATGGGAGTTGTCCAACGAGAATCGAATTTTGGATCCTTGCGAAGATATGGCTTTAGAGCTGCCGAACAGACTTCACTCATGTAGACTACTTTTTCTGGACCTGATGAGGGATCATCTTCCGAAAGGTCAAATCTAACTCTCTTTTTCTTGTTTCGTGAAGTTGTCGGTTCACTTGAGTATCCAGATGAGTAGCCATTGCTGTTCTTCTCCTTGGTCGGTGTTTGGGCTGCAAATTTGTTCTTAGTCTCCTCTATGTTGGTGCATTCTCGATTTGGGAGGATTTGGTCAAGATAATCAGAGTATGTTGCTCCAGGGTGCGACCATGCATATGTCTCAGGATCGTAGTAGAAGGATTTGTCTATTTTGAGATCCGGGGGAATTGAAATACTTGGGAAAGTCTCTGCATGTTCATTCTCAATTGATTTCTCATTGGAGCATTCCTGTGTCAAGTTGATGTAATCTATGTAGTCAGCATAGGTTGACCCAGGGTGTGACCATGCATAAGTCTCCGGATCATAAGATTCATATGCTCGATTTTCTATGGAGAGTGCGGCTGGGAATGGAGCAGGGGGGAGATTCTCTAAACCAATGGTCTCAACAACAACCGCTATCTCAGGTGTCGTAGTGGAGTAGGGCTCTTCTACCTCTTTAGGTTTGTGGTTGTTGGGGATTTTATGAGTTGCCTCAGAAAATCGTGTTTCCTCAAAGACTGTGTCAACTCGAAGTGCTTCCAATGCCGTAAAATTTATTTGCCGAGTCTCACAATCAATAATTGCCTTAGACAATGCTAAGAATGGTTTCCCAAGAATAATTGGAGACTGGGTGAACTCTCCTTGATGCTCAATATCAATGATCGTGAATTCCATTTTGAGCGGAGCACCTTGAATATCACGATGACAGAAATGATTCCTCTCGGCCGCTTTATTGATCGGTCCGCCAATTGAACAATCTCTCGTATTTTCCTGGTCGGTCCGAGTTTGAGTTCGTGGAATACAGAGGTCGGGAGGATATTGATCGGTGAATCATCATCAATTCGGGAATGGGTGAAAATTGTGTCTTTTATTCTACAGTCAAATCTGGGCAACCGCTTCACTATGCGGCTCTTTGTTTTTCTCCTCAACACCAAGGAGGAGGCCATTGACAAGATATGTCTTTCAGTTTTTGTTCTAATCCGTCCCGACTTTTTGACAATTAATCTGTCCGTTAAAAATTTCTTAAGGTCGGGGAAGTGTTCAATGGCCTTTATAATGGGAAGTTCAAAAATCAAATGTTTTTCCAATGCTTCCCGTAAAGCAGGATCCAAATTCCTCAGGTCTTCTTCGGATTCAATTTTTATGAGATTTTCTGGATTTTCGATTTTTTTGATATTTTTGAATATTCCCATTTTTGGTATTTTCTTTGTGGTGTGGTGATGTGGTGTGTTCCTCAGATGAGCAGGGGCTTTGATGTTCAGAGTAAAGGTTAGGGACATAATCATTTCTAGAGGAATAATGAGCAGAAGTATTGATGTTTGAATCATCCCTAAGTCTTTGAATGTCCTCAAAATTTTCATCATGGGATCCAATCCTCTCCTCATTCATTCTTATATCCGAGCCACCATAGAATGATATTACTCGGTCGGCAAATTTTTGAAATCTATCCTCCATCAATTCAAATCTTGTTTTTATCCTTGAAACATCATCACCACAATTCTGTTCATGATCAATCATGGGAGCACTCGGTTTTTTTTCAATGACTTCGTCTTCCATTTTTCTGTACGTGGAGAGGAGAGTTTATATGATCATTATTTTTAGAAACTATCTCCTCAATAATTATGGAAGGAGGCTGCTCATATGATCCAGGCATGTGTATTTGATCTGAGTAGAGCTCAATCCTTTGATCATGATTAGTTAGACCTTGATATTGTGGAGTCAGCATACAAGGTTTATATGTGTCTAGGAGGTCAGTCCAGTCCTCTGGATGAGCATTATATCTGATGAGGGGTCTGTTGTGGTCAATCCAGCACTGATGACCATTAAATGCATGTCCTTCCATCTGAGTTTGGTTTCTCTGCCAGTCATGGGACTTAAAAGGATTTTGATCCTGAAATGTTTCATTGGCGAGAAACTGAGAATAAGGCGATTCAGTCTAAGATGGTAGGTGGTCATGTGTGGTTGGATGACTTGAGTAAGGATTCAATGAGGGGCTCGAGGTCATATGTGGGTGAAAGTTTCCCGCAAATGTTGGAGGATTATTGAAAGAAGAGGATGTAGTTGATTTGGGCCAAACCGAGACATATTTGTTTTCATAGTGATGTTCGATCATTTTTGAAGGAGTTGAGAGAAATGATGGGTTGGATCTGGAATTTGAAAAGATTTCCATGATGAGATTAAAATCAAGAGATGAGAGAGATGATTGTATGGGATAGAAATTTTATCAAATTTGCGGCTATTGATCTTCGATATCGGTTCACGCACACCAATACAAACACAAATCAAACCCCAGGTTCACCAACTCACACAGTGAAGCCCTAAGAGTTCGGCTATTATCTTTTCAATTTTAGTTGGTGATAAGACAGTCTTGGAAAATAATTAAGCGAGTTGTTAGGTGCCTATATTTCCTTAAAGACTGTCCCGAGTTCGAACGACTAGTTGCATCCACTTCTAGCCAGTATAGGTGTAAGTACGAACCGTGAAGCGGCTACCCGTATTCCTTAAGGACGGAGCCTTGCGCAGTGTCCTTTAAATCACCCACTCTGCTATAGAAGTCCAAACTGTATAACGGCTACCCGTATTCCTCACTAAGAAGTAGCTAATCGTTTTTAAAATCAGTAGTCTTTATGAAAATCTTGGCTTGGCTCTATCCTAGTGTGCGTCTCTCGCTCACTCAAAAGAATAGAACATCCAAAGCCAGGGTTGCTCTCCCGCAAAAATTCTTGATTTTATGGGTTCTTTAAGATCAACTATATTTAGCAGTCCCGATTTTAATGAGGTGATCACTGAAAAATTAGATGAGCACAAATGCACGTCTACCGTCCAGTCCCAATTTCCTTTAAAGTTATGTTATAAAATAAGAGAGAGGAATTCGGGAAAAGCCGATGCACGCGGAAAACTATGATGAATGCTAAGTTAGAAGACTTACAGTGAATCCTCGCAATCTCCATGTGGGATGCTAGACAGAATTTAAAATTATTCTAAATGCAATGCAAGCTGATGGAAAACCGCACCTATGCAGAAAGTTCTATTAGCGGGAAGAATTGATTTAAATTTTGGCTAAATTGAACGGTCTATGTGTGTCTCAATTGAAGTGCAGTGTGGCCTAAGATCCTACGAGCACAAACAAAAATATAAATGCTCTGAGAGCCGTATGTGCAGGTCTATCCTAATAGCCACTCATGTCGGGCCCCACCCTCACCGGAGAGTGAAACAGGCCACGACACACCACAGAATAAAGTCAGAGGTCTTTCTACACACGCGAGAGTCCAAACGGACACCACTGTAAATAAGCAATTAATTACAAAAATTAAAAATTGCAGAAATAAACCTAGACTCTACGCTCTCTCACGACTCGATCTTAATTTTATTTGCGGTTTTTGTAAAAGTCGGTGAAGTTGCGTCGGTGTTTTTTTGAAAAACCGCTCCACGTACAAAGTACCTCGCAAGAAAAAATAAGAGAGAAAATGAAAGAGAGTGACTTAAAAAAATATGAAAAATAAGTGCTGAAAATAAATTGCAGGAAAAAATGGAATTTACAATGCGAAATTAGGGGGTCAGACTACCTGAATGCGGAAAACCAAACCAAAAATTTTTAGACAAAAATCTCAGCCGTTTGCCTCCCCGGCAACGGCGCCATCGGACGAATCCGAAAATGCCGCGTTAAAAAGTTGTTTTTAATCTTTGTGCGTGAAAAATAATTAATGTGTCGTTCGTTGTAGGCGGCAATCGGAAACGGTCAAGAAAATAACCACAAATAATAATCAATGTCAAAGAAATGGTCTTATGTTTATTTTACTTGGGCAAGTCCCAAGGTCGATCACAAGGAGGCAAAGGAACAACCTAGAATTATGTTTATCCAATTTCGTGTTCGATTTTTGAGGTGGTCTTTTTTTGGAATTTTAAATGTAAATAAGGATGCAAGATGCGGTTTTGACCTATTTTAGGGACTAAAATGTAAATTTAAATCAAACGATGTCTGAAAAATATGAAACTTGGCCACAATGTAAATGATGATGAAATGAATGCACTGTATTTTTTTTAGAATTTTGGATGCAATATGAATTTTTTTATGAATTTTTAAATGCAAACAGAATGATTTTCAATATTTAATTATAATAAATATTAAACCTACTTATTTTCAAGATACAAAATTATCCAAGATCGATCACTAAGTGATGGATCTCAGAAAAATCCTAAATCTCGAAAATGTGGGGTCTAATACCTATTAAAAATTAAACAATGAAATATGCAAAATGATTTTTACAGAGCAAGTTATGCATGCAAATGCAAAGATTTTTGGGCACAATGTCAAGCAAAATAATCTCTACAATATGTGATTTTTTTGGGGAATTTTTAGAGCAACAGTTAATTAATCGCAAATTTAATAGCACAGATTGGGCAAAATATACAAATTTCCACAAAATAAATATTTATTAATTAACCGTCAATCACAAAAATGCCCACAATATGTCAAGATGTAGATAATTACGCGAGGAACACAGTGCTATTTTTTATTAAATAAAATGATATAAAATAGAGGTCTGAAAGTAATGGAGAACACAGGGGTACAGATGCAAATATAATAAATAAAGAAATGCAGTGGGGGGCATACGCGTAATTACCTAAACAAAAGGGGGTGTCTCTGCAAAAATTCTAGAGGGACACGTGCGCGACACGTGCCCTCTGGAGGCGGGGCTATGCGTGCAATATAGTGGAGCTCCAGGTGCTTCAAAGCAATTTACCCCCATCAACCTATTAGTCTGCCAAATGTACATACTCAAACATATAGTAACACATCTGTCTCCGGTCAGAGGATGTGTGCCTATATCATGACAGCATATGATATAGGACTTTGGTTATCTCGATCTCGTTAAGTCAACTCTTTGACCTAACTAATCTAACACCTCCGAATCTCAATTCCTATGCAGAGGACTTGCATCAAGAGGTCGGTCAGATATCAGCCTTTAGAGATAAGGATTGCCATCTCCTACTCAGGCTGGAGATCATCTCTTAACAATCATTTTACGGTGCTTCATGAGTCCTCAATCTAACCCTTTAGATATTCATCCAAGCACCAGCCTCTATGATTCAATAATTGAATCAACAGCTGTATGATTATTAAGATGGCCATGGTACATAACCCTAATTGTACTAAGGGAGCTATTATGCAAATTATTCATTCTTCATTTCAGATCAGGGAATGATATTTGCAATAACATTTATTGCATAATGGCTCGTTGCGGGCTCGCATGTCCAACAATCTCCCTCTAGCCCAAAGAGCCATTAATGGGCTAATCATTTAAACCCACACTCATGTGACAATCATAGGCTATTTAGAAAATATCTAGGTAAGCTGATCAGTCACTCTGTTCCCATGAGACTATACCAAGTCCTTTTACAGCACTTGCATATCCCCAGTAACAGTGCTCGCATTTAATGTGAATGTTGCATCTCATGCAACCAATACTCAATCTTGTTAGTTACAGTGTCCTTGACACTACAGCTTAACAATTGTCATAACCAGTATTTCCATAATCCTTATCAGAATACCCTTATTCCTGAAGATCACTATCTCTTGAGGTATCCACAGTTAAGACCTTTTAGATCTCTATTTATAAAGTCTTAAGCTTTTGAAGATAAGACATTGAGAACACTATCTTAAAAATCTTGTCATCTATGAAGATTTTGTTATTACTGCAGCCAAGTATTTTTATTTCCATAGTAGGATTAGTAATAGTTTACTACTCCCACTGCATGGTAGTCATCTGGCTTTTGTACACATCTAGCACACACCCAGCTTCTCAGAACTGATGCCCAATGGCAAGTAGTTCTAACATTCACTTCCTCAACTCTTTGAGGTGCTATCCCTTTAGATAGGTCAGTACCATATCTTAAGGGATGGAAGCCTTTCTTGGAATTTTCCATAAAATGGAATATGTCCAAGGTGTACTACTAATGTGACAGTCCCAATACCCTCTTCTTTTTGCTCCTGAACAACTTCAGAACTAAGATCTAAGAGGTATCTTTGAAATCATATTTCAAGATATGGAATAGACATCCTTATATCATTCCAAATGATTAGGATATTATCTACATTTAGCACGATGAACACAAAGGAACTCCCACTAAGCTTCATATGGTTCATCAAGATTCTATCTGAAATCATAACATTTATAATTTCAACAAATCTTATGGTCCAACTTCAAGAGGCTTATTTGAGTCCATAGATGGATTCCTTAGCTTGTACACTTTGCTTTCCTCAACATGAAGCCCTGGGGCTACTTCATGTGAATTTCCTCAGAGAGATATTAATAGATGAATGCAATCTTGACTTACATCTTGAGGATGCAATGGTCAAGTTGTGTAGCTAAGGTCAGCAATGTTCTGATGATTTTAAGCATGGTCACCGATAAGCAAGTCTCATCGCGAGCAATGTCTTCTCTTTCGGTGTGTAGCTCATGGCTACGAACCGTGCTCTGAAGGTCTCTACCTTCTCATTAGGTTCCCTTTCTCTTGAAGATCCATTTACACCTTTATAGGTCTTGCCCATATTGGTGGATCCTCGAGGGTCCATATACAACACCTGTATATGAAGTCTACATTAGACTTTTATTGCTAACATCCATCTATCCATGCTATGATCTTCAGAAGCTTCATCACATGAAGTTCGATCATTGTCAGATTTCTCTGACACATGGAATCCATCCTCAAACTTATTTGAAGAGGTATTAGTGTTTCATCTTTAATTGTCCTTTTAGTTTCCAATTTCAGGAACCACATTATCTTTTCAAGATTAAATGAGTTCCTATACTTCATTTTCATCTTGATTCTTAAGAGTCTCTACCTCTAAGAATCACATTCTCAGAGATAAGATATTTTAAGAATCTCAAGGTCATAAAGTAGGTATCAAATACCATCCTTTATTTTCCTAATGAAGCAGCACTCTCAAATGCTAGATTCCAGCATGCATGGAAACTTATTAAGTATATACATTGTAGTCTCTACTACACATATATACCTGGAAACTAAAGGATAATTATGCTAAAATTCATCATTGATAAGATCATGTCACACATGATCCAGTTGTATCTCCCTATAACTCTATTGAGTTTAGGTGTCTTAGGAGGATTGAGAAAGAAATGATATTCGTATCTCCATAAGGTATCCTTTGAATTCATCTAATAGGTACAGGCTACCTAGATTAGATCAAATTCATTTTATCTTCCTTCAAACCTTTGGTTGTAAACCAAAATTGTGAAATCTTTGAACATTTCAAAGGTTTCTAAGTGAAGAGAAGAAATCTCATATCATACATAATCATCAATAGATATCACATATCCATAATGTTTACTATGATATAGATGATCTGCATACATCAATATGTATGAGATCATGAATACCTTGACATCTTACACCACTCTCAAAGAAAGGGTGTATTAAATATTTTTCTTTGAATACAATATTCATAAGTATGTAAGTTTTGAAATTTTAGACATTCTAGAATTTCATCTCTTACTAGTCTATTGATCAAATCAATAAACAAATGTCCAAAGCTTGATGCTAGATCATTATCAAATGATCTTCATCCTCCTATTGATCTTAAGGTTCAATTTCAGTATTTAGAAATGTTAATGAACCATTCATCAATTTTCTAATTTAGTGGAGTCCACTAGATTTTAGATTACTATCTGAAATATCAACATCATAACTCTTTATGATAGATTTATTACAGAATTCATGTTATTTCCAACATTTAGAAACAAACAATGAGTGTATTCTTATATCTAGGTCATAGAGACATTCTCTAAGACTAAGAGCTCTCCCACTGAAATTAACAAGTCTATCAATCCAACAGAGATTGTTGCAACAATTGCATCAATATCCATGTGGATAACTATAGACCTTAAGATCAAATTTTCCAGTATTCTAAAACATATGCAACCCATTGCAAGTGTTGTTAGAAGATTGAGATACAATATTAAGTCTTTATCTTATTTAATAAGCAAGTCAATATCATTGATTTATGTCAATTATTCTGATGCTCTATCCGAGTCCTTCTCTAAGGATTCTAAACAGACTTGATAGTCATACTATCAACACATCAACTAATTGTAGTATTGGCATTCATCCAACTCTTTGGATGTCATACGGAAGTCACAGAAGTACAGTCAACTCTTTGACTATACTTCTTACTTGGGTCCAACCCATGCTTCCACTACGCTCCCTTTATCAATGAGCAACCATTGCTTAAGACTAAGGATCTCTTACGTTAAATTCAAAAGAATTCAATGTAAGATTATTTCAACATTTATACATGCTTCATTAAATTCATACAATATGAATATTATGAAGCTTCATAAATGACTAGAGTATAGACAGTAGAATAATGACACTCATCATGTCTACATCCAACTAGACTCGTAAAACATTGGTTCAGGTAGGTATTCAAACATTTTGAATACATCATCTCTTTTGGAGCCACCATTCTGCACGATGCAGAGAACCACGTCATTCATGATTAAATGTCAAGAGCACATATGTATGCCAGAAAATCTTCTTAGATTTTATAAGGATTAATTGACAATTGTGATCATCATTGACATGTCACTTCCAAAGTACATCCGATGAGATCAAGACTATAGAGACATAAAAACCCTAGGGTTGTATTCATATTATCTATTTAATTGTCATTCCTCAATATTATGAGGAAACTTGCACATTGCAATCACATGCATTATATGTCCAACTGCAAGTACAATATCTGGATCATGAGTCCAATCCATGATATTTTACTGGTTATTATTAAGTATAACATTGAGTGGGTTTAATGAAGGATTATCTGAAATAAGAAATTTGCATAAATATATATAAATATATATATACACATTTTACTTTTATTTAGGAATTTTTATATCAAAGTTGTCTTTCCTTGTCAACATTGAAAGTTCATTCCCTTAATCACTTTCAATGTAAGAGATATACTTACCACTATATGTCAAGCAAGATATGGGATCTCCTTCTTTATCTTTGTTATATCCCAATAATATGAGAATCTGCAACTCCGATAAAAAGAAGCGGGAACACATTCCGCCTTGCAAGTCCAACTTGCATCTCCCAATTCGGTCTTTAACACCCAGGCCCACCACCCCGAAGGCGATGTTGACCCGTCATTAATTGAACCAACCGTCAACAGGAATACAACTCGCTATGCGCAATCCAATATTGCCCCAATAATATGAGGATCCGATATTGGGGTCACTACGCATACGTCCTTACTCTTTCGAGAAGCGAAGAGCCCGATCCAAATGGATCGTATACAGGAGCTGTCACTTCGGACATGCATCTCCTACATACAATATCTGGCGACGGAACTCTTCACCTTGACGGGAGACCATGGATGTCACTAATGTGATCCTCCATATCATATTCAAATTCTAATTAATCACTATGAATCATATTCATTATGACTAATTTTTCCAAGGGAAATAACATCTCTATTCATAATAGAGTGTTTTAATTTTAATTTTAATTGGAATACAATTAATCTAATCATATTAAATTAATGATCTAATTAATATCCAACAAATAATTTTATTGTTACTTGAATTATGGTATTACCTCAAATACGTATAATTTAGAATTTTAATAAAGAAATATATCATGATTTCTTAAGCATTATACTAACCCTACCCGCTGTCATGGCTAGTACCGATGAGAGTGGGATGGACCACATACGTTGCAACCCACAACCCCAATGCTCTCCGACTAGACACCATATCCACCTCGGGAAAGGATAATGCAAAATAGATCACTTTGTACTTGAGATGATCATCGGTTATTCAACCGAAATTATACCATATAATAATAATCAAAACAATTTTGATTAACATAATAATTAGATTTGTTAAACAAATCCCAAGTCCTATTCAAGCAACATGTTTGTTGGAATGTTGATCATATAGATCATGTAACCAATTAGTGATCTAGATCACATCTAATCAATTATTGGTCAAGGGCAATGTCATTTAAGGAAATAATTATCATCAAATATTTCACAAATATTTATGCACAATTATTCCAGGAAATTAAACAATTTAATTTCACTAATTGATTAAATGACAATCACTAGGTTCTTAATTAGGAAAGTATTTCCAGCAGTGACCCTCACTTACTAAAAATATCATATCTCAATCAATTTAAATCCAAATTAAGCAAAGTAAGTTCCGAAAGTTTGCTAATTTGATTTACAACAGAACCTAAGTGATTTGCATGCATTTCAAGGTATTTTAAATCCGAAATTAACATCTTAATTACGTCATGATCCGCAGTCCTCGAAACAGTGGATACATGTTCACTAAAATGAACATAACTTGAGCATACGGAATCCAAATCAAGCAAACTCATATCCTACAGTTTCCTTATTTAATGGGGAACAAAATCTAATTATTATTTTCGTATTTAAACAATTTAAACAGTGCCGAAAAGAATATAAAAATAGAGATGCGAAAATGAAATGCAAGAAAACTTTCGCAAGCCCTAATGAACCCAAGTCGTCCTCGGTTTATGGATCGTATCCAAAAACACCGACCTAAGGCTCTGATACCACTTGAAGGATATGGTTAGATCCTCAAGCGCATCACGGAAGCGTGAGCGTCGTATCGGATACGACGAAGAATGACTAGTCGTACTAGTTGTTCTATGCAGCAGAAATTAAAATTTTTTCATGTGACGAAACCACATGATCCAAGAACACTTCTCGGATCGTTTCGTCTAAACCACAAACCAGTATTAGAGTTACCTCTTGAAGCGTTGTTGTGATCGAGTCTCTAACGAAGAGACCTCCTGTCTCAAGTCCGATCCGACGGAGGAGACGCTTGCGAGCGCGGGGATGAACCGCGTGCTTCTCGCAATCCATGTTGATGATCCAAGCGGCGGATCTCCTGATCTCGACACACGAGATCCGACATTTCTTCACGAGCGAGGCGCACTGAAGGAGACGGAGATCCACGAGCAAAGTGTCGGGCAGCATAACGACGACGCTGCGGCGATGGAGAACCTCTCCAAGGCATCCATGGTGGACGGCCATGAGAGGGAGAGAGAGAGAGAGAGAAAGAGAGAGAGAGAGAGAGAGAGAGAGATTTGTTGTCTCAACTATTGTGTCAAAGAAGAGCAAAGGGGTGCCTCTCCTTTTATAGCATTTTGGGATCCATGGATCTCAATCCATGGGACAACACAAATCCAATGGTCCTCATTGATTGGGTTTCTTTCAATGGCTAAGATTTTGTTGGTAAAAACCAACAACAATTAATTTAATAAAAAAAATCAAATATATAATAAATATAATTTGATTTATATCAAATCAATCCTCATTGAAGAAATAGGAAAGGAGGCAAGCCTCCTTCCATAAGGAGGGTGGACGGCCACCACATTCCCAGTGGGAATTGTGGTCGTCCACTCTTCCGATATGGAAGGTGGATGCCCTTTTCCTATTACATGAGATTACATTATCTCATGATTCTCTCCAATATTTGCAACAACTTTTGTTGCAAATTTTTCACAAAAATAAATCCAATTTATTTTGTGAACATTGCAATCATGCCATTAGAAATTTGTGGATCACATTCACAACCCAAAATAAAATATAAATTACATTTTCAATTTAATGTCCAATGTGAATCCAATTCACATTAACATTTAATTAACAAATGTAAATTACAAATATCTCTCTCTTATATATTATAAATCACATTTATAATATATATGACTAATATGGATATTTCTATCCACATTATTCATATCCATGATAATTAAATCATATTTAATAAACTTGGATCTCATTTCTCTTGTTCTCAAATAATATAAATCACATTCATATTACTTACATCTTTGATAATTAAATCACATTTAATTATCTCAGATAACTCTCTTTATAATATGAATCAAATTCATATTACTCATGATAATTATATCTCATTTAATTATCCATTTTCTCAATGCTTGGATACATATATCAACAATAGAATTATCCATGAACTCCTTCAAGGATAATGCGCTTTCTCCATAGATACTTGGAGATAAGGACAGGGCGATTGTATTGTTCCACGTATAGTGACTTGGATATTGAGATCATATCTCAAATCCAGATCGCGGGCCTCTCATAGATGCTTGATTAAATCAAGACCGTAAATCTAATCTTCTCATTGCATCTGAATCACATTCAGATCAATGTCCAACATTTGGGCTAAGATCAGATTACTTTTCTACTGAGAGGAGTCACTAAAATCCAGACCCGTTTCATCACTCCCTAGGAATGGAAGCGTCATGGTTATACAATCGTTTATGATCACATCACCCTCAGGTATTCCCAACACCTGTACATCCTGCAAACTGGAAGACTCAGATTAAACCTGAAGTATTGGATCAACTTTATACTGTCTACTTCAGGGTTTTATCAGTAAGTTTCTCATTCGATCATTGGGAGTTGGTATCGATCATATACTTTCCAAAAGCATATATCATACCTAGATCTTGATCATATACTTTCCAAAAGTATATATCAAACCTAAAATTCAGTCAAGCTTCCAAAGCGAGACGACCGTGCACGGAATTTGATTCTTCCCAATATTTCATGAGTGAGCTCATGCCTTCTGGTTCAATAATGAACCTGTATGATCCCTTTGAGAGATTGTATTACTCATATGCCCTTACATGCACACCAGCGCATCAGTGTATAGACCTTGGTTAGGTCATCAACCTATTGGTCTGCCAAATGTACATACTCAAACATATAGTAACACATCTGTCTCCGGTCAGAGGATGTGTGCCTATATCATGACAGCATATGATATAGGACTTTGGTTATCTCGATCTCGTTAAATCAACTCTTTGACCTAACTAATCTGACACCTCCGAATCTCAATTCCTATGCAGAGGACCTGCATCAAGAGGTCGGTCAGATATCATCCTTTAGAGATAAGGATTGCCATCTCCTACTCAGGCTGGAGATCATCTCTAAACAATCATTTTACGGTGCTTGATGAGTCCTCAATCTAACCCTTTAGATATTCATCCAAGCACCAGCCTCTATGATTCAATAGTTGAATCAACAGCTGTATGATTATTAAGATGGTCATGGTACATAACCCTAATTGTACTAAGGGACCTATTATGCAAATTATTCATTCTTCATTTCAGATCAGGGAATGATATTTACAATAACGTTTATTGCATAATGGCTCGCCGTGGGCTCGCATGTCCAACATTTATTGCAACAAACTCTATTGGCGAGATAGACCTTATATTTTCAAGGGATGAGCCCTTAGTCTTAGAGCATGTCTCTATGACCTTGATATTATAATACACATTCTATATTTCTAAATGTTGGAAATAAACATGAATTCTGGAATAGACCTATCATATAGAGTTATGATGGATATATTTCAGATAGTAATCTAACATTAGAGGACTCTACAAAATTAGAAAATCAATGAATGGTTCATTAAAATTTCTAATATTGATAATTAAACCTTTGAAAGATCATTGTGAGTATGAAGAACATTTGATAATGATTTGGCATCAAGCCTTGGATATATATCTATTGATGAGATCAATAGACTAGTAAGAGGTGAAGCTTTAGAATGTCTGAAATTTCAGATCTTACAAACTTGTGAATATTGTATTAAAAAATGTCCAATTCTCCCTTCGCTAAGAATGGTGTTAGATGTCGAGGTATTCAAGATCTCATACGTATTGATGTAAGTGGATCATCTATGTCATAATGAACATTAATAATTGTGATATAAGATTTATTCTCTTCACCTAATAAACCTTTGAAATGTTCAAGATTTCATAATTTTGGTTTAGAACCATAGTTTGAAGAAAGATGAAAATGAATTTGATCTTATCTAGGTAGTTAGTACCTATTAGATGAGTTCATAGAATAATTTATGGAGAAAGGAATATCAATCCTATCTCAATCCTTCTAATGCATGATTGGATCATGTATAACATGATTTGATCAATGGTGATTTTTCGCATAATTACCCATTAGGTTTGAGGTATATATGTAGTATAAACTACAATATATATATATCGTTAATAAATTTCCATGCAAGTTAGCTGGAATCTAGTACTAGAGAGTGCTACTTCATTAGGAAAATAAAGGATGGTATTGGATACCTACTTAATGACCTTGAGATTCTTAAAAGATCTCATCTATGAGAATATGATTCTTAGAGGTTGATACTCTGGAGAATCAAAATGAAATGAAAGAAAGGAATTCATTTAATCTTGAGAAGATAATGAGGCTCCTGAAATCAGAAACTAAAAGGATAATTGAAAATGAAACACTCATATATCTTCAAATGAGTTTGAGGATGTATTCCATATGTTAGTCAAGTCCGATAACGATCTTACTTCACGTGATGAAGTTTTATAAAGATCCTAACATGGGAATATGGATGTTAGCAATAAAGTCCGAAGTAGACTTCATATACAAATGTTGTATATGGACTCTAGGGGAGCCACCTATATGGGTAAGACCCATTAAGGTGTAATGGATGTTCAAGAGAAAGAGGGAACCTGATGAGAAGGTAGAGACCTTCAAATCATGGATCATAGCCATGAGCTACACACCGAAGAGAATGCATTGCTTGTAATAAGACTTGCTCTTCGGTAACCATGCTTAAACCCATTAGAATATTGCTAACTATATCTTCACAATTTGACTTTGACATCTACACGATGAAAGTCAATATTGCATTCCTCTATGAATACCTCTCTGAGGATATTCACATGAAGTAGCCCCAGGGCTTCATGGTTGAGGAAAGCAAGGTGTGCAACACAGAGAAATCCATCTACGGACTCAAATAAGCTTCTTGTAGTTCGAACATAAGATTTGATGAAATTATAAATGTTATGATTTCAAATAGAATCTTTATGAACCATGTGAAATTTAGTGGGAGTGACATTGTTTTCATCATGCTAAATGTAGATGATATCCTAATCATTTGGAATGATATAATTATGAAAATAAGTGTTTAATAATCTGGCTACTCCATAGCTTGAGATATGATCTCAATGATACCTCTTGGATCTGAGTTCTAAAAGTTCTCAGAAGCAAAGAGAAGAGTGTATTCGGATAGTAACATTGTAGCACTCCTTGGACATATTCCATTTGCAATAGATCCATTTCGGAACAGACCAAAGCCTTCTAGATGGCCGAGCAAAGGAGTACGGGTTGATTGAAATTGGGCTAGTGCATGTTCTTGGCTTGTTCTTCCAGGGCCCCTCTCCTCAGTTTGATCAAGTGATCATGCTAGATAAGGCAGGAGTCATCGGACTAATGGAGTCTCAACCATTGATATCCCTGTGAGATAAAATCCTAGCCGCTGAAGTCGAACAACCATCACGCCATCTAGAGCTGACACGAGGATTAGTTGGTGGATATCACTCTCTCTATCGGGCGCATGTAGGGGTAAATATCTTATGTTACCCTAATATTTTTATATCTTTCATTTAATATTTAGTATTTCATCTATTGTTGAAATTATTTTGTAAATTTTTCACTTGAACCCCTAGAGTTATATCAAATTCAACTTTGGTCTAATCCATTTCAGCCCACGTGTTGTCCCATGTGAGCTGGGCATTTTGCATGTATACACTCATAGGTTTTGTATTTACATTTAGTGTTTAAATTTCAAATATTAGTTTTAAAAGTTTGGATTATTTGTGCCTTCACCCATATCATATTTTTTAATTTCAAGTGTGCCACTAGTAGTTCATATATTTTTGTGCTTGTTTTCTATTCATTAAAAATATCATCCATGCTCCAAAAAACTATGCAAAAATAGGATTAAGTGCATGCTATCTTACTCTTCAGTGTCATATTTTTAGTTTTGCATTTGAGTATTTTCCTATTTTATAAAAATAAAAAGAGCTCATTTTACCCTCGTTTAGATTTAAAAATACCAAAAAATAAAAAACTTTTTGAAAAATACCATAAAAAATTACATGTTATAATATAGTATTTTAAAACACTATACTAAAAATTTCTAAAAATAAACTCCAAAATCCTATAAAAATATAAAAATTCTTCAAAAATACCAAAAAAATTAGTTTAGGTTTGAAAATTTTCTATATATTTATTACTCTATATTAAAATTTCTTTTTAGAATTTTGGACTTTGTATATTATTTTTAAATCTTAAAACAATACAACCTATTTAGTTAATCCCTGATTTGGGACATTAGTAACTTTTAAAAATATATTAAATTAGCAAAAATACCCATAAAATAATAAAAACATCAGAAAAATAAAAAACTCAAAAACATTACCATGCATTTTTTGTTTATTTTAAATTGTATTGATAATTATATTATTTTATATTATATATTATCACATAAATAATTATATATTATTAAAAAGAAAAAATATAAATATAAATAAATATATAAACAATGAAATTAAAATTAAAAAACATAAAACATAAAAATTCATCTTAAAACCTAA
The DNA here is from genome assembly GCA_037367405.1 of Ottelia alismoides. Lineage (NCBI taxonomy): Eukaryota > Viridiplantae > Streptophyta > Magnoliopsida > Alismatales > Hydrocharitaceae > Ottelia > Ottelia alismoides. Next base: position 773,703 of record JAZKJV010000862.1, on the reverse strand, counting down.
ACCCACAAAAATATTAATTGATTCATTTAACAGACACTGTACAAATGTATCTTTTCTAATTATTCATTATTTAGTCATAATTAATATACATTTTTCTACTATGTTTTCTCTCTATGGTTCGACCACTAAATGCTTGCATGTTATACATCTTTATTTGTAGAGTATAATAATATGTGCTCCACATTTTTGTTATTCATTGATTAAATTTATTTTGTGGGTACTTGTTGTCGGAACATGGAATTTCTTGTGGGTCACCTCAATGACACTCCATCTTCTCTTCACAATGAGGATACTTTTATACCCGCATTGAAAAACCTATTCAACAAATGGCATCATTTTCAGAGAGCGGCATAGTGTATCCTAATCTATACATACTTGCTTTTTATTTTATTTTATTTTGACCATGCTTAGTTTTCTTTCTCTCACTTATGTATATTTGTTGTTTTTATTTATTTGTACATAATATTTGAATAATTGTGTTAATATCTCTCTTGTGGTGTTTAATGTGAGGGTCTGCTACGCGGGAACAACTCCTTAAGATGTCTAGGCAGTAGAGCATAGTGTACACATGACTTCTTGCCATGGCTAGTTGGAGAGGCAGCATGCATAACAAGGAAGAGATTTAACATAGATTGTAGTCCATAATTTTATTTTATTTTTGGAGAGAGATAGTGATTCATTTATTCATCATTATTTGTAATAGTATAGGGACTTTGAAATTACTCTACTAAACAAGGTCCATTGCACGAGTGATTATTCACCTGGGGGCATTGTCGTGGATTTTTAAAGTTTGTCGCCTTTCTTTTACTTTGTTTTCCAAAGATTTGGGTTTTCTCCCTTCTTTTTATTTTGTTTTGTGTGCACGGAGCACATACACTTTAGGACTATTTTTGTCAGTAAATAGGTCCAAATGCTAACAAGAATTATGTGCCTATAGTCTCTTATATTTTGATATCGTCAAAAAATAATTATTAGCTATTTGGACTTGAACACACTGGCCAAGAGAGGTATCATACATCACCGTCTGGACCCATTGTGGTGGGTACCTAGATATCTCCCAGACCGTACCCTAGGGTTCCTTTCTAAATAATTAGCATGCGGTTCCTCATATCTGATAGAGGCTACTATTTAGGATGATTTTATCGATTGCACACCAACTTGTAGATAGGTGTAAACTTTTTTTTCATACCACATGGAGAGAGCTTGGTAGGTGGTCTTACTCTGCATGCATAGTTAGATTCTATGGTGAGATTTTCATCATCGAATTAACTTGCATGACTTTTTCTCTGTCTCCCTCTAATTTTGGGCACCTAGAACTCGAAAGAAAATTTACAAAAGTTTGTTTGATATTAATTGGATCATTGATTTGATATGATTAAATTAATTGGTATCTAATTTATATTAGAACACTCTATTATGAATAGAGTTACTATTTCCATTGGAAGAATTAATTATGTGAATATGATTCATAATAATTAATTAGAATTTGAACATGATATGAAGGATCACATAGCTAACATCCATGGTCTCCTGTCAAGTCAAAGGGTTCCATCGCTCGGGATTATATGAAGGAGATGCATGTCCTAAGTAACAAATCCTTCATACAAGCGCATCTGGATTGGGCTCTTTGCTTCTTGAAAGAGTAAGGATGTATGCGTAGTGACTCCAATATCGGGTCCTCATATCATTGTAGCGATATTGGATTGCACGTAGCGAGTTGTTCCTATTTATGTTTGGTTCAATAAATGACGGGTAAACATTACATTAGGGGTGGTGGGCCCAGGTATTAAAAACCGAATTGGTAATGCAAGTTGGACATGCAAGGCAGAATGTGTTCCCGCTTCTTTTTAACCAATTTACAGGTTCTCATATTATTGGAAAGTAATGGAGATAAGGAAGGAGATCCTAGATCTTGCTCGAGATAAAATGGTAAGTATATCACTTACATTGAAAGTGATAAAGGGAATGAACTTTCAGTGTTGACTTGACAAGACAGCTTTGATATAAAAACTCCTAATCAAAGTAAAATATATATATATATATATTTATATTTAAGAAAATTTCTTATTCAGATAGTCCTTTATTAAACCCTCTCAATACTATACTCAATAATAACTAGTAAAAACATCATGGATTGGATCCAGGATTAAGATATTGTACTTGTAGTTGGACACATAATGTTTGTGGTTGCAATGTGCAAGTTTCCTCATAATAATGAGGAATGACCACTAAATTGACAATAGGACAACAACCTAGGGTTTGTATGTCTCTGTAGTCTGGATTTCTCATCGAATGTACTTTGGAAGTGGCATGTCAGTGATGAACGTAATTGTCAAATACTCCTTATCTAAGAAGATGTTTTGGCATATGTATATATTCCCTGACATTTAATCATGAATGACATGGTTCACTGCCTTATGTAGAATGGCGGCTTGATAAGAGATGATGTACTCAAAAATGTTTAAGTACCTACTTGAACCAAAGTCTTTAAGAGATAAGATGGGTGTAGATAGGATGAGTGTCATCATTCTATTATCGGTACTCAAGTCATTCATGAAGCTTCATAATATTCATATTGTATGGATTGAATGAAGCATGTATAAATTTTGAAATACTCTTACAATGAATTCTTTGAGTTCAACATAAGAGATCTTTTATCTTAAGCAAAGGTTGTTTATAGATGAAGAGAACGTAGTGCAAGCATGGGTCTGACCCAAGTGAGAATGAAAGTCAAAGAGTTTATTTTACTTCTGTGACTTCCATATGACATCCAACGAGTTGGATATATGCCAATACTACAATAAGCCAATGTATTGACAGTTTGACTATCTAGATTATCTAGGCACCTTAGAAAAGGACTCATACAATGCATCAGACTAATATATATCTACATGTCATCATTAAAAGTGACTTACTTATTGGATTAGACGAAAAGTCAAATAATTGTATCTCATTTTTCTAATATTACTTGCTATTGGTTACATATGTATTGGAAGACTAAAAATTTGATCTCCAGGTTTAATAGTCATCTACGTGGATATTGATGCATTTATTGCAACAATCTCTATTGGAAAGATAGACCTTATATTTTCAAGGGATGAGCCCTTAGTCTTAGAGCATGTCTCTATGACCTAGATATTATAATACACATTCTTTATTTCTAAATGTTTGAAATAAACATGAATTCAGGAATAGACCTATCATATAGAGTTATGATGGATATATTTCAGATAGTAATCTAACATTAGAGGACTCTATAAAATTAGAAAATCAATGAATGGTTCATTAAAATTTCTAATAATGATAATTAATCCTTTGTCAATGGGAGGATGAAGAACATTTGATAATGATTTGGCATCAAGCCTTGGATATATGTATGTTGATGAGATCAATAGACTAGTAAGAGGTGAAGCTTTAGAATGTCTGAAATTTTAGATCTTACAAACTATTGAATATTGTATTAAAAAATGTCCAATTCTCCCTTCGCTAAGAATGGTGTTAGATGTCGAGGTATTCAAGATCTCATACATATTGATGTATGTGGATCATCTATGTCATAATGAACATTAATAATATTTGATATCCATTGTTAATTATTTGTGATATAAGACTTATTCTCTTCACCTAATAAACCTTTGGAATGTTCAAGATTTCATAATTTTGGTTTAAAACCATAGTTTGAAGAAAGATGAAAATGAATTTGATCTTATCTAGGTAGTCAGTACCTATTAGATGAGTTCATAGAATAACTTATGGAGAAAGGAATATCATTCCTATCTCAATCCTTCTAATGCATGATTGGATCATGTATAACATGATTTGATTAATGATGATTTTTAGCATAATTACCCATTAGATTTGAGGTATATATGTAGTATAAACTACAATATATATCGTTAATAAAGTTCCATGCAAGTTAGTTGGAATCTTGCACTAGAGAGTGCTACTTCATTAGGAAAATAAAGGATGGTATTGGATACCTACTTAATGAAATTGAGATTCTTAAAAGATCTCATTTATGAGAATATGATTCTTAGAGGTTGATACTATGAAGAATCAAAATGAAAGAAAGGAATTCATTAAATGTTGAGAAGATAATGAGGCTCCTGAAATTAGAAACTAAAAGAATAATTAAAAATGAAACACTCATATATCTCCAAATGAGTTTGAGGATGTATTCCATATGTTAGTTAAGTCCGACAATGATCTTACTTCATGTGATGAAGTTTTATAAAGATCCTAACATGGAAATATGGATGTTAGCAATAAAGTCTGAAGTAGAATTCATATACAACTGTTGTATATGGACCTTAGGGGAGCCACCTATATGGGTAAGACTTGTTAAGGTGTAAATGAATCTTCAAGAGAAAGAAGGAACCTGATGATAAGGTAGAGACCTTAAAATCATGGCTCATAGCCGTGAGCTACAAACCAAAGAGAATGCATTGCTTGCAATGAGACTTCCTCTTCAGTAACCATGCCTAAACCCATTAGAATATTGCTAACTTTAGCTTCCCAATTTGTCTTTGACATCTACACGATGAAAGTCAATATTGCATTCCTCTATGAATACCTCTCTGAGGATATTCACATGAAGTAGCCCCAAGGCTTCATGGTTGAGGAAAGCAAGGTGTGCAAGCCAAAGAAATCCTTCTATGGACTCAAATAAGTTTCTTGTAGTTCGAACATAATATTTGATGAAATTATAAATGTTATGATTTCAAATAGAATCTTGATGAACCATGTAAAACTTAGTGGGAGTGACATTGTTTTCATCATGCTAAATGTAGATGATATCCTAATCATTTGGAATGATATAATGATGAAAATAAGTTTAATAATCTGGCTACTCCATAGCATGATATATGATCTCAAGGATACCTTTGGATCTGAGTTCTAAAAGTTCTCAGAAGAAAAGAGAAGAGGGTATTGGGACTGTAACATTTGTAGTACTCCTTGGACATATTCCATTCTCAGAAAACCCCAAGGATGGATTTCTTCCCTTAAGATATGGTACTGACCTATCTAAAGGGATAGCACCTCAAAGAGTCGAGGAAGTGAATGCTAGAATTGCTTGCCCTTGTGCATCAGTTACAAGAAGCTGAGTGTAAGCTAGATGTGTACGAATGTTAGATATCTACCATGCAGTTGGAGTAGTAAACTATTAGTAATCCTACAATGGAGATAAAACACTTGATTGCAGTAATGACAATGTCTTAAAAGATGATAAAACTTTAGAGACAATGATCTCTAAGACTTATCTTCAAAAAAATAAGACTTTATAGATAGTGATCTAAAAGGTCTTAATTGCGGATACCTTAGAAGATAGAGATCTCCATGAATAAAAGTATTATGATAAGGATTATGGAAATACTTTTTATAATAATTATTGAGTTGTAGTGTCAAGGACACTATAACTAACAATATTGAGTATTGTTTGCTTAAGATGCAACATTCGCATTGGATGCGAGCATTGTTACTAGGATATATGTAAGAGTACTAAAAAGACTTGGCTTAGTCTCTTGGGAACAGAGTGACCGATCATCTTACCTAGCTATTTTTCTAAATAGCCTATGATTTTCGCATGAGTGTGGGTTTAAAGATTAGATTATTAATGTCTCTTTGGGCTAGTGGGTGATTGTTGGATATGCGAGCCCATGTCGAGCCATTATGCAATAAATGTTATTGCGAATATCATTCCCTAATATGAAATGAAGAATAATTAATTTACATAACAGGTCCCTTAGTACAATTATGGTTTTGTACCATGTTCATATTAATGATCATACAGTTGTTGATTCGATATTGAATCATAGAAGCTAAACCTTGGATAAATACCTAAAGAGTTAGATTGAGGACCAATGTAGCACCGCAAATGATTATTAAGAGAGGATCTCCGACAGAAGAAGGAGATGGAAATCCTTTATCTAAAGGCTCAAATCTAACCGACCTCTTCATGCATGTCCTCTACATAAGAATAGAGATTCGGTGGTGTTAGATAAGTTAGGTCAAAGAGTTGACATAACGAGATCGAGATAACCAAAGTCCTATGTCGTATGCTCTCACGATATAGGCATTCGTCCTCAGACTAGAGACAAATGTGCTACTATATGTCTATGTATGTACATTTGACAGACCAATAGGTTGATGATCTAATCAAGGTCTATACACCAATGCATGGGTGTGCATGCAAGGGCCAGTAAGTAAAACGATCTCTCAAAGGGATCAAATAGGTTTGTTACTGAATCGGAAGACATGAGCTCACTCATGAGATATTTTGAAGAATCAAATTCCATGCACTGTTGTCTTGCTTTGGAAGCTAGACTAAATTTGTAGGTTTGATATATACTTTTGGAAAGTATATGATCAAAACGTGGGTATGATATAAGCTTTCGAAAAGTATATGATCGATACCATCACCCAATAGTCAAATGAGAAAGTTAGTGATGAAAACCTAAAGTAGACAATTAAATAGTTCTAATACTTTGGGTTTATTTTACGAATACTTGAGAGTGATGTGGTCATAAATGATTGTTAACCATGATGCTTGCATTCCGAGGGAGTGATATAACAGGTCTGGATTTTAGTGACTCCTCTTAGAAGATAAGTAATATAATCTTGGTCCAAATGTTGGACAGTGATCTGAATGTGATTCAGATGCAATTAGAAGATTAGATTTGCAGTTTTCATTCAATCAAACATCTATGGGAGGTCCGCAAGATCTGGATTTGAGATTTGATCTCAATATCCAAGTCACTATATGTGTAACTTACAATCGTCGTGTCCTTATCTCCAAGTATCCATGGAGAAAGCTCATTATCCTTGAATGAGTTCAGGATAATTTCATTGTTGATATATGTATCCAATCATTGAGAAAATAGATAATTAAATGTGATTTAATTATCGTGAAATATATGCATTCGATTCATATTTTAAGGAGTTTTATCTTAGATTATTAAATGCGATTTAGTTATCTAAGATGTGATTAATGTCAATGTGATTCATATTATTTGGGAACATGAGAATAGAGATTTAAGATGATTAAATGTGATTTAATTATCATGGATATGAATAATGTGCATATCACTATCCATATTAATCATATATATTATAAATGTGATTTATAATATATGAGAGAGAACTATTTGTAATTTACATATATTAATTAAATGTTGATGTGAATTGGATTCACATTGGCCAATAAATTGAAAATGTAATTTAAATTTTATTTTGGGTTGTGAATGTGATTCACCAATTTCCAATGGCATGATTGCAATGTTCACAAAATAAATCTGATTTATTTTTGTGAAATAATTTACAGTAAAAATTGTTGCAAATATGGAAAAAATTCATGATATAATGGAATCTCATGGAATTGAGGAGAAAGCCTTCCTTGTAGAGAGGGTGGATGGCCTCAATTCCTACATGGAATATAGTGGTCGTCCACTCCTCTCATGGAAGGAGTCTTGCCTCCTTCCTATTTCTCCAATGGAGATTGATTTAATATAAATCAAATTATATTCAATATATATTTGATTGATTCAAATTAATTATTATTGTGTTTTAGCAACAAGATCATAACCATTAAAAGAAACACAAATCAATGTGAGTCATTAGATTTGTGTTGTCCATGGATTAAGATCCATGGGTCCCAAATCATTATAAAAGGAGAGGAACCCCTTTTGCTCCTCTTTACACACAAGTTGGAGATAACAACATATGCTCTCTCTCTCTCTCTCGCTCTCTCTCTCCCTCTCTCTCTCTATATATATATAGAGAGAGAGAGACATCATCTCTCCCTCCCTCTCTCTTGTGGTCGTCCACCTTGATCCCCTAAGGAGAGTCTCCATCGCTGCATCGTCACCATTATGTTGTCAGATCATTCGCTTATGGATCTCTGTCTCCTTCAGTGTGCCTCTCTCATGAAGAAGACGTAGGATCTCCTGTGATGAGATCAGGAGATTCGCCACTTAGTGATCAACATGGATTGTGAGAAGCATGTGTTTCATCAACGCGCTCGCAAGCGCCTCCTCCGTTGGATTGGACTTGAGACAGGAGGTCTCTTCGTCTAGAGACTCAATCGCAACCATGCTTTAAGAGTTAACCCTAATACTATTTGTGGTATAGATAAAATGATCCGAGAAGTGTTCTTGGATCATGTGGTTTCATAGATTTATAATTTTTTAATTCCGCTATCTCGAGCACAAATCCATCAAGAAATCCTTGTATCATGTGGTCAATCCTCACGCTTCCGTGATGTGCTTAAGGATCTTCCCATATCCTTCAAGAAATCCTCTACCCATAGGAGGACATGGAAAGCACAATCTTCACAAGCTCCAATGTCGACTAGGAGGAAGATTTTTCCATATTGATTGACCTCTTTGAGGTAGAAGATTCATGCTATCTCAAATATTTAGCACATTATCAATAGGGCCACTAGTGACTTAGGTGAGAAACACATCCTTAATCGTGGCTTATCATCCACCTACCAGTTCAATTTCTGAAGTTACCAAGAAGTAGGATCAATCATAATCAGAATTAAAGCCTCTTCCAGCAGGCCTCAAGTATGCTTTCCTTATTGGTGCTGAAAATATATATCTAGTCATCATCTCACGGTTCAGAATACAAAAAATTCTAATATCCGACGGGGTTAGTGAGTTCAAAAATAAAGAGCTCATGAAATTAATAAAGGAGTACGGCATCGAACACAGGGTCGCTTCTCAATTATGATACACGGCATCGAACACATGGCATCGAACTCAGGGTTTAGGGTGGGACCAATTATGATACACATTCAGGCAGAGAAATCAAGACAATTCTACATATGCTTGTGAGTTCGAATAGAAATAATTGGTCCTAACTATTGGACATCGTCCTTTGGGCATACAGGACTGCCTACAAGTCTCCCTTGTGCATGTCTCCCTATCATCTTGTTTATGGAAAATCGTTCCATCTTCCTGTTGAACTAATTCACAAATCAGTATGGGCAATCAATATTTACAATTTGGACTCAATAAAGGTTTTTAGAAAAGAATAGTGGATATGAATAGACTAATGGAATTCCAAGATTATGTGTATCATAACAGCTTGATGTACAAGGAGAAGGTTAAAGGCTGGCATGACTGACATATTAGGCGAAAGACCATCAAGACTAGATAGAAAGTATGGTTATTCGACGCAAAGTTGAAGATATTTCTTGGAAAATTGAAAGCAAACTGATTGGGACATTCAGAGTGAAAGAAGTGCATGACAACAAAAGCATTGTAATACTAGAGTTGTTATCTGGCACACAACCGTTCATCGTCAATGTTCTGTTATTGTAGCCGTACCTCGAGCATGATACTTTCCTGGTCATTGTTTACTCAGTCTAGGTGTTTTTCAATGATGCATCATCCACAACTCCGAAAACATCCAAAGAATTATATAATGCTCATATAAAACTCTTTCTTTAGTTTTATTTTTTTTTCTTCTTTTCTTCTTTTCTTTGTTATATTTTCTCTTATTTTTTTCTTCTTTCTCAATTTTTGTTTCATTCATCTCAGTCATCACCACTATACTTAGGGTACGCTTCATACTAAGTATGTGAAAGGATGAGTAAATTCTATTTTCATTCTTTGATCCATCACCTATCCCCTCTCTTATTAATATTTCTGTCTATACATAGGGATATTTTACCCTAAGTATAGTGTGAGATAGAACATGTCACTGATATGTTCATTCCCACCCTAAACCATACCTACATGTAGATATAACCTACTATACTTAGGATTACTTTTTCCGAAGTAAAGAGTGAGGGATATGGAAGAATCCTCGAACGCATCACAGAAGCATGTGGATCGCATCGTATGCGATAGGGAGCGACTAGTCGCATTTCTTGCTCCGAGTAGCAGAATTTAAAATTTTTATTGTGATGAAACCACATGATCCACGAACACTTCTCGGATAGTTTCATCTAAACCACAAACAAGCATTAGGGTTACCTCTTAAAGCATGGTTGAGATCGAGTCTCTAAACAAAGAGACCTCCTGTCTCAAGTCCGATCCAATAAAGGAGATGCTTGCGAGCACGTTGATGAGACATGTGCTCCTTGCAATTCATTTTGATGATCCAAGTTGCGAATCTCCAGATCTCATCGCATGAGATGCGACATCTTCTTCATGTGTAAAGTGCACCAAAGGAGACAAAGATCCATGAGCAAGCAATCCGACAACATAAGGATGATGATGCGGCGATGGCGAATCTCTCAAGGGCTCCTTGGTGGACGACCTCTAAGAGAGAGAGGATTTGCGTGTAGAGAAAGAGAGAGAGTTTGATTGTGATGATGTCACTTGAAGAGCAAGGGATGCCTCTTCTTATATAGTATTTTGGGATACATGGATCTCAATCCATGTGCTCACAAATCCAATGGATAAGATTGATTTGTGTTTCTTTCAATGGCCATGATCTTATTTTGAAAACACAACAATAATTAATTTAATTTAAAATAATATAGATCGATAAATCAATATAATTAACTTCAAATCAAATTAACCTTGGAGATAATGAGGAGAAGAACCATATCCCCTAAAAAGGTGGGACGACAACTCTTTTCCTTTCGAGATTGGTAGCCGTCCATCCTCTTGAGGCGGACTTGGTCTATCTCTTAAAAAACTCATGAGATCTCATTATCTCATGATATCTCCAAGACTTACAACAACATTTGCTATAAATTATCTCGTAAAAATAAATCATAATTATCTTGTGAAAATTGCAATCATGCCACTGGAAAGATGTGAATCACATTCACATCCCAAAATAAAATGGAAATTAAATTTTCAATTAATCATCCAATGTGAATTCAATCCACGTCAATAATTAATTGAAAAATATAAATAATAATAGGGTCTCTCTGATATATTATAAATTACATTAATAATTATTATATATATATGAATAATTGGATAGTGCTATCCACATTATTCATATCCACAATAACTAGATCACACTTAATCATCTTGGATCTCCATTCTCATGTGCTCAGATAATATCAATCACATCCACATTATTTGCATCCTTTATAATTAAATCACATTTATCTTAGATACCTCTCCTTAAAATATGAATCAAATTCATATTATTCATGATTATTAAATCACATTTAATTATCAATTTTCTCAATGCTCGGATATAATCAACAATGAAAATATACATGAACTCTTTCAAGGATAATGCCATTTCTCCACAAATACTTGGAGATAAGGATAGGGCAATTGTATTGTTCCACATATAGTGATGTGGAGATTGAGATCACATCTCAAATCTAGATCTTTCGATCCTCTCATAAATGTTTGATTAAATCAAGACCACAAATCTAATCTTCTCATTGCATTAGAATCACATTCTGATTAATGTTCAAGATTTAGACCAAGATCGGATCACTTATCTGCTAAGAGGAGTCACTAAAATCCAGACTCGTTTCATAATTCCCTAGGAATGGAAGCTCTATGGTTATACAATTATTTATGATCACATCACCCTCAGGTATTCCCCTTACATGTACATCCCGCATACTCGAAGACCCAGAATAAACTCAAAGTATTAGATATCTTTTCATTGTCTACTTTAGGTTTTTTTATCATTAAGTTTCTCATTTGTTGGGAGTTGATATCGATCATAAAATTTCCAAAAGCATATATCATACCCAGGTGTTAATCATATACTTTCCAAAAGCATATAGCAAACCTACAAATTAAGTCAAGCTTCCAAAGCGAGATGACCGTGCACGGAATTTGATTCTTCCCAGTATCTCATGAGTGAGCTAATGTTTAAAGGTTCAGCAATGAACCTGTATGATCCCTTTGAGAGATCATATTACTCATATGCCCTTGCATGCATACTGGCACATTGGTGTATAGGCCTTGGTTGGTCATCAACATTTGGTCTGTCAAATGTACATACTTAAACATATAATAACACATTTGTCTCCAGTCATAGGAAGCGTGCCTATATCGTGACAACATACGACATAGGACTTTGGTTTTCTCGATCTCCTTAAGTCAACTCTTTGACCTAACTAATTTGATACCTCTGAATCTCTATTCCTATGTAGAGGACCTAAATCAAAAGGTCAATCAGATATCAGCCTTTAGATAAAGGATTGACATCTCCTTTTCAGGCTGGAGATCCTCTCTTAACAATCATTTGACGGTGTTTAATGAATCCTCAATCTAACTCTTTATATATTCATCCAAGAACAAGCCTCTATGATTCAACAATTGAATCAACATCTTTATGAACATTAAGATGGCCATGTTACATAACCATGATTGTACTAGAAGGGACCTAGTATGCAAATTAATCATTCATCATTTCCGATCAAGGAATGATATTCGCAATAACATCTATTACATAATGGCTCATCGTGGGATCGCATGTCCAACAACGATGGGACGATTGACTTCCCATTTATTTGATTCTTTATTTATTAGTTGTTATAGTCTGGGCTCTCTTATACATAGTCTGAGTTATGTCTTTTCGTTTATCTTGCATCTATGAGGATATAACTCCAACTATGTATAGGGGGTCATATATATGTTTTATATACTTTCACCATACCTTGTACTTTCATGTTTTCAATATAATATACAATTAATTAAGTGTAAAGAACATGCTTGTATAAAAGTAACTAAATTCATTATATATACTGATAATAAAGCATGCTCAAATTTTTTTGCACCATGTTTGAAAAATGGTTTGGAAAATTCTTAGAGAAATCTTTTGAAAATTGTTTGTAAAATATTTGGTAAAATACTTTCAATCTTAGTAGAAATGTTTTGTTTGTAAAAAAATATTTCTTTATTTAAAATAAAAGGTTTTGAAAATCTATTTGCAAATGTTTGGAAAATGGTTGTAAAAATAGTTTGAAAAATCTATACATTTTGTTTTAAAAATCTTTGGAAAATGATTTCCAAATATGTAAAATGTTTGTAAAAACTATTTGTCAAATTAGTTCACAAAAGAAAGTATTCAAACTTTTTGCAAAACTATTTTCAAATTAATTTGAGAAATATATACATAATTCAAGCAAATAAAGAGCATTTACAAACCTTGTACATACAAAGCTGTAAATTCCAGAAACCCAACTTGTGTAAATATTAAGAAGCACTCCCGTGTAAATAATATGCACATGTTTCTTTTTGAAAAAACCTTTTTGTTTTGAAAAATCCCAAAAATACTGCAAAATAATAAATCCCAAAAACATTTGCAAAAGCTTTTCCAAAATTACAGAAAAATTTGCAAAACTTTTCTAAAAATCCATAAAAAGTTCAAAAACTTGAAATTACATGACATATTTTTTCCTTACTTTGTGCATACCATTTGTATTTTTCGGATTTTTATTGATAATTGAACAAGTCTAAGTAAAATCCGAAGATTGTAGCATGGTTGGACCATTAATATACCCAATCGCAGGAACCTTATAAGAAATGGAATTGAGGCAATTCAGGTCTACTAGACTTAATTTTTTGAGATCACAAGACTTGATTCATTGTTATGTTGACTACCATAGTAGAATATTTTGGAACACATGCATGACTCTTGTTGATAATGACCTATCTTGCACACATGCACCTTAAAACTTGCTCATTTCAGTTTAAGTGGTAGATAGTCGGCATTGCCAGCAAGGGACATAAGCTAGTGGAAACATCAGAAGTCACTTATCTGTGGCCATTGTACCCCAACCTGAGTCAATGGCGATGTGGTATAATGATGGAACGATGTGGGTAGAAATAAAGCTTCAAAAGAGAGATAGTCTACTTGCTCATGAGGAAAAAGTCCTTTGTAAATGTTACTGTAAATTGTATTAAAAAATGCTATGAACACTATAACAAAGTGGACAAGCACAAGCCTGAATGAAAATAAAATGCCTATTGGACTATGTATACATTTGTATAGTTGAATAAGCAAGCTTGAGCTTCAAAGTCATATTCATGTGAGCCTGCAGCCAGGTGACTTAGCTACACTAGTCAAGCATCCTAGGATAGGTAGCTACACTGGCTATTATCCATTCTTCTCCCTTCCTCCTCTTCTTGAGAAGGTTGTACATGAACGTAGAAGAGATTACCTTGATTCTCGAGGAAAGAGTTGCTGGATTGGGGAATTATGGTCTCCAAGTTGGAGAAGACTGATTTTTACCGCTTCAGCTGAGGAGAGCTACATAGCACACACATTGTCCAAGATAGATTCATAGTCATCAGGGTTTACGTATGAGTTGACTTATTCTAACCTGGCTAGTGAGGAGACTTGAGATGAGTTTGTGGATCTCAAAGGTTGTTGAGTTTGAAATCAATTTCCCAATAAGGTTTCGACTGCACCAATAATCCAAAGGTCCAACTCGAGCTCCAAACATTGATTTTGTGAAGACAGGTTTAAGAACTAAAATCAATCCAAGTTCATTCTTTTTCTTTTATTTTTATTTTTTGCACTTATAAGCATAAGTGTTTGCTATGGACTACCAAAGGTAAGGATAGGGAGGTGATGAACCTCCATTTCATCACCTTTAGTATATGATTCTAGCCTTTAAACCCTAGCTAAATGAATGTATATATCATTATTTTACATAAATTAACATTCATTCTTTTTGTATAAAAAATTGTATAAAGTACAATATTTAAAGCCAAAATAAAAGAATAATATAAATAAATAAAATGCCAAAGGAATATTATGACCCTAAATTCCAAGACTTAGGCATCATGATGATTGAGTTAACAAGGAATAAAGTGGGCGGAGATAAGGGCCAAAAATATCAATACAACCCTAATTTTTGTTCCTCAATAATTCACTTTTGTGAACTATTTTATTCTCTTTTATTTATACATCAAATAAAGAAACTTTGTACATGAACATTGTAGACAAAAATGCATAGAAAATATAAAATTGATGTCACACAAAAATGATTAGAATTGGACATTCCATACAAAGAATAAAAGCCAAAACCCATAATTCCCAAACCCATATCTTCTCCATATGAACTCAAAATGCATCAAAATCACCTTTAATTGTATATAAAATTTAGTTAGATATTTAATTAAGTTTTTCACTTGATTTGGAGTTAAGATGAAAAAGTTAAGTTTTGGACCCTTATTGTACAATATACATGAATAAAATAGTCAGTTTGTTCTTTCATTGAATTCTTTATACTTTTATATTTTAATAAAATTCTAAACATTATTTATAACATAATTCCATAATTAGAATAAAAGAAAATCATCAAAAATACACTAAAATAAATAAATGTATAAAATACATAGGTAATTATGCTATACATATATTGTATATTGTATATCTCTACAATATAAAAGTTTACATATGATATCAGAAAAATATTACAAAAATATAATTAAATGTCATTAAATATTATAATTATATAAGCTATATATAAAAAATACTAACTTTTAGATTACAGAATAAAAAACAACATAAGATATATATAGGTAAATATACCTATACCTATGCAAGTAAATAATAACTCATAATGAATTAATCCATAAAAATAAAATCGTAAATAAATAATATAAAAAATATTTTTTATTTTATAAATTTTATTTATTAATTTGTTTACTATTTTATTTCTTATTATTTCTTATTTTCGTATATATTTCATCCTCTAGCGGTCTATGCGGATAATGAATCCATGATTCATTAACATTCTTTCTGCATTTTATCTTAAAATTCTTAACAAATACATGTAAATATTCGCTAATTTCCATCTTTTATCAAAAGCATGTTCATGAATAAAAATGCACTTTTAAGCATTGAAAATGTGTAAATAAATAAATGAATAAAAATAAAGAAAACAAAAGAAGGCAGATTGTAGATATGTATATATGCACAATATGACTTATAAAATAAATATAGATACAAGATATATTTCTATGGATTGATCGACAAACAAAGAAGTAGGGGAGATAAGGAAAGAAAACAATAAAAAATATTTAATTATTCACTTTATACACTCTTCATTACTTATAAAATAAATATCAGATCTTCATTGATTTTCAATTAATTCATATGAACATATTTTTCACTAAATTCTTTTCCTAATTATTTCTATAAAATTTATAGAAAAAATATAAAAATAAGTGAAAAATATTATCTTGTATATATATATATATATATGCCAAGAAATCCAACTTGTAAATTGTCAATTTCTCAACTTCAGAACATCACAACATTCTCATACGAACTCCAAATTCACTATACTCAAGTTAAAGTTCACAAAATAATATTAATTAATGGAGGTGATTTCATTAAAATCAAAGTTTGTTTGAAAAAAGTTAATTTTAGGACCTAGTGATAAAAGGATTTCTGGGCTATTTATTTTATATAGAACACATTAATCATAGTTTTAATGATTTTAAATTTTTAATTATTTTTTTGATCTTGTATTTTAACCATGATTTATTTCATAATTTTATGACATATTTTAACATTTTAAATATATCAAAAATCTTAATTTATAGATGAAATTAAACTACATAAATTATATCCATATTTATTGATTTATTTAAACTGACTTACTAAAACCCATAAAAACTCACAAATACTTTATTTATAATCTTATTAGCTAATTATATATAAAAATGGTATTTTATTTATTAATTTAATAAATTAAAAGTCAAATATATATTTATTAAGTATTATTTATACCTCTTTCTCACTAAAATATATATATATTTCATAAATTGTTTACTATTTATAAAAACTAATTGTTCCTTAATTTAGATAAATTAATTATTTACATTTTTCATTTCTATATATATTTAAAAAATGTAATATATTATTTAATGTTTAATTGTTAATGTATTTCTTGTTACTGGCCAACCAGGTGTTGATACGCGTCAACACCTGGGCTTTCTTCTACAAGAAACCAGGTCGTTACTCTAATCCAATGCCCGATCTTCACCTAATTATCCTGCGTCGCTCATAACCTCTTCATCCATTCTAAACCTTCCATTCTAACCTACTAACAACGTAGTTGCACGCCAGTCCTATAACTATACCTAACCACCTGTCGATTCGTCTTTAAAAAAGTCCCTAAACTTCGTCATCTAAACTAACTTTCCTAACTTCTTGTTCCAGCGGTCTTCTACCCACCTTCCTTGCTTTTCTCCACCTTAACCCGATTGAGACAAGGCTTGAGGACCACCCTACGTTGAAGAAGGACTGATGGATGAGGGTTTATAGGCCAGTGCACCAACTTGCACGGTCGCGATCGTCACTTACAACTGTGGTTTGGCGCAACTTCGAGCTATGACAAAGGTTCATGCAACCTCATCTTCCCAGGTACTTCCTCCACACTTTTCTCCATTTAAATTCTCAATCTGTGTGCCTTATTAGCTTAACTAAGTATATCCTTAGATATCTTGATCACTATTCTTCTCATTTCATACAAAATCCGTTCCATATTCACTCAAAATCTCTCTCAAATTTGTTTCATTTTCACTATTGTGGAAACATATTTTAGTATGCAAATTTATCACATTCTTGGTTGATTCGTCACGCATCGACATCCCAATCTTCCGTTGTAGGTTCATCGACACGTCTGGAGCATCAAATTCAACATCTGAATCCTTTCCCTCGATAAATAATCAAGAGGCGACCTCTTAACTTCAGCTTGATCCTTGTGTCTGGTAGCCATCTTCGACGATGTCTCCGATCCATGTTTGTTGTCCTCGACACTTCGTCCACCATAGGCGAGCTCGAGGGGTAAAGGAGTCACCCCTCTGGACCTGCAGGAGCTCAGAGCAAGCATCCCTTTGCTGATGATAAATCGGTGAAGAATTTGTCCACACCATCCTCATTTGAAAGAGGGAAGAATGCCAAGAACTCGTGCGCTACAAGTGGCTGCCACGTGACCATTTTGGGTGGCCTCGATCGTTCCTTAGGATCTTATCTCAGACATTCATGCGACCCGGTAGCTCCATAATTTTACCAATGCTCCAGAATTTCTAGAATTACGTTTAGGTCCCTATGTAGGCATTTAAACGCAATACACTTTATTTTCCTCTCATTTTAGTCCCTAACAAGGACCTTTTGTAACAGATTCTTTCACTTATCTTTCCTTTCAACCCATGTACTGTAGGATACTATTGTATCTCTTTTTGACATTATTTTTCATCGATCTTTCTAGGGTTTACACAACTTCCCTAGTGAGGTTTCTAGGTGATTTTCATAAATTTTTGTCACGTACTTTTCTTGTTTTGATTTTTCCAAATTTGTAACCATTTTGAGTATTTTGTTGCCTCTTTCAAGAAGAAATAAAAATCATTAAATTTATCTTTTCTTCTTAAAAATGTGGTATTTCTATTCTACCTCCTCGAGTTCAAACTAAGGAAACTTACATGGAAAAATAATTAGTTTAAAGAAAAAATAGGAGAGAAACTCATCTCATTTCTTCATTTTATCTCTCTATATCTCTCTTTAATTTTATCTGATTTTTGTTTTATTAATTAGGGTTTTGGCTCAGAGCGATCTTCTACACTGACATCTTATTATCTCTCCCAAAACCTCGATTATCAAAATGGCATCGTAGCTAGGGAGGCATTAGCTATACTTCAATTTTTTACTTTATTTTGTGATTTTTCTTTTTCCTTGATTTTTTATGGTTTTTCATATTTTCTTTCTATTTGTTTTATGGCTTTTATGATTTTTACAAATTCAACGATTTTCATCGATTTTCTTTGATTTTTACGGTTTTTTTGTGTGTTTGCTAACAATTTTTGCAAGGCCTGCAAGATTAGTTGGCTTCTTCAAAGACGAACTAGTTGAGAGTGTAGAGACCTGCTTCTTCTTTACGAGTCATTATAGAGGTCAGAGTGAGTGGGCAGGATTGTTTTACTTTTTTGTATGTTGTGTAAAAAAATTAAGGGCACTTGCTTTTTTTGTTTTTATAGAAGAGGCCTTGTAAGGGAATCTCGACTTGTACCTTCCTCCCTCACTTTCTCAGAGTCTGTTTCACCGAGTGTTGTGCACTTGGGGGAATAAGGCACCCACCGTGGATATTCTCGCATCGCATTTTTCTCCACCGTTTTTCCGCGACTTTTTCTAGTCTAGGTGATTGCTTAGTTTTTTTATTCTTCTCTTCTTGGGCATCCATATCTAGTTTTAGGACTCGCAACATAGTTTCATGATTATTTAAAATAAAAATAAAAAGAAAAAAAGCATTAGCCAATATTTGAAAATTTAAAAAAAAGAGATAAACTAACACTAAAATCGGGGCTATTAACATTATTTGACCTAAAATTAAATGTAAAATAGTCACTTGTTTCGGGAGTGCAACCCCCAGCGCATGAATTGCAGGTACTCTCCACATCTGTGAGTGAGGGAAGGCACTTAAGGTAGAGCCGGATTCCAAATTTCTTTCAAGATACTAATTAGTTCATACATTGAATCACTTGATCTTGAGTAGGGACTCTCTGTAGCCAAAAACGGTCCAGGTTTCCATAGCGCAGTGGGAGGTTTAGAGGACACTGCAATAGCATGATCCTCAAGTAACACCGGTAGCCGGAAACGGTATGTACATTATTTTAAAAACTCAGGATAATATTACTGAGGAAGTTTTGGGCATCTATTAGCTCATGCTAATCTATGAAAAGAGATGTTTGCCATATAACCTTAAAACTAAAAAGATAAATAATCGAGCTTTTATTGTCATCATCGAGTTGTGTTGGTGAATTTGGGATTGCATTGTGTTTGTATGTGAGGCATGCGTTATAACACGTCTTTGTGCATTCACACACATGTTTTTTACTTAACTTCGTGATCTCTCCCGATATCCTTTTGACATCGAAGATGACAACCAGAGGGTTTTTTGCTCAGACTCCCTGAGCTTTCGACAATCCACCGTCCATCGTACATATTCACGGACTGGGGATGACCCTCTTCCTGAGTTGACCCAGACTCCCTTGCTTCCGAAACCTTTTGTTGACGCAGTCCCACACCTCAAGTTTTCATATATTTCTCCTACTCATTTTTCACTGAGTTCTTATGAGACTTTTTCCTTCCTAGAGGATTAGAATACAATGTTTGGAGGAAAGGGACCAATTGAGGAAAAACCAACTGAGGATCGATCGACTAGGGAGAGACATACAAATGATAGACCTGGTCTAGATCAAAGATTAGTGGAGTCCAACATTAGTTGAGAGCTAAGATAGCTGCACTTAGAGCAAGATCCAGGAATACACCACTGCCTGCCATGGTTCTCGCGACATTTCGAGATGAATATGACCCAGGAGCCAAGAAATTACTTCACTCACTGGATTTAGTTACCACCGAATCAAGGGTCATACGAGCTGAGACCGTCCTTTATTTGTTTACTTCCCTAGTATTACGGGAATACTACAGAGGAGTCATTTACCCCTTAATAATAGTTTGAAATGATTTGCGGTGCAGCTAATTACCCAGGAGTTACCTAGGAGGCTATACACCTAAAAGACTTCTCCTTTGCCTTAAAAGATGAGGCGCTCTACTGGCTGAGTCATTTGGGGAGGGAGATTTCTATTAGGGACAATCTGAATTCCACTTTCTTGCGTAAATATTTTCCTCTAAGATGGACAAACATGATGAATATCCATATCTCTAATTTTACATAGTTTCTTCATGAATCATTCCATGAGGCATGGGATCAATTCAAGGATCTTGCTGGAGATGTCCACATCATGAGATACCATTAAAGGTGCTAGTACATAACCATTTTGGTGGACTACAATTGGATGTACAGGGCCTAGTGAGTATTGCATGTGTCGGTAGTTATCTGAATAGGGATTGTGAATCTATCCGGTCCATCTTTGAGGGGATGGAAGAGGACTCACGAGTTGTTGATTCTACTCGAGCATTCAAGAAGGCCCTGCAGCCACCACGCCATCGAGAGCATCAAAAGGTGGCACATGTTTTAAAGTCTGAGTCACGATCCCACATGAGAATTATTAGTAAGAAGCTGACATTAGTCGACGTGATTCAGAAGCAAGTTCATGATTTGCAGCTGCTGCGAGAGCTGGAGAAACTCTCATCACTTTTCAAGAGTTGAGCGATATGTCTAAGAAGTTGACAGATTTGCAACTTCAGTACCAACAGTCCTGCCTTTCTCAACCTATTCAGAGATCTTGGCCTGCTCCTCCCACCCACCAGATTCAATTTGTTCAGAGTGACCTGATGGAGCCTATTGAGAATCTACAGATTGGTTGGCATGAGGATCGATCCAATGCTGATTCGAGCCAAATCGCCAGCCCTGGAGATGTTGATCTTGATTCTCAAGCCACTGTTGAGATCAATGGGTTATGGTATGATCTGATTCAGCCTTCACCATAGTTTACTCCATAGAGCATACACAAGAAGCAACAATAGTACAATCATCCTCAACATGGATGCCCACATTTCCAGCACCGCCAGTATTACCTGCAACAGTCTCACCAACACATAGATTAGAGACCACATTCTTTTCAATACCCTACTTCACATTCACAGCCACATCATTACCATCGATAGAAATAGTCTTCATACACACCAGAAAGATCTCATCAGCCGTACGCACCAAAGAACACTCATAGGCAGGAGCAAGTAGACATCCATGGTACCACACTGAGTCTAAGATATCTTCATTGGCCCTAGCACCAAACAGATCATGGACATGTTGAGCATGCTCTAAACTGCACAAAAACGGAGATGTAGGGGGTTTACCATCGTCTGGATGAGTTAACATTGCCCAAGACCACTCTCCCATCCTAACATCAAATGAACCCGAACAACAAGAGGAGGCACCTAGATCAGGTAGACACCACTACACGTACGATCTTGTTTCTTGAATTTTTATCTAACTTCATTTTTTTAAGGAGAGGTAGATCACTAGGAGCACCTAATAGAGTAGAGGGGGCACATAATGAGGAGAGAGAGTTGATCCATGAGACACATTTTGATGCTGACAAGGAGTACTGCCATGATGGTGAGAATCAATGTGATGTCCAACAGGATGATGAGAGAGAGGGGAGCAATGCCAAGACAATTGACATGGATATAGGCAAGTTAAACGACGATACCATGCTAGACCATGCAAACACTCCCGATGCAAAATTTTCTTCCCCCAATTTTGAGAGTTTTTTACATACTTTTGAGACTCTCAATGTACTTGTTGATACCGATGTGAATAAGGAAGATCTTGTAATTCATGAGATTGTTCCTTTTCCCGATGGTTTCTATGGAAAAAGAAAAAACCCAAAAAGAATGTTGTCACTCCATAAACTGATCATCTATTGAAATATCATATTTTTCTGAAGATTCCACTTCACGATTCCTTGTATTATTTTCCTATGTTCCCGAATCAGTTGGGGAACAAATGCACAACATGTAGGAAAAAGAGATCACGAGATGAGAAACATGTATTTACCAAGGCGACTTCATGTGTTATTCAGAATAAAGTACCAAAGAAGAAGAAAGATTCTGGAGCCCACTACTCATGTGCTATGCTTCATTCCATCATACTCTCTTACATATGCAGCGTTCCATTTTCATGCAGCATTCCATCATACTCCTGGATCCTATAAAAATATAAAAAACTCAAAAACATTTATTCTGCATTTTTAATTTTTTTTACTTGTATTTATAAAATTGAGATTGACCCAAGATAGATTTGAATGGAGGCGAAGAATCCATGTATCCAACTCTACTTAATTGTGGGAAAAGGCTTTGTTGTTGTTGTTTTAGTTGTATTAATAATTATATTACTCTATATTGTATATATATATTTATACATAAACCTTTATATATTATTAAAAAGAAATAAAATATAAAAATCAATATATATATATATATTATTAAATTAAAAGCATAAAAATCATCATAAAACCAAAACCCGCAAAAATCTTAATTGATTCATTTAAAAAACAATGTATAAATATACATTTATTAATTATTCATATTTATTTATAACTAATAAACATTGGCTACCATGTTTTCTCAATATGGTTTAACCACTACATGCTTGCATGTTATAAATCTTCGTTTGTAGAGTATAATAAAGCGTGCTCCTCATTTCTGTCATTCACTGATTAATTTTATATTGTGGGTACTTGTTGTCTGAACATGGGATTTTCCGTGGGTCACCTTAGCGACACTCCATCTTCACTTCTCAACGATGATACTTTAAAACCTGTATGGAAAAACATGCTCAACAAGGGGTCGTATATATGATATATATACCCGTTGTCCATAAATCGTACTTTCTGCATTTTCAATAATATTGCTAAAATACATTGGGGAAGGTTATACTATAAAGAGATTGAATACTCATGTAAATATGTGTATTTTTTTTGAAAATTTCTTGTAAAATTAATTTGAAACTATTTTGCAAATGATTTTGAAAAATGTTTGTAAAATACTTTAAAAATTTTGGAAACCTATGAAAGTCTTTGTAAAATGATTTCAAAAGTTTGAAAAATATCTCTATGAATATGTATGTAAAAAAATTAAAATAATTTGTAAAAATGTTTGAAAAATTCATTGTAAATTTTTTTCCAAATTAAGTCTTAAGAATGTTTGCAAAAATGTTTTCAAATGATTTTGAAAACCTTGTACATAATTTTGTTGCAAGACTACCTGAAGAAAACACTTCTGTAAATAAAAGCATGAAAAAGTTGTATTTACTTTTTTAGTATCCTTCTTTATTTTGTATATAATACATGTGAATACATTATATTTACTAACACCTTTAGAAAATCGTAAAAAATCGTAAAAATTTGCAAAACTCCATAAAAATTTTTAAAACTTTTGAAAAGGAACATAAAAAATTCAAAACCAGAAAATTTGCTTAACAAAATGTCTTTGCATTGCATAAGCATTTTTCAAAAATGATTTTTGACAACTCAATGAGTATGGAAAAAATGTGAAGATTGGAACTTGGTTTGATATCATAATCCACTTAATTTCATGAGAACCTTAATGGAACTGGAATTAAGAATTTTCAGGTAAATGAGACTTAATTCTCTAAGCACACAAGACTATGTTCCACATGATATCTTGATTTGCTAAAGTAGCCTATTTCAAAGCCCAAGCACGACTCTTGAGGACAATAGCCTAACTTGGACAAGTATTGTACACTTAGCTCAACTCATATGAGGTAATGAGGGTAGAATGCATTGCCTTGAAAAGCACGTGTTGAAATATACACCACCATAATAGAGGACCAGTGCATCCCTACTTGATCTAGTAACATGGACATCCAAGGACATGACGTAGTGGGTTGCAATAAAGCATCAAAAGAAGGATAGTTTATCAACTCAAGAAGAATAATTCCTTAAGTAATTGATATTGTACATATATGTTATAAAAATGTATGAAATAAACACTCCAAAAAACTGGCAGAAAAGAAAGATAATGACAAGTTATTCAAAGTCAAAGATTTCAATTTTGCATTCAATTGGAGTCTTGGCTACACTGGTCAAGTTCTATGTGATATGTGACTACAATGGTCACAGTCCACTCTTATTCTCTACCTCCTCTTCTTTGAACTGATTGTACTTAAATTTAGAAGAAAATACTCTTCTCCTTGAGGAACAAGTTGCTAAATTGGGGAATTAGTATTAACTTATTGATGAAGGTTGTTTCTTCCACTTGTGATGAGGAGAGATACATTTCACATACACTGTACAACTAAGACTCATAGTCATGAGGGTTTGTGTTTGAGAAAACTTTTTTAGACCTATATAGTTATGTGAACGGAACAAAGGATTGTGGAAATTGAGGGTTGTTAAGTTTTAGATATTAATATTAGTAAGGTTATAACTAACTAAGAATCTAAATGTCTTACAAAGCTCCAAACTCTGATTTTATGTAGATAGGTTTAAAAATCATAATCAATCTAATTTCTTTATTTTCCTTTTCATTATTTTATTTTTTGCATCATTAATTCTAATAATTGTTTGCTAGGGACTAGTAAAGGGAAGTATAGGAGGTGATGAATAACCATTCATTGACTTTTATTCCAGGGTGACGAATAGCCATTCATCTACCTTTATATTTTATTCTACCTTTAAATCCAAGGTAAATTACCTATAAATACCGCTAATGTGCATGAACAAACAAGTAACATGGATTTGTAATTAGTTTGTAAATGCATGTATTTAAATCCAAATTTAAATAATAAATAAAATAAAATAAAATAAAGGAAATATCAAAGATACTGACTGTCTGTAAACCTCGAGATAAAGTCAGTATTGACTAGGTCTATCAATAACAAAGTAGGTGGAAATAAGGGCCAAATATTGTACAAATATCCCATGAAACCCTAATTGTTTAAATACAATATATCTTACAAATAGCCTAATACACCACTATTTTATTTATTCATTATAACATCTCAAACAATAAAGCGCTCTATACAAAACTTGTATGTAATAATCTATAGAAAATTATAAAATTATTTGCCAAAATAAATGATGCACATAGTGCACACAGATGAAAAGTCTGCAAACAAAACATTATTTATCAATATCTAATCCATATGAATGTAAATTGAACCAAACGGATCTCCGTTGTGTTTTAAATTAAGTTAGCTATCAAAAAAATCAATTTCATTAAAAATGGAACTAAGATACAAAAACCAGTTTTTGGGGTACTCTTGTACCATGGTAACCATACATATAAAAGATTATTTTATTGTTTATATTTTTGCGCTCTCTATATTGTTAAATACTTGTATATATATTTTATTATACATATTAAAAATATAAACACAAATAAAACATTTTAATGATACCCAAAATAATTACTACACTTAAATGCATAAGTAAACTATAACCATAATGTATATACATGTATTTATTTGTACTTATAAACAAAATCATGAAAAGTCTATAAAAATGTGTAAATACATATTTATATTATTATAAATATATAAATTATATAAATGTGATATTATGTATATAAAATACAAAATTAAAATATAATAAACAAAATACATGTATACATAGCTATTTATAAGTGGAAATATTAACACTAATGAATTAGGTTGTAGAAATAAATAAAAATGATCATAAAATAGGTTATTAAGTAATAACATTTTTTTGTGTTTTACGTATTTTAAATAAAATCATGCACTATATAAATTTTAATTTCTTCATTTTTTTCTATTTTGTCCTGACTTGGTATTACCGGGACCAATGATGTGTTAAGGAATGTCGACATGCTCGGTTAATAGTTCCCCCGTATGGCATAGTGCTGCCCCGTACCCTTCCTCGAGCAAACCACCCATCTTCTACATTTTTTACTTCTCCTCCTTGCCTATTTTAAGCTTGATTTCTTCGTGAAATATCTTTGCTAAACCAACTTCCTCCACACCCTATTCTTAACATCCACCTAACCCATGATGAATTTCCATTTCATCACCTTTATTCTTTCATTTTGTCATTTAATCCCTAGTTAAATGCATGTTTGTACAAAATAACATTAATTATTTATGATGAATGCATTGTATAGACTACTGTAATTAAAGACAAAATTAAAGAATAAAGGAAAGAAAAGAAGAAGAAATGAAATGCTAAAGGTATATTTTGACCCAAGACCACGAGACCCAAGCATCATGATGACTGGGTCGACAAGGAATAAAGTAGGCGGAGACGAGGGTCAAAAAATACAATAAAAACCCTCATTTTTTCATCAATGACTTATTTTTGGAACCATTTTATTCTTTATTATTTATACTTCAAATAAATAAACTTTGTACTGAAAGTTGTAGAAAACAATTCTCAGAAAAATACAAAATTGACTTCACATAAAAATAAAACACAGTGTACATTACACAATCAGAGTAAGGACCCAAAACCCAAACTTCCCAGACCCATATCTTCTCCAAATCAACTCAAAATTCATCAAAATCACTATAATTATATATAACTTTTTATTAGATATTTAATGAAGCTAGATTCATTTAATTTGGAGTTAAGATGCAAAAATTAGGTTTTGGAACCCATATTGTACATTATACATGTTAATAGTATTCATTTTATTCATTCTTTATCTTATTAATTATTTTACATTTTAGTGCATATATCATAAATAATTAAATAGACAAAAATAAGATCACCAAAAATAAATCAACAAAATAAAGTATATTAAAACATATGTAAAATATACTTGTATACACATTGCATACAGTTAAGAAGAACCGAGATCCAATGATCATTTGCGCTGGGCCGACCCAGTTACACAGCAGCTTCGCCACTGACCTCATTAATTTAATATAACAAATCAAATATAAAATTGAACTGAAAATATGAAAATATGTATTTAAATATGACATAAATAAATAAAATACCAAATAGCATCATTATTTATTTTGATACTAAATAAATAAAAATACATAAAATAAATAAATGCATAAATAATCATAATTAAATCATAATACATAATTAATCACACCATAAAAATAAAAAAAATAATTAATAAATAGTTCAGAAAATAAAAGATATTTTATGTTTTGAGTTTTTCAAGAATAAGCCATTTAATAATTTTTATTCATTTATTTTGTATTAATAAGGCCCATTTTGTCGTTTTGTGTCCCATGTGGACCAATCACAGGACACGGCGAGTTGACTCTTGGTCAACTCCCCCTCTAATGCATGAACCCCTATGATGTGCATGCAAGGGTCAACTCCCCGATATTCAACAATTTCTTCAGGCTCTCTCCTAACTTATTTTCAATCGAATAATCATGCAAGTCAACCTTTGATCAATTCTAATACACATCATTGCCTGAAATCTATTGAATATAGCCCAAAACTCTTTAAATCGCTGGTCAATAATGGTCAGTAGCCTTATTTATACTCCTTCCTCTTATTCATTCCCTTTTCAATCCCTTAATACCTCGATCCTCAGGCAAGTGCGTACCATAGTGACAGTAGTGGATCCCTTGAGGGTCTGAGCAAACGTAGGAGGAGGAGAGTTGCACCCAAGGCAACGCTTTGGCTGCCTCTACTCCTTAGTGAAAACCAAGTTTGAAATGTTTCTTTTATCCAAATTTAGACATATTTAGTATTTGCCTTTCTATTTTTACATTTTATTTCATAATGTGACCATGAGGTTACTAGCTTAAATTTCAAATATTCCAATCGCTATTGCTCATTGCTTTAGCCCTATTTCACCGTGAATTAGACATGTTCAGACCCATTTGCCACTCACATATTCTTCCCCCATCACGTGCTACACTGCTTTGACTACTTGGTCCAACCTGATCCTTTGCGGGTCAGTGAACTGGAGCTCCATCTCCACCGTTCGCTGGAGTTCCCCCATCCCCCTCATTTTTCATGCGTAGAAGCTTCCAAATGGCTCGAGGCGAATTGCCATGAGACCATCAACTTTCCTCTACAAGTCAGACTGCAAACAGACCCTAGTAGTGTCGATTATGGACCTGCACATACCTCCCAGGTAACCCATTCCTTCGAGAGCTCCAAGCCTCTCCCTAATGAGTCCCGGATCCATCTGATAATGTCAGTAGTTGCAGATCTTCATCAGCAACATGCAGAGCCCTTCAGCAGCTCGAGAGGATCTCGGAGACATGAGATCTTCATGATCGAAGGAGTCGTGCTTCGTAGTTCTTACAAGTTCTTGTGGAAGCGCTCTGAGCCGTCCGATGAAGCCCAAGTGACATATTCTACCTCAGCCTTAGGATCATATCGAAGTGATGCACGTAATTAGACACTAATGCATTTAAGTGAAGTGTGATAAGCCTTTGGATGAATCATTGGGGTAAATTTAAACCCCTTGAATTTTGTGTAGTTTCTCTCGATTTTGTAAATAAAAATTATAGTGTAAATAATTAAGTAAAATTACATGAACCCCCTTTGATTAAGGATATTTACTTAGCAGTCCGTACCAGCTCACCTAACGTGGGCGGCCATGTGAGGATGGCAATTTATAGGGTTCACCACTGATATTTGTAATTTCAAATTAGTCAATAAAAATTGTATACATGTGTTGTATTTGTCGTAGTTTTGCATTGTGCCCATGTATTTTATTTAAATAGCAAAAACACCCATGCAAGTTTAAGTATGTTTGGGCTTGTTTGTAAAATTCTTATAAATATCATGCATGCCCCAAAAAACATGTAAAAATAGGATTTTGTGACTCTTTTCATTCTCTTCCATACCATCATTTTTTGCATTAAATACATTCTCTTATTTATTAATAATCAAAAAGTGTACATTTATCCCTTGTTTTCTTTTAAGAAATCAAAAACTATAAAAGCATAATTAATTATTTAAAAAAATAAATACTTATCAATTATGACATTTTAGACCTCTAGATCAAAAATCATTAAAAATAGAATAAGAAGATGATAAAAAATATAAGCTTCAAAATCCTAATAAAAATTGCAAAAAAACTTCAAAAATACAAAAGAAATATTAGTTTCTATTTGATCTTTTATTTATATAAAATTACATATTAAAATTATTTTTGAGGAACTTTGACTTTATTTTATATTTCAAAACTCAAAATAATGCAGCCTATTTTCAAAGTACCCGATTTTGTGCATTTAGAACTTTAAAAATAACAAAAATTAATAAAAATCTTTAAAAATTTATAGAAACATTTGAAAATATTAAAAAACACAAAAATATTTTATTCTATTATTTTGTTACTATTTTAGTTATAATTATAATCATCTAACCCCACATTATATTATATGTATATAATCAACTGCACATATATCTAATATTATTACTAATTATAATAAATAACTTATAATTACTTCGAAAAACCCAAAAATATATACAATAAAAGGACCATACTTATTAATAATTTATGACTTTTGGTATATAAATTTATATATTTACTATGATAAAGGACTTATATTATATATATTACGTATATCTATATATAATTACGATTATATTATATATGAAAAATAAAAAGGAAATTAAAAATATCAATGTTTATAAAAATTAGGAATAAAAAATTAAAATTAGAAAAATGTATATATATATATATATAATAAATAAAATTATTATTACTATTATTTATTTAATTTAATTTAGAAACCCACAAATTCACTAATTAATTAATTGAGTTAATATTGTACAAATTACACATTATTATATATTCATTATTTTTTTATAAATAATAATTACTAATACCGTGTATTGCTCCCTATGTTCGACACCTTACTCTGCTTGTCACTATACACACTTGTTCGTAGTGTTATTATAAAATTTTATTTACACCTACTTATTTTTGCTTCATATTATTGTGTGGGCTAATTGTTGCATAGTCCATTGGTCTTTGAGAGCTATCATCACGGTGACATAGTGGTCCCATCTTGTGTTGACCACCAGACAATTCTAGAGATTATTCTAGATAATCACTCTATCGATCTAGGTGAAAACCCATTCCCAAATCACCCCTCACCTTTGTCTACTAAAATCCACCCCTCAACATTAATCCAATTTTGTTATACCTTTTTATCCATCGTAACCCCATGAACCTCTAGTTGGCATGGACCCAAGTGACAAGAGGAGTTCACCTCATGATTCTATAGCATGGAGAAGGTGATTGAAGGTCAATCCCATTTGTCGGTGTTCGTTGCAGGTGACGTCTCTTTCCTTAGTCTCTCATAAGATCTGAGCTGCTAGTTTTAGGTTTCTAATTTTTCTCTTTTACTCTTAGTGTAATTCTGGATCTTATTTTTGCCATTTTTATTTCGTGTTGAATTTTAAGATTGTAGTTAATCATAGCTTAGATCTCTTATCACTATTTGACTACGAACTGACTCTGTTTCTACGACCCAATGCCTCCATCTCATTCTCCATCATTTCTACATCAACCTGTTCATCTACTCTACCCCGATCTTGCTCAGATCGAGCCAATCAAGTGTCCACCTCTGCCACTCATCGGAGACCATACACAACTCCATCCCATTCATTGTAGTAGCCTTAAATTGGGTCGATGGCATAGATCTCGAGCCTCCGAACCATTTCGTTCAGGTACTTTGACCATATAGCTCACCTAGGAGGAGAATAGAATTAAGAACACCAAATCTAGGTGTCTGAACGAAGTAAAAGCCTCCACACCTCCTCCGACAAGTCTTGGACTCATTGAAGCCCACCTACAGATGGGGAGGTCTTCTAGTATGGTGGTGAGCTGATCAGGAGAACTTGGGACGACCAAGAGAAGGAGAAATCATAGATCAAAGCTCGAACAGAGAAGTGTTCTTGCCTCTTGGTGATATTCTCAGCACCATTATATGAAGATGACGAAACAAATATAATCACGGTCATCCAATAAAAGCAAAGAGTCGTCCCCTCTCTGCCACCAGATCCTAAGTGATGCCATGTGGAAGTGTCAGAACCATCGATCAGAAGCCACGTGTAAGTCGCATGCCCTCTTAGGTATATTGCGTTGATACCCTCTACTTTCTATATTTATTATTTAATTATATGAATAAAATATAATGTTAGGTTAATTTGCAATTTGAACCCCTACATTTTGTATAATTGCATTTATTCCTCTTAAGCGCACCTTATGTGTAACCATGTGAGGCGTTAGTGATTTTGCACTTTATACTCTGAACTCTCTAGACTAGTTACGAATCATATTTTTAATTTTATTTTAATTGCATTTGAGTCATAATTCGGGTGTACATTTATTTGTATGTATTCCATTTTTACTAAATGTCTCTGTTTATGGTTAAATTTTAAGAACTTATCGGTAAGTGCATGGAGTTGAGTTGCATCTCTTATAATTTTGTTGTGGTATTTTAATAAAGTTTTCTATTTGTTAAAAATCATTGACTTGTTATTTTCTCCTTTTCTGATTTGAAATCCAAAATTAAATACAACTCCAAAAATTCCAAAAAATTATAATATCTATATTCTATCATATTCTACCACCAACCAAAAGTCACTAAAAATACAATATAAAAATCATAAAATCGCATGACTCTTATTAAAATTTGCATATGTATATATATCCAATGATTTATCTTCATGTTTCATAATTTTCTTTATTATTTGTATTACGTATTAAAATATTTGAGTAAATTTGAGACTTATAGATATTTATTAAACCCAAAATAGTCTCACATGTTTAATAGATTCACTATTTTAATTTATTTTCAACTATAAAAATCTTAAAATTTAGGAAAAAATATAAAAGTGACCAAAAATCGAGAAAAATATAAAAATATAAAAACTATTTTATTTCCTATATTTTAAATAAGTTAAAAGAAAAAATTAATATTATCTTTATATACTATTATCATCTATATAATTAATTATCTTATTTTAAAAATAAAACAGAAATTAAAAAATAAAAAGAAATATAAAAGTAAAAACAAAAAATATAAAATAATCAAATATATTAAAATCAAATATAATTTAAAACTAGCATAAAAACAATAAAAACTAGATAAAAATTAGAAATTGATTAATTAGAAATAATCAATAATAATTCACTACCTTCCCTTTACGTCCCAGTGTTCGATACTCTGACTACTTACGCCTATACATTTTTAGCAGTGTTATAATAAATTTTGAATCACATGCATTTTATCTCCTAATCTAATTATGTGTTGACTATTGTCAGACTTTGGGATTGGTCTTCACAACAATTGCTCAGCTGGCTTGTTAGCCGTAGCAGACGTAGTCCTTGATCAAAACTAGCACGGGCCCCATCAAGGGCCATTACATCTGACGATCCAATGGCTCTGGTCGTTCATCTACCTTAGGTGTTTGACCCCCCAAAGGCTGTGTCCTTTTGTCCACGACAATTTCTCCACAACCAATCGCTTTATGTGTCTTCTCACTTCGATTCAGGTGCCAAGATGAAGCCCATTCAACCCTCTCATTCACCTTAACTTCGAGCTCCTCCATCTCCCTCATGTGAGCTTAGGGGAGGTGGTTGAAATTACCCCATGCAACTGCTTGTAGGATGAACAAAAGCCCCCCTCTGAGTAACTTCCATTCCATCTTATGAGGTTCCTCCAATCCCTTCCCCCCATGCAACCGCTTGTAGGGTGATCAAAGCTTCTCTTCTGACTATCTTCCAATCCATCTCATGTGGTTCCCCCCATCCATACCTTTACTCCAGTGACAAATAAAGCAAATGATCGAGAGCCATGTCAAAGAGCAAGACTCTAGCAAGATCCACATCCCAATGATCGTGTCTTAGTCAATTATACAGTTGCACTATCTTCCACCGTCTACCAAGGAGGTCAATCGAAATCTAGGAGCGATATGAGAACTCCAACATAGGTTGATTCCTCTACCTCCAACCTTCTTCTTTGCCTCTAGGTAACCTCATTCCTCTGTTTGTGTTTTGTTTGATGTTATACAAATTATGCACAAAACAACACACATATCTTTCGTGTAGTTATATATACACCTTCATCATGTTCCCATGATTCATGCTCATTGATTCGAGCATCACCTTCGACTCTTCATCATCTTTCATACCTCAATTCGTTCTTGACTTACCGTGGTGAAGAACCCATTATAGAGCTCCACCTTTAATCACTATTGTCAACACTTGATTCCACGTTAGAAACCCAATTTCGCTTTGGCTATAGCTATCTAAACACTATTGAATGTGATATGCTTCATTGTTGGAACTACCAAGCATCCCTGACATCCCCTTTTTATCTAATGAGTGCGCATTGATGAAAACTTCCAGTTTGTGTTGCTTCTTCCTTGAAGCCCTATGATGTTCGCGAACCTCTACAAAAGTTCCTCAAGATTTAGATCAACACGAAGAACTGGGAAGAGCCAGTTATCCCTTATCAGAGTGCAAGCTTCTTCAACATATCATGAATCAAGAGGAAGATCCCCTAGATGTAGGTACATTGGATCCTTTTAACCTACAAATGTGATTTCAACACTGGCCCAATGCTTCCACATCTCCTGCCTTGGTGGAGTCAAAACACTAGAGCGAGATACGTGGCTCGAGCCATTGATGCTCATTCGAACCTAGACCACACGCTCCTCATGCATGCTTCCTTGGGTTATTTGCATAGCAGTACTACCGGATCTTCCTATTTGCAGAAATAGCCCCACCTTGGGTGATTAGTAAAGAAATTGTGGGCATTAAGTATTGAAAGTTTTTGTAACCCAAAATCTATTTATTAATTAACATGGTATAGCTCCCAGGGTCGAAAAAATGAGGCAACTGTTTTACACAGGGTTATTGATCACAAGAATTAATGAATGACTCTTTTTGTTCTCTTTTTGTTATTTTTATGCCTTTTCATGCTTTTATATTTTTTATGGTTATATATATATATATATATTTTATTTTCAATTTTTAAAGGTTTTAATTTTGACAAATTTTAATTTTTTTAAAATTATCATAAATAAAATTTCAATACAGAGTACTAGTAAAATGAAAATAGAGGTTTTTTATTTTCAAAAATAAACCAAAAATGCTCAAAAATTAGAAATAAATTGTTTTTTGTATTTCATTGAATTTTTACTATTTTGTAATTTTTGTGGAGTTTTATATTTTTATGGATTTGTAAGTAAGAACTGGAAACATATTTCGAAACAATTTTAAGATAATCTTTTTGGATTTTTAAAATATTAAAGAAAATAAAAAATATTGGAATAAAGATGAAAGAGAATCAAAATTCCAGGTTTTAAAGTAAAGTATTTTATTAATTTTCTGAGTTTTGTATGGTTTTATATTAGTTTCTACAGTTTTTCAGAAAATGATTTCAAACAAAATTTATACATTTGATAAAACTAATTAAAAGATATCAACGATATTTTTTGGAATTTTTAAAACAACTTTGAAATTTTTTTAATTTACAATGTGCAAATAGTTAAATAAAAGAATTTTGCTCAGATCAATAAATAACAAAGAAATAATACAAGGCTATTTGTGCAAATACACCTCAAAATATTTACACATCACATGTAAAGCATGTAAGGGGATGGATTTTAAGTTGTAGTAGCTCTCAACTGTCAATTTGGATATGATCATATGGTGCTACGTGAATCTAGAGCTCTCCCTCTCTCTTCCCCAATTCCTCAGGCAGTGTCGACGATGTTTCTTCTTGGATATCGATCACGGAACATTCCACATACTGTAAAATAATAAAGGTGCTTCGACAAGGTGATTTAGGTTTTTTATCAGTCACACTTCATACCTAATTTCCCATGATTTAGTCACTAGTGTTTCCTTGTGCAGGACGCGATCAAAGGGAAGAACTCAGTATAGATTCTTGCTCCAAGTTCTGTGATGCTTCGACTTCTGATGTGATCAATCTGTATTATTGAATGTGGTTGGAGATGATGATTTAGATCAAAGGTGGTTCGATGATACTCGAATTCACAGGAGATGATATGATGATGTCTCAATGTGTGTTGTACAAAGGTCAAATCACAATTTAGTACACAAGCTACATAGTTTTAATGGTATTTACCTGAAGATGTTTCCAAATCTTGATGCTTGTTCTCAAATGGATATGAATAATTTTGAAATCAGATGAATAGGTGGCTTCATGTGATGCTCGATGATAAAGATGAGATCTCTACTACTCTGTTATTCTTGATCTTCAGATGTTGTGATTTCTCTAATTCTCTCCAAACAATAGCATCTCTACTTCAGGACCTGCTAGGGATAGAACGACTCGAGACATCTCTCTTGGTCCCAACTGCAAATAAATATGGCGAGTTGGAATGGATGGGGATCCTCTGACAAAGGTGGCATATGAGGATCACGACTCAGATCTGAATGAATCTATGATCAAAGATGGAAGACAATTATAGAGAAGCAGAATCATGTCGCGAAGGAGGTGGAGAGTCGATCGGATCAGGAATTTAAAGAAGGTGAATGACCTCTAATCAAATAGATCATAGGTTGGATGATCAAGTACAAATCTTGAAATAAAACTAATTGAGGGAAAAGGAAATCTACAAATAAAATACTTCATCTAAAAAATAGCTAAACTACGTGGATGGAGTGGATATCCTCGCATGAGGATTGAAGATCCTCGGGTTGTTTCCTCAACACAATGGCAACCACAAAGGTTCGACCCATTAGAGCAGAGCATGATGATTTTGAGGCAAATAAACACCTAATATTCACTACAACGAAGCCCTTTCGATCATGGTTACTCTCATGAATGGTTGAAGTTCATACATGATGGAGGAGGTACCAAATATGAGATAAATTTGAGATTTAAACCTATTTATGAGATGGGAAAAGTGAAATTTCAAATGAAATTTTGCCATGCAAGCCAAGGTGCAAGTTGACCAAATTATTCGGGTGAAAATTAAGGATATATAGCCCATAATCAGGTAAAGAAATAAAGAGAAATGGATATCGGACCAGATCAGAAAAAATTCACGAAGTTGGCAGTTCAAATCTCTTCTTCGGGCTGAGGAAGGAGCTAGTTTACCAAGTGGTCAACAAATCCAGAATGGGCCATTATACAACCCGTCGAAAAATATAAAATAGACTACATGACAAAATAGCATAAATAAATAGAAAATAATTGAAATAAATCAGAAAATGGTTTAAAATTTATTAAAATAAATAATGTTGATAATTTAATAAATAGTTTTATGGTGATTTTTAATAAACAAAATTAATTAAAAATATAGGGTAAAAATAATTAATACACTTTATTCGTAGGTTAAAATGCATTTATATATATATATATACAATAAAAATATTTAAAATATTTATTTTTATAAATAATTAAAAAATTTAATATTTCATTAATTTACATAATAATTTAAGAATTTATATATAACTTTTTTATATTATGAATTAATTTAATAGATTAAATGAAGAGGGATATATAAAGTATAAGTGCATTTTACCATTACAATAAATACGTTATTTTATTTTTATTTAGTTTTAGATTTTACTACATTTATTTATGTTTTATATAATTAATATAAATATATACAAAATATTAAAAATATAATATGCGCAAAAATACTAGAAGATAAATAAATACAATAAATAATATGTGCAATA
This sequence comes from Ottelia alismoides, assembly GCA_037367405.1. NCBI lineage: Eukaryota > Viridiplantae > Streptophyta > Magnoliopsida > Alismatales > Hydrocharitaceae > Ottelia > Ottelia alismoides. Next base: position 736,701 of record JAZKJV010000862.1, on the reverse strand, counting down.
TAGATACATATGTACAACGATACTCCAAATAGCAGACTTTCACATCTTAACTCTGATTTTTATGAAACCACTTTCATTTTAAAGCTTATTTAATTTTAAAAACAATGTAAGTGAGTTCGTCTTTATTTTAGTATTTGTGGAGTAGATATTGATCTACGAAGTCTGGCTTTACAAATTTTTCAGAGTGTTGTTTCTCTTATTCTAAGCAGGGTTTCTTCTTACAATTTTTTTATTATTTACACTTTATTTTAATATACATGTTCCAAGAGTAAAATAATTTTATTTGGATTTGTTTTGATGATAAATAAAATAGTATACAATATTTTCAAGGTAAACAACGAGGAATATCTACAATGTATTTTGGCTTTTCTTGAAATTTTATAAGTTATGGACCCTTCTTCGCCTACATTATTCCTTGTTGACCATGCCAATGCTTGGCCTGGTCTCGGGGTTTGGTCAGTCTATATTTATTTCATATATACAACCTTCTTTTTCCTTTTTCTTAATGCTTTTATTTTGTTGTAAGTAAGTGACAAATATACAATATTAAAAAATGATGTGAGACTATTAAATGATGAGAGATGTTGTTATTTGCAAGGGTTTTTTCAAGGATTTTGAGTTGAAATAGAATAGTAAAGATGTAGAACCATGGATTCATCATTCCCATATACTTTACCTTTGTTATTCACCTAGCAAACACTTCCTCTAAGAATAAGTGAAGGACAAAAACAAGAAAAGAAAAAGGAATGAACTTAGAACAATTTTGATTTTTAAACTTATCTTCATAAAATCAAAGTATGGATCTCGATCAGACCTTTGGAGTATTAGTTTGGTAGAAACTTATTGGGAGTAGGATTTAAGAATAAACAACCATTTAGTTATACAAGTTTATATTCAGTTCACCTCGATGATCATGTCAGAACAAGTCTTCATGCCTAAATTCTTATGACTATGAATCTTATTTTTACTTTGTAAGTGAAATATAGCTCCCCACATAAGAAATGAAAAAGAACAACCTTCTCATAGCAAGGTGACCCTAATTCCCAGTCTAGCTACTCTTTCTTTGCGGAGCGGGTATTTCCTTCTATGTTCAGGTACATGTTGTGTCCACAATCAAAGGGGGAGAAGTTAAAATAATAAGAAGAGAATTGGAGTGTGGCCAGTGTAGCCAGATTTCCTTGTGAAGCCGGCCAGTGTATCCTAGTCTCCACTAAGATATGTCGGTTCTTTGAAGCTTGGACTATTGTGGTCATGTATATGTATTTGGTGTATTTTTGGCTTCTTTTTGGTAGAAAGTATTATCGCAATGTGCCCTGACAGATATAGAATATTTTTTCCTACCCGTGTTTTGAGGTCTTAGAAAAAATTATTCCAGTAGACCATCCCTTATCCAAAACTTTATTTCAACCCATAGCATCTTGTCTTTAGACGTCCATGCCACTAGACTAGGTTGGCGTGCACTGGCCACTCAAAGTAACTATGTATATTTCCATTCGTGTGTGTATCTTGCTAAAGGATTCAACCCCTCACCACCTCATCTGTGTTGAGCTACATGCAAGGTGCTTGTCCAAGTTAGATCACTGTCTAAAAGAATCATGTGTGTGTATGAAATATTCTACCTAGACCAATCAAGATGACATGTTAACATACTCTTATAGACTCTAAGAAATAAGTCACTATAATATAAAAGTCTAAACTCTAGTTCCTATAGGTTTCAATTAAAATTAACTGGACTAAGGTCCTAACCAAGCTCCATTCTTCAGACTTTATCCCAGACTAGTTTAAGCATCAATTTCATTATGAGAAATATGAGCGCAAATTAAAGAATTTTTTTACTTAAAAGAATTTTCTATTTTAAACTTTTTATGTGATTTTTAGAGAACAAATTTTATGAATTTTATCTTTTCAATTTTTAGGTATTTTCAATAGAGTTGGAGGATAACAAGCATTCATAAGAAATTACACGAATTAAATACAGTGAAATTTTATACAAAAGTATATACAATGATTGTATAATTTTTATATAAAATGAATATTATTTACAAAGTTTAAATACATATTTTACAGAAGGATTTTATATAAGTTTTTATTAAAGTTTTTATACATGTATTTTATATACATATTTTGCACGTGATTATGGGGTTTATATACATGAATTTTACAACAATTTTATAAATATTTATATAAATATAATTTACCCTCATAATTTATGTACAAGGTTGGAAAATAATTTTACAAACAAGCTTGCAAACAATTTTACAAAACTATTTCAAAAGATTTTACAAACCATTACAGTGCATTTTACAAAATCTTTTGTAAACATTTTACAAATGCTTTTAAAAAATTACTTTTACTAATCTCTTTGCAAACACATTTTTGAATGCATTTATATTCTTGCTTTTTTATAAACATTTGTACAACATAAATAATTTTGGTACGAAGAAAACAATTTTTACAAATGTTTTACAACCTTTTTACACATAATTTCACATAAAATTTAGCAAAAGTTTTTCTACAAATATACAAATATTTTACAAAAAAAATACAAAATAATTAACATGCATGCGTGCAAAGATTTCAACATAATTTTCACAAATAATTTTTACATAATATTTTTATTTGCTTTTATTAGCCATATTATTAAACACACAAAAGTATGAGTTACGGATAAAGTATATATACAATATATAAGACACCCCCTATACTTAGCTCGAACTATGTCCTCATAGTGACCAACAAGTGAACAAGGAAGACAACTCGTTTTAAGTATAGAAAAAAGCGAAAAGAATCCTATGCTAAAATACTCAAAGAATAAAGAATAAAAGAAAAACAAGTTGGTTATCTTCCTACTTAGGATCAAATAATCTTAAGTATAGAAGATTGTAAAAACGGGGAAGACCGAGGAATAGAATGTACTCTAAATCAATAACTCGACTTATCCCCCCTATACATAGGGTAAAACATCTCTACGTGTAGAAAAGAATATTAATAGTTGAGGGACAAGTGAGAGAACAAAAAAACTAAAACAAAATAACCAGATGAAACTAATGGCATTACTCCCCCTATACTTAGGGTAATAGGACCCTAAGTATAAGCAACAACGGGAGTATGAAATGGAACGAAAATGAACTACTTGGTGTTTATACTCTCCTATACTTAGGTAAAAGTACACCCTATGTATAGCAACAATAATCCAAAATGAGACCTGGGATGTAAAACAAAATCTGAAGAAACAAAGAACAAATAAAGATGAAACATGTATGTACAAAGTAGGCAATGTTGAGGTGCCTCTCAACAAGCACTAGAATTTATGCCCCTACCTGGCCGCAAAGGATCAAAGCAGTATCCAGGTTCAGTTAGACAACTGTAAGACAAATGCCATATTTCGTTGGTGTCTACGTGTGAGAACAAAAGTAGTAATAAGTGTAAACATTGACACCTGAATAACAATCAATGTTTGTGTCTGCTACCAGGAAAATAGAAAAAAAATAAAATTAAGAATCGGTAGCACAAATGAAATCATCAGCTCAAGATCATAATGGAGTGAAAGGGTAGAGCTAAAAAATCTAACTAGGAGAAAGAGGGATCAGTCATCAAATCCTCCACATTAATCATAGTTTGAAAAAGGTATGGAAGGTCAAGATCAAGATACCGTTAGACATGTGAGCCCGAGGCGAACGATTCCTATAATAAATTTTATTGTAACTTTTGATTTATCAATAAAAGTTATTAGTTATTTCACTCCCTACCAGATATTAAATGAATGAATGCACTATAAGGTCCCTCTTTATAGTTAGGGTTATTTACCATGGCCATCTTAATAATCATGCAATTGTTGATTTAATATTTAAATCATATAGGATGGTGCATGGATGAATATCTAAGGGGTTAGATTGAGGACTCATCAGGAAACATCAAATGATTACTAAGAGATGATCTCTAGCCTGAGTAGGAGATGGCAATCCTTTCAAATTAGGTTGATATCTAACCAACCTCATGATGCATGTCCTCCGCATGGAAATAGAGAATTGGAGGTTGAAAAACGCCTACATTACCCTTCTTAATTCAACCGAATTAACAATTAAATTTGAGATGTTCGTTGCTGTCGGGTAAAATTGGACTTATCAAAACCACTTTGATTAATAGTCAATTAAATGCAAGCATCAATTTTTTTATTTTACTCGGGCAAGCCCAAGGTCAAACTCAGGGAGGCAGCTTTTTCCTTAGATTAATTTAAGGTTGATCCTGATGTTACATTTTCAAGAAAATATTTTGTTTGGTTTTTTATGCAATAAAGAAAATGTGATGCAATTCAGACCAAATTCGAAGGTTAAAATGTAAAGTATAGTCAAATTAAGTCCAAAAATTACGAAACTTGGCCATAATGTCAAATGCAATGAAATTAAGCTACTTTATTTTTTTGGAATTTTTTGACTCTATATGAATTAACTACGAATTAAAAATGAATGCATGGTGATTTTTGCAAAATTAATTTTAACAAATATCAGAATAATGAATTTTGAGATATAAAACTTATCCTATACTTCTTTATGAGAAGATTCCAGGAAAATTATTAAACCTCAAAAATGACTAAGTTTGGACCTATTAAAAATCAAGTCATCAAAACACCAATTAATTTATTAAGGCCTTGTTATGTGTGTAAGTGATGTGAGTTTTGGTCACAATGTAGAACTACCTAAAGTAGACTTGTTGTGATTTTTTTGGTGAGTTGAGGAGAAACAATCAATTTAATAATGAATTAAAGGTATAGTGGGAAAATACGCTATTTTCCCCTAAAATAATTATGTTAAATAATTTGAAGCTCGCAAAAATAAAACAAGCCTTCATAATGATAAAATCTAAGATGTTCTACAAGATGCAATTTTTGGAATGACAAAATGATGCTAAATGAACGTTTAAGTAAACATGCAAACACGTGGGTATGGATGCAAAACAAAAAATAAATTGATTAAGACAAAAATGTGCTTACAGGACTGGAATGCAATTACCTATACTGATGAGGGTATGAGTGAAAATGACCCACGAGACCACGTGCATCTCACGTGATGTTGACTAGTGGGGACGTGAATGCAATTTCAGAACTTGCACGGGTAGGGATGGAAATTACCCCAGGCGCATGTGATCAGCACGTGCTCTAGACCTGATTGTAGTTTGGAGAAGTCGATAGGAATCTTTATAAAATACCCAAGACGCACGTGAAGAACACGTGGGATGAGGCTCGACTAGTGGCTCGGGCTCGGAAGGTGCTGGAGGCTCGGGGCTACTTCGATAGAATCTCGGGTGCTCAGATGCAGGTTTGGGTGCTCCGATACAGGCTCGGGTGCTCCGAGCCTAAATACGCGGGGAAGAGGCTCGGAGGGAGCTCATGTGGACACCTGTGGGTCATCTAATCAAGGAGATCAAACGACGTGTGTCCCTCCTGAAGGAAGGCAACATGGCGCGTTGTGGGTTTCGTCCGATCAAGATAATCGGATGGTAATTGTACGTCTGGTTCCTCCTTGTCATCGCCGCCTGTGGTGGGCTTGGTTGGGCTCCGGCGAAGGTCCCCTAGCTCCGCCACCTTCTATCATGCTCGGTGAAGACTCCCGGCCGCTCTTGAATGGCTAGTTGTCTTCGATGCAACATGGCGGAGTAGTATGAGGTCCTGGAGTATCTCGGGCCCCCTTGAACGTAGGAGTAAGAGCTCATCAAGGAGGCTCCGGTGACAGCTCCGGCCAATGATGAAGTAGGCACCTGCATGTTAGTGTATAGACTAAGCATGGTGCATGTGATCTCGTGGATAAAGTGGGGTGGTTTGAGGCCTTGTGGGGCGAAGAGGTGAACGACCGATGTACTCCTCCATCGTGAATGACGGAGTAGTGGTCCGGGGTGATCGGTGGTCTCGATAGGTCGAGAGGAGGAGCGGAGGGACAAGTGAAGATGAGGGATGTGAGGTGAAGCTCGATCAATGGTCGATGGGAGGTGATATTGAGCGAGGATGCATGATAAATTCAGAGAAGATCGGAGAGAAAGAAGTGGAGAATCAGAGAAGAAGAAGGAGAATTTTACCTGGAGATAGACGGGGTTTTCCTGGGATTAGAGGCTTCGACTTGAGCCTCCATAAGTCACTCTAGGGCCAATAGATGCCTGAGCTCAAGCAGTTTGAAGGTGAAGCAGCGGCACGATGAAAGCTTGTCGTGGATCTCGCCGGAGAAATCCCTGTCATCGCTCGATTTCTGGTTGAATATCTGTCACAAATCAGGAGATTAGAGCTCAAGGTTCTCTCGTGTAAAGGCGGATGGGGCTGAAGGTGGCCGGAGATGACGTATTTATAGTTGAAGAATGGGGGTCTCGATGAAGGTTGATGAGGTTTTCGTGGAGGATGTGGAGCAGACGAGAGGGCTTCATGGAGAACGTGGCTTCCCCGAGGATGGTGGAGTGATGGTCTGTGTCGTGGGGAGCTTGGATCGTGGAGAAGATGGTCGACGGGCAAGAGAAATGGGAATGGGGAGATTAGTCCGCGAGGTGGAGCGACGTGGTTGAGGAGTCTTTGGAGGTTGAAGACGAGTCCTTCGCTGTTGGATCTCGTCATCAACGACTGAGGTTTAGGCATATACGAGCGTTAAGATCTGATTGATGAATGGAGAAATCAAGCGTTAGGATAACGGTGCGTGTATAGCTAAGGAAGAGGCTCTAGTGAACGATCGTGATGAGAGGAAGGAGGCACTCGGGCGGCTAAGAAACGTAGCGGATTGAGGTGCTGAGATGGAAATGGACCGAAAAGGATCGGGCGGTGATTGAGAGTGCCACGTGGAGGGAGGAGGTGAAGGCGCTGGCGGATGACCGTGATCTGATCTGGAAATCATCTAGCAGCTACGAAGGGGTACAGGAGTGGAAGGTTGAGATCTGGAGAGAGATAAAGCCAACGGACGGTGGAGGGAGTGGGGTGCGTGGCCGCAAGGGACCGGGCCGCGTGGCGCAACTTGAAGGTGCCACATGGCCTAATCATATTATTGCGAAGAAGAAATGGAGAAATGAGGGAGAAATGGCCGAATTTTTAAAAACTCAAAACATAAAAGTTGTATATCTCAATGAGTTGTACAAGTTTCATGTTGACCTAAAACAGAGATGAAGTCAAACAAAGGTGGAAAATACAAGGGTAAAAATATAAATAAGTGCAATATACAATGGGGGCCCAAAACCCAAGTTTCACATACGATCTCCGATTTTAATGAAATTGGTCTCATTTTGAAGGTCTTTGAATGTACATTAACTTAAAATTGAATAGACCTAAATCGGATACTGTATGAGAGAGATATGCATGTTTTAAGGTTCATAGTTTCAAACTTGGAATTGGGTTTATTGGACAATTTTACAAGTTAGTATTTTTCTGATATTTTTCTTTTATTATTGTTAGTAATATGTACATAATAGAGTTGGTTTTATTAGATTTGGAGTTAGTATAAAATATATACAAATATGGTATTTACAAGTGATTTTTACAAGGGGGTTAGGCTCCTTATTTAATGTGAAAATGCATGCTAAAATGCAGAAATTATTTACGCATGCAAGAATGCTAATTATGCAATATAAGTGGAAATATGAAGCTAATTACTCGGGAACAAAGCTTTATTTTCAACTTTTAGAGTGATGAATCACAGATTCATCACCCCTCTATACTTAAACCTTGCTTATCCCCGAAACTAAAATGAAATGCATAAGTGGAATGATTTTTGGTTCCATACCATGGTCATGAACAAAAGGTGAAAATGGAGCTTGACTCGACCTTTGGATTAATAGTGCGGTGGAAACTTATTGGGATCTGAATTTATGACCTAACAGACTTTAAGTTCCACAAGTCTTCTATTCAAGATGCCTCAACAGTCAGGTCAGAAAAAATCCTCATACGCAAATTTCTAATGACTATGAATTTTACTTGTACTGTGTAAGTGAAATATAGATCTCCACTTCAGAAATGCAAATAAACAGCCTCCTCTAACAAGGTAACTCTAATTCACCGGTCTAGTAACTCTTTCTCGAGGAGCGGGGTATTCCATTCTAATTTCAAGTGCAACCGGCTCAAGAAGAGGGGTGGAGAGAAGAATGGACGGTAGCCAGTGTAGCCGCCTATCCTAAGATGCTTGACCAGTGTAGCCAAGTCATCCAACTGCAGGCTTCTATGGTATAAGGCTTTGAAGCATATGCCTTGCAAATATACAGACTCCGACAAGCATTTTATTTTCAATCACGCATGTGCTTTTTTTTACTTCTCCCTTTTCTTTTCTTTTCTTTTCTTTATTTTTTTTCTTTTTTCCTTTTTTTTTCGAACTATATACAAGGTGCAGCATGTACATCAGTAGTTTTTCTCCTTGATCTAGTAGATTTTCCCTTTTTTGAAGCTTTATTGCAACCCACGGCATCCCGTCCTTAGATGTCAACACCACTAGACTAGGTTGAGATGCATTTCCCTCCCTAGAGGAGGACGGATGTTTCCACCCGTGTGCTACTCCAAGCCAAAGGATTCTACCTCCTCACCACCTCATCAATGAAGAGCTACGTGCATGGTGCTTGTACTAGTTAGGTCACTATCTAAAAGAATCATGCGTGTGTTCGAAATATTCTACATAGACCAATCAAGATGACATGTGAACATAGACTTGCGGACTCAAGAATTAAGTCACTTGACCTGAAAAATCTTAACGCCAATTCCTATAAGGTTCCTCTGAAATTAGGTAGATTAAGGTCAAATCAAATCCATCCTCAACATCTATTCATAACTGATGAATCCATGATTCATTAACATTTCTGTTGCATTTTGTCTTAAAACCCTTAACTAATACATGTAAATATGCATTAATTCCCATCTTTTATCAAATCCTCATTCATGAATAAAAATGCACTTTTATGCATCAAAAACATGTAAATAAATAAAGAATAAAGAAAAGAAAATAAGGCAAATTGTAGATATGTATATGTGTACAATATGACTCAGATAATATAAATATAGCTGCAAGATATATTTATATAACCTAACTTCCGAGACCAAGTCGGCATGGGTTGGTCGACAAACCAATAAGTAGGGGGAGATAAGGAAAGAAAACCATAAAAATAAATTAATATATACTTCACACACTTTTCACTATTTATCAATAAATACCAAATCTTCATTGATTTTTAAGTAATTTGTATGTAAATATTTTTCACCAAACTCTTTTCCTAATTATTTCTAAAAATGTATATCAAAATATAAAAATAAGTTAAAAATATTACAGAGTATATATGCCAAGAAATCCAACTTTTAAATTGTCAAATTCTCAACTTCCGAATCTCATAACTTTCTCATACAAACTCCAATTTCATCTACTTACGTTTAAAGTTCATAAAATAATATTCTCTAATTAATAAAGAAGATTTCATTAAAATTGGAGTCCGTTTGCAAAAAGTCGGTTTTGGGACCTATTTACGAAGGGGTTTCTGGGTTATTTATTTTATTTAAAACCCATTATTTATAGTTTTATTAACTTTATATTTTTTAATTATTTTCATGATATTTTATTTTCATCATGATTTATTTCAGAAATTTTGGTGCTTATTTATTATTTTAATAAAATCCAAAACCCTAGTTTATAGATGAAATTGAACTAGCTAACCTATACCTGTATTTATTAATATATCTAAATTATTTTATTAAAAAAACCATAAAAATTCAAAGAGTTTATTTATTATTCTAATAACTAAGAAAATATAAAATTAACAAATAATTAATTATTTATTGAATTAAAAATTCAATACCTATTTATTAAGCATTATTTATACTCATTTATTAATATAATATTTATATTTCGAATAATATTTATTATTTACGAAAATTAATTATTCTATAATTTAGATAACTTAATTATTTACATTTTTTGTTTTTATACCTATTTAAAATAACGTTATTTATTATTTATTATATAATTTACAAAGTATTTCTTCATCTGGCCAACCAGGTGCTGACACGTGTCAGCACTTGGTTCTTCTTCAAGAACCAGGCTGTTGGAACTCTGTTCTAACGCCTCTTGTTTGTTGCGCACACCAAAATCATTTCATATGACCTAACCCTTTCATCCTCTTCTCTTAACAACCCTCCTACTCGCCAGCCATTGGATCTTCACCAAACCCCTTCCATTTCTCCTATAAAACCCCATTAAGTTGGCATATTCCAACCAACTCTCCCCTAACCAATTCTTCCCCAGACTAATTGGCCAACTACCCCAACTTCTCCCCGTGATTCATGCCATCTAAGAAGGTGACAGATTCTAGTAGCCTACGCACGTGGAAGAAGGGAGATCGGTGGAGGTTCCAAGGTGCTCATCAGGCCTTGCATCGCCGCCTTGCACAGCATGGAGCTCCGGGAAGCCGCCTCGACGAGTGAAGACCTGGAAGTCATACACTTCCAACTCACGGGTAATTCATCCATATTTGCCATTTTGTTTCTCGATTCTTGTGCCACGATTAGCATGGATAATCACATCATTAGATCCATTCTTCATTCTTCTTAGACGCATACCGAATCCCATCATCAATTCATTTCAAAAATCAAACAATTTCACGTCTCAATTCTTGCTACCATTCACGCTTATTTTCATCTATTCTGGAAACGCATATTTGAACTTGCAAATCTCTTAGTTGTTGGCTGATTCTTGAGAGAATCGAGCACCTATATCTTCTTTGCAGGTTTATCTTGAATCTGGAGAAAATACAAGGCAATTGGAGCCTTCAATCTTCACGCAAATCACAATTAAAGAAGGCATAATAAACTATTTTAGTCTCCAGGACAGGACAACCGTCCATCTTCATCTACGAAGCCACGCCGATCGCAACCATCTCTGACCAATCTCAACCGTAGGCGAGCTCGAGGGGTGGAGGAGCCAACCCTCTGGCCCTACCGGACGCCCAAACGTCACTCCGATCGACGACAAAAAGTCGAAGAAGAAGCCATCTCCGTCAGCCGCATAGAATAGAAGAATAGCTCAAGAACATCCGGACGCTATAGGTGTGCGACACGTGGCACACCTAGACAGCCCAGATCGCTTCTGACGTTATAATCCTGACCGTCAATCTGAAGGGGTGGAGAATTTGCATACTAAGTCCAGAGAATCTCCAGAATATCAGCGCGCCTCCAAGCTCTCCAGATATTGCACTAAGGTCTCCGCGTGGGGACCTAAATGTAATAATTCATAGTTTATTTACATTCTAGTCCCTGTCGTGGACCAAACTGCAGAAATTTTATTTCTTTTTCTTACATTTCTACCCCTGTGCTGTAGGGGGATTTTGATGTTTTTTCGACGCTATTTTTTATCGAGTTTTCTAGGGTTGTTATACAACTACCCTAGCGAGGTTTTTCATTATTTCTTGTGTATTTTCGTTGTTTTATTGTCTTGTTTTGATTTGTCGAATTTCGACTCCGTTTTGATTTGTTTTCGAGTGTTCTTCGAGCTCGTTGCTCGATCGATTCACCTACTATATAATATCACCTATATTTCACCTATATTTCACATATTATATTATAGGTAAATTGTTTGAAAAACATCACTTTGAAAAATAAATAAAAATTGAAAAATGTAAAACCAAATAAAAACTTAAAAATAAAAAAATAAATAAAAAAGAATATCGCATTTTCGAGATCGCTTCGAGAAGAGATAAAAAATCACAAAAATATACTTTTCACTCAAAAATCAAAGTATCTCTATTCTGCCTCCTTGAGTTCGACCCAGGCACACTTACCTGGATAAATAAAATAGTGTAAGGTTTAAAATAGGAGAGAAGCTGCTTAATCCAATTTACTTTTTTTCCTCTCTCTCCTATTTTAACCGAAATTTGTTTGATTAAAACTCGGATCTCTTTTTGGTTCTCTACACCGACAACACGTTTCTTAAAAACTGCGATCAGGTTTGACCTTCATCAATAACTTGGTTCAGAACCCACTAACTTTTCACTTTGCATATGCAAGATATGCAGATGAGATGCAGATGATATGCTATAGAGATGAATGAAATGCAAGACTCTTCTTCTTTTTTTTCGAAATGCAAGGATGATATCCATGAGTAAATAAGAAGCCTTTATTTTTTTATTTTTTTATTATACCTCCTATTTTACATCAAATTTTACAAAAGTATTATTTACAAGAATTTAACAAATTTATACATAAGTATTATATAGGTTATACAATATACATACTAGTATACATGTACTTTACAATTTTTTCCAAAAATTTGGTATACCTCCTATGCTACAACAATTTACAGGAGTTTTATAAGTATTATAGAAATTATACAAGTTTTATACAATATAAAAGTATAATTTTTTTTTATTTTTACCCAACCCGTAATTATTGCATAATATATATAAAAATACGCAAAAGTCGAGCTATGGGTAAAGTATATATGTAATATCTACATGCCCCCCTATACTTAGCATGTGCTATGTCCTCAGAGTACGAGAAGCAAGGAAAAAGACATAGCTCGTGCTAAGCGTAGAAGAGCTAAAATAGCAAAAATGTATAGAAGTTGTTATGCCTCCCCTATACTTAGGCTCTTGCAACCTAAGTGTAGAAGAATATCAAAAATGGGGCGGATGAGGTCAAAAGGGGAAATGGATGAGTATATACATGGCAGGCATGGGTTCCCCCTATACTTAGGCTCCAGTCAACCTAAGTATAGGATAGGAGTGGATATGTGAACCAAAGAGATATGGAGGATGTACAATAAATGATGAAGAGACTCGGGTCACTCTCCCCCCTATACTTAGGATATGGTCATCATAAGTATAGCCGTAAAGTGAAGGGATATGGAGCGAGTGATTCGAATCACTGGGGGAGAGGAAATATATATACAAGAAGGATGAGTATATACAAGGATCAAGATCTGAATCTTTCCGATGCTGCTGATGGCGAACGCTCAATGTTGCAAGGCCTCATGTGTGGTTCTATGTGTGTCTCTTGAATGTGCCTCACGCATGAAAACAATCTCCTCAACACGGACTAACTGTTCATTAGATTCAACAAACTGTTTAAGCAGTTGTCCATTAACTAAGGATGTATGTGCTCCATCTATAAGATATGAGATCTCAACACATCCACTGTCATGCACAGCATCGACTATGAACGGACCTATCCACTTGGATTCAAGCTTACCTTGGAAAACCTTCAACCTCACATTTAACAACCATACCTTCTTCCCAATAACAAAGGTCATTCATCTGATAAATCTATCATGCCAACGTGTTACCTTGTCCTTGTACACCAAACTGTTGTCATATGCTCGGAATCTGATCTCCACAAGTTCATTCAGATCCATTTCTCTCTGTTTCTGCCCTAGGTGTTTGTTCTATTTAACCTTCTTGATTGCCCATTCAGATTTATGTACTAACTCTACGGGCAAACGGCACGGCTTCCCAAAGACCATCTTGAATGGGGAGGTTCCTAATAGAATCTTGTAGGTTGTCCTATAAGCCCAAAGGACATGATCCAAGATTTGAGATCAATCCTTTCTGTCTGGGCGTACAAGCTTCTTCAATATGGTCTCAACCTCCCTATTCGACACCTCTGCCTTGCCATTAGTCTGTGGGTAGTAAGGACTAGCGACACGGTGTTCGATGCCATAATCCTTTAAGAGTTTCTTCACGTCTTTGTTCACAAAATGGCTACCCCCATCGAATATCAACACTTTAGGGATCCCAAACCTAGAGATGATATGATCTCTGATAAATTTAAAGATGATCTTGTTGTCTACAGTTCGGGTCGGGATAGCCTCCACCTACCTTGACAAATAAACCACCGCAAGAAGGATATATTCAAAACCATGGCTAACCGGGTATGGGCCCATGAAGTCGATGCCCCATGCGTCAAAGACATCACAAATGATGACAGGCTGCATTGGCTTCTTATCCTTGGAACCAACAGTTCCTCCCATTCGCTGGCATACTGAAAACAACTTCGCAAAGGTGAGAGCATCACGAAATAGAGTCGGCCAGTACAAGCCACATTGAAATACCTTCCATGCGGTCCTCTTCCTGGAGTAGAGTCCTCCTGCCTCTAGATTATGGCAGAGAGTAAGGACACTATGATATTCCTCTTGAGGAGTACACCTCCTCTAGACATAATCCAGTACTTCAAAGAAAAGGATCGGATCTTCCCAATGGTAATGTCTTGCATCCGACTTGAGTCGGTCGATGTTGCTCTTGGGCAAATCTTCGGGAACTTTCTTGGAGACAAGATAGTTCACTATATTAGCGTACCATGGGAGTGAGTCAAAAACAAAAATGACTCGTCTAGAAAGGAGTTTCAAATAGGTGTATTATCAGAAGTATCAAGAATTTTGAAATAGGAGAGGTAAACTACGTTCTTCTTTCCAAGTTTATCTCTAATGTCCAAGTCAAATTCCTGGATGAGTAAAATCCACCTAAGAAGACACGCCTTCGCGTCCTTATCGTAGTGTTGTATGATCCGTGAATAAAATCACCTTAGATCTGATGAGATGGGATCTGAACTTATCTAAGGCAAACACTACTGCAAGCATCTCCTTTTCGGTAACTCTATAGTTACGATGAGCGATATAAAGCACTTTGCTTGCATAGTGTATAGCGAACGGGATACCATCCTTCCTCTGTCCTAATACCGTCCCAATAGAAAAATCTGAGGCGCCCGTCATGATCTCAAAAGGAAGATACCAATCTGGGGCTTGTAGGATCGGGGCATCCATGATCATCCCTTGAAGTTGCATAAAGGCCTCAAGATATTTATGATCAACAAAAAACTCTATGTCTTTGCTTAGAAGCTCAGTTGGCGGTCAGACAATCTTCGAAAAATCTTTGATAAATCTTCTATAAAATCCAACATACCCGAGGAATGACCGAAACTGCTTTACGTTGGTTGGTGGCCAGAGTCATCTGATCACGTCCACCTTAGCAGGGTCAACCTCCATTCCTCTCTTGGAGATGACATGCCCCAACACAATGCCCTCCGTCACCATGAAGTGACTTTTCCCCCAGTAGAGTACCAGATTAACCTCACAACATCTTTTGTGGACTCGATCCATATTTATAAGACATGAATCGAAGGAATCACCATGGACCGAGAAGTCATCCATGAAGACTTCCAGGAACTCACCGACCATCTCGGCGAATACTACAATCATGCACCTTTGAAATGTACCGGGAGTGTTTCATAACCCAAAGGGCATGTGCATGAAAGCATAGGAACCAACGGGGCATGTGAATGTGGTTTTTTCCTGGTCCTCAAGAGCGATATCTACTTGGTTGTAGCCCGAGAACCGATCTAAGAAGTAGAAGAATTCCTTTCCACTATTTTTTCTAAGATCTAATCAATAAAGGGTAAGGGGAAATGATCCTTCTTCGTCGCGACATTTAAGCGTCTGTAATCCATACAGACATGCCACGATGTGGGTACTCGTGTCATGATCTCCTCCCCATCCTCGTTGGTGGTTGTCTGAATTCTTGACTTCTTCAGGACAACATGGATAGGTGCCACTACATGGAATCGGAAATGGGGTAAATAAAACCTATGTTACACCATTTTTCAATCTCTTTCTTTATGACCTCTCGTAAATTTGGATTCAAACTACATTGGAATTCACGAGAGGGTTAGCTTCATTCTCAAGGTAGATATGGTGCGAACACAGAGCGGGATTTATCCCATGGAGATCAAAAACGCTCAATGTTGCAAGGCCTCATGCGCGGTTTTATGTGTGTCTCTTGAATGTGCCTCACGCATGAAAACAATCTCCTCAACACGGACTAACTGTTCATTAGATTCAACAAAGTGTTTAAGCAGTTGTCCATTAACTAAGGATGCATGTGATCCATCTATAGGATCTGAGATCTCTACACATCCACTGTCATGCACAGCATGGACTATGAACGGACCTGTCCACTTGGATTCAAGCTTACCTTGGAAAACCTTCAACCTTGCATTGAACAACCATACCTTCTTCCTAAGAACAAAGGTCTTTCATCTGATAAATCTATCGTGTCAACGCGTTACCTTGTCCTTGTACACCAAACTGTTGTCATATGCTCGGAATCTGATCTCCACAAGTTCATTGATGAATCTCGGATTCATCAATCTAAATCTCATTTATTAAGCTCAATTCCCTCAAAATCAACAGCATATCTACATCTATTCTGCATAATTAGCATTCATGCATGTTTTCATAAGAATGGCATTTTATCCATAATTTCTGCACAAAATAAGAAGCCAAAAATCCAAGCCAAATTTGACCTGTAAATAGCCTAATTTCCCAGATTTTTAACTCCTTCATGCTAACTTCAAATGCCACAAAACAACCTCCACTGTGTACATATCACTAACAAGAATAAATAAAAAATACAAAAAATCACTAACCCTGATAAGTGGACCAAAAACACAAACCCTAGTTTCAGGATTTCCGGACTAAAAGCCCAATATCTTCCCCATCCAGTGTCCGATTTGATCCTACTCACTTTTGAACTAATGCACATTCAATTACCTTCAAAACAAGACCAAGTTCAATTGAATCGGAGCTCGTATGTGAAAGTTGGGTTTTGGGCCTCTTTTGTACATTGTATATTTTAGCGGTTTTTGACCTATATTTTATGTGTATATTTTCTTAATTAATAAAAATCCAAAAAATATATATTTAGATGTATTTATTTGTCTTTTATTTTTCCGTATTTTTTTCGGATTTTTATCTTGCTTAAAAATGACAAAAAATACAAAAACCAAAAATCTAGGTATTCTATGTACATGGGATACCCCAAAAATCCACTTTTTACATTTGATCTATTTTGGCTTTGATGCCTTCACGAAAGTTGTAGATATCATTGAGACGAGCATTTTTCATGAAGAAATGTTTTCGATCCGAGCTCATTTACTATTTCTTTTTGAATTTACAAAATCATTTTTTACGATTTTTTCTGGTGCTGACACGTGGCAGTCCCAGAGGCCGCCACGTGTTAGCGGTTTTTGGGCTTTTCTTTATTCTTTTTTATAATATATATATATATATATTAAATCTCATGCACGTTCGATGCAAGTGCCCCCAGGCACGTGCTCCGCACGTGCCTCGCCCCTAGCCCTTTTCGCGACACGTGTCTCATCTGGGGCCGTCTGATCTCGGCCGATCGGACGGCCCTTGACCATCTTCCTCCCTCGCCCCCTCTTTCCGCAAAGGGCCGTAGTCTCCCCCGAATCCGCCGACTGCACGCAAGAGTCACCTTGCCGCGGTGACAGCACCGGCGAGGAGCCTTCACGACGAGATCCGAGGGTCTATCGGCCCTCGTCGCATAGCGGCCCTCCGCCGCACTTGCTTCGCTCCGATTCAACGTAGAGCCCACGATGACACCTTCTCCGACTCACGCAAGCTTCTACAAGCTTCACGCTTCGCCGACAACAACTCCCTCACCATCATCGTCAACTCCATCGCCAACGCCTCCGGCCGTACGCCATCGGAGCTCAGCCCCGATGCATCATCAGAGAACCACCGGCGAAGCTCTCGACGCCTCGCCGCCCATCTTCAGCTCCTCCACCGCAGGCCGTGGCCAGCCCTGAGACCCCCGCACGTGTACACGTGACCCGCTGGGTCATTTGCACGAATCCCTCTGGAAACCCCCCTATTTACGCACGTGTCCAGCCGCCCAAGGAGCACGTACGAGGCACGTGCTCCCTTGGGAATTTTGCAGATTCTTCCCCAAAACTTTTGGTAATTGCATTTCAGTCCTCTGCGGTTTGATTTTATTTATTTATTGCAATTCTACCCCTGTGTTTTCCCTTTGTTTTGAACCTCTTCTGAGTCTTATTTTATTTATTTAAAATTAGCATGATGTTTGTCAATTAATTCTCTACACTTTAACATATTGTGGGCATTTTTGTGATTGAGGGTTAATTAATAAATTATTATTTTGTGGAAATTTGCATATTTTGCCCAATTTGCACTCTAAAATTCATATTTCATTAATTGTTGCTCTAAAAATTCCCGAAAAATCACCTAGTGTAGAGTTAATTGTGATTAACATTGTGCCCAAAAATATTTGCATTTGCATGCATAGATTACTCTGTAAAAATCATTTTGCATATTTTAGTTTTTAATTTTTAATAGGTATTGGACCCTATATTTTCAAGGTTTAGGATTTTTCTGAGATCCATCTCCTCGTGATAGATCTTAGATAATTTTATATCTTGAAAACAAGTAGGTTTAATATTTATTATAATTAAATATTGAAAATCAATATGTTTACATTTAAAAATTCATAAAAAAATCATATTGTGTCTTAAAATTTAAAAAAGATTACAGTGCATTCATTACATCATATTTTGTATTGTGGCCAAATTTCATATTTTTTCGGACATCGTTTGATTGAAATTTATATTTTAATCCCTAAAATAGGCCAAAAGTGCATTTTTCATCCCTTTATTGCATTGAAAATTCCAAAAAAAGACCGCCTCGAAAATCGAACACGAAATTGGATAGACATAATTCTAGGTTGTTCCTTTGCCTCCTTGTGATCGACCTTGCGACTTGCTCAAGTAAAATAAACATAAAACCACTTGATTAAAAGTGAATAATATTTGTGGTTATTTCTTGACCGTTTCCGATCGCCGCCTACAACGAACGACATTATATTTTTAGCACGAACAAAGATAAAAACCAACTTTTAAAGCCGCGATTTATGGATTCGTCAGATGGCGCCGTTGTCGGGGAGGCAAACGGCTTAGTTTTGTGTTTTGAAATTTCTTGTTCGGTTTTCCGCATTCGGGTAGTCTGACCCCCGAATTTTTCATTGTGAATACCATTTTATTTTTTGCATTTATTTTTCAGTATTTATTTCGCTTATTCTATTTTTTGAGTCACTCTCTGACATCCTCTCTCTTATTTTTCTTGCGAGGTACACGGCGTACGTGGAGCGGTTTTCAAGAAGCCGACGCATCTTCACCAACATCCGAGAAAGCCGCAATTAATTTAAGATCGAGTCGTGAGAGAGCGTAGAGTCTAGGTTTTTAATTTCTGCAATTTTATTTACTTGCTTATTTACAGCGGTGTCCGTTTGGACTCTCGCATGTGTAAAAAGACTCTGAACTCTTCTTGTGGTGTGTCGTGGCCTGTTTCACTCTCCGGTGAGGGTGGGGTCCGACTTGAGTGGCGATTAGGATAGACCTGCACATAGGGCTCTCAAAGCATTTATATTTTTGATTGTGCTCGTAGGATCTTAAGCCACACTTCACATTAATCAAGACGCACATAGATCGTTCAACTTAGCCAAATTTAACTCAATTCTTTCCCGCTAATAGAACTTTCTGCTTAGGTGCGGTTTTCATCGGCTTGCATTTCATCTAGAATAAATTTTCAAATTCTGTATTGCATCCCACATGGAGATTGCGAGGAAGCACTGTAAGTCTTATAACTGAGCACACATCATTGTTTTCACGTGCATCGGCTTTTCCCGAACTCCTCTCTCTTGTTTTATCACATAATTTTAATGGAAATTGGGACTGGACGGTAGACGTGTATTTGTGCTCATACAATTCTTCAGTGATCACCTTATTCAAATTGGGACTGCTAAATATAGCCAATTTTAAGAACCCATAAAATCAAGAATTTTTACGGGAGAGCAACCTCGACCTTGGATGATTTTATTTTATTTTAGTGAGCGAGAGACGACACTTAAGGTTAGAACCAAGCTCCGACACCTAACTTCTCGCTAATTTTTTTGTCAAGATCGATTTATCACCAACTAAAATTAAAAAGATAATAGTCGAACTCTTACGGCTTCATTGTGTGAGTTGGTGAACCCGAGGTTTGATTTGTGTTTGCATTGGTGTGCGTGAACCGATACCTAAGATCAAAAGCCGCACATTTGATAAAAATTATCTTTCCGTGCAATCATCTCTCTCCTTTCTTAATTTAAAATTCACCATGGAATTCTTGTCCAATAACTCTTGCAGACCAAACCCCTCATTCCTTTCAACTCTTTCAAAAATGGTCAAACGTTTATCCGAGAATCCATCAGAGCTATACTATGAAAATGAATTCATATCGGTAAGACCCAAAACACCTCCTCCTCAACCACCAATAAATCCATCTCCCTCTGCTAATCCGATCTGTTTCATGAATGACAACCCTTTGTATTCAGAGCAGACAAACCAATAAATGATTGAGGTCTCGACTTCTTCATTTATCAATCCTCTTTACGCTGATCATACAATTCATCCTTCATATTCGGTAAATGTCAATCCATCATTCATGGGAGATGATAACCACATGATCGAATTGAATACTTCTTCACCTCTTTCATCGACCCTCCCTTGAACATCAATGAACAATCATTATCTTGGATTGAACATAACAACCCCCTCTTCACTCATACAGAGGATTGGGCCGACCACATAGGAACACATCTACCATGTATGCTGACTCCACAATATCAAGGTCCGACCACTCAAAGGATTGAACTCTCCTCGGACCAACTCCACATACCTAGACCATATGAGCAGCCACCTTCCATGATTATTGAGGAGATACTTTCAGAAAACGATGATCGTATATCGGATATTTCAAGAGACTCCTCTCCTAGTACATATAGAAAAATGGAAGAGGACATTCAATTACAAAAACATACCCCAACTGCTCCCATGCTTGGTCATGAAGAGATTTTGGAGAATATTTTGAGGATTAATAAAAAATTTGATTTAATGGAGGATAGATTTCAAGAACTTGCCGATCGATTAATTTCTGGTAGCTTGGATATAAAAATGGATGAGGAAATGATTGAATCTTAGATTGAAAATTTTGAGGATATTCAGGAACCTAGGGACGATTCTGACAATATCACTTCTGCATATTATTTCCCTAGAAATGACTACGCCGCTGACCATCATCCTTAACACCAGAACCCCTGCTCATCTGAGGAACACACCACCACCCCTCCCCCCACACCACACAGAAAATACCAAAAAATGGAAATATTTGAAGACCACAAAAAATTGAAAATCCAGAAAATTTCATAAAAATTGAGACTGAAGACAATCTGAGGAATTTGGATCCGACTGTACAGGAAGTAATGGAAACGCTTGATGTTTGAACTTCCCTTTATACAGGCCATTGAACACTTCCCCGACCTCAAGAAATTTATAATGGATAAATTCATGAATAAAAAGTCGGGTAGGATACGAACAAAGACTGAAAGACATATCTTGTCAATGGCCTCCTCCTTGGTATTGAGGAGAAAAACCAAGAGCCGCATAGTGAAGTGGTTGCCCAGATTTGACTGTGAAATCAAAGACACAATTTTCACCCATGCTCGGATTGATGACGATGCACTGATCAATATCCTCCCGACTTTTGTATTTCACGAACTCAAACTCAGTTCGATTCGGAAGATACGAGAGATTATTCAATTAGCGGACCGA
This sequence comes from Ottelia alismoides, assembly GCA_037367405.1. Classification (NCBI taxonomy): domain Eukaryota; kingdom Viridiplantae; phylum Streptophyta; class Magnoliopsida; order Alismatales; family Hydrocharitaceae; genus Ottelia; species Ottelia alismoides. Next base: position 715,256 of record JAZKJV010000862.1, on the reverse strand, counting down.
TCGATAAAACGGCCGAGAGGAATCATTTATGTCATCATAAAATTCCAAGGTGCTCCGCTCAAAGTATAATTCACGGTCATTGATATTGAGCATCAACGAGAATTCACCCAGTCTCCAATCATTCTCGGAAATCCATTCTTAGCATTGGCTAAGGCAATTATTGATTGTGAGACTCGGGAAATCAATTTTAAAGCATTGGGAGCACTTAGATCGGAGCACGTCTTTGAGGAACCACGATCTTCTGAGGAAACCCACGAAGTCCCCGACAGCTGCAACCATGAAGAGGTAGAAGAGCCCTACCCCAACGCAACACCTGAGATAGCGGTTGTTGATGAGACTATTGGTTTAGAGACTCTCCCCCCTATTTCGATTCCCGAGGATCTCAAAATAGACAAATCATTCTTCTATGATCTTGAGACTTATGCATGGTCGCACCCTGGAGCAACATTTTCTGAATACCTGGACCAAATCATCCCAAATCGAGAGTGCACCAACATTCGGGAAACTAAGAACAAGCACGCAAGCCGAGCACCGACCAAGGAGAATTCCAACGGCTATTCATCTGGGTACTCAAGTGAACCAACACCTTCACAAAGAAATAAAAAGAGAGTTACCTTTGACCTTTCGGAAGAGGAATCATCTGATGGTCCCTCATCAGGTCCGGAAAAGGTAATCTACATGAGTGAAGTCTGTTCGGCAACTCTAAAGCCATATCTTCGCAAGGATCCAAAATTCAATTCTCATTGGACAACTCTCGTTCCTAACTACTACTCATCCAAAGCTGATGCTCCTGCACTCTTCAAGTACACTGGAATTATTTCGTATGAGCTGATTGAGACCGGTGCTTCTGAGTATTCATCCGAGGACAAACCGATTGACCCCAAGAAGGAACGAATTTTGAGGAAACAACTGAAGAAACAAAAAGACCAGAATACTTGGAGTATGTCCACTTTCAAATACTATTCCTCTGAGGATAACTCTGATGATGGATATCTTTCATCTGACTCAAACACTTCATCTATTATCCATCATGATTTTTCTGAGGATGACACTGATAATAGTTGGGAATCATAAGCTTCATCTCCATCTCATCATTACGATCTCCCACCGCAGGCTCACAAGAAGATCAGTCGAAAACCGCCTTAATCATCGGCTACCCACCCCCCTCCCGACCACGTCGGTCCCCTTGTACAGCTTCTTCCTCTACTTAGGCCAAGGCCTAAGTATAGGGGGGGACCCATGCCATTTGTATATACCATTCTCCCGCATCACATTCCTATCTTCCGATTATCTCACTTTCACCCTTCTTCTACACTTAGGCTGACCAGAGCCTAAGTATAGGGGGAATCGACACCCACCTGTATATACTCTCCTCATATATCATGACCGCCTTTCTCCCACTCTTCTTCTATACTTAAAATGTGAATTTTCCACTCTCTTACGCTTAGCACGAGCTATGTCTTCATTACGCTTTTTGTGCTCTGAGGACACAGCACTCGCTAAGTATAGGGGGTCTGTATATATACTTTGTATATATTTTACTCATATCTCGTACTTTCGCGTAAGTCTATATGTATTTACGGGGTGGGTAATCTTTCAAAAAATTTTGAAAAAAAATTGCTACTGACACTGACTTTGCCCAAAAAATTTTGAAAAATGGCTTCTTATTCATTCTTGCATTGACCAAAAAAATCCCCTGCATAAAAAAATGTGTCTGCATTTCACACTTCACCCAGCATCAGATTCATCTGCATCTGTGAAAAGTCATTGGGTTCTGAACCGAGTTGTGAGCAGAAACCGAGAGTGGTCTGGACTTGGCCTTAATCCACCTAATTTTCAGAGGAACTTCACCGAGAAATAGGATTTTAAGAGCTTCAGGTCTTTTGACTTAAATCTTTGAGTTCCACATGACAATATGCAGCGTTTGACTCATAGTGTCTAACCTGGTCTCTTCATTCTGGGTACAACTCTGGAATAGGAAATTAATTTGTACTCTCGCACTATGCATTTAGCTCAACCCAGACGGGATGTTGGAAGACTGTGTGAGTCTCTTTTCTGGTAGCGTGGAAATCTAAAGACTGGAGTACGGGTTGAAATAAAGCTTCGGAAAAGGGATGGACGGCTGGGCACAATTTTTTCTAAAACCCCAAAAAATGTACGGAACAAAAAGATTCTATATCCCTAGGGGCACAACAAGATCCAAGCAGAACCACCAAAAATTCCAAATACAAAGAAGCAACTACCAAATAAAATCCGACCAAAAAGGTCCAAGCTTCAAGAAACCTGCAGATCTTGGTGGAGACTCGGCTACATTGGCCATCTTCACAAAGAGAGGTGACTACACTGGCCAACCTCCAGTTCTTTTCCCCTTCTTCTATCTTCTCCCCCAATTCGATTGTGAACAAAGCGCGACAGACCTTAGAAGGAAATACTTGACTCCCCGAGGATGAGTTACTGGAGAGGAGAGGAGCATGGTAGTCCGGCATTCTGGATGGGAAGAGCTAAAACCCTTCACACACATGAGTTGGTTATTCAATGTTCATAGGGTATACTTTGGGAAGAGGATTGATCTAAGATGAATTTTGAGCCGAAACTGTGACAATGATGTGTAGAACTTGAGGTCTGTTGATTTTAAAATTCTAAGTCTCACAGAAGTTCCGCCACAATATTAATCCAAAGGTTGAGTTTAGTTTCACTTTCACCTCCAGCTCATGGTCTTGGTATGGAACCCAATCTCATTTCACCTCATGGCATTTTTTTTGATGCTCAGGGACGAGCATGGTTTAAGTATAGGGGGATGATGAACCTCGGATTCATCACTCTAAATCTCATTTATTAAGATCAATTCCCTCAAAATCAACAGCATATCTGCATCTATTCTGCATAATTAGCATTTATGCATGTTTTCATAAGAATGGCATTTTATCCATAATTTCTGCACAAAATAAGAAGCCAAAAATCCAAGCCAAATTTGACCTGTAAATAGCCTAATTTCCCGGATTTTTAACTCCTTCATGCTAAAGTCGAATGCCACAAAACCACCTCCACTGTGTACATATCACTAATAAGAATAAATAAAAAATACAAAAAAATCACTAACCCTGATAAGTGGACCAAAAACCCAAACCCTAGTTTCAGGATTTCCGGACTAAAAGCATCATATCTTCCCCATCCAGTGTCCGATTTGATACTACTCACTTTTCAACTAATGCACATTCAACTACCTTCAAAACAAGACTAAGTTCAAGTGAATCGGAGCTCGTATGTGAAAGTTGGGTTTTGGGCCTCTTTTGTACATTGTATATTTTAGCAGCTTTTGACCTATATTTTATGTGTATATTTTTCTTAATTAATAAAAATCCAAAAAAATAGATTTAGTAGTCTTTATTTGTCTTTGATTTTTCCGTATTTTTTTCGGATTTTTATCTTGTTTAAATTAAAAAAAATACAAAAACCAAAAATCTAGGTATTTTATGTACATGGGATACCCCAAAAAATTCACTTTTTACATTTGATCGATTTTGGCTTTTATGCCTTCACAAAAGTTGTTGATCTCGTCCAGACGAGCATTTTTTGTGAAGAGACTTTTTCGATCTGAGCTCATTTACTATTTCTTTTTGAATTTACAAAATCTTTTTTTACGATTTTTTCTGGTGCTGACACGTGGCAGTCCTAGAGGCCGCCACGTGTCAGCAGTTTTTGGGCTTTTCTTTATTCATTTTTATTAAAATATATATATATATATATATATATTAAAGCTCACACACGTGCGACGCACGTGCCTCGCCCTTAGCCCTTTTCGCGCCACGTGTCTCATCTGGGGCCGTCCGATCTCGGCCAATCAGACGGCCCTTGACCATCTTCCTCCCGCGCCCCTCTTTCCGCAAACGGCCGACGTCTCCCCCAAATCCGCCGACTGCACGCAAGCGTCGCCTCGCCGCGGTGACAGCGCCGGCGAGGTGCCTTCACGGCGAGATCCGAGGGTCTATCGGCCCTCGTCGCATAGCGGCCCTCCGCCGCACTTGCTTCGCTCCGATTCAACGTCGAGCCCACGACGACACCTTCTCCGACTCACGCAAGCTTCTACAAGCTTCACGCTTCGCCGACAACAACTCCCTCGCCATCATCGTCAACTCCATCGCCAACGCCTCCGGCCGTACGCCATCGGAGCTCAGCCCCGATGCATCGCCAGAGAACCACCGGCGAAGCTCTCGATGCCTCGTCGCCCATCTTCAGCTCCTCCACTGCAGGTCGGGGCCAGTCCCGAGACCGCCGCACGTGTTTTGCACGTGCCCGGGGGGACATCACCATCTGCGTCATCCCCAGGGGTCATGTGCTCTACACGTGACCCGCTGGGTCATTTGCACGAATCCCCCTGGAAACCCCCCTATTTACGCATGTGTCCAGCCGCTCAAGAAGCACGTGTGAGGCACGTGCTCCCTTGGGAATTTTGCAGATTCTTCCCCAAAACTTTTGGTAATTGCATTTCAGTCCTCTACAGTATGATTTTATTTATTTATTTATTGCAATTCTACCCCTGTGTTTCCCCTTTGTTTTGAACCTCTTCCGAGTCTTATTTTATTTATTTAAAAAAACATGATGTTTGTCAATTAATTCTCTACACTTTGACATATTGTGGGCATTTTTGTGATTGAGGGTTAATTAATAAATTATTATTTTGTATAAATTTGCATATTTTGCCTAATTTACACTCTAAAATTCATATTTGATTAACTGTTGCCTCTAAAAATTCCTGAAAAATCACCTAGTGTAGAGTTCATTGTGATTAACATTGTGCCCAAAATTATTTGCATTTGCATGCATAAATTGCTCTATAAAAATCATTTTGCATATTTTAGTATTTAATTTTTAATAGGTATTGGACCCCATATTTTCAAGGTTTAGGATTTTTCTGAGATCCATCACCTCGTGATAGATCTTAGATAATTTTATATCTTGAAAACAAGAAGGTTTAATATTTATTATAATTAAATATTGAATATCATTCTGTTTGCATTTAAAAATTCATAAAAAAATTCATATTGCATCTAAAAATTCCAAAAAAAATTACATGCATTCATTACATCATATTTTGCATTGTGGCCAAATTTCATATTTTTTCGGACATCGTTTGATTGAAATTTATATTTTAATCCCTAAAATAGGCCAAAAGTGCATTTTGCATCCCTTTATTGCATTGAAAATTCCAAAAAAAGACCGCCTCGAAAACCGAACACGAAATTGGATAGACATAATTCTAGGTTGTTCCTTTGCCTCCTTGTGATCGACCTTGGGACTTGCCCAAGTAAAATAAACATCAAACCACTTGATTAAAATTGAATAATATTTGTGGTTATTTCTTGACCATTTCCAATCGCCGCCTACAACGAACGACATTATATTTTTAGCATGAACAAAGATAAAAACCAACTTTAAAAGCCGTGATTTACGGATTCGTCATTCATTCAGATCCATTTCTCTCTGTTTCCGCCTTAGGTATTTGTTCCAATTAACCTTCTTGATTGCCCATTCAGATTTATGTACTAACTCAACGGGCAAACAGCACGACTTCCCTAAGACCATCTTGAATGGGGAGGTTCCTAATGGCGTCTTGTAGGTTATCCTATAAGCCCAAATGACAAGATCCAAGATCTAAGACCAATCCTTTCTGTCTGGGCGTACAAGCTTCTTCAATATGGTCTCAACCTCCCTATTCGACACCTCTTCCTTGCCATTGGTCTGTGGGTAGTAAGGACTAGCGATACGGTGTTCGATGATATAATCCTTTAAGAGTTTCTTCGCGTCTCTGTTCACAAAATGGCTACCCCCATCGAATATCAACACTTTAGGGATCCCAAACCTAGAGATGATATGATCTCTGATAAATATAAAGACGGTCTTGTTGTCTATGGTTCGGGTCAGGATAGCCTCCACCTACCTTGACAAATAATCCACCACAAGAAGGATATATTCAAAACCATGGCTAACTGGGTATGGGCCCATGAAGTCGATGCCCCATGCGTCAAAGACATCACAAATGATGACAGGCTGCATTGGCTTCTTATCCTTGGAACCAACGGTTCCTCCCATTCCGCTGGCATACTAGGCTCGACTTCGCAAAGGTGAGAGCATCACGAAATAGAGTCAGGCCAGTATAAGCCACATTGTTGTACCTTCCATGCGGTCCTCTTCCTGGAGTAGTTTCTCCTGCCTCTAGACGATGGCAGAGAGTAAGGACACTCTGATATTCATCCTGAGGAGTACACCTCCACTAGACACAATCCAGTACTTCAAAGAAAAGGATCGGATCTTCCCAATGGTAATGTCTTGCATTCCGACTTGATCGGTCGATGTTGCTCTTGGGCAAATCTTCAGGAACTTTCTTGGAGACAAGATAGTTCACTATATTAGCGTACCATGGGAGTGATTCAATAACAAAAACGACTCGTCTGGAAAGGAGTCTCAAATAGGTGTATTATCAGAAGTATAAAGAATTTTGAGATAGGAGAGGTATCATCCACTACGTTCTTCTTTCCAGGTTTATCTCTAATGTCCAAGTCAAATTCCTGGATGAGTAAAATCCACCTAAGAAGACACGCCTTTGCGTCCTTCTTTTCCATTAGGTATCGTAGTGTTGTATGATCCGTGAATAAAATCACCTTAGATCCGATGAGATGGGATCTGAACTTATCTAAGGCGAACACTATTACAAGCATCTCCTTTTTCGGTAACTGTATAGTTACGATGAGCGATATAAAGCACTTTACTTGCGTGTGTATAGCAAACGGGATACCATCCTGCCTCTGTCCTAATACCACCCCAATAGATAAATCCGAGGCGTCCGTCATGATCTCAAAAGGAAGAGACCAATCTGGGGCTTGTAGGATCGGGGCATCCATGATCATCCCTTGAAGTTTCTTAAAGGCATCAAGACATTTATGATCACAAAAGACTCTATGTCTTTGCCTATAAGCTCAGTTAGCGGTTAGGAAATCTTCGAAAAATCTTTGATAAATCTTCGATAAAATCCAACATACCCGAGGAATCACCGCAACTGCTTTACGTTGGTTGGTGGCTACAGTTATCTGATCACATCCACCTTGGTAGGGTCAACCTCCATTCCTCTCTTGGAGATGACATGCCCTAACACAATGCCCTCCGTCAAAATGAAGTGACTTTTCTCCTGGAAAGTACCAGATTAACCTCACAACATCTTTTGAGGACTCGATCCATATTTCTAGGACATGAATCGAAGGAATCACCATGGACCGAGAAGTCATCCATGAAAACTTCTAGGAATTCAATGACCATCTCGACGAATACTGCAATCATGCACCTTTGAAATGTACTGGGAGTGTTTCATAACCCAAAGGGCATGCGCATGAAAGCATAGGTACCAAAGGGGCACATGATGTGGTTTTTTCCTGGTCCTCAGAAGCGATAGCTACTTGGTTGTAGCCCGAGACCGATCTAAGAAGCTGAAGAATTCTTTCCCGCTATTTTTTCTAAGATCTAATCAATAAAGGGGTAAGGGAAATGATCCTTCTTCGTCGTGACATTTAAGCATCTGTAATCCATACAGACATGCACGACATGGGTACTCGTGTCACGATCTCCTTCACATCCTCGTTGGTGGTTGTCTGAATTCCCAACATCTTTAGGACAACATGGATAGGTGCCACTAATGGAATTGGAGATGGGGTAAATAAAACCTATGTTACACCATTTCTCAATCTCCTTCTTTACGACTCCTCGTAAATTGGATTCAACCTGCATTGGAAATCACGAGAGGGTTAGCTTCATTCTCAAGGTAGATATGGTGTGAACACATAGCGGAATTTATCGTATGGAGATCGGAAATGCTCCAGCCTATTGCCTTGCAGCTTTTCTCCAGGATCTCTAGCAAGCGAGATACATGCTCCTCGACCAATCGGGAACTGATGATGATCGGAAATTTTCTCTCTTATCCTGTAAGGAAGGAGTACTTAAGGGTTGTGGGCAATGGTTTGAGCTCAGGTAAGGTGTGGTCATCAAGGAAGTCTGGATCAATCAATTCTTAGCTCTGTGCTAGTAGTGGCTGGATCGGTCTTTGAAGTAATCTGCCACCAACTCATTTAGCTCTGGTGTCAGATCGTCAAAAGTATCCAAGAAATCAGTGAAAGCCACGTCCGACTCATCATACTCATCTTCTGATTGTCCAAAAGAGTGAAGGACTGACAGGCCAGTTAGGCCTCTACGTCATCAAAGATGTAGGGGGTGCATTTTCATATATGATCTGCACTGTATTTGTTCCTAAGGATATCGCAAATTGCCTCATGTATAAGATTCTCTCCCAGCAGAGAGGACTCATTGGTGTTGGTTGGGTTCTGTCTCCATGGCCCAACGGTGTCTATATCAACACAATCTATTTCTGACGAAGTGTACTCGGTGCTTGACTCGGAATCTGTCCTCTGCCACCTTGTTTGCTTCATCTCAAGTTCCTCATCTCCATTTAGAATTTGAAACTGAATTTTCCCAACTTATAATCAAATAAGGCTCATGTTTTTCTCATGAATGGCCATCGTAGAATGATCTGGGAATCTCTCCAGATTTCTAGGTGTCTCCATATCAAAGATACTGTAAAGTTCACCATATAATCCCAGACCCTCAACTTTGATGATAATGTTCCTCACCCTTGGACCTCTTGGTTGATTTGCCTGCGAACTGGAGTAAGGCTCTAGATTTCCTAAGAGGTCTAGATTTAGCCAGCTCATAGAGGGTTGTGGGGAAATCAAATTATGAGGAGACCATTATCTAGGAGAGTGCATACAAACGCAGTAGTGTCATCAACATGACTCACCACGTAATGGGATCCCATGTCCCTTCGTTCCCTTGGAAATGCATTCTTGATGGCGCAAGTAGTGGCTACTGACAAAACGTGCTTCTCAACATGACTTCTGGTTTTCTTGTTGACCCTAGTAGGTGTGCATCTCACCTTAAGTTACTTGTGAAATGCAGGTGTCATATCCACATACTTATCAAAAGGGATTTGTGACCTTGATATATTCGTTGTAAAATTCCGCCATAAAAGGGTGATATTTTTGGAGTTTTTTTGGTTTTTTTCTTCTTTCCACCCTTAAGGGTGCGGGGGAAAGAGATTATTCACGATAACTCATATTCTGAAAGTGAAAGATTCTCATTCAAATGGGAAACTGAGTTTTGTACACAACTGGGACTCTGACTCTGACACTGACTCGGATGGGAAAGAAATTCATGTAATGAAACAGGTGATGCATATACCGCAACATCTGGTGTGTCCTCCTCATATGGAGGTGCAGGAACCTCATCTGTTTCGCTCGATTCATTGTTGGTGCTCCTCTTTTTCTTCTTGTCATGGTGCTTTGAGGACTTAGAAGTCCTCTTATTCCGTTGGTGATGGTGGTGGTGATGCTGCTCCTCTGCCTCCAATTTCTCCTGAAGTAGATACGTGGCTGCATATTCCTCATGTACCCGCACCTGATCAGGTACGGTCACGGTCTTTCCTCTCTGAGGGACATATGATTAACATTATTGTACGAAAGGATCTCGTGTTCATATAGAAAATAATCTGAATAGTTTACCTCATCGCATGGTCGGTGGTGGCTCTAATTCAGGCTATTTGGATTAGCATGAACCTAGGCAGGAATTGGGGTCTTTGGTGTCATCTATTAATCTTGGTGGCATGAGGTACGGTTCAAATCTATTCTGATATCCTGGCAATCATTTTGTATCTGTTGAACCCTATCAGGCAGGGTCTCGGTGGCAAAAGTGAGGTACTCCAATTCACTAGTGGGTGGGGCTTGCTGCTTTTGACCAAAGGACGAGTGATTCGGTTGTCTATACCGGCCCTACTTGCCTTGACGTACTACTGCAGGTGGGATGGTGCAGTGTAAGGTGGTGGAGGGCCCTGCTGGCCCGAGTGGAATGTGTGTTGTTGCTGGTGCTGTTGAGGCTGATATCCTTGTCTTGGTCAGGACTGTACAAAGCGTGATGCGGGGACAGAGCTGGTTGCCTGATAAGATATGGTCAGTTAGTGTGGCTGACCGTTCTCTACCCCTGACTGTCTGTCGACGGAGTCATGGTTGTACCACAGCCTGTTGATCTCGAACACCTGCGGAGGCTCCTCGTAGACTGACTCCATCTGTGGGGGTGTGTGTTGCTCTTGCTAAGTGTATTGTTGCTCCTCAACCCAGTTGTTGTGAGGCCCCTATACCTCCTCTTAGATAAGATGGACTCGATGTACAAGTACAGGTGGTGCAGAAGGGGCAGGTAGTCGTATATTGACTACCTTCTCATTCAATTCCTCCACTTACTTCGGCAATCGTGAAAGCGCCTAAGTCAGTGACCCTCTTATGGATCTGTTCTACCATGGTGAGCTTGTCAGTTATTATCCCATTGCTAGAAAATAGGTCATCTATTAGATCCGCTATAGTCCTCCTAGTTGTCTCATTAGATAGGCTTGAGAGAGACAACTGATAGGCCCTGGTGGCCTTAGATCTGCCTGTTTCCGCCATCTACTATAGGATTTTCCATATGGCATATGTGTTCTTATTCAGATAGCTACCTCCCATGGCTGCACTAACTAACCCCTGCATTTCCGAGGTCATGCCACAGAACAAGGTTTGAACTAAGTTCTCTCGGGTGATGACATGGAAAGGGCATTTTTGTATCAAGTTATTAAATCTGTCCGGTCTTCATGGAATGGATCGTGGGGGCCTTGGTAAAAACTAGCAATCTTTGTCCTCATCTGGTTAGTTCTACTGAGTGGGTAGAACTTCTTCAGGAATAAATATTTGAATTGCATCCAGGTCGTACATCTAATTCTGAGATTCTTCAACCAATGATATGCCTTATCTCCTAAGACAAACATGGTAGCCTTCAGCCTGATGCAATCTTGTCCAACCCTAGGGTGAGTAATGTTGTAGCATACCAGCTCGAAGTCTCTTAGGAAAGCATATGGTTCTTCGGTGGCATTTCCATTAAACTTCGATAGTAGACTAACAAAATGGGGCTTCAACTCAAATGCTTCTGGGGGCACCTCAGGTACAAGCCAACCATGTATTTCATTCTCTGCTGGTTTGTAGGCATCTACAATCAGTCGGTCAATTCCACGAGCCTCAATCACTAGTCCTATCCTACCCATAAGATCTGCATTCAGCTGCTCGGCTCTAGATAAACGGGCAAGGACATGATGCATAGGATCATCTCTGTGTTCCTCTTCATCGGGGGGTCTCTTAGGAAACATCTTGGTTCTGGGTTAATATTCTTCATCTTAGATAACATTGTGGTCTGTATTAGAAGAAGATATAGGAATGAATATATGCTCTCCAAGGTGAAGGTCTTACTCGGAGAGATGAGAGGAGAGTAAAGGGATGGTTTGAGTGTAACCATCCTAATAGTGGTGGATCCCGAACTCAAGAGGGTCATGAGCTCGGGTTGGCCCAAGTTGCGCTTGTGCCGATGAAGACGAACTTTGTGGGGGGTTCAATGAGTGATTTGCGAAGCTGGAGTAAATATCCCCCAGTCAGTCATCTTAGATGGTAGAAAGAAGATTCGGGAGTATAAGTGTGTAGAGACAGGATTTGACTCGTACCTAAAACAAGCAAATAAATCACAAACTCTGAATTCACACTCAACACTGTGAAAGACCCAAAGCCAGGACCAGTTAATCTGGTTGATTTTAAGTGTAATTTTCATATAAATAGCAAGGATTACGCGGCCTATAGGGAACTCAGCTCAAATCCAGATACGCCTCCCCTGTTAACCTATCGCCTAATACCAACGCCCTTCCTTTCTTCGCTCCTATCCCTAGATAAGAATTCATGGACCTGCCCCTATATACCAACCGGAACAGGCGGAAGCTACTTGACGTTGGTCAGTTGAACCCATAATTCAGCCTGTGATATTTGCTAGGATCGGGGTACGTGATATGGAAGGCGGGGATTTCGGCTCTGCCTTAGGGTGTGCACACACACGATGTACCCTCACTCAGCCTGAAAGCAAGGTCGGGGTTATTCTCCCGCAAACAGAATTTCAGATTTTATTTTGATTTTTTTGGTCAATTTGTTTAGCAATCCCGATTTTAAGTTAGATGACTACTTGATTAATCCGACACACAAGGCACGCCTATCGTCCAGTCCTAATTTCCTTTAATCCTAAGTTAGAAAACCAATGGAGAAGGAGTCGAGAAAAGTCGATGCATGAATCAAACCATCAAACTGCATGATTTTATTTTGCATGATTTTGACTATGTTTTCCCTAAATATTCCACATCTAGTGGAGATGGGTCGGATGATGGTTGGATAATCAAGATCTCTTTCTTAATTTGTTTATCATTCAATGTCATTCAAGGAAATTGTGAATTTTCCATGATTAACTGACTATTATTATTTATTTATGAAAATAATTTATTAAAATTAATCATCATTGATTGAGTATTTCATGAAAACCCTAAGATATCCTACGATAGTTACACGGCATCTCTACATAAAAAACTTGGTTACTTAAATAGGATTGGGGATTTGTTTAGCAAATATCATTATAATATAAATCAAAATGGTTTCGATGATTATTATTATATGGTATAACTTTAGTAGAAAGACTGATTATCATCTCAAATACAATGTGATTAATTCCCATTATCCTGACCTGAGGAGGATATGGTGTCTAGTCGGGGAGCATTGGGGTAGTAGGCAGCTCCGTGAGTGATCTATCCCACTCTCATTGGTAATGTCTATTACAGAGGGTAAGGAAGAGATAATGTTTAAAGAGAACATGATGTATTCCTCTAATTATTAAAATTCGAATAATACATATTTTTGAGAAAATACCATCCTTCAAGTAACAATCAAGTTTGTTGGGTCATTAAATTGGATTGATAATTATTTAATATGATTGTATTAATTATATCCAATTAGAACACTCTATTATGAATAGATGTGTATTTACCTTGGAAGAATTAATTATATGAATATCGTTCACGATAATTAATTAGAATTTGAATATGAGGTGGAGGATCACATAAGTGACAACCATGATCTCACTTCAAGGCGAAGGGTTCCATCATCAGGGATTGTATGTAGGAGACACCTGTCCAGAGTGACAGCTCCGACATACAAGCGTATCTAGATCATGATCTTTTCTTTTCAACAGAGTAAGTCCGCATGCATAGTGACCCCGATTTCAGGTCCTCATATTATTGGGGTGATATCGGATTGGCGCATAGTAAGTGCTATTCCTATTGATGGTTGGCTCAATTAACAACAGGTCAACATCACTTCATGAGTGGTGGACCTGGATGTTAAAGACCGAATTGGGAAATGTAAGTTGGACTTGCAAGGGGGAATGTGTTCCCGCTTCTTTTTACCTAAGTTACAAGTTCTCTTATTGTTGGGATGTAACAAATGTAAAGAGGAGATACTAGTCCTTGCTAGAGATATAGCAGTAAGTATATCTCTTGCTTTGAATGTGATTAAATGAATAAACTTTCATAGTTGAAAAGGCAAGACTAATTTGCTAAAAACTCCTTAATCAAAAGTTTCAATTGAATGTATAATTATTTATAAGTTCTAATATTGTGCATTATTAATGTCAGAAAATTAAGTCCATGAACCCACTTAACAGGCTCCTAGAGGTCAATCGGTTGACTAGATAAATTTTTTTGGATTGGATCTAAAATTTGGATCTTGAACTTTATGCAGAGCATCTCTTATATGTTGTCCAAGGACAAGTGCGCAGACCCAAATACTCTTGAAAAAATTCAATTCAAAGAAAAATATGATCAAGATCCTAATTTGATAAGGTGTTACATTGTTGATTCATAATCCAATGTGCTTCAGAAGCAACATGTAGAGATGAACACTTGCTAATATATAATGGTGAATATGAGAGAAATGTTTGATAATGTAAACCACACACAATGTTATAATATCATGGAAGAACTTATTCACTTCAAGATGCAGGAGGGGACCTCTGTCAGAGAACATGTACTCAAAATGTTTGCGTACCATTCTAAGCAGGAAACCCTGGGGGCATACATAGATGCAAATATGCAGGCTTACTTCATTCTATTGGCACTCCCTAGGTCTTTCAACGACTTTGTTGTCGCGTATTACATGAGCAATGTTTATTATACTAACGATGGGCTATTAGTTGCATTAAAGTCGACAGAAGATGTGACGAAGAGGGATAGTCCTTCTGTTAGTGCAATGGTTTCACAAGTCAAAGGAAAAAACGGTCAGAAGCGTGGTTCTTGGAAGAGCCCATCCCAAAAGAGAAAGAAGAGAAGTCAAGACATCGGATCATCTTTCAATGCATCCACTTTGATAGCACCGAAAAAAATTGATATATGTCATTGATGAGCCAAAAAATACTCAATCAATCCGGATCAGGTAAAAATAATCACTCAAAGGGTCGTTGGGACCCGGATCGAGAGATAAATCAGCTCAACAAGAAAAAAGAAATCAGACCACCAATCAGAGATATAAATCAATAAAAGCAAAAATAGTGGCCCCTGGCTATGAGATTAGCCTGGTGTAGCACCCAGGGTCGAACTCAGGAAGCACGAATTGGCCTTGCGGTCTACGAAGTAGTCAAATCGAAAATCAAACAAAAACAAGTATTTTTGGTGGTTTTTAAATATTTTTATTTTTTTTTGGAATTTTAATAATGGAAGAAAATAATAGAAAGACAAAAACAAGATCAATCAACAAATTATTTAAACACTCTAAAAAGCTCCAAAAATTCAAACAAAAATATTTTTATGTTTTAAGGTTTTTTACTGTTTTTGGTGAATTCTTGAGATTTTTATGATTTTTCTAGATTTTCTAAAAATCAAAGAAGACAAAAACACAAGTAAACTGTCCAGTTAGGCTTGAAAGATCAATTTAAAATATCAAATTGATCTATAAAAGGCTGAAGGTAATTTTTATGAGAAATAGACGCCACAAAGAAAATTCAGAAAAAGAGTTTATTATTTTTGGAATTTTCTACTATTTTTTAGAAGTTTTATGAGTTTTTAAGGGTTTTTTAATTTTTAAGGTTTTTGTGTGTCTAAAATAGCCAAACTTACATAGAAAATCAAACACCACAAATATAACAAATCCTAATTTTTTTAGAATTTTTAGAAGAGTTTTTATATTTTTTATGGTTTTCTAATCAGGACAGACACAAAAACAATGATTTTTGAATTTTTAAAAATACTAAAAAGCCTCAAAAATGTACCCAAAATTAGGGAAAATTTTACACAGTGGCAGGAGCCACGTTTCCAATTTTCACGCAATTTGGGTTAAGTTTGATATTTTATTTAAATCCAAAATAGGCTCACAGTGCATAGGGACCAAAATGTCATGAAAACATGTCCGGGGGCCAAAACTTAACACAGCGGAAAAGTACGGGGGCCCTCGTGCAAAAATCCCAGTAACTCACGTGCAAGGCACGTGGTCCAAGCACGGAGGGACCTACATGCAATCCCTATTTTAAAATATGCAAACAATAACACACAAGAACTGCAAGGTATATATTGCAAAAACACCAAGCCCTCACATGCCGAAGCATGTGGCCACACTCATAGGGATTAATATGAAAATACTATAAACATCCAGGTCCTATATGCAATTTAACCAAAATAAAAACAATTACTAAAAATATTTACAGGACTAAAAAGTAAATGCAAAACAGGAGGGGGCCTAAGTATAAATTACCCCACTTATTTTCCGAGGGCAGGAGGTGCGCCACGTGTGAGATCGGACGGCTGAGGGCCTGCCACGTGGAGGATCTGAAAGTGGCAGCTACGCGGCTAACCCTTCGCTTGCATGGATGGTGATGATCGCGCCACGTGTAGATCGAACGGTGGCAAATATAGGGGCGCCTCTTCGTGTATACGTGCGGTCCAGATCAGATCCCAGATGGATCAAACGGTGTCGGCTGCTCCTCAAATAGACGGCTCTGATCAGATCTAGAGCGGGAGGTAGATCGGACGGCTACAGGAGGGTCTCCAAGAACTGCTCGCCCGCGAGTTTCGCCGGCCCAATGCTCGCGGTGGAGACCTCCTCTGGAGCCACGGGAAGGTGGAACGTGATCGCCAAGGTGCTCCGCAAATGAAGGATGCCTCCGATGTAGCCGACGACCACCGGAGTGGCCCAGCGACGGCGGAGGACTGGAGCAGTTGTGCCTGAATGCTCAGGCCCTCAGATGGGCCTCTCGTGACCTGCAAAACGCTCAAAGCAACTCCTGGGTCGAGGCAAAGTGCCTCGACCCGGTTAGAGGGGAAATGGGCGGCTGGTGTGTCGGGATGGTCGACCTCCGGCGAAGCGACGGCGGTGGAGGTCGAAGTTCCTACTCCAGGGTGAGACAGGGGGTGTGAGTGGGTGCAAAATGTGAGGAGAGGTCTCATGGTTGTGATGATCGAGTCTGATGATCGATAGGGTGACGGAGATGGTGGGAATCGACCGGCGACGGAGAACGGATGAATTGGGCGTAATCGAAAATTAAGGGAAACCAGAAGGGTTCGGGTCTACCTAGTGATCGAGGTCGACTGGGCTAGGGCTAATGAAGCTCCTGAGGTCTTCGCCCCAATGGTTCGTCGGGACCAGAGGCTCGGGCGCTCCTCACGGCGGCGCACGGCGGTCAGATGACGCCGGATCAGTGGCGGAGAGCTCCTCCTCCTCTCTGCAACACGCCAATCCAAAGTTGTCACTCTAGGGATTAGGGTAGAGGTCCTGGGTGGAAGAAGCAACGCCAAAGATGGAGTGGATTGTGCGGCGGAGCTGGAGATATATAGTGTTAGGGGTCCGGCTAGATTGAACCGTGCATGGACACATGAAGCACGGATCCCTAGGCTCAACTCCGGGCGAGGGTCTCGGATGAAGGAGGATCAAATGGAGCCCGGGGATTGGGTATTTGGTGGTCAGATCGAGCGGGGAAAAAGTTGAGAAAAGCGGGTCGGGCGCAGATCCGGGAAGGAAATGGTCCGGGGGGGGAGTTGACCGGGGGTCAACATCCCCCGTGGTCCAATAGGAATCCAACATTCATTAATTATTTGATAATTTAATAATAAATATTAAATGAATTATTTTCGAAAAACTTAAAACATGAAAAATGTTTATTTATTTTCAAGTTATTTTTTTGTGATTTTTAATTGTTTTTTTGAAGTCTAATTTAGGTATTTACAAAATATTATTATTATATACAAGTATATACATATGTATTTTTGATTTTTGATTTTTAATTATTTTTTTATACAATTTATTCTAATTTTCTATTTTATTTATTTATATCATAAAATTTGTAATAATAGGGTATTTTTATTTTATTTTTATTAATTGTTTAAATGGGTGAAATAAATAGTTTTATTTATATCCATACATGGTATATATACATGGTTGGAACTTGACTTTATTTTATTTATTTTTATTTTCTTTTCATTTTTCTAATTTTTATTTTATTTATTTACACCATGAAATGTGGACTATATACATATTTTTATTGAATTTTAATTATTTATTTACAAGGTGATAATAAATAGATATATGGTTTTTATACACAAGGTCTATGTACAATGATGAAGTGAATTTTTGTTTATACATATTCACAAAAATGCAATTATGTTTTATTTAGAGGAAAATATTTTTATTTATATACAGTTATATATACACACATGAGCTTCCCTATCTCTCTCTACTTGGGTTCTTTTTGCGGTCAGGCCCATGTTGAGCCCTCCCTTGGGATTAGGTCGCTCAATATTTATTCTAAATATCTCCCTCTTTTTCTTTCATTTCTTTATTCTTTTATTTATGCAGAAAAACATGCTAATTATTCATTTTTACATAATGCATGCCGAATGGTAATTATTGCTATTTACAAGAATATACATGTGTTTTGCATAGGTTTTGTAGCTAAAATAAAAGAATAAAGAGTGATGAATGGGTATTCATCACCCCCCTATACTTAACTTTGCTAGTCCCTTAGCAAACACTTATTTGAAAAAGAAGTGAAAAAGAAAAAAAGAAAAAGAGGAGAAAATGAATGGATCAATGCTGATTATTAAACTTGCCTTCATTAAATTGAAATATGGAGCTCGATCAGATCTTTGGATTATTAATGTGTCGGAACCTTATTTGGACTTAAGCTTAAAACTTAACAGCCTCTAAGTTCCACCAATCTATGGGCACGACTCCTCAATAAACCAGACCAGAACAAGTCTACATACACAAACTCTAATGACCATGAATCTTTCCTTGTAAGGTGTAAGTGATATGTAGCTCCCCACCTCAGAAGTAACAAAGAAACAACCTCCCTCAACCCGGTAACTCTAATGCCTCGGTCTAGCAACTCTTTCCTCGAGAAGCGGGGTATTCCCTTATAAGTTCAAGTGCAACCGGCTCAAGAAGAGGGGGAAGAGGAGAATGGACCATGGCCAGTGTAACCATGTATCCTTGGGAGCTCTAACTAATGTGGCTGAGTCTCCCGCTGCAAGCTTCATGAGATGGAACATGTATACCATAAACTTTTGCTTTATTTGCACTATATACACTCCGGTGGGATTATTAAATTTTCAATCTGACCCACCACTTTTTTGGAGTTCTTTTCTTTTTGCACATTTTTTTTCATGTGCATCTGTACAACATGTCTACATGGTGCAGCATATATACAAGGAGTTTTTTCCTCTTGAGCCAGTAGACTATCCCTTTTTGAAGCTTTATTGCAACCCACGGCTCCTGTCTTTAGACTTCATAACCACCAGACCAAGTTGAGACGCACTTCCTTCATTAGAAGAAGAAGAGAGGTTCCGCCTAGAAGTACTACCCTCATATGCTACCCCAAGCCAAAGGAAACTGCCTCCTCACCACCTCATCCGTGGAGAGCTATGTGTAAGGTGCTTGTGCAAGTAAAGCCATTGTCTCTGAGAGTCATGCGTGTGTTGTTTTAAGTGCTCTACTTAGGCTCATCAAGATGACATATGCTCATAGCCTAGTGGACTCAAAGAATTAAGTCCCAATGGACCTGAAAAGCCTTAACCCTAAGTCCTATAAGGTTCCTCTTATTATTAGGTGGATTAAGATCTTAACCAAGCTCCATTTGTCAATTTAATTCCAGGCCAGTTTAAATGTCAACTATGATCCAGGAAAAACTATACAAATATTTACAAAGATGCAATTTGCAAACTATTTACACATGTGCAAAAAATTTTGAAAAATGTTTTGAAACCATGAATGTATGCATGAATGCAAGTTCTGAAAAATATTTACACAAATTTACACAAGGTTTTTGCAAACTTTTGATTTTCAAAACATTTTGGAAAAATTTTGTACTATATACATAATTTTAATATGCACATATTTACAATCTATTCACACAAAAAGTTTTTGGAAACATTTTTACAAAAATAATTTGGTAAATAAATAGGTATGTGCAAGATGAATTTTGTATACAAGGAAAAAATTTTAAATTTTATGGATTTTTAGGTTTTTAGCCATTTTTATTTATTAACACACTCACACAAAGTACGAGTTATGGCTAAAGTATATATGAAATATATACACACCCCCCTATACTTAGCTCGAACGATGTCCTCAGAGTGATCAAGAGCGATGAAGAAGACATAACTCGTGCTTAGTATAGGGAAGTGAAAAGGAATGGCTATATACAAAGACGAATCAAAGAATAGAATGAAGAGAACTCGATGTTTCCCCCTATACTTAGGATCAAGTAATCCTAAATATAGCAAGTTGTACATGAAGGGAAGTCCGGGTGAAGGATGTACAGGTTCTACCCCCCCCCCCCATACTTAGGGTGAAATATCCCTAAGTATAGGCAGCAAAACAGGGGTAGAAAGAATCAAGAGAATACCCGAGAGTCCTACATCCCCCCTATACTTAGGGTAAAGTACACCCTAAGTATAGCAAAATCATAAGATGAGAGAAGGGATGTGGGACTAAAGAATAGAGTGATATCGACAATTGGATCTGTACAGGTCGGAAGAACAGTGATAATCAGGCGTGAGATGCAATGGATGTGAGTCAAGAGATCACATCTCACGGAAAGTGAATAGGGGCAACATCAACGACCTGTGGCTCATGATCTAGATATGGCTTGAGCCGCTGGTCGTTCACTCGAAAGGTAGCATCAGAAGACAACTCAGATGTATCAATACTCCCATTGTTATGCACCTTTCTAACCAAATACGGTCCCTTCCATTTGCTCTGTAGCTTCCCGGGAAATAAACGAAGCCTAGCATCAAACAGCCATACTCTCTGTCCTGGCTCAAACTGCTTGTGGCTGATATGAGAATCATGCCACTCCTTCACTCTCTCCTTATAATGTAGGCTGTTTGAAAAGGCGGTATCACGAAGCACCTCCATGGCTGCTAACTCTATCCTCCTCTGATCTCCTACACTATCTGGATCCAAAAGTATATCAGTGACAGCCCAAAGTGACCTATGTCTCAACTCAACAGGTAAATGGCACGGCTTGCTATAAACGAGGCGAAAGGTAGATGTACCCAAAGGAGTCTTGAAAGACGTCTGATATGCCCACAAGACTGAGTCCAAAAGTTGTGACCAATCCTTTCGGTCAGGGCGGAGGACTTTCTGCAATATAGTCTTGATCTCCCTGTTCGACACTTCAGCAAGACCATTCGTCTGAGGGTGGTATGGAGTGGAAACTCGATGGTCTATGTTGAACTCGCTAACAAGGGCCTTTACCTTGTCGTTGACGAAATGAGACCCCCCGTCAGATATCAACACTCTAGGTACCCCGAACCGTGAAATGATATTCTTCCTCAAAATCTGCAAACAGTCCTAGCATCTGCGGTTCGGGTGGGGATGGCCTCAACCCAACGACTAACATAATCCACGGCCAACAGAATGTACTCGGATCCCTGACTCTTAGGGAATGGACCCATGAAATCAATGCCCCATGCGTCAAAAACCTCACATAAGTGAATGGCCATGCATCGGCATCATATTACGCTGTCCACAAGTGCCCATCCTCCGACAGTCAGTACATCTCTTCATGAACTCATCAGAGTCCTTGAAGAGGGTGGGCCACCATAGGCCGGATTGGAGCACTTTCTGTGACGTTCTCCTCCCTGAGTGATGTCCTCCTGCCTCAAGCTTGTGGCAGTAAGTAAGGACGCTGTGGTGCTCCTCCTGAGGAATGCACCTACGCCAGATACTATCCCCTCCCTCGTGGTAAAGGATAGGATCCTCCCAATGGTAAAACTTGGCCTTCGCGAGGAAGGTCTCAAGTTTCTGCCTAGGCCAATCTTGTGGAACTTTCTTGGCGACAAGATAGTTCACAATATCGGCATACCATGGGAGCGAGGCGATAGCAAGGATCGCCTCATCTGGGAAGGTCTCACAAATAGGGTCAATCTGCTCAGAATCCTCAAGATACTCCAATCGGGAGAGATGATCCGCCACCACATTCTTGACTCCAGGATTATCCTTAATCTCTATGTCAAACTCCTAGAGTAGAAGGATCCATCTGGTCAATCTGGCTTTGGCATCCTTCTTTGCCATGAGGTACCTGATGGCGGTGTGATCAGTGTATATGGTCACTCTAGATCCGATAATGTAAGATCTGAACTTATCTAGGGCAAAAACTACGGCTAGCATCTCCTTCTCAGTGACCGTGTAGTTCCGTTGCGCGGCATCCAATGTACGGCTAGCGTAGTGAATGGCAAATGGGACTCCATCCCTCCTCTGTCCCAGCATGGCCCCCACGGCAAAATCGGAGGCGTCTGTCATGATCTTGAATGGGAGAGACCAATCAGGTGGCTGGAGAACAGGAGCCTCTATGACACAGCTCTTGAGAGTCTCAAATGACGATAGACACTTATCATCTACAAGGAACTCAGTGTCTTTTGTCAACAGATCAGTCAACGGTCGGGCAATCTTGCTAAAATCATGAATGAAATGTCAGTAGAAACCGACGTGCCCCAGAAAAGACCGTAACTGCCGCAAGTTGGACGGTGGATCGAGTTTTCTAATGACATCCACCTTGGCCGGATCAACCTCCATGCCCCTGTTGGAGATGATATGGCCAAGCACCGTCCCTTGAGTCACCATGAAGTGAATCTTCTCCCAAGACAACACAAGGTGAACCTCAATGCATCGCTGAAGGACCCGATCTAGGCAGTCATGACAGGAGTCGAATCCGTCGGCGTAGACCGAAGTCATCCATGAAGACCTCCAAGCACTCCCCCACCATGTCCGAAAAGATAACCAGCATGCATCTCTGAAAAGTTGCAGGGGCATTGCATATCCCAAATGGCATGCGTCTGAAGGGGTATGTGCCGAAGGGACAGGTGAAGGTGGTCTTGTCCTGGTCCTCGGGCGCGATGGCCACCTGATTGTAGCCGGAGTACCCATCTAGAAAGCAGTAATGGCTCTTCCCTGCCAGTCTCTCAATGATCTGATCTATAAATGGTAGGGGGAATGATCCTTCTTGGTGGCTTGGTTGAGTCGTCTGTAATCTACGCAGACCTTCCAAGAAGTGGGTACCCGGGTAGCGATCTCCTCTCCGGACTCTGTGACAACAGTAGTGATGCCCGTCTTCTTGGGCACCACATGCAATGGACTGACCCACTTGGAGTTGGAGATGGGGTAGATAAAATCGGCGCTCGACCACTTCGAGATCTCCTCCATGACAACCTCTCTCAGATTCGGGTGCAGCCGCCGCTGGAACTCATGCGACGGCTTTGCCTCATCCTCGAGATAGATGTGGTGAGAGCACAGAGCCGGACTGATCCCCTAGAGATCTTCTACGCTCCATCCTATCGCCTTGCGGTTCTTTTCAAGAACCCCCATCAGACGGGATTCTTGCTCTCCAGTCAAATCAGCGGAGATAATGACTGGGTACATCTCATGCTCACCCGCAGGGAACCCATACTTCAGCGACACAGGTAGTGGCTTCAGCTCTAGACAAGTCGGTGCTGGCAAATCTGGCTTCTGAAGAATCCGAGTGTATGCGGCCAAATCTGCACGGGAGAAAGAGAACTCTCGCTCACAAACTGGATCTGGAGAAGGCTGCTCTGCTGGACTGTCTCTACTCTGCATGGCATCTACCTCTTCCCTAGCTGCAGGCTTAGTGGAAGTCAGACATGGTATAAGATCATTAAACTCTGCCCAATCAACATCTGACTCCGAGGGATCTGTATCATCATCACAAAACAACTCTGTCTCGCGGTCGAGAACCGACTCTGCTAACTATGAAGTATCCTGGACCAGGAATGCGCTCTCCAAGCTCTCCTCTGCTAGCGTCTCTGCATCAGCGGTCTCTGTAGGTGAGAGGATGGCTTGTGCGTCTGGATCTGCCCAAACTGCCTCGTCATCTGTGATTACAAAATCGCAGTCCTGGTGGATGTCTCGCCCTGACTCTGTCATCTGCTCTAAATCTGTGCTCGGCTCTAAGCAAGCTGAATCTCTGACTCTGATGTCCTCGATCGTCTCTATTTGTACACTCTCACCCTCGACGCGAAAGTATACCTTCCCACTATCATGGTCGGTCACTGCCTTGGCTGTGGCTAAGAACGGGTGACCTAGAATGATGGGGGTATCAGTCACAGACTCAGGGATCTCCATGTCCAACACAACGAAGTCCACGGGGAATTGCAGGCCCTGAATCGTGACGACAACGTCCTTCAGCAACCCCTTCGGCCTCTTGACAGATCGATCAGCAAACTGAAGGATTGTCCTGCTCTGTTGTAGAGTTCCCAACTCGAAGCGGTCGAGAAAGGCTGCCAGAAGTAGGTTGATCGAAGAACCGCTGTCTAATAGAGTGCGGTCGAACCTCTACTCATGGATATGGCATCTGACATACGGGGCTCCGGAATCTAGACTCTTGGCCGGCAGACGGTTCTGGATAGCGAAACATGTGGCCCGGGTAAGCACATGGATCTCTGACTGGTGTTTCCTCCTCTTCCTCCTAACTGTAGTCCTGTCTCTGAGTGATCTCTGGAGTAGAGGGATGTGCTCCAAGGCCTCATGAAGAGTCAGCTGAATGTGAAATCTGTCGATCATCTACTGGCTGAACTCTTCCTGTTGTTTCTTTTTGGGATTTTCTATTTTCTGCCCCTTACCCAGATGGAGTGCTCTAGGGAAGGGGACTACAGGGTCCTTCTCAGATGAAGGACTAGGAGAGGGTCTAGGCTGCTCAAGCACGGCATAATCCACACAAACATCATCATGCACCACAGGTGGATCAGAATAAAACAAACCCTTTCTTTTATTGCCAGAAGTGTCCTAAGATACAAGTATAGATGGAAAAACAACAGGATTAGCAGAAGTGGAACTGGTGGACTCAGTACCACCCTCGGCATGTCGATTCGCGGCCTCAGCACCGCGCTCTGGCTCGGCAACTATGGTGGCGTCAGTACCACCTCCTCCATCTGGTGAAGTGACGGCCTCAGTACCGTCATGTTGTTCAACATCCATGGTGGCGTCAGCACCACCGTCATCATCTCTCACAGCCTCAGTATCGTGCTCCTCTTCGTCTGGCGCTCCTGAAGTAGCGTGGGAACGTCGCTCAGACGAGGCGCCGCCTGCTGGCATCCTACCGCTCCTAAGTGTAACAAAATCAGTATCAAATAGATATGCAAACATATCACCAAATGTATCACTAGGAGTAGCATACTCTGTGAAATCTACCTGCTCAGACTTCCTCTTCAGGTCGTTCGGGTTAGGCTCAATTTGGGTAGGGATGGCGGCCTTCCCTCTCACGATCTCACGTACATCCTGGCGGAACTCATCCATCTCCCATCTAAAGTAGCCTGTTGATCGGTCTGGAGGCAGGCTATGTTGTCTAAGGCGGGGTTCTCATAGGATGGCCCATGAGAACTTGACGGGTGGCCTCACTGGTAGTGAGGCTGCTGCTGTGGCTTGTGCTACGGGTGAGAGGGGTACTGTTGTGGATGAAACTGCTGCTGAGGCTGATCACGCCTCCAAGAATGTCCCTGCTGATAGGGACGAGAACCATACTGGGATGACTGTTGATGTTGCTGTTGCTGGTACACTAGGGGTTGCTGTTGCTGGTGATCTCGCTGATGGCCGTACTGGCCACCCTGACCTGAAGGCTACTGCTGGGAGCTGGCACCTCTGGCCGACCAACGGAATCTGGGATGGTCTCATCGGATACCGGGCCGGGGTCGGTCGTGCCAAATCCCGTTGACGTTCATCAACGGCTCAAGCTCGTAGGAGAGTGGCGGGAGTACTTCCAGAGGCTGATCCGGCTGGTAAACCACCATCTGAGTGTCTGGGGATGGTGTTGACTGGTGGTACGGCTGTGGCTGCTGGTACGGCTCTGTCTGTACAAGGTGGACCTGTCTAGGCTGGCTGGAGCTGGAGCGCTGGGACGAGCTGCCACTGCCACTCGGATCTCCTCGTGACTGAAGACGGGGCTGAGAAGCCATCTGTGCCTCCTGGAGACACATGATCTGTGTCTTCAAGTCACTCAGCGTCAGTGTCATCTGATCCATCTATGATATGCTCTGGCACTGCTACTTCTCTATGATCTCCATCTGGTGCAGCTTCTCGCTGATAATGCCCATGTTGGCGGCTGTGGACTCGGCATGTGCGGCTGCCGCGGACAAAGTAGAAGGATCGGCATCGACCCGTGCTATCCTCTGGTATTGCATGGTCTGTGGCCGGGGGCGTCCCTGAGTGTAGAGTCTGGTCTGGGACATCAATGTATAGTTCTCGGCCATATCCTCGTAGATGGCCCAGACCTGATCATGATCCTTGGCGAAGTAGGACCCGCCACAAGAAGCGTTCACCAGGCCCTGCAGCTCTGGTGTTAACCCACAAAGAAGCTCTGAACAAGGTTCGGCAGCGAGATATCATGGTGCGGGCATCTGTCGGTAAGCTCTCTAAACCTCTCCCATGCCCCGTGAAACTGCTCGTTGGGGAGCATGGAGAAGTTGCTGATCAGGGCCCTCGCCGCGTTCGTCCGCTCGAGTGGATAGTACTTGTTCAAGTACTCGGTGCGGAGCTGCTCCCAGGTGTACACAAATCTCCCTAAGTGCTTCGGCTAGTTGGCTGCTCTGTCTTCCAGGTAGAAAGGAAAAGCAATCATCTTGATGGTATCCTCGTCCACCTGACGGTCGTGGATGGTGCTGCAGATCATCCCGAACTCCTGGAGATGAAGATGGGGCTCCTCAGTGGCGAGCCCATGGAACCGGGGTAGAAGCTGAAGAGTGTTCGGGGGGAACTTGAAGTCCCCCACGATGGCTGGTAGAACAACCCAACGATGCGTCAAAGTCGATCCGGGGTTGTGTAATTCCCGCATCGATCTCGGAGGCTATGCTGCTGCTGCTGCGGCTGCTGGTGCGGCTGCTGTTGCAGCTGCTGCGGCTGCTGCCGCATCACCGGGTATCCTCGGTCCGTCGTTTGGGTCGCGTTGCTCGCGGTCGGCTCTCATCTGCTCCATCTCTCTCCTCATCTCAATCATGAAGGCACCCTGATCCCTCAACTGCTGCTGCACTGTCTCCAGGGAGGCGATCAGGGTGTTGTTGATCGCACCTTGGTACAGGATAAATGTCTGCTCTCCTCGGGGGCCTCCGGTGCGGTCATCACTGCTGCCAGCCATGGTTCTACAAAGGCAAAAGATCCAAACTCAGGTGCCGATAAATCATCAGTCTGATGTCTCGCATCTGGCACTCGTGTCTCAGGAATGGTAGAAGGATGGTCAAGGGGGAACAGGACGGAGTCGAACTTGGGTTCGGAGAGCAGGTCTGGGCTCTCGCGAACTGACCTAGATGAATGGGCTGGAGTGCTGAAAAGCGGTGTAGCCAGAGGCTGCCTAAGAGACCTCCTGCCCATCATCGTGATCTGGCGAGTCGGGCGGATGGGATATGGAAATAATTATGATGAGCAAACAAACCCCGGATTCACCTACTCAACACGAGCTGAAGACCGTAAGAGTTCGGTCAATTATCTTGTCAGTTTTTATTAGGTGATCATGTCAAGATAGCAGAGCGGTTACGTGACCTGTTGGGAATCCAATCCGCCGAAAAGACTGTCCCTTATAAAAGGCCGGTAGTCTGATCGAGGCTCGGATATGGCTCTAGCCTAGTGTGTGGGTCACTCTCTCGTGCATGCAAACCAGACAATGAGGGGGTTGCTCTCCCCAAGACAAATTTTTATGCTGAGTGTCTTTTAGGGTCAAGTTGAGTTAGCAGTCCCAATTTTATGGTTTTAATTTTTTAGGTATTTTTCAATATCAAACAACGCCTAACGAATTTTTCGGTTTTCCTGATTATTTTAAGTCCAAAACAGGGGGAGAAGATGAAAAAGCCGATGTGCGAAAATCAATGATGCATGCAGAGTAAGAAATGCGAGCCTGACTCCAGCAGTCTACATGAAGGATGATCCGCACATAAAATAAATGACAGAATATAAACTGCCTATATGATGCACGCGGAAAAACCGGCCCTAAACAAAGCAGCTCTACTCGTGAAGAACAGTAGCCAGGTACTCGAGCCTAGGTCCGGAGTCCTATCTTGGGAGCTACTCTGTGTCCGCCACAACGGATCCTACACGCGCTGTATGTGACTCCTCAAGGCACGTGGACCAGAGCTCTAATAAGCCGGCTTTTTCTTTGTGATTTAATTAATTAAGTCCAGTTATCGATCTATAGGTACAGGCAGATAATTAGGGTTTGGCCTTAATTAATTACGTCACCATCAAAGAAAACTCCTAAGCTAGGGCTAAAATCCGTGTAAATCAAATGAGCAGTAAATAAATGGTCAAAACTCGAGAAAACTGCGAAAAAGCTGCGAAAAATCGGTGAGGTCCCCCGAGCACACCAGTGCTCGGCGAAACAGACCCCGGAAGTCTAAGTGTCTCTGTCCTGTCCCTATATTATTACAAGTTAATAAATGTGCTGAAAATAAAACTAAGCTAATCTAACTACTCTCATGGATATTCCGTGGCTCCCGCACTCCTACTCGGTTCCCCGCGTCCTCCTGCAGCTCTATGTACAAAAGAGCAGCCTCCGACTCCCACGGTTGCTTCGGCTTCCGAAGAAAGCTGCCTCGGTCCTCGGGCCCTCGCAAGAAAATGAACAGAGTGTCAAACCAGATTATTATATATAAACAAGTCAGATAAAATATATACAAAAATATCTACAGAAAGCCGCGAAAAAGAAAGCCGCAGAAAAATCAAAAGTGACTACTA
The DNA here is from genome assembly GCA_037367405.1 of Ottelia alismoides. Classification (NCBI taxonomy): domain Eukaryota; kingdom Viridiplantae; phylum Streptophyta; class Magnoliopsida; order Alismatales; family Hydrocharitaceae; genus Ottelia; species Ottelia alismoides. Next base: position 687,063 of record JAZKJV010000862.1, on the reverse strand, counting down.
AGTCGTGCTTCCCGGCAACGGCGCCATTCTGATGAGCCGAAAAATGCTCAATCAATCCGGATCAGCTAAAAATAATCACTCAAAGGGTCGTTGCGACCCGGATCGAGAGATAAATCAGCTCAACAAGAAAAAGAGAAATCAGACCATCAATCAGAGATATAAATCAATAAAGCAAAAATAGTGGCCCTAGCTATGAGATTAGCCTGGTGTAGCACCCAAGGTCGGACTCAGGGAGCACGAATTGGCCTTGCGGCCTACGAAGTAGTTAAATCGAAAATCAAGCAAAAACAAGTATTTTTGGTGGTTTTTAAATATTTTTATATTTTTTGGAATTTTAATAATGGAAGAAAATAATAGAAAGACAAAAACAAGCTCAGTCAACAAATTATTTAAACACTCTAAAAAGCTCCAAAAATTCAAACAAAAATATCTGTAAGTTTTTTAGGTTGTTTACAGTTTTTGGTGAATTTGTGAGTTTTTCTGATTTTTCTAGAATTTTCTAAAAATCAAAGAAGAAAAAACACAAGTAAACTGTCCAATCAGGCTTGAAAGATCAATTTAAATATCAAACTGGTCTATAAAAACCTAAAGGTACTTTTTATGAGAAATAGACACCACAAAGAAAATTCAGAAAAATAGTTTATTATTTTTGGAATTTTCTACTATTTTTTAGAATTTTTATGAGTTTTTAAGGGTTTTTTAATTTTCAAGGTTTTTGTGTGTCCAAAAATAGCCAAACTTGCACAGAAAATCAAACACCACAAATATAACAAATCCTAATTTTTTTAGAATTTTTAGAAGAGTTTTTATATTTTTTGGTTTTCTAATCTATACAGACACAAAAACAACGATTTTTGAATTTTTAAAAATACTAAAAAGCCTCAATAATGTACCCAAAAGTTAGGGAAAATTTTACACAGTGGCAGGAGCAATGTATCCAATTTTCATGCAATTTGGGTTAAGTTTGATATTTTATTTAAATCCAAAATAGGCTCATAGTGCACAGGGACCAAAATGTCATAAAAACATGTCCGGAGACCAAAACTTAACACGGCAGAAAAGTGCGGGGGCCCTCGTGCAAAAATCCCAGTAACTTACGCGCAAGGCACGTGGTCCAGGCACGAAGGGACCTACTTGCTATTCCTATTTTAAAAAATGCAAACAATAACACACAAGAACTGTAAGGTATATATTGCAAAAACACCAAGCCCTCACGTGTCGAAGCACGTGACCAAACTTATAGGGACTAATATGCAAATACTATAAACATCCAGGTCCTCTATGCAATTTAACCAAAATAAAAACAACTACTAAAAATATTTACAGGACTAAAAAGTAAATGCAAAATAGGAGGGGGCCTAAGTATAAATTACCCCACTTATTATCCAAGGGCTTGAGGCACGCCACGTGTGAGATCGGACGGCTGAGGGGCGCTGCGCCTCTTCGAAGGACTCTAACTCGGATCTGACGGCTGAGGGCCTGCCACGTGGAGGATCTGACGGTGGCTGCTACGCGGCTAACCCTTCGCCTGCATGGACGGTGATGATCGCGCCACGTGTAGATCGAATGGTGGTGAATATAGGGGTGCCTCTTCGTATATACGTGCGGTCCAGATCAGATCCCAGATGGATCAAACAGTGTCAGCTGCTCCTCAAATAGACGGCTCTGATCAGATCTGGAGCGGGAGGTAGATCGGACGGCTACTGGAGGGTCTCCAAGAACTACTCGCCGACGAGTTTCGCCGGCCCAATGCTCGCGGTGGAGACCTCCTCTGGAGCCACGAGAAGGTGGAACGTGATCGCCAAGGTGCTCCGCAACTGAAGGATGCCTGCGATGAAGCCGACGACCACCGGAGTGGCCCAACGACGGCGGAGGACTGGAGCTGATGTGCTTGAATGCTCAGGCCCTCAGATGGGCCTCTCGTGACCTGCAAAACGCTCAAAGCAACTCCTGGGTTGAGGGCAAAGTGCCTCGACCCGGTTAGAGGGGAAATGGGTGGCTACTGTGTCGGGATGGTCGACCTCCGGTGAAGCGACGGTGGTGGAGGTCGAAGTTCCTACTCCAGGGTGAGATAGGGGGTGTGAGTGGGTGCAGAATGTGAGGAGAGGTCTCGTGGTTGTGATGATTGAGTCCGATGATCGATAGGGTGACGGAGATGGTGGGCATCGACCGGCGACGGAGAACGGATGAATTGGGCGTAATCGAAAATTAAGGGAAACCAGAAGGGTTCGGGTCTACCTAGTGATCGAGGTCGACTGGGCTGGGGCTAATGAAGCTTCTGAGGTCTTCGCCTCAATGCTCTGTCGGGACCAGAGGCTCGGGTGCTCCTCACGGCGGCGCACGGCGGTCAGATGACGTCGGATCAGTGGCGGAGAGCTCCTCCTCCTCTCTGCAACACGCCAATCCAAAGCTGTCACTCTAGGGATTAGGGTGGAGGTCTTGGGTGGAAGAAGCAACGCCAAAGATGGAGTGGATTGTGCGGCGGAGCTGGAGATATATAGTGTGAGGGGTCCGGCTAGATTGAATCGGGCATGGACGCATGAAGCACGGATCCCTATGCTCAACCCCGGGCAAGAGTCTCGGATGAAGGAGGATCAAATGGAGCCCGGGGTTTGGGTATTTGGTGGTCGGATCGAGCGGGGGAAAAAAGTTGAGAAAAGCGGGTCGGGTGCAGATTCGGGAAGGAAATGGTCCAGGGGGAGTTGACTGGGGGTCAACATCCCCCGTGGACCAATAGGAATCCAACATTCATTAATTATTTGATAATTCAATAAAAAATATTAAATGAATTATTTTCGAAAAACTTAAAACATGAAAAATGTTTATTTATTTTCAAATTATTTTTTCGTGATTTTTAATTATTTTTTTGAAGTCTAATTTAGGTATTTACAAAAAATATTATTATTATATACAGGTATATACATATGTATTTTTGATTTTTGATTTTTGATTATTTATTTTTATACAATTTATTCCAATTTTATATTTTATTTATTTATAGAATAAAATTTGAAATAATAGGGTATTTTTAATTTATTTTTATTAATTGTTTACAAGGGTGAAATAAATAGCTTTATTTATGTCCATACATGGTATATATACAAGGTTGGAACTTGATTTTATTTTATTTCTTTTTATTTTCTTTTCATTTTTCTAATTTTTATTTTATTTATTTACACCATGAAATGTGGACTATATACATATTTTTATTGAATTTTAATTATTTATTTACAAGATGATAATAAATAGATATATGGTTTTTATACACAAGGTCTATGTACAATGATGAAGTGATTTTTTGTTTATTTTTGTTTTTCCATTTTTTATTTTGATTTGATATTTACAAATATATACATATTCACAAAAATGCAATTTTTTTTTATTTAGAGGAAAATATTTTTATTTATGTACAGGTATATACACATACATGAGCTTCCCTATCTCTCTCTACTTGGGTTCTTTTTGCGGTCAGGCCCATGCTGAGCCCTCCCTTGGGATTAGGTCGCTCAATATTTATTCTAAATATCTCCCTCTTTTTCTTTTATTTATTTATTCTTTTATTTATGCACAAAAACATTCTAATTATTCATTTTTACACAGTGCATGCTGAATGGTAATTATTGCTATTTACAAGAATATACATGTGTTTTGCATAGGTTTTGTAGCTAAAATAAAAGAATACAGAGTGATGAATGGGTATTCATCAGTCATCACTACAAGAAGCCAGAGAACTTGAGGTATATTTCCCTGAATTACCTAAAGTCAGTTGACCAAGGTAAAGCCCCAACATGTATGAAATCTATTTTCCCTATGTAAACCAATTTTCTGGTTGGATGATAAGGCGATTGGGCTATAGATTCTGGTGCTTCTGTTCATGTATGCAATTTGTTGCATCTGTTTTAGAAAAATAGAGATCATGATCAAGGGGAGATAGTCATCTAGATGGGATCTGATACAAATGTCGTAGTAGTCACCATCAGGACATGCGGACTATCATTATCGTGTGGGAGAGTCATTTTACTTAAAGAGTGTCTTTATGTATCGGAAGTCGGAAGGAACCTTATATCTATACCTAAGCTTGTTAGAAGTGGATATTCATTCCTTTTATGTAATAATATAGTCGGAAATCGTTATGATAAGCATATTGTGGATGATGATTTGACTTATGGTGGACTCTATTAAATGTGCATTGATTAAAATGTCATGAATGTTACAACCACTAATAAACCCTAAAACATCCAGGGAAGATGGAAATCATTCAAATATGATTTGTCGTCAACGATTTGGTCATTTACCTGTTGATAGGATCAATAGATTGATAAAGGATGAATCCTTAGATTTTGTACAGGTTCAATCTTTTTATACTTGCGAACATTATATTCAAGGTAAAATGACTAGGATGCATTTGCGTAACATGGTTACACGATACGAGGGTATTCTTGACATAACACATACCGACGAATGTGGTCCCTTCTGTACCATGACCTGAAGTGGATATTGATATCATTTAATGTTTATTGATGACCATTCACGATACGAGATTTCTTTCCTTCTACATCTTAAATTTAAAACCTTTGAAAAGTTTAAAGAGTTCAAGGCTTTGGTTGAGAACCATCCGATAGTAAGATTAAACAGATTCGATCTAACAGAGGTGACAAGTACCTCTCAGATGAATTCAAGGAATACCTTAAAGATAATGGAATTGTCTTCAATCTCACTCCTCCTGGAACCTCCCAACTTAATGATGTTGTTGAAAGAAGCAATAAGACCATCATGGATATGGTCCATTCAATGTTGAGTAAAGCACATTTACCACATAATTTTTTAGGATATGTTGTAGAGACTACAATATATATCTTGAATAAGATTCCTAGCAAGTCTATACCTAAGACTTCTCATGAGCTCCGGTATGGAATCAAACCTAGTGTTAATTATTTAAGAATTAGGGGTTTATCGGTTCATGTGAAGAATGTGGATGCAAGTAAGCTGGAATCTCTCATTCGTGAGTGGTACTTCATTTTGTAAGTTAAGGATGGTATTGGATATCGGCTTTATGGCCTTGGACCTAAAAGGTTTTCATATCTAGAGTTGTGAAATTTCTATAGGACGATTTTATTAAAAGTTAAGACAAAATGCATGAGAGGAATTCGTTGAGTCCACCGAGGATTCTAAGCTTCTTGAACCATTGAAGAGATAAATAAAGATGAAACACCCATACCTCTATAAGGAGTTTGAGGGTTGTTGCACCACCTGAAAGATATGGTTTCCATGTGTCAGGTGACAATGATCCAGCTTCATTAGATGAAGCACTCATAAATGAAAACGTGGATAGATGGATGTTAGCAATGAAGTTAGAGATTGACTCTATGCATAAGAATGGTGTATAGACCCTAGAGGATCCACCTGAATGGAACCCATTGGGTTTAAATGGAACTTTAAGAGAAAGAGGGGACTTGATGAAAAAGAATATTGTGGATAGCACTATCCAATTATCCATATATATTATTAATGTGATCTATAATGTATTAGAGAGAGTCTGTTGTGATTTATATAAGTTGATTATCTTTTTTGTGAATTGGATTCACATTGGATAATTAATTAAACTATAATTTACATTTTATTTTCAGTTGTGAATGTGATTCACATATTTCCAATGACATGGTTGCAATATTCACAAGATAATCATGAATTATTTTTGTGAGATAATTTACAACAAGTTTTGTTGTAAATATTAGTGATTTATTGAGATAATGTAATCTCATGAATTGGAAGAAGATTGCCTCCTTCGAGTTCAAGGAGGCGGATGGCCACCATGTCCTAAAGGGAATGGGTGGTCATCCCCCTTTTTTAGGGATGAGGACAATCTCCTTCCTCATTGTCTCAAAGATAAATGGATTTAATTTAAAATTAATTTATATTGATTTATCAATATATATTTAATTTAAATTAAATTAATTGTTATTTTATGTTTAGGATTTTTACCCGACATACCCTATAAACATTGCCAATTACCTCCATGACTTTTAAAACAATCTTATCCCCCCCCCAACCCTGTAAAGTTGCCAAATCTTACCCCATGAACCCTCCGGCTAATTTATTTGAAGCATGTGGGGGTTCTTGGGTGTAATTTACAAAGGCTATGGGATAATTAGGTTGTGCAAAATGTCATAGAGGTAATTTAAAAAGTTTATAGGGTCTGTCGGGTAAAAATACCTTTATTTTTACAACAAAATCATGGCCATTGAAAGAAGCACAAATCAATGTCATCAATTGATTTTGTATTGTCCATGAATTGAGATCCATAGATTCTCAAAATATTATATAAGAATAGGCACCCCATGATCTTCAAGTTACAACATAAATAGATCTCTCTCTCATTCTCACTCCACCTCTCTCTATACCTTGAGTGGTCGTCCACTCTAACCTTAGAGATAAGGTCGTAGTCATCATCTCATCAACGTTGTGTTTCCGCTTCGACAACTCTTGGATCTCAGTCTTCGTTGATGCACCTTATTCGTGAAGAAGGCCTTTGATCACGTGAGATGAGATCAGAAGATCCATTTCTTGGGTCAACTACTTGGATTGCGAGAAGCACATGACTCATCTCCGCACTCGCAAGCGTCTCCTCCGACAGATCGGACTAGAGACAAGAGGTCTCTTCTCTTAGAGACTTGATCACAACCATGCTACAAGAGGTATTCTTTTACCTAGTATGTATTGTTTATATGAAACGATCAGAGAAGTGTTCTTGGATCATGTGATTTAATCGATTTTTTTAAATTATGCTGCACCGAAATACTAGTGTGACTAATCACTCTTGATTGTATAGGATGCGATTCTCACGATTCCGTGATACGCTCAAGGATTCTGCCATATCCTTTAGAGACACACTAAGAAAATGATATCTGATGTAAATAATGGAGAGAAATAAATAAAATCATTGAATATCTCAAGGATCAGGTCATCCTTGTAAGGGTCATCAAGGAGAGACAACTCATACTCAGTAGATAGAAGACTCAGTCTCGTGATCCGACAGATCGAATACACATCCAAGGTGTGAGACCGAGTGCAAAGGGTATGTGGCATTCTCCCACCGATAACTCTTAGGGAGTAATGCAAACTCATTAATAAAGAATGAGGAATCAGAATCTAACTGGTAATCTACTCCACCATCGAGCACCCACTCCTCGCACCAAAGTGTCTCAACAACTGTGGATTGACTCTGAGAAATCCGGAAACAGGAAATGGTACATATCAACATGGAAGCTGTCAAAGTATATGAAACTGATCCTCAAGCTACAACTATGATGGCAATCATTTGGTCCTCAGGAAATGTATCCATCTCATCAAATAGGAGGAAAAAAGGCTCAAATACAGTGCAATCTATATCTAACATATCAAAACGGTGTCCCTCATCTTGTCGTGAATACAAAAATGGTAAAGAATGTCAATATGAATTCGAGAAGTACCTTTAAGGAATGAACTTTGGCAGGTCCTAACATGGAAACCGGAATGGATGAAAGACGATTGAAATGGCATGGGCTCCTCCTCTATCTTTGGGCATATTAGAAGAGCTCCTATCCAAGATTATTGATCTGTGAAGCACGGATCTGACTCAAACTCCAACTTGAAAACTAACATAAAATCGATTAGTGTTTAGAGAAGGTAACTCACGGTGATTGTCTCATCGTCTATCGTATGTGTTGTTGTAGTATCCTCGTACACTGGCTGGTTTGTGCTTTGAATCCTCGTGAAGTGTATATCCCTCATGTGTTCTCCGGACTAAATCATCTCATGAAGACTGGGAAGTCGTGGAGATATCAGAAAGCTTTTCAAAGATGGTCCAAAGTGAATCAACATAGAGTATGTGGTGTGAACAACCGCACGAGGTATCATTCAGTGTATTCTACTGTACAATCATCCCCTTATAGAGCATCTGAACAAGGTCAGACTTCAGGATTTCGTGATATGGAAATCTCCTCAAAAGGTCAAGAAACCACAACCATAAATCATGCAATGGCTTCTATGGTCTAGCATAAAATCTCTAATAACAAATCGCATCATATCTGCTCTACAATGGGGGTAAAATATCTGCAAAAATAATACATGTAGGTCACCCCATGTAGTGAAGTTCCTCCCTAACTGTATATGCCATCTCTTAGCTCTACCTTTAAGTGCCAAAGGTAAGGTCATCAACGTCAACTCCTCAGAACTGATGTATGTATATGCTCAGGAATCACAACACTCCTCAAACTCAAGGAGATGAAAATACAACTCCTCGTGCAAATCCCTTGAAAACTTTGGCAGCACCTAAATGAACTCTAAATCCATAATGAACAAGAAGAAACTGACTGCGCTGCTGAATCTGACAGCTTAACAATATCTCTAAATGAAGACATTGCCACTCCAGCAAAATAGTCGTCCGGATCTTACATATGCTCAGTGTCATCTTCTAAGGAATGCTATAAACGATTATTTTCCCTTGATTTTTAAGTTATTTTTTATTTGTATTTTTACAAACATTATTAAAACATAAATCAAGAAGATAAACTAAAAAGAACCAAATTAAAAAAATATATTATATACATAAAATAATGAAGTCAAGTTAGTCAATATATAATATATAGTGTGGACCCCAAAATCCAAGTTTCATATATGAATTTCGATTCTTTGAAATTTGATCTTGATTTGTAAATAATTAAAATGTATATTAATTCAAAATTGAGTAGGATTTCATAGATTTTATGTGAGATATTTGCACTTACGACTTTTTGTCTTAAAACCAAGGTTTGGTTTTATTTGACATATATACAAGTTATTATTTTCTGATATTTTTCTTTATTAATGTTAGTAACATGTACACCACGAAGTTGATTTTTATTTCATTTTGAGTTAGTATAAAATAACAAAAAATGTGGAAAGTTAGTAAATATACATGATTATATACATACAATTATTAGATTCTTATTAATGCAAAATATAAATGATAGTATATAGATATTATTTACACATGCATGAATGATAATAATGCAACATTACTTTCTAAATGCAATTAATCACTTGGAAGTAGAGCTCATTTTAAGCTTTTTAAAGTAATGAATCACATATTTATCAAATGCCCACCATGGTTCAGAATCCATGGTGGAATGAGTCAAATTAATGTATCCACTTTACTAAATAAATAAATAATTGAGTAATCACCTAATAATTCCATATTATTTGTGATAATTACAATTATAGCATTGACTATTAAGAATTAAATTCTTCCATCCAATACTTAATATAACTAATATTTACATTAAATTATGTAATGTGAATCCAATTCACACTAACATATAATTTGTAAATTTCATTTACAATTAACTCTCTCCAGGATAGTGTGGATCATATAAACATTATCCATGATTATTGTGGATAGTGTTATCCATATTAATCCTATCCATGTTGAGTAAATTCGATTTAATTATCTTGTATGTCTCTCGATCTTGTTAAGTCAACCCTTTGACTTAACTTTATCGACACATTCGAATCCCTATATAGAGGACCTGCAACAAGAGGTCGGTCAGATGTTAGCTTTTGGAGTAAGGATTGTCAACTCCTTCTCAGTTGGAGATCATATCGTGGCAATCATTTTGACGATGCTAGATGAGTCCTCACTCCTCAATCTAGCTCTTTAGATATTATCTCAGCACCAGCCTCTATGATTCAACTGTGAGATCAACAAATATATGATTATCAAGATGACCATGGTACATAACCTTAATTGTATAAAAGGACAATACAAGTGCAGACATTTATTAATCTCAAACATGGAGTAAAAATCAATAACATTTATTGATATATGAAAGGGATTACGATAATATTTTGTTGTAGAAATGGTTTACCCAATTCTCACATATCCAACATCGAATAGGAAACATCATTGTCGTTGAGATAATGGGAAGGGGAACCATCGTTTCTTTATTGAGAATTTGAGAGTGGGTAAACCGTTTCAAAGAAGTGGGGAGATATGAGATCTAAGAGGTTTTTCTTTTTGGATTTATATATATTGACATAGAGGAAAATGTGTAGAGTATGCGTCTTAAACTGCCCTCTAAAGTTGATGGGCCCTGGGCCATTACACCCCAAAATGAACATCGGGGATAACCTTAATTGATTATAAAAGCTAGAATTTCAATATATAAATTCATCTTAACATTGATGTTGATATAAGGGTGGATACATTTTTAATTTTTACATATATTTCTCGATAAAATTATTTATACACTATTTGACGATCAATATAATGCATCTTAACTTTGCTTAGCTTTGAATCTATGCAGAATTAGTGAAGTTCGATTCTTATTGGGACATCCAAAATTTGTTGTTATAACGATTAAACGTCGTGATTGGCTTAATTGGCTTGATGGATATTAGCATAAAAATTGGATCTTAGGACAAAGGTGCAAAGTTGAGTCTATCTATAGAAAAAACTTAATATCATGATTACATCTTTCAATGATTAATAATGGAAAGATAATTTGACTAGTTAATATAATATTTAAATATTAATATCAGACATATGAAAAGACATATATTATAATCGTTAAAATCATAAAAGTCGTTATATTTCTATGTAAACTTGAAAAACTATAGAGGTAAATTTGGTTAAACTACAATATTCTTTTAACTTAACTTTTGGATACTTGAACATAATTTCTTTGATTTTATATATTTAAAATGCAGCATTACAATATCCATAATATAAGTAATGTATTTATTATGTTGATAATAAAATTTCTTTCCTATTATATTTTTCGATGTAATTAATGCAACTCGTGCAACCCACGGGGAAGATATTTATTGTATGGAAACCTATAATTTACCTTCTTTATTCTTTCCATATTATCTATAATAAAAGTTAAACTGCTCGACATAGGTGTGCCCACTAGATCATAATCACCAACAACAAATGATCTAATACATACCTCAGTTCCTTATAGGAAACTTAGTTTCCTCATTCAATCACTCAAAATAATTTAAATAAGGGGATTAATTGATGAAGTTATTTTCATGGATCTACAAGTTTTAAACAATTTGATAACGTCAACGGGATTCCACAACCTGTTTAATGATTATAGGAGTAGTAGATTAAAATAATTCTATATCCGTAGCTAAGAAAGCTTAGACGTATGAATATGATAAATAAAAAATAATTTAATTATTAGCATATATCATGAATGTCTCTAATTTAAAACGGGGTAAATTATGTAAAAGTCCAAGGAATATGTAAAAAAATGTTCCTACCAACATTTGTAGGACATAACTTTTACTATTATTATAATATTATGTACTTTAAATTATTTCAAGAGAAAATAAAGTTGACTTAAAGTTGTGATGTACATAATACAAAGTTCTAATGTTATGTTTCATTAGCTATTTGTTATAGCTATTCTTATTATTGTCCTCAATACTTAGCGATATGTTATTTCTGAACTAATAATAATAACAACGTCAACAATGGATATCTTATCGAAAATCGTAAGTTTTACATATCAATTATGGTAAGATGTTCCATTTCCATGAAAAATAAAAATATTATCGATAATAGATATAAACAATAAACGAGATATAAATATTGTAAACATAAACATAACAAATAATATAATCACGCTGATACTCTTTATTCTTAGAAGGTTTATCCTTTTTTTAGTGTAAAAGTTCTCACTGCATGTGATTTCATGGAGAGCGTATACAACGGTTTCCCATATACATAGGAAAGGTTTACATCGAAACAGAAGACAAGCGGGCAACAAGCTGTGCTGTTAGTTCTTTTTGTATTGCAAAGCCAATCCTTCTAAACACTACATCCATAGATATAGGGTCCATCACATTATTGTTCATCACGTTTTGGATCGTCTTTAAAAGCTCAATAGCTTCCGGTGCTAGGAAGCCAAAGGTGTCAAAACCAAAGGGGATGAAGGCATGTTGATTCTCCGTGCAGGCTTTCTCGTGTTTCGCCACTTTTAGTAAAGAAGCTTTAAGGGCAGCCTGCCCTGCTGTGAAGGTCCCGCTCTTCAACCCCACTATCGGGGAAACTCATGTCAAAATCTACATACACATGTTTTCCTCCTATCCACACAAAAATCAAAATATCAGTAGGTCTAAGTGTAGATCCTCCCTCCTGTGGATTTGTTAAAAAGTTCACTGACACCTCTTTCTTAGCAACAATACCTGCACTTTTGAGGACGTCGAATAAAACGTCTCTAACGAGATCGTGTCTGTACTTAAACCCCGGAAGCTCCCTACAATGAATGACATGATCACCAAAATTGTCCAAACATGCCTTGCGACAGACTGGACAAATATAATCAGCAGGAAATAACAGAATCATGAGATAATATTTGAGTATACTGCGTTACTCTAGAGATTTATCCTTGAGATAGAGTCCTCAAATGTAGTCCTTGGATAACAAGACCTTATCTAGCAACCAAAATTTGGCCTCATCAAATTTCATAATCAGGACACTTTTTGATATTCACTCTAAACTTTGAGATCTTCTTTGTAATTAACCTTTAGAATAAATTCTAGTCCTCAGTGGGCTATGTTATTCACAGCCACGAGGAAAAGATAAGCCCACGATCTGAGACGCGGGGCCCACGCATCCTTGACCATTACGCTAGGGCCCGCATCTGCCGTCGACTACGTCCAACCAACGATCTAGATCTTGACACGATGACGCGAGGCCCCCGCCAGCTCGGATCGCCTTCGTTCCGGGCTTTCCACGAAGACCCTCTCGCCAAGTCAGCAACTGGATCCGACGGGCGAAACTGCGCGAGTGGACCCATAAGGCGATCAAAGCCGTTGCAGTGGTCCCCCACCCAATGGAGTCGGCCTCACAGTCAAGAGCATCGACAAAGGCGCATCCGGCACCGGATGCAGCCGGTACCTAGCAGTAACTACCGCCACGTATCGAACGCAGGCCCCCTGGCAAGTAATTACCGTGGCTTGCGGGCGAAGAAAATAGCGGGATTGATCGTGACTCGTGGCAGTCCGTCCCTCGTCCCCGATGCGACGACCCGATCCAACGGCAAGCAGTACATCCACGCTGGCATCGCGGAATCGAAGCCGTCAGATCCGGAGAGGTGATAGAGGTCATTACGATGCGTCCACATGGCGGTATCGATGATCCAAGCCGTCGGTGGGCGGAGTGGGGGTGTTTGGCGAGGTGTGTAAAGCCAAAAAGGAGATGAGGATGGCAGCACGAACAAAGCCAGAGTAGGGGTGGAGAGGAAGGGGAGGAGGCAGACGAGTAGAGAGGAGAAGAAGCCCTTTAAGAAGACTAAAAGATCGGATCTATTTTGGGGTTTGGGTGTAGAGGGAGTGGATCTGGTCGGTGGATCTTGTGAGATGGTGCTTATCTGGTTGGTTTGATGTCGCGATGGAGAGAAATCGGGAAGCGAGGAGAGGGAGCATGGCGGCGGTGAACGGCGTGCTGTCGAGGAGGAGACAGCGGAGCAGCAGCTTACGAGATTCTCCTGGTTTGTTTGGTTCTTTTGCGTTGTTTTCTTTGGTTTCGATTTGGTTGGATCTGTGCTTGATGTGGTGGTTGTTGTTTGCAGATGATGATGGAGGAGGAGGAGGGGTTGAGCTGCACGATGGTGCGACGAGGCTACGGGAGAGGGCGAGCACGAGCAAGAAGGACAGGGATCGGGAGAGATCCAGCAGGGGCATCAAGAGGAGGAGGGGGGATCGGGTAGTGCACAGCAGCGGCGGGAGGGAGGAAGAGGAGGACAGCTCCGAGGAGAGCGTAGATGATGACGAGGAAGATGATTACGAGGAATCGACGGTGGCTGCACCGTCATCGCAGATAGTGCGCTTACCGCACCCTCCTTTGATGCCGCCTCCGAATCCCTCGCTGCAGAATCCGTCCCCTCCAAATCACCACAATCATAATCACCGGAAGGGGATTGTTGCGAAAGTACCGAGGGTACCGGCTGTCTGGAAGGTCGCCGATGAGATGATCGGAGTCTCTGTGCCGAGGAAGGCGAGGACAGGTAGATGAGAGACGAGGATGTTTTGGGTGTGCGGTGGTGCTATATTTAGGAAAAAAAGATGAGATTTTTTTCCTTTTGCATTTTCTTTGGTTTCTTTGGACCTGAAATTTTTGAGATGTTTTTGTTTCTTTGCTGCTCTGTTTGGTTTTGCAGCCTCTGCCAAAAGGTCACATGAATGTTCGGTTTCAGGTAGTGGTGGAGGAGGAGGAGCGGGAGCTGGAGGGGGTTGTGGCGGAGGTGTCACGGTGGATGCAGCAGTTCATCGGCAACCGTCGACATCTCCGGCAAGGCCCAGCCCATCTTCCAGCGCTCCCATCTCTCCATCTTCCTCTAACGCCTCCGTTAGGAAGAAGTTGGTGGGTGTCTCTCAGCTTTTTGCTATATAAGGATTTTTTGAGGCCTGATCTGTGTTAACCAATTCTTGACTTTTGACTTTTCCGGTGGATTGTTTGCAGAAGGCATCCAGCGCGAACAAGAACAGGCCGCCGAAGATCTTGAAGACACAATCATCTTCTGTGCAGGACATTGAGTTTGAGGTGGCAGAGGTGCTCTTTGGAATGACCAGGCAATTTCCGGGACCTCCGAAGCCGGAGGTCCACAAGTCTGAATTGAAGGAGGCACCAAATGGATCAAGCAACGAGGCTAAATTGAGAGTTTCATCCCCAAACATGGTTCCTGCATTGGCAATTTCGTCTCAACCACCACTTCTTCCACTACCCAACATGGCACCTTTGCCTGCTGTTGGTGAGTGCTTGATTGATTGGGCCGAATAAGCATTGAAATACATCTGTCATGATCTCATTTGGATTTAATGATCCGAATCTTTTTTGCGTATACAATATTTTTCAGTGGCACCAAAGAGGAAGAGGCCAAGGCCTGTAAAGCTCGATGAGGAGAACCCTCCTAGCCCATTGAATCCACCTGTTGTGAACCCATCTATATCACTGTCAAGCAAGATCGAAATGGAACAGGCGTCCAGAGTTGATGGTCCTGATCCCACATCAAAATTAGAGAAGATCCAGGTGATGGCCGTTGAAAATGGGTCAGCTCAACCGAATGAGCTTGGAGTGTCCCATGAGGCTTCAATGCTTACAGATGTGCAGAAAGAGCCTTTGAAGATGGGTGTTGATGTTGGTTCTGAGTCCAAACCTATGCTAATGGATGCAGAGGCAACGGATCGGGTGGATGTGAAGGAAGAGACTATATTGGTGGCTGTCAAACCACCTTCCCTTTCAGATGTTAAGCAAGATGAGGCATCCGAGAAGAAAGTGTAGGTGTCTCTTTTTCTTCATGCTGAAAAACATGTTCAGGATTCATAATTTATGGGTGAATTTGGGGTTTTCCTCTTTTTCAGATCTGCAGATGCGGAAAACCCTGGGAAGGAGAAGTTCCAGATTGATCTGATGGTGTGGACTACATCAACCTTCCTATCATTTTTTGGGGAGGTTTTCTAAGGGAAGACATGATTATAAAAGGATTGTTCTTTATTTTGGTTTCATTGCAGGCTCCACCTCCAGGAAAGTCTTCACCAGAGGATGAAGCAATGGATGAGCACGGTGCTGATTATAAAGCTACGGTCTCAGAAGAGAAGGTGGGTTGGCCTTCACAGCTTTCCAGGTCCATGACATGCATTGGCCCATTTACTGCCTTTTCTTATCTTTCTTTCTCCTTCCATATTTTCAGGATAAGAAAGTTGAGAATGGGGATATGGAGGAAGATAGGAATGATGATACAGTAAAGCCGGATGGAGGAGGATTGGCTCTGGAGTCTAAGATGGAGGCAAGGAGTACATTTGAGGAGATTGACTCGAGAAAGCTGTCATCCAAGGAACAAATGTTTGACCTCCATCTAGATATCCCTAAGCAGGAGAAAGACGAGACGAGCAACATCAGACATCCTCAGCCACAAAAGCAACATCAACAGTCCAAACCAAAAACAGATTTGAAATCTGATAAATCTGGTAATGCCCTCCTGAGTCTGTTGTGGATTGTCTTGAGTTCTTGATATCAGATTTTGGACATGCTCACCACATTTGTTATTTTTGCTTTATCTTCTCAGTTCAACTGGGGGCTTCACCATTGCCTATGAATGTTGCAGGCTGGCATGGTGGTTTGCCTCAATTCGGGTGGGAACATTTAATTTCCTTTTTTCAATCTAGCTTCCATTTTTGGGTTTGTGTATTTTTTTTGATAAAGTTTATGGTCTATTGCAGTTATATGGGTCAAGTCCCTTCCCTAGTTTCAATGGACGGGAATGCTGGATCTGCAAAGCCTGTGCAGGTATCTCCACTTCATAAACCTGCGGTTGCATTTCCTATCGCACATTTTGCCCCCCATCTCTTATTAGATCCGCTGTGGCAGGTTCCTCAGGTTTTGCCGCTTCCCCAGCGGCCAAAAAGGTGTGCTACTCACTGTTACATAGCGCAGTGCATCCAATACCATCAGCAGTTACAACAGCTAAGCCGCTTCTGGCCAGCTGCAAATGCTACCACCTTCTATAATGCGAAGCCACAATATAATGTCAACAGTCTGCAGCCTTCTGAATCTGCGGTGGCCATTCTCGGTAACACATTGCAGGGAGGTGGTTTTCCTGGGAGAAACATTGGCTCATTGCAGGACATGGGCAGCCCAGTTGTTGCGACTGCTTTTGGTGGCCTGGCCAACAAGGATAAGAATCCTGTGGCCGGTAATGCACCATCGGATTCTTCACAAATAAAGAAGCAACTTGTGATTCCGCAAACACCACAAGGAGTTGCTGCAAATAGCATGCTGGTATATTTCCTCCAAATTCATGCCTATCATACGTTGAATATCGACTTCCACGCACTCTCTAAAATTCACTATTTCTTTTCATAGGCGCCTGCTTTTGTGTTCCCTTTCAACCAGCAACAAGCTGCAGCTGCTGCTGCAGCTCTAAATCGGCCGGGAGTGGCAAAATCTGGCAACGGGTCAAGTGCCCCAGCTCCATCAACAACTGCTTCAGCCGGTCTTTTGACTGCACCTGCTTCTGGGACGGCCACTGTGAGCTTCAACTATGCCAATTTGCCAGAAGCCCCTTATGTGGCTATCCTGCAGAACAATGGCTACACATTTCCTATACCCGCAGCTCATGTTGGAGCTCCACCTCAGTTTAGAGGGAACCATCACCAGGCAATGCCCTTCTTCAGCAACTCTTTTTATACCTCCCAGATGCTCCACCCTGTTCAGCTTCAGCCGCAGGCTCTTCCCCCCCAGCAGTCTCAACAGCCTGCATCTTCAGTTCAACAGGGCCACCAGAACAAGAGCACTTCAAGTGGATCATCATCGTCTCAGAAGCACCAGCAACAGCGGACTCAACCTGGTGTCAGCATAGCTGCTGGCAATGCAACTGCATCTCATGGTTTGCCGACAATGAAGCTTCCCCAGCACTTGCCGACAGGCCGAGCTGTAGAGACTGAGGCTGGCAGTGAGGATGCCCCATCGAGCGCTGACAGCAGATTGCCAGCAGCTCACAAGGGAATATACAGCCACAATTTCACAATGCCAGTGCACCCACAGGACTTTGCATTGATGTCTGCCTCGGACAAGCAGACCCACATGCCATCGTCTTCTCAGGGCAGCCCTTCTCAGGCATTTACCGTTTCTTTCCCATCACTTAATGGAGTCACCCCGCCATTGGGGATTGACTTCTCAGCTTCTCAAAACCACCCTCTATTCCAGAGCATCCCTGAGGCTGCAAGACAGGGTTATCAGATGGCAGCGGCTGCAGCAGCAGCCGCTGCTAGTCAGGCAGCACAGCAGAAGAAGACCGAGGGGAAGTCCACCATGGAAGCAGCTGAGGAGGAAAGAAAAACCATGCTGTCAACAAAGGCTCCGGTTAATTTTTCCCAACAATCTCTTGCCTTTGCATCTTCCTCCCCATCTCTCTCAAATACTGCTGCAATGGAAACCCCTGGAAGGACTATTAACCTGATCCAACCTCCCTCGAGTGGTAGTGGGCGCAGCTCCAACCGTCCTACTAGTGCAACACCTTCCAGTACGGCAGCTGGTGCCACAAACTCCTTCAATGCACATCAACAGCAGCAGCAGTCGCACATTGTCCAGCAGCAGCTTCAGAGACAGCAGCAACATCAAATTATTATGCAACATCAGCTTGCTTCCCGCTCAAAGTCGACCACCCCCACAACTTCCAGTGCTACACTTTACACAACATCTGCTATACCCAAGTTCTCTAATCCTCTTGGAGGCTTCCCTCAGGCAGTGGTTGTTCAAGGTGGTGCTGCAGCTACCAACCAGTCAAATCAATGGAAAAATGCCACCCGATCGACAGCACCGGTGCCCATCCATTCCCAATCTCAAGCTTCGATCTCTTCCTCTATCAAGTCTCAGATCTCTCAGCAGCAAGGCAGAACTTCACAGTCATCTCTTCCGAACCAGACACAGATATCTTTCTCGGTTGCTGCAGGTGCGGGCAGCTCTCAGAAAATGCCACCTCAATCTGGACAACTTCTCCCAGGTGGAACTGCCACTGGCAACCCATCTCCTCAGTCTTCCCTATCCAAGGGTGGTGGTGGAGGAAATGGTGGCGGCAGTGGTAGCCCTAGATCAGCAACAGTTAACAAGCAAGGGCCACCTCTGTCATCTGGCTTGCCCCTTCAGCAGCAATCTCAGCAATCTCCAGCAACATCAAGCCACAAGTCCTCCCCCATCACCAACCGAAATGCACCTTCCATACTCGGGCAGCCTCACATTCCACTGCCGCAGAGCTCAAGCACTAAACAACAGATGGAGCAATTGCAACATTTCCAGCAGGCACCGCTGTACTTCTCCGGTGCATACATGCAGGTGCCGACAGTGCAGGCGAATGCTGGGTACTTCCAGAGGCAGCAGCAGAGTCCATCACAACAACCCAATTCCACAAGCTCTACCGGCATGCTTTCGCTATGCTCCCCTGCATTAACTCTTGGTGGCGCCACTGCAACAACGGAACCCGGCAAGTCGGCAGCTACACCTCCAAGCATGAAGAACATGCCACCACAGAACCTGCTGCAGGCTGCCCACCTCGCCGCCGCAGCAGGTGGCGCCTCTCAACGTCCTCTCATGTCGGCCCCGGGCTTCCCGTACATGCATGCAGTCTCCGCGGTCTCTGTCAAGTCAGCAGAGCAGAAGCCAGCCACTGGTAAATCCACTTATCCAACTTCACCGCCACAAACACACCACTCCCGCGTCTTTCTTATGAAAGCTCCCCCATGAAATGAAATATCTTTAATGGAAAACACTTTCTTTTTCCAGGGAATGACAGTTTACATGCCTGCTGGCAGTCCGAGAAGAGATAACGATTCAGATGTAACCATGTGGAGGCAGCATGGCCACAGCGAAAGGATGGGCGGTGGTGACGGCGCACCTCAGCAGGGGGTCGAAGATGGAAAAGAGAAGCCCGTGTCACCTACCACCCAAGCACCATGCAGAGGCAGCCAACCAGTGAGTTGTACTATCATCTCTCCTTTGGAGATGGGAGGGAGTTAGAGTGAAAAAACCCAACAACCTTTCTCTCTCCATCTTCCTGGTGGTGGTGGCCGGCGGTGGTCGGCCACGACTGGGCATAGAAAAGGATGGAGTTAAGGTGGTGGTGGTGGAGGGCCTACATGGGGGCCCCACCCACCCATGTTTCTTTTTGTGTAGAGATGATGAGAATGATATGATACAGTTGGGAAAGAAAAAAATGCGGGTTTTAACATATTATATATATTATTTATATATTGTTTATATATTTTTAGTGGGGGTGGTGATTCATCAGTGTTTCATAGATCGGGGGGAGGGGGGACCCCTCTAAGTGGGATAATGGGATCTCCGTCCTCTGGGCACTTTCTTTTTTTTTTTATATTTGAATTCTTACCTTATCATCCCCTCGCCCCTCCATGTAAAATTGACTTGATGCTAGCAGTTGGTTGCTGCCACGTGTCCCTGTCGCTTGGTGGATGTGTGGTTGGTGGGTTGAGTATGCCTTCTGTAGGATGGCATCTTCTCTTTTTCCTCCTGTTTTTATAACTTGTGGGGATGGGGACGTGTCAGGCTGCCTTCTTTCCTACTATCTCCCCTCTCCTCTCTCTCTCTCTCTCTCTCTCTCTTCTTGCTGCATTTATTAGAGAAATCTGGGGCATCCCTTTGTGATTGGTGGCTGCCCGGTTTGGATAGATCTTGGGAATGCCTACTAAAGTCACTCATGGGAGTAAAAGGGGCCGATTCACGTTGTGTTCCACATGTTCAGAGTCACTGATTTGAATTAACTGTTCTGACCAGCCACCATGCTTTTATTTATCTATCTTTTTATATTCTTTCACATGATACTGGGGGTATTTTGTCCCCCCCTGCCGATGACTTTTGTTTTACTTTTTACTTGGTTGTGTGCTCTGTCAGATTTTACGCGGTAAACAGTGAAGGCCAGTGATGTGGGTGTGGTGTTTTTTTTGGTGTGCAAGGTTTTCGATCTTAATTAATGTAAATTAAGAGTATAAAAGTGAATTTACACACATGTTTGACTAAATAAAAAACATTTGTAAGACAATGATTACGCTAAGTTAGACCAGGAATCAGAGGAGGCAAAAATTGGGGTCAATATTTGTTCTCCAGACATTGCATTGCGAACACGAAAGAGCGGGTCACCTTTTGTGGTGTGAGGCAAAAATTGGGGTCAATATTTGTTCTCCAGACATTGCATTGCGAACACGAAAGAGCGGGTCACCTTTTGTGGTGTGAAGGAGCATTCAGAAGTCCAATTTTGATTTCTCTCTAAATTTTCTAAGTAGTAGCGATTTTGATGCAACAAAGTCGATATGAGTTACCGTCAGCAATGCATGAGTCCAATTTTGATTTATCTCTAAATTTTCTAAGAAGTAGCAATTACGATGCAACAAAGTTGATTTGAGTTACTGTCAACAATGCATGTGATCCACTTTGAAGTTCTAATCAGAGCGGCATGATCGTTGTGGAAGTCCCACATTTGTGCTAACCAATGCCCATGCGTTAGAGGAGAAGGTACACTCGAAGAAGATATGATCGCGAGATTCAATGACACCAACAAAGATAACATAGACTAAGATGGCATATATTCAATGCTTCGTAAGCCTATTGGTGGTTGGAAGATAGTTTAGAGTGGCATAAAAGAGAATGCACAAATACTTCAGGGTTGAGCGCTTGTTCCACACCACTTGCCCATGGTAGTACACATGCACAAGATCGAATCGATAGCGTGCACCAGGGCAAGAAATTGTGCCATGTAGGATGTCGTGCTAGCTAACGTCATCTTCCAAATCTAAGGAATCACTTTTCGAAGGTGACACCTCCCAGATAGAAAGGGCTTGCAGGTATTTCCTTCACCTGTAGAGGGTCTAAATAGAGGTCTCAGAGGTCTGAATCCTTCAGGATCAAGCCACAATCATAATGCCTCATTTTGCCATCGAAGATCTTAATCCCAGGCCTTTCTCCTCTTTTGGAATTCAAATAGTGAGCCAACTCACTGTTGAATATGCATCTCATCATCTTTATTCATTTATTTTAGCTTAAAATCCCTTCTTAAATACATGTAAATATTAACAGAATCCTCTTTTATAATTCTATATCCTTTTGTAAATATTGTATTTTATCATTGTTTTTAATCTAAAATATATAAATAAAAATAAAAGAAAAAAATAAAAATAAAGATTGTATATATGCAATAAAAACAGACTGACTTTGACCTCGAGAGAAGATCAAGACTTGATGTCGTGCTAGCCAACACTGTCTTCAACGCTAAGGAATCACTTTTTGAAGATGTCACCTCCTAGAAAGGACATGTAGGTATTTCCTTCATAAACACATGTAGAAGGGGCCTAAATAAATGTCTTAAAGGTATGAATCCTCCAGGACCAAGCCACAATTATTGCGCCTCGTATTGTCATCAGAGATCTCAATCCTAGGCCTTTCTTCTCTTTTGGAAGGCAAACGGTGAGCCAACTTAGTGTTGAATCTGCAGTGCATCATCTTTATTCATTTATCTTAGTTTAAAATCCCTTCTTAAGCACATGTAAATATTAATAAAACTCTTATTTCATAATTTTCTATTCTTTTGTAAGTATTGTTTAGTTATCATTGTTTTTAACCTAAAATAAATGAATAAAGAAACATAGGAAAAATAAAGAAAAATGAAGACCGTATATATGCAATAAAAACAAGCTAACTCTGAACTCGAGAGAAGGTCGAGATTTGATACGATTGATAGGGAATAAAGTATGGGGAGATAAGGCCTTCAAGATAGAAAAATCAAGAAAAATGGATTCTATTTGTACGTTCATCATTTGAATATGTTGTACATAATGCATTTATTCTTTATCCTATTTTAGTCATCACTCTATTAATCTCAAATAAAAATATTTTCTTCTTAGAACTTGTATATAAAAATAAGTTTTAAATATTAAAAATAATTGCAAGACGATTCATTGTACATAGTGTAAATAATGATACTTTGAAAAAACCACAGAGCCAAACTTGTCAGACCCATATCTTGTCCATGAAAACTCAAAATAAAGCAAACTCATTTTATTTAACTTTTAAAAAATAAGCATAAAAATGAAAGTGGTTTCATTGAAATCCGAACTAAGATGTAAAAAGTGACTTTTTGGAGTGTATTATATACACTGTTTTTACTATACATGATGTGAATATATATATATATATATATATATATATTCTTGTATTTTTTGTACATATTGTATTTTAAAATATTTGTATATGTTGTATTTATTCATATAAAATGCAAATAAAAATTATAAAGTAAAAAGAATCAAAAATAAAATATTGTATATACTATATAAATACCACTATATATATTGTACACGTCCCTATTTATTTTTACTAATAAATTATTTTATAAACATAAAATAAAAATATCTCTAAAATCCTTGAAAATTTTTGTAAATAAATAAAATATTAAACTATGTATTTATTTGTAAATTATATTATTAAAAATCAACTGTTGTATATATATTTATTTATAGGTACCTATAAATAAAGGTTACTATTTATTCAAACCTATTTATTTAAATTATTTAATTTATTAAAAATTACCATAATTAACTTTATTTAATTCCAATCATTTTCATCTATATAATGTATTATCTAAATTCATTTTATTTTTTATTATAATTATTTCTCTTTTTTAATCATTTTTTTATCTTATTCGATTTTTTCTTGTAGCTCCCCGATCCCTTATTGGGCAGTCTGAGTCCGTTGACCCGAGTCAGCCTCCCCTCTTCTAGCATGTGCCCAATAAACACGCTCGTTGGACCTTATTTACTTCTTTTTTATGATTGATCCGTCCTTCTTTAGCGCCCAATTCCTTCTTTGATTATGTCATCTGATTCACACCCAAGATCGTCCTAATAAAAGTTTCAGTAAGCCCAGCTCAGTTCGTACGCAATTGATGATTCAAAATTTACCATCTACGCCTCTATAAAACCCTCCCCAGATCTTATTTTATTTCGGATCGATTTTTCCTTGCGATTTCTCGCCCGAGGGTGAAGTAACTGGACAAAGGTTGTGATAGGACTTTAGCTAGTCATTTGGGAGTGAGTCAGATCGGAAGAAGGAAGTCATCCTTACGATGTCGGAGTTCGCCGAAGGTCATCTGACGCTTCTTCATTTTCCGCCACGAATCGAGGCTACGATCAATTTCCTTCCACCGTAGGAAAACTTAGGTAAATCTCTTTCAATTTTCTTTATAATTTCGTATTTTAATTATGTGTTTAGTGTAAATATAGATCACCTCTACTCGAGCTCCGATCTACTTGGTCGAAGTTCTTCGATCTCTCATTTTCACTTCCGATCGTCGCTTCACGTCACCCATATCTTCTTCGCCTTCCTCCACAACCTATCCCCCCTAGATCGACTCAGACCTGGGATTTGATCTCCCCTCCGTCGGAGATCCTCATTCATCTCATCTCCTTTCATTCTGTGCCTAATGATTTGGTCGGAGACTGTCTCTAAGCATAATAAAATACATTGCAGATCTTCAGAGCAAGCTTGAGTTTGGGATCGAGACCTGAAAGCCTGATTTCACCTCCAGAGCTTTGGAGCTTCTAGATCGACACCCATGTAGATTCGAGCTTCATCAATAAAGCCAATGAAAGAGAGACACTGCAGGAAGTAATTCAGTCCGCCTGGAGGAGCCCTGGAGGAGGATCGATCAAGATCCACTCAATTGAACCTCACATATGTCGACCTTCTTCCCACTTCATTTAGCACCCTTCGCAGTCGTACGATCATGAACTTCTTGCCCAGATCACATCGCAATGGTTGATCGAGCCCCAAATCTCCACCTTTAGATCAGATTTGTAGGAGTTCGATCCAACCATCCATTCCACACGTGAGCTGCACATGATTGGTGATCATTTGTATCTTTACCTGTTCCTCTAAAGGACACATGTCATATTCTGGTAGATTGAATAATTGCATGTTTCCCCCTGTAGTTTGTCTTGTTTGTTTTAAAATCATGTTCGAACCGATAAACATGCACAATACGACATTTTTGATAATTGCAATAATAATCCCACGATTTTGTGTTATTGTCCGATCCTCTGAAATAAACTATTCACAAAATAGTCCATGCCAATGCGACTCATATGCATTGGCACATGCTTTTTTGTGTTAAATTTGCAATTCTATCCATGCATTTTATTATTTTATTCTTGATTTAGTTTGCTAAATAACTTTTCTTTCATACTAGTCCATGTAAAGCAGATTATTATTTTACATGCTAATTGTGCTTAATAAAACCTTAACCACCTTCATTAATTCAACAAAATTTCATTTTAGTTCCTGCAAATCTCTTTTATCATCTTTAATTTTTATTTTACATTTTAATTAGTTTTACTAATTTTAATAAATAAAAAACACCCTTTATTTCCCTGTTTTCACAATTAATTCAATACTGTAAACAAAAAATCCCAAAAGTTTCATAAAATACCTCTCTGGAAAGTTTGAAAGATTATCTTTCTAACTATATATATTTTCTATACTTTTGATTTTATTTTCTACTTTAAAATCCTAAAAACATTTGTTTTATTTTCTATTTGTTGTTTTTCCTGTTTTTAATTGTTTCGAAAATCATAGAAAATCTAAAAATACTCAAAAATTCACAAAAAGTAGTAGAAATAAAAAAACAAAATAATTTTATTTGATGTTTATGTACATTTTTATCATATTTAAAAAATATTGTGTTCTTTATATTTACTTTTATTCTTTTTTTTGTTTCATTTTAAAAAGTAAAAATATAAACATTTGCAAAAGTTAAAAATCATTAGAAAAATACAAAATTAGAAAATATAAAAATAAAAAATTTAAAAATATAAAAATTAAAAACTCCATAAAAATTTAAAAGGAAAAAAATCACATAAATAGACCAAGAGTTGCTTAATAAAAAGACTCCTTTTTATTATTAATTTTCTCTTCAATTTAAATAACCGGCATGATTTGTAGCCTCTCTATGTTTGATCCTGTATGCTATGCATGTAAATAAATGGCAATAGTTTTCTTGCTCAAATTTCTTTGCTTGATTTTTAGCTTAAGAACTAAATAAATTAAATATTTTTTATTGATACATTCTTTGGGTTGTGATGACACTTATATCTTTTAAATAATTAAAATCCCAATAGAAATCCTTGTTTCAATAAATGATTGTGCTGGGGAGTCATGGGGAGGGTAGATTGGTTACTTATTTTACTTGCTATTCTTTGGTTTTGTATATATCTATATTTTCTTTCATTTCATTTGTCTCTTTTTTCCTGCCATTTTTCTTCTTTTTTTACTCTATTTTTCATAAATGGTATCCTACATTATTATATATTTTCTCTTTTTTGTGAGGGTCTGACAAGAGAGGACGACATTTTTAGGAGCATCAACATACCCGAGCGAAGCGGAAGTGACTCATTTTTTCATCGAGCAGCATGGGAGCATGAAAGAAGAGAAGAAGACTTGCAGGACTCTTGGAGCATTTTGCACATATATTTTTGTTTTATTTTAGTTTATTATTTCTTATTTATTTTTGTAATATATTTGTAATAATTTTTAGGCACTTGCCTCGTTTTCTGTTTTCTTGGATATTAGACTCTCTTGTGAATCATGGGGTCTGTTTCACAAGTGCCAGTGTACTTGGAGGATCTCATGATGAATCTGTATTTCATCATCTTTATTTATTCATTTTAGCTTAAATCCATTACAAAACACCCGTAAATAAATGAATAAATATCAATAAATCCATCTTCTTACTAAACAACATCCTTGTGTAAAAATTCTATATATATTGCTATTTTAACCTAAAAATAAAGAAATAAAGAAATAAAATAAAAATAAAAGAAATATAGTAATATATATATATATATGCAATAAATATATGCTGAATCAAACCCTGAGGGAAGTTCAAGACTTGACCTGATCGATAAAAAAGAGAGTAGGGGGGAGATAAGGCCCTAAGTACCAAAAATTGCATACAATTTACTTGTCACATGTATATTCAACACTTGTACATTATTACATACTCTTTAATTTATTCAGTATCAAATCTCTTGTCAATAAAAGTTATTGTGCATAGAATTCATTTGTAAATAATAATAATAATTTCAATAAAAACTTGGATATACTATGTAAATAACATCACTCTCAAAAAGCCGTAGAAAAACAAACTTTCAAGGTCAATATCTGCTCCACATGAACTCCAAATTCATCAAACTCACTTTCACTATACTTCAAATTAAATTATCTTTAAAATGAAGGTGATTTCATAAAATTCTGAGTTAAGGTGTGAAATGTGGGCAATTGGGGTTTTACTGTATATTATACCTATGTATATTATGCATATTGTATTTTAAATTATTTTTAATATTGTATTTAACTAAATAAAATACAAATAAAAATCACAATACTAAAAATCAACAAAGATAAAATAATGTTTATTTTTTATATGTATCACCATGTATATATTGTAATTATACCTATTTAGTTACCCTAATAATATAAATCCTAAAAACCAAATAAAAACATAATTAAAATCCTTGTAAAATATTGTAGAATATAAAATATTAAATTACGTATACATATATATAAATAATTAAGTAAAAAATCGAAGTTGTATATATATATGTATACATACTTGTAAATAACAACTTGTATTTATTTTAACCCTTGTAAATATATTATATAATTAATTAAAAATAATAAAAATTAAATTTAATTTATTAATAAAATTTCTATTTACATTATTCAATTAAATTAGTTAATTTTTAATTTTTTATTGAATTATTTAACTTTTACTTACTATTTTGTCATCTAGTATATTTTATCCTCATCCTAGGCGCAATCTGATTGGTCGACCCGGGTTTGTTGATCTTGGTCAACTGGTTGGTCTGCACACGCCTCCCCCTAACCTCGCTCCACTCGTTACCTTGACTAATTTTCCACGCGCCCTAATCACTACTCCCTCCATTTCCTTCTCCATTATTACCGTGCATTAATTCCTCTCGCTCTCTAGGCTTCTAAAACTAGTCAATTCACCTTCGATCTCACCCATTACAAAATTTGAAAACTGCCCGACTTCACTCTATAAATTTCATGCTCCCACCTGCAATGAGCTTTTAATCTGTCCTTGACCCATATTTTTACCCGCAATCGGTCCCTGAGATAACTGTGGTAATATAGCACCTGCTCTTTGATTTGGAGTGCGCATTTCGATTGAAGGTTGTGATTCGACCGCGCCACTGGCGATCTCCGTTGCATGTCTCTGCCTCTCTACCACATCACAGATCGAGGCAATTTCTGTTGGACATACGAGCCCACGATGAGCCATTATGCAATAAATGTTATTACGAATATCATTCTCTCATCTGAAATGAAGAGTAACTACTTTGCATCATAGGTATCTCAACACCATTAGGGCTATGTACCATGGCCATCTTAATGATCATACACATGTTGATTCAATTATTGAATCATAAAGGCTGGTTCTTGGAAGAATGTCTAAAGAGTTAGACTGAGGACTCATCAATCACCGTTAAATGATTATTAAGAGAGGATCTCCAACTTGAGAAGGAGATGGAAATCATTTCTCTAAGGGCCTGTTTGGTTGCAGGGTTGGGCAGGGTTGGGTTGGGCTGGGTTGGGCTGGGTGAATAGTAATCTGTGAGGAGAAAGTACCCTTGTGAATAGTAATCAGGGTTGGGCCAACCTTGCCCAACCCTGCAACCAAACAGGCCCTAAAGGGTAATATCTGATCGACCTCTTGATTCATGTCCTCTGCATAGGAATAGAGACTCGGAGGTGTTAAATAAGTTAGGTCAAAGAGTTGACTTAATGAGATCGAGATAACCAAAAACCTATGCCATATGCTGTCACGATATAGGCACGCATCTTCTGACCGGAGACAAATGTGTTACTATATGTCTGAGTGTATACATTTGATAGATTGATGAATATGCATTTCATCATCTTTATTCATTTATTTTATCTTAAAATCCCATATAAACAACCGTATATAATACTAACTCTGTATTATTACTAACTTGCATTTACATGTAAATATTGTATATTTATTATTATTTTAACCTAAAATAAAAAATAAAGAAAGAAAGGAAAAAAAAGAAAAAAAAGGAAAAAAGAGGAAGACTGTATATATGTAATAGATACAGGCTGACCCGAACCCCGAGAGAAGGTTTAGACTTGACCTGATCGACCAGGAATAAAGTAGGGGGAGATAGGGTCCTTAATCAGAAAATAAAAAAAAATGTGTTATAAATACTTCTCACTTATTTTGTATATCTGTATAAAACTAATACTATTTTATTTGTACATAAATTGACCTCAAATAAAATAATTTTCAAAACAAAAGTTGTAAATAAAAATGTTTCCTAAATAATAAAATGTTTGCCAAATAAAATCACGTATATAATAACAATAACCCCATCCGGAAAATCCATTAAGAGATAATTGAAAGATTAATTATGGCTCCATATGAACTCAAATCGAACCAAACTCACTTCCATTGTATTCTAAATTAATTTATCTTTAAAATGACTATGATTTCATAATTTTTGAAGTTACGGTTAAAAAGTTGGTTTTTTGGGGTGGTTTGTGTAATTTTATCATTTATTTATTGTACATATTTATTTTTATTATTTTGTAAAAAAATTAATTTTTTTATAATTATTTTTACTAAAAATAAAAATAAAAATAAAGTGTAAAACAAAAAATAACTAATTTCCTTATTTAACTATGTAAACAATGTACTATATGTATATAGTTTATATATATAACTAATATTTTTAAATAACCACCATAAAAAAATAAGAAATTAACATTTATTTTTCAATTTAATAAAATGACGAAAATAAAAAAAATAATTTTTGTAAATAATTTTAACTTTATCTCATTTCAATTTTTTCTCTTATCTATTATCTTCATTCAAAATTTTAAAAATTCAAACTCCTTTCTTTATATATTAATATGGCTCTCTCTCCCTCATTTCAGTTTGATCAATCTTTGGTGAGAGGAGCCTGATCTCCAAGAGTCTTCTTATTGTAGAAGGGTGCCTAGCCTCCAAGCCATCCAATGACAACGAGTCAGCCTTCGTCGAGGTGATCACAATCTTTTCCGCTCCTAAGGTGAGATCCACATTTTCTCTTATTTTTATCCTAGGTTAATCTTAGTTTTATTTATCGCATTTTAATTTCATCTTCATTTTTTATCTAGATCTTAGAATCCATCACGATTTTGATCCATCTTCGACTCCGATTCTTCATCTCATTTTCTCGATCTCTCCATGTTCACGTTCTATCCACCACAATCTATCAACTCCGGCCACGCACAGTGGTCGGAGACTCGGATTCGATTCTTCCATTTCGTTGGATCCCCATTGACATCTTTTTTTCTTTAGTTTTTTATTATTTATTTAAATAAGAAAATATGAGTCCTCGTTCTTGAATCCTCTTCTTTTTCAAAAAAATATAAAAATAAAAAAAATATAAAATTCATATATATTTCTCTAACATTTATTTTGCAGGAATAAAGGAAAAGATTACAAAAAAATTAAAAAATTTCTACAATTTCTGTTTAAAAAAATAAAACTTTTGTGTATGTTGTTTTGTTTTACAAAATAAGCAACGACCTGCGCTGATCCTAAATCCCACAATCACCTACAGCTCGCCCGCTGCTCCTGCCGCGACCATCGCCATCTCCTCATCCCTCCGTCGATTGCTACCTGCTATCTCGCAGCCCCGCGAGCGGTCGTGTCCCCGATCTCCTGGAATCGCCCAGCATTGCCTCAACTACGCAGCATCCTTCGCCACCTGCCGACCCGCTGTAGCCTTCCACATCCTTCCATATTCGTCCATTGCGCGACCCGTTGCCTTGCTAGATCCACCACCATTGACCGCATCCTCAGTCCGTCCTTCCATTGCCGTCAACGAAGACCTTCGCTAGCCATCATCATCATCGTTTGAAGATCTGCTCGATGCGCTAACCACTACGTGCCGACGTGCCGCAACACATCTTTCCCTACTGCAGCATCCGCACGAGCATCCAACCACCTACACACAAAGCACCACGAGCCACTCTCTATCATTGCCTGCTGTGCGGCTTAGAGAAAGAAAGGACGACAAACTGCGAACCACCTACCCTATTTTGGATTAAGAACGAAGAAAAGAATAGTAACCCTAGGGGTTATAAAAATAATTTGGAGAAATTACCAAAAAACACCCCTCAGATTTCAACAATTGCAAATTAGCCCCTATTCCAGAACCAGATCACATGCTTGGCACACATTTACTGGGTAAACTGCAATTTTTCCCCGCATATTTATTTTTATTATATGTTTATGCAAAACTTTAAATATTTACATTTCAGTTCCTGTGTTACATACTTTATTTTGCTCGCTTTTTTCATTGAAATAAATATCATTTACTGTCAATAAATTCCATTCCTAAAAAAATTATGTACATTCCTACTCGGTTCCTCTTCATTGTGTACAAATTTCATTGCATTTTATCTCCATTTTATATTATTAAAAAATCAAAACATTGTCATTTTCTCTATCTAAAATTTGAAAAATC
Organism: Ottelia alismoides; assembly: GCA_037367405.1. NCBI lineage: Eukaryota > Viridiplantae > Streptophyta > Magnoliopsida > Alismatales > Hydrocharitaceae > Ottelia > Ottelia alismoides. Next base: position 655,920 of record JAZKJV010000862.1, on the reverse strand, counting down.
ACAAAAATTCGAATACTGCTTAAAAAATTTCAAAAAATTAGATTGGTTTTATTTTGGTGCATTTCATTTTCTTTCCAAATTTCACGCATTAATTATTTATAAAACCCAAAAATTAATACTAAAAATCTTAAAAAATCATAAAAAATGTAGAAAAATAAAAAATGTGTTTTAGTCTCTTTTTGTAGATAATTTCCTTTAATTTCCAAGAAAACAAATTCCATAATTTTTAATTTCATTTGATATTTTTAAATTGCGAATTACTCTTGTTTATTTACTTTTAAATTTTCCCTTATTTTTATTCATTTTAAAAATTTTAAAAATTTTAAAAATTCTGAAAAATTACTAAAAGTAAAAAAATCATAGAAACACAAAAAATATTTTCTTTGAATATTTTTGAGCATTTTGTCATATTTAAAAAATAAAAAATTACTTTTCTTTTGTAGAACTTTGTTCTGAAAATGATATTTTTGAAAATTAAAAATTTTCAAAAATTAAAATCACCAAAAATTTGAAAATCAGAAAAGAAAAAAGTGGAAATTAAAAAAATAAAAAGATTAAAAAGAGAAAAATTCAACAAAAAACGATGGATAGTTTCCATTTGATATTCCTTTTTTCTCTTAATTGATTTTTTTGTTTATTGAACTAACATTCGGAAATTGTAGCCTTCCTGAGTTCGACCTGTCCGCTATACATGTAAATAAGTAGCAAAAAAATTTCTCTTGCTCATATTATTCTTTGTAAATATTTCAGCTTGAGAGAGAAAAAATAAATAATTTTTTTGTTTAAGTCAGAATCATTTAGGGATCGCAACGACTATATACCAATAAATACCAATCATCGAAGAATCTCGATTCAACAAAATGGCGTTGTTGGCGGGGAGGCATAACGAGGGTAGTTAGTTTTCTCTTTTGGCCTGCTATTTTTGGGTTTAAATATCTGTTTATATTTTGCCACATTATTTCATTGTATTTATTTCATTTTTCTTGCTCATATTCGATAATTGTGTTTCTTAAACATTCTCTCTTTTCTTTTTCTTGCGTGGGCCTATGGAGTGAATGAGACGATCTGAGGAGAGCCGAAGCACCCAAGTAAAGCAGAGGTGGCTTGATTCTTCACCAAGTCGAATGATAGCATGAGAGGAGGAGAAAAAGAATTGAAGGAGACCAAAAAATTAGAATTTATTTTATTTATTTTTAGCATTTGAACGTTGTAAACAAACATTCATTGGTTGCAGGTCTGTTTCGCCAAGTGCCGGTGCACTTGGGGAACCTCATCGGATTTTTTTCATCGTCTTATTTTGCTTTATTTCGCGGATTTTGTACTCTACCTATTGATTGCTTTATTTAGTTTTCTCGATACAGGTAATTAATTAGGTCCAACCACACTAAATAAGAATTTCTGTACCTATAGAATAGAGCGTAACTGGACTTAGTTAAATTTAATTGGTTCTTGGCCGTTAATAGAATCTATCGTTAGGATGGTTCACTTGCATATTATAGGTTAGTTTACTTTTCTATATTTAAATTCTGCATGGATCATTTTGCATGTAGAGTGTTGGCGACAAGGTACACATCTCTTAACTCCTACATGCATCATTGTTTCAATCACGCATTGGCATTTTCGATTTCCTTCATTCTTTTCACGCACATAAGTTAAAAGGGAAATTAGACGACACTCGGTAGGATATTCATTGAATATATTCAAAACAAGTGCAAACTTCCTAAAATTTGGGGCTGCTAAAGAAAACTCAACCCTAAAATAAATGTAAGGAAAAATCATTATTTTGGGGAGAGTAACCACCTCATTGAATTCGTTTTAACTTGTTCGCGTACACACTAAGGTTAGTACCCAAATCCCATAATTCAACCTAAGTGTTTGTACAACTTTGTGTTTGTTTACTTAACTCTAAAATTGACAAGATAAGATACCGAGCTTTCACGGTCTTCACTGAGTTGCGTTGGTGAATTGAGGGTTTGAATTGTGTTTGATTACTTGTGTGCATACTAAATCCTTCTAGCATTTGTGCCTTTTTCTTCACACCTTTTGATTTGACCCTTGTGCTCTCCCAATCATTTTCTCTTATTTCGAAAATGGCCAAATGGAGTTATTCTAATCCGATCTTCGCAGATCCCTCGTGCCCTCAAGCTGATCCACTTTCCTTTTTCCATGAGGACTTTCCTCCTGATTTTTGTGCATATCCTCCTAACCCATTATATAAGGTGTCGTATATATTGTATATATACTTTAGATATAACGCGTACTTTCAATATGATTATTTTGGGGATATGTATATAAATTCATAAAATCCACATGTGTATATAGACTTTGGTCACCTTTTATAAAAAACAAAAAAACTAAAAAAAATTAAAACCAAAAAATTTAAAAGCTAGAAAAAACTAAAAAAACTAAAAAAACAAAAAACAAAATGGTAAGAACTAAAAAACAAATAAAAAAACAAAACAAACACAAAAACAACAAAAAATCCTCTAATTATTAAAAAAATTCCATGTATATACTTGTATTTATTACTAATCATTTTCTTAAAAAAATCCCTAAAAATTACAATAATGTCACGTTTAAACATGATGCATCAGTGGGCCTACTACTCCTTTTCCAAATTGGAAGAAGTTACTATGGAGCTCTGCGGATCATCCGTTAGTGGCTCAATAAATAACTCTTCTTTGGAATTCGAATCTAATTCTTTGGTTTTGTTTTATTCATTGTATTTTTATAATTTCTCTAATATATCTTTTATAATTGTTCTTATATATACTTTATATATTTTAGTTATATATTTTAGTAAAATTTTAATTTTCACTTTTTTATTCTATATTTAGATTTAGAATATATCTTAATATATATAATCTATTAAGATAATGGTTTCAATAAATACCAGGATCCATATTTTTTTCTTAAAATTCTAAGAAACTTAGGAATTAGATTAGATATTAAAATAGAGATGTGGTTAGACAGTGAAACATTTCGAAATAATTGTTCTGGGTACCAAAGAGTTTCTTTTTTATTGAAATACGAATAATATTTATAACTTCAAGTGGGTTTTTCGAACATTCAAAAGAACAAATAAGAACGCAATTGGTTCGATTAGGGGATGTGGTTAGTCTCCTCATTATCTCCAAGACTAGCCAATTGATTTGATTTGAAATAAATTTTATTAATTTATCAATATATATTAATTTAAGTTAAATCAATTGTTGTTGTATTTTTTACAACAACATCATGGACATTGAAAGAAACACAAATCAATCTCACCCATTAATTATGTGATGTCCATGGATTGGGATCCATGGACTCCCAAAACCATATATAAGAAGAGGTGCCCCTTTCTCTTTGAGATATAAAATTACGAATGCTCTCTCTCCCTCTCTATTTCTCCACACGCCAAGCCCCCCTCTCTCTCATAATGGCCATCCACCATGGAGCCATTGTGAGAGTTGTCATCGCCGCAACATCGTCATTATGCTACTGGATCATCTACTCGTGGATATCCATCTCCTTCGATACATCTCGCTCGTGAAGAAGATGTTGGATCTCATGTGACGAGATCAGGAGATCTGCTGCTTGGGTCATTAACATGGATTGCGAGGAGCACACATCTTATCAACGTGCTTGCAAGCATCTCCTCTGTTGGATCGGACTTGAGACAAGAGGTCTATTGCTTTAGAGACTCGATCGCAACCAGGCATGCATGCAAGGCACATTCTTGGGGATCAAATTGTAATATCAAAGAGTTATAGGGGCATTTGTGTTGGTTACCCAACCCCTCACGCGCCTTGTACGTAAGGGATAGGTTCGGGGGACATCCTTGGTTCGGTCCATGTGTTGTCATCTGATGCTCCATAGCTTGGTTCGGGAATCAGATGCTGGAGGCTTAGAGAGAAGGCTCGGGCAAAATGTCAACCATCTGATCAAAATGATCCAATGTCTCCGATTTGCATAGGGGATGGACGACGGATGAAACACTGCAGATCAAATCCACAACTGACATTCCTTTGTAGCAAGTACCCTTGGATCACAATCCAAGGGCTATTGCTCCTTCTTCTTCCATCATAGGTCCTCGGAGGAGGTTGTGCTTCGGTGACTTCCGTTTGCTCCTCCATGCTCCAGTTACTCGCCTGAAGGTTGAATAAGCTTCCTGAGGTCCTGGCAAAGATGTTGGAGGTGTGACAAGACATCGGGAGCATTTAGATCAATTGATCGACGAGGCCTCGTCAATGGCACAGATGTAGAACGTGTCTCTAGCCAAGCTCCGACCAATTAATATCCTGGAAGATTAGGCATAGCTGAAGAATATTATGTGTGCATGAAGTGAAGAGATGGTGGAGGACCTAGGCTCCATCTTCTATGAGCCAAAGAGGAGATGAGTCATAGTTGAGGGGGTTCTGGGGAAATGGAAGAGGTGATCAGAGGCGTTCGTGTGGATGAAGGATGGACGACAAAGGTCATGAGGTGATCAGGCAGAGGTGGAGTGTTGCGTCTAAGCAGGATAAATTGGGAGAAAAGTCAAAGAAAACATGGGAGAAGAAGACCTGGAGGCCGAAAAGGAAGATGCGGTCAGAGAGGCTTGGAGTGATTCTCCTTGAGAGACTCTGGTTGTCGCCCAATGAGGATAGTTGGGAGTGGGAGCTCGTGCATCCATCAGAGTGGCAGAGCATACATGGTGGTGGCCATGGATCACACTAGGGGTTGTGAGGTCATCTTCGCCTGGACATTGCCCTCTGCTATCATCGGAGGGTAGAGGAAGATGGACCACATCCCCCTTGGAAGGTGGATGAAGAACGGAGGTGGTGGAGGAGGGACTTTTATAGGACATGCTCGGCTGTTCTGGTGGAGTGTCGGTGGGTTTTGCAGCAGCCGTAGAAATGAGTAGGAGAGATGGAAGGGGGCATTGGGGGTTATGCAGGGAAGATGGAGGATTGGGCTACATGTAGGTTGAGATATGAAGGAAGAGGATGATCGGAGGCTCCTTCCAAAAATTGAAGGGGGCGGAGGGGGACGCAGGTGTAATGCCTGGTGGTGGGTGGTCTGGAGGAAGACAGTGAGTGATAGTCATTGGATCTTGCGATCCAACGATTGTGGCATGGGCATGGGCGAATGGTTTAGATAATATCATCATACCTAATCCAACAATGGGGGGAGAAACGAAAGAGCACAGTTGAGTTGGAGGTTTGAATCCCTTCCAACGGCTAAGATGAAGGGGATGATGTGGACAAGAGCGAACCTTTTCATGGGACTAAGATAGTATGTGCAAGGTTAGAGCATGAGGGAGCGACTAGGATATGATCTGAGATCACACCTGATTTGTTGATAGTGAAGTGGGAGAAGATGATTATGATGGAGGAAGGGGCGACTTGATCCAGTAGCCTAGAGAGGGCCAGGTGGTGAGAAGAGGGGGCGAGCATGGCGGCTCCAAAGATCGCCATATGGCTACACTAGAAAAATCAGAAATTTCTAAAATAAATATAATTATAAAATAAATAGTTAGTGGCCAAATTAGGAAAAAAAGTCAAAACATGAAAGTTGTAGATCTCGATGAGATCTACAAATTTCATGTTGGAAAAAAAGCCAAAAGAAGTCATTTGCACAAAAATGTATTTTTAGGGGTATTTTAAAGGGATAAATTTACTGTTTTTTGGTTTTTATATTTTTTTTATATTTTTATTACTTTTAAAGGTCAAAACACTTATAGACGATTAAATAACCTAATTTTTATGGGTTTTTAATAAGATATATATAAAGGAAAATGACAGTAAATTGAATACAATAAATATAGTGTTAATTATGCACATAATCTATAAAGTTTAAGAATAATGAATTGTCAATGATTTTTGTTGAATTACATAAGTAAGGGTTTTAATAATTTGATTTTAACATGATGAATACGAGTTTCATCTTACCCCCATACTTACACTATTCTCGCCGAGCATCTAAGGAATGAAGGAGTCATATTAATTCTTGACAATGCAAGTGAATGCTTCAAGGCTCAATTTTCTGAAGACCCTCAGTTTAAGCAATCCTAAATTTCGTAGCTCAACCATGCTTTAGTAAGAAGGAATCCAACTTCTCTAATTATCAGACTCATTATTTGTACATATAATATAAGGATATGAAGATTAGTGAACTGCAATCATGAGAGTCGAGTTCAGACATCACCCAATGTTTTAATCCAGGAGACTATCGTCTAGACCTAATCATCAACACTAAGGAATAAGTCTATTCTTGTTTCGGTCAACCATCTCTTTAGTTCGTCTAACTTGAAAGTGTAGATGGACTATGAGATGTTGGAGGGCATATGATTGTGTCTATTTTTCTCTCACTCACATTGGAACAAGGGACCTCTCAAGTGTTGTATTACTCAACACATGTATATTTTTATTTTTTTGATCAATGTGTCTGTCAAGAGAATTTTGAGTCGTCTGCACTTGCTTTTCTGGGAGTACACCGGGGTGTATCTCTTTTAAGTATCTAAGATACCTTCGATACCCAGTCTTGTATCACTATATGATGTAGAACCCTTTTATGGTGCTAGCCCGACTCCTAGGTCCTAATAGCATTTGGTCCATGTGGATACTTTGAAAATGGTTGGGAGCGCTCACCATTGGTAGAATCTCTTTTCAATTTGACTTGTAAGGATGGAGCTTTTTCTTCATATATTTCTTTCTTTTCTTTTTGTCTAGCTCCACTACATTTAATAAAAGTTTGTGCACACTAATCAATAATTAAATTAGTTTCATCACATACTGGCACATAGATAGATATCAAATGATATCATGTGAACTTGTGCACATACTGGATAGGGTTTTGCTAACACTCAGGTTCTTGAAGCATTCCGTAACTTTATCCCATCCTTGAGTATCATTAGATCAGGTCCAGACTCAAATCACCAGTCCTAATTCCTCAAGTGATAACTCAACTCATATCATCAATCATGCAGTTGTGAAAGTGATGTGCTGATCATATTCTTTAGAGGGTAGAGATGAAGAGTGCAATATAGCGCTCAAATCTTCCAAACTAGGGAAATGTGGATTATTAAGTTCAAAACCCGAATAACTAAGGTTGTCTAACTCAGACTCTCAAGATATCATACATCAAGTGTCCTCAAAATCCTCAAGCCTTGAGTGATAGTGAACACGTCAGGAATATACCAACCAAGGAATGCACGGGATGATTGAATAATGCAAGACCATTTATGCAAAAAGTTTTTTTTGTTTTTTTTATTTTTTTAAAACTAGGTATTAATTAAGGAAATAAATTTAGGATAATATACATAATGAACACGACTTGTACCCATCCCTGATGTTAGATGAAAACAATTAAAGTACGATATATGGATAAATTATGTAGAATATATAAAAACATGCCCCCTATATTTATCTTATGCAATGTCCTCAAGGCACAAAGAGAAATGTTGACATAGCTCTTACTATGTATAGATGAGATAAAAAGAAAAGAAGTCGACTTGCCCCTTGATACTTTGAATTTTGAGGGACTAAGCATAACAGAAAATCATGAAATGAGGTAGTCGAGGGTGAGCAGAAAGAATAGATGTCATGTAGACAAAATGGTACCCGTCCCTCTATACTTAGGCTCAGGGCATCCTAAGTATAATCGTATAATTACAAGTGGGGAACCGAGTAGACGAACATGTTGATAGATATATAGAAGAGTGATGGAATTGTTGTCGAAGAGGTGGTTTATCCGGTCCGTTTGAGTCTTCGTCTAGTACATTGCCCTGATTGAAGGAGATCTGCTCTACTTGGACTAACTCCTCAATTGATTTGACACAATGTTTTAGTTGGTGACCGTTGACTGTAGAAATTTGCGTGCTATCTGTGGTCTCTGAGGTCTCAACACTTTCGTTATTGTGCATCTCTCTCATGATGAAGGGTCTCGTCCATTTTGATTTTAATTTACCTTGGAAAATTTTTAATCTCGCATTAAATTACAATAATTTCTACCCTAGGACAAAGGTCTTTGTTCGAACATTCTTCTCGTGCCATTTCTTCACTCTGTCCTCGTAAATGGTGTTGTTTTTGTAGTCATGATTTCAGATTTTACATAGTTCATTTAAATCAATATCTCTGTTCCTCTTTCATTAGTGATAGTTCAATTGATCTTTTTGATTTCCCATTCTGATTTATGCACGAGTTCTACTGACAGATGACACGACTTCCAAATACCATTCGAGACAGGGAGGTGCCAAATGGGGTCTTGTAAGACGTCTGGTAAGCCCATAGAACTTGGTCCAGGAGTTGGGACCAGTTTTTCTTGTTAGGGTACACTAGATTTTGTAAAATTCCTTTGACCTCCCTGTTTGACACATCAGCCATGCCATTGGATTGTGGATGGTAAGGACTAGAGACACAATGCTCGATGTTGTATTCCTTAGTCAACTTCTTCACTTCCCAATTGACAGAGTGACTACCCCCATCAGATATTAATAACTTAGAGATTCCAAACCTCTAAATAATATGATCTTCAAAAACTTGCATATAGTCCTATTGTCTACTTCTCGAGTAGGGATAACCTCCACCCACCTAGATAAATAATCTATCGCGAGAAGAATATAATCAAATCTTTGAATGTTAGGGAACGTGCCCATAAAGTCAATTCCCTGTGAATACATCACAAATGATCACTGGTTGTATATGCATGGCATCTTAGGGACCAATGGTCCCACCCATTCTCTGACAGACCGGGCATGGCCTAATAAAATCATAGGTATCCTTAAACAAGGTCGACCAGTAAAATCATCATTGTAGTATCTTCCTGTGTCCCAGGTACGATAGAGATTGAGGATGTTTTGATATTTCTCCCGAGGAATACATCTTCTCCATATACAATCAGATCCTTCAAAGAAAAGAAACGGATCCTTCCCAATGGTAGTGTCTAGCTTCCGACTTGAGTTGGTTGATTCTATTCTTAAGCCAACCCCACAGAACTTTCTTGGATGCAAGATAGTACAACATGTCAGCATACCCTGGGAGAGAGTCGATAGCAGAAATTGACTTGTCTGTGAAGCTTTCACTTATGGATTCAGACTGAGGGATTTTGTTTTGTTCGATCCGTGATAAATGACCAGCCACAACATTCTTAACTCCAAGTTTATCTTTAATCTCCAAATCAAATTCTTGAAGCAAGAGTATCCATCTGAGGAGACGTGCTTTTGCATCTTTTTCCACCATTAAGTATTGAATGGCTGAGTGATCTGTGTAATCTTTTACCTTAGATCCTAAAAATATATATCGAAATTTATCTTAGGCAAAGGCTACTACAAGCATTTCCTTTTCAGTCACAGTGGAATTTTTCTGAGATAGATCTAAAACTTTGCTTTCATAGTGAATAGCATATGTGATTCTATCTTTTCTTTATCCTAACACCACCCTTATTGCGAAGTCTGAAGCGTCTGCCATGATCTCAAAGGGAAGAGACCAATTGGGGTTTGTAGAACGGGAGTCTCAATGATCCTCTTTTTGAGAAGCTCGAAGGCCTCAAGACACTTATGATCTAGAAGGAACTCTGCATTTTTCCCTAATAGGTCAGTCAACGATCAGACAATTTTTGAAAATTTCTTAATAAATCTCCTATAAAATCAGACATGCCGTAAAAATACCACACGGGTTTAACATTGGTAAGTGGCTCAAGCTTCTTGATTACATCCACCATGGCAAGGTCATCCTCCATTACCTTCTTTGAGATGATGTACCTCAACACAATGCCTTCATTTACCATGAAATGGCTTTTCTCCCAAGAGAGCAGTAGGTTCACTTCCCTACACTTTGCGAGGACTCGATCCAAGTGAGCTAAGAAATCATTGAATGAATCACCATGGACCAAGAAGTCATCCATGAAGACTTCAAGGAAATCTCCAACCATTTCAGCAAAAACTACAATCATGCACTTCTGAAAGGTGTCAGGGGTATTGTAGAGCCCAAAAGGCATGCACTTAAATGCATAAGTGCTAAAAGGACATGTAAAAGTAGTTTTTTCCTGGTCCTTTAAGGAGATGGCTACCTGATTGTAGCCCAAGTACCCGTCTAAGAAGACACAATATTCTCTTCCTGTTAAGCTCTAAAAAATTTGATCAATAAAGGGCAGGGAGAAGTGATCCTTCTTCATTGTGGCATTTATGCGCCTATAATCCACACAGACGCGCCACGACGTGGGAACCAGTCGTGATTTCCTCTCCCTCCTCATTGGTGATAATATGAAATCTCGACTATTTTAGGATGACATGCAAAGCTGACATCCACTTGGAGTCTGAGATGGGATATATGAAACCAATCTTACTCCATTTTTCAATGACAGTATTAACCACTTCCCATGAATTTTGATGCAACCTACGTTGGCATTCATGGGAGGGTTTAGGGTTATCCTCAAGGTAAATATGGTGTGAACAAAGGGATGGGTTAATCCTTAGAAGATGTGACAATCTCCGGCCAGTAGCCTAGCGATTTTCCTCTAAAACTTTAAGAAGACATACCTCCTGCTCTTCGGTTAGATGTGAACTAATGACGACCAGAAAATGTCCCTTATTTCCTACAAGGAAGGCATACTTAAGAGTAAGGGGCAATGGTTTGAGCTCCGATAAATTTGTATCATTCACAAAATCTGTCTCTAGTTTTGGTTATTCTTGCTGTGATGTGGATGGATTCTGTATCATTATAGTCCACCATCTTAATTGTTTCAGGGATTAGATCGTTAGAGATATAATGTGGTTTGGCAAATGTTATGTCCCCTCAGTTTTCCTCGCTTTGCGATAGTCCATAAGGAGAGTGGAGTGACATGCAAGAGGGACCTCTGAGTCTCCGGGAATGTAGGTAGATGCATGGATGAGCTTGCAGATTAAATCATCAACAATGTCCTCTCCAAAAGAGAGTGATTCTATCATAGTTGTCAGATTCTATCTTCATGGCCCAACTGTTGCTGTTGTGTTTTCTGCAAAAGGCATGCACTTAAATGCATAAGTGCTAAAAGGACATGTAAAAGTAGTCTTTTCCTGGTCCTTTAAGGAGATGGCTACCTGATTGTAGCCCAAGTACCCGTCTAAGAAGACACAATATTCTCTTCCTGTTAAGCTCTAAAAAATTTGATCAATAAAGGGCAGGGAGAAGTGATCCTTCTTCATTGTGGCATTTATGCGCCTATAATCCACACAGACGCGCCACGACGTGGGAACCAGTCGTGATTTCCTCTCCCTCCTCATTGGTGATAATATGAAATCTCGACTATTTTAGGATGACATGCAAAGCTGACATCCACTTGGAGTCTGAGATGGGATATATGAAACCAATCTTACTCCATTTTTCAATGACAGTATTAACCACTTCCCATGAATTTTGATGCAACCTACGTTGGCATTCATGGGAGGGTTTAGGGTTATCCTCAAGGTAAATATGGTGTGAACAAAGGGATGGGTTAATCCTTAGAAGATGTGACAATCTCCGGCCAGTAGCCTAGCGATTTTCCTCTAAAACTTTAAGAAGACATACCTCCTGCTCTTCGGTTAGATGTGAACTAATGACGACCAGAAAATGTCCCTTATTTCCTACAAGGAAGGCATACTTAAGAGTAAGGGGCAATGGTTTGAGCTCCGATAAATTTGTATCATTCACAAAATCTGTCTCTAGTTTTGGTTATTCTTGCTGTGATGTGGATGGATTCTGTATCATTATAGTCCACCATCTTAATTGTTTCAGGGATCAGATCGTTAGAGATATAATGTGGTTTGGCAAATGTTATGTCCCCTCAGTTTTCCTCGCTTTGCGATAGTCCATAAGGAGAGTGGAGTGACATGCAAGAGGGACCTCTGAGTCTCCGGGAATGTAGGTAGATGCATGGATGAGCTTGCAGATTAAATCATCAACAATGTCCTCTCCAAAAGAGAGTGATTCTATCATAGTTGTCAGATTCTATCTTCATGGCCCAACTGTTGCTGTTGTGTTTTCTGCCTCAGGTTCTGAATTATCAGATTCGGTGCTAGATTTGGTGTCAAGTCTTTGAAACCTAGTTTGCTTCATTTTAAGTTCGACTTCTCCAAGGAAGGGCTACCCTAATATAATTAGGAGTATTTCCAATTTTCTTGGGTCATCCATGTCACGTACTATGAAATCTACTAGGTAGTTTTGTCCCTCTATGTTGGTGACAACATTTCTAATCTCCCCCTTAGGTCTCTTAGTTGATGTATCTGCGAATTGAAGTACGGCTTTAGACTTTTTAAAAGGACTTATATTTAGATGCTCAAATAGAGTTTTGGGCGTGAGATTGATTGAGGACCCATTGTCTAACAGTTTTCAGGCAAACTTGATTTCATTGTTCTGTCTAGTGACAAAGTGAGCACCCATGTCTCTTTTCTTCCTCGGTAGCTCATTTTTGATCAAGCGAGATGTCGCAATAGAGAGTGTATGTTTCTTTGTTTGACTAGGGTTTTTTTGTTAGTCCTTATTGTGTGCATATAACCTTCTAAAAGCTGGGTCTCTTTCTATCATCTCTTCTAGTGATAAAGTGACCTTGATGTTTTCTTTGCAGATGCTGGTCGTGTCTTCATCATTTTTTTTGATTTTTAAAGTTTTTATTCTTTCATGTCGTAAGAGCACAATGGAAAGGAATTGACTCATTGTGATTAAGAACATTACGTTTATTGAATGAGGAATTAAACATAATTACAGGACTCAGACTGACATATCCAAAAATAGGGAAATCGGTGGACAATTATTGCAGATGTCTTGGTGACGCTTCTTTGTCAGATTCAGATTATGATTCTTTGGGGTCCTTAGAAGTGTAGTGTTCAATAGGTGGTGTGGGTGGGATTTCTTCTTTCTCCCCCTTTTTCCTCTTCTACTCAATTTCCCAAGGATTGTGTTACTTAGTCGACACTGGGGATTTGTCACCATGATATTTTCCTCGATCAGGCATAGTTACGGTCTTTCTGCTCCAAAGAGAAATATGATAAGTGTCACCATACGAAAATATCTCGTATTCAGGTAAAGAATATTATGAGATTAATATCTGATTTTGTTAGAGGCTATTTGGATTAGCCTAGACTTAAGCATGAATCACAGTTTGGGGTGCAGTTACCTCATCACTCCATTGAGAAAGATGATTGATGTAGACTTTCATATCTTGAAGTCCGTCCAACACTGGTTGGAGTTCATGAGAGATTGAAGAAGAGGACCCCTGGCCCTGCTTGCCCTGCAACTATTGATACTGTCTGAATTGGCTCTGCTGGCCCTAGCATTAATATTGTTGCTGCTATGGTTGCGGGTTCTGATAACTTGTAAGGTACTGCTGACACTGCTGCTATTGCTACCGAGGATGGTAGGTGAGTCAAGATTGTGGTGGATTAGGGTTCGAAGTAGAGTTTGGATCTGATCGGTTCTAGCATATTCTGTTTATCTACATGACTTGTGAAGGTTCCTTGTAAATATTTTGAGTGGAGTTTTTTTTTAGTTTGATGGGAAAAGACTTGATCTCCACCCCAATGACTTTATTTCCCAACCCCTTGCCCTTGAATGTAGTGAATTTGGTGTATGAGGGTAGGGGATGAAGTTCGGGCATGTATCTACATCTTAGATACCCTATCAATCAGTTCATCTATTTGCTAAGGCAGTTTAGCTAATTTCTCCATTAGATGATTTATGAAGTCCGTCCACCTTCTTATAAATCTATTTGACCATAGTTATCTTATCAACTACTATTACCATATTAGTACTTTGATCAGTCATCAGATTATTCACCATCTTCTTAAAGTGGATATGTACGCCCGGTTGATGGTCTAAGCACAATTAGATTCTGCTATTCTCTCGAACACATTGTAGAATGTGTCCTCATGGCGTCCCATGTAGCTTCCTCCACAGGATGCACTCACTAACCCTTGGGTCTCAGAGTTTAGTCCACTAACAAGACTTTGACTAGTATCATTTTTCTTTTCTCGTATCCTTGGCATTTCTGGATTAGGTCTGTGAACCTCTCCCAAATTTCATGGAATGGCTCACTAAGGTGTTGGGTGAAGCATGTGAGCTTGACCCTCATATGAATAATTCTACTCATTGGGGAGAATTCATTTAAGATCAATGTATTGAAGGTGGCCCATGTGGTGTCCCCTAAGTTCTTCAGACAGTAAGCCGTCAAATCAGTCAAGGCAAAGGAGACAACTCTCAGACTTATGTAGTCTTGACTAACCCTAGGGTGGCACAGATTAGAATAGACTAACTCGAAGTCACAGAGGAAAATGTTTGTTTCTTCATGATTATTATTCCCTCTGAACATAGGTAACAATGCGAGGAAATGAGGTTTGTGTTCGAACGCATCCTCAGGGGTACCGATCTCAACCAATTATAATCTTCATCTAATTCAAGGAAGGTATGTATCTTCTATAGTAGCCTCATCACATTGCAATTCTACCATCTGTGCTCTACGGAGTTCATTGTGTTGTTCGACAACAGTTTTTCTAGCCAAAAGTGCACGAATAGGGTTATTGTCGTTGTTGTCGTTCTTTGGAGGCATCTTGTCTTCTTCTTCCCCTTTAGATGAATACTCTAGGCTCATGCTTGGAAGGTTTAGGGTTGTGCCAAAGATGAACGTTTATTTAACAGGAAGCGAGTAGGAGAGAGGGTTAGTTAGGGGTTTAATAATCCTCATAGGTGTGGGGTGAACCATGGTTTGGAGAAAAGGGTCATCTCCGTACCATGGAGTTTCGAGAAGAGGGTTATCTCGAAACCGAGGAGATGAGTTATTTGAGGAGCTCGAGGATTTGTTCGCAAAGTTCGAACGAAGAACTCTAAAATAATCCATGTTATATGAAATGAGTAGTATGGATCACAAAGAAATATCCACGTAGCGTACAAATGTACGAAAGACACACACAAAACAAACACAATTCAAACCCGTCAATTCACCTACTCAACACTAGTGTAGGCACGTTAGGGCTCAGCTGCTTATCTTTTCAATTTTAATTTTAGTGATAAAGAAATCTTGAAAATTAAGCAGAGCTGTTAGGTGCCGAATTATTTTACGAAGGCTGTCCCGAGTTCATACTACCAATTGCACCTACTTTCAGCTAGTATGGTTGTAAGCGCCGACCATTAGACGACTACCCTTATTAATTGAGGAAGGAGCCTTTCACAATGTCCTCTAAACCACCAACTCTACTATGGGACTGGGACCGTAAAATGGCTACCCAGAAACCCTCACTGAGAACTAGCTAGTTGTTCCTAAAAATCATAGTTTGAATGGAAGTTTTTTGTTTTTGGCTCTGTCAAAAGTGTACAGTCTTGTCCTTATAAACAATGAGTGGGTTATTCTCCCTTAAATATAATTTTGATTTTAGTTTAGTTTATTTAGATTCAACTTGATTAGTAGTCCCGATTTTATATTAAGTTCATCACTGAAGGTTTTAAGTGAGCACAGAAAATCATGCCTAATGAGCAGTCCCAATTCCTTTAATTCCTAAGTTGTAAAACTGAGGAGAGAGAACCGAAAAAGCCAATGCAAGCGTAAATCAATGATGCATTCTTCGAAGAAAGTTATAGTGTTTCCTCAGGTTCTTCATGCAGAATGTAATACAAGAAATTTTTGGAAAAAATATACTAAATGATATGCACATGCCAAAATTTACTGTGTATGGTTAGTGAAGAATGCACTAACTCTTGCATTGGCTTTTTTATTAAATATAGAAAATAATTTAAAACCCTAAAAAATCATCATTCCCCAACAACAATGGGATTTCATTTATGCGAAATCTGCCTCTATAAGAATAAATAGTTATCGTAGTGCAGAAGGCATATTTTTGTCATGCAAAGAGACCATACCTTCGAATATGTGTACATTATTTTACTTGGAAAGTTTACCAAGGTCGAACTAGGGGAAAAGAGACTCACTAATATATTTATCAAAAATTGTCATTGATGTATGCTTATTTTTAAATCTTTTAGGTCTTCTTGAAGATGCACAATAAAATGCATATTAAACAATGCAATTATACGATACATGCAATTTTTATGGATTTTCAGATGCAATTGAAAGATATGTAATGCATAATGTGATGCATGCAAAATAGAAGATAAAATTATATCCTACAAAACATGAGCACGAGTTATCAATTAAAAATTGGAGTCAAATTGACCATTAAGATTAAGAACAAGCATCTACTAATGACAACGATTTATAGGGCAAGAGACATTATATCATAAAAAATTCATCATATCTTAATTAGTACAAAATCATTATTTTAAACAAGCCATAAGATAGAGAATTAAATTTACAACAAAATGACATTGAAATCATGCAATTTGGAATTAAAATGCTCAAGATATGAAATAAATAGCTCAAGGGCATAAATCGAATAAAAATACGAAGAAATAAAGAATAAATAATTACAAAGAGGTCATTGGAAGTACTTATTTGCAATAAGCAAAAGTCAGAGGGGCCCCTATGTAATTTTTCCTGAAACACGAGACCCTTTTTGCAATTTCCAGAAGTTGGTTGGGTCCTACCTATAAAATACCCGAGCACACACATAAGGAACACAACTGGGGACCAAATTATAATATTAAAGAGTTATAGGGGACTTTATATACTTTACCCAACCCCTCCCGTGCCTTGCACACTTGGGCTAGGTTTGGGGCACAACCTTAGTTCATGCCATGTGCTGTCATCTAATGCTCCAGAGCTTGGTTCGGGCATCCGAGCCTGGAGTATAAGAGTGAAGGCTCGGGTGAAATGTCAACCATCGGATGCAGATGATCCAATGACTCGAATATGCGTAGGGGATGGATAATGTATGAAGCGCTACAGATCAAATCCATGATTGGTGTTCCTCTGTAGCAGGTAAGCTCTGATCACAATCCAAGGGCTATTGCTCCTTCCATCGTAGCTCATCAATGGAGGCTGCATTCCGACGACCTCCATAGGGCTCCTCCATGTATGAGATACTCACCTGAGGATCGAATAAGCTTCTTTAGGTCCTAATGAAGAGGCTAGAGATGCAGTGAGACTTCGGGAGCATTTAAATCAGTTGATCGATAAGGCCTCGTCGGTATTGGAGCTGTAGAACATATCTCCGGCCAATAAAGATCCTGCAAGGTAAGTCGTAGCCGAAGCATATTGTGTGTGCTTGAAGTGAAGTGGATGTGTCCCTGTGCATGATGGAGAAGGTGGAGGACCTGGGCTTGTGTTGACAAGGAAAATGGTAGTAAACTAAATACAATAAATACAATGTTAATTATGTACATAATACATACAGTTTAAGAACAATGAATTATCGGTGACTTTTGTTAAATTACTTAAGAAATTGTTTTAATAAATTGATTTTAAAAAGATGAATACGAGATTCGTCAATGATACCTATGAGAGATCATATTAATCATATGCCCTTGCAGGTACACCAGTTCGTCGATGTATAGAACTTGATTAGATCATAAACCTATCGATTTGCCAACTGTACTGATGAATCCATGATTCATTAACTTTCTATAGCATTTTATCTTAAAACTCTTAACAAATACATGTAAATATTCATTAATTTCCACATTTTATAAAAAAATCATTCGTAAATAAAAATAGATTTTTATGCATCAAAAACATGTAAATAAATAAAGAAAAGAAAAAGAAGGCATATTGTAGATATGTATATATGTACAATATGACTCAGATAATATAAATATAGCTGAAAGATATATTTATATACCCTAATCCCCGAGTCAACATGGATTGGTCGACAAAACAAGTAGGGAGAGACAAGGGAAGAAAACCATAAAAAAATAATTAAATAACACTCCACACATTATTTATCAAATAAATACCAAATCTTCATATTTTTTAATTAATTCATATAAGCATATTTTTACCAAATTATTTTCCTAATTATTTCTAAATAAATATATATATATATAAATATAAAAATAAGTTAAAAATATTATCCTATATATATGTCAAGAAATCCTACTTTTAAATTGCCAAAATCTCAACATCCGAACATCATAACTTCCTCGTACGAAATCCAATTTCACTCTACTCACCTTTAAAGTTTCTAAAATAATATTCTCTAATTAATTGAGTTGGTTTCATTACAATCGGAGTTTGTTTGCAAAAAGTCGGTTTCGGGACCTAATGACAAAAGGGTTTCTGAGCTATTTATTTTATGTAGAACACATTATTTATAGTTTTATTAATTTTATAATTTCTCATAATTTTCATGATATTGTATTTTCATAATGATTTATTTCATATTTTTTGGAGCTTATTTAATTATTTAATAAAAAACAAAACCCTAATTTATAGATAAAATTGAACTAGCTAACCTATACCTATATTTTTTAATATATATAAGTTATTTTATTATAATATATAAAAATTCATAAAGACATTATTTATTATTCTAATAATTAACAAAATATAAAATTAACAAATAAATAATTATTTATTTAATTAAAAATTCTATACTTATTTATTAAGTATTATTTATACTTATTTACTAATATAATATTTATATTTCGAATAATATTTGTTATTTACGAAATATATTTATACCATAATTTAGATAATATAATTATCTACATTTTTTATACCTATTTAAAATAATGTCATTTATAATTTATTACATAATCTATAAATATTTTAACAATCTGGCCAGCCAGGTGTTGACACGTGTCAGCACCTGATTCTTCTTCCTCAAGAAGCCGGTGGTGAGTTTGGTTTGCCCGGCCATTTTCAACAATTTTTCCCGCCTAACCTCTAACGCCTTCAATCGATCCAAACCCTCCACGTCTTCCTCCTAACAACCCTCCTACTCGCCCACCATTGGATCTACCTTGAAGCTCAATCAATTCATCTACAAAAAGTCATGAAGTGACGCCATTAAAACAAACTCTCCGCTAACCAATTCTTCCCTAGAACTAATTGGCCGACTACCCAACTTCTCCCTGTGACTCCGACCATCCAAGGAGGTGACAGATCCTAGTAGCCTACTCGCGTGGAAGAAGGGAGATCGGAGGAGGTTTCAAGGTGCTCATCGTCGCCTTGCATCGCCGCTTCAAGCAACATCAAGCTCCGAGAATCTGCCCCATCGAGCGATCACCAGCAGAGGTTCTACACCTTGCAATCCCAGGTAATCCGTTCATCTTTCACTTTTTATCTCTCGATTTGTGTACCATATTAGTGCGTATAATTACATCATTAGCAAGCTTGATCATCCATCTTAGACGCATATATTTTAACCTTCAAATCTCTTGCGAATACCATTACAAAAATCACTTCAAATTCATTGCCATTCACATGCCATTCTATATGAATTCTAGAAACATATCCTTTGAACTTGCAAATCTAATTGCCTTGGCCGATTTCTTAGCAAATTGAGCAAAATAAACATTATTTGCAGGTCTACTATCATCTGGAGACTACTAACTCCCATCTGGAGCTTCAAAAGTCCAAGAAAATTCGAACAACATTCATTCTCTTCAACCTCCAAGACTTCGTGCACAACCATCTTCATTGCTTGATAGCCACCATCATCAGCCACCTCCGACCAAACCCTACAGCGGGTGAGCTCGAGGGGTGGAGGAGCCACCCCTCTGGATCCGTCGGAGACCCAAGTCAAGCATCAATCGTCAGAGATAATTCGAAGGAGGCTCATCCGTCAACCATGCAATCGGCCTGAAGAACTTCAAGAACTTCAGACTGAACAACCTATCGACACGTGTCATGATTGGACGATCCAGATCGCACAGAAGCTTCTAATCTCAGCCGTCATATCTGAAAGGGTAGAACATTTGCATCATAAACCCACCAAGTTCCAAGAATTACAACATGTCTCCAAAAGTTTCCAGAATCACAATTAGGTCCCTACATAGGGACCTAATTGTAACAAAACATATTTCTTTCGCATTTTAGTCCTTCCAAGGACTGTTTTATAACAGAAACTGAACATTTTTTCTTGCAGTTCGGCCCTTGGCTTGTAAGGGTCATTTGAACCTCGTATTTTTGACATTTTTTTTGCAATTTTTTTAGGGTAGCTCGATAACTACCCAAGTTATTTTTTGAGTATTTTTCCCGAAATATTTCGTCGCTTGTGTGTGGTTTTGATTCTTGTTTTCTTGAGTTTGTTTTAAACTGAATTTGTTCGCCATTTCCTTCATTGTAAAATCAAGAATAAATGAAGACTTTTTTTGGAATTTATTCCTTGACTCGAAAACCGTGGTTTGAACATTCTGCTTCCTCGAGTTCGACTCAGGCACACTCACCTGGTTAAAATTAGTACTGAACGGGTAGAATAGGATTTCATCTCCTGTTTTACCATAATTTTTGTTTGATCAAATTCGGGTTTCAGTTCCGAGCGATTCTCTACACCGATACTTTAATCCGCTCCCGAAAACCGAGTTTATAATGTACATACTAAGACATATTGCAATACATATGTCTCAGGGCAAAGGATGCATGCTTTTATCGTGACAACATACGACATGGGACTTGGTTATTGATAAATCACATGTTTATCATCATAAATCATCAATATTATATCTCTCGCTCAAGTATTTCAACAAGATTCATTAATAACGGACATTAATTACTATTTTTTGTACAGTGTATAATTGACAGTAATTAATATATACTATATAACCTTATTATTGTGCTATATTTTATGTATTTTTATTATAAAAACCAAATAAAAATTAGAATAATTTTGTAGATAGATAATTTAACACAAAAGAAAATAAAATTCCAATAAAACAAGAGAAATAAAAATAAAAGAAAATTGTTTTATATTGGTTAATATGTATATGATTTTTATCTAAGTACAAAGGACCTCTCATTCCTTTGACTTCTACATGAAAGTTGTAGATTTCGTCGTAATCTGCAATTTTCATGTTTATCACCTTTTTTCTAATTCTTATGCTAACTAGTTCTTTTTTATTTAACTTTGATTTCTTTATTTTCCTTAATTCTGATGGGGCATGTGGCGCCTTCTAATTGCACCACGTGGCTCGTTCATTTCATGCCACTCACATTCACTATTGGTTGTTGGATCTTTATTCTATTGAATTAAAGACATTCATATAAGCTTGTTTTCTAGACATCTGATATTTAATCATATGTAATCTAAGCCATTCTTGTGCACTTAATTTGTGGTCTCTAGATCGCGTAATCCAAAGATCATTGTATGTCTTCTTCCTCCAACTTCTCCTTACGAGCGTTGCCATCTTTGCTAACCACCATTCTTCTATGAATTATCCTCCCATCGTTAACCACTTTCTCATCCAACCTATTGTGCCATCTCATCCCTCTAACTTCCGTCCCCTTCGCACTAACGTCCAAGACCTATGATAACCATTTATGCGATCTTGGGTGGCAGTTGAAACCACCACATTGGGAAGCATTGTCGTTGGCCTCTTCTTCAAATACCCCTCAACCGACCACTGCAACCGATTGTCCATCCTTGAGAGAAGAAGCCCATAGTCATCACCCTCTTTTGTGACAAGAAGACAGAGGTAGATCGTGTAAGAATGGAGAACCTTTTTTCGATGCGACCCATGGAGGAATGCCTTGCTACAACACTACAAGGAGTCAATTGTTAAGCTTTCTCTAGTGGTTGAGTAGATCAAGCGATGATCGAAGAACCACACATGCTCTCAACCCAAGCCACCACTCCACCGATGTTCTTCTTCAATTAGTTAAATCTCCTTCTGCTCGTTTTACTTCATTTTCCTCTGAATTAATTAGGTGCATACAATCATCTCCATCTTCGATTAACATGATTCCGAGCATCCCCGACCACTAATCACATCCGTGCAACCACCCACTCACCCTCTTTTTTTTGTCAAGATCCCCCCTCCATTCCAATCTTTCATCTCCGGCATAGCTAGATATGAACCCATCTAGGGTACCACATTCTCTATATTAGCCGATGTCCATTCATTCCTCTCCATATATCTATAAGCTTCAGTTATTCAAGTAACTTTGCAAGTACATATTTTCTTCAATGTCGGGATGTCTTAAAGTGGCTAGAGCTCCAATGTTGACGATGATGGTTGGATCCATTGCCCTAATAACTACCGGACATTTAGTTCTTTATCAGGGTCTTCATTATATGCTAAAGAGTTTTCCCCGACCCTCGGATATGGAGTTACTCACAAGGTAGAGACTTCTTGACTTTACTGGAGATCAACCTTCTCTGACGTATGAGGGGAGGCCAACAATAAAGAGAGAATGAGTAATTACCATTTGATCTTTCTAATCGGACGAATCGAGTTTTATCTCAGCTTTGACATAAGACATTTAGGTTCGGTGGAACTGCTCTTTATCTAAGGCATGGAGATCGCCTACATGGCCTCCTAACCTGTGTCTGAGCCACCTTTCGTCTGAGCTTGGCCGCATGTGTTCTGCACGAGCGTGTCTAGGCAATTTGCAAGTTTGCCCTGCTAGTTCTCCTTTATTGCAAAAATACTCCCTCGTAGGGGGAATTTCATAAATTTATCGATCAGTTTTCTATTATTGAATTTCAGTCCCTATAGGAACCTATTTGTGATTTTTGTGCAATATTTTCTCATGTTTTACTACATTTATGCCCCTAGACTTAATTGTGAATAACTTGAGCATCTTTTATCCAACTGAAGTAATTTCAGTAGAATTTTGATTCCTATTTCATTATCCTTCTTATGGCTTCATTTATTCTCTGATTAATGCGTAATTAATGATTAATTTATTAGATATAAGTGAGTTGTTTAAATCTCTATTCAATGATATTTGGCCTAGATTAAATCGATCAATTGAATCTTAATTTTATTCCGATTATTGCTTAAGTTAATTGATCAATTTTAGAGCATTAAAATGTGCACAATTACAAGTGCTATCATTCTATATTTTTCTAACATGCATAGAAATATTTTCAAAACTCACATCATTTCATGAATTCCTTTTGTGATGCACTGATTTTGTGCATTATTTGATTTGACCTAGATAATTTATTAGTCACTTGACCAAGATATTCTAATACCTAAGTAATTATATTATGGATTGTGTCCTTGTGGTCGACCCTGGACTTCATAGCTTATAAATTCAAGCCGAATCCTCCTTGCAAAGATCTTTCATTTGGTTCTACATGATACGCTAAGTGCCCTTGCAAAAATGAATTTATTGTAACACATGCAATTAGCGATTCATCAGTTATCTCGATACCATTAGGTCAACTCTTTGACCTAACTTATCCATCACCTTCGAATCTCTATTCATATGTGGAGGACCTGCATCAAGAGGTGGTTATATATCAACTCATTGGAGAAAGGATATCCATTTCCTTCTCAAGATACAGATCATCTCTTAATTCTCTTAATAATCTCTTCACGGTGCTTGATGAATTCTCAATCTAACTCTTTAGATATTCATCCAAGCACCAGCCTCTATGTTTCAATAATTGAATCAAAAACTGTATGATCATCAAGATGGTCATGGTACAAATTGTACTAAGGGACCTATCATGCAAATTAGTTATTCTTCATTTAAGATCAAGGAATGATATTTGCAATAACATTTATTGCATAATCGCTCATCGTGGGCTCGCATAACCAACACGTTACATTCATGACAAATTCATTAATGCACAATTCTTTAAGTCCACCAGAAGTTAAATACCATCTACAAGATGTTTATCATAACGACTTATGATAAGTTTAGGACCACCCCTTGTGGAAGAGGAATCATCGGGGAGATGTTCCAGGGCTGAAGCAGCCTTGCATTGCAGCTTCAATGTCGTGTTTAGCTCCAATTTGCCGCCCCGTCGAGCAAAGATCAGAGGGATTCTATATCTTTCAAGCACAGGAACCCATTCTGCCCCTTCTATTTTGTCTCGATTTATTTGTCCAATTAGCTTGTATAATAAGATTAGATCATCATCATATTCTCCTTAATCATTCATCAAATTTACTTTCCAATTCATGCTCCATTCACCACATTTATGTTCTGAAATATTTCCTGAACTTTTAATTACAGTAAATTCTAATTACTGTGCAAGAAAAATCTAATTATTAGGCTGATTCTTCTTGAATGAGCATCTAAATATTCAATTGCGGGATACAAAATCTTCTGGAGCTGTAAGGCATATCATCTAAAGCACGATATTCAATACACATCACTTGGAGCTTCGAAGGATAATCGACTCTAATCGGATGAGCAACAAGCACTAGCCATACTCTTCTCCAAATTTAGCTTTCTTCTCTGACCTCCCCTCATCAAAGGAAAGCTTGATATGGAAGGAGTCCCCTTCTAGCCCTACTGGAGTGCAGCCCCACCGTTCAATGTCGCTGGAGATCAGGATGCAAAGAAAATAACCACCACCGCCTGTTCAGGATTGGGGGAAGAACATACGTGCTACAATCTCTTGATACGTGGCACATCCAATGGCCGAGACCATACGCAGATCATCTGATCTAAGCTGTTGGTTGTGAAACAGTGGAAATTTTACATATTAATCCTAGCGCACTTCCAAAATTCAATCGCGCCTCCAAAGATTCTCAAAATTGTATTTAGGTCCCCATGTAGGGAATTATTTGTAAAGCTTTATGGAGTTTTCTTGTAATTAGGTCTCTGACAAGGGACCTAATTGAAAAGAAGCGTTTATGTCTTTGCGTTCTTTCTATATTTTTCTACAGTAGTCATTGAACATTATTGTAGAGACTAGACATTATTGCGTTGAGTGTTTTTTTAATATTTTATTTTGTTTCGATTTTCAAGGATTTTATCATGATTAGATCATGATTCACTCTTCGCATATTGAGTCATTTTGATTTGTTTTTGAGTGTTTTCTCGAGCCCATTGCTCGAGGCGCTTTATCTACTATATAGTATCACCTATATACTATATTCTTCACTTACTATATTGTATATAAATTGTTTTGCAAATATCCCTTTAAAAACTAAATAAAACTCAGAAAAAGATAAAAGAATAAAATAAAAATTTCAAAACCAAAAATCAATTAAAAAGATTTTCTCGACTTTTCTTTTTTTCTTCAAGAAGAGATAAAAATGCAAAAATACCATTCTTTTCAAAATCATAGTGTAGATATTCTACCTCCTCATGCTCAACCTAAGGAAACTTACCTGGATAAATAAATAGTGAACAATAAAATAAGAGAGAAGTTTCTATTCGTCTTGTTCTTTCTTTCTCCTATTTTATTGAAAATTTGTTTGATCAATGGAATATGTCTTCGTAGTTCTTTACACCAACATCATTTATTAACCCCAGTTCAGTCCCGATTATTAGGGCCTTCGTACGAAATTTTCCCTAACCAACATGCATCATAAGTTAGGGGGACTGGAGGATGACCTTCTCGCGGAATGTGAATCTTGTGGAGGGTACATGTGCAATATCCCCTCCCTCGTGTGCAAAGCATGTGCACCAAGGGGTGGGGGTTAAGGGGCGACTGGAATACGATGACGGTGCATCGAGATGGCGGTGGATGAGCTGTTGGGAAGATGAATAGGCGGTGGAGCCGTGCGACACCTGGCCGACACACGACCAAGCAGTTGTGTCGTAGAAGAGGCGAAGTTGTTGGGAGGTGGTCTCCAGCTTCGTCAACACACGACTAGAGGTGGAGAGGTGGGGAACTAGGACCTCCTGTGTGTACGAGGAAAGGAGGTTCATCTCCGGGATGATGGATTCGAGGGTGATCGATGAAGAAGAGTGGTAGCGGGATGTACCCGATTGAAGGCGACAAGGAGGAGAAACAAAGATGAAGAAGAAGCAAAGGAGAAGGGGTGGATAGAAGGAAGAAAGGGTAAGAAGAAGAAGAAGAGAAGTAAGGGAGAAGGAATGAGAGGTTACTCGGAGGTGATGGTGGTGATGCCTAGGAGGCTGATGTTAGCAATGTGAGCTCCGGGCGAACCATTCCTACAATAATGTTATTGTAATAAAGGATTTGTCAATAAAAGTTATTGATTATTTTCACTCCCTTTCTAAGATTGAATGAATGAATGCACTATAAGGCCCCTCTGTACAATAAAGGTTATGTACCATGGCCAACTTGATGATCATACAATTGTTGATTCATTGAATGAATCATAGAGGCTGATGCTTGGATGAATATCTAAGGAGTTAGATAGAGGACTCATCAAGCATCATCAAATGATTGTTAAGTGATGATCTCCATCCTGAGTAGAAGATGGCAATCCTCTCTCAGATGGCTGATATCTGACTGACCTCTTGATGCAGGTCCTCTGCATGGGAAAATTGATTCAAAGGTGTCAGAGTAGTTGAGTCAATGGGATGACATAACGAGATCGAGATAACCAAAGACCTATGTTGAATGCTGTCACAACATAGGCATGCATCCTCTTACCGGAGACAGATGTATTGCTATATGTCTGAGTATGTACATTTGGCAGACCAATAGGTTGATGAGCTAACCAAGGTCTATACACCGGCGAGCTGGTGTGCATGTAAGGACATATGAGTAATACGATCTCTCAAAGGGATTATACAGGTTCACTTATGAATCGGGAGACATGAGCTCACTCATGAGGTATTGGGACTGATCAAATTCAATGCATGGTCGTCATGCTTTGGAAGCATGACATGAATTTGAAGGTAAGATATATGCTTTGGGAAAGCATATGATCTATACCAATTCCCAGTGACCAATATTGAGAAACTTAATGATCAAACCCTGAAGATGACAGTGTAAAAGTGATCTTTATCTTCAGAATGATCATAGGTCTTCCAGTGTGTAGGATGTACAAGTATTGGGAATACCTGAGGGTGATGTGATCATAACGATTGTATAAATGACGCTTCCATTCCGAGGGAGTGATGAAACATGTTTGGATTTTAGTGACTCCTCTCATTAGAGAAGTGACCTAATCTTAGTCCATGTACTGGACATTGATCTGAATGAGATTCAGATGCAATGAGAAGATTAGGTCTATGGTCTTGATTTGATCAAGCATATGTGGGAGGTCCATGGGATCTGGATTTGAGATATGATCTCAACATCCAAGTCACTATACGTAGAACAATACAATCGTCCTGTCTTTATCTCCAAGTATCTGCAGAGAAATCACATTATTCTTGAAAGGGTTCAAGAATAATCCATAGATCTAAGCATTGAAGAAATAATGACTAAATGTGATTTAATCATCTTGATGTGTGTAGATATTATCCAATATAATTAAATGTGATTTGATTATTATGGATAAGAATAATGTGGATAGAAATGTCCAATTATTCATAATATGTTATAAATGTGATTTATAATATATTAGAGAGAGCTCATTATAATTTATATTTGTTGATTAATTATTATGTGTATTGGATACACATAATTAATTGATAATATAAATTATATGTTGTTTTGGGTTGTGAATATGATTCACAATTTTTCAATGGCAAGATTGCAATATTCTCAAAATTAATTATGAATTATTTTTGAAGAATAAATCACAACAAAAAGTTGTTGGAAATAATAATGGAGATTTCCATGGAGATATGCAATCTCATGAAATCTCATGAGATTGCCTCCATATGGAATAAAATGGACGACACCCAAGTCCTACTTGGAATGGGTGGCCGTCCACCTTGAATATACATGGGAGATGTAATCTCTACGTATATTCTCTCCTTATTTGGATGATGTAATTTAGGATTGATTTATATTTGATTTTGTCAAATATATTTGATCTAAATTAAATCATTATTTGTTGGCTTTTACCAACAACAATCTTGACCATTGGATTGGACATAAATCAATCTCATCCATTGATTTTGTATGTCCCATGGATTGAGATCCATGGATCCCAAAATCCTATAAATAGAGAGGCACACCATGCTCTCTAGGGATATGAAATATTGGAGCGAACTCTCTCTCTCTCATCTCACACACCAACTCTCTCTCCCTCTCCTTGATGGTCGTCCACCAAACCCTTGAGGAGAGTCTCATCGACGCCATCACCACCGCGCAGCCGCTTCGACGTTCTTTGGTTCTCCATCTTCTTGGAGTGCTACGCTCACAAAGAAGACGTTCGATCTCGTACGAAGAGATCAGGAGTTCACCGTTCTTGGATCAACTTGTTGGATTGTGAGGATCACGCGGTTCATCCCCGCGCTCGCAAGCGACCTCTCCGACGATCGAACTTGAGACAGGAGGTCTCTTTTCTTAGAGACTCGATCAACCACGCTTCAAGAGCTATTCCTTTTATACTTGTTGTGGTTATATATGAAACGATCCGAGAATCGTTCTTGGATCATGTGGTTTCATCGCATGAAATTTTTTTAAATTCCGCTGCACAGAACAACTAGCATGACTAGTCGTTCTGCGTCGTATCCGATACGACGATCACGCTTCCGTGATGCGCTTGACGGTAATACCATATCCTTCAAGTGGTATCAGAGCCTTAGGTCGAAGGTTTCGAATATGATTCACAAACCTAGGATGACTTGGGTTCGTTAAGGTCGCGAAATTTTTTGTCGCATTTGATTTTCGGAGATCTGTTTAGTGAATAAATCAGGCCATGTTTAAAATGTTTACACACGAATTAATTACTTGAACTTTGTTCTTCATTAAATAAGAAAACCATAGGATCTGATTTTACGTAATTCGGATTCCGTTTGCTCAAGATATGGTTGTTTTAATGAACATGTATGCACTGTTGCGGGGACTGCGAATCTTAACACGATTAATGAGTTAATTACTATTTTGATCTGCCTCTAAATGCATGAAATAGCACTTGGGTTCTATCCTAAATCAAGTTAGCAATCTATGAAAATTGAATTTGTCTAATTTGGATTTAAACTGATTGAGATATGTTAATTTTTGTGAGTAGGGGTCACTGCTGAATTTATAGTCCTAATCAAGAACCATGCGGTTGTCAATTAGTGAAATTAATTGTTAATTTCATGAAATAATTATGGAAAATATTTGTGAAATATTGTAAGTTGATTATTTCCGTAATTGACTTGGCCTCAACCAATTAATTGATTAAATTTGATCTAGATCACAATTGGAAACACAATCATCAAACTTGATGCTTGAATAGGATTGGGAATTTGTGTAGCAAATTTCCTTATAATCAAAAATGTTTTGATTATTACTATATGATATACTTTTGGTTGAAGGACCGATGATCATCTAAAGTAGAAATTGATATATTTGGCATTATCCTTTCCTGAGGTGGATATGGTGTCTAGTCGGAGAGCATTGGGGTTGCGGGTTGCAACGTATGTGGTCCATCCCACTCTCGTCAGTACTGGCCATGACATCGGGTAAGGACTTGATAATGCCGGAGAAAATCAAGGTGTATTTTCGAATTATTAAAATTCGAATTAATACGTACTTTGAGATATTACCATATATATATATTCAAGTAAAATAATCAAGTTTGTTGATTGAATTGGATTGATAATTAATTTAATATGATTAAATTGATTATGTCCAATTGAGACACTCTATTATGAATATGGTTGTTGTTTCCATTGGAAGAATTAATTATATGAATATGATTCACGATAGTTAATTAAAATTTGAATATGAGGTGGAGGATCACATAAGTGACATCCATGGTCTCCCGTCAAGGCAAAGGTTTCCGTCGCCAGGGATTGCATGTGGGAGATGCCTGTCCGAAGTGACAGCTCCTGTATGCAAGCGTATCTGGATCGGACTCTTTGCTTCTCGAAAGAGTAAGGCCATATGCGTAGTTACCCCAATATCGGATCCTCATATTATTGGGGCAATATTGGATTGCGCATAGCGAGTACTATTCCTGTTGACGGTTGGTTCAATTAACAACATGTCAACATCGCCTTAGGGGTGGTGGGCCATTAAAGACCAAATTGGGAAATGCAAGTTGGACTTGCAAGGCAGAATGTGTTCCCGCTTCTCTTTATTGGAGTCGCAGATTCTCATATTATTGGGATGTGACAAAGATAAAGAGGAGATCCCAATTCTTGCTAGAGATATAGCGGTAAGTATATCTCTTACTTTGAAAGTGATTAAGGGAATGAACTTTCAAAGTCAACAATGCAAGAATAATTTGATTTAAAATACCTTAAACAAATATCATAAATTTGAATATATGTTTATATGTTCTAATATAGTGCATTCTAAATTTCAGAAAATGAAGTCCTTGAACCCACTAAGAAGGCTTCTTGAGGTCAATCAATTGACCGGTCCAAATTACTTGGATTGAATCCGTAATTTGGAGCTTGTTTTTTCTGCTGAGCGCATAAGTTATGTGCTCTCCGAGGACAAGCATGAAAGCCCTAAATCCAACGAAGAAAAAGCATACAATGACAAGTATGATGAAGATCATGTATTGGATGAATGCTATATCTTGGGTTCTCTCTCCAATATTCTGCAGAAACAACATGTGGAGATGAGCACATGCCAGGAGATAATGCAGAATTTAAAAGATATGTTTGATGACATTAACCACACCCAAAGTTACAACATTATGAAAGAGATCTTTCGCTGCAAGATGCAGGAAGGAACTTTGGTTCGAGAGCACGTACTTAAAATGTTTGGGTACTTGTCTGAACTGGAGACTCTTGGGGCCAACATGGATGCAGACATGCAAGATGATTTCATTCTGCTATCCTTGCCCAAGTCTTTCAATAATTTTGTGGTTTCATTCCACATGAACAAGTTGGACTTGTCAAACGCTAGACTTCTTGCTGCATTAAAGTCTGTAGAAGACGTAATGAAGAAAGATGGTCCCGCTGGCAGTGCAATGGTTGCACAGGTCAAAGGGAAGCGCGGTCGGAAGCAAGGTTCTCGGAAGGACCCGACCTAGAAGAGAAAGAAGAAGAGTCAAGGAATTGGCTCATATTCTAGTGCATCCACATTGACAGTGTCAAAGAAATCCGACGTCTATCACCACTGCAAAAAGCTGGGGCACTGGAGGCGTAACTGTCCTGAATACCTGAAGTCGTCTAACAAAGGTAAAGCCCCAGCAGGTATGAAATCTACTTTCATCATTGAAACTAGATTTCTTGTTGGATGAGAAGGAAGTTGGGTTGTAGATTCTGGTGCTTCTGTTCATGTATGCAATTTGTTACATTTGTTTCAGGAAACTAGAAATCTTGAGGAAGGGGAGATAGTCATCCGGATGGGATCTGATGCAAGTGTTGCAGCAGTGGCCATCACGACTTGTCGACTATCATTATCTAGTGGTAGAGTCCTTATACTTAAAGAGTGTCTTTATGTACCCGAAGTCAGAAGGAATTTGATATATGTATCTAAGCTTGTTAGAAGCGGATATTTATTCCTTTTCTGTAATAAATTAGTCATAAGTCGTTATGATAAATATATTACGGATGGCATTTTGACTTTTGGTGGACTCTATGAGCTGTGCATTGATAAATGTATCATGAATGTTACAACCACCAATAAAAACCCTAAAAGATCCAGGGAGGATGGAAATCTCTCAAATGAGATTTGGCATCAAAGGCTTGGTCATTTATCTGTTGATAGGATCAATAGATTGATAAATGATGGACCTTTAGATTTTCTACAGGTTCAACCTTTGCCTACTTGCAAACATTGCATTCAGGGTAAAATGACTAGGACACCTTTCCGTAACATGGTTACAAGATGCGAAGGTATTATTGACCTAGTACATACCGATGTATGTGGTCCCTTCAGTACTGCGACTTGAAATGGATATCGATAATATTTGACGTTTATTGATGACCATTCGCGATACGGGTTTGTCTTCCTATTACGTCATAAATCTGGAACCTTTGAAAAGTTCAAAGAGTTCAAGGCTTTGGTTGAGAATCAAACCAATAGGAAGATTAAACGAATTCGATCTGATCGAGGTGGCGAGTACCTCTCAGATGAATTCTAGGAATACGTTAAGGCGAAAGGAATTGTTTCCAATCTCAATCCTCTTGGAACTTCCCAACTCAATGGTGTCGCTGAAAGACGTAACAGGACCATCATGGACATGGTCTGTTCAATGATGAACAAAGCACATTTACCTCTTAGTTTCTGGGGATATGTAGTAGAGACTGCAATATATATCCTGAATAAGATTCCTAGCAAATCTGTACCATAGACTCCTCATGAGCTCTGGTATGGAACCAAACCTAGTGTTAATCACTTGGGGGTTTGGGGTTTCTTGGTCCATGCAAAAAACGTGGACACAAGTAAGCTAGAATATCGCTCTCGTGAGTGTTACTTCATTGGGTATGTTAAATATGGTATTAGATACCAGCTGTATGACCATGAGACCCAAAAGGTTTTTGTTGCTAGAGATGTGAAGTTTCTGGAGAATGATTTCCTTAAAGATCAAGACAAGAATGTAGTAGAGGAACTCATTGAATCCCCTGAGGATTCTGAGCTTCCTAGACCAGAAACTGAAGAGATAAATAAAGATAAAACACACATACCTCTTCGAAGGAGTTCGAGGGTAGTTGCACCACCTGAAAGGTATGGATTCCATGTGTCAAATTGACTGACATTGATACTACTTCATTTGATGAAGCACTCGCGGATCAAGACATGTATGGATGGATGCTAGCAATGAAGTCAGAAATTGACTCCATGCATAAGAATGGTGTATGGACCCTATAGGATCCACCTAAAGGGGTAAAACCCATTGGGTGTAAATGGATCTTCAAGAGAAAGAGGGGACCTGATGGGAAAGTAGAGACTTCCAAGGCACAGCTTGTAGCCAAAGGCTACTCACAGAGAGAAGGCATCGATTATGATGAGACATTCTCTCCTGTGGCTATGCATAAATCCATCAGGACACTGCTAGCTATACCTGCATATCTTGACTACGACATCTGGCAGATGGACGTCAAGACGACTTTCCTCAATGTATACCTCGAGGAGGATATCTACATGGAGCAGCTCCAGGGCTTCACAACTGAGGATGGTAAAGTATGCAAGCTGAAGAAATCCATCTATGGGCTCAAGCAAGCTTCTCGTAGCTGGAACGTCAGATTTGATGAAACCATAAAGAGTTATGATTTTGTGAAGAATCCTGATGTACCTTGTGTATACAAGAAGCTTAGTGGGAGCGTTATTGTGCTCATCGTGCTTTACGTAGATGACATCCTTATCATTGGGAATGATACATGGATGATGACTAGTGTGAAGATTTGGCTATCGCATACCTTTGAGATGAAAGATCTTGGAGAATCCTCTTAAATCTTAGTCCTGAAATTGTTTAGAAACTGAGAAAAGAGGATTTTGGGATTGTCACAACATGGATACATTAAGAAGATTCTTGAACGATTCCGTACGGATAGTTCTAAGAAAGGATTCCTACCCTTAAGACATGGTATCCACCTGTCTAAAGGAATGGCTCCTCAAACTATTGAGGAAAAGAAGACCATGGCTGGACGTCCTTATGCATCAGCTGTAGGAAGCTTAATGTATGCCATGATGTGTACTAGGCCAGATATCTGCCATGTAGTGGGAGTGGTAAGTCGTTACCAATCCTGCTATAGAGAACAACACTGGAATGCAGTAAAGAACATATTCAAATATCTAAGACAGATGCAAAATTACATCTTGGTCTATGGAGATGGTGATCTCCAAGTCTTGGGATATAGATTCCGACTTCCAATCGGATGTAAATGATCGAAAGTCGACATCAGGGTTTGTATTATTGTTGAATGGTGGTGGCTGTGAGCTGGAGAAGCAAGAAGCAGGACACTACTCCAGATTCAACAACATAAGCCGAGTACATTGTTGCATCGGATGCTGCAAAGGAGGCGGTGTGGTTACGTAAGTTCGTCCTGGAGCTTGGCGTAGTTTCCACTGATACTGCCATCCCGTTACTCTGCAATAACACGGGAGCCATTGCTCAGGAAAAGGAACCCAGATGGCATGAGAAGAGTAAGCACGTGGAAAGGAAATACCACATCATTCGGGAGATACAAAAGCGTGGTGACATCATCATCACCAAGGTGGCCTCTGCCGACAACGTTGATGATCCTCTTACCAAACCTCTGACACAGAAGGTTTTTGACCAGCATGTAATGAGTATGGGTTTAAGGATTGCACCTGAATGGTTCTGAGGGCTAGTGGGAGATTGTTCGCAATGTGAGCCTCGGGCAAACCATTCCTACAATAAATGTTATTGTAATAAATGATTTGTCAATAAAAGTTATTGATTATTTTCCCTTCCTTTCTAAGATTGAATGAATGAATGCACTATAAGGTCCCTCTATACAATAAGGGTTATGTACCATGGCCAACTTGATTATCATACAGCTGTTGATTCATTGAATGAATCATAGAGGCTGATGCGTGGATTAATATCTAAGGAGTTAGATATAGGACTCATCCAGCATCATCAAATGATTGTTAAGTGATGATCTCCAGCCTGAGTAGGAGATGGCAATCCTTTCTCAAAATGGCTGATATCTGACTGATATCTTGATGCAGGTCCTCTGCATGGGAATAGTGATTCGAAGGTGTCAGATTAGTTGAGTCAATGGGTTGACTTAACGAGATCGAGATAACCAAGATCTATGTTGAATGCTGTCACATCATATGCATAATCCTTTGACCGGAGACAGATGTATTGCTATATGTCTGAACATGTACATTTGGCAGACCAATAGGTTGATGACCCAACCAAGGTCTATACACCGGCGAGCTGGTGTGCATGTAAGGACATATGAGTAATACGATCTCTCAAAGGGAACATACAGGTTCACTTATGAACCGAGAGACATGAGCTCACTCATGAGGTATTGGGACTGATCAAATTCCATTCATGGTCGTCATGCTTCGGAAGCATGACATGAATTTGAAGGTAAGATATATTCTTTGGGAAAGCATATGATCTCTACCAATTCCCAGTGACCAAGATTGAGAAACTTAATGATAAAACCCTGAAGATGATAGTGTAAAAGTGATCTTTATCTTCAGAATGATCATTGGTCTTCCAGTATGCATGATGTACATGTATTGGGAATACCTGAGGGTGATGTGATCATAAACAATTGTATAACCACGACGCTTCCATTCCGAGGGAGGGATGAAATAGGTTTGGATTTTAGTGACTCCTCTCATTAGAGAAGTGACCTAATCTTAGTCCATGTACTGGACATCGATCTGAATGAGATTCAGATGCAATGAGAAGATTAGGTCTACGGTCTTGTTTTGATCAAGCATCTGTGGGAGGTCCATGGGATCTGGATTTGAGATATGATCTCAACATCCAAGTCACTATACGTGGAACAATACAATCGCCCTGTCCTTATCTCCAAGTATCTGCGGAGAAATCGTATTTTTCTTTAAATGGTTCAAGAATAATTCCATAGATCTAAGTATTGAAGAAATAATTATTATATGTGATTTAATCATCTTGATGTGTGTAGATATTATCCAATATAATTAAATGTGATTTGATTATTATGGATAAGAATAATGCGGATAGAAATATCCAATTATTCATAATATGTTATAAAAGTGATTTATAATATATTAGAGAGAGCTCATTATAATTTATATTTGTTGATTAATTATTATGTATATTGGATACACATTGTGTAATTAATTGATAATATAAATTATATGTTGTTTTGGGTTGTGAATATGATTCACAATTTTTCAATGGCAAGATTGCAATATTCTCAAAATTAATTATGAATTATTTTTGAAGAATAAATTACAACAAAAAGTTGTTGGAAATAATAATGGAGATTTCCATGGAGATATGCAATCTCATGAAATCTCATGAGATCGCCTCCATATGGAATAAAGTGGACGGCACCCAAGTCCTACTTGGAATGGGTGGCCGTCCACCTTGAATATACATGGGAGATGTAATCTCCATGTATATTCTCTCCTTTTTTGGATGATGCAATTTAGGATTGATTTATATTTGATTTTATCAAATATATTTTTATCTAAATTAAATCATTATTTGTTGGCTTTTACCAACAACAATCTTGACCATTGGATTGGACATAAATCAATCTCATCCATTGATTTTATATGTCCCATGGATTGAGATCCATGGATCCCAAAACCCTGTAAATAGAGATACATACCATGCTCTCTAGGGCTATGCAATATTGGAGCAAACTCTCTCTCTCTCTCTCTCTTTCATCTCACATGCCAACTCTCTCTCCCTCTCCTTGGTGGCTGTCCACCAAACCCTTGAGGAGAGTCTCGTCGTCGCCATCGCCACCGCGCAGTCGCTTCGACGTTCTTCGATTCTCTGTCTTCTTGGAGTGCTACGCTCACGAAGAATACATTCGATCTCGTACGACGAGATCAGGAGTTCACCGTGCTTGGATCAACTTGTTGGATTGCGAGGATTACGTGGTTCATCCCCGCGCTCGCAAGCGACCTCTCTAACGATCGGACTTGAGACAGGAGGTATCTTTTCTTAGAGACTCGATCAACCACGCTTCAAGAGGTATTCCTTTATACTTGTTGTGGTTATAGATGAAACGATCCAAGAATCGTTCTTGGATCATTTGGTTTCATCACATGAAAATTTTTTAAATTCCACTGCACAGAACAACTAGTACGACTAGTCGTTCTGCATCGTATCCGATACGACGATCACACTTTCGTGATGCGCTTGAGGATAATACCATATCCTTCAGTTGGAGTGTGAGCTCCGATTGGGCCTAGCTTGAAGGCACATCTGGAAGAGACGAGTTCGTCACTCAGCCCTTGTACACTTGCTGTCACCATGGTGGAAGGGGAGCTCGTTCTCTCTCATTGAAGGTGGCGGATGCTGGCACAAGGGAGACTCGAGAGGAGAGAGAGATTAGAGAGAGAGAAAGACGGAGGGGATTCTACGTGGCACACAAGGGTATGACCATGTGGTAGGCACAATAATTAAAATAGATATTAATAAATAAAATAAGTAAATTAAACATAAGATAAAATAAATAAATTAAAGTAACAAGATTAAAATAAATAAAAATAATAGAAAATTAATAATAAATAATTAAAGTAATAAATATATAAATTATATAGGTAAATAATATTATAATAATATAAATTATTAAAATAAAAATGAGGGTGACATATGGCAGCTCTAAGAGCCACCATGCACCGCTCCTAGAAAAATAAAAAAATAAATCAAAATCAAAATACAAATAAATAACAAATGGGGTAAATCAAAAAGTGGTCAACACAAAAGTTACTCATCTCGATGAGTTCTACAACTTTTGTAAAGGATTAAAATTCAAAAGAAGTCATATGTACAAAAAGTATTTTTGGGGGGTATCCTATAGGTATAAAATAACACATTTTATCTTTTACAATTTTTTTGGCATTTTAAATTAGATAAAAATAAAATTAAAATTAAATTAAATATGGAATAAATAATTATAATTTAAACTATTTTTTTGAATACAATAATTAAGAAAATAAAAAGATAAAATAAAGGGGTAGTTTGGTTAATATGTACAATATACAATTGGGACCCAAAACCCAAGTTTCACATACGGACTCCAATTCTTTTAAACTTGGTCTTGTTTTAAAGGTAATTGAACAAATTTACTTCAAAAGTGAGTAGGGGTCCATAAATGACTGTTTGAGACAGATATTCACAATTTAATGTCCTTATTCTTAAACTCAGGTTAGGGTTTTATTGGTCAATTTTACAACTTAGTATTTTTTATATTTTTACTTTATTAGTGTTAGTAATATATACACTATAGAGTTGATTTTATTATATTATGAGTTAAAGAATAAGGTGAATATACACGTGATATTCATAAGTGAATTTACTTCTTATTTTATGCAAATATGCATGCTAAAACGCAGACATTAATTTTAAATGCATGAATGAAAATAATGCGAGAAATACGGATATATGTCGCTAACTGCTAGGGAACAAACCTTTATTTTCAACTTTTAGAGTGATGAATCATATATTCATCATTATCATAGAGTAGCGCAATGGAAGTATCAGAGGAGACCATGCCAATTCTGCGATGAACTTGCACAACCACATTGCCTACTTTTCATCATTCGATGCGATAATGTGCTCATATTCTATTGTTGAATCAGTTGTAGTGTCCTATTTTGTGCTTATCTTGCTCATAGCACCACCTTTAAACAACAATACATCCTGAAGTTTACTTGTGGTCGTCTATGTCAGATTGTATGTCAGAGCCGATGTATCCTAATACTTGGATATTACCAACTCTATAGACCAAGATGTAATATGACGTGTGTCTTAGATAATTGAAATAGTTCTTCACTGCATTCCAGTGTTGTTCTCCATAGAAGAATTGATAATGGCTTACCACTCCCACTGCATGGCAGATATATGACCTTGTACACATCATGGCATACATCAAGCTTCTCACAACTAATGCATAAGGGCATGCAATCATGGCCTTGTTTCCCTCAATAGTTTGAGGAGCCATCCCTTTAGACAGGTGGATATAATGTCTTAAGGGAATGAATCCTTTGTTGTAATTTTCCATGTTGAATCTTTCCAAGATTTTCTTAATTTTCCACACAAATCCTCTTCTCAGTTTATGAAAAGATTCAGGCCAAAGATGTAAGAGGCTTCTCCAAGATATTTCATCTTGAAGATATGCAACATCCAAATCTTAACACTAGTCATTAATTCTATATTATTGCTAATGATAAGGACGTCATCTATGTAAAAAAGAGCACAATGACGCTCCCACTAAGCTTTTTGAATACACATGGGTCATCAAGTTCTTGAATTAAATAATAACTCTTTGTAATTTCATCGAATCTAATGTTCCAACTACAAGAAGCTTGTTTAAGTCCATAGATGGACTTCTTCAACATGCACACTTTTCCTTCCTAAATTATAAAGCCATGGGGTTGCTCCATATAGATATCCTCCTCAACGTATTTGTTGAGGAATGCACTCTTAAATTCCATTTGCCAGTTGTCATAACCAAGATGTGCAACAATAACCAGTAATGCAATGATGGACTTTAGCATGGCCACATGAGAAAATGTCTCAATGTAGTCGATACCTTTTCTCTGTGTGACTTTGAATACAAGTTGTACCTTGAAGGTCTCTTCCTTCTCATCAGGTACCTTCTTTCTCTTGAATATGAATTTACACCGAATAGTATTTACTCCATCAGGTTGTTTTTCTAGGGTCCATACATCATTCTTTTGCATGGAGTCTATTTCAGACTTCAAGGCTTTCATCCATCTATCCATTTCATGATCCCCGAGTGCTTCATTATATAGAGTCGGATCATTGTCAGTCTCACCTATCACATGAAATCCATACCTTTCTGGTGGCAAGACAACCCTCAAACTTCTTTTAAGAGGTATGGGTGTTTTCCTTCATTTATAATTTCAGGTTTTGACTCAGGAATCTCAGTATCCTTAGAAGGTTCTGTAAATTCCTTTACTTCATTTTTATCTTTACTTTTAAGGAAATCATCCTCTAAGAGTTTTACATCTTAATTTAGAGATGAAAATCTTTTCAGTCTCAGGGTCATAAAGTTGGTATCCAATACCATCCTTCACATACTCGATGAAGGGGCACTCTCTAGTGAGAGATTATATCTTACATGCATCCACGTTCTGGCATGGACCAAGAAACCCCAAATCCTCAAGTGTCTGACACTGGGCTTGGTTGCAAACCATAGCTCATAAGGGATTTTGGTTAAAGTTATGCAAGAAATCATATTAACGATATATATTACAGTCTCTACTGTATATCCCTAGAAATAGAGAGGTAAATGTGCTTTACACATCATTGAACGGACAATGTCCGTGAAGGTCATGTTGCATCTTTCAACAACACCATTCAATTGGAGAGTTCCGGGATGAGTGAGATTGGAAAATATTCCTCTCTTCTTAAGGTAATCCTTGAATTCATCTTAGAGGTACTCGTTACCTTGGTCAGATCGAATATGTATAATGTTTCCATCGATTTTGTTCTCAACCAAATCTATAAACTGTTTGAACTTTTCAAAGGATTCAGATATGCGATGTAATAGGAAGACAAACCCATACCACGAATGTTCATTGATAAAAATCAGATAACATCAATATTCCTTTTTAGTGGTGGTAGAAAAGGGACCACATACATCGATATGTATAAGGACAAGTATACCTTCGCATATAGTACCCTTATTTTGGAAGTATTATCTCACCATTGTTTACAATGTCTATAGGTAGGTAAAGTTTAGTCTTTAAGAAAATATAATGGTCCATCATTTATCAATCTATTTATCTTATTAACAAATAAATGTCCCAACCTTCGATGCCCAATCATAGTCAAATGTTTGTTGTCCTCTTTAGATCACTTGAGTTATTATTAGTAGTAGTGGATGTAACATTCACGTCACATTCATCAATACA
Organism: Ottelia alismoides; assembly: GCA_037367405.1. Classification (NCBI taxonomy): domain Eukaryota; kingdom Viridiplantae; phylum Streptophyta; class Magnoliopsida; order Alismatales; family Hydrocharitaceae; genus Ottelia; species Ottelia alismoides. The sequence goes on along the minus strand of JAZKJV010000862.1, from coordinate 615,623 downwards.
CAATTCAAAGAGTCCACCAAATGTTAGAAAACCATCTACACTATGTTTACCGTAATGAGTTATGACAATTTTATTGTGAAAACAAAACTCATATTTATTTCCAGTTAATTTAGATTCAGATAACAAGTCTCTTCTAACTTCAGGTACATAGAAACACTCTCTAAGTAACAAGATTCTCCCACTAGCTAATGACAATCTGCGAGTCCTAACGGTGACTACTCCAACACTTGCATCAGATCCCATATGGATGGCTATCTTTCCTTCCTCAAGATTTCTATTCCTTAAATAGATGCAATAAATTTCAAACATGAATGAATCACACGAATCAATAATCCAACTACCTCTTCATCCTATGAGAAGACTGATTTCAACGAAGAAAATAGATTTTAAATATGTTAGAGCCTTACCCTTTTCTATTGTTTTAGTTAATCTAGACAGTTCATCTTCCAGTACCCCTACTTCTTGAAGTGATGACATACATCCACTTTCTTGGATGCCAGGAGGGTGGAAGTCTTAGAGGAGGAGCCAACAGTTTGACTCTTTTTCTTTTGGGTCGAACCATTCCGAGACCTTTTCTTTCGAATGCTCTTACCCTTGACCAATATTACCATTGGACTGCTAGTAGGGTTCTCTTAATGAAGCCATGAGTTCAACATTAGTTAACCATAATTTATTTATGTGGTATAATAACACATAATTATTAGAAGACTTGAGAAAAGACAACATAATGAAGCCGGACTGCATATCTCTTTTCATCTGTGCACCGAGGATCTCCAGTTCACAGATGTAATCAAACATTTGGAGGATATTGGCCTCAAGCGCATCACGGAAGCATGGTGATCACATCTTATACGATCGGGGCGACTAGTCGCACTAGTCACTAGATGCAGCGGAATTTAAAATTTTTAAATCATGAGATGAAACCACATGATCACAAGAACATTTCTTGGATCGTTTCATCAAACCAAAAAGTATTAGAAATACCTCTTGAAGCGTGGGTGCGATCTCTAGATCTTTAAAGCAAGAGATCCTCCTGACTCAAGTCCGATCTACGAAGATGGCACTTGCGGGCGCGCTGATGAGACGCGTGCTTCCTTCAATCCTTGATGAAGATCCAAGCTTTGATTCTCCTGATTTCATCGAACGAAATCCGACGTCCTCTTCTAAAGCAACAAGCTCCAAAGAAGATGGAGATCCACGAGCAATCGAAGCGACAACACAACGACGTAGAGACGATTGCTAATTCCCTCAAAACACAAGGGGGATGGCCACCTTAAAGAGAGAGAGATAACGAGAATGAGAGAGAGAGTAGGTGTATATAATGCTGTATTTTGAAGAGGCTAGGGTTGCCCTCTTTATATACTAGTTTGGAAGTCCATGGATCACAATCCATGGCATATACAAAATTAATGGTTACATTGATATGTATATTTAATCAATGACCATGATTATTGTTGTTCAAAAACAATTTATTAATTTATATTAAATAAAATATATGTTGCATTATCATCAACATAATTTAATTCAATAAAAATCAGTAATCATAAGATGATGAGATAATAATTAAAATAGGATAACAATCTACCTAAAAATATGGGGCGTCACCCACGACCAAGTCATGGGTGACGCCACCTCATGATTTGGTGGATTATTTCCTCCTTTTAATTAATATCATTATCTCTTTGCAATATTATACACTAAATTAATTCCCAATTAATTAGTGTATATTTATTGCAAAATTATCCACTAATTTAATTCTTAATTAATTAGTGAATATTTCAGTCATGCCATTGAAAAAATGTGAAACATATTCACAGACCAAACTAAATTGTAAATTACATTTCTAATTAATTGCTTAATGTGAATCCAATTCACATTAACAATTAACAAATGCTATTTACAATGGTGCTCTAATATATTACAAATCGCATTTATAGTATATACACAGATATTATGGATAGCACTATCCACAATATGTATTCCTTGATAATTAAATCCCATTTAATTATCTTGGATAATCATTCTCACAATATGAATCTTATTAATATTATTCTTGATAATTAAATCTCATTTAATTATCAATATCTTGTTGTTAGATACACAATTCATCAAAATGAATTATTCTTGAACCCATTCAAAAATAATGTGCTTTCTCTGCGGATACTTGGAGATAAGGACAAGACGATTGTATTGTTCCATGTATAGTGACTTGGATGTTGATATTTCATCTCTCAAATCCAGATCTTACATCCTCCCACAGATGTTTGATTAAATACAGACCGCAAATCTAATCTTTTCATTGCATTTAAATCCCATTCAGACCAATGTCCAACACTTGGACCAAGATCAGATTGCTTCTCTACTGAGAGGAGCCAGTAAAATCCAGACCTGTTTCATCACTCCCTCGGAATGGAAGTGTCATGGTTATACAATCATTTATGATCACATCACCCTCAGGTATTCCCAATACCTGTACATCCTGCATACTGGAAAACCTATGATGAACCTGAAGATGTAGATCAATTTTACATTGTCTTCTTCATGGATTGATCACCAAGTTTCTCAATCTTGGTCATTGGGAATCGATATCGATCATATGCTTTCCCAAAGCATATATCGTACCTTCAAATTCTTGTCATGGTTCCAAAGCATGAAGACCATGCATGGAATTTGATCGGTCCCAATACCTCATGAGTGAGCTCATGTCTTCCGATTCATAAGTGAACCTGTATGATCCCTTTGAGAGATCGTATTACTCATATGCCCTTACATACACACCAGCTCGCCGGTGTATATACCTTGGTTAGGTCATCAACCTATTGGTCTGCCAAATGTACACACTCAGACATATAGCAACATATCTGTCTCCGATCAGAGGATGTGTGCCTATGCTGTGACAACATTCAACATAGGACTTAGGTTATCTTAATATCACTAAGTCATCCCTTTGACCTAACTAATCTGAGACCTCCGAATCACTATTCCCATGCAGATGACCTGCATGAAGAGGTCGGTCAGATATCAGTCTGTGAGAAAGGATTGCCATCTCCTACTTAGGCTGGAGATCATCTCTTAATAATTATTTGACGATGCTTGATGAGTCCTCAATCTAACCCTTTAGATATTCATCCAAGCACTAGCCTCTATGATTCAGTTATTGAATCAACAACTGTATGATTATTAAGATGGCCATGGTACATAACCATAATTGTACTACGGGACCTATTATGCAAATTAATTATTCTTCATATTAGATCAGGGAATGATATTTTCAATAACATTTATTGCGTAATGGCTCGCCGTGGGCTCGTATGTCCAACAATCTCCCATTAGCCCAAAGAGCCATTAATCGAGTAATCATTAAACCCACACTCATGTGACAATCATAGGCTATTTAGAAAATAACTAGGTAAGCTGATCAGTTACTCTGCTCCCGCGTGACTACGCCAAGTCCCTTTACGACACTGGCATATCCCCAGTAACAATGCTCACATATAATGCTAATGTTGCATCTAATGCAACCAATACTCAATCTTGTCAGTCATAGTGTCCTTGACACTACAACTCAAAAAATTATTGTTATAACTTACAACTAGTATGTAATTTCTATTATCCTTATCAGAATACCCTTATCTCCTAAGGTATTCGCAGTTAAGGCCTTTTAGATCTCCACCTAAAAGTACTAATTTCTTGAAGATAATACTTAGAGATGATTATCTCTAAAGCCTTATCATCTTTGAAGATATTGTTATTACTGCAATCAGGTGGTCTATATCCATAATAGGATTAGTAACAGTTTACTACTCCCACTACATGGCAGACATCTGGCTTTTGTACACCTCTAGCATACTTTCAGCTTCTCGTAATTGATGCACAAAAGGACAATAAATTTTAGCATTCACTTCCTCAATTCTTTGAGGTTCTATCCCTTTAGATAGGTCAGTACCAAGTCTTAAGGTAAGAAAGCCTTTCTTGGAATTTCCAGAAAATGGAACATGTCCAATGTGTACTACAAATGTGACAGTCCCCAATACCCTCTTTTCTTTGCTTCTGAACACCTTCAGAACTAAGATCCAAGAGGCATCTTTGAGATCATATCTCAAGGTATGGAATAGACAGATCCTAAAACACTTATTATCATCCTTATATCATTCTAAAATAATTAGGATATTATCTACATTTAGCACGATGAATAGTGGTACCCCACTAAGTTTTATACGGTTCATCAAGATTCTATCTAAAACATAACATTTATAATTTCATCAAATCATATGTTCCAACAACAAGAAGCTTATTTGAGTCTGTAGATGGATTTCTTTAGCTTTCATACCTTACTTTCCCAAATCATGAATCCCTCGGGCTACTTCATGTGAATATCCTCAGAGAGGTATTCTTAGAGGAATGCAATCTTGACTTACATCTTGAAGATGCAATAGTCAAGTTGTGTAGATAAGGTTAGCATATTCCAATGATTTTAAGCATGGTCACCGAAGAGCAAGTCTCATTTCATGCAATGTCTTCTCTTCCGGTGTGTAGCTCATGGCTATGAACCGTGCTTTGAAGGTCTCTACCTTCTCATCAGGTTCCCTCTTCTCTTGAAGATCCATTTACAACTTAATGGGTCTAACCCTTATAGGTGGATACTCGAGGGTCCATATACAACACTTGTATACGAAGTCTACCTTAGATTTTTATTGCTAACATCCATCTTTCCATGTCCGATCATTGTCAGACTTAACTGACACATGGATTACTTCCTCAAACTCATTTGAAGAAGTATTAGTGTTTCATCTTTAATTGTCCTTTTAGTTCCCGATTTCAGGAGCCTCATTATCTTCTCAAGATTAAATGAGTTCCTACACTTCATTTTCATCATGATTCTCAAGAGAGTCATCCTCTAAGAATCACATACTCAGAGATGAGATCTTTTAAGAATCTCAAGGTTATAAAGTAGGTATCCAATACCATCCTTTATTTTCCTAATGAAGTAGTACTCTCAAGTGCTAGATTCCAGCTTACATGCATGGAACCTTATTAAGCATATATAATGTAGTATCTACTACACATATATACCTGGAGACTAAGGGATAATTATGCTAAAAATCATCATTGATCAAATTATGTCACACATGATCCAATTGTATCTCCCTATAACTCCATTGAGTTTAGGCGTGTTAGGAGGATTAAGATAGAAATGATATTCATATCTTCATAAGGTTTTCTTTGAATTAATCTAAGGTACTTGCTACATTGGTTAGATCAAATTCATTTAATCTTCCTTCAAACTTTTGTTGTAAACTAGAATTGTGAAATCTTTGAACATTTCAAAGGTTTCTCAGGTGAAGAGAAGAAATCTCATATCATACATAATCATCAATAGATATCATATATCCATGATGTTCACTATGATATAGATGATCTACATACATCAATATGTATGAGATCCCGAATACCTTGACATCTTACACCTTTCCTAGAGAAGGGTCTTTTGGACATTCCTTCGAATACAATATTCACAAGTATGTAAGATTTGAAATTTTAGACATTCTAAAGTTTCATATATTACTAGTCTATTGATCTCATCGGTAGACATATGTCCAAAACTTGATGCCAAATCATTATCAAATGATCTTCATCCTCCTATTGATCTTTAAAGGTTTTAATTTTCAAAATTAGAAATCTTAATGAACCATTCATTAATTTTCTAATTTTGTGGAGTCCACTAGATGTTAGATTACTATCTAAAATATATCCATCATAACTCTTTATGATAGTTCTATCTCAGAAATCATGTTTATTTCCAACATATAGAAACAAACAATGAGTGTATTCTTATTCTAGGTCATACAAACATTCTCTAAGAGTAAGGGTTCTCCCACTGAGAATATTAAGTCCATCTATCCAACATAGATTGCTGCAACAATTGCATCATATCCATGTAGATGACTATTAAACCTTAAGATCAAATTTCTAATCTTCTAATATATATATATATATCCAACCAATTGCAAGTGTCATTAGAAGATTGGGATACAATTATCAGACTTTATCTTATAAAATAAGTAAGTCAAAGTCAATGATTATATGTAGATTATTCTGATGCTCTATCTGAGTCCTTCACTAAGGATTTGGAGAGACTTCATAGTCATACTATCAACACATCAACTTATTGCAGTATTGGCATTCATCCAACTCTTTGGATGTCATATGGAAGTCACAAAAGTACGATCAACTCTTTGATTTTCCTTCTCACATGGGTCCGACCCACGCTTCCACTGTGCTCTCTTCATCTATAAACAACCATTGTTCAAGACAAAGAATCTCTTATGTTGAATTAAGAAGATTCCAATACAAGAGCACTTCAATATTTATACATGCTTCATTAAATTCATACAAAATGATTATTATGAAGCTTCATGAATGACTTGAGTGTAGATAGTAGAATGATGACAATCCATCATATCTACATACATCTTAACTCTTAGAGACTTAGGTTCAAATAGGTATTCAAACATTTTGAATACATCATCTCTTTCGAGCTACCATTCTGCATAATCAGAGAACCATGTCGTTCATGATTAAATGCCTACAGCACATATGTATGCCAAAACATCTTCTTAGATTTTATAAGGATTATTTGACCATTGCGATCATCATCGACATGTCACTTCCAAAGTACACTCGATGAAAGATCAAGACTATAGAGACCTACAAACCCTAAGGTGATGTCTTATTGTCTTATTTAATTGTCATTCCTCATTATGTTGAGGAAACTTGCCACATTGCAACCACATACATTATGTCTCCAATTGCAAGTACAATATCTGGATCATGAGACCAATCCACGATATTTTACTGGTTATTATTGAGTATAACATTGAGTGGGATTAATGAACGATTATAATAAATTTGCATAATGGTATATATATTATATATACATATTTTTCTTTGGTTTAGGAATTTATATCAAAGTTATCTTGCCTTGTCAACAATGAAAGTTCATTCTCTTAATTACTTTCAATGTAAGAGATATTCTTACCATTATATCTCTAGCAAGATCTGGGATCTCCTTTCCTATCTTTATAACATCCCAATAATATTAGAACTTGTGACTCCGATAAAAAGAAGCGGGAACACATTCCACCTTGCAAGTCCAACTTGCATCTCCTAATTTGGTCTTTAACACCCGGCCCAACACCCCTAAGGTGATGTTGACCCGTCATTAATTGAACCAACCGTCAACATGCTTAATAATCGCTATTACGCAATCCAATATCGCCCCAATAATATGAGGACTCTATATTGGGGTCACTACTATACGGCCTTACTCTTTCGAGAAGCAAAGAACCCGATCCAAATAAATCATATAGAGGATCTGTCACTTCGGACAAGCGTCTCCTATATACAATATCTGGCGACGGAATCCTTTTGCCTTTGACGGGAGACCATGGATGTCACTTATGTGATCCTCCACCTCATATTCAAATTGTGATAATTAATTATCGTGAATCATATTTCACATAATTAATTCTTCTAAGGGAAATACACATCTATTCATAATAGAGTGCTTTTAATTGGATATAATCAATTTAATCACATTAAATTAATTATCAATCCAATTATCAATCATCAAACTTGATTATTACTAGAATAGTAGGTATAATATCAAATTACGTATTATTGAGATTTTAATAATTAGAAAAATACACTTTGATTTCTCCAGCATTATCGAGTACCTACACGCTGTCATGGCCAGTACCGATGGGAGTGAGAGGGACCACATTCGGTGCAACCCGTTACTCCAACGCTCACCGACTAGACACCATATCCACCTAAGGAAAGAATAGTTCCAAATAGATCATTATGTACTTTGAGATGCTCATCGTTTTTCAACTGAAATTATATCATATAATATTTATCAAAACCATCTTGATAATATTATAAGGAGATTTGCTAAACAAATACCCAATCCTATTCAAGCAAGAGGGTTTTTCATGTAAAAGTTGTCCTACAACCTATTGTCGGATAAACTAGGGTTTTTCATGAAAACAATGTTTGTTGATGATTTCATATCAACCAATTAATGATCAAGATCAACTATCTTATCATCTTGGTTAGTAAAATGTCATTCAATAGAATAATTATCTCTTTAAATATTTCACAAATATTTATCAATAATCATTTCAGAAAATGAACAATTAATTGTCGTCAATTTATTTGAATGACTATCACATGGTTCATGATCAAAAATGTCAATTTTCAGCAGTGACCCCTACTTACTAAAATCAACCTATTGCGATCAATTTAAATCCAAATTACGCAAAATCAGTTTCCTAACATTGCTAATTTGATTTATGACAGAAACCAAGTGGTATTTCATGTATTTCTAGGCGGAGCAAAACAATAATTAACTCATTAATCATGTTTAGATTCGCAGTTCCCACAACAGTGAATACATGTTTATTGAAAGGGCCATATCTTGAGCAAATGGAATCCAAATTTCATAAACGCAAATCCTATTGTTTCCATATTTAATGGGGAACAAAATACAATTGAATATTTCGTGTTTAAAAAATTTAAACAGTGCCGAAAAATTCAATTAAACAGAGGTGCGAAAATTGAAATGCAATAAAACATTCGCAACCCTTTCAAACCCAAGTCATCCTAGTTTTACGGATAGTATCCAAAACCTTTTCCGACCTAAGGCTCTGATACCACTTGAAGGATATTGGGAATCCTCATGCGCATCATGGAAGTGTGCTGATCGCATCTTATACAATCGAGTCGACTAGTCGCTAGATGCAGCGAAATTTAAAATTTTTAAATCATGAGATGAAACCACATGATCACAAGAACATTTCTTGGATCGTTTCAACAAACCACAAAGTATTAGAAATACCGCTTGAAGCATGGTTGCGATCTCTAGATCTCGAAAGCAAGAGATCCTCCTGACTCAAGTCCGATCTACGAAGATGGCACTTTGTGGGTGCGATGATGAGATGTGTGCTTCCCGCAATCCTCGATGAAAATCCAAGCCTTGAATCTCCTGATTTCGTCCAACGAAATCCGACGTCCTCTTCTAAAGCAAGAAGCTCCAAAGAAGATGGAGATCTACGGGCAATTGAAGTGACATCACAATGACGTAGAGACGATTGCTAATTTCCTCAAAACACAAGGTGGACGACCACCTTAGAGAAAGAGAGAGATAGATGTCGAGAATGAGAGAGAGAGAGTAGGCGTGTATAGTGTTTTCTTTTGAAGAGGCTAGGGTTTCCCTCTTTATATACTAGTTTGGAAGCCCATGGATCACAATCCATGGCATATACAAAATCAATGGTTAGATTGATATGTATATTTAATCAATGGCCATGATTATTGTTGTTAAAAAAACAATTCATTCATTTATATTAAATCAAACATATGTTGCATTATCATCAACATAATTTAATTCTATAAAAATCAATAATCATAAGATAGTGAGATAATAATTAAAATAGGATAATAATCCATCCAAAATCATGGGGCATCACCCATGACCAAGTAATGGGTGACGCCACCTCAAGATTTGGTGGATTATCTCCTTCCTTTAATTCATATCATTATATCTTTGCAATATTATCCACTAAATTAATTCCCAATTAATTAGTGTATATTTATTGCCAAATTATGCACTAAATTAATTCCCAATCAATTAGTGAATATTTAAGTCATGCCATTAAAAAAATGTGAATCATATTCACAACCCAAACTAAATTGTAAATTACATTTCCAATTAATTGCTTAATGTGAATCCAATTCACATTAACAATTAACATATGCTATTTAGAAAGGTGCTCTCTCTCTAATATATTACAAATCACAATTATAATATATACACAAATATTATGGATAGCACTATCCACAATCTGTACTCCTTGATAATTAAAACCCATTTAATTATCTTGAATAACCATTCTCACAATATGAATCTTATTCATATTATTCTTGATAATTAAATCACATTTAATTATCAATATCTTGTTGCTTGGATACATAATTCATCAAATGAATTATTCTTGAACCCCTTCAAAAATAATGTGCTTTCTCCATAGATACTTGGAGATAAGGACAGGGCGATTGTATTGTTCCACGTATAGTGACTTGGATATTGAGATTTCATCTCAAATCCAGATCTTACGTACCTCGCACATATGCTTGATTAAATCAAGACCGCAAACCTAATCTTCTCATTGCATCTGAATCCCATTCAGACCAATGTCCAACACTTGGACCAAGATCAGATTGCTTCTCTACTGAGAGGAGTCACTAAAATCCAGACCTGTTTCATGACTCCATCAGAATGGAAGCATCATGGTTATACAACCGTTTATGATCACACCACCCTCAGGTATTCCCAATACCTGTACATCCTACATACTGGAAGACCTATGTTCAACCTGAAGATGTAGATCAATTTTACACTGTCTTCTTCATGGTTTGATCACCAAGTTTCTCAATCTTGGTCATTGGATATCGGTATCGATCATTCGCTTTCCCAAAGCATATATCATACCTTCAAATTCTTATCACGCTTCCATAGCACGATGACCATGCATGGAATTTGATCAGTCCCAATACCTCATGAGGAGCTCATGTCTTCCGATTCATAAGTGAACCTGTATGATCCCTTTGAGAGATCGTATTACTCATAAGCCCTTACATGCAAGCAGCTCGCCGATGTATAGACCATGGTTGGGTCATCAACCTATTGGTCTGCCAAATGTACACACTCAGATATATAGCAACATATCTGTCTCCGGTCAGAGGATGTGTGCCTATGCTGTAACAACATTCAACATAGGACTTAGGTTTTCTCGATCTCACTAAGTCAACCCTTTGACCTAACTAATATAAGACCTCCAAATCACTATTCCCATGCAGAGGACCTGCATCAAGAGCTCGGTCAGATATCAACCTCTGTGAGAAAGGATTGCAAATATCATTTGACGGTGCTTGATGAGTTCTCAATCTAACCCTTTAGATATTCATCCAAGCACCAGCCTCTATGATTCAGTTATTGAACCAGCAACTGTATGATTATTAAGATGGCCATGGTACATAACCCTAATTGTACATAGGGACCTATTATGCAAATTAATTATTCTTCATTTCAGATCAAGGAATGATATTTGCAATAACATTTATTTCATAATGGCTCGTCGTGGGCTCGCATGTCCTACAACATTTTTATTACATGTTATCTTAATGATGCCCCTTAATGCATTTTGCAGTGAATTAGTTACTTCATTATGTTGTAATGAGTAGTACAATTTATGTCTCTGAACATCTCCTTAAGATTCAACATCATATCTCGGGCCCATGTCTATATAGTGCTTCTGAAGCACATTGGACAAGGACCGCTGAATATAACATCAAGTTTTACATTAATTGGATTTCTTCCTCCGACTCAAGATTCATATGCTTGTTCTTTGTTAGTACATAACTAATGCGGTCTGCATAAAGACAAGATCCAAATTTCTGAGCCAATCCGAATAATTTGGGTCGATCAGCTTCTTGACTTCTATAATCTTATTCAGAGTTCATGGATTTCATCTCATATTAAAAAAATTCACTTATTAGAATATATACAATAAAATTATTTATGTATATAAGCTTCTTTGTTTAAGGATTTTTAAATTAACATTTTCTCACATTCTTATACTTTGAAAGTTGATTCCCTTATCCAACTTTTGAAGCAAGAGATATACTTACTGTTATATCTTTAGTAATGTCTGTGATCTCCCTTCCACCTTTTTCACACATCAATAATATGAGAAAATGCAACTTAGGTGAAGGACAAGGGAACTCTTTCTGCCTTGCAAGTCCAACTTGCATTTTCCAATTTGATCTTTAATACCTGATCCCACCCCCCCAAAGGTGATGATGACACATTGTTAATTGAAACAACTGTCAACAAGATTAGCCCATGTCATGCACAATCCAATATCACCTCAATTATATGGGGCATAATATTGGGGTCACTACACATACGACATGTCTCTTACGAGAATCAAAGATACCCCATCCATGTGCACTTGCATGTCAGAGTTATGACATTGCATAGGCATCTCCAATTTATAATCTACAATGATAGAATTCTTCGCCTTGATAGGAGACCATGAATTTCATCTTATTATCCTCCATATCACGTTAAAATTTTTAATTAATGATTTAGAATCATATTCTTATGATTAATTCTTTCAAGTGAATTACAATCCTATTAATAATAGAATGTTTATTTTAATTACGATCCAATACAACCTACAAATAAGTAGGTTAGCTTGATATTAATATATAGTATTAACTCTCACAACTACACACTATTATGATTTTTAGTAATTAAAGTACAACTTGAATTACTCATTTTTAACCCTTCCTTAAAAATGGATGTAGACAGGAACTCAAGTGCATGCTATGATGGGGCATTTCCTTGACATGCCAGGTGATAATTAGGTAACCACACCAGCATAACCTGGTCTATACATCTTTACCATCATGATTTAGAACAATAGATTGGATCAATGTACATGGAGTTTTATCGATCATTTCTTTGTTGACCAGTATGATACTATATATATCCACTTAGAGATTTGGACATATAAAAGAAATAATGATCCTAATTTTCTAGTCATATCAAGCAAACAAGTTTGGTTTTGCATGTAAAAGTTGCTCCACAACTATTGTGGGATAAACTCGAGTTTTCATTTCATGAAACAATCATTCAATGTTATTGTTTATGACGTATTTCCCAATATAAATTATATAATAATTAATCATGGTTAATTCTAAATTTTCATTATTTTATTGAATGATAAACACATTAAAAAAGTTAAGGCAATGATGCAATCATCTCCCGACCCATCTCTTAATAATCATTTGACGGTGCTTGATGAGTCCTCAATCTAACTGTCAAGACCCGTCCCACTAACCGGAACATGCCACAACAGAGATCTTTCTGCTTCATTTTCCTCAAAGTACACATGTGGAAATCTCATCAAGCATATCATCTTTGTATTTATAAAGTTCACAATACAAGGAAGTGTCTTACACAAGTTCTATTACATCTCCTTACAAAACAACATACAATACAAAAAAATGAAAACCACCTCCTTCTAGTGTATAATCATTCCTTTCTCCTTCTGGTCATGATTCTGTTGATCTGTACATAAATATAATATAAAGGGATGAGTCTAAACCCGTTTATGAGCTTAGACCCAGTGAAAGGATCTCAAGCTTTTTACATATAGCTAAAAGTTGAAATATGAGCATCATACCAAAATTTATGCTGATAACTTTGAAATAGCTTGAAAGAGAGTTTATGACGGTAATCATATAACAACATGCTAGTTTTGCAATTGAACACCGAAATCACTTCAAAAGAAGATAAACTGAAACATAATTGTCACTATCAAGCTGTTTGCATTAATTACCACAATGGCTAAGTTATCGACTCATGAATGCTGAAACAAAGCTAAGTCATAAGCGCAGACGGTCCCAAAGACCAAAAACACCCTGCATACGGCCCAAAGCCTATATGTATATAGAATGCGGACCCAAAGTCCTCTTGATACCATATCTAATGGTTTGCCATATGTAATGGCTGTTTGAGGGTCATATCTAATGACATCACCATATCTAACGGCTAGTTCATGACTTGTATAAAATAGCTACTGCGGTGCTTACTTTCTGATTCTGATTCTTTTCCTGCCACTAATAACTCGTAGTCTTGCCAATTCAAGCTCATAACAACTAATTCACAAACATAAAACAATCTTGACATAACATGCATATTCTTACAACTGGAAACTATTGAGAACTTGAAACCGATACATATTACATAGTGACTGTTCAAACATGCTTCTTTTATATAAATCTCAAATCTAATTAGTGGAACTTATGTTTCGTGTTCCACAAAGAACCATAAGCTTGAAAATGTGCTACCATGATAAAACACTTAAAACGACATTAGAAATATGTTCTAAAGACCCGATTTCATATTAACTATATAGTACTTGCAATTCATATGTAAACGCTTTAGTAAACACGATTGCATACTTGCTATTCAAAACCACACATTAAAACTAAAGATTATTGCTTTAAAATAGCCCTTGAGAATCCCTCACCTGACCACTATCTAACTCGAGTTGGGATCACCTTCTTTAGTGAATACCCCCTATATCCGTCTTAGATTGAGTACTACGGCTTGATGGCAGACATAACTTCGTTACGGCTTCTAATACGCTCTCGGTCACCGACAGAGCTTCGCCGTGACTCCTATCGTGCTCCCCCAGCAACCTCGATGGCCTTGTGGCTCTAAGGTGGTGAGAGGGGTGTGAGATGAAGTGAGTAGAATGGGGAGGTCATGGGTATATATAGGGCTCCAACCCCATTGCATGGGTGACATGTGTCATCATATAAGGGAGGCTCTAAGACACATGTTACCTCCTTCTCATGCATGAAGACACATGGCAATACTTGATGAGTCCCAATTCATCACTCTTTATTCCTTTATTTTAGTTAGAAACCTTATCCAAATACCATGTAAGTATGTGTAAATATCATAAATTGCCAAAACACATGCATCATGTAAATATGCATAATTAGCATGTTTTTGAGTAAAAATAAAGGAATAAAGAGACACAAGAAATTGAGGGAAATATTGAGAATAAATATTGAGTGACCTAATCCGAAGGGAGGGCTCAGCATGGGCCTGACCGCAAAAGAATCCAAGTAGGGAGAAATAAGGTCAGTCATGTATGTACATACCCTCATATTCTTAAATAAATTTATTTTCCTCAAAACAAAGATTAAAAAGTGTTTCTCATATTTTGTACATATTTGTAAAAAATAAAACTAAAATAAAAATGGAGAAATAAAACGAAAAATAAAAAGAAATAAAATGCTCTCTCATCATTATACATAGACCATGTATATAAAGTAAAATGCCTATTTATTTTCTCCTTGTAAATAATTAATAAATCTAATAAAAATATTTTTATATACTCCAGGTTTTGTGGTGTGAATAAATAAAATCAAAAAAATTAGAAAAATAAAAAAATAAAAATCATTTCCCACCTTGTATATATACCATGTACATGTGTATATAAACCTATTTATTTAACCCATGAATATAACTCATAAAAATAAAATAAAAATACCTTTTTATTCCAAATTTTATGTTGTAAATAAATAAAATTTAAAATTGGAATAATTGTACAAAAATAAACAATTAAAAATAAAAATTAAAAATACATATATGTATATACCTATATATAGTAATAATAATATAATGTAAATACGTTATTTATTTTTCAAAAAAATAAATAAAAATCATTAAAAAATAATTTGAAAAAAAATAAAATTTTTTCATGTTTAAAAATTTTCAAAATAAAATCATTTCCTATTTTAAAATGATTTTTCAAATAATTAATAAACGGCAGCCTCCCATTGGTCCACGAGGGATTGTTGACCCCCATTCAACTCTCCCCCCAGTACCACCAGACCCGGATCCTGCGCCTCGACCCAAATTCTCAAAATTTTCACGACTCGATCCAACCTCCATTTACTGAAACCCCGGGCTCCATTTGATGTTCACACATCTGAGACCCTCGCCCGACGTCTCTCCTAGGGATCCGTGCTTCGAGCAACCCTGCCCGACTCCATTTAGCCGGACCCTTCCCAGTATATAGCCTCACCTCCGGCCGCAATTCCACGCCATCTTTGGCTCCGTTCTTCCATCCCATGACCTCCATCACCCTCCTTAGAGTGACAGCTATCCGAGGGCGGTGTCGCAGTGAGGAGGGGGCACCCCCAACCACTGATCCGGCGAGCTCTTTCGCCGTGCGCCGCCGCGAGGTGCGCCGAGCCTCGGACCCCGACGAATCCTTGAGGCAAAGACCCCCGGAGGTCCAGCATCTCCAGCCCAGTCGAACTCGATCACCAGGTAGTCCCGATTCCCTCTAGTTTCGCGTAATTTCCATTTCCCCCTTTCGCGCCGCCGGCAGTCGCCGACTAATTCACACCATCTCAGTCACCCATTCGATCATCGGATCCCCGAGCCATCTTCATGAGACTCCTACCCACGTTCTACGCCCCTCCGTTCACCTTGGTTCACCTCAGAGCCAAGAATCGAGTCTCCTCTGTCGCCGCTTCGCCCGAGACCCCGCTCCGCTCACTTTCCGATCACCATTTCACCCCTAACCGGGTCGAGGTACTTTGCCCTCGACCCAGGAGTCTTGCTGTGTTATTTTGCAGGTCAAAGAGACCCATCTAAGGGTCCGCACATCCGAGCACAACCGCTTAGCTCCTCCTTCGTCGTCGGGCCACTCTGGTGGTCCCCGGCCTCATCGTAGGTGCCCACCAGCTGTGGAAGAATCCGAGCTTCCTTCTCCGCATCTCAGCAGCCCGGGAGGAGGTCCCGTGCTCACGGAGCAAGCCAGCGAAGTTCGCCGGTGTCGTGTTCTTGGAGGACCTTCAGCAGCCGTTCGATTGAGACCCCCACCCAGTTTAGATCCTCACCGTCCATCTGCGGGAGGTCTCCAGCCGTCGATCCATCTAAGGGTCGCGTGCAGTCGTTGGATCGAGCCCAAGATTACATCTGGAGCGTCGATCAACGAAAGGGTACCCTCGCTTCTCAGCCGTCAGATCCACACGTGGCATCCTCTCGACCGCCGATCTTAAATAAAGGGGTAATTTCACTTAGGCCCCTCTTTTTATTGCATTTACTGTTAGTCTTGTAAATATTTGCCGTAGTTGTTTTTATTTTGGATATTTTGCACTGTGGACCTTGTCTTTATTTTATTTGCATTTTAGTCCCTATCTACATGGAACACGTGCATCATCACGTGATATTTTGGGATATTTGCATGTATGGGCTTAGGGTTTATGTGTGTTATAAAATGAAATCAAGTTTTTGATATTTGCATTTATACCCCTGTACGTGGTTTTGATTGATCATGTGCTGAATATCTGGGCTTTTTGCGCTTTTCACCCTAAGGTTTTAGTACATGTTACGGTTTAGCCCCTGGAACTATGTTTCTTTGCATTTAGGTCCCTATGAGTTGTGTGTCTTATTTTTATTGAATAAAATATCAAATCAAATCCAAATTAGGTGAAATTTGGAAAGGCTCCTGCTACTGTGTAAAATTTCTCTAAATTTTTGGGACATTTTTGAGGTCTTTTACTATTTTTTAAAAATAAAAAATACGTATTTTTGTTACTGTTTGAAAAAGAAAATCAAAGAAAAATACAAAAATTTGTCTAAAAATTCTAAAATAATTAAAGACAGTTAATTTTGTTGTCTTTTAGCTTCTATCAAATTTTGGTGCTATTTGGATTTATAAAACCCTTAAAAATTGAAAAACCCTAAAAAGCTCATAAAAATTATTAAAAATTCTATTAAATTAAAAAAATGCAAACTCTTTTTTGAAGTTTAGTTCCTACATATATTTTTCATAAAAATTGCCTCCAGGCTTTTATAGATCAATTTTACATTTTTAATTGATCTTTCAAGTCTGGCTGTACAGTAGCCCATATTTTTCCTCTTTCTTGATTTTTATAAAATCAAATAAAAATTTAAAAATTCTGAAAAATTCACCAAAAACACTTCAAAATATTAAAAACACAAAAATAGTTTTGTTTGAATTTTCTGGGTATTTTTGAGTGCTTTAATAAATTGTTGTATTTGCTTGTTTCCCCTTTTTCTTATAAAATCAACAACACAAAAACATTTAAAAATAATAAAAATCCACCAAAAACATTTTCTTCCTAATTTTCCGACTTTGACTACTTCGTAGGCCGCAAGGCCATCCCGTGCTCCCTTGAGTTCGACCCTGGTCGCTATACCAGGTTAATAAAAATAGCGAGGACCGCTATCTGATTTTGATTGCTTTATTCCCTGTTTGGTGGTTCTAGATTTTCTTGATTGATCGATTCCTCTCGATCCGGGTCACAACGTCCCGAGCGTGATTATTTTTACCTTGCCCGGATTGAGTGTTGGGATTTTTCTGTCGCCAGAATGGCGCTGTTGTCGGGGAGCACGACTTAATAGTCATTTTCGATTTTTCGCGGTTTTCATTTCCGCGGCTTTTCTATAGATATTTGTATATATTTTTTATCTGAATTGTTTATATATTTTTTCTGGATTGACACTTTGGTTTCTGTTTCTTGCGAGGGCTCGAGGATCGAGGCGGCTTTTTCGAAAGCCGAAGCAACCGCGGGAGTCGGAGGCGGCTTCCTTCTTGACGAAGCTGCAGGAGAGCGCGAGGAGGAAGATCCGAAGTTCGGGAGCCACGGAATAGCCGCGAAATAACTGCAGGATAACCGTAGAATTAGCGTAGTTTATTTTCTGCAAAAACCATTTTATTGTAATAACACATGGACAGACTTGGACACTTGGTAGATTTAGGGGTATGTTTCGCCGAGCACCAGTGTGCTTGGGGGACCTCACCGAGATTTTCGACGGTTTTTCGAGTTTTGGCCATTTATTTACTGCTCATTTGATTTACACGGTTTTAGCCCTATCTTAAGAGTTTTCTTTGATTGTGATGTAATTAATTAAGGCCAAATCCCTAATTATCTGCCTGTTCCTATAGATCGATAATTGGACTTAATTAATTAAATCACAAAGAAAAAGTCGGATTACTTGAGCTCTAGCCCACGTGCCTTGAGGAGTCACATACAACACGTGTAGGATCTGTTGTGGCAGACACCAAGTGGCTCCCACGATAGGACTCCAGACTTAGGCTCGAGTACCCGGCTACTGTTCTTCACGAGTAGAACTGCTTTGTTTAGGGTCAGTTTTCGCGTGCATCATATACATAGTTTATATTCTGTCTTTACTTTATGTGCGGATCACTCTGCATGTAGACTGCTGGAGTCAGGTACGCATTTCTTACTCTGCATGCATCATTGATTCCCGCGCATCGGCTTTTTCGTCTTCTCCCCCTATTTTGGACTTAAAATAATCAGGAGAATTGAAAAATTCGTTAGATGTTGTTTGATCTGAAAAATACCTAAAAACAAAAACTATAAAATTGGGACTGCTAAACAAACTTGACCATAAAAGACATCTCACCTAAAAATCTATCTTGGGGAGAGAAACCCCCTCATTGCCTAGTTTGATTGCGTGAGAGAGTGACCCGCACACTAGGCTAGAGCTACATCTGAGCCCTGACCAGACTACCGGCCTTTTATACGGGATAGTCTGGTTGGCGGATTCGATTTCTATTAGGTCACCTTACTGCTCTGATATCCTGACATAATTACCTAAATAAAATCGACAAGATAATTGACCGAGTTCATATGGTCTTCAGCTCAACGTGGAGTAGGTGAATCCGGAGTTTGTTTGCTCACCAGATCTCATCCGCCAGACTCGCCAGATCGAGATGATGGGCAGGAGGTCCCTTAGGCAGCATCTGGCTGCACCGCTTTTCAGCACTCCTGCCCACTCATCTAGGTTGGTTCGTGAGAGCCTAGACCCGCTCTCCGAACCCGAGTTCGATTCTGCCCTGTTCCCCCTTGACCACCCTTCTTCTATTCCTGAGTTACCAGTGCCAGATACGAGACCACAAGCAGATGATATTTCGGCACCTGAGTTTGGGTCTTTTTCCTTTGCAGAGACCATGGCCAGCAGCGAGGATCGCATCGAGGGTCAGAGGCCAGAGGCAACCACATACGTACTGGACCACGGTGCGATCAACACCACCATGTTAGCCCCCCTTGAGACGATGCAGAGACAGATACGAGACCATGGGGCTTTCATGGTGGAGATGAGGAGAGAGATGGAGAGGCTCCGAGAGCAGAGAGAGCAGCCGCGAGCCGATGGACACAGGGGTCCAGACCAGCCAGTTCAGCCCCACCAACCGGCAGTAACAGCAGCAGATCCGAGACCGATGCGGGAGTTGCACAACCCCGGATCGACACCGACGCACCGGTGGGTGGTTCTTTCGGCGATCATGGGGGACTTCAAGTTCCCCCCGAACACACTTCAGCTTCTACCCTGCTTCCACGGGCTCGCCACTGAGGAGCCCCATCTTCATCTCCAGGAGTTTGAGATGATCTGTAGCAGGTGGACGAGGATACTATTCGGATGATTGCTTTTCCTTTCTCCCTGGCCGACAGAGCAACCAATTGGCTGAAGCACTTGGGGAGATCTGTGTACACCTAGGAGCAGCTCCACAACAAGTACTTTAATAAGTACTATCCACTTGGGCGGACGAATGCAGCGAGGGCCCAGATCAGCAACTTCTCAATACTCTCCAACGAGCAGTTTCACGAGGCATGGGAGAGGTTACTAAGATTACTGATCGATGCTCGCACCACGACATCATGAAGCCGAACCTAGTTCAGAGCTTCTTCTGCGGGTTGACACCAGAGCTGCAGGGCCTGGTGAACGCTTCTTGTGGCGGTTCCTACTTCGCCAAGGATGAGGATCAGGTCTGGGCCATCTACGAGGAGATGGTCGAGAACTACGCAGTGATGTCCCAGACCCGACTCTACACTCAGGGACGCCCCCAGCCCCATACCGTGCAGTTTCAGAGGATAGCACGGGTCGATGCCGGTCCTTCTACTTCGTCCGCGACAGCCGCACAGGTCGAGTCTACAGCCGCTGACATGGGGATCATCAACGAGAAGCTGGACCGGATGGAGCTGATAGAGAAGAAGTAGTGCCAGAGCATATCTCAGATGGATCAGATGACACAGATGCTGAGTGATCTGAAGACACACGTCATGTGTCTCCAGGAGGCACAGACGACTTCTCAGCCCCGTCTTCAGTCACGAGGAGATCCGAGCAGCAGCGATAGCTCATCCCAGCGCTCCAATCAGCCTAGACAGGTTCACCTTGTACAGGTGGAGCCGTACCAGCAGCCGCAACCTTACTACCAGCCACCACCATCTCAGGACACTCATATGGTAGTCTACCAGCTGGATCAGCCCTTGGCAGTAGTCCCGCCACCCTCCTACGAGACGGAGCCGTTGATGGATGTCAACGGGATTTGGTACGACCGACCCCAACCCAGTATCCGACGAGACCATCCCAGATTCCGTTGGTCAGCCGGAGGTACCAGTTCCCAGCAACAACCTCCAGTTCAGGGTGGCTAGTACGACCATCAGCGAGAGCAGCACCGGCAGCCCTAGTCTCCTAGCAGCAGTCATCCCAGCCACAACAACAATATGGTCCTCGTCCCTATCAGCAGGGACAGTCTTGGAGGTGAGAGCAAACTCAGCAGTATCATCCCCAACAAAAGCCCTCTCACCCACACCGACCACAGTAGCAACCTCACTACCAGCGAGGCCACCCGTCAGGTTCTCATGGGCCAGCCTATGAGAACCATGCCTTAGATGACCTTGAAGGATATGGAATTATCCTCAAGCGCATCACGGAAGCGTGATCGTCGTATCGGATACGACAAAGAACAACTAGTCGTACTAGTTGTTCAGTGCAACGGAATTTAAAAAATTTTCGTATGATGAGACCACATGATCCAAGAACACTTCTTGAATCGTTTCATCTATAACCACAACAAGTATAATGCAATACCTCTTGAAGCGTGGTTGATCGAGTCTCTAAGAGAAGAGACCTCCTGTCTCAAGTCCGATCATCGGTGAGACCGCTTGCGAGCGCGGGGATGAACCGCGTTGTCCTCGCAATCCAAGAAGTTGATCCAAGCGTAGTTGCTCCTGATCTCGTTGCACGAGATCGAACGTCTCCTTCGTGAGTGCAGCACTCCAAGAAAACGGAGAACCGAAGAACGCGAAGCGGCGGCGCGGTGGCGAGAGCGTCGACGATTCTCTCCTCTAGGTTATGGTGGACGACCACCAAAATTAGAGGGAGAGAGGGCTGTCGTGTATGAATAAAAGAGAGAGAGCTCCAATATTACATGTACTTAGAGAGCATGGTATGCCTCTCTATTTATAGGGTTGTGGATCCATGGATCTCAATCCATGTGACATACAAAATCAATGGATGAGATTGATTTATGTCAATCCAATGGCTAAGCCTGTTGTTGGTAAACCAACAAATTTAGATCAAAATATATTTGACAAAATCAAATACAAGTTAATCCAAAATTACACCAAATAAATAAGGAGAGAATATACATGGAGATTACATCTCCATGTACATTCCATATGGACGGCCACCCATTCCTATTTGGAATTGGGTGCCGCCCAAGCTTTCCATGAGGAGAGCAATCTCATGACATATCATGAGATTGCATATCTCCATGGAAATCTCTTTATTTATTTCCAACAAATTTTGTTGGGTTTTATTCTTCAAAAATAATTCACAATTATATTTGAGAATATTGCAATCTTGCCATGGAAAAATTGTGAATCATATTCACAACCCAAAACAACATATAATTTACATTGTCAATTAATTACACAATGTGTATCCAATACACATAATAATTAATCAACACATATAAATTATAATTAGCTCTCTCTAATACATTATAAATCACATTTATATGATATTATGAATAATTGGATATTTCTATCCACATTATTCTTATCCACATTAATTAAATTACATTTAATTATATTGGATAATTTCTTCACACATCAAGATGATTAAATCACATTTAATTATCATTTCTTCATTGCTTAGATCTTATGGAATTATTCTTGAACCCTTCAAGAATAATGCAATCTCTCCGCAGATACTTGGAGATAAGGACATGACGATTGTATTGTTCCACGTATAGTGACATGGATATTGAGATCGTATCTCAAATCCAGATCGTGGGCCTCCCATAGATGCTTGATTAAATCAAGACCGTAAATCTAATATTCTCATTGTATCCGAATCACATTCAAATCAATGTCCAACATTTGGACTAAGATCAAATTACTTCTCTACTGAGAGGAGTCACTAAAATCCAGACCCGTTTCATCACTCCCTAGGAATGGAAGCGTCATGGTTATACAATCGTTTATGATCACATCACCCTCAGGTATTCCCAATACCTGTACATCCTGCATACGGAAGACTCAGATTAAACCCGAAGTATTGGATCAACTTTATACTGTATACTTCATGGTTTTATCAGTAATTTTCTCATTCGATCATTGAGAGTCGGTATCGATCATATACTTTCCAAAAGCATATATCATACCTAGGTCTTGATCACATACTTTCTAAAAGTATATATCAAACCTAGAAATTCAGTCAAGATTCCAAAGCAAGACGACCATGCGCATGGAATTTGATTCTTACCAATATCTCATGAGTGAGCTCATGTCTTCCGGTTCAGTAACTGAACCTGTTTGATCCCTTTGAGAGATCGTATTACTCATATGCCCTTATATGCACACTAGCATGCCGGTGTATAGACCTTGGTTAGGTCATCAACCTATTGGTCTGCGAAATGTATATACTTAGACATATAGTAACACATCCGTCTCCGGTCAGAGGATGCGTGCCTGTATCCTGACAGCATACGATATAGGACTTTGGTTATCTCGATCTTGTTAAGTCAACTCTTTGACCTAACTAATCTGACACCTCCGAATCTCTATTCCTATGCAGAGGACCTACATCAAGAGGTCGTTCAGATATCAGCCTAAAGAGATAAGGATTGCCATCTCCTACTCAGGCTGGAGATCATCTCTTAACAATCATTTGACGGTGCTGGATGAATCCTCAATCTAACTCTTTATATATTCATCCAAGAACCAACCTCTATGATTCAATAGTTGAATCAACGTCTGTATGATTATTAAGATGGCCATGGTACATAACCCTAATTGTACTAAGGGACCTATTATGCAAATTATTCATTCTTCATTTCAGATCAGGGAATGATATATGCAATAACAATTATTGCACAATGGCTCGCATTTCCAACAATCTCCCACTAGCCCAAAGAGCCATTAATGGGCTAATCATTTAAACCCTCACTCATGTGACAATCATAGGCTATTTAGAAAATAGCTAGGTAATCTGATCAGTCACTCTGTTCCTGCAAGACTACGCCAAGTCCTTTTACGGCACTTGCATATCCCCAGTAACAGTGCTCGCATCTAATAAGAATGTTGCATCTTTTGCAACTAATACTCAATCTAGTTAGTTACAGTGTCCTTGACACTACAACTTAACAATTATCATAACCAATATTTCCATAATCCTTATCAGAATACCTTTATTCATGGAGATCACTATCTCTTAAGGTATCCACAGTTAAGACCTTTTAGATCTCTATCTATAAAGTCTTAAGCTTTTGAAGATAAGACTTTGAGATCACTATCTCAAAAATCTCGTCATCTATGAAGTTTTTGTTATTACTGCAACCAAGTGTTTTATTTCCATAGTAGGATTAGTAACAGTTTACTACTCCTACTGCATGGCAGCAATCTGGCTTTTGTACATATCCAGTACACACCCTGCTTCTCAGAACTAATGCCCAAGGGCAAGTAGTTCTAGCATTCACTTCCTCAACTCTTTGAGGTGTTGTCCCTTTAGATAGGTCAGTACCATATCTTAAAGGATGGAAGCCATTCTTGGAATTTTCCATAAAATGGAATATGTCCAAGATGTACTATTAATGTGACAGTCCCAATACCCTCTTCTCTTTGCTCCTGAACAACTTCAGAACTAAGATATAAGAGGTATCCTTGAGATCATATCTCAAGTTATGGAACAACCAGATAATAAAACACTTATTATTATCCTTATACCATTTTAACTGATTACGATATCATCTACATTTAGCACGATGAACACAAAGACACTCCCACTAAGCTTCACATGGCTCATCAAGATTCTATCTGAAATCATAACAATTATAATTCCATCAAATCTTATGGTCCAACTTCAAGAAGCTCATTTGAGTCCATAGATGGATTCCTTAGCTTGCACACCTTAATTTCCTCAACCATGAAGCCCTGGGGCTACTTCATGTGAATATCCTCAAAGAGGTATTCATAGAGGAATGCAATATTGACTTACATCTTGAAGATGCAATAGTCAAGTTGTGTAGCTAAGGTTAGCAATATTCTGACGGTTTTAAGCATGGTCACCGAAGAGCAAGTCTCATTGCAAGAAATGTCTTCTCTTCCGATGTGTAGCTTATGGCTACGAACCGTGCTTTGAAGGTCTCTACCTTCTCATCAGGTTCCCTTTCTCTTGAAGCTCCCTTTACACCTCTACAGGTATTTCCCATATAGGTGGATCCTCGAGGGTCTATATACAACACTTGTATATGAAGTCTACATTAGACTTTCATTGCTAAAATCTATCTTTCCATGTTATGATCCTCAGGAGTTTCATCAAAATGAACTCCGATCATTGTCAGATTTCTCTAACACATGGAATCCTTCCTCAAACACATTTGAAGAGGTATTAGTGTTTCATCTTTAATTGTCCTTTTAGTTTCCAAATTCAGGAGTCTCATTATCTTCTCAAGATTAAATGAGTTCCTACACTTCATTTTCATCTTGAATCTCAAGAGTCTCAACCTCTAAGAATCACATTCTCAGAGATGAGATACTTTAAGAATCTCAAGGTCATAAAAGTAGGTATCCAATACCATCCTTTATTTTCCTAATGAAGCAGCACTCTCAAGTGCTAGATTCCAACATATATGGAACCTTATTAAGGATATACATTGTAGTCTCTACTACACATATATACCTGGAAACTAAGGGATAATTATGCTAAAATTCATCATTGATAAGATCATGTCACATATGATCCAATTGTATCTTCCTATAACTCTATTGAGTTATGGTATGTTAGGAGGATAGAGATAGAAATGATATTCATATCTCCATAAGGTATCCTTTGAATTCATCTAACAGGTACAAGCTACTTAGATTAGATCAAATTCATTTTATCTTCCTTCAAACTTTGGTTCTAAACCAAACTTGTGAAATCTTTGAACTTTTCAAAGGTTTCTAAGTGAAGAGAAGAAATCTCATATCATACATAATCATCAACAGATATCACATATCCATAATGTTTACTATGATATAGATGATCTGCATACATCAATATGTATGAGATCCAGAATACCTTGACATCTTACACCTTTCCCAAGGAAGGGTGTATTGGACATTTTTACTTTTGAATACAATATTCATAAGTATGTAAGTTTTGAAATTTTAGACATTCTAAAGTTTCATCTCTTACTAGTCTATCGATCAAATCAATAGACAAATGTCCAAGGCTTAATGCTCGATCATTGTCAAATGATCTTCTTCCTCCTATTGATCTTGAGGTTTAATTTCAGTATTTAGAAGTGTTAATGAACCATTCATTAATTTTCTAATTTAGTGGAGTCCACTAGATTTTATATTACTTTCTGAAATATCTTCATCATAACTCTTTATGATAGGTCCATTCCAGAATTCATGTTTATTTCCAACATTTAGAAACAAATAATGAGTGTATTCTAATGTCTAGGTCATAGAGACATTCTCTAAGACTAAGGGCTCTCCCACTGAAATTATGAAGTGTAGTGATCCAATGGAAATTGTTGCAACAATTGCATCAATGTCCATCTGGATAACTATAAAACTTAAGATCAATTTTTTTTCAGTCTTCTAAAACATATGCAACCCATTGCAAGTGTTGTCAGAAGATTGAGATACAATTATTAGACTCTATCTTATCAAATAAGGAAGTCAACTTCAATGATTTATGTAGATTATTTTGATGCTCTATCCGAGTCCTTCTCTAAGGATTCTAGACAGACTTGATAGTCAGACTATCTACACATCAACTTATCGCAGTTTTGGCATTCATCCAACTCTTTGGATGTCATATGGAAGTCACAGAAGTCCAGTCAACTCTTTGACTTTCCTTCTTTCTTGGGTCCAACCCATGCTTCCACTGCGCTCCCTTTATCTATAAACAACTATTGCTTCAGACTAAAGATCTATTATGTTAAATTCAAAAGAATTCAATGTAAGAGCATTTCAACATTTATACATGCTTCATTAAATTCATGCAATATGAATATTATGAAGCTTCAAGAATGACTAGAGTATAGACAATAGAATGATGATACTCATCATGTCTACATCCATTTATACTCTTAAAACCATTGGTTCAGGTAGGTATCCAAACATTTTGAATACATCATCTCTTATAGAGCTACCATTCTGCATGATGCAGAGAACCATGTCACTCATGATTAAATGTCAAGAGCACATATGCATGCCAGAATATCTTCATTGATTTTATAAGGATTATTTGACAATTGCGATCATCATCGACATGTTACTTCCAAAGTATATCCGATGAGATCAAAACTATAGATACATACAAACCCTAGGGTTGTAGTCCTATTATCTATTTAATTGTCATTCCTCATTATTATGAGGAAACTTGCACATTGCAACCACATACATTATGTGTCCAACTGCAAGTACAATATCTGGATCATGAGTCCAATCCATGATATTTTACTGGTTATTATTGAGTATAACATTGAGTGGGTTTTAATGAAGGATTATCTGAAATAAGAAATTTGCATATATATATATATATATATATATCTTTTACTTTGATTTAGGAATTTTTGTATCAAAGTTGTCTTGTTTTGTCTACACTGAAAGTTCATTCCCTTAATCACTTTCAATGTAAGAGATATACTTACCATTATATCTCAACAAGATCTGAGATCTCCTTCCTTATCTTTGTTGCATCCCAATAATATGAGAACCTACAACTCGGATAAAAAGAAGCGGGAACACATTCCGCCTTGCAAGTCCAACTTGCATCTCCCAATTCGGTCTTTAACACCTGGGCCCACCACCCCTAAGGCAATGTTGACCCGTCATTAATTGAACCAACCGTCAACAAGAATACAACTCGCTGCGCAATCCAATATCGCCCCAATAATATGAGGACCCGATATTGGGGTCACTACGCATACGGCCTTACTCTTTCGAGAAGCAAAGAGCCCGATCCAGATGCACTTGCATACAGGAGCTGTCATTCGGACAGGCGTCTCCCACATGCAATCCCTGGCGACGGAACCCTTCGCCTTGATAGGAGACCATGGATGTCACTTATGTGATCCTCCATCTCATATTCAAATTTTAATTAATTATCATGAATCCCATTCATATAATTAATTCTTCCAAGGGAAATAATAACTCTATTCATAATAGAGTGTCTCAATTGGACATAATCAATTTAATCATATTAAATTAATTATCAATCCAATTCAATAAACAAACTTGATTATTTTAACTTGAATATATATATGATAATATCTCAAAATACGTGTTAATTCAAATTTTAATAATTAGAAAATACACCTTGATTTTCTCCGGCATTATACAGTCCCTACCCGCTGTCATTGCCAGTACCGACGAGAGTGGGACGGACCACATACGTTGCAACCCGCAACCCCAATGCTCTCCGACTAGACACCATATCCACCTCGGGAAAACATAATGCCAGATATATCAATTTGTATTTGAGATGATCATCGGTTTTTCAACTGAAATTATACCATATAGTAATAATCAAAACATTTTTGATTATAAGGAAATTTACTACACAAATTCCCAATCTTATTCAAGCATCAAGTTTGAAGATTGTGTTTCCAATTAAGATTTAGATCACATCCAATCAATTAATTGGTTGAGGCCAAGTCAATTAGGTAAATAATCATCTTCCAATATTTCAAAAATATTTTTCAAGATTATTTCACGAAATTAACAATTAATTTCACTAATTGACAATCACTTGGTTCTAGATTAGGACTGTAATTTTAGTAGTGACCCCTACTCACTAAAATTAACATATCTCACTCAATTTAAATCCAAATTAGACAAACTCAATTTTCAAAGATTGCTAACTTGATTTAAGACAGAATATAAGTGATGTTTCACGCATCTAGAGGTGGATCTAAACAGTAATTAACTCTTTAATCATGTTAAGATCTGCAGTCCCCGCAACAGTGCATACATGTTCATTAAAACAACCATATCTAGAGCATACGAAATCCGATTTACGCAAACTCAGATCCTATGATTTTCTTATTTAATGGGGAAAAAATCCAAGCAAATAGTTCATGCTTAAACATTTTAAACATGGCCGAAATTATTTACTAAACAGATCTGCGAAATCAAATGCGATAAAAACTTTCACGACCTTAACGAACCCAAGTCATCCTCGGTTTTTGAATCATATTCAAAACCGTCAACCTAAGGCTCTGATACCACTTGAAGGATATGGAATTATCCTCAAGCGCATCACGGAAGCGTGATCGTCGTATCGGATACGACGAAGAACGACTAGTCGTACTAGTTGTTCGGTGTAGCGGAATTTAAAAAATTTTCGTATGATGAAACCACATGATCCAAGAACACTTCTTGAATCGTTTCATCTATAACCACAACAAGTATAATGCAATACCTCTTGAAGCGTGGTTGATCGAGTCTCTAAGAGAAGAGACCTCCTATCTCAAGTCCGATCGTGGGTGAGACCGCTTGCGAGCGCGGGGATGAACCGCGTTGTCCTCGCAATCCAAGAAGTTGATCCAAGCGTAGTTGCTCCTGATCTCATCGCACGAGATCGAACGTCTCCTTCGTGAGTGCAGCACTCCAAGAAGACGGAGAACCAAAGAATGTCGAAGTAGCGGCGCGGTGGCAAGAGCGTCGACGATTCTCTCCTCTAGGGTATGGTGGACGACCACCAAAATTAGAGGGAGAGAGGGCTGTCGTGTATGAAGAAAATAGAGGGAGAGCTCCAATATTACATGTACTTAGAGAGCATGGTATGCCTCTCTATTTATAGGGTTTTAGATCCATGGATCTCAATCCATGTGACATACAAAATCAATGGATGAGATTTATTTATGTCAATCCAATGGCTAAGATTGTTGTTGGTAAAACCAACAAATGTAGATCAAAATATATTTGACAAAATCAAATACAAATTAATCCAAAATTATACCAAATAAATAAGGAGAGAATATACATAGAGATTACATCTCCATGTACATTCCATATGGACGGCCACCCATTCCTATTTGGAATTGGGTGCCGCCCAACTTTTCCATGAGGAGAACAATCTCATGACATGTCATGAGATTGCATATCTCCATGGAAATTTCTTTATTTATTTCTAACAACTTTTGTTGGGTTTTATTCTTCAAAAATAATTCACAATAATATTTGAAAATATTGCAATCTTGCCATGGAAAAATTGTGAATCATATTCACAACCCAAAACAACATATAATTTACATTGTCAATTAATTACACATTGTGTATCCAATACACATAATAATTAATCAACACATATAAATTATAATTAGCTCTCTCTAATACATTATAAATCACATTTATAATATATTATGAATAATTGGATATTTCTATCCACATTATTCTTATCCACATTAATTAAATCACATTTAATTATATTGGATAATTTCTTCACACATAAAGATGATTAAATCACATTTAATCATCAATTCTTCATTGATTAGATCTTATGGAATTATTCCTGAATCCTTCAAGAATAATGCAATCTCTCCGCAGATACTTGGAGATAAGGACATGGCAATTGTATTGTTCCACGTATAGTGACATGGATATTGAGATCGTATCTCAAATACATATCGCGGGCCTCCCATAGATGCTTGATTAAATTAAGACCGTAAATCTAATCTTCTCATTGTATCTAAATCACATTCAGATCAATGTCCAACATTTGGACTAAGATCAGATTACTTCTCTACTGAGAGGAGTCACTAAAATCCAGACCCGTTTCATCACTCCCAATGAATGGAAGCGTCATGGTTATACAATCGTTTATGATCACATCACCCTCAGGTATTCCCAATACCTGTACATCCTGCATACTGGAAGACTCAGATTAAACCCGAAGTATTGGATCAACTTTATACTGTCTACTTTATGGTTTTATCAGTAAGTTTCTCATTCGATCATTGAGAGTCGGTATCGATCATATACTTTCCAAAAGAATTTATCATACCTAGGCCTTGATCACATACTTACCAAAAGTATATATCAAACCTACAAATTCAGTCAAGCTTCCAAAGCGAGACGACCATGCGCATGGAATTTGATTCTTCCCAATATCTCATGAGTGAGCTCATGTCTTCCGGTTCAGTAACTCAGCCTGTATGATCCCTTTGAGAGTTTGTATTACTCATATGCCCTTATATGCACACCAGGGCGCCGGTGTATTGACCTTGGTTAGGTCATCAATCTATTGGTCTGCCAAATGTACATACTTAGATATATAGTAACACATCTGTCTCCGGTCAGAGGATGCGTGCCTGTATAGTGACAGCGTACGATATAGGACTTTGGTTATCTCGATCTCGTTAAGTCAACTCCTTGACCTAACTAATCTGACACCTCAGAATCTCTATTCCTATGCAGAGGACTTGCATCAAGAGGTCGTTCAGATATCAGCCTAAAGAGATAAGGATTGCCATCTCCTACTCAGGCTGGAGATCATCTCTTAACAATCATTTGACGGTGCTCGATGAGTCCTCAATCTAACTCTTTAGATATTCATCCAAGCACCAACCTCTATGATTCAATAGTTGAATCAACAGCTGTATGATTATTAAGATGGCCATGGTACATAACCCTAATTGTACTAAGGGACCTATTATGCAAATTATTCATTCTTCATTTCAGATCAGGGAATGATATATGCAATAACAATTATTGCACAATGGCTCGCCGTGGGCTCGCATTTCCAACAGACCTAGCCCGCCTCATGACAGAGCATCAAGCTACCTTCAGACGGGAGATGGATGAGTTCCGCTAGGAGATGCGGGGGATCGTGAGAGGGAAGGCCGCCATTCCTGTCCAGATTGAGCCGAAGCCGAACAATCTGAAGAGGAAGTCTGAGCAGGTAGAGTTCACAGAGATTACCACTCATAGTGATTCTTTTGGTGATTTGTCTGCATACATGTTTGATGCTAATTTTGTTATACTTAGGAGTGGTAGGATGCCAGCAGGCGGCGCCTCGTCTGAGCGACGACACCACGCCACTTCCAGGGCGCCAGGTGAGGAGGAGCGCAGTACTGACGCCGCAAGAGATGATGACAGTTGTAAAACCTCGTATTTTCATTTTCCAAAAATCTGGAGTATTTTTGACATACACAAATTGGTAGATTTCATCGATATCTTTCCAACGAGTCTAAGAACATCAAATTATGACATTCCTAGCCCAAGATATCAATGTTTTATGTTGGACGATCGAGATCAATATATGGATCTGAACCGGATCCGAAACTTGATCCATTTACACCTCTCTTTCTATAAATATGCTATGATAGGTTGCCCTCTCCAAAGCCCTAGCCACCACCATCCTCCCCTCTCATTGGAGCACCATCATCTTGGTCAGTGTAGTCATCGGACGGTCGCCATTGACGTCAGAGAAGGAGCTCGGATCGAAGATCCGCGACCACCATCACGTAGGAAAGCTCAAGTCACCGTGGTGCACGCCTCCGCACTGCGATCGAGCGACAGAAATACCATTCCGTGTGAGGGGAGATCCCGAGGGAACATCCTCGGAGGTAACGAAAAATACCCCCCTCATGCTGTTGGGTTCCACATACACTTCCTTTCTTCTTGAACATGTCTAGAGCTTTAGATATTCTCTCGTAGATAAATTGGAATACATGATATATCCGTATACGAAAATCCCCTCCAAGAAATACTTTTTATATTTCCTTGTAAGCCTGTTTTGCATGTGTGTCGCCGCATGTTAATAATATTCTTGCGGAAACAGATTCGTGAGAAGTATTAGTTGATTATCTAATTTTTCTATATGAACGTGTGCCGTGTTTGTCACTTGAAGGCAGATATAACATTGGATTGATTGCTAAGAATTCCATACCAATTCAAGGATTATGATTTCTATTAGTAATCATGCACCACATATGCTTATGTTTAGCATACTAATGTTGCTATGGGGCTTTGACTTTTATTATACAAGGACAATGCACGCATATTTCGATGTTGGCTTTGTTCTACAAAAAGAAATTAGCAATATAAGCTTGTTGAGCATAATTCATTAACTCATTTAAAACCACGTATGGTATACTTTATTAACATATTAATATGGTATTTATGTGAGTAATTGTGGACGTTATGTCAAATATTAATATTACGGGATGTTTCAAGGGGTTGATATAATTTACGTTACATCCTCTCAACCTCATTTGCATATTGTGGTAGGAAAACTCCTTGTTAATTACGCCTTTATAATTCTAGAGGATAGATAACTGACATACTTTTTGTATTATGAATGCCATTAACACTTCACTTACGTTCACCCTAAATGCCTCTTTTAAAATCAATAGCATGTACACGAATAATTGCTGGACTATCAAAGATGTTACACGTAGTACATGTCTATTCGGATTTTAATAGGTTGATGATGGATACAGTAACGTTGGGTTAGTCACTATTTATTCTTCCTAACGGAGTTTTACATAAATAGTAATGATAGCAGGAGACCTTACACCTTTGCAATATGGTAATTATCACCAGAACTGCATTAGATTTACCTTATTGTATATGCACATGTATTAAGTAATGAAAAATTGCTTGTTATGTAATACATGAATGGTATAGGTTTCATTATTAATCAATGTGAATTCATCTAATATTAAGTTATTTAAGATGACATATCAAGATACAAATACTTTTTTTCCTTTGAGATCAAGAAAACATTATTATAAATTACACCCCAATGAAGGGTTTCTTCACATATCAGGAATAGAGGGAAAAATAGATACTTATCATATAACGTCGATAAAGCATGCAACTACAACCAATATAGGAACATCATCAAAATAACATTATCAAATTTCACACCCAGCCTCTAGTATTATTATAATAATGATTATCCTTCGATGGACGAAATCTCAGGATGATCGGGTAGTTGGAGTTAAATGTCTCAAGGGATTGGACATGCACCCTTGGGGCCCCGGGGAGATGCCTTAAATGTCACGACCCCAACAGACGAGTTGGGTAATGCGTTGCACCTAACAGTCCGGTAGCATCCGTAGTCGCTCGACGGAGTACGCAGGTGATGCAATTGGCGTTCTTGGTTTTTCACTTATACACAATTATAAGACTCTATTTAAAATTAGATGTGGCCGCATCCTATTTTACTTCGAGTATTATTATTGTGAGAGGTGTTCCGGGATATGATTTGAAGTTGGAGAATTTGAGGTTGAAATACTTGGAGGTTTATCTAAGATGACAAATAAGTTCCCGCGTAGCGGAGGCCTGCGAGTCGCGTACTTGCGTGTGCTAAAATGATACGAGAAAGGATAAATAATTTATGATCGGATGCCAGATATTGTATATCATTATGGTAGAACTTAAACGATTATTTTTTTTTATAAAATCAATGTGATCGAATGTGATTTTAAATTACTTGGCGTTCTTTCTGAATTGTTTTAATACAAGCATATTCCATTAAATAAAATTGGGTATACATTATTTTTTTACCCCTACTTTAGTCGTTATAATATTTGTCTCGTTACTGGGCAATTGCTCGTAATGTTACCCTCGTGTGAACCCAACAGGTGTACCTGAGCAACAACCGCCACAATAGCGCTCTTTTGAGGAGATCAGACTTCTCTTCGTCATATTCGCATCAGGCAGGGTGCGTCCTGCTTAGAGTAATTTATTAATTTCCGCTTTATTTTATGTTATTCTAAGAGACTTTGTAAAGAGATATGTGGAGAGTTTTTCTACAAAGTTTGAGATTTTCTGATGTATCTCATATCATGGACATGGACTTGATGAGTATTGATCAGAATGGATGTTGCATTTTTATTTCCATTTCATAATATTCTCATGTTGTTATTTATATTTCAAATGTTGATCTAATGTGATGGTTTTCCGAGTATCATAGATCATGGGCGTATTTGGACCGTAGGTCCGACGCTCCCGTCTCGTCGGTTTCGGTAGCCGGAGGGGCGGGGCTTCACAACAGTAGTGCTGATGCCACCATGGATGTTGATCCAGCCGACGGTACTGAGGCCATTGTTTCACCCAATGGAGGAGGTGGTACTAACGCCACCACAGTTGCTAAGCCAGAGCGCGGTACTGATGCTGCGAGACGACATGCCAAGGGTGGTACTGAGGCCATCATTTCTACTTCTGCTAGTCCTGTTGTCTTTTTGTCTGTACATGTATCTCAGGATGTTTCTGAAAATAAAGGAAAGGGTTTGTTGTTTTCGGATCCACATGTGTTGATTGATGATGATTGTGTGGATTCTGCTGTTCATGAGCATGCCAGGCCCTCTCCTAGTCCTTCATCTGAGAAGGACCCCGTGATCCCCTTTCCACGAGCACTGCACAAGGCAAAGGGGAAGAAAACAAAAAATCCAAAAAAGAATCACCAGATAGAGTTCAGCCAACAAATGATAGATCGATTCCATATCCAGCTGACACTTTAGGAGGCCTTGGAGCACATCCCTCTACTCTAGAGATCACTTAGAGACAGGACCACAGTTAGGAGGAAGAGGAGGAACCATCAGTCTGAGATCCATGTACTTACTCGTGCCACTTGTTTCGCGATACAAAACCGGCTGCCAGCCAAGAGGCCAGATGCAGGGGCTCCATACGTCAGAAGCCACATTCATGAGCAGAGGTTCGACCGCACTCTATTAGACAGTGATTCTTCGATCAACCTACTTCCGGCATCCCTTCTCGACCGCTTCGAGTTGGGCACTCTCCGACAGAGCAGGACGGTCCTTCAGTTTACTGGTCGATCTGTAAAGAGGCCGGAGGGGTTGCTGAAGGCCGTTGTCGTCACGATTTAGGGCCTGAAATTCCCCGTGGACTTCGTTGTGTTGGACATGGAGATCCCTGAGTCTGTGACCGATACCCCCATCATTTTAGGATGCCCGTTCTTGGCCACAGCCAAGGCAGTGTCCGACCATGATAGCGAGAAGGTGTACTTTCGCGTCGAGAGCGAGAGTATACAAATAGAGACGGTCGAGGAGACTAGAGACAGAGATTCAGCTTGCTCAGAGCCAACTTCCGATTCAGAGCTGATGACAGAGGCATGGCTAGACATCCACCAGGACTGTGACTTTGTGATTACAGATGACGAGGCAGTTTGGGCAGATCCAGTCGTACAGGCCATTCGCTCACCTTCAGAGTTCGCTGATGCAGAGATGCCAGCAGAGGAGAGCTTGGAGAGAGCATTCTTGGTATAGGATACATTTCAGGCAGCAGATTCGGTTCCCGATTGCGAGACAGATTTTTGTGAGTATGATACAGATCCCTCGGAGTCAGATACTGATTGGGCAGAGTTTGATGATTTGACATCGTGTCTGACTTCCACTGAGTCTACAACTAGAGAGGAGGTTGATTCCGAGCAGAACAGAGACAGACAAGTAGAGCAGCCTTCTCCAGATCCAGTTTGTGAGCGAGAGTTCTCATTCTCCCATGCAGATTTGGTAGCATACACTCGGATTCTTCAGAAGCCAGATCCGCTAGCACCTACTTGTCCAGTGCTGAAGCCGCTACCAGCGTCGCTGAAGTATAGGTTCCTTGCAGGTGAGAATGAGATGTACCCAGTCATTATCTCCGCTGATTTGTCTGGAGAGAAAGAATCCCGTCTAATGGGAGTTCTTGAAAAGAACCGCAATGCGATAGGATGGAGTGTAGCCGATCTACAGGGGATCAGTCCGTCTCTGTGCTCCCACCATATCTATCTCGAAGATGAGGCAAAGCCGTCACATGAGTTCTAGCGGCGACTGAACCCAAATCTTCGAGAGGTTGTAATGAAGGAGATCTCGAAATGGTGGAGCACCGATTTTATCTACCCCATCTCCGATTCCAAGTGGGTCAGTCCGTTGCATGTGGTGCCCAAGAAGATGGGCATCACTACAATTGTCAGCAAGTCTAGAGAGGAGATCGCTACCTGGGTACCCACTTCTTGGCGGGTCTGTGTGGACTACAGACGATTGAACCAGGCCACCAAGAAGGATCATTTCCCCCTGCCCTTTATTGATCAGATTATTGAGAGGCTGGCAGGGAAGAGCCATTACTGTTTCTTGGATGGGTACTCCAGCTATAATCAGGTGGCCATCGCGCCCGAGGACCAGGATAAGACCACCTTCACCTGTCCCTTCAGGACATATGCTTTCAGATGCATGCCATTTGGATTGTGCAATGCTCCGGAGACATTCCAAAGACGCATGCTGTTCATCTTTTCGGACATGGCGGGGGAGTGCTTGGAGGTCTTTATGTATGATTTCTCGGTCTACTTCGACGGATTCTATTCTTGTCTTGACTGCCTAGATCGAGTCCTTCAACGATGCATAGAGGTTCACCTTGTGTTGTCTTGGGAGAAGAGTCACTTCATGGTGACTCAAGGGACGATGCTTGGCCACATCATCTCCAACAGGGGTATGGAGGTGGATCCAACCAAGGTGGATGTCATTAGAAAACTCAATCCACCGTCCAACTTGCGGCAGTTACCGTCTTTTCTAGGGCACGTCTGTTTCTACCGATGCTTCATTCATGATTTCAGCAGGATTGCCCGACCGTTGACTGATCTGCTGACGAGAGACACCGAGTTCCTTGTAGATGTTAAGTGTCTATCGTCGTTTGAGACTCTCAAGAGCTGTGTTATAGAGGCTCATGTTCTCCAGCCACCCCATTGGTCTCTCCCATTGGAGATCATGACGAACGCCTCCGATTTTTCCATGGGGGTCGTGCTGGGACAGAGGAGGTATGGATTCCCATTTTCCATTCACTACGCTAGCCGTACACTGGATGCCGCGCAGCGGAACTATACGATCATTAAGAAGGAGATGCTAGCCATAGTTTTTACCCTAGATAAGTTCAGATCTTACATCATTGGATCTAGAGTGACCATTTACACTGACCATACCACCATCAGGTATCTCATGGCAAAGAAGGATGCCAAAGCTAGATTGACCAGATGGATCCTTCTACTCCAGGAGTTTGATATAGAGATTAAGGATAAGCCTGGAGTCAAGAATGTGGTGGCGGATCATCTCTCCCGATTGGAGTATATTGAGGATTCTGAGCAGATTGAGCCTATTTGTGAGACCTTCCCAGACGAGGCGATCCTTGCTATCGCCTCGCTCCCATGGTATGCCGATATTGTGAACTATCTTGTCGCCAAGAAAGTTCCACAAGATTGTCCCAGGCAGGAACTTGAGACCTTCCTCGCGAAGGCCATGTTTTACCATTGGGAGGGTCCCGTCCTTTACCACGAGGGAGGGGATATTATCTGGCGTAGGTGCATTCCTCAGGAGGAGCACCACATCGTCCTTACTTACTGCCACAAGCTTGAGGCGGGAGGACATCACTCAGGGTGGAGAACAACATAGAAAGTGCTCCAATCCGGCCTATGGTGGCCTACTCTCTTCAAGGAATCTGATGAGTTCGCGAAGAGGTATACTGACTGTCAGAGGATGGGCACTTGTGGACAGCGTGATATGATGTCGGTGCATCCCATACACTTCTGTGAGGTTTTTTGACGCATGGGGCATCGATTTCATGGGTCCATTCCCTAGGAGTCAGGGATTTGAGTACATTCTGTTGGCCGTGGATTATGTGAGTCGTTGGGTTGAGGCCATCCCCGCCCGAACCGCAGATGCTAGGACTGTTTGCAGATTTTTGAGGAAGAATATCATTTCACGGTTCGGGGTTCGTAGAGTGTTGATATCTGACGGGGGGTCTCATTTCAACGACAAGGTAAAGGCCCTTCCTAGCGAGTTC
This sequence comes from Ottelia alismoides, assembly GCA_037367405.1. Classification (NCBI taxonomy): domain Eukaryota; kingdom Viridiplantae; phylum Streptophyta; class Magnoliopsida; order Alismatales; family Hydrocharitaceae; genus Ottelia; species Ottelia alismoides. The sequence continues at coordinate 576,848 of JAZKJV010000862.1, read as the reverse complement.
AGCATAGACCATCAAGTTGCCACTCCATACCACCCTCAGATGAATGGTCTTGCTGAAGTGTCGAATAGGGAGATCAAGACTATATTGCAGAAAGTCATCCGTCCTAACCGAAAGGATTGGTCACAGCTTTTGGACTCGGTCTTGTGGGCATATAGGACGTCTTTCAAGACTCCTTTAGGTACATCTCCCTTTCGTCTCGTTTATGTCAAGCCGTGCCATTTACTTGTTGAGATGAGACATAGGTCACTTTGGGCTGTTACAGATATACTTTTGGATCCAGAGAGTGTAGGAGATCAGAGGAGGGTAGAGTTAGCAGCCCTGAAGGAGCTTCGTGATACCGCCTTCTCAAATAGCCTACATTATAAGGAGAGAGTGAAGGAGTGGCATGATTCTCACATCAGCCACAAGCAGTTTGAGTCAGGACAGAGAGTATGGCTGTTTGATGCTAGGCTTCATCTATTTCCAGGGAAGCTACAGAGCAAATGGAAGGGACCCTATTTGGTTAGAAAGGTACATCACAATGGGAGTATTGATATATCTGAGTTGTCTCGTGATGCTACCTTTCAAGTGAACGGCCAGCAGCTCAAGTCATATCTAGATCATAAGCCGTGGGTCGTTGATGTTGCTCCTGTTCACTTTGCGTGAGATGTGGTCTCTTGAATCACATCTATTGCATCCCATGCCTGATTATCACTGTTCTTCCGACATGTATAGATCCAGTTGTCCATATCACTCTATTCTTTAGTCCACATCCCTTTTCTCATCGTATGATTATGCTATACTTAGGGTGTACTTTACCCTAAGTATAGGGGGGATGTTGGATTTTCGGGTATCCTATTGATTCTTTCTACCTCGGTTTTGCTACCTATACTTAGGGATATTTCACCCTAAGTATAGAGGGGGGGTAGACCCTATACATCCTTCCACTCGGATTTCCCTTCATGTACAGCTTGCTATACTTAGGATTACTTGATCCTAAGTAGAGGGGAAACACCGAGTCCTCTTCATTCTATTCTTTGATTCGTCTTTGTATATACCATTCCTTTTCACTTCCCTATACTAAGCACGAGTTATGTCTTCTTCATCGCTCTTGATCACTCTGAGGCCATCGTTCGAGCTAAGTATAGGAGGTGTGTATAGATTTCATATATACTTTAGCCATAACTTGTACTTTGTGTGAATGGTTTATAAATAAAAATGGCTAAAAATCCATAAAAATTTAAAATTTCCTTGTATATAAAATTTCATCTTGCACATACCTATTATGTGTAAAAATTATTTTTGTACAAATGATTGTAAAATCTTTTTGTGTAAATAGCTTGTAAATATTTTCATATCAAAATTATGTATATAGTACAAAATTTTTGTAAAATGTTTGAAAAATAAAAAGTTTGCAAAAACCTTGTGTAAATTCTTGTAAATATTTACAAAACTTCGCATCATGCATACATCCAAGTTTTCAAACATTTTTCAAAAATTTTGCACATGTGTAAATATTTGTAAAATTGCATCTTTGTAAATTACATCTTTGTAAAATACTTGTACAGTTTTTCTAAATCATAGTTGACATTCAAACTGGCCTGGAATTAAATTGACAAATGAAGCTTGGTTAAGACCTTAATCCACCTAATAATAAGAGGAACCTTAGAGGCCTTAGGATTGAGACTTTTCAGGTCCATTGGGACTTAATTCTTTGAGTCCACTAGGCTATGAGCATATGTCATCTTGATGAGCCTATGTAGAGTACTTAAGAACACACGCATGACTCTTAGAGATTATGGCTTTACTTGCACCAACACTCTACACATAGCTCTCCATGGATGAGGTGGTGAGGAGGCAGTTTCCTTTGGCTTGGGGTAGCATATGAGGGTAGTACTTCTAGGCAGAACCTCTCTTCTTCTTATAGTGCGTCTCAACTTGGTCTGGTGGTTATGAAGTCTAAAGACAGAAGTTGTGGGTTGCAATAAAGCTTCAAAAGAGGGATAGTCTGCTGGCTCAAGAGGAAAAACTCCTTGTATATATGCTGCACCATGTAGATATGATGTACAGATGCACAAAAAAATGTGCAAAAAGAAAAGAACTCCAAAAAAGTGGTGGGTCGAATTGAAAATTTAATAATCCATCGGAGTGTTATAGTCAAATATCATTAATTCATAAAATATTCATATTGCAGTAGAAAATTACAAAAAATCACAGTGCAAGTATTTCATCATAATTAACATCTTGGCCAAGTTTCATATTTGTTGGACATAATTTCATTGATATTAATTTTCTAGTCCTTAAAATTGCATTCATTTTATTTACATCTAAAAATATGCATAAAAAATACAAAATGTTCTGCCTAAAAAATCACCAATGATATTTGTCAGATAATAACCTAAGTTGTTCCGTTGCCTCCTCTAGTTCGACCTTGGGTCATGCCTAATTTAAAAGATACATAAAATCACTTGTAATTAATTGTATTAAATATTTAATTGATTATTCCTTGATTGATTCTGATTACCTACCTACAATGAAATGGAAAATTCATTATTTATTTTAAATTCTTAATTTGTGAAAATTAACTTAGGTACATTGGTTTTATCACCCAGCTTACATGGGACGACACATGAGTTGAGCTAGACTGGATCCATGATGAATCTCCACTTCACCACCTTTATTCTATCATTTTGACCTTAAAAACCACAGGCTTATGCATGTAAATAACATTATTTTATACAAATTAACATTCATTATTTATTTCATTTATTACGTATAAAATATAGTTTTTAATGTCAAAATTATAGGTTTAAGAAAAGAAATAAAATAAAATAAAATAAAATACTAATTGCATTTTATGAATAAACTAGTGTGAGATCAAGGCTAAAATACATTAAAAATCACATTCATTTATTCAGAAATAATGCATTTTTGGGACCTAATTTATTCTTTATCATTTATTCATCAAATCAATAAATGTTGTAAATGAAAGTTATAGATTAAGATACAATTTAAAAAAAAAAATAGATTTCATACAAAAATAATATATATTGTACATTTTATACTAAAAAACCAAAATCTCAACTTCTCTGAACCATATCTCCTAAATAAAAACTCAAAATGTATCAAAATCACTTTAGTTCTATATAACTTTTAATAAGCTATTAATAAAGGTGGTTTCATTTATTGTGGATTAAGGTGTGAAAGTTAGGTTTTGAATACCTATTATACCACAACATGAATAAAATTTTCATTTTATTTATTCTTTACTAAATTTATAATTTTTTATTTTCTTTTTATAATGTATGTACATATTTAAAATGGAATAAAACAATAAAAGAATACAAAAGAATAAAATCACCTATAGAAATGCATAGATTAAATTTCATTAACTAATGCCTATATAAAAATACCCATGTTTATTAAGTATATAAATATACATTAGAAAAATACAATAAATATAATGCTTATGTATAAAAATAATTTATAAATAATAAAATAAATAATATTAAATGAAAAATACAAAATAAAAATAAAATATACAAAACATATATGGATATACATATAAGTATACCCTTAAAAAATTAACTTGTAATAAATACACCCAAGAAATAAAAATCATATTAAATACTACAAAGTAATACACATTTATTATTTTATTTTAAAAATAATAAAATCATTTACTATTTTTATTAATTATTTTTAAATAAAAGTAATTGTTTTGTCACAATCTGTCTTTTACGTGGCTCAATCGCATCGCATCGTTTGTTGACTACTAGTTAACTACGTCCCCAAGCATTCTGACGTGTCTGGCGTGTCTTTTACCCACTTTTCCACCATTTTCCCACTTCCATCAGACCACCTTCACCCTCGAGCCCTTCACAATTTTTACTCAATCATCTATGATCCTCACCGAAGCTCTAGATCTGTTGTACATACTTTTGATTCGCCCCAAACCCTAAGTCAATAAAGGTGCCCAATATGTCCTTTAATAAGAACCTCCATCCACCTTGCATTCTTTGGTCACTTTCCAACCACTAAATTCCTTCGTCTCCTGCCAAGCGTGCATCCAAGTGACAGCTAGAGTTCCCATGCGGTCTGAAGCAGACGTTGGAGGAAGGAGGTGCACCCACGGTGGTTCTCTGACCACCCTGCTCCATTCCCTTTTGGGAAGGTATAAGAGCTACACAATTATCTTTATTGGGTAGAGTTTGTTAGCATCTTTCATTTGTTGCATTTTATTTTTTGTTTTGGTTAGAGATTTATCGTGGATTAGCTTAGTCATCTTGTTGGAGATCTCGAGCTATGGCCATGTTTTCACTATAGTGTGCATGTCTCCGACCCCCTATTGCATCCATATCCTTCTCCATCACCTGCTATACATTTTCCCCCACTTGTATCAACCTGATCCTTTCTGGATCAATGAATCGAGGACCCTCCTCCGCTGTACGTCGGATCCCATTTCAATAAATTGATTTCTCGAACACATCATTTACACAACGGGTCAAGCAACATCGCCTCGAGTGACAGAATTTGCTGGTGCAAGTTCCATCTTCAAAGGACCGGGTGTGGGTCGATTTCAAGCCTGCAAGAGGGGTCTCAGGTGCTCTACCTTCTTCGACAGACTAGGACCCCATCAATGGGTCCTAGACCTTCTCGAGCCCACCAGTCAATGCTGCCTCTCCTCCTGGACATGTAGAGCCATTGACCTTCACCAGAGACTGCTGGAGGAGTGATGAATCAACAATTAAAGTTTAGGGAAGCCCACTTTATTCCCTATTCTTCGAGAGTAGCAGTAGTCATCCAATGGAGGGCGTGCACTAGGTCCATTATTAGCCGTCGAATCTTCAGAGATGTGACCATTCGATATCCTCCAGTGATCTAATCTCATATGTCAGATGCGAGAAGTTACCGGTCGCCTAGATGATGAAATACACTAAAGTCAAAAGATCAGGATCGTTCACCAACACACCTTTTAGGGTCAATTGCAAACTAAACCTCTTATATTTTGTATTTATTTATTAGTCATGCAAATATTTTCATAGCGTAAATACTTTTGGACATTTTGCTTAAAGGCCCCTGTATCTATTATATATTGCACATGGGTCTAGTCCAACTCAGCTCATGTGTCATCCCATGTGAGCTGGGAAAATTGCATGTATGCCTTGATATTTTTTTTGACTTAAGACTAAAAAATGAATACTAGTTGTATATTTTTGGCACACTTGACTTTAATTTTAACTACAATGTATATGTAATTTGACTTCTCTTGTACATGTATTTTCTATTCTTGAATTTCATTTATTAAAAATAGCTCCCATGCACAACAATTATGGAAAAATAGGGGTAGATGCTTGGTAGCATGTACTTTCACTATATTTATTGGATTTGCATTTTGAGAATTTTATCCATTTATTAAAAATAAAATGTGCACATTTTTGTCCCTATTTAAGTTGGAAATTCCCAAAAAATATATTATTTGTTATTGTATTTTCTAAATACATACCAAAAATCCCTAAAAATAGTAAAAGAAAAACATATTGAATTTAAAAGCTCCAAAATGCAGTAAAAAATAAGAAAATTCCCCAAAAATCCCAAAAATATTTATTTTTGCTTCGATTTCTTTATTTTATTATCTATCCATTAAAATTTATTTGAAGAATTTTGAACTTAATTTCTATTTTTAATCTTTTATTCAATTCCGTGTATTAGTTTATTCCCTGATTTGGGATATTTTTTAAGTTCAAAAAATACATAAAAAATGCAAAAAACCAGAAAATCATAGAAAATAATATAACATAAAGTCCAAAAACATTTTATTTCCTTTATTTTGTTTATTTTTATTATAATTTATAATTGTATTACTCTATATTGTATATATATATCCTTATATATTCTTATGTTATATATTCAAAAAGAAAAATAAATTAAAAATCAGAAAATATAAAAGAAATAAAAGTTATAAAATTAAAATTAATTTTAAAAATATTGAAAAAATGAAATATATATATAATTAAAATCCCACAAAATAATAAATGGATAAGAGAAAAGAATATTTTTTGGCATCACTGCCCAATCTACCGTTTGCTCACTATGTTTGATCACTACATATATTTGCATGCTATACACCATTGTTGTAGAGTAATAATAAATTTGAACTCCATGTATTTTCTATTAATTGATTAGTTGATATTGTGTTAATTGTTGATTGACTTGAGGATTTTCTTGTGGGTCACCTCAGTGACACTGATGTCTTCGCTTTTATTAGTAACAATCATTATTCTCTTAAACTTGTAAGGAGAATTTCTTTGTCATCACCCATCTGAAATATCAATAAACTAAATGGGTCTCTATGAAATATTTTCAAATTTGTTTACATTATAAAAATTATTTACAGGACTAAAAAATAAAGCAAAAAGGTAGGGGGCGGGATGTGCAATTTACCCCCTAACAATGCTTCATCAGGCGGTTTTGATCCTTCCACTTGCCACACCTCGCCTTGCAAGCGCACGATGCGTCTTTGTCGATGAGCGACGTAGATTAGACCCCCTCGAAGATCTGAGAATTGTAGCTTGGCTCGATCCAATGGCACACACTTCATTTGGAGCAAGGTGACAATCGTAGGACAACTGCTCTTACTGAAGAAATGGGAAGAACATAGGGCTGATTGTGACACCCCCACGGTTCAGATACTCGGCAATGCACATCCACAACATATAATTCTCCTTTCGAAATATAATAAACGAAGGAGATTAGTAACAAGGAAGAACAAACACTATAATTTATTTTCATTCATAATCAACATCCACAAATAAGTACTTTTCCATACATCACCATGTCTCTCAAAAGAAGTTAGTACATGTACAAATATACATGAGAGGAGACACTAACTGTATCATAGAAGTTGCTAAAAGAGTCATCCACGAGCTACCTATTGTTGCGGTTGCTTCCCTTGCGAACCCGACAATTTCATGCAAATAGGATTATGAGAAAAGTGCTCAATATGGATATAAAACAATAGTTAAATATGGTAAAAAGTGTGCACAAGAAAGATATATGATTGTAATAAAAGAAACTACCCAAAAGAAATAAAATGGAAACTAACAAGTAGACATCATGAAGTGAACATCCTAAAATGTATCTTTGTTACTCAAGTTTCCACATTTAAATTATTTAAGAACTATTATTTTATTTATATGCCCCCATTCTCAGCTACATATATTACACATGTGATAAGGTATATGATTTGAAGCACGAGCAATTTAGATCAGCTCCTCATTGTCAGGAGTCTACGATGGTAAGTAACATGGTAGTATTAGTGATAGAAATAGTCTGTGGTCTTAACCACGAGGGTATTACACTATGACTCCAAGATATATTATATATTTGCATTGGGGGCCTCCGTAGGCACGCGTGAAGTAGATGCACCCTAACTAAGTTCCCAAACACTTTCCTCTACTAACATACCAACTTTTCCTCTAGATTATCATTCTCATTTTATTGATAGTTCTCTTCTCCTCGTAGTTAATCATATTTTGACTAAACCGAACTAATATCCAACATGATGATATAAGCTGCTTTATTTGAAATATAATCCACTATTATCCACTAATTGTCTATACGAGTCCACGATGGAAGTCCATGAAGTAGAGATTAAGATTTGATATAGGATATGATTTAACACCCATCACTATAGTTGGAAAGTCCTATGACTACCTTCCGTTTTTCTCAGGATACAGGACAATCTGGTAAAACAGCTCCTTCACTAATCACATCCCAGAACTCCCTTCGTAGAACAAATACGAGAACCCAACTTGAGTGATTGGCTCACATTGACATCCCGTATAAATTCTACGATCTAAAGCGAAGACAAGACTACCAACAATGTATCCTTGAACGTCATCATGCAACCACCGGAACAACATCGGGGTACAGTCAGACTACCTGTCTTCCAACCAACGCAGTTGCTGGGGTTGTAACTGTCTAGTCATATACCCGAGGACCCAAGGGTGAATGCCCATCCCTTGCGGTCTCTATCTCCAAAAACCCAAAAGTAACATGAGAACTCCATCTATGTACAAAACCTTAATGGGAAAGGATGTCAGTGGAAAAACACAAAGCACGCATGAATTGCATCCACGACACAGATCCAATGTCTCAATCATTATAATCAGTATAATAGCACTTTCGTCATTACCACAATAGTTTCAATGTAATGTAGGCAACATATATTATGGATCCAATTGCTGTTCATCAGACGTGAACAATTGGCGCAACAAGTATAAACTGTGGATCGATTTGTGTCAGGAATATAAATTCCTGTTTCCAATAATTTACTATTTTATTTAATTTAGGTCATGGCTATGGATCCCTTTTCCATGAGTTTTGCTAGAGAGGTAATGCGACACTATGATTAATCGTGAGATTGATAGAGGGGAACTAAAGATCACACACTGTGCTACACTGATGAAGAAATGTGTAGACCTGTCGTGGAGGTTGTCCTTCTCATTTCATCGCATTCCTGCATGTATATGTAAAAGATGGGAGTGCATGTTACATTATCGATATACAGTAGTACATTTACAAAAAAAACATTAGAAATATTAATAAAAAGGCTCATAGAGATAATTTATGGACGGTCACATGTACACTTTATTCAATTGTGGCATCTACGAGATTCGTTAAAAATGGTTGGTGCGACCACTGGAAACAATGTATTTGGTTTGTGCCAGGAAGGGGAATCCCTGTTTCTAATGATTTTCCTTATGCTTTTAGAGTTATGCATGATAGCACCAGCATATCATACCATCTAGAAAAGGTTGATCACATCACAAAACATCAGCCTATTTATCATGAGATTAGATATTTCTAGACTTTATGCAGAAGTTGATAAGTGGATATCAACTTTTCTCACTGCAATAATGATTGTGATGGTAGAGAAGTGTCTTCAGTTTTGCCTTGTTGCTGATGACAGTGTATTTCTAACTAAGTCAATTGTTCACCTTTCAAGAACACGGGTTTTATCAGCCTTCCCAAGGCTGCGAGAAAAGGCCCGCAGTTACTTGGACTTGGTTGCTGATGTCAGTCATTTTCGAAAGGATCAAGTAGAAGTTCTTGGAAAAGGGGTTTCGTCTTCGGTTTGTTCTGATTTACACCAACAAAAGGCATACGATGCTGATCAGGTATGCAATGATAATATATAGAAATATCACTATTTGTAGAAGGAAGTGTGTCTAATTCAATTTGCATCTTAGAGCATATGCTTGTTCTATTGGCCTTTAAATATAACTTCTCATCATATAAATGCATTGCAATCTAAAAAAGGAACCGAATGAAATTGTATTACCAGCAACATACTTTCATAAAGTGCACCTGAAGGGAAATCATTTAATCCACATGAAAGGATATCTTCTAATCACAGGTAACCTCATGAGAATTTTGTAAGGCATATACGTATCCCCATTTCTAGTTTTTGATTCAGCCATGTACCATTACTCTTTAGAAGGAAGACATTTACAAGGTCTAGGCACATGCTAAACTAGACCCCCGGACGGAGGGCAATTCATCTTAGATGATTTAGTTCCATGCAAACTTGAGTATCCCTTCAACTTTAATTGCACAAGGAGCCTTTCTTTGCCATTTCTTTAAACTGGTGATCAGCTCAACTGTTCTTATATACTTGATTAGTATATGCAGAGTAAAAACGTTTATTTCAATTTACAATGTATTGATCCAGAGCCATTAATCCATCACAATACGAGACAATACAATGGATAAGCTTGTGCTATAGAACTAGATTTTTCTCCAATACTATTTTGGGCTCGTCACATGATTGCAACAAACAAGGTATGAGTCATATGCATTATTATTTAGAGGATGGTGACAACTGATTTTTTTGAAAATTAGAAAAATCAAATCTCTAATATGTCAATCGAAGAAATATCCACAATTCGAATGCCATGAAGATGGACCTTTTGGATGTCCCAAAGTCCAGAAGATCGGCTTGAGCTCACAAATACACACATGAAATCTTGAGGGGTTATAACTGGCAGGAAGAGAGGATGAGATCGGAAATGGGGAGGGGGGTTAAGGAAGTTCGAAAAGAATGCGAAGGAGAAGCAATCACAGGGACGAAAATGTGATATGCCCCCTGCACGTGCATCCTTGCGAGACCCCAATATGATTCAACTGTGAAAACTAAACCCAAATCCGTATGGAAGAAAACATGTGGAAAATGGCAGCAAGTAGGGGAGATCCATACCTCGCAAATACGAGAAATCACCCCCCCCAACGAGCTCTTCACGTGGAAGCATTCTGCTTCACGATTGATAACTCCGGCGATGGTCCGACGACGGCGTTGCGGTGGAGCTCCGATGAGCTCAAGCTTGAAGAATGTGGTTGGGACGATCAAGTCATGCCCTAGCCCCTTTATATACATGGGTTTAGTTAACCAGATTCGGATTCGGATCCGGTTCGGGTCCGTACAAGTTACCAACCCCTGAATGTAAAATGATCATATCCCCCCATCTGATGTTGGATTTCGACGTTCATGGTACCATTGGAAAGGTATCGACGAGTAAGACATGATAAACTACTCATTTTCTAAATTTCGATAATAGATCAGGACTGGAATTTTAAACGAAGGGAGCAAAAATGTATGAGAGTACGAACAAAAATTCATATCTCAAACCATAACGAGACTTAGATTTGTATAGATACCTAATACCTATACCTGTCTTGTATTTTAACGCATAAATAAGTTCTCGGATCTCACACCAATGAACTTCTTCATGTTGAATCTTTCTCCTCTTTGCTCCCCTAGCAATGCTGAGATGCTCAATCGATGCTCAATGTTGGTCCGTAGCTACTAGCTGCCTCCAATGGGTCCAAGGCTCATCAAATGAGTCTCGGAGCTATGTGTCGCTCGAAGGCCTATTCTTGAAGTCAACACCCCTCAGATGGGGTCTTCAGGTGCTGTAATGATGCACAAAAGCATGACGAGACAAAGGATGCATGAGTTGTCTTTTATTTTTACGAATTTGAAGTTAAATGGATGGCATATTGAAGTGCTCCGGTAACATCGGTGGAGGGAGCATTGGTCTCCAGATTACGTGATGATCTGGGTTGCTAGAGTTGGGTGAATCATGTAGAACAGGTAAGGGAAGGATGTGAGATGATCGTGGCGGGTCGAAACACAATGTAGTGCATCGAAATAGTGTCCACAGCTCTAAAGCATCGATGCAGTCTAAATCTAAACCTAGGTTGATACATGAATTAAAATACGAAAGAAAATGCTAAAAATGAAACCCGCGGATTACAACTACCTAGAATGCGTTAAAGCACAGTTCCAAATTGGGCAAAAAAGGTTCGGGGAGAGAATGTCACCGAATAGTGGTCGTAGGTTGCCTCTCCTCCTCCTCCAACCACACCACCATATCAGATGTGTTCCATTTGTCTCATGGGGACTCGCTTGACCTAGGATTTGGGTTGTAGGATTCAAAAAAGGACAAAATCCTCCCAAGGAGGAAGAGGGTGTTATTTATAAACATGGATTTCTACCCTTTTGGACCTATGGCTGGGGAATGATTAGGGCTATGTGCAGAGGATCTAAGGAGTCGACGAGAATCATGGAAGGTCGAGAATCAGAAGTTATGAAGGGCTCAAGGGCGAAAGAGGTATGGTGGAAGCCAAAAAAATGAAGAAAAGGTGGGACTCGACATTTCTGTCAAGTCAGTAGTCTGGGGGAGGCAGTTGACTTGGGTCAACACTCTTCGCAATGTGATTGGTCCACGTAGGACCAAGTCACAATAAACATGGACTTTATTAAAAAACAAATGAGTTAAAAATAATAAATGATGTTAGTAAATGTTGGCTATAAAAAGTTATATTATTTTATGTATTATTTGAGCATGATTTCTATTATTTTATGAGCTAATTTATTACGAGTTATTATTTTACATGTGTATTTATAGGTATATTGACCTATGTTTTGTAGAATTCAATTTTATTTTGTATTTTTGATTTTATTACTTTATTCTCATATTTTATATATTTATAGATTAGTTTTATTTGTACAAATTCATTTTATCATATTTTCTAATGTTATTTGTATACTTAAAAAAATAGGGATATATATTATATAAGTACAAGTTTAGGTATTTCATCTATATGTTTACATAGACTATTTTATTTTAGCATTTTCTTCATGGTTTTATACTATCCTTTATGTACATATAATGTAAATAATATTCACAAAATTAAAAAATATAAAATTTTAAAATAATGACGAATAATTAAAATGAATATTTTATTTCGGAATATTACACAACAAGGGTCCAAAACCTAACTTTCACACCTTAACTCCAAACTAAGTGAAGCCACCTCAATGAAATATCATAGTAAAACTTTTTATACAATTAAAGGAGATTTTGATGCATTTGGAGTTTTTATTGAGGAGATATGGGTTTGAGAAGTTTGTGTTTTGGCTTTTTATTCTGAGCATAAAATGCACACTGTATAATATTTTTAAGCAAACTCAAATTTTTATTTTTCTATACCTTATTGTCTACAACTTTTATTCATAAAGTTTCTTTATTTGAAGTATAAATTGTAATGAACAAAATGTGTCCCAAAAATGCTTTATTAATGAGTAAAAGAAATGGTGTTTTTATTGTATATTTGGCCCTTATCTCCCCCAACTTTATTCACGGTCGACCTAGTCATCAAGATGCTTAGGTCTCAAGGTTTAGGTTCATAAAATACCTTTGGTATTTTATTCTTATTACTTTCTTTATTCTATAGTTTTATATTAAAAATATTATTTTGTATACTTTAAATGGAATAAATAATGAATGTTAATGTATAAAAAAATAATCTTATTTACATGAATTATCTAGGGTTTTCAAGGGAAAAATGATAGAATAGAGGACATGAAATAGAGATGCATCACCCTCTTATATTTGCCTTTGTTAGTACCTATAAAACACTTATGCAAGAAGTGAAGAAAATAAAAATAAAGAAAAGAAAATGAAAGAAAGTGGATTGATCTTAATTGTCAAGCTTGCCTTCACAAAATCAAAGTATAGAGCTTAAGTCAGACCTTTGGATTTTAGATGCGGTCGGAACCTTATTGGGAAATGGATTTGAAACACAACAGCCCTTGAGAGTCACAAAATGCTACTAAGGTCTCCTCAATAGCCAGGTCAGAATACTTCTAGTCATATGCAAACCCTTATGACTATGAAACTATCTTGGACAGTGTGTGTGGTATGTTGCTTGACGAGTCGCTAAATACATGTTCATTGTAGTATGTGTACTTAGCGAATCGGTCAGAACCGAGAGAAGATCTCTGTGAAGAGTGTCTCAGCTTTAATTTATATCCCAGATAAATCCGGGGTCGAACACAGGGAGGCAAAAGAACAACTTTGGGATTAATTCGAAAATGAAGGTTTAGATTTCCATTGCGGATATTTTTTTATTTTTTATGAAAATACAAATGCGAAATGCGATATGCGGGTGAATTAAGACACTAAAAAAACACACAACTTAGACAAATTAATTTTAATATGAAATTAATCCAATTTAGCCAAATTATATTTTTTCTAGAATCCTAATCTGGTGTTAATGCAAAACACATTTTTTTTGGGATTTTCAGGGTGAAAATGCAACAATGGAAAATGCACACTTTTTATGGGTATTTTCACAATTATTCACACAAACAGTAAGCAAAAAATATGAAAATTTTTCTGGAATCATGATGCAAGGATACTACAGTAATATTTTTGGAATTTTTTGACAAAATATGAATTTTTTATGGATTTTTTCGTAAAAACAGAGTGACAGTGAGTGATTAATTCCTAATTAATCCATAATAGCAAATTAAGCAGAGAGTGAATTATGTCATATAGGTATTTGTACAAACAATGCAGCAGAGTTGAAATTTCGCAAAAAGGATGTATTGGATTTAATTAAAAATCAAATATTATGAATTTCACTCTATGATTTATTTCTGACACAAGACAACTCCACTTTGGATGAAATTTGGATAATATCTCAATCACTTATCGAGGCATCATGTCTAATTTTTGTGGAATTATTAGAGCAACTATGTGCCATATATGAATTTAATAACACATAATGGGTAAAATATGCAGACTTTCAATTAAATAATTTTATTTAATTACTCAAATATCAGAAAAATATAAATAAATATCTACACAGTAGAGAATTAGTTGTCAACATTAAGACATTTTTCAATGATTAAAATGATGCAAGGTTGGTATCCAAATTAATGTACAAACACAGGGTTGTCTATGCAAAATCCGTAAGCAATATATACAAACAAATATATAGAGGGACCTTCTTGTAATTACAGAAACTTAATATGAACTATATGCAATTGAACTCTGGGTACTAGGCTCTCCTAACATAAAGATGGATCAAGTACAAAGTGAGGAGAATGGTATGTATATAAAGAGGATGAAATGAGAGGTTATTAAAGTGGTGGGAGGTTATATTATTAATGGAGTTAAATGGGGGGTTTAAAAAATGGTGGGGTTGAATGGAGGTTGGTGGTAGAATGCAGTTGAATTGTGATTATTGTAGAGAATGTAAAAAAATATAATAAAATAAAGTAGGCTACTTTAATTACAATAGAATAAAAGAGAAGAAAATAAATAATCGAGAATTTACAAAAGAAGACAAACAACATGTACATTTTTTGTTTGCTTTTCTAATATGTATTTTTTTTGTCTTTTTAATAAGAGATATTTACAACAGAAAAATACAATAAAATATTACAATCAAAATACAACACAACCATAATTTTTTTGGTATTTTTATTAGTTAGGAAAGATAAAATAAAAAATGAAGAAAGAATGAATATATACATAATATACAATGTACATCTAGGTCCCAAAATCCAACTTTTGCAAATGAGCTCCGATTTAATGAAACCACTTCCATTAGATAGATAATTTTCTAACTTGAACTTTAAAAGTCAGTTTGGTGATTTTGGTATTCATACGGAGCGGAAATTTGGCTTGGAAGTTGATCTTTACGGCTTTTTCTCTTTGGGATCTAGGAGCATTTATTTGAGTTAAAATTTGTTTTATATTTTTGTATATTTATATACATTTTTATGGACAAGTTAGGGAAAGAATTAGCCAAAAAGGATTCGAAATGAAATTATTAAAAATACATGAAGTTTTCGGCTATTTACATGTAAAAACTCCTTTAATTTTTTGCGACTTTTTATTTGTACAATCTACTATACAATAATTGGTGTGTTTTATTTACAGGAGTCATGTTGTTAATTTATTGATTTTATGTACATTTATTTGAGACTTTACTCATGGATTTTACTAAGATCAAGATATTGAGATGATGAATCGCGGATTCATCACCCCCCTATACTTAAACTTTGCTAGTCCTCGAGAAAATAAAAAATGAATAAGTTGGATTAACCCCTGACTATGCATGTGAATACAAGACTTGATCCGTTCAAGAACTGTCGATTTTAGAGATCCTAAAATTCTAAGCTGAACCAAGCTCTAGTCAAAAGGTATCCAATTTCCCTAATCACCAGACTCTCTTTGTATACATATATAATAGGGATATGACTTAAGTGTTGACTGTAGTTACGAGAGTAGAGTCGCAACATCACCCCAGGTTCCAGTCCAAGAGACTCTCCTAAGAACCCGATCCTCAACACTAGGTAATAAACCATTTCTTGCATCCAATTCACCTCTCTTTAGTTGTCAGTCTTGAAAGTGTAGATGGAAGGCCAGCTGATGGAGGGCATAGGATTGTATCATTTCTTATCTCCCTCTCATTGGAACAAGGATCCTCTCGAGTGCCTTATTACTCAACGCATATTTTTGGTGTTGATCAGTGCGTCCGTCAAGAGAAGTTGGAGTTGTCTGCACTTGTTTTCCTAGGAGTACAGCAGGATGTGCCTTTTTTGAGTACCTATCGTAGCTTCTACACACAGACTTGTAGCATTTACGATGCAGAGCCCTTTTTTGGTGCAAGCCCCACTCCTGGTCCTAATAGCAGTGGTCCAAGTGGACACTTTAAAATGGTTGGGAGCGCTCGCCTTTGGTGGAAGCTCTTTTGATAATTGACTTTGTGGAATGAGAGCTTTCCTTTAACATTTCATTACTTTTTAGTATTTTTGGCTACCTCCACTACTTTTACCCCGAGTTGGCGCACACTGATCAACATTTTTTATTTTATCACACCCAGGTGATAAACCTGAATATCAGCCCTTTAAAAGAGTGAAATTAACACTTGGAATTGTCGTAGCAGTCAGGCCGAATTTGGTCTATCAAAGACCATCTCATTGATATTTCGATAAAAATAAGATGGTCGTATATTTTTTTACTTGGCAAGAAACCAAGGTCGAACTCAGGGACACGAGCCTTTCTCTAATTATCCGGATTTTCATCTATCTAATTAAGTGTGGAGTTGAAGAACATATAGGTCAAAGAATGCATGAAGGACACACCAATGCCTTAAAACCAAAGTAAACAAGCATTTTTTTATTTATTTTTATCTTGCAGACAAATGCCATGAAATGCATCAAGTCGATTTCAGGTTCAATTAAGCAATCAAGCTTGATGGATAATTTAAACTAGGTACACGTTAAAGCTTTAGGAGACACATGGTGAATAAAATAATACATAAAGGTTAATGTGTCCAAAAATGATAATTGATCATGCCATTAGAAAGTACATCAAACAAGCGTCAAAATGAAACTAAAATCAACTGAATCGGACATACGAAGCTCAAGATATGCAAGAAAGAAAGCAAGGGCATAACTGAAAAGAAACATGAAAAGATAAATACAAACAAGTCCCTGGGAAGGACTAACATGCAATAAAAATAAGGTGCGAGGCCTTCCCTGTAAAATACCCAAATGCACAGGGGTATTTTTGCAATTTTCAAAACCTGCGAGGGTTTCAATGCAAATTACCCCCTGCACACGAGGTCTGCACGTGATATCAGGACCTGGATGCAATATGCGGAAGGTGCGAGGGCATCGATGCAAAAAGCCCAGAATCCACGTGCGTGAGGCACGTGAGCTCAGGCTCAGGTGGGGGCGAGGTTCGGCGCAGCTTCGGACGGCCGTAGCAGGTGGCTCGGGCCACATGGTGGCTCGGGGTTGCCTCGGGCGAGGCTCGGTCCCACTGATGAAGCTACGTTTCATCATCTTTATTCTATCATTTTGGCCTTAAAAACCCTAGTAAATGCGTGTAAATAACATTAATTCATGCATTTTAGCATTCATGCATAGGTGTGTAAATACTGTATAAAATACGGTTTTTAATGCCAAAATTATAGAATAAAGAAAAGAAAAGAAAAAGAATAAAATATTGTAAATATTTTATGACCCAAAACCCCCAAGACCTAGGCATCTTGATGAATAGGTCGACAAGGAATAAAGTAGGGGGAGATAAGGGCCAAATACCTATAATTATTAATTCATTCCTTATTCATTTTGGGACCTATTTTTGGTTCCACTTTTTATACCTCAAATAAAGAAACGTTGTACATGAAAGTTGTAGATAATTTAATAAAGAAAAATACAAAATTGATTTCACTGAAAAATAACGTACAGATAAAAAGTTATGGTCTAAATAAAGTTCCAGAATGCCAACTTCCCAGACCAGTATCTCACAAATAAAAACTCCAAATGCAGCATACTCACCTTTAATTGTATATAGAAGAAAATAAGCTATTTAATGGCAGTGGTTTCGCATTTGGCGGAGCTACGGTTTGAAAGTTGAGTTTTGGACCCCTATTGTACAGTGTACCGAATAAAATATTAAATTTATTAATTATTTATTATTTTCATAATTTTATATTTTTATAATGTTTTAAATAATACTTGTAATAATTATGTACATTAAAATTGGAATAAAAACCTAAATAAAACATAAAATAAAATACATGTATACAAAATACATAGATACAATACTTATATACATACCTATACAACACATATTCATATTTTATTAAATATACAAAACATATCAGAAAAATAAAATAAAAATATAATTATGTGTATAAAAGTATGCTATAATTTTATAAAATACTAAATAAAAATAATAAAATTAAAATACACAAAATAAAAATAAAGAATAAAATATGTAGATATTATACCTATAAAGGGTATAAAAGTCAACTTGTAAAAATACACTTCCTAAAAATAAATAAAAATCACTATAAAATACTTTATAAAAAAATAAACATTTTTCATTTTATAATTAAAAATTAATAAAATCATTATCTATTTTTAATAGATTTTATAAAAGTTTTTTCCAGGGATTTTCCGGGTTGGTCCACGTGGACCAACCAGGTGACTAGGAAAGTTGACCCGCTGGTCAACTCTCCTGTCCTCTCCCTGCTGCTTGTCAGAGCGCCCGTGACTCCCTTTTCTCGAATTTTTCGCCGTCGCTGCGTTGCTCGAGGGAAGATGGTCCCTTCACGAAAATTGTTCACTATTCATCCGTGATTCGCGCCAACCTTGTAGATCTTCCTAAATCTTCCGTATTCACTAGATCTCCGTCGATCTTTGTGCCCTCTCGGCCATGTTTCAAAAACCGACCCCAAACCTTCCTCTTGCTTTTGAACCCTCTTTGACCCTCTAGCTTGCTCTCTTAGCGTGTGCTCCGGACTGGGTCTCGTGACAGGAGACCCTCCAGCCCCCAGGTTGCGCAGTTAGGCGGTCGAGGCGGCGTCTCCGCCCCATCTCCGGCCAACGGCCGTGAGGTCACTATCTCGGGTTACATACCCTTGAGGTCACATTTTTTTTGCTATTTTCTTGCATTTTCTTAGTTATATCAGGCCTAGGATTAATCCCCTCACTCGATCCTTTCGATTCACCCGCTCACAATATCGAACTTTCACCTCGCCGGAGCTTGCTCCGGCGAGCGGTCACTCACGCCATCCACGCTCCATGCCACCTTTTCTTGCCCTGGGAACACCCTCTTGTGCTCTTGCGTTTCACGTGCAGGTCCCGGGGAAGGAGACTTCATCTGGAGTCAGTTTTGGAAGGATCTCAAGACATCTGGAGCTCGCCCACTTCTTCGCCACGGTGCTGGGCTTGGGCGGTTCAACCGCCATTTTGGAGCCACTGCACGACAGGAGGAGCTTCCAGGAACCTCTCTGACGTCCTACAGCCGCCAACATCGTCGGAGAAGAGGAAGGGGAGCCGGGAAAGCTCACAGCCGCCGGCTCACCTCCCTGTTCTTCGAAATCACCCAGCCGCCGTCGGATGGTCCGTGTTCTTCCAGAACACTGCAATGTCGTTGGATCCTCGCGAATGTTGACCATCCGATCTACATCGTGATCTAATCCGGACCGCGCATTTGAAGGGGTATCGGCCGTTCCTGCATTGGCACGTGTCTGCACCCCAGGCCGTGGGTAATTTTGCGTCGTACCCAGGGTCCTTTTGTTATTACAAACTACTTTAAAACTTTCAACTGCTGTTCATTTATTTTGTAATATTTGCGAGCCGACCCCCTATCTTTTATATTATTACATTTGTGCCCCCGCCTGGGCGCGTGCAACGCACGTGCGTCTGGGCGATTTTGCAAAGGCACCTCTGCTTCTTTTGCTATTGTTCTTTAGTCCAGAGAATATTTAATCTAGTAGTATTTTTGTGTGAAAATTTCTGGCATGCCCCTATAGCTTTGTCTATTTACATTTGTGCCCCTGCCAGGCCCATATTTTGTGCTTGCTTGATCTAATTATTTGGAGCCTCGTTTTGATGCTAAAAATTCTCAGATTTTGAGCTTAAGCTCCTGTGCACCTGTGATTCCACGCCATCAATTTAGTTTTTGATTTTATTTTATTTTTATATTCATTAAAAATCAAAAACATGCTTTTTGTGCACTGTCTAGCTTATAAAATCCTAAAAAAATATAAAAACTCTTCAGAAAAATCCCAAAAAAATATATTTCGTTCCCTTTAGTTTGTTTTAGCTCCAGACCAAAAATCATTAAGAAAATACAAAAGAAAACTCCAAAAAATCACAAAAATCTAAAAACCTCTATAAAAATATTAAAAATTCTACAAAACTCCTAAAAATATAAACTTTGTCTCTAAATTTTCTTTGTTTCATTGTCTTTAAGTGAAAATTAAAGTGGAGAATTTTTGCTACTGTTTTCTATTTTATTTCCCCATTTTAGTTTCAGCCTTGTATGTTATTCACTGTTTTCTAGTATTTTGCTAATTAAAAATACCAAAAACGTTCTAAAAATTACCCAAAAATCACAAAAACAGTAAAAAAGTATAAAAAGACCAAAAAGACTTTATTTGCTTATTTTTGAGTATTTTTATCTATTTTTATAAATACTCTAGCTTGCCTTTTATTACATTGCTTTTATATTCCAATATTGAAAAAGAAAATTAAAAAAATATAAAATATAAAAAGAAAATATAAAATCAGAAAATTAAAAATCAAAATACAAAATTATAAAATTAGAAATTAAATAATATATATATATATATATATATATAATTAAAAACCCACAAAAAATAGCATCATAGACTCTTGATCACATACACACACATTTTGAGCAATTTTTGCCTCGTTCTACCTGTCTGCTCCCTGTGTTCGACCTCTACACATACTTGCACTATACACATCTTGTTGTAGAGTTATAATAAATTTTAACTCCGCACATTTACTTTCATTGCTTGATATATTTGTCGTGGGTTAATTGTTGTTTTAATCCGAATTTCGCGTGGTCGATTCAGCGACTGAGTTCCCGCCTTGTGTGGAACTTAAGATCACCGATTTCGGGTGAGGCTCGGTCCCACCGAGCCTCCACGCTCCGGGATGGCGACGTGACAGCTCCATGGCCGTTGGATCTCCGCCGTGGGGCGAGGTCCAACGGTAACTGCATCTTCTCCTTCCTTTCTGAGTGGCGGTGCGATTAGAGCTCCGACGTGAGGCCTGGAGCTCCTCCGCGCCTCTCCGTGCTCGGTGATGGTCGGGGGAGGAAGCTGAATGCCTGGCGATGAAGATCCAGGCTCGGGGAAGATGCGGGATTGCCTGGGCTTCAGAGTCGACGCGTGCTCGCCGGAGGCGGAGCTCTAAAACTTGGCTCCGCCCGAGGTCCAACCAATGAAGTTTTGGACCAGCAAGGGGGTTAGAGGACAATAGCAGCGTGTGTGCATGTGAGTTGAGGCAGACAGAGGACTTAGCAAAAGCAAGGAAGCGAAGCCCTTGGTGGGTTCTCCTCCGCCTCCAGCGGAGGAGAAAGCCTGGGATGAAGGAGGTCGTGACGGAGGAGGAAGATGATTGGAGGTGCTGGCGATGGTGTCAGATGGTAGGTGAAGCTTATGAGTCGATCAATGGAGGAGAGTGCTTACTTAAACGGCCTAGAAAATTACGAGAAATAAGAAGAAAAATCAGACGAGATTGGAGAGGGCTTACTTGAGATCGGACGGAATGGAGGACTGGGCTGGGCGTCGTGGGGATGCCCGTGGTCGTCGCACGTCGAGGGCGGCCGTGTCCTCGGAGCTCAAGCGGGGCTGGCACCACCGCAACTCCACCATTGAGGTCGGTGGGTCTCATCGGGGTTGCTGGTCATTGTCGCTCGATCCAGCCACCTCCCCTTGTCTCTGGGAGGTGGCGGAGGGCTGGGCCATGCCCCGTGGAAAGGTGGACGACGAGGAACGAGGGAGGTGACGTGGTTTTTAAAGGGCGAAGATGGCAGAGGGCTGGTGAAGTCGTGAGTTTCGACTGAGATCGTGGGGCGACTGGGAGTGGATCGAGAGTAGTGGAGACATGCACGAGGTTTGTGGATGATAGGAGAAGGTCGTGGTTCAGTTGGGTAGTGGAGGTGGTGGCTGGAGACAGCGGGAAAATGGAAAGGGGGAGAGGTCTTCGCAAGATGGAGATCGTGGGGAAGAAGGGGTCCGGAGGTAGACGACGGAGCCCAGCCATTGGATCAGGAGATCCAACGATGGTGAGCGACGCGCGAAGGGGCGGTGTGGATTAGATCCGAGGCGAGGTGATCGAAGGGCGTTGAATGCGCCATGTGTCGAGCTAAGGCATGCGCGCTAGTGGACGGTAGTGATTGGATTAGGGCTTCGATTGGGCGGTTGAGAGTTGGTGCAGAGATAACGACTGAGATGGATGGATGAAGGCGCGATCGAAGGGCGCACAATGCGACACGTGGTGCGCTCTGCATGAGGCGGGAACGGGCGGCTATGATGAAAGGCGGGGTTGGATCAGACGGCGAGGAATTGAGGCGTACGTGGATAAGGCGCAACCGTTGGATCTGAAGGAGATCCAACGGCCAAAAGCACGGGCGGATGAGACAAGGAAGCTGGGCCACGTGGCGCAGCCAGAACGAGCCACGTGGCCCAATCAGATTATTCGAAAAGAAAAATTGATTTTTGAGGGTGTTAATGGCCGAATTTAAGAAAACAAAACATGAAAGTTGTAGATCTTGATGAGATCAACAAGTTTCATGTTGACCAAAACTGGAGATGAGATCAAACAAAGATCCGAAATATTTTAAGGGTATTTTTAAGGCTAAAAATACCACAGAATTTTGTTTTGCCATTTTTTGTGGTTTTTAATTTATTTGAGACTCTGTTAATTACAAGACTTTTTCTGGATTTTATTGACAAATAGCTTAAGCAAGGGGGTTAATAAATGGAAATTGTGATGATGAAATCGGGTTTCATCACCCCCTATACTTAAACTATGCTCGTCCTCGAGCATCAAAGAGAATGAGTAAGCTGGATTAACCCCCTTATGCATGTGAGTACAGGATCCAATCTGTTCAAGTCAACTCAATCCTTAGAGGTCCAAAATTCCATAGTTCAACCCAGCCTTAACCAAGAGGTACCCAATTCCCCTAATTTCCCAGACTCTCTCTGATGTACGTATAATATAAAGGATATGACATTTAGTGTTGATTGCAATTCCGAGAGTAGAGTCAAATCGTCACCCAAAGTCTTGGTCCGAGAAAATCTCCTAAGGACCCAATCCTCAACACTAGGGAATAAATCAAATCTTGCATCCAGTCCACCGTCTCTTTAGTTGTCAAACTTAGAAAATGTAGATGGCAGGCCAGTAATGGAGGGCATGGGTTTGTGTCATTTCTTCTCTCCCTCTCATTGGAACAAGGATTTCTCTCTAGTGCCTTATTAGGCAACACATTTTTTTGGTTTTATCAGTGCGTCCGTCAAGAGAAGTTGGAGCCGTCTGCACTTGTTTTCTTGGGAGTACACCGGGGTGTGTCTCTTTTGAGTACCTATTGTACCTTAGACACCCAGACTTGTAGCATTTACGATGTAGAGCCCTTTTTTGGTGCAAGCCCGACTCCTGGTCCTAATAGTGATGGTCCAAGTGGACACTTTGAAAAGTTTGGGAGCGCTCGCCTTTGGTGGAAGCTCTTTGATATTTGAATTTGTTGAATGAGAGCTTTTCTTTGGATTTCATTGACTTGTATAATTTTTGGCTAGCTCCACTGCTTTTACCAAGAGTTGGCGCACACTGATCAACATTTTTTTATTTATTTCACACCTTGGAACTTAGGATAATGTCAAGAGATTAGTATAAGAACCAAGTTCTCATACTGGCTAAGATTGCTGACACTCAGGTTTCATGAAGCCTCCAAAGATTTTATCCCATCCTCGAGCATCATTAGATCAAGTCCAAACTTGACTTCCCCATCCCAATTCCTCTAGTGAAAAATCTACTCATCTCATTGAAACCGCAGTCGTGCATGTGATGTCTTGATCATATTCTTTATGTCTGAGATTAAGCATGGAATATAACATGCAAATCTAGAAAACTAGGGAAATGTGGATGCTTAAGTCTAAGACCCTGATGGCTAAGGCTGGTTAACCTAAAATCTCAAAGACCTCATAAAACTAAGTCTCCTTGAACATTTCAGATCTTGGGTGGAAGTGTAAGTGTAGAGGATTAATCCAACTCCTTCATTCAAAAACATTTTTTTTACTTCAAGAGATATTAGGACTGCCTAATGTCAATTAAATAGTTGCATCTGCATTCAGCCAGTATGGATGTAAGTACAGGACGGAGCCCGTTGCTTAAGGACGGAGCCTTACGCGATGTCCTTTAAACCATCCACTCTGCTAAGGGCGAACCCTCACTGAACGCGGCTATTTAATTGGGCTTAGTAGTCACTAACGACTCGTAAAGGGTTTTTGGATTTTTCTCATTTTTATGGGTTTTTAATTTAAAGTTAAAACACAGGTTAGACTCAACTTTCCTTGAAAAGAGATAGAAAATTTTCAAAACCATGTCACACAAATAAAAATTTTCAAAACATTTCTCAAAAGATTTTTCAAAACAAGAAAATCTCATTTTTCAAATCAATTTTGAAAATATTTTTATCAAAATAGTGTGACATAGTATAGAAAAGCCGTGAAAACATTTGAGTCCTCTTAGTTCAAAGAATTTTACTTTAGGAAAAAAGTTTAAATTTTTTTTTCAATTTTTTTTAGATTATAGCTAAAGTAAGTGTACTGTATATACAGTATACCCCCCTATCCTTAAACTTTGCTATGTTCTCATAGCACTAGATGGTACAAGTCCATAGGTCCATTCAAGTATAGAGAAATATACGGGAGCTAAGAGGGTCTCCCCCTATACTTAGGTTAGAAATAACCTAAGTATAAAGGCAAGGAAAGATGAGCAAAGAAATCACAGGGGCTCGGGTCCCCTCTATACTTAGGCTGAGATTAGCCTAAGTATAAAGATGAGAATTGATGTTGGGAGGGACTCAAGGTGAATGAAGAAGATGGGTGGATATACAAGTGAGCGGATGAATCTGCGGAGATAAATGGAGTGCTTACGGCTCTGGGGAGTGTACCGAATCAAACATGTCTCAATCAAGCATGCAAGACCTTCAAGTTCACCAACTCACACATGAAACCAACCGAAGTTGGTTTATTATCTTGTCAGTTTTATTGGTGATAAAACATTAGATGTTTACGCAGAGCAAAAATGTTAAGTGAAAACCAATGCGTACGAGGGTGTTGCTCTCCCAAAACCAAAATTTTACTCCATTTTAGGTTGACTTGCAATTAACAGTCCCAATTTTTATTTAGTGTTGTCACTGAATTAAGGTTAGCACAAAATCAAGCAATCATCGTCTACCATTCATTCCCATTTTCCATTAATCCTAGGTGATCAAGCTAGGAAAGAGAAACCAAGAAAAAAACCGCGTATTCGATAAAAACCACGATCTAGGCTAAGCGAGAAATCATGTAGTGACTTGGTGAAAATCCGCAAAAACCTTGGGCTGTTTTGAAAACCAAAATCAATATGTATGCAAGTCGATCAAAAAGCCGCACCTAATCATGCTTCTGAATGTCTATTAGATTTAGCTAAGTGAAGTGAGATTATGCGCGTCTAAAGTTTTAGTGTATCCTACCTACGAGCAAGCACGTAAAAGATGGAAAATAAAACAAGCTCAAAGAGCCGCGTGCCTGGTCCTAGGTCGACACTCAAGTGGGGACGATCCCCACACAACCACATATATTCGTTCTTTTACAACCGCGAACCTTCGATCGAAGACCGCTGTAAAGACGATTATTACTAAATGAGATGCAAAACTGACACATTTTTTTGTTTCTTCTCTACGTGCTCCAAGCGTGTTTCTGTGGCTCCTCGCAGCGGGTAGCATCCTGCTCCTCGTCTCCTTGAACACCAAGGGCCCTGCCACAGAATCAATGGATAGAGATCAACCTAAAAGAAAATTTTATAATGCAAAATAGATAAACAATTTGACCTACAAAATGAACACTAAATTAAATAAACCAAAATCCAAATAATATAAGAAATGAGCCGTGTCCTCGACAACGACGCCATTTGATAAACCTGAAATTCGGCCCTTTAAAAGAGTGAAATTAACACTTGGAATTGTCGTAGCAGTCGGGCCGAATTTGGTTTATCAAAGACCATCTCATTGATATTTTGATAAGAATAAGATGGTCGTATATTTTTTTTACTTGGCAAGAAACCAAGGTCGAACTCAGGGACACGAGCCTTTCTCTAATTATCCAGATTTTCATCTATCTAATTAAGTGTGGAGTTGAAGAACATATAGGTCAAAGAATGCATGAAGGACACAACAATGCCTTAAAATAAAAGTAAACATGCATTTTTTTATTTATTTTTATCTTGCAGACAAATTCCATGAAATGCATCAAGTCGATTTCAGGTTCAATTACGCAATCAAGCTTGATGGACAATTTTAACTAGACACACGTTAAAGCTTTAGGAGACACATGGCGAATAGAATAATACATCAAGGTTAATGTGTCCAAAAAAGAGAATTGATCATGCCATTAGAAAGTACATCAAACAAGCGTCAAAATGAAACCGAAGCTCAAGATATGCAAGAAAGAAAGCAAGGGTATAATTGAAAAGAAATATGAAAAGATAAATACAAACAAGTCCCTGGGAAGGACTAAAATGCAATAAAATTAAGGTGTGGGGCCTTCACTGTAAAATACCCAAACGTACAGGGGTATTTTTTTTAATTTTGAAAACCTGCAAGGGTTTCAATGAAAACTACCCCATGTGCACGAGGTCTGCACGTGATATCAGGACCTGGATGCAATATACGGAAGGTGCGAGGGCGTCGATGCAAAAAGCCCAGAATCCACGTGCGTGAGGCACGTGAGCTCAGGCTCGGGTGGGGGTGAGGTTCGGCGCAGCTTCGGACGACCGTAGCAGGTGGCTCGGGCCACGTGGCGGCTCGGGGTTGCCTCAGGCGAGGCTCGGTCCCACCGAGCCTCCGCGCTCCGGGATGGCGATGTGGCAGCTCCAGGGCCGTTGGATCTCCGCCGTGGGGCGAGATCCAACGGTAACTGCATCTTCTCCTTCCTCTCTGAGTGGCGGCGCGATTGGAGCTCCAGCATGAGGCCTGGAGCTCCTCCGCACCTCTCCGTACTCAGTGATGGTCGGGGGAGGAAGCTAAATGCATGGCGATGAAGATCCAGGCTCGGTGAAGATGCGGGAGTGCCTGGGCTCTAGAGTCGATGCGTGCTCGCCAGAGGCAGAGCTATAGAACTTGGCTCCACCCGAGGTCCGACCAATGAAGTTTTGGACCTGCAAGGGGGTTAGATGACAATAACGTCGTGTGTGCATGTGAGTTGAGGAGGACGGAGGGCGTGGCGAAGGCGAGGAAGTGAAGCCCTTGGTGGGTTCTCCTCCGCCTCCGGCGGAGGAGAAAGCCTGGGATGAAGGAGGTCATGACGGAGGAGGAAGATGATTGGAGGTGCTGGCGATGGTGTCAGATGGTAGGCGGAGCTTATGAGTCCATCAATGGAGGAGAGTACTTACTGAAACGGCCTAGAAAATTACGAGAAAAAAGAAGAAAAATCAGACGAGATTGGAGAGGGCTTACCTGCGATCGGACAGAACGGAGGCCTGGGCTGGGCGTCTTGGGGATACCCGGGGTCGTCGCACGTCGAGGGCGGCTGGGTCCTCGGAGATCAAGCGGGACTGGCGCAACCGCAACGCTGCCATGGAGGTCGGCGGATCTCACTGGGGGCGCTGGTCGTCATCGCTCGATCCAGCCACCTCCCCCTGTCACTGGGAGGTGGTGGAGGGCTAGGCCATGCCCTGTGGAAAGGTGGACGACGAGGAACAAGGGGGGTAACGGGGTTTTTAAAGGGCGAAGATGGCAGAGGGCTGGTGAAGTCGTGAGTTTCGACTGAGATTGTGGGGCGACTGGGAGTGGATCGAGATTAGTGGATACATGCGCGAGGGTTGTGGATGATAGGAGAAGGTCGTGGTTCAGTTGGGTAGTGGAGGTGGTGGCTGGAGACGACGGGAAAATGGAAAGGGGGAGAGGTCTTCACGAGATGTAGATCGTGGGGAAGAAGGTGTCCGGGGGTAGACGACGGAGCCTAGCCGTTGGATCGGGAGATCCAACGGTGGTGAGCGATGCGCGAAGGGGCGGCGTGGATTAGATCCAAGGCGAGGTGATTGAAGGGCGCTGAATGCGCCACGTGTCGAGCTGAGGCATGCGTGCTAGCGGACGGTAGTGATTGGATTAGGGCTTCGATTGGGCGGTTGAGAGTTGGTGCGGTGATAACGGCTGAGATGGATGGATGAAGACACGATCGAAGGGCGCACAATGCGACACGTGGCGCGCTCTGCGTGAGGCGCGAACGGGCGACTATGATGAAAGGCGGGGCTGGATCAGACGGCGAGGAATTGAGGCGTACGTGGATAAGGCGCAACCGTTGGATCTGAAGGAGATCCAACGGCCAAAAGCGCGGGCAGATGAGACAAGGAAGCTGGGCCACGTGGCTCAGCCAGAACGGGCCACATGGCCCAATCAAATTATTCGAAAAGAAAAATTGATTTTCGAGGGTGTTAATGGCCGAATTTGAGAAAACTCAAAACATGAAGGTTGTATATCTGATGAGATCTATAAGTTTTATGTTGACCAAAACTGGAGATGAGATCAAACAAAGATCCCAAATATTTGAAGGATATTTTTAAGGCTAAAAATCCACAGATTTTTGTTTTGCCATTTTTTGTGGTTTTTAATTTATTTGAGACTCTATTAATTACATGACTTTATGTGGATTTTATTGACAAATAGCTTAAGTAAGGGGGTTAATAAATGGAAATTGTGATGATGAAATCGGGTTTCATCACCAGGCACATTGGTAAATGTCAAGAGATAGTACAAGAACCATGTACCCATACTGGCTAAAGATGCTGACACTCAGGTTTCATGAGGCCTTCGTTGATTTTATTCCATCCTCGAGCGTCATCAAATCAAGTCCAAACTCAAATCCCTCATCCCAGTTCCTCAAGTGAAATTTCAACTCATCTCATCATAACTGCAGTCGTGTATGTGAGGTGCTGATCATATTCTTAAGGTAGAGACTAAGCATGCAATATAGCACACAAATCTTTCAAACTAGGAAAATGTGAATAATTAAGTCAAGGACACTATTGACTAAGGCTGGTTAACTCAAAATCTCAAGACCTCATAAACCAAGTGTTCTTGAACATCACTAGTCTTGTGTGAAAGTGAATTGTGTCAGGGATTAAACCAACTTATTAGTCAGTTTTTTTATTTTTTAGAGAGTTTTTTTTGAAAAACAAAGGAACAAAAGAAAGTTTTTTTAGAAAAGGTTTTGTTTGTTTTTTTCAAAAGTTTTTTTTTGAAAAAGATTGGTAGATAAGAAATGACATTTTTTTGAAATTTTTTAAAGAGTTTTTTTTGAAAAGTTTTTTATAGCAAATAAGGAAAAATAGTTTTTTTGAAAAGTGTTTTTACCCACCCCATAATTATTGTATAATATATACAAAAATATGTGAAAGTATGAGCTATGGCTAAAGTATATATGTAATATATACACGCCCCCCTATACTTAGCAAGTGCTATGCCCTCATAGCACAAGAAGCGAGAAAAAGACATAACCCGTGCTAAGAGTAGGATGGCTAAAACAATAAATAGTATAGAAGTCAATCTGCCCCCATAGTTAGGCTCTGGTCAGCCTAAGTGTAGAATAAGAGTAAAAAATGGGGCGGACGAGGTCAAGAGGAGAAATGGATGAGTATGTACACATGATGAGCATTGGTTCCCCCTATACTTAGGCTCTTGGTCAGGCTAAGTGTAGGACAGGAGTAAGTGTGGGAACCAATGTGATCTGGAGAATATACAAAGAAGGGAGAATGTACAAGAGCAATGAATCTTCTAAGATGCTGAATCTTGATGCTGCATCTTCATGACGAGTGATATGATGTATCTGCTCTGTGCTCACTCTGCATGAAGTTGATGACCTCGACTTGGACTAATTGCTCTTTCAAATCAACAAAATGCTTCAACAATTGTCCACTCACTACATGAGATTGTGTACCATCTATGAGATCAGCTATCTCTACACTTCCATTCTCGTGCACTTTCTTAAAAACAAAGGGACCCATCCATTTAGATTTAAGCTTCCCATGGAATATCTTCAACCTGGCATTGAACAACCATACCTTTTGTCCAGAGACAAAGTCTTTGTACCTAATGTGATGATCATGCCATCTCTTTACTTTGTCCTTATAAATCAAACTTTTGTCAAATGCCCTATTTCAGATTTCCACGAGCTCGTTCAAGTTCAAGTCTCGATAAAACTTCCCTAGGTGACAACTCCAATTAATCTTCTTAATTGCCCATTCGGATTTATGAATCAATTCTGCAGGCAAATGGCATGGCTTGCCATAGATCATTCTAAATGGTGAAGTACCCAATGGTGTCTTGTAGGTTGTCCTATAGGCCCACTGAACTTGGTCCAAGATCTAAGACCAGTTCTTCCTATTAGGACGAAACAATTTCTGCAAAATACTCTTCACCTCTCTGTTCGAAACCTTTGCCATGTCGTTGGACTGTGGGTGGTAAGGACTAGTAACTTTATACTCAAATCTATAGTCCATAGCTAAATATCTCATATCTCGGTTCACAAAGTGGCTACCCCCATCAGATATCAAAACTTTTGGCACCCCGAACCTAGCAGTAATATGGTCTCTCACAAACTTACAGACGGTCTTGCTGTCTGCGGTTCGGGTTCGGATAGCCTCGACCCACCTCGATAAATAATCAACCACCAATAATATGTACTCATATTCTTGACTGTTGGGAAAGGGACCCATAAAATCTATGCCCCATGCATCAAAAACATCACAAATAATCATCGGTTGCATGTGCATCTCATCTCTCTGTCCAACTGTCCCTCCCATTCTTTGACAGATCGGACACGACCGTACAAAATCAATAGCATCTCTAAACAAGGTCGGCCAATAGAATCCACATTGAAGTACTTTGTGAGAGGATCTCTTTCCTGAATGGTGTCCTCCAGCCTCAAGTGAATGACAATATGTGAGGACACTATGGTATTCCTCCTGAGGAATACACCTTCTACAAACACAATCTGGTCCTTCGAAGAAAAGGAAAGTATCGTCCCAGTGGTATCTCCTCGAATCCGACATTAGTCGATCAATGTTGCTCCCAGTCCAACCATGGGGAGCCTGCTTGGAGACAAGATAGTTCACCATGTTGGCATACCACAGGAGCGAGTCAACAACACAAATTGACTCATTTGGAAAGATCTCTCTAATCCGATAATAATCAGGAGAGTCCTTAAGTTCAATCCGAGAAAGGTGATCAGCCACAACATTCTTCACTCCAGGTTTATCTTTTATCTCCAAATCAAATTCCTAGAGGAGTAAAATCCACCCAAGAAGACACGCCTTCGCATCCTTCTTTTCCATTAAGTATCGAATGGATGTATGATCAGTATATATTGTCACCTTAGAGCCCAAAATATATAATCTGAACTTCTCAAGGTCCCATACTATTGCGAGCATTTCCTTTTCAGTCACTGTATAATTCTTCTGTGTATGATCTAATATTTTGCTCGCGTAGTGGATCGCAAACGAGACCCCCTTTCGTTGTTGTCCTAACACATCTCCTATAGCGAAATCTGAGGCATCGGTCATGATCTCAAAGGGGAGAGACTAGTCAGGAGCTTGTAGGATAGGAGAGGCACAAATCTTCCTCTTCAAGAGCTCAAAGGCTTCCAGACACCTGTGATCTACAACAAACTATGTGTTTTTCCCTAAGAGCTCAGTCTGTGGGCGAGCGATCTTTGAAAAATCCTGAATGAATCTCTTATAGAATCCAACATGCCCTAAGAATGATCGCACTGACTTCACGTTGGTAGGTGGATCGAGTTTCTTTATCACCTCCACCTTAGCAGGATCAACCTCCATTCCCCTTTTGGAGATGACATGCCCCAACACGATACCCTCCGTCACCACAAAGTGACTCTTCTCCCAGGAGAGTACGAGATTCATCTCTCTACACCTCGTGAGGACTCGGTCCAAGTGCGCTAAACATGTATTAAAAGAATCACCGTGGACCGAGAGAGTCATCCATGAACACTTCCAGGAAATCTCCCACCATCTCGGCAAATATGGCTATCATGCACCGCTGAAATGTGCCCGGGTCATTGCAGAGCCCGAATGGCATGCACCTAAAAGCATAAGTACCAAATGGACATGTGAATGTGGTCTTTTCCTCATCCTCAGGGGCTATGTCCACCAGGTTGTAGCTCGAGTACCCATCAAGAAAACATAAGAACTCTTTCATTGCTAGTCTCTCCAAGATCTGATCAATAAAAGGAAAGGGAAAGTGATCTTTCTTGCTTGCATCATTCAGACGCCTGTAGTCAACACAGACACGCCAGGACATAGGTACTCTTGTCGCGATCTCTACTCCCTCTTCGTTGGTGACCATCTGAATTCCTGACTTCTTCGGGACAACATGAAGTGGGGACACCCACTTGGAGTCAGAAATGGGGTATATAAACCCTGCTTTGCATCATTTCTCAATTTCTTTCTTCATTCCCATATATTGGGGTTAACTCTCCTTTGGAACTCACGGGAAGGTCTCACATTATCCTCAGTAAAGATGTGGCGCGAGCATAGAGCGGGGTTAATCCCCACGAGATCCGACACTGTCCAACCTATTTCTTTCTTTGCGGTTACTCTCTAAGACTTCTAACAACCTAGACTCCTTTCTAAAGTCAAGTCTGAGCTAATGATGACAAGATATCTCTCTTTGGATCCCACAAGAAAAGCGTACTTGAGTGTAGAATGTAGTGATTCCAGTTCTGGAAATGAGGTATCATCAAGCAGATCTGGCCGAACTGAATCTGAATCTGGTTCAGTTTCAGTGCTGCATGAAGGTGGGCTAAGCTGAGTAGTACTCGCCACCAACTCAGAAGTAAGGGGAGTCTGATTGGAAAAGAAACACGGTAGTTCAGCCAAAGCCACGTTCGACTCATCATCTATGTCCAAATGATTATTCCAAAGTGGATGGAACTGATAGATCCAAGTGGATCTCTATGTTATCATGAGAATAGGTTGATGCATCTCTCACAAGATTAGACAACACTTGGCAAACTACATCATCCACTATACCCTTTCCAGATGAAAGGGACTCGCTCTGTCCAGAAGGAATCTGTCCCCAAATCCCAACTGTGATAATCATTCTGCAATCTGCCTCTGAAGATGAGTACTCTATGCTACTCTCTGAATCAGGTCGCTGACACTTGGTTTGCTTCATCTCAAGGTTCACTTCTCCGCCTGGAGAACGGAACTTCATCATTCCTGTACCATAATCGAAAGCTGCGCCTGCAATCCTAAGGAAGGGCCATCCGAGAATGATATGAGATTCTCTCCAATGATTGGGGGTCTCCATGTCCAATACTGTGAAGTCAACCTGATAGTTCTACCCCTCAATCGAGATAACTACGTTCTTCACTTCTCCCTTAGGTCTCTTGACTAAACGATCTGTAAATTGGAGTAAAGATCTATATTTGCAAAGTGGTCCCAACTCCAGTTTCTGATATAATGCTAAGGGAAATATGTTGATTGAAGAACCGTTATCTAAAAGTGTGCGTTCAAACGCAATGTCATCAATACGACTCTCCACATAGTGAGCACCCATGTCTCTCTTTTTTCTTGGCAAAGTCTGATTCTTGAGACAATAGGTTGTGGCTACTGATAAGACACGTGTCTTTATATTTCGATTATCTTTCTTCCTACTTACTCTTGTAGGTGTGCATCTCACCTAAAGGTATTTTTGGAATGCAGGATGGTTAGCCACATATTCATCAAATGGCACCTTTTCAGTGATGTTCTCTTTACAAAACCCTGCCATTTCAGGGTCATCTTTCTAAATCTTTTTGATGAGATTTCCTACTGTAAGGGTACGGGGGAAAGGGATTGAATATAGGGAAACAGAGAATGAAGAATCTGAATCATGAACTGAAAGATCATTCTTTGCATTAACTGAACATAGTTATTCATACAAGAATCATTTGGATGCAACATGGAATCGAAATCAAATCTATCTGCTATAGGTTGTGGAATAGAAGCTGGAGTGGTATCCTCCACAACCGGAGATGCAAGGTCCTCCGTAGAATTTGAAGAATATCCATGTTGTCGATGCTGCATACATTTTCTCTTTCTCCTCTCATCTCCTTGAGTAGAAATCCTTGAGTGGTGCTGATTGGGCTCCGAAATATGCTGCCTCTCCTCCTCGTCCTATGAAGACTCCTTAGGTAGAGCTCTAGAGATGCCCCTCCTCGTGTCCTTCGCCCGGTCAGGTACGGTCACGATCCTTCTGCTCCTGAGTGATATGTGGTTAGCCTCGTCACACGAAAGAATCTCATGTTCAAATCTAGGAGATGCTAAATAGTATACCTGACTAAAGTGCTGCTGAGAACTAGATCAGTTCAGGCTATTGGGGTTAGCCTGAACTTGGGCTAGGATAGAGGTAGAGGGTGCAGTCTGAGTCTGCTCGTCTCGCCATCTGGAAAAGCGGTTGGCATCCACCCGTAAGTCATGAATCTCGTTCATGTAGGAACAGAGCTCGTCGAGTATCTGTTGCTATATGTCCACGGGACTAGACGATGAAGGAAGGGGATAATACTGGGAAGAAGAACGGGAAGACTGGCCCTGCTTGCTAGGGTACTGCCTCTGCTGCTGCTGGGGTATCTGTTGAGATTGTAGGCCCTGCTGGCCCACCTAGTAATGGCCCTGTCGGCCATTCTGCTGGTAGTGTTGCCGCTGCTGCTGGGGTGGCTGAAATCCGGGGCTTTGTTGTGAAGGAGATGGTGCGGAGGTGAATGCAGTGTTGTGAAAGGTCGGGGGACGCTGATAGGTTTGTCGGTCTCCCGTACTTCCCTGCCTGACTGGGTCATGAGTATACCATACTCAATTCACCTCCCAAACTGATGGAGGCTCCTCTTGAACTGTCTCTACTATTGGAGGTGGCTGCTGGAAAGAATGGGTGTAGGATTGGTCCTGCTCCCACGGCTGGGGTTGCCCTGACACCAACTACTCCTGAATATGGTGAACTCGGTATACAGGAGTAGAGGGTGCAATCACGATAGGTATATTTATCTTAGATACTCTATCAGTCAACTCCTCAATTTGTTTTGGGATCTTGGAGATGCTTCGGTCCAATTCATCAATTCTCCCGCCAATCCTCTCGACTATAGTAAGCTTGTCATCAACGAGTCCCATGCTAGGGATCACATCCTGAGAGAGATCAACTACAACTGATTTTCTCCTTCTAGATGAGAGTGAACTGGGGGATAGTGTAGAGGCCTTGCTGGCCGTTTGTGAGCAGCTCGTTTCAGCCATCTGCTCGAATACCCGGTATCCGCTCCTCGTGATGTATAGCTACCTCCA
The DNA here is from genome assembly GCA_037367405.1 of Ottelia alismoides. Taxonomy (NCBI): domain Eukaryota; kingdom Viridiplantae; phylum Streptophyta; class Magnoliopsida; order Alismatales; family Hydrocharitaceae; genus Ottelia; species Ottelia alismoides. The sequence goes on along the minus strand of JAZKJV010000862.1, from coordinate 541,588 downwards.
CGGGCAGCGCTCACTAAACCATGCATCTCAGTGTTAAGACAAGTGAAGAACGACTGGACCAAGATATTGTCATCTAGTCCATGACAGGGACACTTCTGCAGGATATCCTTGAATCTTTCCCAAGCATCACAAAAGGCTTCATGGGGTAATTAGGAAAAACTCGTAATGCGCGTCCTCATCATGTTAGTTCTACTCAACGGGTATAACTTCTTTAGGAATAGGTCCTTGAACTGGGCATAAGTGGTGACGGTCATTCCAAGATTCTTCACCCAGTAGTCGGCTTTTCCACCGAAGGCAAATGAAAGGGCATTGAGCCTAATATAATCTTGGCAATTATTATTATGTTTGAGGTTAGCACAGATGAGCTCAAAGTCCCTTAGGAATGCATATGGCTCCTCAGAAGCATTCCCATCAAAGTGTGACAGCATGTTTAGAAAATGTGGCTTCAATTCAAAATCAACAATGGGTTCGGCCGGACTCAAATAGTTCCGAATTTGATATTGTCCGGAGTTATATGCCACATCCATTGGTGGTTCGACCCCAATATTGAGGTGTCCTAACTGAGCTCTGAGAAGTGCATGTTGCTGCTCAGATGCAGCTAATCTGACAAGTACCATTCTCATCGGGTCTTCATGATTCTCTTCTTCCTCGTCTCTTTTCTTTGGAGGCATTTTACTTGAATCTTCTTTATGGCATGAATCATAAAGGTGTTCTTGATTAGAAGAGGATTTATAAATCAAGATATTCTCACCGAGGCAAAGGTCTTCCTCGGTGAGGTGGGAAGAGAGAAATGGAATGGTTTGAGAGTAACCATCCTGAGAGTGGGTGATCCTGGGATCAAGAGAGTCATGAGTCCAGGTTGGTCCAAGTTGTGCATGGACTTGCGAAGACATACTTCTTGGAGGGTTCAATGAGAGATTCACGAAGTCTGAATAAATATCCCCCCAATCGGTCATCTTCGATGTCAAAAGAACCGATTAGATCGCGATATTCAATGAGGCGCTAGTTCTACGGTGCACGTAAATGTGCGGAGTGAACTCACGCAATACAAACACAATTCAAACCCTCGATTTCACCAACTCAACATGTGATGGCCATAAGAGTTCGGCCGAATTATCTGGTCAATTTTAGTTTGTGATAAATACAATCTTGGAAAGATTAACGAGCTGTTAGGTGCCCGTATTTTCCTACAGACTGTCCCGGTTCTTACGACTAATTTGGTCTACTTTCAGCTAGTATAGGAGTAAGTACAGGTCGGAGCCCGTTCCTTGAGGACTAAAGCGCCCTCTAAACCTCCCACTCTGCTAAGGAAGTCCGGACCGTATAAATACTGCTACTCGTATTCCTCACTGAAAAGTAGCTAATCGCCTGAAAATAAAGAACCAGTAGTAAGTAAGAAATCTTGGCTTGGCTCTATCCTAGGGTCGTCTCTCTCTCACTTGCAAGTAAAACAAACAATGAGAGCTTTATGCACCCGAGAATAAGGATTCTTTTTATTCCAATTATTTAACCGTCCTGCTCAATTCAGTCCCAATTTTAGAGTTTGGTTATCACTTGAAATTAATCTGAACACACAAACACGTCTATCGTTCAGTCCCAATTTCCTTTTGACCTTAAGTTATATACAAGAAGGTAATCAGAAATCAGAATGCAACCGAGAAACTATGATGCATGCTCAGAAGAAGGTATACTTACAGTGAATCCTAGCACTCTCCATGCGTTATGCAAAACTGAATTTGTAAATATTACACTAAATGCATGCATATCGAGAAAACCACACCTAAATAATATACTATTAGCAGGGAAGAATTGATTTAATTTTGAGCTAAGTAGTATGTGTCTATGCACGTCTCATTATGAATCTTATAAGATATGTGTGGCCTAAATTACGATGGGCACAAAAAAAATTGATTCTAAACTACCGTGTGCCTAATCCTTAAGTTCGCCACTCAAGTCGAGCCCCACCCTCACCTGAGCGTGAAACAGGTCTCGACACACCACAAATAATTTCCAAGTCTTTTTTACACGCACGAGCTCTCAAACAAGAGCTGCTATAATGGAGTAAACTACCTAAATAATTGCAACATTAATTACAAAAATTTACAAAAATATCTCTCGAAGATAAATTAATTATCTTCACTCTTCAACAGTCGGCGCACATTACATCCGTCGACCTCTGATGCACTCCAAGTCCACCGGGCCCTCGTAAGGAAAATAAAATTTATTCTAGAGAGATAAAAACAAAATATATACAAAAATACGAAGAGAAATAATTGCGAGAAAATGAATTAATTACAATTGGCTCGGGGGTCAGACTACCCGAGTAAGTGAAAATCTAAATCCAAAATTTTAAATTAATCCCTAAGCCGTTTGCCTCCCAAGCAACGATGCCATCTGGCGAGTCGCTAAATACGCGTTTGTTGTAGTACGTGTACTTAGCAAATCGGTCAGAACCAAGAGAAGATCTCCGTGAAGAGTGTCTCGGCTTTAATTTATTTCCCGGGCAAGTCCGGGGTCGAACACAGGGAGGCAAAGGAATAACTTTGGGGTTAATTCGAAAATGAAGTTTTAGATTTTCAATGCGGATATTTTTTTATTTTTTTATGCAAATACAAATGCGAAATGCGATATGCGCGTGAATTAAGACACTAAGAAAATACACAACTTAGACAAATTAATTTTAATACAAAATTAATCCAATTTAGCCAAATTATATTTTTGCCAGAGTCCTAATATAGTGATTAATGCAAGAGACATTTTTTTGGAATTTTCATGGTTAAAATGCAACAATGAAAAATGTAAACTTTTTATGGGCATTTTCGCAATTTTTCACACTAAAAGTAAGAAAAAATTATGAAAATTTTACTGGAATGAAAACATGAAGCAAGGATATTATAGTAATATTTTTGGAATTTTTGACAAAATGTGAATTTTTTATGGATTTTTTAGTGAAAACAAAGTGACAGTGAGTAATTAATTCCAAATTAATCCATAATAACACATTAATGAGAGAGCGAATTATATCATATAGATATTTGTACAAACAATGCAAAAGAGTTGAAATTTCGCAAAAAGGATGTATGTGGATTTAATTAAAAATCAAATATGAATTTCCCTCTATGATTTATTCCAGGCACAAGAAAACTCCACTTTGGATGAAATTTAAACAATATCTCAATCACTTATCAAGGAATCTGGTCTAATTTTTGTGGAATTTTTAGAGCAACTATGTGTCAGATATGAATTTAATAGCACATAATGGGTAAAAAATGCAGACTTTCAATTAAAAAATTTTAATTAATTACTCAAATATCAGAAAAATATAAATAAATATCCATACGGTATAGAATTAGTTGCTCAACATCAAGACATTTTTCATTGAATAAAATGATGTAAGGTTGATATCCAAATTAATGTACAAACATAGGGTTGTCTATGCAAAATCCGTAAGCAGTATAAACAAACAACTATATACATGGACCTTCTTGTAATTACAGAAACTTAATATGAAATATATGCAATTTTTACATAAAATAATAAAAAATTGGACCTCTCTTCTTCTTCCTTGGAGGGAATCGGGCGGCTGCGCCACGCGCGAGAGATAGCGATGAGGGGGCAGCGACGGCGTGAGGGTCGAGGTGGTCAGCTGAGAGGACGGGGGGTGCGGCAGCGCGCCACAGAGCTGGGGGTGGCGTAGGTCTCCCGCACAGTTGCATGGCCTGGACGTGGGCTACGGCGCGGCAGGGCCGCTGGGAGAGAAGGACAGAGTGGCTGCGAGGGAGATAGCTAGATCGCGCGAGGCCGCGAGGAGGAGAGCGACGGTCATGCACGGCGGCGACGGCCTTGGGGGAGGTGGGGCGGCGGCCTTGGAGCCGCTGCGCCACCTCCGTTATTTTTTTTTATTTTTTTGTTTTGCTGCTCTAATAAAATTTTTCTGTTTTAATTTTTTTATATTTATTTTAATATTCTTTAAATAAGAAATATTACATACACAAAAAGAAGGGAGAAAAAAATGGCAGTGTAAAGACGATATGAACTAATCAAATGGGGACATGTGGATGGTTATGTGATGCAAAAATAACAACGATGGCAAATGATGAAAAGAGAAATTACCTACGATGAAAGTGGGTGCCTATGTTGTGCTCACGAGAGCACGGTCTTTGCTCGAATCGCCGACGCGTGATGAGCTCGAGCAGCGCGCGGTTGCGGCTGCGGCTGCGTTGATGGCCAAAAAGCAAACGGATCTCACCAGAGAGAGGGCTGTCGTCGCTCGACCGCTGTTGCGTCGCTGTCACCGATTCAATTCCGGGAACTAGGCTCTCCTCACATAAAGATGGATCAAGTGCAAATTGAGGTGGATGGTATGTATATAAAGAGGATGAAATGAGAGGTTAATAAGGTGGTGGGAGGTTATATTATTAATGGAGTTGAATGGGAGGTTTAAAAAATGGTGGGGTTGAATGGAGGATGGTGGTAGAATGGAGTTGAATGGTGGTTATTGTAGAGAATGTAAAATAAATAATAAAATAAAATTAAGTAGGCTACTTTAATTACAATAGATTAAAAGAGAAGAAAATAAATAGTGGAGAATTTACAAAAGAAGACAAGCAACATGTACATTTTTTGGATGCTTTTCTAATATGTATTCTTTTTATTTTTTATTAAGAGATATTTACAATGGAAAAATACAATAAAATACTACAATCAAAATACAACACAACCATAATTTTTTTGGTATTTTTAGTAATTAGGAAGGATAAAATAAAAATGAAGAAAGAATGAATATATACATAATATAGAATGTACATCTAGGTCCCACAACCCAACTTTTGCAAAATGAGCTTCGATTTTAATGAAACCATTCCGTTGGATAGATAATTTTCTAACTTGAACTTTAGAAGTGAGTTTGGTGAATTTGGAGTTCATACGGAGCGGAAATTTGGCTTGGAAGTTGGACTTTATGGCTTTTTCTCTTTAGGGTCTAGGAGCATTTATTTGAGTTAAAAAATGTTTTATATTTTTGTATTTTTATATACATTTTATGGACAATTTAGAGAAGGAATTAGCCAAAAAGGAGTCGAAATTAAATTATTAAAATACATGATATTTTGGGATATTTACATGTGAAAAACACCTTTAAGTTTTTGCGGCTTTTTATTTGTACAATCTAGTATACAATAATTGGTATATTTATTTACAAGAGTCATTTCATTAATCTATTGATTTTATGTACATTTATTTGAGACTTTACTTATGGATTTTGCTAAGAGCAAGATATTGAGATGATGAATCATGGATTCATCATTGCTCTCCTTTGCCGAAGCGATAAAAGTCAGTCTTCTCCAACATGATGACCCTAATTCCCCAATCTAACATCTCTTTCCTCGAGAAGTGGGGTATTCCCTTCTAAGTTCAAGTCACAACCAACTCAAGAAGAGGAGGTGGAGAGAAGAATGAACAGTAGCCAGTGTAGCTACCTATGTTAGGATGCTTGACCAATGTAGCCATGTCCTTCGGTTGTAGGCTCACAAAAATATGACTATGAAGATCAAGCTTGCTTATTGACTATACAAATATGTACAATCTGACAAACATATTATTTCTAATCGGGCCTGTCCACTTTTTTGGAGTTTTTGATTTTATTTTTTTGTATACTATTTACAAAAGCATTTACATACTGGCTTTTTCTTTTTCACCCACTAGACTATCCCTCTTTTGAAGCTTAATTGCAATTGACAACTTCTATCTTTATCCCTCGTCGACATTGGATCGGGTTGGGGTACAGGGGCCATAGATGTATGACTTCCTATGCTTCCATTGTCTTGTATCTCATGCCGGAAAATCCATCCCTCTACCACTTCAACTGAGGTGAGAAAAGTGTAAGGTTCAGGTGTACAAGCTAGGACATTATCGACAAGAGTCATGGGTGTGCTCCAAAATACTCAACTTAGGATGTCAAGACGACATTGAACAAAGTCTTATGATTCTCAAAGAATTAAGTCAACAAGACCCAATGTACCTCAATTCCAGTACCTATAAGATTAAAGTGATTAGGTAGATTTAAGGTCTAACCAAGCTCCAATCTTCAGAATTTAGACTTGTTCGATTACCAAACTCAATCTAAAAAATGCACATGCTATGCATAATGAAGAAAAAATTTTTGTGATGAATTTTTTGAATTTTGAACTTTTTTTATGGTTTTCGATTTTTTTTTGAAAATTTTTATGCAACTTTTAAAAAAAGTTTTTGCAAATTTTTATGCAACTTTTAAAAAAGTTTTTGCAAATGTTTCTGAGATTTTTAATTTTACAAAGTCTTAGGGTTTTTTGAAACAAATGATTTTTGGAATAAGTATAGGTACAAAAATTTACTTGGGAGATCATCAATTATTTATAAGAGTTAGGGCTATTAGGATTTACACAAGGGATATGTTATTGATTTCACACACACACAGATATATATATATATATGTATATATATAATTGGTGAAAAATGTTGATTTATTTGTATGATGTGCATATTTTCCAACTTATTTGAAAATCATTTTACAAACAATTTTCAAAAATATAGTCCCAAATAATTTTTACAAATAATTTTTAAAAACATTTACAAACATATGAAAATCATTTTGCAAAGATTTTCCAAACAATATATATAGATTATTCAAAATATTTTTTCAACTATTTTTAAAACCATTTAAAAATAGGTTTTCAAAACATTTTATTTCACACAAGGAAAGATTTTTTTAAAAAACAAAAGATTTTTACAAAGGTTGAATAAAATTTATAAAATGTATTTCAAAAAGTTTTCAAAAGATTTTTCAAATATATTTTCAAACTATTTTACAAACATTTTGCAAAACAATTTTACCTTATTTATTTATCAATATCTACAAAAAGAATCTGATGAAAAATATGCATATTTTATTAGTTGGTTTAATTAATTGGATATGTATATAAATAGTATTTTAGCCATATTATTCAAAACTACAATATTACGAGTTATGGTTAAATTAAATATAAAGTATATATGACCCATTATACATAACTTGAACTATGTCCGCATAGATCGAAAAGAGAAAGAGAGGATATAACTCATACTGAGTATAGAGAAGCACATACTACAACGACGAATAAAGAAGGAAAACATGAAGAAAAGAATGAATACAAAGTCGATTATCCCCCCTATACGTAGGATCAAATAATCCTAAGTGTAGCATACTGTATCTACAAGTAGGAAGGGTCATGGTTGGGAATACACATGTCATAGCTCGATCTATACTTAAGGTAAGATATCCCTAAGTGTAGACAAAAATGTTAACAAGATAGGAGATAGTGGAGAGGATCAATGAAAGAATTGATAAAAAGATAGAATCGCAGGGAGAATGTACACATGACACCCCCTATACATAGGTTAGAAAGAAACCAGAGCACATGCAACAATAAGAGTGATGAAATAAAACGAAGAAAGAATAATCATACTAGGTGCACCCCCTATACATAGCACATGGTACATCCTAAGTGTAGACACATAGATATGGCGAATGATTTGGGGGACACATGACATATGGGAGAAAGAAGGAATGAAAAGATAAAACACATATATACAAATAATGAAGAATGGTGAGGTGCAATACAATACATGATAGTAAAATAACCTAATTTCATTACAGTATCCCTATGGGAATGGTGACACAATCAAAAAGAGAATGACACCTAATATGCAACCAAGTGGGTGTCAGCTTCTAGGGAGAGTAGAATGAAAACTAAGCCAAGATCCGATAGCGGGAAGCAGAATATCGGCTCATAAGAACGGAGTAAGAGATCAAATCCGGTATCATAAGACATGGAGGAGGAAGAATCAGTACAAATTCCTCCATGTCACTAATGGTCTTAAGAAGATGCGAAAAGTGAAGAGTCACTCTTTACACAGCTCGATATCCGGTAGACATAAGGTCAACAGATTAAGAGCACTCCGAATATCATGGTTCAACCTTGCGAGGGTGGTCAAGGTGTGTAGACTCAGGGATCTTAGAAAAAACAGAAGACTTTGTCTCATGATCCACCAAATAAGATACCCAACTAGAGAGCCCGAGTATCTAACTAAAAAGACTCGACTTCATGCTCCACTTTTTTGGAGACACCATAAATGAAACCAAGTACCCACAAAATGATGTACCCTCTTGTAGATAAACCTGAGGGAGTGATACATACTAAGAAATGAATAATCTGAACAAAACTCATTCTTGAGAGGGTTGTCAAAGAGAGCAGACTCAAAGGAGACAGATCCATCAGAAGGATCAACGGATTGGCTACCTAGCAGAAGGGACTGAAAGATCTAGAAGATGTCACAATCTGTTAAAGATAACCCTCGAAGAGTACTGTGAATTAGGAGTGGAATAATCAGAAAAAAATGACTCATCCTTGCAACGACCGTGAAGGAGAGAGGACTCAAAGGAGTCCAGACAGCTCAGATAATCAGCCTCATGCTCTGACAGATCAGACACACAACTAGACATTAAGTCTGACAACTCATATCAGATGACACAGTTTTGTGCTTGATGTCGCTCCCGCACCCTATGTTAATTCGGGCAAATTAATGTCCAAATTAATTAGATGTTGTTCGTTGCAGTCGGATACGAGAGGTTAATCAAAAACCACTTTAATTAAATTCGAGTTAATTTCAAGCGGCAAATTTTTTTTTACTTGGTGAAGTCCAAGGTCGATCTCAGGGAGGCAACTGTCTCCTTAGGTCAAATTTTAGCAATTATTCAAGCGTTGATTTTCAAGGAGTATTTTTTTTGGTCTTTTTAATTCTTATGCAGACATGTGCAGACCAATCTTAGCCAATTTAACGTTACATTTGATTGATGTATCAAATAAAGTCCAAAAATAATGAAAATTGGCCAGACAGTTATTTATGATGAAAATGACCTACACTATTTTTTTTGGAATTTTTCGATTTAAAATGAATTTACTGTGAATTAAATAGGCAGACAGAGTGATTTTCAGAATTTAATTTTTAATAAATATCAAATCACAATTTTTCCAAGAACTAAAATTATCCTAGGTGGTTCTAATGATAAGGCACCTAGGAAAATTGACAGGACTTAAATTTACTGTGAAATGAATTTACTAAAATTAATTTAAGAAAATCACTAAACAATTTATTTAGGCCTCGATATGCGTGCAAATGCTATGAAATTTTTATGGTGTGTTAGAAATGGTGTCCTTAAACTACTGTGAATTTTTGATAATTTTTGAAGGCACAGATAATTAATTAAAAATCACAAGGCATCACTGGGCAAAATATGTCAACAATGAACCAATTAATTCATTAATAATTCAAATAAGCCTACAAAAATCATACACGTGTACTGATAGGCAGAGGACAAAATTTCCAACAACATGCAATTTTTAGAATCTCAAAATGATGAACAATGTACTCTATGGACACGTGCAAACACAAGGGCGTAAATGCAATACTGGAAATTGAAACTTCAAAGATTAAACATGCTGACAAGGACTAAAATGCAATTACCGATAACATGCAGGACTTGTATGCAATTTCTCCACGGAACACGTGCTCCTCATGTGGGGTCTGCTTCACAGGGACCTTTTTGTAATTTCCATAAGCTTCAGGGGCGTCTGTGCAAATAGCCCAGGTCGCACGTGCTCCTCACGTGGCCGACCTAGGTTCGGAGGGCGTCGGAGGCTCGGAGCGAGGCTCGGGTCTTCTGGAGGTTCGGACTAGCCTCGGTGCAGCTTCAGGTCACCCGAGCCTAGGCTTGGGAGGCCGAGGCTCGGATGCGTTGACGTGGCGGCCTGAAGGCCCTTGGATCAAGATGATCCAAGGGATGTCGATGAAGATGCGTGGCGACTCGCGAGGCGTAGGATTAGAAGCGCGATGCACGGTCGAGGAAGGTCGCGGTGATGGAATACGTGGCGGGACGAGGGCCGTTCGATCGGATGATCGTACGGCTGCTGCTGCGTCGTCTCGAGTGGTCCTCCGCCACCTGCGGAGGAGAAGGCGGTGCTCCGGTGAGACTGGGCTCGCTCCGCCTCGGTCGCCAAGCGTAGATGGAGGACGTCTCGAGCTCCCAAGTAGCTCAGAAGAAGCGGGAGTGCACGGCGAAGCCTCCGGTGGCCTCAAGATCCTTGGAGATGCGCTGGAGCTCGGCGTCGATGAAGATCGAAGGGAGCTCCGGCGAGGTTCCGGCCAATGAATAATTTAGGACCTGCAAAGGGTTAATCGTATAGCCGAGGCATGCAGGTGTTCGTGGAGGAGAGGTGAGTGACCGGCGAGGCCTACGGTGGAGTGAGGTGGTCCGGCGAACGAGCTCCGGCCAAATGGCGGAGCTGTTGGTCGGAGGAATGTGGAATGCGTCGTCGGAGCGTGCGGAAGGTGCTGCGAGAATCAGAGCTTCGACGCGAAGCTCGTCGAGGTGATTGGAAGGCGCGAGGATGGTCAACGACGGCGAATAAAAGCGGAGAAAAAGCAAGAAAAAGAAGAAGAAGATCAGAGAACGATGGAGGGAGTTACCTGGGAATTGGAGCTCAGCTGGGAGTTCCAGGGTCGTCGCTCGAGGGATCGGTAGGGTCCCGAGCTCGTGCAGCTGCTCGAGGGAGGCTGCGGCACGGCGGTGGCGGCCGTGGATCTCGCCGGAGTTGAATACCTGTCTTCGCTCGACAGCTCAACAAATTGCTGTCACCAATAGGTAGCTTGGAGCTCGAGGAATCTCTCTGGAGTGGCGGATGGGGATGAACGGTGCCGGTGGCTGGGTATTTATAGGGAGAAGTTGATGGGTTAGCTGGTGGACTGGCGAAGTTGGTGGCCGTCGTGGGGCGAGTATGGTGGAGATGGTGGTGTTTGAGGGAGATGGCGAGGGAGAGGGACGAGTGGAGATGTCGTGGGGAGGTCAGCGGGCGTCTGCGGTGGTAGATGCGCTGCCAAGAATAGGAAGGGGGTGCGTGTTCCGTAAGGTCGAGATCATGGGAGAGAGAGCGATCGGAGGTTGACGATGCAGCTCAACCGTTGGATCTGGAGATCCAACGGTGGAGGGCTAAAAGCGAGATGACGGCCCAGATTAGATCTGAGGCAATGCGATCGATGGAATCGGGTGCTGCCACGTGGCGTCATGTGGTCGCGGCGCTAACGGAGGGTAAAGATGGAGAGTGGAAGGTGATCGAACGGCTGAGGATAATGAGTGGGTTGAGTGGCTAAGATGCGAGATCCAGGGCGCGATCGAAGGACCCACAGTGCGCCACGTGTCAAGCTGTGGGCGCGGCGCTAATGGAGGGATCAGATGAAGCGCGGGGGAGATCTGACGGCAAGGAGAAGTGAAGCGCGTGGAAAGAATTGGACCGTTGGATCAAAAGCGAGATCCAACGGCGGAGGGCGCGGGCGGATGAGGCGATGGGCAGCGGGCCGCGTGGCGCAACCAGAGGGCGCCACGTGGCCTGCTATGAATGGCTGGAGAAAGAAACACGTGTAGAGAGAAGAGGAAGCCGAGTTTGGAAAAACTCAAAACATGAAAGTTGTAGATCTTCATGAGATCTACAAGTTTCATGTTGACCAAAAATGGAGATTTGGTCAAATATGATACATAAATACAAGGATACATAAATATACATGTGTAATATACAAAAGGATCCAAAAACCCAAGTTTCTCATACAAGCTCCAATTTCAATGAAATCAGTCTCATTTTGAAGGTCTTTTAATGTGTAGTACTCTAAGAGTGAGTAGACCTAATTAGGGGTTTGTATGAGGGCTTTATGTATGTTTAAATGTACAAGGGTTCTCAAGATATTTGGGCTATTTTACAAGGGTGGTTTTTGGCATTCTTCCCTCTACTATTAAGGAATATATACATATATTATAGAGAAGAAGTTATTTTGATGAAGAGGTATTTTACAGGGGATTTTTGGCTTCTTATTTACATGCAGATGAACGGCTAAAATGCATGAATTACGGATGCATGCATGAGTGTTATTTATGCAAGATAAAAGGAAATATGCCTCTATTTTCTCGGGAACAAGGCTCTATTTTTGACTTTTGGAGTGATGAATAACAGATTCATCAACCCCCTATACTTAAACCTTGCTCGTCCCCGAGCAACTAAATGAAATGCAAGAGTGAAATGAAATTGGGTTCCATACCAAGGTCATGAACAAAAGTTAAAAATAGAGCTAGACTTGACCTTTGGATTAATCATGTGTCGGAACCTTATCGGGATCTGAGTTTAAGACTTAACAGACTTCAAGTTCCACAAGTCTTCTATTCAAGACTCCTCAACTCGCCTAATCAGAACAAGTCTACATACACAAACCCTAATGACCATGAATCCTTTCATGCAGTGTAAGTGATAAATGACTCCCCACCTCAGAAGTAACAAAGAAACAATCTCCCCCAACCTGGTAACTCTAATGCCTCGGTCTAGCAACTCTTTCCTCGAGAAGCGGGGTATTCCCTTCTAAGTTCAAGTTCAACCGACTCAAGAAGAGGAGGAAGAAGTATAGACTTTTAGAAGCTCAGCCAGTGTAGCTAAGTCTCCCGCTGCAAGTAACATGGTGACCATAAGCTTTTGCTTTTCTTGACTACATATACTCCGGTGGGGTTATTAAATTTTCAATCCGACCCACCACTTTATTGGAGTTCTTTTTGGCATTTTTTTTCAACAAACATGCCTTTGTACATACATGATGCAGCATAGATATAAGAAATTTCCTCTTGAGCCAGTAGACTATCCCTCTTTTGAAGCTTTATTGCAACCCACTGCTTCTGTCTTTAGCCTTCATCACCACTAGTCCAAGTTGAGACGCACTTCCTTCACTAGAAGAAGAAGAGAGGTTCCGCTTAGAAGTACTACCCTCATATGCTACCCCAAGCTAAAGGAAACTGTCTCCTTATCACCTCATCCGTAGAGAGCCATGTGTAAAGTGCTGGTGCATGTTAAGCCATTGTCTCCAAGAGTCACGTGTGTGTTGTTAAATGCTCTATTCAGGCTTGTCAAGATGACATATGAACATAGACTTGGAGACTTAAAGAATTAAGTCACCTGACCTGAAAAAATCTTAACTCCAGTTCCTATAAGGTTCCTCTGAAATTAGGTGGATTAAGGTCAAATCATTTCCATCCTCAATATCTGCTCACAACTTGGTCCAGAACCCACTAGCTTTTCACTTTGCATAAGCAACTTATGCAAATGAGATGAGATATCATGCTATGAAAATGCAAGACTCTTTTTATTATTTTTTTTATGCAGAGATGATATGCAAGAGTAAATAAGAAGCCTATTTATTAAAGTTTTTTTTTTTCGATTTTTACCCACCCGTAATTATTGTAATATATATACAAAAATACGTGAAAGTACGAGCTATGGGTAAAGTATATATGTAATATATACACGCCCCCCTATACTTAGCGTGTGCTATGTCCTCAGAGCACTAAGAGCGAGGAAAAGACATAGCTCGTGCTAAGCGTAGGAGAGCCAAAAAGGTATAGAAATCATCTCGCCCCCCCCCCCTATACTTAGGCTATGGAAGCCTAAGTAGAGAAGAAGATCAAAAATGGGGCGGATGCGGGAAAGAAGAGAAAAGAATGAGTATACAATGCGGGCATCGGTCCCCCCTATACTTAGGCGAAGGTCAGCCTAAGTATAGGTAGGAAATGAGTATGAGGACCAATGTGATCTGGAGAATGTACAGTGAACCGACTTAGGTGACCCTTCCCCCTATACTTAGGATCTGGTTATCCTAAGTATAGTCTAAGATAGTGATCTGATGAGGCGGGGATGGGTTACTAAAGTCGCGGGAGAAAGAGTAGGTTGTACAAGAATGATGATATATACAGATGAATCGGTCTGAATCTTTCGAGATGCTGCGGATGGCTGGAGTTCACTGCTGCAAGGTCTCATACGCGGCTTGATGTGAATCTGCTGTATCTGTCTCGCGCATGAATACAATCTCCTCGACATGGACTAACTGCTCATTAGATTCGACGAAGTGTTTCAACAGCTACCCATTCACTAGGAATGTCGGTGCGTCATCTGCGAGATCTGAGATCTCGACACATCCACTATCATGCACCGTACGGACGACAAATGGTCCCGTCCACTTAGACTTCAACTTGCCTTGGAAAATCTTCAGCCTAGCATTGAACAACCATACCTTCTGTCCAGGAACAAAGGTCTTTCGTCTGATATATCTATCATGCCAACGCTTCACCTTGTCCTTGTACACCAAACTGTTGTCGTATGCTCGGTTTCTGACTTCCACAAGCTCATTCAGATCCATGTCTCTCTGTTTCTGACCCAGGTGTGTGTTCCAGTTGACCTTCTTTATTGCCCATTCTGATTTGTGAACTAACTCTGCGGGCAAATGGCACGGCTTTCCGAATACCATTCGGAATGGGGAGGTGCCTAACGGTGTCTTGTAAGCCGTCCTATACGCCCAGAGGACTTGATCCAAGATCTGAGACCAGTCCTTCCTGTCCGGGCGGACAAGCTTTTGCAATATGGTTTTCACCTCCCTATTCGACACCTCAGCCATACCATTGGTTTGTGGGTGGTAAGGACTCGCGACACGGTGTTCGATGCCGTAGTCCTTCAGGAGTTTCTTCACCTCCCGATTCACAAAGTGGCTACCCCCGTCTGATATCATCATTTTGGGGATCCCGAACCTAGAGATTATGTTCTCTCTGATGAATTTACAGACAGTCCTGCTGTCTGCGGCTCGGGTCGGGATAGCCTCCACCCATCTGGATAGGTAGTCTACCGCAAGAAGGATGTATTCAAACCCGTGGCTGACAGGGAATGGGCCCATGAAATCGATGCCCCAGGCGTCAAAGACATCACAAATGATGACCGGCTGCATTGGCATCTCATCCTTGGAACCAACGGTTCCTCCCATTCTCTGGCAAACTGGGCACGACTTCGCGAAGGCGGTGGCATCGCGAAACAGAGTCAGCCAGTAGAAGCCACACTGAAGTACCTTCCATGCGGTCCTCTTCCCGGAGTGGTGTCCTCCTGCCTCTAAGCTATGGCATAAAGAAAGGACACTCTGGTATTCCTCCTGAGGAATACAACGTCTCCAGACACAATCCGGTCCTTCAAAGAAAAGGATCGGATCCTCCCAATGGTAGTGTCTAGCGTCCGACTTTAGTCGGTCGATTTGGCTCTTGGGCCAATCTTCGGGAACTTTCTTGGAGACAAGGTAATTCACGATATTGGCGTACCACGGGAGTGAGTCGATAACAAAAATCGACTCGTCAGGGAAGGAGTCTCGAATTGGTGAAACCTCGGAAGTATTAAGATCTTCGAGACGAGAAAGATGATCGGCCACTACGTTCTTCTTACCAGGTTTATCACGGATATCCAAATCAAACTCCTGGATAAGTAAAATCCAACGAAGAAGACGCGCCTTCGCGTCCTTCTTCTCCATCAGGTATCGTAGTGTCGTATGGTCTGTGAACACGGTTACCTTGGATCCGATTAAGTGGGATCTGAATTTGTCCAAGGCAAACACTACCGCAAGCATTTCCTTTTCGGTAACTGTATAGTTACGCTGAGCAGAATCAAGCACTTTGCTTGCGTAGTGAATTGCAAATGGGACGCCATCTCTCCTTTGTCCCAATACAGCCCCAACAGCATAATCTGAGGCATCCGTCATGATCTCAAAAGGTAGAGACCAATCTGGGGCTTGTAAAATGGGTGCATCCATGATCATTCCTTGTAAAAGCTTAAAGGCCTCAAGACATTTGTGATCTACAATAAACTCCGTGTCTTTGCCTAAAAGCTCAGTTAGCGGTCGGGCAATCTTGGAAAAATCCTTGATAATTCTTCGATAAAATCCGACATGCCCAAGGAACGACCGCAACTGCTTTACGTTGGTTGGTGGCTGGAGTCGTCTGATCACGTCCACCTTGGCAGGGTCAACCTCCATTCCTCTCTTGGAGATGACATGCCCCAACACTATGCCCTCCGTCACCATGAAGTGACTTTTCTCCCAGGAGAGCACCAGATTGACCTCACAACATCTTTTGAGGACTCGGTCCAGATTCCTAAGGCAGGAATCAAAAGAGTCGCCGTGGACCGAGAAGTCATCCATGAAGACTTCCAGGAATTCGCCAACCATTTCGGCGAATACAGCAATCATGCACCTTTGAAAAGTACCTGGAGCATTGCAAAGCCCAAAGGGCATGCGCCTGAAAGCATAGGTACCAAAGGGGCATGTGAACGTGGTCTTTTCCCGGTCCTCCGGAGCTATGGCCACTTGATTGTAGCCCGAGAACCCATCAAGGAAGCAGAAGAATTCTTTTCCCGCTAATCTTTCTAAGATCTGATCAATGAATGGTAGAGGGAAATGATCCTTCTTCGTCGCGGCATTTAAGCGTCTGTAATCCACACAGACGCGCCATGACGTGGGTATTCTCTTCACGATCTCCTCTCCGTCCTCATTGGTGGTCGTCTGAATTCCCGACTTTTTCGGGACAACATGGATTGGGGCCACCCACTTAGAGTCGGAGATTGGGTAAATGAAACCCGCGTCGCACCATTTTTCTATCTCTTTTTTCACCACTTCTCGTAAATTTGGATTCAACCGGCGTTGGAATTCACGAGAGGGTTTGGCTTCATTCTCCAAGTAAATATGGTGCGAACACAGAGCGGGATTTATCCCATGGAGATCGGAAATGCTCCAGCCTATTGCCTTGCGGTTTTTCTCCAGGATCTCTAGCAAGCGAGATTCCTGCTCCTCGGTCAATTGCGAACTGATAATGACCGGAAATTTCTTGTCTTTGGCCCGCAAGGAAGGCATATTTCAGTGTTGTGGGAAGAGGTTTGAGCTCAGGTATAGTGTGGTCATCTAAGAAGTCTAGCTCAATCTGATCTGGTTCGGTGTTGGAAGTGGCTGGATCATTTTCTGTAATAGCTGCCACCAAGCGCGGCTCTGGAGTCGGATCGTCAAAATTTTCCATACAATCGGCAAACGCCTCGTCCGACTCGTCATCCTCATCTTCCGATTGTCCTAAGGATGTAAGGACTGACAGGCCCCATTGGGCCTCTACGTCATCGAAGATGTAGGGCGATGCAGGTTCAGAGCTGTACTCGTTCCTCAGAATCTCGCAGACTGACTCATGCACTGGATCATCTTCAGAGGAGATGGACACATTAATGCTGGTTGGGTTCTGTCTCCATGGCCCAACTACGTCTACATATTCACAGTCTGTCTCGGTAGAAGAGTACTCGGTGCTGGATTCGGAGTCCGGTCTCTTCCATCTCGTCTGCTTCATCTCCAATTCCTCATCTCCGCCGGGAGTTTGGAACTGAATCTTCCCAGTTTTATAATCAAATAAGGCCCCCGCAGTTCTGAGGAAGGGTCTACCTAAAATGATCTGGGAATCTCTCCAATTACGAGGGGTTTCCGTATCCAGGACAGTAAAGTCCACCATGTATTCTTGCCCCTCGACTCTGATCATAATGTTCCTTAACTCTCCTTGGGACCTCTTAGTGGATTTGTCAGCAAACTGCAGAATAGCTCTAGATTTCCTAAGAGGTCCGAGATTAAGCCGCTCATAGAGGGCCGTGGGCATTAAGTTAATTGAGGAACCATTGTCCAGGAGAGTGCGTGCAAACGCAATGTCATCAACATGACTCACTACATAGTGTGCACCCATGTCTCTTCGTTTCCGAGGAAACGAGTTCTTTATTGCACAAGTCGTGGCTACTGATAGAACGTGTTTCTCAACACGGCTTTTGGTCTTCCTGCTAACCCTAGTAGGTGTGCATCTCACCTTAAGGTATTTTTGGAATGCAGGGGTTATTTCCACGAACTTGTCAAAAGGGATTGTGACCTTGATGTGTTTATTACAAAATTCAGCCATCTCAGGGTCATCTTTTTGGATTTTTTGGATTTTCTTCTTTCCACCCTTAAGAGCTTGGGGGAAAGGGATTATTAACTCAGGTTCTGGAACTGAAAGATTTTCATTAGCTGCTGGAACTGAGTTCTGAACAAGACTCTGACTCGGACTTTTACACAGACTCTGACTCGGACTCTGACAAACAGGAAAATGCTTGGGCGAAACCGGTGGTGCTTCTTCCGCTTCTTCTGGATGGTCCTCCTCAGATGGAGGTGCGGGCTCATCGGTATCGTCTGACTCAAAGTGGATGCGGGAATGCTGCTTCGAGGACTCAGATGTCCTCTTCTTCTGTTGGGGATGGTGGTGGGGATGCTCCTCCTCCTCTTCCTCCGAATTCTCCTCAGGTAGATTCTCGGAGGTTCCTTCCTTTTGTGCCCGTGCCCGATCAGGTATGGTCACGGTCCTTCCGCTCCTGAGGGACATATGATTAACATTATCGTACGAAAGGATCTCATGTTCAGATAGATAATTATCTGAATAATATACCTGATCCCGAGGTCGGTTCTGGCCCTGGTGCATGCTGTTCGGATTGGCCTGAACCTGTGCGGGAATTGGGGTCCTTGGCGCCATTTGTTGGTCTTGGGCACGAAAAACCCGATTGATGTCGGTTCTCATATCCAAGTAATCATTTTGTATCTGTTGGACCCTATCAGACAGGGTCTGGATTGCCAAGGTGAGTGACTCCAATTCGGTGGGCTGGGCTTGCTGCGGTGTTGATGCCGTCCTATATTGGCCCTGCTGGCCATGCCGATACTGCTGCTGGTGAGACGGTGCTGGCCCCTGCTGGTAGGTGTGCTGCTGCGGCTGGTATCCATGATCTGGCCTGGACTGGTATCGCGGGACTGTGACGGGCCTGGTCTCTTGGTAGACCGGTGCGGGGCGGTGCGCCTGATCCTTCCCCATCTCGATTTGCCGGACTAGCGGGTCCCGGCTATACCAAAGCCCGTTAATCTCGTATACAGGCGGAGGCTCCTCATATTCCGTTTCCACTGGTGGGGGTGCATGATGGTTCGGCTGGGTATAAGTTTGATCCCAGCTACTCTGAGACCCCGGTGCCTGTTCCTGTACAAGATGGACTCGGTGTACAGGTACAGGTGGTGCAGAAGGGGTGGGTAGCTTGATCTTAGCTACCTTTTCAGAGAGTTCCTCCACTTTCTTGGGAAGGCTTGAAAGAGACTCCATCTCCGCGACTCTCTTGTGGATCTGCTCGACCATGGTAAGCTTGTCGGCGATCATCCCCATGCTGGGGATAAGGTCCTCAGTCAGATCTGCAACAGTCCTTCTAGTTGTCTCATTGGATAGGATTGAGGGAGACAACTGACAGGCCCTTGTGGCCTGTGACCTGTCGGTTTCTGCCATCTGCTCTAGGATCTTCCATGCAGCATGCTCATTTTTGTTCAGATAGCTTCCTCCACAGGCGGCACTGACTAACCCCTGCATTTCTGGGGTTAAACCACAGATCAAGGTCTGGACTAAGATCGCCTTTGAAATGCCGTGGCAGGGGCATTTCTGTACTAAGTCATTGAACCTGTCCCAAGCCTCATGGAACGGTTCGCAGGCTCCTTGAGCGAAGCTGGCGATCTTTGTTCTCATCTGATTAGTTCTACTGAGAGGGTAGAACTTCTTCAAGAAAAGGTCCTTGAACTGCATCCAAGTGGTACATACCACCCCTAAATTTTTCAGCCAATGAGCAGCCTTATCACCTAAGGCAAAAGGGGTGGCCTTCAGCCGAATATAATCTTGGCCAACATTGGGATGGCTAAGATTGTTGCAAACCAACTCGAAGTCACGGAGGAAAGTGTATGGTTCTTCATTAAGATTTCCGTTGAACTTCGGAAGCAGACTAAGAAAGTGGGGCTTCAACTCAAATGCCTGGGCGGGAACTGCGGGTGCCAACCAGTTCTGAATCTCGTTCTCCGCCGGGTTATAGGTATCGACCATTGGTCGGTCGATTCCTTCTGCTGCTATGATTTGTCCCATCCGTGCAGTGAGATCTGCATTCCTCTGTTCGGCATCAGCGAGGCGGGCAAGAATCTGTTTAATTTGTTCCTCATCTGGTGGAACTTTAGGCGGCATCTCGTCCTCTAGTTCTGGGGATTGGAAAATAAGACCAGTGTTAGAGGGCAAATCAAGGAAGGGATTACCGAGGCAATGATCTTCCTCGGTAATCTCGGAGGAGATAAAAGGGTTGGTTTGAGAGTAACCACCCTGAGCATGTGGGAACCAGGATTCAAGAGGGTCATGAGTCCTGGGTGGTCCAAGGTGCGCTCGGACCGAGGAAGACGAGTTACTTGGGGGACTCATAGAGAGATCAGTGAATAGTGCGTCGAGATCTCCCCAATCACTCATCTTGCTGAGGGAAGAAGATAGGTTTTTACTCCTACCTGAAGCAAGCAACAAGAACAATCCAAGACCCTGGGTTCACACTCAACACAGTGAAGGACTCAAAGTTGAGTCCAATTTATCTTGTAGTTTTTAAGTGTGATTATTCAAGCCAAAATAGCAAGGATTACGCAGCCTAGAGGAAAGTCGGCTTAGAGCCGGATGCGTCTCCCCTGTCTATCCTGTCGCCTAAGATACCGTCGATCCTCCCTTTCTTTTATCCTATCCGGAGTGGGGACTCAATGACGTGCCCCTATCTACCTGCACTGAGGCGGAGGCTGACAAAGTTTTTAGGCCTTGTCGCAGAGTACCGCTGGTTCACCCCTATCTACCTGTGAGGGCGGAGGCTACTTGGTACTTGTCAAAGAGTTTAAAAATATCCCACTCGTGATAATTGCTAAGATCAGTTGGCTCGTGATATGGAAGGCGGGGATTTGGGCTCTGCCTTAAGGTGTTCACACACACTCAAGTACCCTCACTCAGCCTGAATACAAGGTCGGGGATTAACCTCCCGCAAACAATTTTCAGATTTTATTCCTCTTTTTTTGGTCAATACTGTTAGCAGTCCCGATTAAAGTTAAATTATCACTGCAATTAGTCCACCACAAAGCACGCCTATCGGACAATCCCAATTTCCTTTTTAATTTAAGTGACAAAATCAGAGGGGGAAATCGAGAAAAGCCAATGCAAATTGAAATCGATGATGCTTATGCTGAGTAGAGAATACTTACAGTGATCCCTTCGCTTTTTTTATGCAGGATGCAATACAGAATTGAAAACTTTACTCTACATGCAAATGCAAGCGATGAAAAGCCGCTCCTAGACAGGCAGTTCTATTAGCGTGAAGAACAGTTTAATTTGAACTAAGTCCTGCGGTCTAGGTGCGTCTTTTATGTGTAATGTGTGGTCCTATTGATTACGAGCACAAACAAGTCCTAGAGTGGCTCGAGGAGCCGCTAGTGCAAGCTAAATTACAATTCACCCACACAGCACACGGGACACAGTTCCACTATCTTTACACACGCGAGATCCCAAACGGGAACCGCTGGAAATGATGCGAGAAAAAATGTGGAAATACAAGGAGATTACAGGTTCTCTCAAATCACTCAAACAAATTCAAATGCGTGTTCCTCGAAGCGTCTTCGACTCCGGTGTCCCTCGCACAAAAACAAGTTGAGGTCAGATCAAGAACGACACAAAAATGCAGAAATTTACAAGACAGAGAAATATTCACAAGAAAAACCGGGGGTAAGACTACCCGGGGAAGGAAAATCAAACACTCAAAATTTTGCTAAAATTTATCCTAAGCCGTGCCTCCCCGGCAACGGCGCCATTTTGATGTCGCTCCCGCACCCTATGTTAATTCGGGCAAATTAATGTCCAAATTAATTAGATGTTGTTCGTTGCAGTCGGATACGAGAGGTTAATCAAAAACCACTTTAATTAAATTCGAGTTAATTTCAAGCGGCAACTTTTTTTTTACTTGGTGAAGTCCAAGGTCGATCTCAGGGAGGCAACTGTCTCCTTAGGTCAAATTTTAGCAATTATTCAAGCGTTGATTTTCAAGGAGTATTTTTTTTTGGTCTTTTTAATTCTTATGCAGACATGTGCAGACCAATCTTAGCCAATTTAACGTTACATTTGATTGATGTATCAAATAAAGTCCAAAAATAATGAAAATTGGCCAGACAGTTATTTATGATGAAAATGACCTACACTAATTTTTTTGGAATTTTTCGATTTAAAATGAATTTACTGTGAATTAAATAGGCAGACAGAGTGATTTTCAGAATTTAATTTTTAATAAATATCAAATCACAATTTTTCCAAGAACTAAAATTATCCTAGGTGGTTCTAATGATAAGGCACCTAGGAAAATTGACAGGACTTAAATTTACTGTGAAATGAATTTACTAAAATTAATTTAAGAAAATCACTAAACAATTTATTTAGGCTTCGATATGCGTGCAAATGCTATGAAATTTTTATGGTGTGTTAGAAATGGTGTCCTTAAACTACTGTGAATTTTTGATAATTTTTGAAGGCACAGATAATTAATTAAAAATCACAAGGCATCACTGGGCAAAATATGTCAACAATGAACCAATTAATTCATTAATAATTCAAATAAGCCTACAAAAATCATACACGTGTACTGATAGGCAGAGGACAAAATTTCCAACAACATGCAATTTTTAGAATCTCAAAATGATGAACAATGTACTCTATGGACACGTGCAAACACAAGGGCGTAAATGCAATACTGGAAATTGAAACTTCAAAGATTAAACATGCTGACAAGGACTAAAATGCAATTACCGATAACATGCAGGACTTGTATGCAATTTCTCCACGGAACACGTGCTCCTCATGTGGGGTCTGCTTCACAGGGACCTTTTTGTAATTTCCATAAGCTTCAGGGGCGTCTGTGCAAATAGCCCAGGTCGCACGTGCTCCTCACGTGGCCGACCTAGGTTCGGAGGGCGTCGGAGGCTCGGAGCGAGGCTCGGGTCTTCTGGAGGTTCGGACTAGCCTCGGTGCAGCTTCGGGTCACCCGAGCCTAGGCTTGGGAGGCCGAGGCTCAGATGCGTTGACGTGGCGGCCTGAAGGCCCTTGGATCAAGATGATCCAAGGGATGTCGATGAAGATGCGTGGCGACTCGCGAGGCGTAGGATTAGAAGCGCGATGCACGGTCGAGGAAGGTCGCGGTGATGGAATACGTGGCGGGACGAGGGCCGTTCGATCGGATGATCGTACGGCTGCTGCTGCGTCGTCTCGAGTGGTCCTCCGCCACCTGCGGAGGAGAAGGCGGTGCTCCGGTGAGACTGGGCTCGCTCCGCCTCGGTCGCCAAGCGTAGATGGAGGACGTCTCGAGCTCCCAAGTAGCTCAGAAGAAGCGGGAGTGCACGGCGAAGCCTCCGGTGGCCTCAAGATCCTTGGAGATGCGCTGGAGCTCGGCGTCGATGAAGATCGAAGGGAGCTCCGGCGATGTTCCGGCCAATGAATAATTTAGGACCTGCAAAGGGTTAATCGTATAGCCGAGGCGTGCAGGTGTTCGTGGAGGAGAGGTGAGTGACCGGCGAGGCCTACGGTGGAGTGAGGTGGTCCGACGAACGAGCTCCGGCCAAATGGCGGAGCTGTTGGTCGGAGGAATGTGGAATGCGTCGTCGGAGCGTGCGGAAGGTGCTGCGAGAATCAGAGCTTCGACGCGAAGCTCGTCGAGGTGATTGGAAGGCGCGAGGATGGTCAACGACGGCGAATAAA
This sequence comes from Ottelia alismoides, assembly GCA_037367405.1. Lineage (NCBI taxonomy): Eukaryota > Viridiplantae > Streptophyta > Magnoliopsida > Alismatales > Hydrocharitaceae > Ottelia > Ottelia alismoides. The sequence goes on along the minus strand of JAZKJV010000862.1, from coordinate 518,025 downwards.
AGCGGAGAAAAAGCAAGAAAAAGAAGAAGAAGATCAGAGAACGATGGAGGGAGTTACCTGGGAATTGGAGCTCAGCTGGGAGTTCCAGGGTCATCGCTCGAGGGATCGGTAGGGTCCCGAGCTCGTGCAGCTGCTCGAGGGAGGCTGCGGCACGGCGGTGGCGGCCGTGGATCTCGCCGGAGTTGAATACCTGTCTTCGCTCGACAGCTCAACAAATTGCTGTCACCAATAGGTAGCTTGGAGCTCGAGGAATCTCTCTGGAGTGGCGGATGGGGGTGAACGGTGCCGGTGGCTGGGTATTTATAGGGAGAAGTTGATGGGTTAGCTGGTGGACTGGCGAAGTTGGTGGCCGTCGTGGGGCGAGTATGGTGGAGATGGTGGTGTTTGAGGGAGATGGCGAGGGAGAGGGACGAGTGGAGGATGTCGTGGGGAGGTCAGCGGGCGTCTGCGGTGGTAGATGCGCTGCCAAGAATAGGAAGGGGGTGCGTGTTCCGCAAGGTCGAGATCGTGGGAGAGAGAGCGATCGGAGGTTGACGATGCAGCTCAACCGTTGGATCTGGAGATCCAACGGTGGAGGGCTAAAAGCGAGATGACGGCCCAGATTAGATCTGAGGCAATGCGATCGATGGAATCGGGTGCTGCCACGTGGCGTCATGTGGTCGCGGCGCTAACGGAGGGTAAAGATGGAGAGTGGAAGGTGATCGAACGGCTGAGGATAATGAGTGGGTTGAGTGGCTAAGATGCGAGATCCAGGGCGCGATCGAAGGACCCACAGTGCGCCACGTGTCAAGCTGTGGGCGCGGCGCTAATGGAGGGATCAGATGAAGCGCGGGGGAGATCTGACGGCAAGGAGAAGTGAAGCGCGTGGAAAGAACTGGACCGTTGGATCAAAAGCGAGATCCAACGGCGGAGGGCGCGGGCGGATGAGGCGATGGGCAGCGGGCCGCGTGGCGCAACCAGAGGGCGCCACGTGGCCTGCTATGAATGGCTGGAGAAAGAAACACGTGTAGAGAGAAGAGGAAGCCGAGTTTGGAAAAACTCAAAACATGAAAGTTGTAGATCTTCATGAGATCTACAAGTTTCATGTTGACCAAAAATGGAGATGAGGTCAAATATGATACATAAATACAAGGATACATAAATATACATGTGTAATATACAAAAGGATCCAAAAACCCAAGTTTCTCATACAAGCTCCAATTTCAATGAAATCAGTCTCATTTTGAAGGTCTTTTAATGTGTAGTACTCTAAGAGTGAGTAGACCTAATTAGGGGTTTGTATGAGGGCTTTATGTATGTTTAAATGTACAAGGGTTCTCAAGATATTTGGGCTATTTTACAAGGGTGGTTTTTGGCATTCTTCCCTCTACTATTAAGGAATATATACATATATTATAGAGAAGAAGTTATTTTGATGAAGAGGTATTTTACAGGGGATTTTTGGCTTCTTATTTACATGCAGATGAACTGCTAAAATGCATGAATTACGGATGCATGCATGAGTGTTATTTATGCAAGATAAAAGGAAATATGCCTCTATTTTCTCGGGAACAAGGCTCTATTTTTGACTTTTGGAGTGATGAATAACAGATTCATCAGTGCTCCACTAAGAGGACACGTAAACAATGAGTGAAACAGATCGTAAAGAAAGTGTTGCATTCTCCCATAGATAGTCCTCGGGGAGTAGTGCAAACTGGGTCCATTAAAATCAGGGTAATATTGGCATCTAGTCTCATATCCTCAAAATAATCAATAAATCTCTAGTTGGAGGGAATAAGGCCATGGGAGGAATAAGAGACCATCAGGGCAATCGCAGTGCAGTCTCTCAAATCAACCAAATCATCCCAAATGGATCTAGATGTTAGAAGGAGATCCTCTAAGTGTTAGATGGGGATAGGAGGGTCAGAAGCTGGAGGATGGGCAAGTCAAGAATATGAGTGAAATCATGTGGGTTCCGAGAACCGTCGCTTTGAAGCACATATAAAGATAGCACATCAAGCATCTGAATCAAGATGCGCGGAACATAATAAGATATCGTACATACATGACTCGTGGAATCATCATCAAGTCATTGAGAATAAATCATATTCTCAATCTGATGTACGAGATCAAAAATCCTCAATGAAGAATCACACATGTACTAGTGCCAAAATAAGAGTCCTCAATAAAGCATCTATGGGCATGTCAGATCCATATAAAAAATATCAAACCCATATTAGTATCCTCAAATTTTCCCAGCTTACTCAAATAACTCTTGAAATAAAATCATTGTTGTGAGACTCATCTAATATCACAACATTCCTACGTGAAAGAAGGGATGATACAGAAGGTAAAATAATGGCAAAATTGTGGTCCAAGAGGAGATTCTACTTAAACCATACCGGAGATAGGGTCACATGGGTAAGGAGATAGCTGCAAAATCTGATATTCTAAAGTGAAGATCTAGACCCGATATTATGAATCAAATAAAGAAGACAATAATATGGAGAAAGAAAGGGACATGGACTCAATAAAAAGAACTAAAAAAACTCATGGATCTACCAACTCAAAGAATGATCAACGTGAATGGACCTAAATTCACAATCAATGTACAAAGCAACCTCCAAGTTCACCTTGTCAACACAGTGAAGACCAAAGATGATGGTCTTTTATCTTTTCTATTTTAGAGTTACTTGAATATCAAAGCAGTGGTACAAGTAAGTAGATATGCCTAGGATTTGGACACTAATCCTTAGTATGTACATATCACAAGTAAAGTGCATAATAAAATGGGGAGGGGGGGTTGTTGTCCCTAAAATAATGAATCCATTACGTTTGTTAAAAAAATGGATAGACCTAGCAACCCCAATTTCATTTTTTGGTTATCACTTTTTTTGTTTTTTCAATGCAATAGTATAATGAGTGTCCAAATCCTAAATGCTAAAAATCAGAGGAAGAAGCACATAAAAGAAATGCAAATCGGAATCTATGAAGCATGCATAGTCAGTAGACTTACAGTGCTTCCCGACTCTCTCCATGCGGGATGCATAATTGAATTGAAAGATACTCTGTATGAGTTGCAAGCTGATGAAATCAACCTAAAATAGTAATTGCTATTGTCATGAAGCACATGATGTTAATTATCTACATATGATACCTAAGGTCTATTCTTGGAGACTCCTTGGTTCCTGCCACAACGGATCCTGCAAGCATTGTGTGAAGCCTCTCGTGGCATGCAGTTTCAAGTCTAAATAATCGAAAATTATATTTGACTAAGTCCAGCCACGAATCTATAGGAACGTTAAAATTATATTAGGGCATTAGACCTTAATCTATCATCAAGTAATTCCTAATCTGGGCCATGTGAAGTATCAAAGTCTAAGAGAGACTAAAACAATTATAGATTGATTGTAACTCTCTCACTTTAATTACAAAATAAAAAAATGGAAATGTAAAGAGATTGGCTTCCAAAATTCCTCCACATTTTCATTTTATGCTCTCTCCTACCAGCGACGTCAGAAAGTCGGCTCTGCCTTGCTTGGGTGCCAAGTTCCTCCCTTGAACTCCTCCCTCAAGTAGTGGTTCCTCATAAAAAAGTCAAACGAAGAGGAGTGTAAGACAATCCACAAATAATATCAAATAAAATGAAAATAAATCAATGACAAAACTAGACAAGATTAAACAAACAAATAAATAAATACAATCTACGCAACATTGCTCCCCAGCAATGACACCATTTGTTGACTCTCTCGGAGAGTGTCTAAAAATAATCTCACTAGAATAGTAGCGAGGGTGGTGTGTCGCTGAGGCAATCACCAACCAAGAGCAGATCAAACAACAATTAACCCACAATATGAATGATGCAAAGGAAAGAAAAAACGTAGAGATAAAATGTATTATAACCCCAAACAAAATGTATATAGTGTGAAAGCATATGGAGAGGTCCAACTTATGGAGCAAACTTAAGACTGTGTAAATAAATACAAAATGTACCCTTTTCTCTTTTCTTTATTATTGTCTTTTTGTGTGGGTTTTAATATATATATATATATATATTTGAAATTTAATTGATATATATATATATTGTGTTTTTAGTTTTCTAATATTTATTTTCTTTTTATATTTTTCTATTGTTTAATTTCTTTTTATTTTTAAATATATAACTTAAACTTATATAATGATATATACACAATTTATAATAGTATAATTATCATACTAATAAAATTAAACAAAATATAGGTAGTAAAATTTTTTTGGGTTTTAAATATTTTTTTTACTATTTTTTATTTTTCTAGAATAATTTCATATCTTTATGTAATTTTAACGTAAAAGAAATACCAAATAAAGTACTAAATTAATATATTAACTTGCTTTAAATATTTAAAATAGTAAAGAAAGTCCAAAATTCTCCAAATCAAATTTATAGATAAATAATTATATAAAAAATATAAATTTAAATAAATATTTTTAGGGTCTTTAGGAATTTTTCTTATTTTTTACTTGATTTTGGAGCTTTATAATTTTTTGTCTATTCTTTTTCTATTTTTAAGGGTTTTTAGTCTGGAGATATAATACACTAAAATAAATGAAAATATAACTTTTTTGAAATTTTTCAATTTTTGTATATTTTTGGTATTTTTTAAGTCAAATAGTTGTAAAAAGTGCTCTTTTATTTTTAAAAAAACATGTAAAATATCCAAAGTGCAAAAATAAAATGTAAACGGAATATACAAGTTAGAATGCATCTAACGTTTTTTGCATAATTTTGGGAGCATAGATTCTATTTTTACTAAATGGAATAAATGCAAAAAAATGCATGTACTAGCGAGGGCATATTGCAATTAAAATAAAAGTAGAGGGCATATGTGTAAATTTGCCAAAAATATTCAACTAATATTTGAAATTTATATACTATTTTAAAATTTACAAAATTATTAGGACATAAACACAATTTTGAGAGCTTACGTGGGACACCATGTTATCTAAGCGGCACTAGATCCATTTGCAATATCAATAAACTACATGGGTCTCTATGTAATATTTATAATTTATTTACATTGTAAAAAAAATTATAGGACTAATAACTAAATAAAAAAGAAAGGGGGATAGATGTGCAATTTACCCCCTAATAGCACTTCATGAAGCAGTTTTGATCCTTTCACTTGCCACGCGTTGCCTCGCAAGCGCACGATACCTTTCCGTGGATAAGCAATGCAAATTAGAACCCCTCAGAAATCTGACGGTTTTTTCTCAGCTCGATCCAACAAATCACCCTTCTTCTGGAGCGAGGTGACGATCGGATTATAACTGCTCTTCTAGAAGTATAGGGAGAACAACGGGCCAATGAACTTTTGCATGCTGAATCTTCATACTCCATGCCCCCCTAGCATTGCTGAGATGGTCAATCGATGCTCATTGTTGCTTCGCAGCAGCTGGATGCCTCGAATGGGTCCGTGACTCCTCAAATTAGCCCTAGAGCTCTGTGCTGCTCGATGGCATGTTCTCGAAGTTAACTCCCCTCATATGGGGTCTTCAGGTCATGTAATGTGACACAAAAGCATGGTGTGTCAATGGCGGTGAGACATGACTTTTATTTAGGAAAAAATAAAGTGAAATGGAGGGGATATGGAAGTGCTCCAATGACGGTGGCAGAGGGAGCACTGGTCTCTAGATCACGGGGTGATCTGCATGACTAGGGATGGGAGAATCATGGAGAAATGGTAGGGGAAGGAAGTGAGATAATCCTAGTGGGTTGAAACATAATGTTGTGCGAAGAAACAATAACTGGAGCTCTAAAGCTCCAGCGAAGTCTAAATCTAAACCTTGGCTAATACATGAATAAAAATATAAAACAAAATGATTAAAATGAAACCTACGGATAAAATTTACTTAGAATTAGAGCACAACTCGAACCTTGCTAGTGGACAAGAGAGTAGAGAGCCCTTAGAGCACCATCGTGGGTCACCTCTCCTCCTCCTCCAACCACGCCAACACCTCAAGGGTGCTCCATCTGTCACCTAGGGATTCACTTGGCCATGGATAGGCAGTTGTAGGATTCAAAAAGGTGCTAGATTTTGTGAAGGAGGAAGAGGGTGTTATTTATGAACATGGGTTTTGAACCTTATGGACCCAGGGCTAGCCAATGATTACCGTTATGTATAGAGGATCTAAGGTGTCGGCAAGAATCATGGAAGGTCGAGTATACGAAGTTGTGAAGGGTTCGAGGGCAAGGGAGGTATGGTGGAAGCGAGAAAAAAAGGAAGAAAACGAGGGAATCAATTTTTGTATCAAGTGAGCAGTTCTGGGGAGGTAGTTGCCTTGGGTCAATACTCCTTGCAATGTGATTGGTCCACATAGGACCAAGTCATTACAAAATAGGGACATTATTCAAAAGTAAATGAATTAAAAATAGTAAATGATTTTATTAGATTTTATTTAAAAAATAAAAAATGTCTACTTTTTATGTAGTATTTTAAAATAATTTTATTTATTTTTATGATCTAATTTATTAAGAATTGTTTTTTTCCAAGTATATTTATAGGTATATTTACCTATATTTTGCAAATTTTATTTTTATTATGTATTTTGATTTTATTATTTTCTTATCAAATTTTATATATTTATAGATTATTTTATATGCAAACATTTATTTTTGTTCTATTTTTCTGATCTTATTTATATATTTAAATAAACATGGATATATATATTATATAGGTACAAGTATAGTTATTTCATCTATTTATTTATATAGACTATTTTATTTTTGTGTTTCTCTAAGGTTCTATTCTGTCCTAAATATGTACATATAAATTATATTTAAAAAATAAAAAAATATAAAATTGTAAAAATAATAAAGAATTAGTAAAATGAATTTTTTATTTAAGTATATTATACAACAAGGGTCCAAAACCTAACTTTCACAACTTAACTCCAAACTAAGTGTAACCACCTTCATTAAATAGCTTATTAAAAGTTATATACAATTAAAGTGGTTTTGATTCATTTTGAGTTTTTATTGAGGAGATACGGGTCTGGGATTTTGGGGTTTTGGCTTTTTATTCCGAGCATAAAATTCACATTGTATATCATTTTTATGCAAAATCAATTTTGTATTTTTATATACATTATTATCCACAACTTTTGTGTACATACTTTCTTTATTTGAAGTATAAATAATGAAGAATAAAATTTTCCCAAAAAAACATTATTGATGAATAAAAGAAATGAGACTTTTATTGTATATTTAGCCCTTATATCTTCCTACTTTATTCCTTTAGACCCAATCATCATGATGCTTAGGTCTCGAGGGTTAGGATCAAAATATACCTTTGATATTTTATTCATTTTCTTCTCTTTTCTTTATTCTATGTATTTCACATTGAAAATAGTAGTTTATATACAATAAATGGAATAAACAATGAATGTTAATTTGTACAAAATAATGATATTTACATGCTTTAGCTCGAGTTCTTCAGGCCAAAATGATAGAATGAAGGTGTTGAAATGGAAATTCATCATACATGCATTAGAGGTTGCAATATATATTCCTACAAGGTTTCCTACTGAATCTATACAAAAAACCCCTCATAAGATTTGGTTTGGAACCTAGCCCTGTTTTCACTATTGAGTATTTGGGGTTAGTTGGAACATGTGGAGAACATGGGCACACATATGCTAGAATTTTGCACTAGAGAGTGCTACTTCATTGGTTATTTAAAGGAAAATATTTGATACTAATTTTACAACCCTTTGACTCAACATGTTCTCATCTTTAGAGATGTAAAATTATTATAGGATTATTTACTTACAAGTCAAGACAAAAATGAAGTAGAGGAACTCAATGAATCTCGTGAGTATATTGAGTTTCCTAAACTAGAAAAAAAGATATGAATAAAGATGAAACACCCGTGCCACTTCAATATAGTTCGAGGGTGGTTATCCTACCTGCAAGGTATGGGTTCCATGTGTCAGGTGAAACTGACGATGATCCAACTTCATTCGATGAAGCACTCATGGATTGAAATGGATAGATTCATGCTAGAAATGAAGTCTGAAATAGACTCCACGCACAAGAAGGGTCTATGGACCCTAGATGATCCACTTAGAGGGCAAAAACCATTGGGTGTAAATGAGTCTTTAAGAGAAAGAGGGGACCTGATGGGAAGGTGGAAACACTTCAGGGCATAGCTCATTGCCAAGGTCTACCCAAAGAGAGAAGGAATCAACTAGGATGCGACATTCTCTCTTGTGTTTATGCCTAAATACATCATAGCACTACTAGCCGTAGAGCTACATATCGTGAGTATGACATCTGGCAGATGGACGATTAAAATGCATTCCTCAATTGATTTCTCGAGGAAGATATATATGTTAAGCAACCTCAGGGATTCATAAATGGGGAAGGCAAAGCATGCAAGTAGAAGAAATCCATCTATGGGATTAAACAAGCTTCTTGTTGCCGGAACTTTAGATTTGATGAAGCTATAAAGAGTTATGATTTCGTTCAGAAATATGTTGAACGATGTGTGTACAAGAATCTTAATGGGAGCTTCATTGTGTTCATCATGCTTTACGTAGATGACATCCTTATCACTGGGAATGATACATGGATGATGACTAGTGTTATGGTATGATTGTTGCGTACCTTCAAGATGAAAGATCTTGGAGACGCCTCTTATATCTTGGGTCTTAAGCAATTCAAAAAGAAAGAAAAGAAGATTTTGGGATTGTCACAACATGGGTACATTAGGGCCTCTGGTTGCAGGGTTGGGTAGGGTTGTGTTGGGCTGGGATGGGATGAGTGAATAGTAATCTGTGAGGAGGAAGTACCCTTGTGAATAGTAACCAGGGTTGGGCCAACCCTGCCCAACCCTGCAACCAAATAGGCAAGAAAACCTTGGAACGATTCTACAAGGAGAATCGTGAGAAAGTTTTCCTTCCCTTAAGACTTGATACACACATATCTAGAGGGATGACTCTTCAAAATGTTGACGATATGAAATCCATGGATGGATGCCCATACGCGTTAGTTATGGGAAGCCTAATATATGCCATGATTTATACTAGGTTATATATCTGCCTTCTAGTGGGAGTGGTATGTCGTTACCAATCCTACTATGGAGAAGAATATTGGAATGTAGCGAAGAACATCTTTAAGTATGTAAGATGGACACAATATTAAATCTTGGTCTATAAATATGGCGATCTCCATGTCTTAGGACACATAGATTTAAACTACAATCTATTATAGATGACCACAAGTCAACTCAGTGTTTGTATTCTTGTCGAAAGGTGGTTTTGTGAGCATGAGAAGCAAGAAGTACAACGCTATGATTGATTCAACAATAGAAGCCAAATATATTGCCACATCAGATGTTGCAAAGAAGCTATGTGTTTACACAAGTTCATCTTGGAATGTGGCATAGTTTCCTCTGATATGAACATCTCGCTGCTCTACAATAACATGGAAGCCATATCTCAAGCGAAGGACCCTAGATGGCATTAGAGGAGCAAACACATGGAAATAAAATACCACATAATTTGGGTGTTTAAAAATTGTGGTGACATCATCATCACCAAAGTGGCCTCTTCCTACTCTTCCTATAATGTTGTTGATCCCCTTAACGAACCTTTACCCGAAAAGGTTTTTGATTAGCATGTAATGAGTATGTGTATAAAGATTGTATTTAAATTGTTCTGAGGTCTAGTCAGAGATTGTTAGACATGTGAGCCCTGGGCTAACCATTTCTATAAGAAATAATATTATAATATTTTGTTATATCAATAAACGTTATTGATCTATTTCATTCCTTATATGATATTAAATGATTAAATGTACTTATAAGGTCCAGCAATACATATTAGGGTTATGTACCATGTCCATCTTAATAATTATACAACTGTTGATTCAATGGCTGAATTATAGAGGCTGGTGCTTGGATGATATCTAAAGAGTTTAGTAGAGGAATCATTAAGCACTGTTAAATGATTTGTTAAAAAAGGATCTCAAGCCTGAAAAGGAGATTGCAATCCTTCTCTAATTGATAATATTTGAACGACCTCTTGATGTTGGTCCTTTGCATATGAATAATTCAGAGGTGTCAGATAAATTAGGTCAAATAATTGACTTAACAAGATCGAGATAACTAAGACCTATGTCATATGCTATCATGATATATTCACGCATACTCTGATTAGAAATAGATGTATAACTATATGTCTAAGTATATATATTAGGAAGATCATTAGGTTGATAACCAAATTAAGGTCTATACACCATCGAGATGGTATATATACAAGGGAAATTGAGTAAAATACAATCTCTCAAAGGGATCATATAGTTTCACTACTGAATCATAACACATGAGCTCACTCATGAGATATTGGGACATACCAAATTCCATGTATGGTGCTCTTTCTTTAGAAGCATAATAGAATGTTTAGGTATGATATATGCTTTTTGGAAAGAATATGATCAATACCAACTCCCAATGTTTGAATTAGAAAGTTAATGACGCAAACATTGAAGAAGACAAATCAAATATGATCTAAAACTTCGGATTTATTCTAAGTCTTCAACTATGCAGGATGTACATGTATTTGGAATACTTGAGGTGATGTGATCATACATGATTGTATAATCATGACACTTCCATTACGAGGGAGTGATGAAATAGATTTTGATTTGAGTGACTCCTCTCAGAAGATTAGTAATCTGTTCATAGTCCAAATGTTGGACATTAATCCGAATATGATTCGGATGCAATGAGAAGATTAGTATACGATTTGATTTAATCAAACATCTTTAAGAGGTCACCTAGATCTGGATATGAGATAAGATATTAATATCCAAGTCATATACATGGAATGTACAATTGCCATGTCCTTATCTCCAAGTATCCACAAAGAAGGCACATTGTTATTGAAAGAGTTCAAGAGTATTCCTGTTGTAGACAATATATCAGAGCATTAGAAAATTGAGTATTAAATATGATTTAGTTGTCATAATTAATTTGAATGTGATTCAAATTATTTGGAAACATGAGGAGAGTCATCTATTATAATTAAATGGGACTTAATTATCAATGATATGACTAAAGCATATATCACTATCCATAATAATCGCAACTATTATAAATATGGTTTATAATATCATGGAGAGTTTTATTGTAAGTAAGATTTACAAATTAAAAGTTAATATGAATTGGATTAACATTTTAGAAGTAATTTTAAATACAATATAAATTTTACATCAGGTGGTTGAATATGATTCATAATTGTCAATGGTATGATTGAAATTGTCACAAGATATTCTTGGAATTATTTTGGTGAAAATTTAAGAAATAATAGTTGTTGCACATATGGAATAATTGATCATATATGAGATCTCGTCAATATTCAACAGAAGTAGCTTCCATTCCTTAGGAGTGGATGGATACATGGAGTCTCTCTCCATGTGGTCGTCTACCCTTCTTACGAAAGGAGGATACACTCCTTTCCATATTATTCCTCATGAGTGGATTTAATTGAATTTTAATTGTTGATGATTCTTCTATAAATTTATTTCATTTAAATTAATTAATTCTTGTTGTAAAAATTTTATGCAACACAAATCATGACCATTGTTTTCAAGCAGGAGTGCATCTCTACCATCCAATTTGTTATAAAAGAAAGTCTAGACCTAACTCTTTATCATACACAAATTGAATGCAAACAACTCTCTCTCTCTCTCTCTCTCTTATTCTCGTACAAGTCTAACATGCTCTCTCTCTTAACCTTAGTGTTTGCCCACTTGGTTATTCCTGAGAGCATCACCATCGTCACTCCGTTGTTGTGCATCCAAATCGATTACTTGTGTATCTTTGCCTACTCCGGTGCTCCGTAGTCGTAAGGAAGGCTAAAGACTTTGTGAGATGAAATCAAGAGGTTCAACGTTCAGATCATCAACTTGGATTGTAGGAAGCACTTGTTTCATCTAGAGGCCTGCAAGTGGGCATCCTTCAAGGAATCATACTTGAGATCAGAGGTCTCTTTGTTTAGAAATGCACAATCACAAACACACTCCAAGAGGTAATACTTCTAGTCATTTTTGATATTGATGAAATGATATGAGAAAGGTTCTAATATCATGTGGATTCATCTTTGTTATAAATTTTAGTTTCCATTGACCCTTGCAACTATCATGAGTAGTTGTTCTTTATTGCACGTGATACAATTTTCACGCTTCCGTGATGTGCCAAGGCTTAAACCTAGTCTTCTGGGGGATGGGGTGGATGGTTGTCATCCGCAGACATAGAGATATTCATAGAATATTCTCTAAAAGGATTGAATCTCTTGGTCATCCTTGTATTATCCATATCGAGGATGGACATATAAGCATGACATGTCATACAATAACTTTGAGGATAGGTAGTTCGAAGGTGGAGTTGCTAATGTGGAGAGGAAATAATGAATCCAATTAAGTGGTAGCTCATCATTAGAGATATAAAAAAGGTCGGTTCATCTATTCTTGAAATTCCATGAAATGACATGATTTATAAAGCAAGGGAGGGGATGAGAAAACTTAGCAAACATCGAACAATCCTCTTTGAATGCTTAAATTTTAAGGAGACTTTCATGATATACATCTCTTGAAATATGCATGTCTTATACTAGATAGTTAATAATTATCAGTACTGAACAAGAACAACCAAGGACTATGTTAATACAAGATCATCAACACAAATGGATTGACCACACATACAAGTAAGAGGATGGTTGTTTTGTGAGTCACCGGTTACAATCATATGTGTGTGAAATAGAGCAAGGTCTAAGGAGAGATACTTTTGAGACATGAGTTTCCGAAGCTCAGATATAGGGTGACATCTAAACAATTTTGTATGCCATTACCGATGAAGATGACACTCTTTGCTGGACAACAACACATGAAGATTCTCCAGAGATCAGGTCGATAGTTTGCAATTGTTATAAATGTAAAGGCATAGAGATAATCTTTATCTTCAGTGGTGGGATTTGAGTACCGAGAAGATAAATATCCCGCTGTAAAGTATAACTAGGGGCCATCTTTCTTGATACAATAGAGGATATATAGGGAAGAGTCGAAAAAATGAAATTTAGGAAACTCAAACATAAGATCGAACATACAACAAAGACAAATTGATTTTGATATGATAAATCTAGAGAATGAGTTGATCACAACGTAAACTTCGGTACCTTAAAATTTGGAATTTTATTGAGGTCTTTTGCTTCAATGCATAGAAGACATCAAGGGGTTTACTCTCTTTAAATAGATATGGTGGAAAAGTCTAGAATGTCAAAAACTTGGGGAATTCAAATTTCTTTTCAATTTTTGAATTGGATAGGAAATAAAGTGATTAGATACATTCCAAATGTAAATTTGAGCCATGCCGCGGTCAATAAAATCAAGGGAATGCAAGATTTTGAAAGATAAGACAACAACTCGTATGATGAATTGACCAATCAACCCATTCCTTGCGATTAATTACGGTGTGATTGATCAGGTTGATTTTAATGATCAATCGATTGCGTTTTCTCAAAGAAATTTGAAACCTAAATTATATCCTTCAGAGTACTGATTCATAATTGTTTTCTTAGTTTATCAAATCAAGTAATAGCAATGAGTTTTCTGAAATTGTTAGAAAATCGCTTTTCTAGTTGAAACATGATTCAAGTAGACTTCTCCTTTCAAGATAAGTTCATGGAGAAAGTTATCCTAAACGATGTTTGGATAGATTGATATTTGGATATATTGATATATGATTGGTCTTTTATGATTTACACGATGTTTGGATAGATTGATAGAAATGGTATTATCACAATAGATTTGACTTTTAGATATTGATGAAACAATGTTTTGAAGAGTGTTTTTCTTACATAATAGTTGAGAACAAGTTTAAGCCACAACTATATAATTAGGTTCACTTGTTGATAGTGCAACATAGTTTCATTTTTTCAAAAAACCATGATACTAGAGCATTTCTGATGAATCAATGATTCATCTACCTTATTGCTCATCCCCTTAATAAATCACTTCATAAAATCCCTAACATGTTAAAATAAACATTTCACACATTGTATATGATCAGGGTATTCATGTGTATTAAGTCCACAATAAAAACCCTAGTTTCTTATTGTTTATATTATGTATATTGCATAATTTACTTTTGTTTTCCTTTTTACACAAATCCATAAAATTAGATTAATTTGTTCATATGTTTTTACATAAATAGAGTCATTATTAACATTACAAAAATAAAAACCACAAAAATTGATATTCAATGCATTTTGAAAACCGACCAAAAATATAAGTAGGTGAATATACAATCTTTTATTTTTTGTCCTTCATGAACGTTTTAGATCTCAAAGATGAACAACTTTTATGTTGGACACTGTTTATTTTGAGTCCATTTGTTATTTATTTTTTATATTATTTTTCATTTTTCAAATTTTCTACTAGACCATGTGGCTCTATTTGGGAATGCCACATAGCCTGTCCTTCTTTGTGACTCAACTTTTTCAACAGTCGTTGGATGTTAGATCTAATGGTCTCATCATAACCTCGTGCTCCCTACATAGAATGGTTGCATCTCAAAATCTAACAACACCCTTTTAGTTTGACCTGCCATCGACTTAAGCAGTTTGGTCCATTGGATCTCCAGATCCAAAGGTTGGAGGCGATCTTCTACATCCTACAACTACCCTCCCCCCATGATCTCCACTCTACCAAGCCATATTCTCCCTTTTCTCCCTCAACCACAACATGTACTGATGCCATTCCAAGTCGATCTGTAGTTATCTCATTCTCCCTTATCCTTCACCGACCACCTGGTCCCATACCACGACCTCTTGTTTTCTCATACCATCTCGGTCTAACTGCCACCACACTTCACCCTCATTCTAAAGAGCATGACTACGTCCTCCGTTCCTATACTGATCCAATTTTAAGTGAGCTAAGGTTGATCCCCAGTTCCTTTTCAAAGATAGAGAAAGTACCTAGGGGTAGACGACGACACCTGCAACTCCAGTTTTATCAGGTGGATCTCCACTGCCACCACAACCCATTTTCGATGCTACTCGTGCTACAAACCCTCACCACGCATGTCAACATGAAGATAAGGAGTCCTCCAGAATCCAACTCAGGCCCTCACTATTCCTCCTTCTACTATGGTGAGCCTTCTTCTCACCCCTTTTCCTTTTCTTTGATTTTATTTGCATCCCATAGTCAAGCTTCGGCCACCTGCGCACCTCCACATCACAAGAACACACACAAAACCCATGTTAGCCCTTCAGAGCACCGCCTTTCCTTCTCAAGAGCCTCCCCTATATCGATCTTTCTTCCTCCTTGCATATGAGGAAGACCCATCGACCATCTGCTGCTACCACTCCGATTAGGGCTTCATTCCATACCCTCTCGCTTTGGAACACCCATATAACTCACCCAACTTCTCTAATTATATGAGGGAAGTCAACTCCAATCTCCTCCTTTATCCCCAAAGAGGTCCCGCCGCCACTCCATGACGTGCATCGCAACAACTCCATTAACCCTCCTTCATCTTCGTATAAGCTACCTCGACCTTCAAGCACCTCCTTAGAGTAGTTTTGACATTGTGGAGCTCTCAGCCACTCGTTGGAGATATGCTCCATAGACACCACACGTGGAGGAGAATGAAGCACTTGTACTGTTGATTTGGATCTCTGATTCCATACAATGATCCTCCAGGAGCCACAACCCCACCATCTGATCTACTAGTAGGAGTCACATCAACACGATCGCGCTTTGATCTGGGCCCTTTGATTCCCTTGATCTAACGTTCATAGTGTTGGTAGGGTAGAATGATATGGTGTCCTAACAAGAGGGTATAACATGCAGTCGATGCAGTGACCAATCCTTAAAAACAAAAGATGAACCCATAATCATATAGTGAACAATGTAGAGAATAAAATTTATTATAACTACAATATATGTGTGTATAGGTGCAAGCAGTAGAGTGTCAAACTCTGGGAGCAAGTCGTGGTATGTGTTAATTATTATTAATTATTACTAAATAATAATAATTTTTCAGGTTTCAATTTTTTTATTTTTATGCCTTTTTGTTTTTTATATGTTTTTATTGATTTTAATTATATTCAAGTTTCATGCATTTTTTATATTTTATATTATTTATTTGTTTTCTGAATTTTAGTTTTTAATTTTTAATTTTACAAATTTTTTTGTTTTTTATAGTTTTTAAAACAATATATTTAGATAATGTAAAACAAAAGTTAAAATATCTATTTAGGGATTCAAATACTTCAAATAAAATCAAAATAAGGAAAATAAAGTGTTTTATGTATTTAATATTCTTCTATGTTCTTAGGGATTTTTATGATATGTATAATTTTCAATGGATTTTAAAGTAATAACATAATCAAAAAAAAGTAAAATGATAATTTCAAAGAGTTATCTAGGGTTTTTAAAATATGTATCCCTCCTAAAATATCTAAGTTATTTGTCACATATACTCTACGTAATAAAGGAAAATATGGCACTAGAATCAATATTTTGAATTTTTAGCGGATATTTTACGATTTGATAGAGTTTTTATAGTTATTAGATTTTTAAGTTTTATATTTTGTTTTTTAATGAATTTGCTATATGTGATAAAATTATTATACACTGCATAATATATTTTTTTGGAATTTTAGATAGATATTTTTAATTTTTGTGGATTTTCTATGTCGAAAAAGGGAAAATGAAAATGTTTTCGTATTTTTACAAATAGGAAATTAAATGTGAATGCCCAACAAAAATTGTATGTGTAGACAAACCAAAAACTTGAATACAACAACACTTGGACCTATTTGCAATTTTTAGAAAGGTTTTTTGCAATTGTTAACATAAAAAATAATTCAAGGGTTTAATAAATAAAATAACCAACACAACATGCCTATTGCTCATGCTTTGCATGGCAGGGACCAAAATGCAATTACAAAACTTTCTATGCAATTAATAACAAGTCCAGAAATAAAAGGTCCAAGCTCGTAAAAATACATAGATAATCTCACGTGGAGGACCACATGAGGTAATCTGGAAAGGACCTAAGTATAAATAAAGATAAAGTATGGTCTACCATGTAAATATTTTAGTAATTATTACACTTAACTATGTACTTATAGGACTAAATTAAAACAAATAAACATTGAGGGGGTCGATTGCTATTACCCTTGGCAAGTAGGTGCATATCACATGTGATGGGAGGGGACGACTGGATACGTGCTCACTTAAGTTTGGAGACTCTGATCATAAGCATTGTTCACCTCTCTTTAACAATACAGATTAAATCTAGCAATTGGGCTTCATCGATTGGTTGATGCTTCGTGTGAAGAACGATAGAGAACAAAGAGTAGGTGCTCCTTTAATCGATCGAATATCATTACTCCGGTGGTATATTGAGCTCAACAAGATCCGAAAGGTTCTCGGGGTTCCTCTGCATTAGCTGAAGGAGCTCAAGGCATCTGGGCCTCACTGGAGGAGAATCTTGAAGCTCGAAGTGAAGGATATGGAAAAAATCCTCAAGCGCATCACGGAAGCGTGATCGTCGTATCGGATACGACGAAGAACGACTAGTCTTGCTAGTTGTTCGGTGCAGCGGAATTTAAAAAATTTTAATCCGATGAAACCACATGATCCGAGAACCATTCTCAAATCGTTTCATCTATACCCACAGCAAGTATAATGCAATACCTCTTGAAGCGTGATTGATCAAGT
Organism: Ottelia alismoides; assembly: GCA_037367405.1. Classification (NCBI taxonomy): domain Eukaryota; kingdom Viridiplantae; phylum Streptophyta; class Magnoliopsida; order Alismatales; family Hydrocharitaceae; genus Ottelia; species Ottelia alismoides. The sequence goes on along the minus strand of JAZKJV010000862.1, from coordinate 500,279 downwards.
CTCTACGAAAAGAGACCTCCAGTCTCAAGTCCGATCGTCGGAGTAACGGCTTGCGAGCACGGAGATGAGTCGCGGTGTCTTCGCAATCCAAGTTGATCCAAGCGCGGTTGCTCCTGATCTCGTCGCATGAGATCAAACGTCTCCTTCGTGAGTGAAGCACTCCAAGAAGACAAAGAACTGCAGAGAGTCGAAGCGGCAGCACGATGGTGCGGGCGTCGACGATTCTCTCCACCAAGGTGGACGACCACCAAGAAGAGAGGGAGAGAGAGGGTTGTCGAGTATGAGAAAGAGAGAGAGAGTTTGTGCTACAATAGCATGTCTTAATAGAGAGCCAAGTATGCCTCTCTATTTATAGGGTTTTGGGATCCATGGATCTCAATCCATGGGACACATAGAATCAATGGATGAGATTGATTTATGCTTATCCAATGGCTAAGATTGTTGTTGTCAAAAACAACAAATTTAGGTTAAAATATATTTGACAAAATCAAATATAATTCATTCCTAAATCAACCCAACAAATAAGGAGAGAAGACACATGGAGATTTCATCTCCATGTGCCTTCCAAGTGGGCGCCCACACATTCCATATTGGAATGGTGTGCCGCCCATGAGATTGCATGGAGATTGCAATCTCATGGAAATCCATGATATTGCATATCTCCATGAAATCTCTCTTATTTATTATGCAACAAATTTATTGGGTTTTATTCTTCAAAAATAATTCACAATTATCTTTGAGAATATTGCATTCTTGCCATGGAAAAATTGTGAATCATATTCACAACCCAAAACAACATATAATTCATATTGTTAATTAATTACACAATGTGTATCCAATACACATAATAATTAATCAACACATATAAATCATAACTAACTCTCTCTAATACATTATAAATCACATTTATAATATATTATGAATAATTGGATATTTCTATCCACATTATTCTTATCAAAAATAATTAAATCACATTTAATCATATTGGATAATTTCTCATACATCATGATAATTAAATCACATTTAATTACCAACTTCTCTTTGCTTAGATCTTTGGAATTGTTCTTAAACCATTTAAGAACAATGCTATTTCTCCTCGGATACTTGGAGATAAGGACAGGGCGATTGTATTGTTCCACGTATAGTGACTTGGATGTTGAGATGATATCTCAAATCCAGATCCTATGGACCTCCCACTGATGCTTGATCAAATCAAGACCGTAGACTTAATCTTCTCATTGCTTCTGAATATTATTCAGATCAATGTCCAGTTCATGGACTAAGATTAGGTCACTTCTCTAATGAGAGGAGTCACTAAAATCCAAACCTGTTTCATCACTCCCTCGGAATGGAAGCGTCATGGTTATACAATCGTATATGATCAAATCACCCTTCAGGTATTCCCAATACCTGCACATCCTACATATTGGAAGACTCATGATCATCCTGAAGATAAAGATCACTTTTACACTGTCATCTTCAGGGTTAGATCATTAAGTTTCTCAATCTTGGTCATCGGGATTTGGTATAGATCATATGCTTTCACAAAGCATATATCTTACCTTCAAATTCATGTCATGCTTCCAAAGCACGACGACCATGCATGGAATTTGTTCAGTCCCAATACCTCATGAGTGAGCTCATGTCTCCCAGTTCACAAGTGAACCTGTATGATCCCTTTGAGAGATCGTATTACTCATATATCCTTACATGCACACCGGCTCGCCGGTATATAGACCTTGATTAGGTCATCAACCTATTGGTCTGCCAAATGTACATACTCAGACATATAGCAATACATCTGTCTCTAGTTAGAGGATGCATGCCTATGTTGTGACTGTATTCAACGTAGGTCTTTGGTTATCTCGATCTCGTCAAGTCAACCCATTGACTTAACTAACCTGACACCTCTGAATCACTATTCCCATGTAGAGGACCTGCATCAAGAGGTCAGTTAGATATCAGTCATATGAGATAGGATTGCCATTTCCTACTCATACTGGAGATCATCACTTAATGATCATTTGATGATGCTTGATGAGTCCTCTATCTAACTCCTTAGATATTCATCCAAGCATCAGCCTCTATGATCCATCCAATGAATCAACAGCTGTATGATCATCAAGTTGGCCATGGTACATAACCCTTATTGTACAGAGGGATATAGTGCATTCATTCATTAATCTCAGAAAGGGAGTGAAAAATAATCAATAATTTTCATTGATAATTTATTCATTACAATAACATTTATTGTAGAAATGGTTCGCCCGGGGCTCACATTGCTAACAATCTCCCACTAGCCCTCAGAACCATTCATGTACAATCTTTAAACCCATACTCATTACATGCTGGTCGAAAACCTTCTGTGTTAGAGGTTTGGTAAGAGGATCAGCAACGTTGTCGGCAGAGGCCACCTTGGTGATGATGATGTCACCACACTTTTGTATCTCCCGAATGATGTGGTATTTCCTTTCCACGTGCTTGCTCTTTTGATGCCATCTGGGTTCCTTTGCCTGGGAAATGGCTCCCGTGTTATCGTAGAGTAACGGGATGGGAGTATCAGAGGAAACTACGCCAAGCTCCAGCACGAACTTGCGCAACCACACTGCCTCCTTTGCAGCATCCGATGCGACAATGTATTCGGCTTCCGTTGTTGAATCTGCAGTAGTGTCCTGCTTCTTGCTTCTCCAGCTCACAGCACCACCATTCAACAAGAACACGAACCCCGATGTTGACTTTCGATCATATACATCCGATTGGAAGTCAGAATCTGTATATCCCAAGACTTGGAGATCGCCATCTCCATAGACCAAGATGTAATCTTGCGTCCGTCTTAGATATTTGAATATGTTCTTCACTACATTCTGGTGTTGTTCTTCATAGCAGGATTGGTAACGACTTACCACTCCCACTGCATGGCAGATATCTGGCCTAGTACACATCATGGCATACATTAAGCTTCCTATGGCTGATGCATAAGGACATCCAGCCATGGCTTTCTTTTCCTCAACTGTTTGAGGAGCCATTCCTTTAGACAGGTGGATACCATGTCTTAAGGGTAGAATCCTTTCTTAGAACTATCCATACAGAATCGTTCAAGAATCTTCTTAATGTATCCATGTTGTGACAATCCCAAAATCCTCTTTTCTCGGTTTTTGAACAGCTTCATGCCTAAGATGTAAGAGGCTTCTCCAAGATCTTTCATCTCAAAAGTATGGGACAACCAAATCTTTACACTGGTCATCATCCCTGTATCATTCCCAATGATAAGGATGTCATCTACAGAAAGCACGATGAACACAATGGCGCTCCCACTAGTTTTCTTGTATACACAAGGTTCATCAGGATTCTGCACAAAATCATAACTCTTTATGGTTTCGTCGAATCTGATGTTCCAGCTATGAGAAGCTTGCTTGAGCCCATAGATGGATTTCTTCAGCTTGTATACTTTACCATCCTCTGTCATGAAGCCTTGGGGCTGCTCCATGTAGATATCCTCCTCGGGGTATCCATTGAGGAAAGCCGTCTTGACGTCCATCTGCCAGATGTCGTAGTCAAGATATGCAGCTATAGCTAGCAATGTTCGGATGGATTTAAGCATAGCCACAGGTGAGAATGTCTCATCGTACTCGATGCCTTCTCTCTGAGTGTAGCCCTTGGCTACGAGCCGTGCCTTGAAAGTCTCTACTTTCCCATCAGGTCCCCTCTTTCTCTTGAAGATCCATTTACACCCAATGGGTTTTACCCCTTTAGGTGGATCCTCTAGGGTCCATACCCCATTCTTATGCATGGAGTCAATTTCTGACTTCATTGCTAGCATCCATCTATCCATGTCTTGATCCGCGAGTGCTTCATCAAATGAAGTAGGATCAATGTCAGTTTCTCCTGACACATGGAATCCATACCTTTCAGGTGGTGCAACCACCCTCGAACTCCTTAGAAGAGGTATGGGTGTTTCATCTTTATTTACTTCTTCAGTTTCTGGTCTGGGGAGCTCAGAATCCTCTTGGGATTCAATGAGTTCCTCTATTTCACTTTTATCTTGACCTTTAAGGAAATCATCCTCTAGAAACTTCACATCTCTAGAGACAAAAACCTTTTGGGTCTCAGGGTCATAAAGCTGGTATCCAATACCATCTTTAACATACCCAATGAAGTAACACTCACGAGTGCGAGATTCCAGCTTACTTGCGTCCACGTTCTTCGCATGGACCAAGCAACCCCAAACCCTTAAGTGATTGACACTAGGTTTGGTTCCATACCATAGCTCATGAGGAGTCTTAGGTACAGATTTGCTAGGAATCTTATTCAGGATATATATTGCAGTCTCTACTGCATATCCCCAGAAACTAAGAGGTAATTGTGTTTTGCTCATCATTGAACGGACCATGTCCATGATGGTCCTGTTGTGTCTTTCAGCAACACCATTAAGTTGGGGAGTTCCAGGAGGAGTGAGACTTGAAACAATTCCATTCTTCTTAAGGTATTCCTTGAATTCATCTGATAGGTACTCGCCACCTCGATCAGATCGAATCCGTTTAATCTTCCTATCGGTTTGGTTCTCAACCAAAGCCTTGAATTCCTTGAACTTTTCAAAGGTTTCAGACTTATGACGTAATAGGAAGATAAACCCGTATCGCGAATGGTCATCGATAAACGTAAAATAATATCAGTATCCATTTCGAGTCGCAGTGCTGAAGGGACCACATACATCAGTATGTATTAGGTCAATAATACCTTCGCATCTTGTAACCTTGTTACGGAAAGGCATCCTAGTCATTTTACCTCGAATACAATGTTCGCAGGTAGGCAAAGATTGAACCTGTAGGAAATCTAAAGGTCCATCCTTTATCAATCTGTTGATCCTATCAACAGACGAATGACCAAGCCTTTGATGCCAAATCATATTTGAATGATTTTTATTCTCCCTGGATCTCTTAGGGTTTTTATTAGTGGTTGTAACATTCATGACATTCTCATTAATGCACAATTCATAGAGTCCTCCAGAAGTTAAAACACCTTCTGCAATATATTTATCATAATGATTTATGACTAATTTATTACAGAACAAGAACGAATATCCACTTCTAACTAGCTTAGATACAGATATCAGATTCCTTCTAACTTCAGGTACATAAAGACACTCTTTAAGTACTAGGACTCTTCCACTAGATAATGATAGTCGACATGTCCCGACGGCGACTGCTGCAACACTTGCATCAGATCCCATCTGGATGACTATCTCCCCTTCTTCAAGACTTCTAATTTCCTAAAACAAATGCAACAAATTGCATACATGAACAGAAGCACCAGAATCTACAACCCAACTTCCTTCTCGTCCGACGAGAAAGCTAGTTTCAATGATGAAAGAAGATTTCATACCTGCTGGGGCTTTACCTTTGTCTGAGGACTTCAGGTAATCTGGGCAGTTACGCTTCCAGTGCCCCGGCTTCTTGCAGTGGTGACAGACGTCGGTTTTCTTCGACGCCATGAGAGTGGATGCATTGGAAGAATAGGCAACACTTTGTCCCTTCTTTCTCTTCTGAGCCGGGCCCTTCCGAGAACCATGCTTCCGACCGCGCTTCCCTTTGACCTGTGCAACCATTGCACTGCCACTGGGACCATCCTTCTTCATCACGTCCTCTACGGACTTCAATGCAGCAAGGAGAGCAGCACTTATCAATTCCAACTTGTTCATGTGGAATGACACTACAAAGTTATTAAACGACTTGGGCAATGCCAACAGAATGAAATCAGCTTGCATGTCTGCATCCATCGTTGCCCCAAGAGTCTCCAACTCCGATAGGTACCCAAACATTTTGAGTACATGTTCACGGACCGAAGTCCCTTCCTGCATTCTACAGCGAATGAGGTCTTTCATAACATTGTACCGCTGAGTGCGGTTAATGTCACCAAACATATCCTTAAGATTCTGCATTATTTCCTGACAGGTATTCATCTCCACATGTTGCTTCTGCAGAACATTGGAGAGAGAACCTAGGATATAGCACCTAGCCAAGACATGATGTTCATCATACTTGTCATTAAATGCTTTTTCTTCCTTGGACTTAGGGTTCTCATGCTTGTCCTCGGATAGCACATAACTTATGCGCTCAGCAGAGAGAACAAGCTCCAAATTTCGGATCCAATCCGAGTAATTTGGGCCGGTCAATTGGTTGACCTCTAGAAGCCTACTAAGTGGGTTCAAAGACTTCATTTCCTGAAATTAAGAATGCACTATATTAGAATATAAAAAATATATATTCAAATTTGATTAAGGCATTTTAAATCAAATTGTTCTTGCTATGTCAACCTTGAAAGTTTATTCCCTTATTCATTTTCAAAGTAAGAGATATACTTACCAATATATCTCAAGCAAGAACTGGGATCTCCTCCTTATCTTTGTCATATCCCAATAATATGAGAACCTATGACTCCAATAAAGAGAAGCAGGAACACATTCCGCATTGTAAGTCCAACTTGCATTTCCCAATTCGGTCTTTAATACCCAGGCCCACCACCCCTAAAGCGATGTTGACCCGTTATTAATTGAACCAACCGTCAACAGGAATACAACTCGCTATGCGCAATCTAATATCGCCCCAATAATATGAGGACCCGATATTGGGGTCACTACGCATACGTCCTTACTCTTTCGAGAAGCGACGAGCTCGATCCAAACGGATCGTATGCAGGAGCTGTCACTTCGTACAGGCGTCTCCTTCATACGATGTCTGGCGACGGAACTCTTCGCCTTGACGGGAGACCATGGATGTCACTTATGTGATCCTCCATCTCATATTCAAATTTTTTAATTAATTATTATGAATCACATTCACATAATTAATTCTTCCAAGGGAATTAATAACTCTAATCATATTAGAGTATTTCAATTGGACATAATCAATTTAATCATATTAAATTAATTATCAATCCAATTCAATCAATCAAACTTGATTATTTTACTTGAATACATATATGGTAATATCTCAAAATACGTATTAATTCAAATTTTAATAATTAGAAAAATACATCTTAATCCCTCGGACATTATCCCGGCCCTACCCGCTGTCATGGCCAGTACCGACGAGAGTGGGACGGACCACATACGTTGCAACCCGCAACCCCAATGCTCTCCGACTAGGCACCACATCCGCCTCGGGAAAGGATAATGCCAAATTTATTAATTTGTACTTGAGATGATCATCGGTTTTTCAACTGAAATTGTACCATATAGTAATAATCAAAACATTTTTGATTATAAGGAAATTTGCTAGACAAATTCCCAAATCCTATTCAAGCATCAAGTTTGAAAGATTGTGGTTTCCAATTATGATTTAGATCACATCTTAATCAATTAATTGGTTGGGTCCAAGTCAATTAGGCAAATAATCATGTTTCAATATTTCACAAATATTTTTCAAGATTATTTCACGAAATTAACAATTAATTTCACTAATTGACAATCACTTGGTGCTAGATTAGGAATGCAATTTCAGTAAAGACCCCTATTCACTAAAATTGACATATCTCAATCAATTTAAATCCAAATTAAGCAAACTCAATTTTCATAGATTGCTAACTTGATTTAGAACAGAACCTAAATGGATTTGCACGCATTTCGAGGCAGATGATAACAGTAATTAACTTTTAATCATGTTAAAATCTACTGTTCCCGCAACAGTGCATACATGTCCATTAAAACAACCATAACTAGAGCATACGAAATCCGATTTACGCAAAATCAGTTGCTATGGTTTCCTTATTTAATGGGGAACAAAATCCAAGTATTAAATTCATATTTAAACAATTTAAACAGTGCCGAATTTATTTACTAAACAGATCTGCGAAATCAAATGCGATGAAAAACTTTCGCGACCTAAACGAACCCAAGTCGTCCTCGGTTTTTCGAATCATATTCGAAACCGTCAACCTGGCTCTGATACCATTTGAAGGATATGGAAAAATCCTCAAGTGCATCACGGAAGCGTGATCGTCGTATCGGATATGACGAAGAACAACTAGTCTTGCAAGTTGTTCGGTGCAGCGGAATTTAAAAAATTTTAATCCGATGAAACCACATGATCCGAGAACCATTCTCAAATCGTTTCATCTATACCCACAGCAAGTATAATTGAATACCTCTTGAAGCGTGGTTGATCAAGTCTCTATGAAAAGAGACCTCCTGTCTCAAGTCCGATCGTCGGAGTAACGGCTTGCGAGCGCGGAGATGAGTCGCGGTGTCCTCGCAATCCAAGTTGATCCAAGCGCGGTTGCTCCTGATCTCGTCGCACAAGATCAAATGTCTCCTTCGTGAGAGAAGCACTCCAAGAAGACAAAGAACCGCAGAGAGTCGAAGCGGCAGCACGATGGCGCGGGCGTCGACGATTCTCTCCACCAAGGTGGACGGCCACCAAGAAGAGAGGGAGAGAGAGGGCTGTCGAGTATGAGAAAGAGAGAGAGAGAGAGAGAGTTTGTGCTACAATAGCATGTCTTAATAGAGAGCCAAGTATGCCTCTCTATTTATAGGGTTTTGGGATCCATGGATCTCAATCCATGGGACACATAGAATCAATGGATGAGATTGATTTATGTTTATCCAATGGCTAAGATTGTTGTTGTCAAAAACAACAAATTTAGGTTAAAATATATTTGACAGAATCAAATATAATTCATTCCTAAATCAACCCAACAAATAAGGAGAGAAGACACATGGAGATTTCATCTCCATGTGCCTTCCAAGTGGGCGCCCACACATTCCATATTGGAGAGGTGTGCCGCCCATGAGATTGCATGGAGATTGCAATCTCATGGAAATCCATGAGATTGCATATCTCCATGAAATCTCTCTTATTTATTATGCAACAAATTTATTGGGTTTTATTCTTCAAAAATAATTCACAATTATCTTTGAGAATATTGCATTCTTGCCATGGAAAAATTGTGAATCATATTCACAACCCAAAACAACATATAATTCATATTGTTAATTAATAACACAATGTGTATCCAATACACATAATAATTAATCAACACATATAAATCATAATTAACTCTCTCTAATACATTATAAATCACATTTATAATATATTATGAATAATTTGATATTTCTATCCACATTATTCTTATCCAAAATAATTAAATCACATTTAATAATATTGGATAATTTCTCATACATCATGATAATTAAATCACATTTAATTACCAACTTCTCTTTGCTTAGATCTTATGGAATTGTTCTTAAACCATTTAAGAACAATGCTATTTCTCCTCAGATACTTGGAGATAAGGACAGGGTGATTGTATTGTTCCACGTATAGTGACTTGGATGTTGAGATTATATCTCAAATCCAGATCCTATGGACCTCCCACTGATGCTTGATCAAATCAAGACCGTAGACTTAATCTTCTCATTGCATCTGAATCTTATTTAGATCAATGTCCAGTTCATGGACTAAGATTAGGTCACTTCTCTAATGAGAGGAGTCACTAAAATCCAAACCTGTTTCATCACTCCCTCGGAATGGAAGCGTCATGGTTATACAATCGTATATGATCAAATCACCCTTCAGGTATTCCCAATACCTGCACATCCTACATACTGGAAGACTCATGATCATCCTGAAGATAAAGATCACTTTTACACTATCATCATCAGGGTTAGATCATTAAGTTTCTCAATCTTGGTCATAGGGATTTGGTATAGATCATATGCTTTCACGAAGCATATATCTTACCTTCAAATTCATGTCATGCTTCCAAAGCACGACGACCATGCATGGAATTTGTTCAGTCCCAATACCTCATGAGTGACCTCATGTCTCCCGGTTCACAAGTGAACCTGTATGATCCCTTTGAGAGATCGTATTACTCATATATCCTTACATGCACACCAGCTCGCCGGTATATAGACCTTGATTAGGTCATCAACCTATTGGTCTGCCAAATGTACATACTCAGACATATAGCAATACATCTGTCTCTAGTCAGAGGATGCATGCCTATGTTGTGACAGTATTCAACGTAGGTCTTTGGTTATCTCGATCTCGTCAAGTCAACCAATTGACTTAACTAACCTGACACCTCTGAATCACTATTCCCATGCAGAGGACCTGCATCAAGAGGTCAGTCAGATATCAGTCATATGAGATAGGATTGCCATTTCCTACTCAGACTGGAGATCATCACTTAATGATCATTTGATGATGCTTGATGAGTCCTCTATCTAACTCCTTAGATATTCATCCAAGCAACAGCCTCTATGATCCATCCAATGAATCAACAGCTGTATGATCATCAAGTTGGCCATGGTACATAACCCTTATTGTACAGAGGGACCCTATAGTGCATTCATTCATTAATCTCAGAAAGGGGAGTGAAAAATAATCAATAGTTTTCATTGATAATTTATTCATTACAATAACATTTATTGTAGAAATGGTTCACCCGGGGCTCACATTGCTAACACGAAGATTATGGAGCCCCTAGGAGTTGAAGACCAGGGTCAAAGACCCCTCAGATGGGGTCTTCTTTACTTCGGACCTACGTGAAAAGTTTAAGGGATTGAGTGAGATGCTTTTGACCCAATGAATTCGACAACATGACCATGGGATGAGTGTGGTAAGGTATATCTGACGTATGGTGGTGGAAGAAGATCTGGTGGCTCTACCTGAGAAAGGTCAATGGGATCTTGGCATGTAGAAAGATGAACAAGAAGATGATGGTGTGATCAAGGGGTCGGAACAAGGTCAAATACATTGTGGACAAAGACCGAAACCAAGTGCTTCGGTGTACTTGGATTTTTTGGACTTCACGCTAACCATAGCTAATGACTGGAAATAAAATGTGAATCTAAACTAGAAATGGAATACGAAGAGAAAGAATAATAAAACTATACCTCGTCAGAACTGTGAGAACCTGAAAGCTCAGGTCACCAGAGTTCAGCCCCACCAATAAGAAATAACAGCTCAAGTTACCGCCAACTTGCCTAGGAACCTTGGGGATCAACTTTTGTCACAAAGGAGAATCAGTCCATCTAGGGTTTCTAGGGGTTATTGCACAATAAGAATGGATCCAGATTCAATGGAGTCAACTAGAGATGCTTTATCAAGGAGGATCAATCGGAGCTAAAGAATCTAAGTGAAAGTTTGAGATCCAACAATCATTCATGAAGTAGTCGACATGTTTAGACAGATACCGATGTGGTGGGGGAGGGGATTATTTACTGGGGATTTATAGTCCCTCACCTATGATTGGTCCACGTCGGCTGCTACATGATAAAAATATAAATATAAATATAAAATACAAATGATATAAAAATAAAATAGTTTTAATTTTTTAGATCTCAAAACATATATTTCTCTTATATTTATAGTATTTTCGTGTTTTTATTTATTTTTATAAACTCATTTAGTAAGCAATATTATTTGTATACTATTAATGAAGGGGTTTAAACCTATAATTTTACGCATTCACAAATTTATTTTGTTAGTTTATGCATAATACCACATCTAATTAATTTCTTTACAACATTACTTAATATATATTTATACATTTTGTAGGGATTATTACTGTCTTATTTCTATGTACAAATAAATACATTTATTTATAATATATGTATTTTATAATTCTATAATAGGGTTTCTTTTTTTATGGTATTTTTTGTTTTGATTTTTGTTTATATTTTTTATGGATGTTAAATAGTACGTACAATAAATTATAAATATAAGGAGACCTTGAATTCATAAAATAGATTGTATTGTTTTATTGTATAGATACACAAGTATCAGAGTACCCCAATTAGTCATCTTTAGCACTTGAACTCTATTTTAAATGAAACACTTTCATTTTATGAATAATTAAATTTGAAATACATTGCAGATGAATTTGGTTCATTTTGAGTTCCTATAGAGAATATATTGATCAATGAAATTTTCTTTGCATCTTTTTCAATTGAGTTTACTAAGTGGCATGCACATGGTTTATTTTTGCCAATAATTTTATTACTTTATATACATTATAATGTACATGTTTAGTGTTGAAGATATCTTTATTTGTGGTGTTTAGGATAATAAATAAAATACTACAATTTTGTGCAATGTACACAATACATTATACTATTATTTCTAGGGTTTTCTTGATATTATAGTAAATTATTTCACCTATCACTCTCTACTATTAGAGATGAGAGCCCACAGGGAGCCATTATTCAATAAATGTTATTATAAATAATAATCCCTGATATGAAATAAAGATTACTTAATTTTCATAATAGGCCCCTAAGTACAATTAGGGTTATGTACCATGGTCTTCTTAACGATCATACAACTATTGATTCAATAGTTGAATCATAGAGGTTGTTGCTTGGATGAATATCTAAGTAGTTAGATTGAGGACTCATCAAGCACTGTTCAAATGATTGTTAAGAGATGATCTCTAGCCTATGTAGGAGATGACAATACTCTTTCACTATGTCGATATATGACCAACCTCTATATGTAGGTCCTCTTCATGGGAAAAAAGATTTGGAGGTGTCAGATTAGTTAGCTCAAAGAGTTGACTTAATGAGATAGTGATAACCTAAGTCCTATTTTGCATACTGTCACAATATAGGAACACATCCTCTGACTGCAGACATATATGTTACTATATGTCTATACACCGGCGAGCAGGTGCACATATGAGGGCAAATAGGTAATACAATTTCTTAAAGGGATCATACATGTTCACTTGTGAACCGAAAGACATGAGCTTACTCATGAGGTGTTTGATCGACCAAATTCCATGCATGGTCATCGTGCTTTGGAATCATGACAAGAATTTGTGGGTATGACATATGCTTTCCGTATGCATATGATTGATACCAACTCCCAATGATGAATAATGAGAAACTTGGTGATGAAACCCTAAAGAAGACAATGTAAAATTGATCTATATCTTTGAGTTTATCAAAGCTCTTCCAATATTCATGTTGTACATGTATCAGGAATACGTGAGGGTGAGGTGATCATAAACGACTGTATAACCATGTCGCTTCCATTCCAAGGGAACGATGAAATAGGTTTAGATTTTAGTGACTCATGTCAGTAGAGAAGTAATATGATCTTGATCCAAGTGTTGGACACTGATCTGAATGAGATTCAGGTGCAATGAGAAGATTAGATTTGCGACGTTTATTTAAATCAAGCATGAGAAGTCCATGAGATATAGAATTGAGATGTGATCTCCATATCTATGTCACGTGGAACGTACAATCGCTCTGTCCTTATCATCAAGTATCTGTGATGAAAGCGCATTATTCTAAAAAAAGTTCAGAATAATTCCATTGTTGAATTATATCTAAGCATTAAAAAATAGATAGTTAAATGTGATTTGATTATCATAAATAATGTGAATTTTATTCATATTATTTGAATGCATGAGAATGATAATCCAATGTAATTAAATATGATTTAATTATTATGGATATGAATAATGTGTATAACACTTTCCAATTATTCATATATTATAAACATGATTTATAATAAATTAGAGAGAGACTATTGTGATTTATATTTGTTATTAATTATTGATGTGAATTGGATTCACATTGGATGGTGAATTGAAAATATAATTTACATTTTGTTTTGGGATGTGAATGTCATTCATATTTTTCCAATGGCATGATTGCAATAATCACAATATAATTATGAATTATTTTTGTGAAATAATTTACAACAAGTGTTGTTGTAAATCTTGGAGATATATTGAGATAATGAGGAGATTGACCCATCTACCACAAGAGGGTAGACGACCACCAATCTTCATTAGTAGTAGTATGGTAGTCGTTCCTCCCTTTTTAGGGATGAGGGCAATCTTCTCCTCCCTTATCTCCATGGTCAAATTAATTTGATTTGAATTGATTTATCAATATATATTAATGGATATTAAATTAATTATTATTGTGTTTTTTATAACAACATCATGGCCATTGAAAGAAACATGAATTAATCTCATCCATTGATTTTGTGTTGTCCATGGAAAGAGATCCATGGATTCCCAAATTCCTATATCAGAAGAGGCACCCATTGCTCTCTAAGTTACAAAAACCATGACAACATCACAACTATCTTTCTCTCATTCTCACACCATGCCCTCTCTCTCTCTCTCTCCTTGAGTGGTCGTCCTCTCCTTACATAAAGAGAAGGTCGCCACCGTCGTCGCATCGTCGTTGTGTTGCCGCTTCGACAACTCTTGGGTATCCTTCTTCTTTGATGCATCTTGCTCGTAAACAAGATGTTAGACCCATGGAGATGAGATCAGGAAACCCTTTTCATGGATCAACGACTTGGATTGCCAGAAGTACACAACTCATCTCCGTGCTCGCAAGCATCTCCTCTAATGGATCAAACTTGAGATGAGAGGTATCTTCTCTTAGAGGCTCGATCATACCAACTCTATAAGAGGATTTCCTTTATCTACTATGGAGCTAGATGAAACGATCCAATAGGTGTTACTGGATTATGTGGTTTCATCGATAAGAATTTTTTAAAATTTAGTTGCATCGAGCTACTAGTGTGACTAGTCACTCTCGGCATGCTTCTATGATTCACTTAAAGATTCTCCCATATCCTTCAAGTGATATCAGAGCATGGTTAGATGTTGTATGCTTTGTATTCAATTCATAAACATAGGATGACTTGGGCTCATTAGGATTTGTGAAATTTTCTCGCATTTCATTCACGCAGCTATGTTTTGTAAGTTTTTCAGGCTCTGTTTAAAAACGTTAAACACAAAATTATCACTTCTATAACGTTCCCCATTAAAAAAGTAAACCATGGGATTTGAGTTTGCGTGATTTGGAATCCGATTTCTCAAGTTATCATCATTTTAATGAACATGTATCCACTGTTTCAGGGATGATGAATCTTGACGTAATAAAGAGTTAGTTGCTATTTTAAAATGCCTAGAAATGCATGTAAATCACTTGGTACCTGTTTTCAATCAAATCAAAAAACATCATAAACTTATTTAACATGATGTGGATTTAAATTGATCGAGATATGTCAATTTTAGTGAGTGAGGGTTAGTGATGGAAATTACATTCCTAATCAAGAACCTTGTGATTATCATTTAATAAATTAGTGAAATTAATGGTAAATTTCTTGAATAATTATAGATAAATATTTGAGAAATAATTTATGATAATTAAATCCTTAATTTTGATTTAGAACCAATGTTTGAAGGAAGATGAAATGAATTTTATCTGACCTAGGTATTAAGTACATATAATATGAATTCAAGGAATACCTTATGGAGATACATCCTATCTCCCTCCTCCCAATACACATTAACTCAACAAAGTTATAAGGAGATATAATTTGATCATGTGTGATATGAATTGATCAATTATGAATATTTGCATAATTACCTCTTAGTTTCCAGGTATATAAGCAGTATAGACTACAATATATATCCTTAATAAAATTACAAGAAAATCTAAACTCGAACATCCTCATAAGCTATGGTTTGGAACCTAGCCTTGTGTTGGACACTTTAGAACATAGGGTTTCTTGGTCCATGACCATGTCATGGATGCAAGTAGGTTGGAATCTAGCCTAAGAGAGTGCTACATCATTCGTAAAATAAAGGATCGCTTTGGATACCTACTTCATGACCTCGAGATTCTTAAAACATTTCATCTTTAAGGATATGTTTTTTAGAGGATGAGACTCTTGAGAATCAATATGAAAATGAATGGAAGAATTACATTAAATCTGGAGAAGGTAGTGACGCTCCTGAAATTGGAGACTAAAAGGACAATTAAAGATGAAACACTTATACCTCTTCAAATTAATTTCAAGATGGATTCCATGTGTTAGAGAAATTTGACAATGATCTAGCTTCATATGATGAAGCTTTTGAGGATCATGACTTGGAAATATGGATCTTATAAATAAAGTCTAAATTAGACATCATATACAAGTGTTGTACATGAACCGTGAAGAATATTGAGAGTCCTTAAGCGCATAGTCGCTAAATGCGGCGGAAATTTAAATTTTTAACAAGTGATGAAACCACATGATCACGAGAACATTTCTCGGATCGTTTCATCAAACCACAAAGTATAGGGAATACCACCTGGAGCATGGTTGTAATCGTGAGATCCCAAACCAGAGATCCTCCTGTCTTAAGTCCGATCCATGAAGAATGCACTTACGGGAACGATGATGAGAAGCGATCATCCCGCAATCCTCGTTAAAGATCCAAGCAATCGAATCCCCTGATTTTGTTCAACGAAATCCGTCATCTTCCTTTAGAGCAAGCAACCCCAAAGAAGAAGGAGATCCTTGAGTCGTCGAAGCTGAAGACGAGAGTCTCCCTTTCTCAACATACAAGGTGGACGACCACCTTGAAGGAGAGAGAGAGAGTAGGCAATAATGAGAGAGAGAGAGTGGTAGGCTTCTACAACTCTTAGTTATGTACCTTTAAAGGCTAGGTTAGCCCTCTTTTGTATTAGTTTAGGATCCAGTGGATCTCAATCCACAAGACACATAGATCCGACGACCAAGTTGATCTATGTAGTAATCAATGGCCATGATTGTTGTTGGCTAAAAACCAACAACATTAATTTATATTTAAAATAAATATATGTTGCAACAATATCAACATAATTTAATTTAACATAAATTAACTATTAAGAGATAACAATATAATAAAGGGGAGATAACAAATTACCTCGTAAAAATGAGAGGGCGTCACCTTTGACTATGTCATTGGTGACGCCACATCATTTGGTGGTTATTATGTCCCTTTTATTTTATATTATTATTTCTTTATGAATTTGTAATAATCATTACCATAAAATTATTCACCAAATTAATTCCAAATTAATTTGTGAATATTTCAATCATGCCCTTGATAAATATGTGAATCATATTCACAACCCAAACTAATTTGTAAATTACATTTCCAATTAATTAATTAATACGAATCCAATCCACATTAATAATTAACAAATACTATTTACAAAATTCTCTCTGTCTTCAATATATGTATATTATAAATCATATTTATAATACACAAATATTGTGGATAGTATTATCCACATTCTCTAATCCTCGATAATTAAATCCCATTTAATTATCTTGGATAATTATTCTCACAATATGAATCTCATTTATATTTCGCTTGATAATTAAATCTCATTTAATCATCAAGTCCTTCTTGCTTGTATATGTAGTTCATCAAATGAATTATTCTTGAACCCTTTAAAGAATAATGTGCTTTCTCTGCAGATACTTGGAGATAAGGATAGGGCGATTGTATTGTTCCACGTATAGTGACTTTGATGTTGAGATTTCATCTCAAATCCAGATCTTACGAAACTCCCACATATGTTTGATTAAATCAAGACTGCAAATCTAATCTTCTCATTACATCTGAATCTCATTTATACCAATGTCCAACATTTGGACCAAGATCAAATTGCTTCTCTACTGAGAGGAGTCACTAAAATCCAGACCTGTTTCATCACTACCTCGGAATGAAAATGTCATGATTATACAATTGTTTGTAATCACATCACCCTCAGGTATTTCCAATACATGTACATCCTGCATACTGGAAGACCTATGGTCAACTTGAAGATCAAGATCAATTTTACACTATCTTCTTCAGGATTTGATCACTAAGTTTCTCAATCTTTGTCATTGGGAGTTGATATCGATCATATGCTTTCCCAAAGCATATATCATTCCTTCAAATTCATGTCATGCTTCTAAAGCATGATGACCATGCATGGAATTTTATCCGTCCCAATACCTCATGAGTGAGCTCATGTCTTCCGGTTCATAAGTGAACCTATATGATCCCTTTGAGAGATCGTATTGCTCATATGACCTTATATGCACACCAGCTCGCTGGTGTATAGACCTTGGTTAAGCCATCAACCTATCGGTCTGCCAAATGTACATACTCAGACATATAACAATACATCTGTCTTCGGTCAAAGGATGCGTGCCTATGCTGTGACAGCATTCACCATAGGACTTAGGTTATCTCAATCTCGTTAAGTTAACCCATTGACCTAACTAATCTGACACCTCCGAATCACTATTCCCATGTAGAGGACCTGCATCAAGAGGTCGGTCAGATATCAACCTATGTGAGAAAGGATTGCCATCTCCTACTCTGGCTGGAGATCACCTCTTAACAAACATTTAACAATGCTTGATGATTCCTCTATCTAACTCCTTAGATATTCATCCAAACACCAACCTCTCTGATTCATTTATTGAATCAACAGCTATATGATCATCGAGATGGCCATGGTACATAACCCTAATTGTACAGAGGGACCTTATAGTGCATTCATTCATTTAATTTCAGAAAGGGAGTGAAACATCAATAACTTTTATTCATAAACATATATATACACACACACACACACATCAGTATGTATTAGGTCAAGAATACCTTCGCATCTCGTAACCTTATTACGGAAAGGTATCCTGGTTATTTTATCTCGAATGCAATGTTTACAGGTAGGTAAAGATTGAACCTGTAGAAAATCCAAAGGTCCATCCTTTATCAATCTATTGATCCTATCAACAGATAAATGACCAAGCCTTTGATGTCAAATCATATTCGAATGATTTCCATTCTCCCTGGATCTTTTAGGGTTTTTATTATCAGTGGTAGTGACATTCATGACACATTCATCAATGCACAATTCATAGAGTCCAGCAGAAGTCAGAACACCTTCCGCAATAAATTTATCATATTGATTAATGACTAACTTATTACACAACAAGAAGGAGTATCCATGTTTAAGAAGCTTAGATACAGATATCAAATTCCTCCTGACTTCAGGTACATAAAGCTACTCTTTAAGTACTAGGACTCAACCACTAGATAATGATAGTCTGCACGTCCCGATGGCGACTGCTGCAACACTTGCATCAAATCCCATCTGGATGACTATCTCCCCTTGCTCCAGATTCCTAGTTTCTTGAAACAAATGCAATGAATTGCATACACGAACAGAAGCACCCGAATCTATAACCCAACTTTCTTCTCGTCCAACGAGAAAGCTAGTTTCAATGATGAAAGTAGATTTCATACCTGTTGGGGCTTTACCTTTATCAGCAAACTTCAGGTAATCTAGGCAGTTGCGCTGCCAACGCCCCGACTTCTTGTAGTACTGACAGACATCAGACTTTTTCGATGTCATTAGTGTGGAAGCACTAGAAGACGAACCAACTCCTTGATTATTCTTCTTTCTCTTATGGGAAGGACCCTTCTGAGAACCTTGCTTCCTCCTGCGCTTGCCTCTCACTTATGCAACCATTGCACTAGCAGAGGGGCCGTCCCTCTTCATGACATCTTCTGCAGACTTCAATGTAGCTAATAACCCAACGTTAGTGAAATTACCTTTGCTCATGTGATAGGACACGACAAAGATGTTGAAAGACTTAGGGAGCGACAGGAGAATAATCAGCCTGCATGTCAGAATCCAAGTAGGCTCCCAGGTTTTCCAATTCAGAGAGATACCCAAACACTTTGAGTGTGTGTTCTGTAACAGAGGTCCCTTCCTGCATTTTGCAGCGAATAAACTCTTTCATTACGTTGTAACACTGTGTGCGGTTTATGTCACCGAACATTTCCTTTAGATTCAGCATAATCTCTTAACAATGGTTTATTTCCTCATGTTGCTTCTGAAGCACATTGGACAATGACCCAAGGATGTAACACCTTGCCAGATTATGGTCTTCATCATATTTCTCATTATATGATTTATCTTCTGTAGTCTTAGGATTTGCTATCTTGTCCTTGGTCAGCACATACGAGACACACTCCGTGGATAGGACAAGATCCAAATTTTGGATCCAATCCAAATAATTTGGTCCGATCAACTGGTTAACCTCCAGGAGCCTGTTAAGTGGGTTCGTGGACTTCATTTTTTGAAATTAAGAATGCACTATATTAGAATATATAAATAAATATATATTCATTTTAAGATATTTGATTAAGGCATTTTAAATCAAATTCATCTTGCTATGTCAATTTTGAAAGTTTATTCCCTTATTTTCTTTCAAAGTAAGAGATACACTTACCGCTATATATCAAGCAAGATCTGGGATCTCCTCTCTATCTTTATCACATCCTAATAATATGAGAACCTGTGACTTGAATAGAGAGAAGCAGGAACACATTCCCAATCCGATCTTTAACACCCGGGCCCACCACCCCTAAGATGATGTTGACCCGTTGTTAATTGAACGAACCGTCAACAGGCTTAATACTCGCTATACGCAATCCAATATCGCCCCAATAATATGAGGACCCAATATTGGGGTCACTACGTATACAGCCTTACTCTTTCGAGAAGCAAAGAACCCGATCCAAATAAATCATATATAGGATCTGTCACTTCGGACTGCATCTCCTATATACAATATCTGGCGACGGAATTCTTTGCCTTGACAGGAGACCATGGATGTCACTTACGTGATCCTCCACCTCATATTCAAATTGCAATAATTAGTTATCGTGAATCATATTCACATAATTAATTCTTCCAAGGGAAATACACTACTGTTCATAATAGAGTGTTTATTGGATATAATTAATTTAATCACATTAAATTAATCATTAATCCAATCATTAATCAACAGACCTGACTATTACTTGAATAGTAGGTATAATCTTAAAGTACATATTATTCGTATTTTAATAATTAGAAAAATACACTTTGACTTCTCCGGCATTATCGAGTCCCTACCCGCTATCATGGCCAGTATCGACGAGAGTGGGACAGACCACATACGTTGCAACCCGCAACCCCAATGCTCTCCGACTAGGCACCATATCCACCTTAGGAAAGGATAATGCTAGATAGACCATCACGTACTTTGAGATGCTCATCTGTTTTTCAACCGAAATTATAACATATAATATACATCAAAACAATTTTGATTATATTATAAGGAAATTTGCTAAACAAATCCCCAATCCTATTCAAGATGAGGGTTTTTCATTTATAAGTTGTCCTACAACTATTGTAGGATAAACTGAGGTTTTTCATGAAATCAATGTTTGTTGATGAATTCATATCAACCAATGATCAAGAACAACTATCTTATCATTGTGGTTAGGCAAATGTCATTCAATGAAATAATTATCTCTTTAAATATTTCACAAATATTTATCACTAATTATTTCAGAAAATTAACCATTAATTTTCATCATCATATTTGAATGACTTATCACAAGGTTCAAGATCAGAAGATGTCAATTTCCAGCAGTGATCCCCAATCACTAAAATTAACTTATCTTGATCAATTTAAATCTAAAAATTGCAAAATCAGTTTCCTAAGATTGCCAAATTGATTTATTAAAGAGCCCAATTGATAATTCATGCATTTCGAGGCGCATCAAAACAGTAATTAACTCATTAATCATGTTTAGATCAGTTGTTCCCATAACAGTGAATACATGCATATTCAAAAGGCCATATCTTGAGCAATGGAAATTCAAATTTCGTAAACTCAGATCCTATGGTTTCCTTATTTAATGGGGAACAAAATTCATTTGCAAATTTCGTGTTTAAAAAATTTAAACAATACTGAAAATTTCAATTAGACAGAGGTGCGAAAATTGAAATGCGACAAAACTTTCGCAACGCTTTCAAACCCAAGTCGTCCTAGGTCTATGGATCATATCCGAAACCTTATTCGACCTAAGGCTCTGATACCACTTTAAGGATATTGAGAATCCTTAAGCATATCACGGAAGTGTGTCGATCTCATCATATGCGATCGGGGCGACTAGTCGCACTAGTCGCTAGATGCAGCGGAAATTAAAATTTTTAACAAGTGATGAAACCACATGATCATGAGATCATTTCTCGAATCGTTTCATCAAACCACAAAGTATAAGGAATATCTCTTGGAGCGTGGTTGTAATCATGAGATCCCACATGTGATCAATGTCCTAAAAACTTTGCTCTGATAGCACAAGTTGTCACGACCCGTCCCGCTAACCGGAACGTGCCGCAACAGAGATCTTTCTTCTCCTTTATCATAAAAGTACACATGTGGCAATCTCATCAAACATATCATCCGTTGTATTTAAAGTTCACATTACAAAGAAGTGTCTTACACAAATTCTCGATTACATCTCCTTACAAAACAACAGACAATATAAAAAAACAACGAACACCACCTCCTTCTAGTGTATAAGCAGTGCTTTCTCCTTCTAGTCGTGATTCTATTGATCTATATATAAATACAATATAACGGGATGAGTCTAAATTCGTATACCAGCTTAGACCCAGTGAATGGATCTCAAGCTTTTTACATATAGCTAAAAGTTGAATTATGAGCATCATACCAAAATTTATGCTGCTAACTTTGAAATAGCTTGAAAAAGAGACTTCATGATAATAAACATATAAAAACATGCTAGTTTTGCAATTGAACACTGAAATTACTTCAAAAGAAGATAAACTGAAACATATTTGTCACTATCAAGCTGTTTGCATTAATCACCACTGTGGCTAAGTTATCTACTCATGAACGCTGAAACAAAGCTATGTCATACGCGCAGACAGTTCCAAAGAGCAAAAACACCCTGCATACGACACAAAGCCTATATGTATACAGAATGCGAACCCAAAGTCCTCTTGATACCATATATAATGGTTGTTTTAGGGTCATATCTAATGACATCACCATATCTAATGGCTAGTTTATGACTTGTATAAAATAGTTATTGTGGTGCTTACTTTTTGATTCTGATTCTTTTTCTTATGACTAATAATCCGTACTCTTACTAATTCATGCTCATAACAGCTCTAACTCATGATCATACAACAAGCTGGTATAGTATGCGTATTCTTGCAACTGGAAACTATTAAGGACTTGAAAATTGATGTATATTGCATAATGACTGTCCAAACATATTTCTTTTATAAAAAACTCAAATCTAAGTAGTGAAACTTATGTTCGTGTTTCACAAAGAACTATATGCTTTGAAAACGTGCTATCATGATAAAACACTTGAAACGACATTTGAACTACTTTCTAAAGACCTGATTTCATATCTACTTTATGGTACTTGCAATTCATACGGAAAAGCTTTAGAAAATTCGGTTACATACTTGCTATCAAAAATCACGCATAAAAGCTAAAGATTATTACTTTAAAATAGCGCTTGAGAATCCCTCACCTTATTGCTATCGAATTCGAGTCAGGATCGCCTTCTTTAGTGAATAACCCCTATATCCGTCTTAGATTGAGTACTACGACTTGATGGCAGACAAAACTTCATTACGGCTTCTAATGCGCTCTCGGTCACCGATAGAGCTTCGCTGTGACTCCTATCGTGCTCCTCCAGCAACCTCAATGGCCTAGTGGCTCTAAGGTGGTGAGAGGGGTGTGGGATGAAGTGAGTGGAAATGGGGGGCTCATGGGTATATATAAGCCTCCAACGCCATTGCATGGGTGACATGCGTCAACATATAAGAGAGGCTCCAAGACACATGTTATCTCCTTCTCATGCATGAAGACACATGGCAATACTTGTCATCCATGCACCATGCCACTTGTCTCCTATGCATGAGAGAACTTGTTGCCCAAGCATGAGGCTACATTACGACACGTGTTAGTTTTAGAATGTTGACACATGGTAATCTTGGGTATTGACACTTGTCCTGAATGTATAATGACATGTGTCCCATGATTTGTCCTCCATGTGTCCTACTTTGCTAATGACACTGAATTATCACTAATGATGGGTAATTAGTACTAATCATGCTTAATTAGTCTTAATGATGTAATTATGGTCTAATGAATATAATCTACAACATTGTGGCACTATACTTGTAGTAGCTTCTACTACTTATAAGATACTATCATACGTCCTGATTTCTAGATGTGGTACTATGTTTGATGTGCTACAAAAATCCAGAGAACCTTTTGAAGTAATATTTGTATAAGACGGTCTCTAATTTTCACACAACACGTTTCCATAAAATCGTTGTATTAAGGCGAATCTATTGATTGTGTTAACCGTAAAGTGTGAATACTACCAATCCAACGTTTCCTTGAAATAACACTTGCTAACATTCAAACATAGTATATATAGTGATATTCTAAAAAACTCAAGACTATACAAAATGTGTATTACAATTTCTCCCCTACTTGAAATAAATTTCGTCCTCGAAATTGTAGTATCTTTGCTAGTTAGAAAATAATAGGGGATATTGAGATATCATTTCTTCTTCTCGTTCCCATGTGGATTCTTCTATTGCGTGACACCTCCATAAACCTTTTACTAAAGGAATCTTCTTCGTATGAAGCTCTTGTACTTTATAATCTAGAATTTCTACAGGAACCTCCTCGTCTGATAGATCTTCCTTGAATTGAATATCTTGAGGTTGTATCATATGGGTTGCATCATGAATATACTTCCGAAGTGTGGAGACATGAAAGACATCATGTATCCTTGCTAGTTCAGATGGAAGTCGAAGACGATAGGCCACCCTTCCGATTCTCTTTGTGATCTCGTAAGGGCCAATGTATCTTGGGCTTAGTTTTCCTTTCTTCCCGAATCTGATTAGGCCTTTCCATGGAGATACTTTCAGAAACACATGGTCTCCCACTTGAAATTCTAAGTCTCTCCTTCGCTTATCTGCATAACGTTTCTGTCTGCTTTGCGCTACCTTCAAGCATCTCTGGATTTCCTTAACTTTTTCTATTGTGCTTTGTATTAGTTCTGGTTGAACCAATTTTCGTTCTCCAACCTCACTCCTACAGATAGGTGTTCTACATGGTTTATCATATAAGGCTTCATAAGGTGCCATCCCAATACTAACACGATAGCTCTTATTGTATGCAAACTCTATAAGTGAGAGATGTTCATCCCAGCTTTCTTTAAAGCTCAGTGCACCGGCTCTAAGCATGTCTTCTAGAGTCTGGATAGTCCGTTCTGATTGGCCATCTGTCTGAGGATGAAAGGCTGTACTAAATGATAACTTTGTTCCCATAGATTTATGTAAGTTTGGCCAAAGCATGGAGGTGAATCGTGGATCTCTATCAGATACAATTGACACAAGAGCCCCATGACGGCTAACTATCTCATTGACAAAGATCTTTCCCATGCGGTCTAGACTGTATGTCATGTTAATGGCTAAGAAATGTGCAGATTTAGTTAATTTGTCTACTATGACCCATATTGCATCGTGACCTCGACGGGTCCTTGGAAATCCTGTAACAAAATCCTTAGTGATGTGTTCCCATTTCCATTCTCGTATTGGAAGTGGTTGTAATGTCCCTACAGGTCTCAAACGCTCCGGTTTAGTTTGTTGGCATATAGGACATCTAGAAACATACTCTGCAATCTCTCTCTTCATACGAGACCACCAATAGTAACTCCTAAGCATTCTATTTTAGTACTTCCTGGGTGCATAGTATACATGGAGTTATGTGCCTCCTCCAGAATCTCAGTCTTTATATCAGATTTATTCGGAACACACAATCTTCCTTTAAAGAATAAAACCCCTTGATCATCTATTGTATACACGTCTTCATCACCTCCCTTAATCTTCTCAATCATTCTAATGATTTTAGAATCATGGACTTGTGTTTCCTTAATTTTATCATATAATATGGTTCTCAATTGTAAGGATTCTAATAAGACTCTAGAGCTATTTACGTTTAACTTTGCACGTAAAGGCAACTGGGGCATTTGTCAATCAAAAAAACATTACCAGGAATTCGTAATGTCCATAACGAGTCCTAAAGGAAGTCCTAGAAACATCTTCAAATCTAATTTTGAGTTGATGATACCCTGATCTCAAATCTATCTTTGAAAACATAGAAGCCCCTTGCAATTGATCAAATAAGTCATCTATCCTGGGCAGAGGATAGTTATTGCGGATAGTCACTCTGTTTAGTATTCTGTAATCTATACAAAGTCTCATGGAACCATCTTTCTTCTTGACAAATAGAACTGGTGCACCCCATGGAGACATACTAGATTGTATAAATCCCTTATCTGTCAACTCCTGCAATTGGATTTTGAGTTCTTTAAGTTCAGCTGGGGCCATTCTGTAAGGAGCTAAGGCAATTGGATTGGTACCCGGAATGAGGTTAATAGTGAATTCAATTTCCCTATCAGGAGGAACTCCTGGCAGTTCAATTAGAAACACTTATGGAAAGTCCTTCACCACAGAGATATTTTCTAAACCGATGGCTTCTGCCTTAGTATTAAACACATAAGCAATATAAGAGGAATATCCCTTCCTTATCAACTTCTGGACAAAGAGACATGAGATGACATGGGTAGGATATATCCTTCTTTCTCCATAGAAAGTGAATTCGTCATCACCTGGTTTTCTAAAATTAGCATGCTTCATATGACAGCCTAGAAAAGCATGATATGTACTTAAGCAATCTATTCCTATGATAGCATCAAATTCCATTATCTTCATAGGAATCTGGTCTACTTCAATATAATTTTCATCTATCTTTACCAAACAATTTCGGAGGACATCCCTAATAATCTCTGGTTCTCCCTTAGCTAAAGAAATTGCTAAAGCATGCTTGAGAGTACTTGTTACTTTATCAACATATATGGAGAATCTTTGTGAAATAAAAGAATGACTTGCACCAGAATCAATAAGAGTATGTGCACTTTTACCAAAAATTTTGTGGTACCTGATACAACATCGTCTACAGATATGGCCTCCTCTAAGGTCATAGCAAAAGCTTTTCCCTCTCTCTGGTTTGACCTCTTATGTTTATTATTTTTATTTTGTTCCCTTGCAGGTGGAGGACGACGTATAATGATATCACGATTTCCATTTGGTGCTGGTCTTCCCATAACCCGACGGCCTTGGACAAGTGTGGGACAATTCTGACGTATGTGGACCATCTCTCCACATTGATAACACCAAGCGGACCCCTTACGACAACTTTCTGGATGAAACTTTCCACAGTTTGTACATTGTGGAAAAGAAAGTGTTCTGATTTCAGAAGTCCCAACTGTATATCTATTTGTTTGATTCCCTTGTACTCTAAGAGCAGACCTATTATCTTGCCTTTAATTCCCAGCTATTCTTGGTTCTTTGTTCATGGTTCCTCTCCATTGGGGTCTATCTGCAAACCTTTTCTTTCCGTGATCATTGCACTTCCTTCTTCTATCACTACTCGTTCGGCCCTACGAGAAGCCTCCACCAATTTTGCATATCAGTATATCCCGTGGCCGAAACCATTTCCTTTAAGTGAATATGCATACCATCTTCTAGACGTCTACACTTTTCTTCCTCTGTTGCAACCAGAGAAGCAGTAAACTTTGAAGGTTCTGTGAATTTCTTTTCATATTCATCAAACAAATTGCTCCCCTGAGTAAGGAATAGGAATTCCCTACGTTTCTCCTCCTGATAAACCCTTGGGTAATATTTTTCATTGAAATCTTTCTCAAAGATCTCCCATGTAATGTGAGATGGGTTTGGATATTTCATTTTCACCAATGTCCACCAATTATCAGTGCTATCTTTCAGTAAAAATATTGTATACTTCAACTTTTGTTCATCTGTACAGTCCATTAGAGCAAATATTTTCTCCATATTCTTGAACCATTCCCTTGCCTTCTTTGGATCAGTGTCTCCTACAAATGATTCTCCTCCCACCTTATTTACATGTTCAAATGGCAATTGGTACTCAAATTCATGTCTTTTAACGGACTGGGCAGTCATGCCTCCTAGTGTTTGAGCATCAAGGTCAACGTGTCATACATGTTGTTATTTTTGTTATTATTATCCGGACTAGGGCTTTGGGTGGTCGCTTGTGGCTGCTTTGCAGCCATTGTTTCCTATAAAAATTAAACCTCAGCTAGATCCTTCATCAACATAAATGCTCCAATAATGATTCCAGATATCCTCAAGACTATAACATCAATTTTCTTCTAAGTTCAAATCAAATTATGATAACTAAATTATCTTCTAATACTATAGATCAACTCCTAATATAACTTTTGCTCAAGGTCTTAAAACCTTTGCTCTGATACCACAAGTTGTCACGACCCGTCCCGCTAACCGGAACGTGTCGTGACAGAGATCTTTCTTCTCCTTTATCCTCAAATACACATGTGGCAATCTCATTAAACATATCATCCGTTGTATTTAAAGTTCACATTACAAAGAAGTGTCTTACACAAGTTCTCTATTACATCTCCTTACAAAACAACAGACAATATAAAAAAAACAACGAACACCACCTCCTTCTAGTGTGTAAGCAGTCCTTTCTCCTTCTAGTCATGATTATATTGATCTGTACATAATTATAATATAACGGGATGAGTCTAGACTCGTATACGAACTTAGACCCAGTGAATGTATCTCAAGCTTTGTACATATAGCTAAAAGTTGAAATATGAGCATCATACCAAAATTTATGCTGCTAACTTTGAAATAGCTTGAAAAAGAGACTTTATGACAATAAACATATAACAACATGCTAGTTTTGCAATTGAACACTGAAATTACTTCAAAAGAAGATAAACTGAAACATAATTGTCACTATCAAGCTGTTTGCATTAATCACCACTGTCACTTAGTTATCTACTCATGAACACTGAAACAAAGCTAAGTCATACGCACAGACAGTTCCAAAGAGCAAAAACACCCTGCAAACAACCCAAAGCCTATATGTATACAGAATGCGGACCCAAAGTCCTCTTGATACCATATCTAATGGCTGTTTCAGGATGAAATCTAATGACATCACCATATCTAATGGCTAGTTCATGACTTGTATAAAATAGCTACTGTGGTGCTTACTTTCTGATTTTGATTCTTTTCTTACCATTAATAATCCGTACTCTTGCAAATTCATGCTCATAGAAGCTCTAATTCATGATCATACAACAATCTGGCATATCATACATATTCTTGCATCTGGAAACTATTAAGGACTTGAAAACTGATGTATATTGCATAATGAATGTCCAAACATATTTCTTTTATAAAAAGCTCAAATCTAAGTAGTGAAACTTATGTTCGTGGTTCACAAAGAACTATATGCTTTGAAAACGTGCTATCATGATAAAAACACTTGAAACAACATTTGAACTACTTTCTAAAGACCTGATTTCATATCTACTTTATGGTACTTGCAATTCATATGGAAAAGCTTTAGAAAATTCGGTTACATACTTGCTATAAAAAACCATGCATAAAAGCTAAAGATTATTACTTTAAAATGCGCTTGAGAATCCCTCACCTGATTGCTATCGATTTCGAGTCGGGATCGCCTTCTTTAGTGAATACCCCCTATATCCGTTTTAGATTGAGTAGTATGGCTTGATGGCGGATAGAACTTCGTTACAGCTTGTAATACGCTCTCGGTCACTGACAGAGCTTCGTTGTGACTCCTATCGTGCTCCTGCAGCAACCTCGACCGCCTTGTGGCTCTAAGGTGGTGAGAGGGGTGTGGGATGAAGTGAGTGGAAATGGGGGGCTCATGGGTATATATAGGCTTCCAACCCCATTGCATGGGTGACTTGTGTCAACATATAAGAGAGGCTCCAAGGCACATGTTACCTCCTTCTCATGCATGAAGACACATGGCAATACTTATCATCCATGCACCATGCCACTTGTATCCTATGCATGAGAGAACTTGTTGCCCAAGCATGAGGCTACACTATGACACATGTTAGTCGTAGAATGATGACACATGGTAATCTTGGGTGTTGACACTTGTCCTAAATGTATAATGGCATGTGTCCCATGATTTGTCCTCCATGTGTCCTACATATCTAGTGACACTTAATTATCACTAATGACGGGTAATTAGTACTAATCATGCTTAATTAGTCTTAATGAAGTAATTATGGTCTAATGAATATAATCTATAACATCGTGGCCCTATACTTGTGGTAGCTTCTACTACTTATAAGCTACTACCATACATCCAGATTTCTAGATGTGGTACTATGTTTGATGTGCTACAAAATTCCAGAGAACCTTTTTGAAGTCACATTTGTACAAGATGGTCTCTTATTTACACACAACACGTTTCCATAAAATCATTGTATTGAGGCAAATCTATTGACTGTGTTAACCGTAAAGTGTGAATACTATTAATCTAATGTTTCCTTGAAATAACACTTGCTAACATTCAAACATAATATATATAGTGATATTCTAAAAATCTCAAGACTATACAAAATGTGTATTACATTATTATGTATCTTGAAAAGCTAGGTTAGCCCTCCTTTTATATTAGTTTTGGATCCAATGGATCTCAATCCATGGGAGACATAGATCCAACGACGAAGTTGATATGTGTATTAATTAATGGCCATGATTATTGTTGGCTAAAAACCAACAACATTAATTTATATTTAAATCAAATATATGTTACAACAATATCAACATAATTTAATTTAATATAAATTAACTATTAAGAGATAATAATATAATAAAGGGGAGATAACAAATTACCTTCTAAAAATGAGGGGGTGTCACCTTTGACTATGTCATTGGTGACGCCACCTCATTTGGTGGTTATTATGTCCCTTTTATTTTATATTATTATTTCTTTATGAATTTGTAATAATCATTATCACAAAATCATTCACCAAATTAATTCCAAATTAATTTGTAATTATTTCAATCATGCCATTGATAAATATGTGAATCATATTCACAACCCAAACTAATTTGTAAATTACATTTCCAATTAATTAATTAATGTGAATCCAATCCACATTAATAATTAACAAATGCTATTTACAAAATTCTCTCTCTCTTCAATATATGTATATTATAAATCATATTTATAATACACAAATATTATGGATAGTATTATCCATATTCTCTAATCCTCGATAATTAAATCCCATTTATTTATCTTGGATAATTATTCTCACAATATGAATCTCATTCATATTATGCTTGATAATTAAATCTCATTTAATCATCAAGTCCTTCTTTCTTGGATATGTAGTTCATCAAATGAATTATTCTTGAACCCTTTCAAGAATAATGTGCTTTCACCGCAGATACTTGGAGATAAGGACTGGGCGATTATATTGTTCCATGTATAGTAACTTGGATGTTGATATTTCATCTCAAATCTAGATCTTACGAACCTCCCACAGATGTGTGATTAAATCAAGACCGCAAATCTAATCTTCTCATTGCATCTGAATCTCATTCAGACCAGTGTCCAACATTTGGACCAAGATCTGATTGCTTCTCTACTGAGAGGAGTCACTAAAATCCAGAGTTGTTTCATCACTCCCTCGGAATGGAAGCATCATGGTTATACAATCGTTTATGATCACATCACCCTCATGTATTCCAATACATGTACATCCTGCATACTGGAAGACCCATGGTCAACCTGAAGATCAAGATAAATTTTACACTGTCTTCTTCAGGGTTTGATCACTAAGTTTCTCAATCTTGGTCATTGGGAGTTGGTATCGATCATGTGCTTTCCCAAAGCATATAGCATACCTTCAAATTCATGTCATGCTTCCAACGCATGACGACCATGCATGGAATTTGATCGGTCCCAATACCTCATGAGTGATCTCATTTCTTCCGGTTCATAAGTGAAACTGTATGATCCCTTTGAGAGATCGTATTGCTCATATGCCCTTATATGCACACCATCTTGCCGGTGTATAGACCTTGGTTAGGCCATCAACCTATCGGTCTGACAAATGTACATACTCCGACATATAGCAATACATCTGTCTCCGGTCAGAGGATGCGTGCCTATGATGTGACAACATTCACCATAGGACTTAGGTTATCTCGATCTCGTTAAGTCAACCCATTGACCTAACTAATCTGACACCTACGAATCACTATTTCCATGCAGAGGACCAGCATCTAGAGGTCGGTCAGATATCAACCTATATGAGAAAGGATTGCCATCTCCTACTCAGGCTGGAGATCATCTCTTAACAATCATTTGAAGGTGCTTGATGAGTCCTCTATCTAACTCTTTAGATATTCATCGGAACACCAGCCTCTATGATTCATTAATGAATCAACAGCTATATGATCATCAAGATGGCCATGGTACATAACCCTAATTGTACAAAGGGACCTTGTAGTGTATTCATTCATTTAATTTTAGAAAGGGAGTAAAACATCAATAACTTTTATTGATAAACATATATATATATATATATATTACAATTACACTTATAGTAAGAATGGTTCACCCATGGCTCACATGTCTAACAAACCCTTGAGGATCCACCTATATGGGTAAGACCCATTAAGGTGTAAATGGATCTTTTATAGAAAGAGGGAACCTGATGATAATGTACAAACCATCAAAGCACGGATTTTATCCACAGGATACAATCGAAGAGAAGGCATCGCTTGCGATGAGACTTACTCTTCATTTACCTTTCTTAAACCCATCTGAATATTGCTAACTATTGCTACACAACTTGACTTTGACATCTCCAAGATGGAAGTCAAGATTGCATTCCTCTATGAATACCTCTCTGAGGATATTCATATGAAGTAGCCCCATGTATTCATGGATAAGAAAAGCAAGGTGTGCAAGCTAAAGAACTCCATCTATAAACTCAAATAAGCTTCTTGTAGTTGGAACATAAGGTTTGATAAAATTATAAAGGTTATGATTTCAGATAAAATCTTAATGTACAGTGTGAAGCTTAGTTGGAGTACCATTGTGTTCATCATTCTAAATGTAGATGATATCCTAATAAATTTCATATGTTGAGATATGATCACAAGGATACCTCTTGTATAATAGTTCTGAAGGTGTTCAGATCAAAGTGAA
Organism: Ottelia alismoides; assembly: GCA_037367405.1. Taxonomy (NCBI): domain Eukaryota; kingdom Viridiplantae; phylum Streptophyta; class Magnoliopsida; order Alismatales; family Hydrocharitaceae; genus Ottelia; species Ottelia alismoides. The sequence goes on along the minus strand of JAZKJV010000862.1, from coordinate 467,454 downwards.
GAGGGTATTGGGACCGTTACATTTGTAGTACACCTTGGAAATATTCCATTCTTGGAAAACCACAAGGAAAACTTCAATCCCTTAAGATATGGTGCTGACCTATCTGAACAGATAACATATCAAAGAGTTGAGAAAGTCAATGCAAGAACTTCTTGCCCATGTGCATCAGTTACAAGAAGCCGAGTGTATGCTAGATGTGTACAAAAACTAGATGTCCCTAATGCAGTAGGGGTAGTAAAATATTACTACTACTATGGAAATAAAACACTTGACTGCAGTAATAAAAATACCTTCAAAGGGGACAAGACTTTTGAGATATTGATCTCTAGATCTTATCATGAAGAAATTGAGACTTTATATATAGTGATCTACAAGGTCTTAACTGTAGATACCATAGATCATAGAGATATTTGGGATCAAGGGTATCCTGATAAGGATAATAGAAATTATATATTGTTATAATGATTATAGAATCGTCGAGTCAAAAACACTATAACTACTTCTAGATTGAGTATTCGATGCATAACATGCAACATTCATATTGGATGCGAGCACTATTACTGGGGGATATGCAAGTGTCATAAAAGGACTTTTCATAGTCTCTCCAAAATAGAGTGATTGATTATCTTACCTAGTTATTTTTCTAAATGGCCTATGATTTTCACATGAGTGTGGGTTTAAAAATCTTCCATTAATGGCTCTTTGGGCTAGTGGGAGATTGTTGGACATGCGAGCCCATAGCGAGCCATTTTTGCGATAAATGTTATTGCAAATATCACTCCCTAATATGAAATAAAGAATAATTAATTTTCATAATAGGTCCATTAGTTCAATTATGGTTATGTACCATGTCCTTCTTAATGATCATACAACTGTCGATTCAATAGTTGAATAATAAAGACCGGTTCTTGGCTGAATATCTAAGGAGTTAGATTCATGACTCATCAAGCACGGTTCAAATGATTGTTAAGAAATGATCTCTACCTGAGTAGGAGACGACAATCCTTTCTCGCTAGGCTGATTTTTGTCTGACCTCTTGATGCATGTCCTCTGCATGGGAATAGAGATTTAGAGGTACCAGAATAGTTAGGTAAAAGAGTTGACTTAATGATATCCAGATAACCTAAGTCCTATATTGTATATTGTCACGATATAGGCACACATCCTATGATCGCAGAGAAATATGTTACTATATGTCTAAGTATGTACATCTGGCATACCAATAGGTTGATAACATAACAAAGATCTATAAACCAACGAGCTGGTGTGCATATGAGGGCCTATGAGTAATACGATCTCTCAAAGGGATCATACATGTTCACTTTTGAACCGGATGACACGAGCTCATTATTGAGGTGTTGGGATCGATCAAATTACATGCATGGTCTCCATGCATTGGCAGTGTGACAAGAATTTGTTGGTATGATATAGACTTTTGGAAAGTATATGATTGCTACCAACTCCCGGTGATAAGGAATGAGAAACTTGGTGATAAAACCCTAAAGATGACAATGTAAAAGTGATATATATCTTCGGGATTATAAAAGGTCTTCTAGTATTCATGATGTACATGTACTAGGAATACCTAAGGGTGATATGATCATAAACGATTCTATAACCAGGATGCTCTCATTCCGAGGAATTGATGAAATAAGTCTAGATTTTAGTGACTCCTCTCAATAGAAGAGTAATATGTTCTTGATCCAAGTGTTGGACATTGGTCTGAATGAGATTGAGGTGCAATGAGAAGATTATATTTGCATCCTAGATCTAAATCAAGCATCCATGAGAGGTCCATGAGAAATGGATTTGAGATATGATCTCAATATCGAAGTCATTATACGTGGAATGTACAATTGCCTTGTCCTTATCTCCTAGTACCTACGGAGAAAGCACATTATTCTTGAAAATGTTCAAGAATAATTCCATTATTAAATTATAACTAAGCAATAAGAAATGGATAGCTAAATGTAATTTAATTATCATAAGTAATGTGAATTTTATTCATAATATAATGTAATTTAATGTGATTTAATTATTATGGATATGAATAATGTGGATATCACTATATAATTATTCATATATTTATAAATGTGATTTATAATATATTAGAGAGAGATACTATTGTGATTTATATTAATTAATTAATTAATTAATTATGTAAATTGAATTCACATTGGATGATTAATGGAAAATCTAAATTACATTTTTTTGGGATGTGAATGTGATTCACATTTTCCCAATGGCATCATTTCATTTTTCACAATATAATTATGCATTTTTTGTGAAATAATTTACAACAAGTGTTGTTGCGAATCTTGGAGATATCATTAGATAATGAAATCTCATGAGATAATGAGGAGATTGACCCATCTATGACAAGAGGGTGGAAGATCACCAACCTTCATTAGGAGTAGGGTGGTTGTTCCCCCCTTTTATGGATTAGGAAAATTTTTTCATACCTTATCTCCATGGACAAATTAATTTGACTTGAATTGATTTATATCGATTTATCAATATATATTAATACAAATTAAATTAATTATTGTTGTATTTTTACAAAAAACATCATGGCCATTAAAAGAAACACAAATCAATCTCATGGGTAGATTTTGTGTTGTCCATGGATGAGATCCATGGACTCCCAAAACCATATATAAGAGGATACATCCCTTGCTCTTCCAGTTACAACAACCACAACAACAATACAACTCTCTCTCTCTCTCTCTCATTCTCACACCAATCCTTCTCTCTCTCCTTGAGTGGTCTCCCACTCCTACCCTAGAGAGAAGGTCACCACCATCGTCGCATTGTTGTTGTGGTGCTTCTTCGACAACTCTTGGGTATCTGTCTTCTTGATGCTTCTCGCTCTTGAAGAAGACACTCGATCTCGTGAGACAAGATCAGGAAACCCATTGCTTGGATAAATGGATTGGATTGAGAGAAGCACACGACTCATCTCCACGCTCACAAGTGTATCCTCCGATATATCAGACTTGAAAGAGGAGGTCTCTTCTTTTAGAGACCCAATTAAAACCAAGATTGAAGAGTTATTCCTTTATCTACTTTGTGGTTAGATGAAATGATCCAGGAACTGTTCGTGGATCACATGGTTTCATCGATTAGAATTTTTTAAAATTCTGCTACATCGAGCAACTAGTGCGACTAGTCTCTCTTGATCTTATATGATGCGATCCTCATGCTTCTATGATGCTCTTAAGGATTCTCCCATGTCCTTCACCTACTTCATCCCCGGTCGGCTTAATCAATACTAGACATGGTCTCGGGGTTCTGGGTGAGTCAATATCATAGATCATTCATTTAGTTTTCTTTTTTCCCTTTATTATTTTATTTTGGGATTAAATATACGTATTTATAAACTATTTATAAATTAATGTTATGTTGGTAATTTATGCAAGTTAGTTATATTTACATGTTTTTTACTATGGATTTTAAGCCAATGTGAAATAATAATGGTGAATCAATGGGATTTCATCAACCCCATATACTTAGATTTGCTAGTCCCTCTTAAACAATTACTAGGTGAAAAAGTGGTGAAAATGAATGAAAAGAAAAAGAAAGAATTTATAATGATTATATTTTTTATACTTATTTTCATAAAATCATAGTATGAAGCTTAGTCAGACATTTGGATTTTTAGTCTGGCAGAACCTTATTGGAAATTGGATTTAAAACTTAACAACCTTAAAGTTCCACATATCTATGTTCAGTTCACCTCAATAGTCAGGCTGGAATAAGTCTTTTCATAAGCAAACTATTATGATTATGAATCTCACTTGTATAGTGAATATGAAATGGTAGCTACCCACAACTAAAAGTGGTAAAGAAATAGACTTCTCCAGCAAGGTAACACTAATTCCTCAAGCTGGATACTCTTTCCTAGAGGAATGGGGTATTCCCTTCGAAGTTCAAGTGCAACTGGCTCCTATAAGAGGGGGTGAGGAAGAGAATGAATTGTTACCAATGTATCCATTTATCCTTTGGATCTTGGCTAGTGTAGCCAAGTCTCCAATTGTTGGAAACCTTGTAAACTTTGACTTTGAAGCATAAGCCTTGCTCATTAATAGATTTCTCCGACGGGAATGATTTTTTCTTTAACTTTTTCCATCTAACTTTTTTTGGAGACTCTGTTTCATATTTTTTTGTACAATGACAACATTTACATAATGAGCTTTTCTTCTTGAGATAGTAGACTATCCCTCTTTTGAAGCTTCATTGCAACCCACCATCATGTCTTTAGATGTTGATGCCACTAGATTAGGTTGTGGTGCACTGGCCTCCTATTGGGGCAATGATGTTTCCATCTGTGCACTTCTCAAGCTAAAGAATTATGCCCCTCACCACATCACTTGAGTTGAGCTATGTGTGGAGTGCTTATCCAAGTTAGTCCACTATCGATAAGGGTGATGCACGTGTCATGAAATATTCTACTTAGGCTAATCAAGGTGAGAAGTGAACATAGTATTGTAGACTAAAAGAGTAAATCACATCAACATGGGAAGTCTTAATTTCAATTCATATAGGGCTCTTGTGAAATTAAGTGGATTAATGTCTTAACAAAGCACCAATCTTTAGATTTTACACTAAACAAGTTCAAATGCCAAAGTAATTCTAAAAAATATGAATACAAATGCAAATATTTTTGGTGAAATATATTTTCTATTTTTAAACTTTTTATGTGGTATTTGAAGAGTTTTACAATTTTTTAGGGAATTTTGATTTTTTTAATTTTTAGGGATGTCTGGAAAAGATAATGAATTATATGTATTTACAAGTATTCACAAGGATTGAGTACATATTTTACAATGAATTTTATACACATGTATAAAAATATATATAAGTTTTATTCAATATTTTATTTACATGCTTTTTATATAGAATTTTACACCATGATTATAAATAAGGTTTTTAAAATAATTTGAAAACTTTTTCGAAAACATTTTTCTAGCATTTTTGGAAACTTATTTTGTAAATAAGTTACACAAATTTACAACAAGTTTACAACCATTTCACAAAAGGATATTTTACAAATGTTTGCAAATATTTCATAAAGAATTTTTACAGGTTTTTTCAAAAGATATTTTGAAACATTTTACAATCATTTTTTAAAGTCTTGCAAATTTTTTTCGAGCTAGTTTTTTTACAAATATTTTACTATTTTTTACATATTTATAGAAATTTTTCGAACTTTTTATTTGTTACCCGTAACCTTTAATTTAGAGCCATATTATGAGAAATACTAGAAAGTACGAGTAATGGATAAAGTATATATACCATATATATTACCCCCTATACGTAGAGCGAACTATGTCCTCATAGTGACCAAGGAGCAATAAGGGAAAGCATAACTTCTGATAACTATATAAGAATGCTTAATAAAATTACTCAATGAAAGAATGAAAAGTTGTTTCCCCATATACATAGAATCAAGTAATCCTTAGTATAGACGACTATACACTAAGCATGGATGATCGATGGTGAGAATATATGAAATCAACAACTTGTCTTGTCTCGACCTATACCTAGGGTAAAGAGTCCCTTGGTATAATAACAACAAATTAGGAGACTCGCGAGGGAACAAAATGGAAAAATCTTGTTCACTCAGCCCTATATTTAGGATATAGTTATCCTAAGTATAACACTTACGAAAGGTACGGATGAATAAAATGGAAGAAATGAAGAAATAAAAAGAACTAAAAAATAACAAAGATAAAGATTTTTTGGTTGCTCAAGTGTCTACATCCTCTAATGTTGGGAGTCTTCTTGAAATACCACTTTAATGGAACCGGCAACAGACATAAATGTATGATGCTTTAGATAGTACTTCAACAATTGTCCATTGACTGTGAATGGTTGTCTGATGACAACCCATATATGACGATGCTACCATTGTCACACACAGTCCATTAAAAACGTCCATGTCCATTTCTCTTCAATTTTCTTGAGAATAACTCCAACTTTGAGTCAAACAACCACACCTTCTGATAACGCTCGAAAGTCTTTCCTCTAAATATGTTTATCATGCCATTGTTTGACTTTCTCCTTGTACATCAGGCCATTATCATATGCATTGCCTCTGAATTCCATAAGTCTGTTTAGATCATTCTTTCGATTCCAACAACTCGTTTGTGAGTCCAAATTACAGATGTTGACTGTCCAAAGTGATTTGTATATTAATTCGAAAGTAGATGATAAGGCTTCCAATAGACAAGTCAATAGGGACACATTCATATCAGGGTTTTGTAGGTAGTACAATAAGCCAAAGAACTGAAGGCTATGGTGAAATCCTTAAGCACACCACTGAAGCATAAAGATCACATCTAATGCAATTTGGAGAGACGAACCATACTAGTTTCTCTGTGCATCAGAAATTTAAAAAAACTAATAATATGAAACCACATGATTAGAGAACACTTCTCAAATTGGTTCATCATAACCACAAACAAGATATTGGAAAACCTCTTGAATCGTTGTTGTGATCGTCATCACTAAAGGAAGAGACCGTCATTGTCAAGTCTGGCGTGACGGAGGAGACGCTTGCAAGCACATTTATGAGATGCATGCTTCTCGCAATCCAAGATAAAGATCCAAGCAAAATATCTCCTAATTTGATTAGACGAAATCCAAAGTCTTATTCACGTGATAAGAGCATCAAGGAAGACGGAGATCCACAGGTGTTGAAAGTTGTAGCACAACATCGTAGCAATGATGGAGATTCTCTCTAAGTCAAGGGATGGATGACCACACTTGAAAGGGTCGGGTATGTGTGATAAGAATGAGTGGGAAAGAGAGCCTGCAGTTGTGTCATGTGAAAGAAAAGATAAGGTTGCCTCTTCTTTTATAGTATTTTTAAAGCCTACGGATTACAATCCATGTGTAACACAAAATCAATATCTGATATTGACTTGTGTTTTTATTCAATTACTATGCATTCGTTACATAAAAAGCAACAATAATTAATTTAATTTAATTGAAATATATTGAATAATCATAAACATAATTAATTTAATTAAATCAATATGCAATGAAGGATAAGGAATGAGGATAGTCACCTTCCATATTTGGAGGGGACGACCACCTTGAATTAGTCAAGGGTGTTTGTCTATCCTCCATATTAGTAAGGTGGATTCCTATTCCAATTATGTGAGATTTTATATCTCATAAAATCCTCCATTTTTTGCAACAACTTTTGTTGCAAATTAATTCACAAAAATAATTCTAAATTATTTTATGAATATTTCAATCATACCAATGAAAAGATGTAAATCATATTAACATATACCAATGAAAATGAAAATTGTATTTTCAATTTATTATACAATGTCAATCCAATTGACATCAATAATTAATTCAAAAATACTATTTACATCTTGATCATTCTAATATATTATAAATCATATTTATAATATATATGACTAATATGGGTATTGCTATCCACAATATCTATATCCTTTACAATTAAATCATATTTAATTATCTTAAATCTCCATTCTCATATTTCTAAATATATGAATCATATTAATGTTATTCATTATAATTAAATCACATTTAATTATCATTTTCCCAATGCACAAACATATTAGTCAATGGAATTATTCTTGAACTCTTTCAATAATAATGATCTTTCTCCCCAGACTCTTGGAGATAAAGACATGGTGATTGCACATTCCACGTATACTAACTTAGATGTTGAGATGATTCTCGAATCCATATCTCGAGGACCTCTCATAGACATTTGATTTAATCAAAACCATAAATATAATGTTCTCATTGCATCTGAATCATATCCAACTCAAAATTCAACTTTTGGACTAGGATTAGATTACTTATCTACTGAGAGGAATCACTAAAAGCCAAGCCTGTTACATAACTCCCTCATAATGGAAGCGACGTGGTTATATAATCTCTTTTGATCACATAACCCTCAGGTATTCCTAATACATGTACATCCTACATACTGAAAGACCTAGAATAAATCTGAAAAAAATAGATTAATTTTGCATTGTCTTATTCAGGGTTTTATCACTATATTTAACATTAGATCATTGGGAGTTCCTATCAATCATATGCTTTCTAGAAGCATATATCATACCTACAAATTCTTGTCATGATTTTAAAGAAGTACGACCATGCATGAAATTTGATCTATCCCAATTACTCATGACTAAGCTTATGTCTTCCGATTCAGTAGTGAACATGTATGATCCCTTCGAGAATCGTATTAATCATATGTCTTCATATGCACACCAACTCGTCGGTGTACAGACCTTGATTAGATCATCAACCTAATAGCATGCCAAATGTATATATTCATACTATAGAAATACAACTATCTCTGGTCAAATTGTGCATGCCTATATCATGACAGTATACATCATAGGTCTTGGTTATCTCGATCTCATTAAGTCAACCTTTTGACCTAACTTATCTAACACCTCCAAATATTTATTCCTATACAGGGGACATATATCAAGTGGACAGTCAAATATCAGCCTTTAGAGAAGGATTGCCATCTCCTTCTTAGGACGGAGATCAAATTTTAACAATAATTTCGCGATTATTGATGAGTCCTCAATCTAACTCTTTAGATATCATCCAAGCAATAGCATCTACAATTCAACTATTGAATCAACAACTATAAGATTATTAAGATGGCCATGGTACATAACACTAATCAAATTAAGGGTCCGTATAAGTCCATTCGTTCATTTAATATTAGATAGGGAGTGAAATAAATCTATAACTTTTATTAATATATCAAATATTATGATAACATTTATTGTAGAAATGGTTTGCCTCGAGCTCATATGGATAATAATATCCCACTAGCCCTCAGAACCATCCAGGTACAATCTTTAAACCCATGCTAATAACATGTTGGTTTAAAATCTTTTGAATCAAATGTATGGTATGGGGGACAGAAACATTGTTAACAAAGGCCACCTCGGTGATGAAGATGTCACCACGCTTTTGAATTTCCCGAATGATGTGCTATTCCTTTCCATGTTCTTTCACTTTTGTTTCCTTCTGAGTTCCTTCACCTGAGCTATGGTTCCCACATTGTCACGGGGTATTGGGATGGAAGTATTAGAGGAAACTACACCATGTTCCAGGATGAACTTGCGTAACCACACCGCCTCCTTTGCCACATCTAATGGTGCAATGTATTCAGCTTCTATTGTTGAACCGACCGTAGTGTCCTGCTTCTTATTTCTCTAGCTCACAACATCACCTTTAACATGAACACAAACCCTAATGTTGACTCGCGGTCATCAACATCAAATTGGAAGTTTGAATTTGTGTACAATAAGACTTGGAGATCTCTATCTCCATAGACAAAGATCTAATGTTGCATCTATCTTAGTTACTTAAAGATATTCTTCACTGCATTACACTATTGTTCTCCATAATAAGACTGGTAATGACTTAGCACTCCCACTAAATGGCAGATATATGGCCTTGTACACATAATGGCATACATTAGTCCTCCCACTACTAATGAGTAGGGGCATCCAGCCATGGCTTTCTTATCCTCAACAATTTGAGGAGCCATCCCTATATATAGGTGGATACAATATCTTAAGGGAAGGAAGTCTTTCTGGAATTCTCCATATGGAAACATTACAAGATCATTTTAATGTATCCATGTTGTGACAATCCCAAGATCCTACTTTCTCTATTTTTGAGTAGCTTCATATCTAAGATCTTTCATCTCGAAGGTATGGGACAGTCAAATCTTAAGGCTGTTAATGATCCCTATTTCATTCCTAATGATCAGGATGTCATCTTCGTAAATCACGATGAACAATATAGCCGCTCCCACTAAGCCTCTTGCACACACTCAGTTCATAAAAATCATAACAAAACCATAACTTTTTATGGTTTTCTCAAAATATAATGTTCCATTTATGAGATGTTTTCTTGAGCCCATAGATGGAATTCTTCGGCTTGCATACTTTGCCTTGCTCGATTATGAAGACCTGGGGTTGCTCCATATATATATATCCTACTCGAGGTATCCATTGAGGAAAGTCGTCTTAAAATCCATCTGCCACATGTCGTAGTCAAAATATACAATTATAGCTAGCAGTGCCTTGATGGACTTACACATAACCACATGTGAGAATATCTGATCGTAGTTGATACCTTCTCTCTATGTATATCCCTTAGACATGAGTCGTGCCTTGAAGGTCTCCACCTTCCCATCATGTACCCTTTTTCGCTTGAATATCCATTTACACCCAATGGGTTTTACCCCTCATGGTGGATCCTCTATGGTCCATAGACCATTCGTGTGCACGGAGTCTATCTTAGACTTCGTTGCTGGAATCCATCTTTTCACATCATGTTCCTTGTGTGCTTAATAAAATGAGGTTAAATAATTATCAATTTTGATTTCTTTTGCATGGTGAAACTACCCTTGATCTCCTTTGAAGAGGTACATGTGTTTCATCTTTATTTACATTTTCAGTTTTTAGTTCAAGAAGTTAACATCCTTAGGGGATTCAATGAATTCCATTACTTCATTATTGTCTTGACTCTTAAGGAATACATCTTCTAGAAATTTCACATCCCTAGAGATGAATACCTTTTGACTATTAGGGTCATAAAGATTGTATCCAATATTGTCCTTAATATACCTAATGAAGTAGCACTCTCGAGTGCCAAATTCTAGCTTGCTTACATCTGTGTTCATCACATGGACCAAACACTATAAGGAGTTTAACACTTGGTTTGGTACCATACCAAAGCACGTAAGCAGTTTTTGGTATATACTTGCTAGAAATCTTGTTCAAGATATATATTATTGTGTCTTCTACATGCCCCTAAAACTAAGAGGCAAATGTGCTTTACACATCATTGAGCAGACATTGTCCATGATCATCCTGTTGCGTCTTTCAGCAACACGAATATGTTGGGGAGTTCAAGGAGGAGTAAGATTGAAGGCAATTCCTTTCTCTTTGAGGTATTCCTTAAATTCATATGGGAGATACACACCACATCGCTCAGATTAGATCAATTTAATATTCCTATTAGTTTGGTTCTCAACCAAAGCCGTGAGCTCTTCAAACTTTTCAAAGTTTTCAGATTTATGATGTAGTAGGAAGATAAACCCGTATCACAATTGTTCATCGATAAACGTCAAATAATATCGACATCCATTTTGGGTTGCGGTACTGAAGGAACCACAACATAAGTATGTATTAGATCAAGAATATCCTCGCATCGTGTAACCTTGTTATGGAAAGTCAATCTGGTCATTTTACCTCGAATACAATGTTCATTGGTTGTCAAAGTTTGGACATGTTGATAACCATCCCTAATCAAGCAGTAAATAACTGTTGAAGTAGAAACCGCTACAAAGAGACGGTTGAACAAAAAAGTTCAACTTTGATAAAAAGAAGATCGAAGTTGTTCACTACTTATTTATCCAGGTGACTTTGCCTGGGTCGAACACAAGGAGGAGGAAAATGCTCCTATGAAAATTTGAGTGAAGAAATATTTTTGCGATACTTTCTTTATTTTTCCTCTTTAATGTAAGAAAGCACTTTTTTGTGATTTTTATCTTTAATCTTTTTATGTAGGTTTAAATTTTTTATTTTTATCTGGTTTTCAAAGGGTATTTTTCAAACAAATTTATTTACAATATAGTAGATAAAATAGAGTATATATTTATTACTATATTGTAGATAAAAACCTTGAGCAATATGCTCGAATAAGAATAGAAAACAAATCAAAACAGATATAGGATTAAGAAATAAAACTTTCTATAAATCATCAAAAAAATAGAGAAAAACAAAATCTCAAAAAATACAACGAGGATATACTATAGTCTTGGCTTCATAGCGTGACCATGAATGTTAAAAAATGAATGTAGGAAAATACAAGTAAACAACTAGAAGTATATCCAGATTTACACTTTGGTCCCTAGTCTGGGACCTAAATAAAATAATATATTCTTCTGAAGGTGCATGTAAAGTCTAGAAAGCTTCAAGGGCATATTTGCAAATATTCCACCCTTCACAATCCTACAAATCAGATTAGATGAAGGCACTTGAATCTGGACCGCCCCTTAGTGACACGTGTCGGCCACTTATAACAATGGTTGTTCCAGCCATGTTCTTCCCCAATTGACTCAGTGACGGCGATGACTTCGTGATCTTCTCCCTTTCCGGTGGCTCGATTACGGTTCATGAAGGTTGAAGAAGATCCATTAGGCCCAAAAGGGTGCTAGCCATGTGAACTTGAGGTGAACCATTCTTACAATAAATCTTATTGTAATATATGATTTATCAATAAAATTTAGTGATTGTCTTATTTCCTTTCTGAGATTAAATGAATGAATGCACTATAAAGTCCCTTTGTACCATTAGGGTTATGTATCATGTACAGTTGTTGATTCATTAATTGAATCATAGAGGTTGGTGTTTGGACTAATATCTAAGGAGTTATACTAAGGACTCATCAATCACCATCAAATTATTATTACGAGTGATGATCTCCACCATGAGAAGGAGATGGCAATCCTTTCTCATTTGGTTGATATCTTATCGATCTCTTGATGCTTGTCCTCTGCATGGGAATAGTGATCTAGAGGTATCAGATTAATCAAGTCAAAGGGTGAACTTCATGAGATCGAGATGAACAAAGTCATATGTTGAATACCATCACAATGTAGGCACACATCCTCTGACCATCGACAGATGTGCTACAATGTGTTTGAGTGTGCACATTTGGCAGACCAATAGGTTCATGATCTAACCAAGGTCTATACACCGGCGAGCAGGTGTGCATGTAAGGGCATATGAGTAATACAATTTCTCAAATGGATAATACATGTTCACTTGTGAACCAGAAGACATGAGCTCACTCATGAGGTATTCGGACTGATCAAATTCCATGCATGTTCATCGTGCTTTGGAAGCATGGCAAGAACTTGAAGGTATGATATATGCATTGGGAAAGCATGTGATCAATACTGATTCCCAATGACCAGGATTGAGAAACTTGATGATAATACCTTAAAGGAGATAGTATAAATTGATCTATATCTTTGGGTTTATCATAGGTCTTCCGGTATGTAGTATGTACATGTATTAGGAATACCTAAGGGTGATGTGAAAATAAATGATTGTATAACCATGATGCTTCAATTCCGAGGGAGTGATAAAATAGGTTTGTATTTTATGACTTCTCTCAGTAGAGAAGTGACTTGATCTTGGTCCAAGTGTTTGACATTGATCTGAATAAGATTCTGATGCAATTACACGATTAGATTTACGGTCTTGATTTAGTCAAGCATCTATGAGATGTACATGAGATCTGGGTTTGAGATGTGATCTCAATATCCAAGCCACTATACGTGGAACAATACAATCGCCCTATCCTTATCTCCAACTATCTACAGAGAAAGCACATTATTCTTCAAAGGGTTTAGAAATGAATCCATTGTTGAATTGTATCTAAGCATTGAGAAATTGATAATTAAATGTGATTTAATTATGTTGAATGTTGTGAATTTGATTTACATTATTGGGATGCATGAATGATTATCCAATATAATTAAATGTAATTTAACTATTATGGATAAGAATAATGTGGATAGCAATATCCAATTACTCATAATCTGTTATAAATGTTACTCATAATATATTAGAGAGAGCTTATTGTGATTTATATTTGTTGATTAATTATTGGTGTGAATTCGATTCAGATTGGATAATTAATTGAAAATGTGACTGACATTTTACTTGGGCTGTGAATGTGATTCACAAATTTTCAATGGCAAGATTGCAATATTCTCACAATAATTATGAATATCTTTGTAGAATAATTTACAACAAGTGTTGTTGTAAAATCATGGAGATTTCTAACGAATAATACAATCTCACAAAATTGCATGAGATTGCATGGAGATTAAACCCTTCCATATTGGAAGGGTGGACGACCACCAATTCCTATATGGAAAGGGTGGTCGTCCACTCTAGAAGGAGGGATGTAATATCCATCCTAAAATCTCCATCTATGTTTGATTTGATTTAGGATTAAATTATTTTGATTTATCAAATAACTTTAGTCTAATTAAATTAATTGTTGTTGTGTTTTTTACAACAACATCTTGACCATTGAAAGAAGCACGAATCAATCTCATCTATTGATTTTGTGTAGTCCATGGATTGTGATACATGGACTCCCAAAACCCTATATAAGAAGAGGCAAACCTTGCCATTTCAAAAGGTTAAGAAGTTAACAACAAGTTCTCTCTCCAATCATTTATTCCCATGCCCTCTCTTCCTCTATCTCCCTTGGTGGTCGTCCACCTAACCCTAGAGAGAAGAAGAATTCATCGTCGCTTCATTGTGGTGTTGCTGCCTCGATGACTCTTAGTTCTCCATCTTCTTTGGTGTGCCTCATTCATGAAGAAGACGTTCGATATCGTGCGATGATATCAGGAGTTCCCTTGCTTGGATCAACATCTTGGATTACGAGGATCACGTGGCTCATCCTCGCGCTCGCAAGCGTCTCCTTCAAAAATCAGACTTGAGACAGGAGGTCTCTTTTCGTGAAGTCTTGATCGCAACCATGCTATAATAGGTATTCATCTATCAATGATGTGGCTTATATGAACTGATCCGAGAATCGTTCTTGGATTATGTGGTTTCATCGCATGAAAAATTTTAAATTCTGCTTCGTAGGACTACAAATGGGACTTGTCGTTCTCGATCGTATACGATACGATCCTCACGCTTCCATGATCCGCTTAAAGGATTTTTTCCATATCCTTTGAGTGCTATCAGATATTTAGGTTGGATGTTTTGGATACGATACATAAACCTATGAAGACTTTGGTTCGTTAGGGTTTACGAAAGCTTTGTCGCATTTCATTTTCGTATGTCCTGTTTAATGAATAGTTTCGGCCCTGATCAAAATATTTAAACACCAAACAATTCCTTATATTATGTTCCCCACTAAATAAGGAAACTGTGGTATTAGAGTTTTCGTAATTTGGATTTCGTTTGCTGAAGTTATGACTATTTTAAATGAACACATATCCAATGTTTCGGGGAATGTGAATCTTAATGTAATTAAGGGGATAATTACTATTGTGAAACGCCTTGAAATGCATGTTAATCACTTAGATTCTTTTGTAAATAAATTTAAAAACTTTGGAAAGTTATTTTGCATAATTTGAATTTAATTTGATTGAGATATGTTAATTTTAGTACGTGGGGTCACTGCTGAAAATTACTAATCAAGAATCATGTGATTGTCAATTGGTGAAATTAATAGTTAATTTCCTTGAATAATTATGGTAAATATTAGATAAATAATTAGTTATAACTATTTCATTAATTTACATTACCTTTATCAACCATTGATCAGATTTTGATCTAGATCATGATTAGTTACACAATGAACAAACAAACTTGCTCTAATAGGATTGGGAATTTGTTTAGCAAAATTCGTTATAATCAAAATGGGTTTGATTATTACCCCAATATCGGATCCTCATATTATTGGGGCGATATTGGATTGTGTATAGCAACTTTAACCATGTTGACGGTTGGGATCAATTAACAACGGGTCAACATCATCTTAGAGGTGATGTGCCTGGGTGTTAAAGACCGAATTGAGAAATGCAAGTCGGACTTGCATGGCGGAATGTTTTCCCGCTTCTCTTTATTGGAGTTACAGTTTCTCATATTACTGGGATGTGACAAAGATAAAGCGGATATCCTAGTTCTTGCTTGAGATATAATGGTAAGTATATCTCTTGCTTTGAAAGAGGAATAAGGGAATGAAATTTCAAAGTTGAAAAGGTAAGAATAATTAGATTAATATTCCTTAATCATTTATTTTAAAAGGAACAAATAATTATTTATATGTTCCAAACAGTGCATTCTTAATTTCAGAAAATGAAGTCCATGAACACTCTAAGCAGACTCTTGGAGGTTAATGAGTTGATCGGACCAAATTATTCGGATTGGATCCAAAATTTGGATCTTGTCCCTTCTGTCGAGTGGATTTCCTATGTGCTATCTATGGATAAGCTCGCAGACCCAAATACTTTGGAATATATCAAATATAATGAAAAATACGATGAAGACCATAATCTGGCATGGTGTTATATTCTTGGTTCATTATTCAATGCGCTTCAGAAGCAACATGTGGAGATGAACCATTGCCAAGAGATCATGCTAGATCTAAAAGATATGTTCAATGACCTAAACCACACACAAAGTTATAATATAACGAGAGAACTTATTTGCTACAAGGATGCAGGAAGGTACCTCTGTCATATAACATGCACTCAAAATGTTTGGATACCTCTCTGAATGGAGGCCCTAGGAACCTTCATCGATTCTGACATGTAGTCTGATTTCATTCTGTTCACTTAGTAAGTCTTTCAACAAATTTTTGGTCGCATTCCACGTGAGCAATGTTGATTGTACTAACGCTGGCCTGTTAGTTGCATTAAAGTCTGTTGAAGATGTAATGAGGAAGGATGGCCCCTCTACTTGTGCATTGGCTGCACAAGTCAAAGGAAAGCACGGTCAGAAGCAAGGTTCTTGGTAGGACCTGGCCTAGAGGAGAAAGAATAAGAGTCATGGTATTGGCTCATCTTCTAGTGCATCTATTTTGATAGCGTCAAAGAAAACTGACGTTTGTCATCACTACAAGAAGCCAGTGATCTGGATGTGTAATTGCCCGGAATACCTACAATCAATCGACAAAGGTAAAGCCCCTGCATGTATGAAATCTACATTCATCATTGAAACTTAATTAGTCGTTTAAGGAGAAGGAAGTTGGGAATTTGATTCTGGTGCTTCTGTTCATGTATGCAATCTGTTGCATCTATTTTATGAAACTAAGAATCTGGATGAAGGGGAGATAGTCATCCAGATGGGATCTGATGCAAGTGTTGCAACAATCGCCATCGGAACCTGCAGGCCACATACCTACCATGCAGTGGGAGTGGTAAGTCGTTACTAATCCTGCTATGGAGAGCAGCATTGGAACACAGTGAAGAACATTTTCAAATATCCAAGATGGATGCAAGATTACATCTTGATCTATGGATATGGTGACCTAAATGTCTTGGGATATATAGATTCAGACTTCCAGTCAGATATTGATGATCAAAAATCAACATCAGGGTTTGTGTTCTTGTTGAACGGTGGTGATGTGAGCTGGAGAAGCAAGAAGTAGGACACTACGACAAAATCAACAACAGAAGCAGAATATATTGCCCCATTAGATGAAGCAAAGGAGGCGGTGTGGTTGCACAAGTTCATTCTGGAACTTGGTGTATTTTCCTATGATACTCCCATCCCATTACTCCGCGACAACACGGGATCCATTTCCCAAGCAAAAGAACCCAGATGGGATAAAAAAGAGCAAGAATATGGAAAGGAAATACCACATCGTTCGGGAGATTCAAAAGCATGGTGATATCATTATCACAAAGGTGGCTTCTGCTGACAACATTGCTGATCCTCTTACCAAACCTTTGACATAGAAGGTTTTCAACATACATGTAATGAATATAGGTTTAAGGATTGTTCCAGAATGGTTCTGAGTGCTAGTGGGAGATTGTTAGCCATGTGAGCCCAAGGCAAACCATTCTTATAATAAATGTTATTGCAATATACGATTTATCAATAAATGTTATTGATTGTTTCACTCTCATTCAGAGATTAAATGAATGAATGCACTATAAGGCCCCTCTGCACAATTAGGGTTATGTACCACGACCGACATGATAATCATACAGTTGCTTATTCATTAATTGAGTCATAGAGCCCGGTGCTAGGATAAATATCTAATGAGTTATATTAAGGACTCATCAAGCACCGTCAAATGATTATTAAGAGTGAGGATGTCTAGCCTGAGAAGGAGATGGCGATCCTTTCTCAGTATGCTAATATCTGACCTACCTCTTGATGCATGTCCTATGCATAGGAATAGTGATTCAGATGTGTCAGATTAGTTAGGTTAAAGGGTTGACTTAATGAGATCGAGATAACCTAAGTCCTATGTTGAATACTGTCAAAATGTTGGCACACATCCTCTGACCAGAGATAGATGTGTTACTATATGTTTGAGTGTGTACATTAGGCAGACTAATAGGTTGATGACCTAACCAAGGTCTATACACCGATGAGAGGGTGTGCATGTAAGGGCATATGAGTAATACAATCTCTCAAAGGGATCATACATGTTCGTTTGTGAACCGGAAGAGATGAGCTCACTCATAAAGTATTGGGACTGATCAAATTCCATGCATAATCGTCGTACTTTGGAAATATGGAAAGAATTTGAAGGTATGATATATTTTTTGGGAAAGCATATGATCAATACCGATTACTAATGACCATGTTTGAGAAACTTGATGATAATACCTTGAAGATAGTATTAATTGATCTATATGTTTGGGTTTATCATAGCTCTTCTCATATGCAGGATGTACATATATTAGGAATACCTAAGAATGATGTAATAATAAACGATTGTATAATCATGATACGAGGGAGTGATGAAACATGTTTTGATTTTAGAGACTTCACTCAAAAGAGAAGTGATCTGATCTTGGTCCAAGTGTTGGACATTGATCTCAATGAGATTCAAAAGCAATAAGAAGATTATATTTACAGCCTTGATTTAATCAAGCATCTATGAGAGGTCCATGAGATCTGGGTTTGAGATGTGGTCTCAATATCCAAGTCACTATAAGTGGAACAATACAATCGCCCTGTCCTTATCTCCATGTATCTACAGATAAAGCGCACTATTCTTGAAAGAGTTCAAGAATAATTCCATTGTTGAATTGTATCTAAGCATTGAAAAATGGATAAATAAATGTGATTTATTTATCTTGACTGTTGTGAATTTGATTCACATTATTGGGATGCATGGATGATCATCCAATATAATTAAATGTGATTTAATTATTATGGATAAGAATAATGTAGATATCAATATCCAATCATTCATAATATGTTATAAATGTGATTTATGATGAATTAGAGAAAGTTTATTGTGATTTATATTTGTTGATTAATGATTGGTGTGAACTGGATTCACATTGGATAAGTAATTGAAATGTAAATCACATTTTATTTTGGGTTGTGAAATGTGAATCACCAATTTTCAATGGCAAGATAGCAAAATTTTCAAGATAATTATGATCTATCTCTGTAGAATAATTTACAACAAGTGTTGTTGTAAAATCGTGGAGATTTCTAAGGAATAATATAATCATTCAAGATTGCATGGAGATTCAACCATTCCATATTGGAAGGGTGGACGACCACCAATTCCTCCATGAAAAGGGTGGTCGTCCACTCTATATGGAGGGATGTAATCTCCATCCTAAAATCTCCATGTATGTTTGATTTGATTTAGGATTAAAGTATTTTTATTTATCAAATAAATTTAATCTAATTAAATTAATTGTTGTTGTGTTTTTACCAACAACATCTTGGCTATTTAAAGAATCACAAATCAATCTCATCCATTGATTTTGTGGACTTGATGGATTGTGATCTATGGACTCCCAAAATCATATATAAGAAGAGAAACCCCTTGCCCTTTAAAGATGTTAAGAAGTTAACAACAAGATCTCTCTCCTATCATTCATTCCCACACCCTCTCTCCCTCTCTCTCCCTTGGTGGTTGTCCACCTAACCATAGAGAGAACAAGAATTCGTCTTCGCTTCACTGTGGTGCTGCCGCCTCAATGAATCTTGGTTCTCCATCTTCTTTTGTGTGCCTCTCTCACGAAGAAGATGTTCGATCTCGTGCGACGAGATCGGGAGTTCCCTTGCTTGGATCAACATCTTGGATTACGAGAATCATGCGACTCTTTCCTGCACTCGCAAGCATCTGCTCCGAAGATCGGACTTGAGACAGGAGGTCTCTTTTAGTAGAGGCTTGATCGCAACCATGCTATAATAGGTATTCCTTTATCTATGATACGGTATAGATGAAACGATCTGAGAATCGTACTTGGATCATGTGTTTTCATTGCATGAAAAATTAAAATACCACTGCATAGAACAACTAGTGCAACTAGTCCTTCTCGATCGTATACGATACGATCCTTACGCTTCCATGAAGCACTTAAAGGATTTTTCCATATCCTTCAAAGGGGAGCTCCTCTCCGCTTTGAGCTCACCTATTGCAAGGTAGATGAAGATAAAGGTGATGAAGTCTTTGAATAGAAATCTAGTTAATGTTTGGAACAACCTGGTGCTTCTGCTTCTCTATCGATCAATTGGAAGATAATTCTCCAGATGTTGAACCAAGTTGCTCCAGATGATCTGAATGCTACAGTGAAGAATGCATCTTGTTTGATTCTGCAAGAATCAACCAATATTGCTAAAGGATATGGATGACAAATAATATTCTAGAAAACAACGTTCAAGGATAAATTGGATGGATTTGAGTGAAATTTAACATGGATTTGGATATGTGAATCAATATAGAGGATTAAGGTATTCTTGAGGTGTCATTAATGTCACTAATCAAGCATGAAACACGAGGAAATTAAAAGAAGAAATGAAGGATAACCTAGGACTTGATGTATATGACCTCATATGGTTGCTTGATAGTCGGTCTTTACTAGAGATGCATGTCGCACTGGTGGTGATTCAGGGTGATGGGCACCTTAGAACTTTTCCTCCGATGATTGGCCTTCCAAGTGGAGCATTAGCCTCAGCGTTGTCACCACCGGCTGTGGATCTACAAGATTAGAAAGGAGCTAAGTCAGACAATTATGAACTGGACTAAAGAAGTTGTTTACAAGGTAGGAAGTTTGGATTAATTTATAGGTCGATAGGAAGTGATTTTTGATAAATCAAAGGGTAGGCATGTGTTAGGGTTGTTAAGAGTAGAGAATCGGGTGTTAGGATTGGTTTTAGGATGTTAGGTTTGGAGGGATTGATTAGTTGAAGTTCGGTTAGAAGAGCATAAAAGGACCTACTTCTTCTTGGAGAAGAAGCACCAGGTCCGGAAACGTGTCAGCACCTGGTTGGCTGAATTTATAAAATAGTTAATAATTATCCAAATAATTAATAATAACTTTATTTAAAATAGATACAAAAAGGAAAATTGTGGACAATTAAAATATATAAATTATAAGGTAATTTATTTTGATAAATAATAAATATTTAATGAAATATGAATATTATCTTAATAAATAGGTATATAGAATACATTATAATTAGGCCTTTGATTTTTAATTTAATAAGTAAAACACATGACATTTTTATATTTTTTTAATTATTATGATAATAAATAAGGTGTCTCTGAAATTTTACAAATTTTAATAAATTAATTTAAATATTATAATAAATATGTGACTACAGTCTACAATTTAATTTCATCAATAAATTAGGGTTATTGATTTATTTTAAAAATTAATTAATGTCAAAAAATTCAAAATATATAATGTTAATGTACTATCCCAATAAATAAAAAATTTGTTAAATCAATAAAATTGTACATAGTATGTTCTAAAGAAAATAGTTAGCCAAAAAACACAATTGTCGTTAGGTCCCACAACTGACTTATTGCAGACAAGGTTTTGTTTTAAATCACCTTCATTAATTAGATAATATTAATTTATGAATATTAAAGGTGAGTAGAATGAAATTGGAGTTCATATAATAAAGTTATGATGTTTGGAATTTGAGAGATTGGCAATTTGAAACTTGGATTTCTTGACATATATATCATATACTATTTTTAACTTATTTTTATATTTTTCAATAAATTTTCGAAATAAATATGAGAAGACTTTGGTGAAAGATATTACAAATGAATTAAATAAAAGTCAATGAAGTTTTCATAATTATTGGATAAACAATGAATAGTGTATAGAATCTATGAATAATTCTTTTGTGGTTTTTTTCTTTTATCCCCCTACTAATTTGTTTGTTGACCAATCCATGCTGAATTGGTCATGGAGGATAAGTTATACAAATATATATTTCATCTATATTTATATTTTATAAGTCACATGGTACATATATACATATTTACAACCTACCTTATTTTTATTTTATTTACTTTTATTCTGTTATTTTTTTTCATTTTATTAGTACATAACATGACATTTTTATTCATGAATGTGGTTTTGATAAAAGATGAAATTTAATGCATATTTACATATGTTTGTTAAGGGTTTTAAGACAAAATACAGAAATAACATTAGTGAATTATGGATTCATCACCTATAGAAAATCCAAGGTTCTGTTCTTTATTAATCAATTGATCCTATAAATACATAAATGACCAAGTCTTTGATTCCAAATTATGTTTGATTAATTTCCACCCTTTATGATTCTTTTAGGGGTTTTATTAGTGCAATAAAATTCATGATAGATTAAAGAATGCACAATTTGTAGAGTCCACCAGAAGTTAGAACACCGTCCGCAATATATCATAATGACTTATGAAAAGTTGTTTATAGAATAGAAACATAATCCATTCCTAACAAGCTTAGATACATATATACGGATCTTTCCAACATCTAGAATAACAAGAGACTCTTTAAGTACAAGGACTCTACAACTAGATAACGATAGTCTGCAGGTCCCAACGGGGAATATTGCAATAGTGCATCATATCCCATCCGGATGACTATCTCCGCTTCATCAAGTCTTCTACTTTCCTGAAATAGATGTAACGGATTGCATACATGAATAGAAGCATAAGAATCAATGATCCAAATATATTTACGTCCAAGGAGAAAACTGATTTCAATGATGAAATCAGATTTCATATTGGTTGGTGATGAATCCCTGATTCTCACTCTTTATTCTTTTATTTTTGCTATTTATCTTGTCAAAGTATCATGTAAATAGGTGTAAATACAATACGCTAGCATTATGCATGCATTTGTTAATATTACATAATTAGCATGTATTTGTGTAAAAATAAGAGAATAAAAAAAGAAAAAGGAAGGGGATATTTAGAATAAATACAGAGTGACTTGAACCCCAGAAGGTCAAGCATTAGCCTGATTGCCAAATAAAACAAGTAGAGAGATATGAGGCCTATTCTATATTGTACATATTATTTGTGTAATTAAATAATTATTTTTTGGATAAAATAAAAATGATATGTTCTTTCCACCTCCTTGGATATATCCCTAAAAATAAAACAAAAATAAAAAAAATAAAATTAAAACAAAATCACCTCTCACATGTATAAAATACAAGTATACCTACACCATTCTTTATTTATTATATACATGTACATAAATAATAAAAACAAGATAAAAAATATTATAGACTGCTAAAAACATGTTATAAATAAAATATAGAAAGTGGGGTATTTATGTAAAAATAACTAAATAAAAATAATTGTACAAAATACATAGGTATAATATACGTGTATATAATACATTATACTATCTAAAGATTAATTTATTTTTCATAAAAACAAATAAAAATCACATAAAATAGTTTGAAAAATAACAACTTTTTATTTTGTATACATTTTAATTTAAAATCAATTATTATTTTTATTGAATTTGTGAGTATTTTGTACATTCCAATTATCTGATTGGTCTACATCACTTTATTAACTCGGGTCAACGCCTTCTTCCAGGCTTGACCCGACTCGATTGTCTTCACCGGACTAATTTCTCCTAATTTCTCCAGTCGGGTCATACACCCCCTTTCCCCGATTCTTTGCCCGTGGTCTCTCCTTGGATCCAAGACATTTGTGGATCCGTAGGAAGGTGTGAACCTTGCTAGGGTTACGTGCCCTCGCCTGATTCTCCCAGCTCTTGGGAATCCTATAAATCATCTTCTTCCACCTCCCAAGAGAAGTAGCTCGTGCCTCGCGCCTCCCTTCATCCCGAACAACCTCCAGTTGAGTGACAGCTTCCTACGAGTCCCTTTGGATCGAAGCTTGGACGAGTAGCCACGCTGCTCAATCTCGTGGCCAGCATGCACCGTCGCGATCAACCTCCTGACCTTTCAAAACTTGTTCGAGGACATTACCTCTCCTACTGCCTTTGCCTGAAGAACTAGAGATTGCCTAGGACCTCAGGTACCCCCAATTTCCTTTGCATTTTTCGATTCGATCCAATCATTTCACTCACCGTCGCCGCACGTTCATTCGCTCCGACTAGTTTGTTAGAGCCCTGAAGGGTGGTCGAGGGGAGAAAGGGTGGTAGTGAACTCAGGTTTGGAGAGCGGGTCTGGGCTCTCCAAAACCGCCCTAAATAAATTGGGAGGAGTGCTCGAGAGCGATGCTGCCAGAGGAAACCTAAGGGATCTCCTTCCCATCATCATGATGTGGGGATTAGTGCGGATGAGATCTTGTAAGAAAACAAGATGAGAAGTCAAACACCCAATTCACCTACTCAACACGAGCTGATGACCGTAAAGGATCGATCGTTAATCTTGTCAATTTTAATTTAGGTGATAAAACAATCCTGCAGAGTGATTAAGCAAGATGTTAGGAACCCGATGCTCCCAAGAGCCTTGCCTAATCCTAAAGCTAGATCTTTCCCATCCAGTAGAAGTTGCGTACCGTTTACCGGCTACCGGATCAACTCGCTTTGGTAAGGACGTCGCGGTCCGCTTTACGGGTTACCGGAGAGATCCTCACTGGAGAACAACTAACCCCAAGACTAGTAGTCTAATGGAAGCGTGGGTCTATCCTAGTGTTCAGGTTACTCTCTCACTCAAGCAACCCAAACAATGAGTGGTGACTCTCCCCAAAACAAATATTTTTAAATAAGGTGGGTTTTAGGGACAAGTTTGCGTTAGCAGTCCGATATTTTATTGCTTTCACTTTTTAGATTTTTTTCATAAATAAACAATACCTAACAAATTTTCCGATTTCCTCTTTGATTAATTTGAGTTGAAAATAGGGGGAGGAAGTAGAAAGAGCCGATGCACGGTCAAACACAATGATGCATGCAGGGATATAAATGCGTACTTTGCTCCACCACTCTACATGCAATATGATTTGCGTAGAAATTAAAGATATAATGTAAACTAACTATATGATGCACGAGGAAATAGGCCTTAGACGAGCAGCTTCTATTGATCGTGAAGAACAATAGTTAGCTAACCAAATCGAATCCGGAGTCTGATCTTGGGAGTCACTTGGTGCCCACCACAACGGGTCCTACTGGCATTGTATGTGACTCCTCACGGCACGTGGTCTCAAATCCAATTAAACTAACTTTTTCGATTAATTTTTTACCAAGGTCCAATTATCTTCTATTGGAATAGATATTCTATTAGGTGTTGGGCCTTGTCAATTTACGTCACAATCAACAAAAATCCTTTGTCTAGGGGCCAAAACCACGAGAATCAAATAGAGAGTTATAGTTGATGAAATCAAAACCTCGAAAAACCAGCGGGGAGGTCCCCCAAGTGCACCGACACTTGGCGAAACAGACCCCGATAAAAGTGTCCAAGTCCACAGTTCAAAATCCTAAATTATTACAAAATTTATTGTTCTCTCAAATAAAATGACAGTATTCTTCTCTTCCATGCTCCTCCTCCTATGCGGGTCATCTAAAAAGAAACTCCAAGTGGTCCTCCAAGCAGTTCCTCGCATAAAAATCCATGAGAGAAGGTCAGAAAACAATTATAATATATAGAGACAAATATCACAACAACAACAACAAAGCCTTTTCCCACAACTAAGTAGGGTCAGTTACATGGATTCTTCGCCTCCATTCAGATCTATCTTGGGCCAATCCCGGTTTTATATCCACAAAACTAAGATTCCTTTGTATGGTCTCTTTCCAAAACTTCTTGGGTCATCGTCGCACTCTCTTAGCCGGCTCAACACCCCACACCGGCATCTCCTAACTGGTGCATCAGTTGATCTTCTTTGCAAATGTCCAAACCATCTTAAGCGGTTTTCTCGCATCTTATCCTCGATCGGAGCTACACCAACTTTCTTTCTGATTGCATCATTCCGAATCCGAACATTACGTGTGTCCACACATCCACCTTAGCATTTTCATTCATGCTACATTCATTCTCTACACATGTCTATGGTTCACAGGCCAACATTCAGATCCATAAAGAATAGCAGGTCTCACGGCTACTTTTAAAAGATTTCCTTTAATCTTTAAAGGAATTTTCTTATAACAGAGAACAACAGAGGCCCCTCTCCACTTTAGCCAGCCTGCATTTATTCTATTAGTAACTTCTCAATCAATTTCCCCATCATGTTGCAGAATAGATCTGAAATATCTAAAGGAATCTCTCTTATGAATGTTATCGTCGCCAATCTTCACCTTAATTCCTTCACCATTGCTTCCATTAAAGGTGCACTCCATATATTCCGTCTTAGCCCTACTTATGCGAAATCCATTAGTCTCCAACTCATGTCTCCAGACCTCAAGCTTTTCATTTAACCCATCTCTAGTCTCGTCAATTGACAAAATATCATCAACAAATAACATACACCAAGGTAACTCATCCTGAATGTGATTGGTCAACTCGTCCATAATAAAAGGAAAAAGAAATGGACTCAAAGCAGAACCTTGATGTAAACCAATGTTGAAGTCAAAATATCCAGTCTTCCCAAACTGGGTCCTTGCACAAGATAAAGCCCTATCATACATGTCCTTTATGAGGTTAATGTATAGGACATGTATTTTTCTCTTCTCCAACACTCTCCACAATATCTCTTGTGGGATAGAATCATAAGCCTTCTCCAAATCAATAAAGATCATGCAGAGGTTCTTCCTTTTAGCTCTATAAATCTCCATTGTTCTCCTCAACAAATGGATGGCTTCAGTCATTGAGCGACCTGGCATGAATCCGAATTGGTTTTCTTTTACATTGGAGATTTGACTCAACCTTCTTTCGATCACACGTTCCCAAATTTTCATAGTGTGACACATCAACTTGGTACCTCTATAATTTGAACAAATTTGAATGTCTCCTTTATTCTTATAAAGACGCACCATGATACTACTCCTCCAATCTTCATGCATTTTCTTGCTTTGACAAATAACATTGAATAGATTCGTAAGCCAAGTCAAACCACGCTCACCTAAAACTCTCCATACTTCTACAGGGATGTCATCCGGTCCTACACCTTTTCCAGGTCTCATAACCTTCAAAGCCTCCTCTACTTCCTTTCTTTGTATCAGTTTATAGCATGCACGATTCAAGTAACTTTCACTACAAGCTAGATCACCCAAAGTGATCTCTCTATTTCCTTCCCCAATGAAAAGTTTTGGAGCTCCTCCCTTTGACATGCCTAACATCTCTTTGGCTACCTTTCGAATACAAGATGCTACTGCCTCCCACATCTCGTTTGCACTACCGCTACAATCCTAAGATAAGTCTTCTAAACCTTCTCTCTAAAGTTCGCTTGCTAAAGTGGAAGATTCCACCATCTAGTTCTAGTTATATTAGAAATCCTCCTTTTCTTTACCGACCCTTTCATTTGTTCATCTAAGACTAACAAACTATGTTGGGTTGTCAAACTCTCTCCTGGGATTACTTTGTAGTCTTTACAACACACCCTATCTCTTCTTCTTAACGCAAAGTAATCTATCTGTGATCTAGTTGGCCCGCTCTTATAAGTAATTAAATGTTCCTCCCTCTTCTTGAAGAGAGTTTTTTCTATGAAAAGATCATATGTCGTTGCAAGATCCAGGATGGCTTTTCCCTCTTCATTTCTATCCCCAAAACCATGTCCTCCATGAACACTAGCATACCCTGAAGCATCTTTTCCCACATATTCATTAAGATCTCCACTGATGCAAATCATCTCTCTCTGTGGGATTCCTTGTAGACTCTTATCCAAATCCTCCCAAAAAGCTTGTTTAGTCCTTTCATCTATACCAATTTGCGATGCATAAACTGAGATGATATTCAGAATTTCTTCTTCAAGCACCAATTTTAGCAAAATAATTCGATCCCTGAATCTTTTCACCTCAACCACACAATCCCTCAATCTTTTTGTATTTGGAGTCGTGCTCCCCGGTTATGACGCCATTCTGATGACACGGATTTCGATGCCGTCAATATGGAAATAAGTAATATCACAAAGTTGTCATTGTTCTCAACCACTCGAATCGGTCAACGGAAAGAATTTATATTTTAACCACTTAAGAAAATATCAATCAATCAAAGTACATACAAACAATTCTCGCTATTCTTTTTACCTGGTATAGTGTACATGGTCGAACACAAGGAGCACGATTTTTAAAACTAAGTAGTCAGATTTCCAAGCTGATTTTTAGTGGTTTTTTTATTTTTTTTATTTTTTGTATTTTCGAATAAGGCACAAAGGATAAAAACACACACAACACCACACTCTTTTCGTATTTTTCAGAAATGACAAAAAACTCATAAAATTAGAAAGAAAATGTTTTTGTGTTTTATATGTTTTAAATGTTTTTGGTATTTTTTTCAAATTTTCTTGATGTTTTTGTGATTTTCTAAAATGAAACAGTAGAAAATAAAGAAATCAACGCACAACCAAGAACATTTTGCAACTTAAAAATCCTTTAAGTGCCCATATATCCTGGAATTTATTTTTAATATAAACTACAAAGAAATATCTACAATCAGAAATTGAAATCACAGTTTTTGGATTTTTCTACAATTTTATACATTTTTTTAAGATTTCTTGTTTTTGTATTTTTTTGGAGTTTTATAAACAGTTAACAAGTGAAAATTTGAAAGAAATTAAAAGACACTAAAATACAGCTACAATACTTTTTGTGGAATCTTTAGGCTATTTTTCGATTTTTTATGAATTTCACATTGATCTGTTCCGATCGAACGCCCGATGTTCGCTCCACCTTGCACCGCAACCTGATTACCCATAGGCTTATCCCTTAGGTCGAGAATAAGGACCTTATCTTCTCTATCAACTTCGACAGAGATGGAACCTCACCCCACGTCTCTTCTTTCCATTTCCGATCAAATAACCCTCGATCAGAGCTTCACCCTGAGTTAATCTTTCCTCCGAAGGTGTTTTGACACACGTAGGGACATTGTTCATAGCTTTTAGAGGGTTCGCTAGAGTAGCTCTAGGACACCTTTACCGTTACGCATATTCGGCCGTCAGCTCCTTCATCGGACATGTTCATTAGATGCGGGTGATTTCCACGATCATTCCTGACCCTTCTGATGTATCATCGGAGTCGTGGATCTCATCCGAGGCTCTGGTGAACTTCGCCTCAGCCTTGTTCTTCCAGACTCCTTCAGCACCGTCGGACTGGCCTTCATCCACCAGATCAGATCCAAGCCGTCGTTTGCAGCAGCTTTCCGGGACGTAGATCTGACACGTGACGTATCAGAGCCCCACGTCCCCGACAGCATCTGAGGCCGTCAGATCTGACATCATATAGGATCAGAGCCGCGCATCTGTACGCCTCTAGAGCCCGCCACACATACCCTCCCGTGCACCGCACGCGCCTACCGAGGGTATATTATACTCTTCTCCTTATAGTTTACATGTTTTACTTTCTAGTTCGTTAAATAATGTTGTTGTTCGAACTATTTGCATATTAGATCCTAATGTTTCCAGTATTTGCACTTTAGTCCTCCATGTCTTAAAACACGTGCACGATCATGTGCCTTGTGGTGTTTTTGCATGTTTCATCTTATACTTTCTGAATATTACTGCTTGAATGGAAAGTTCTCTATATTTGCATTTATACGCCTGTTCGTGGATTAAATGACATGTGCGTGTATTTCATGGGATTTTTGCACTGATAACCCTGGACTCTTTATACGCGTTACTATTTAGTCTGAAAACTTTAGATTATTTGTAGATAGGTGCCTACAACATGTGAGTTTTGTTTTCAATCAAATAATTATCAAATCAACTCCAAAAATTCCACAAAAATTAAGATTAGCACATGTTAATATGTAAGATTTTTGATAATTTTTGTTACTCAATTTGATTTGATTTGATATTCTGTAAAAATCAAAAACTCCTAAAAATGTGTCTATCTATTTTATAAAATACCAAAAAACTAAAAATACGTCGAAAAATTCTATAAAAATTCATGTGTGTTTTTTTAGTATATTTTCACTCTAGTATCGTTTTAATTCCACTATCTTTTATAAAACCTCTAAAAATAACAAAAGACCAAAAATCTTATAAAAATTCTCATAAATTCTAGTAAATTCAAAGGAAAATGAAATTCTAGTTTTTGTGATTAGGTCTTCTTATCTACTTTTTCATAAAATTAACCACAAGCCTTTCAAGCAATTTTAGCATTTTAACTTCGTCTTTAGGTCACTGCTGAACAATATGCTTATGTTTTATGTTTATTTTATTTTTAAAAAATCATATAAAAATCCGAAAAACACAAAAAAACCAACACAAACACTTGCATATTTATAAAAAATAAAAATAGTTTTATTTTTAATTTTGACCATTTTTTATCTTTAATAAAAATTCTTGAAGTTGGATTTCCCTCATCTTTTATCCACCTTCTTCATAGAAAATATAAAAAAATTGCAAATTAAAAACCACAAAAATATGCCTTGCATTTTCTGATTCCCGACTACTTCGTAATCTTCACTCGTGCTCATTGTGTTCGACCCTGGTCGTTATACAAGGTTAAATAAATAACAGAGACCGCTAAATTAGATTTTTAGCTTAATTGTTTATTTCGTGGTCTTAGTTTTCTTGTTGAGCCCGGCTAAGGAGGTTGAGGTCGCATCGACCATTGATATCACTTGGCATCTATAATGAGACCACTCATCAGTTGGGGCTTTACCTTTCTCTACAGATTTAATGTAATATGGGCATTTAAGACATCGGTCTCCTTCGATGCTATTATTGTGGAAGCATTAGAATATGAGCCAACATCTTGACTCTTCTCTTTTTCTTCTAGGACGGATACTTTTGAGACCCAGGCTTCCGATTATCCTTCCCCTTAACCTGTGCAACCATTATACTACCAGTGGGATTTTCCTTCTTCATTATGTCTTTTATAGACTTTATTGAATCCATTAAATATACATTAGAGGATTCAGCTAGTTCATGTGCTACGATACCACATAGTTATTGAAAGCTTGGGTAGAGACAACAAAATGAAGTGAGACTGGATTTTTACATCCTTCTCAGTCCCGAGAGTTTCCAATTCAGACAAATAACCAAACATTTCGATTACATGTTCTCAAACGGGAGTCCCTTCTAGTAGTTTGCAGTGACTAAGCTCTTTCATACCTTTATAATTCTAAGTGCGGTTGACATCACTTAACCTCTCTTTCATATACATCATTATATACTAACGAAGATCCATATTGACATGTTGCTTATGAAGCGCATTGGATAATTATCCCAAAATATAACACCTAGCCTATGTATGATTTTCATCATATTTTTCATTGAACTTTGTTTCTTCTGATGTAGAATAGTATGTATACTTGTCCTTAGACAATACATAAGAGATTCTCTTTTCTGAGAGAACATTATCCAAACTATAAATCCAATCTAAGTAGTTCAACCCGATCAACTGGTTGACCTCCAAAATCCTTTTGAGTGGGTTCATGGACTTCATTATTTGGAATTAAGAATGCACTATATTAGAACATAAAAATATTTATATATTCATTTTTAAATTATTTGACTAAGAATTTTTAATTTAAATTGCCTTGCCTATTTAACTTTGAAAGGTCATTCCCTTATAAACATTAAAAGCAAGAGCTATATTTGCAACTATATTTCTAGAAAGAGTTAAGATCTCCTTTTCTACCTTTCATGCATCCCAATAACACGAGAAACTGTAGCTTGGATAAGAATAGGCGGGAAATCACACCGCCTTGAAAATCTATCTTGCATTTCCTAATTCGATCTTTAACACCTGATCCTAGGACCCCTAGGGCGATGTTGACCCATTGTTATTTGATAAATCATAAGCATGAATTGAACTTGCTATGTGCAATGCAATATTACCCCTATAATATTCGGAACCGGTATTGGGATTACTACACATACCTACTTACTCTTTTGAGAAGCAAAGAGATTGATCCATGTACACGTGTATGCATGAGATATCGGTTTGTACAAGTGTCTCCTACATACAATACTTGGCAATTGAACCCTTCGCCATGATGAGAGACCATGGATGTCATTATATGATCCTCCATATCATTCAAATTTTAGTTAATTATTATGTATCATATTCGCATAATTAATTCTTCCTAGGAAATTACAACTCTATTCATAACAAAGTGCTTATATTAATTAGATATAATTAAATTAATTATATTAAATTAATTTTCAATCCATTTCAACTAATAAACATTTAGGGTTTGTTTGATATTACTATATAGTATACACCAACACAAGTACGTTTTATTTTTTATTTTAATAATTAGGGTACAACTTGACTCACACATATTATTCTTTCCTCAAAAATGGATCCAGACAATACTATCGAGTTATGTTGAGAGGGAGCATTTTCTTGACATATAAGACACTGATGATGAAACCAAACTTGCATACACAAACTAGACACCTTTATCATTCTTATTGAGAACAACACAAAATAATGCCGACAAATGAGACACCTTCACCTTCACCAATTTAAAACATTTGAAAATATGAGCTATGGAAGAAGTATATAAGAAATATATATGGTGCACCCAATATACTTAGCTTGTGTGATGACCTCATATGGGTAAATTATATGAAGCCACAACACATGCTAAATATAAAGAGATATACATGAACTGACTTGGTGTTTCCCCATACACATAGGTTAAAAATAAACCAAGTATAGTAGAAGACAAATGAGATTGTTTAATGAGTAATAAATAAAGGGTTCAAGGACTTGGGTCCTCCCATTACTTAGGCTGAGAATAGTATATGTAACAAGATGCGAATGAAGGAGACGGGACTCAAGGTGAACAATTAGAGGACTTTGTTCCCCCTATACTTAGGTTGAATAGTAGATTAGGTATTAGCAAGCAAGAACCAGTTAAATTTGACTAGGTCCAAAATAGGATATACTCTATAGGTACCTAAATTCTTGCTTACGGCTTTGAAACTAATTAATTACCTAGCTTAAGCAACTTAATTAAATCAAACTAATGAATCAAGCACATAAAACTCTAATGAATCAAGCACATAAAACTATGTCAAAGTAAAGAAAATAAGGCGATAAAAACATAGTTGGTGAGGTCCCCCAAGTGCACCAGCACTTGGCAAAATAGACCCGGCAAACAACTTATGTAGTGTCCTTATTACAAGAGTTTTTGAGTGTTTAAAATGCTAAAAAAAATAAAAACTATCTGTGCTCCAAATGATGGTCTCCTCCAGAATCTTCTTCTCCTCTTCCTATGCTCTCATGTGGTTTGGTGGAGAATCAAGCCGCCTCCACTTCGCTTGGGTGCAATGATGCTCCTGAGAAAGTTGCCCTCGCTGGTCGGACCCTCATAAGAAAAAGGAAATAGTAAAACATTTAAGAGATATTGTTCTAAATATGAGAAAATATAATGTAAATAAATACAAAAAATTAAACAAGCAGCAAAGATGTGGAAGTAAAGCACAATGAGAAAAGCAAGCGAATTTGGATCTAAAATGAATTCCTAAGTTTGATCTTGGGGAGATTTCAGTGTCTGATAATTTGGATCCTGCAAGCATTGTAAAATCTCCCTCATGACACACATTATTTAATTTAGTGCTCACTCCTCAACACTATGCATATCCATAATAATTAATCAATGAATATATATATATATAATAAAACGGAAGAAATTATTGCCAAAAATGTAGACTAAGAATGTATAGGAAGTGAGATAAATATCAGAAATTGTTGAAAAAGAAAATCAAATAATTACAACAAAGAATAGTAGGTCAAAAGAAAAACATAACTATCCTCATTGTGCATCCCGACAACGGTGCCATTTTGTTGGTTCGCTAAACTCGAGGTTTTTATTTATTGAATTATTCACAAATGTCATTGCATCGCAAAGAAGCGTCAAACAAAAATTTCATTAAGTCTATATCAAAAATAAATACAAGAATGTAGAAGGATAATTTTCGATTTAATTTACATGTATACCTAACAAGATCGAACTCAGGGATGCTACACAAATGTAGAGGGTTATTTTAAGCAATGAATAATCGTGGAAATAATTAAGTGATTTCAATGCACACAATGCTTGGTTTTTATCTTTAGGATATTATTATTTTTTATGAATTTAATTTAATATTTTTCTATTTAGTTTTTTATTTCTATACTTTTTATTTTTTATTTTGCAAAAGATATATATAATTTTAAAATAATGGATTGAAAAGAAAAAAACAAAGAAAACAATGCACTTTTTTTTGGAATTTTTAACTATGGCAAATATACATAGAAAATTAGTCTAATATCTTCTTGATTTTTAACCTTTTGTGATATTTTCAGTAATTTTCCATTTTTTTGCATTTTTTAGATTTTAAAATAAATTAAAAATAGTGAATAATGCAAATAGAATGTAATGCATATATTGTTTGATTTTTTTAATGTAATAAATTAATACAAAATTAGAAGAAATAGATACAGAACAAAAACATGCTCTTTTATATTTTTAAAAAGTTGTTTTATGATTTTTTTGGAATTTTAATTGAATTTACATGAATTTTTAATATTTTTGATTGTTTAATAATTTTTAAGGTTTTTATAGATGAAAAATATGCAAAAATGATATTGTATTTAAAATAAAAAAACAGACATAAAAGATTTATTTAAATTTGTTAAATAATTTTTGTATTTTTATGGATTTTTAATTTAAACATAGTTTTTATGAGATTTTTTAATTTTAATAAATAAAAAAAATAAATAAACTTTGAAATAATTATTATGTGTTATAGATGAATGCAACATCAAATGATTTGACTTTTTGTGCAATTTTAAACACATTTTGATTATTTTTAATTTCAAAATTTCAAAAAAAATATGCAAACTTATAGGGAATAGAATTTAATTATTTAGATAAATGGAAACTAAATGATAATAAGAAATAAATTTACTGGGATTAATGCATAATTTTACCAAAAAAAATCACATACCCAAGCATGTGTGCCGTGTTGGAATGGACTTATTTCTAAATAGAATAAATCAAGGGTCCAAATAATAACATAAAACATTATAACTATTTGTTGCAAATTACCCAAATCTCACATGCACAATACACACTACAATTGAAAATGGATTAACATGGAAATAAATCAATGCGTTGAGAATAAAATATGAATGTTCCAATAACAACAAGATGGCACTTGTCATCGCAATCAATTATTTAAAATTAAAGAAAATATAGGGCTAAAGTGCAAATGTATCCTTTGAGTGATGTGGTGGCTATGGCGGTTAAGATGCGTTGTAGCTTTGATTGGACGGCAGGGATTCTATCATGTGTAAAGGATCATGATTAAATCTACAAGCGTTGATCAATAGTAGAAATTTGGGGCTCAATCAAAGGTCCAGATCTAATATAAGGCCCGCATTCTTGATCGTGCAGCTGCGAGGTCTTCTAGAAGATCTGGGAAGCACAAGTTGTCCAATGAACTTCGATCGCCTACAGCTTCCTCTTCCGAGCTCCATCCCTCATCCGATTGGTCTCAAATCCAAAATATTGGGATTCCGTGTCTTTTGTGTATCTTGTATCTTAATTAGGTCACTAGGTTAGGGATATGGATGGTGACGAAATATGGAGCATCATGAACCTGTGACAAGTTTTGATTTCTGAAGATCGTTTGACCTACAAGGGAATGCACATGCTCGGAGGTATATTCCCACCAAGAAATTAGGTCTAAAATGTGTGAAATGGTCGATAGATGATGGTCTCCGGTGTAGGTGGTTGTAGGGGAGACCGAGCTCCTGATCAGCGACGATCGGAAGATGAACAGATGGTGGATGTTGATGGAGAATTGTGTGGCAGAGGTGTAGGTGTGGTCAGAAGGGTTTGATAGTGATCGGAATGACGATCATGCAGATCGGAGGTAGGGGATGATTTTATGATTTATGCGATTTAAATGAAATAAAAGCAAAAGGAAAATTCTTAATTAAAGGTGGCCTATCTATGTTATCTACAGATTAAATGAATGATGTGGATTGCCTCGATATGTGGCTGGGCTGAGAGATGGAGATGTGCATATCTTGCCTCGATTCACCGGTGATGTAGTGAATCACGACATTCACAGAAAATCTTGCACTCCAAATTGATGAGTAGATGCCTCGTCAATGAAGCTATCTTCAGGAATCGATCACGGGCAAAAATCCAGGCCAAAGTCAGATTCCAGAGTCGCTAGAGGTGGAGGGATGACATTTATAGAAGGAAGTGCGGTGGGTTTTGAATTTGAAAATGGGCATAGTTTTTGGATCAATCATTGTAACTAACATGTGGGCGTGGGAGGAGAAAGAATGAGCTTGAAAATTGGAGAAGGAAGCATAGGCAGTTAATGATCGAGGCGTATTGGGAAATTGGGTGAAGTAATGGTAGCGAGAAAGTTAACGGGTGAAGGGTGTGTGCATAAGAGTTGACTCGGGTCAACAAATCTGGGTCGTCCAATCATAACGCCCGTAGAATAGCCCCAAAATAGGCTAATGATAAAACTTTAAATAAAAGTGAAACTATTCTATAAAAAATAGAAAAAGAAATTATTTAATTAAGTAATAAAAATGTTAGGAATAACTTAAAGTTATTTCGGTAATTTTTAATTAATTAAATAATATAATTACAAAGGGTAAAATAAATATTTGGTGTTTTTTACAAGTATGTATACCTATATATACAATATTCTGATTTTTAATTAATAATTTATATAGATATATACATAAGTTAATATTTTATTTATTTACAATATTTTAAAATGATTTTAATGATATTTTTGTTTGTTTTTTAGATGTTATTAATTAGGATGATTAAATAGATATAGGTACATTATATATACATGGTGGTACATATACAATATATGTAAAATTTAATTTTTTTTAATTTTGGATTTTGCAATTTTATCTGTATTTTATATAGGGAAAATTGTGTATTTACAAATATTTAGGAATATGATATTCATAGTTATGCAAAAGATTTAATAATATACATAGTGTATATATTGGTATAAAAAACAATAATACCCTAAATGGCCGGATTTCATACCTGAACCCTGAATTTTATAAAAAGACCTTTATTTTAAAAAATATTTAATTTGAAGGCAGTTAAAGTGAGTTTAATGAATTTGGAGTTCAGGTTTAGATGATATTGATCTTCGAAGTTTGAGCTATGTGGCATTTTAAGAGTGAGGTTATCTATAGAATATATATAGATATAATTTAATTTTGAATATTTATTTACATGAGGAATTTATTGACAAAATACAATAAGAAATAATGGATTTGGTGATGAATAAAATAATTTAACAAATTGTAATATAGACAATATTATACTAGTGAGGAATATATACATGTGTCATGTATTTTTGGATTATAGGCCTTATCTCCCTGTACTTCCTTGTCGATCAAGTGATGTCTTGACATTCTCTTGGTCTTATTTATCTTTCATATATTGCATATATAAAATCCTTTATTTTAATTTTTTCTTTATTTCTTTCTTTATTTTATTTATGTAAAAATAGTAATAAATATACAGTATATACACAATTTTTTTGTAACATGGATTTATTGATATATACAAGTGTTTATTAATGGATTTTAAATAAAAAGAAATGAATAAATATAATGATGCAAATTCATTAACAAGTTAATCAAATCGAGCGAAGATCTCCATAAGGAGTGGCTTGGTTAAATATTTTTAACGTGGGTAAATCCATGGTTGTACTCAAGGACACAAGCTCTCTATATGACTAATTGAGTCCTAATATCTAGGTTAAGAGAGTAAATATGTTATATAGGTCAAATGCACACAATGATGCAAGACATAACTTATGTAACATAATGCATTTTTAGTTTGACTTTTGTGCTTGTAAATTAAGTGAACAAAATGCAACAATATTTATTTGAAAACTCAGCATACATATATACGTACAACAATGTGCCCCCAAATAGATGAATAACTCTAGCAATATGTTCAATTTCAATTCAAGTGCAATTGATGTCTTAAAATGAAGCTATATTAATTGAAAGACGATTGTCAATGTAAAAAAATGAATGCAATATTTCTCTAACTAAATCATCTACATATACACTTCAATTAAGGCACATTTGCTCTTCTATCATCTTGGGGTCTTTGTCGACATTTAGACATCTTCGCAAGGTCTCCCCAAAGGCCTTTTATTCCCAGAAGAACTAGAAATGGTTGGATCATGCTGATGATGGAGAATCATAAGAGTGTAGGCTCTACAATGGAGCACATGCCAATGATCTGACCATTGAAGCTTGGACCTGCAAAATGGTTAGGGAAACATAGTGGGAGTTTGTGGTGTGAAGTGTGTGAGATCAGTAAGTGAAATGACAACCATGAGGTGAAGAAGGATGTTGGCCCATTGGTTTCATCTCGAGGTCATCGGAGAAGAAGGGGGTGGAGTGATATGAGGTTTGAAAGAAAGGGGAATGTGATCGAAACCTCCTACGTGGACCATGGATCCATAATTTAAGGAGAGAAGGGGTTGAACTTGGGTAAAATCAACAGTACAAAGAAAGAAAAATCAAATAAAGAAGACTAGCCTAAACATGCATAACTGTGTTGCCTAGGTTTTCCTCAGGTCACTAGGTGGCGGCAGCAACTTGGGAGAGGGCTTTGATTGCTTCTGATCTTCTTTTCATACCTGAGCAACCACACCAGGAAGCTTCACAATTGGCTAAGGTTGTGTAACTATGGACAATCAATGATGGAGGTCAATGAGGGAATATCTGACGATTTTGGATGATGTCCAAATGTTTGATCATGGCATAACAATTGTCGCGTCCAAAACATGCGAGGGGGCAAAGGAGTGTAGAGGTGATGAATCCCCATTTCATCACCTCTATCCTATCATTTATCCTTAAAAAACCTTATCTAATGCATGTAAATTATATTTGTTTGTACGAATTAACATTCATGATTTATTGTATGCAAAATATTGTTTCTAGTTCCAAAATTATAGAATAAAGAAATGGAAATAAAATGAATAAAATGCCAGGGAATATTTTATGAACCCAAATCTTGAGACCAAGTCAATAATTGAATTTGTTTGACAAGGAATAAAGTAGGAGGAGATAAGGTCCAAATACACAATAAAACCGATCCTTTTATTCATTTATTAGCTAATTTTAGGGCTTATATTATTCTCTATTTTTTATCCATCAAATCAATAAACTATGTACATGAAAGTTGTAGATAATAATGTATAAAAAATATGAAATTGAGGTTACACAAAAATAATATACATTGTACCTTCTATACTCAAAATTAAAAGACAAAACCCAAACGTCCCAGACCCATATGTCCTAAATAAAAACGTAAAATACGTCAAAATCACCTTTTAATTATATAAAACTTGTAATAAGCTATTTAATAGAGGCGGGGTTTCATTATTTTTTGGAGTTAATGTGTGAAGGTTAGGTTTTGGGCGCCTATTGTGTAGTATACTCGATTAAAATATCCATTTTATTTATTCGTAATTATTTTTACTATTTTATATTTTTATAATAATTTAAATATTATTTATAATACATGTACATTTTTAGATTGTAATAAAATCATAAAGAAATTACCAATTAAAAAAAATCTTAAGAAATGCATAGATGAAATACCTATGATTATAATAAAATAAACACCATTATTTACTTAAAATTATAAATAACATCAAAAATAAAAAAAAATAGTATTTATGTACATAAAATTAGGATATAGATATAGACAATAAAACTAAAAAAATAATGCAAAATAAAAATAAAATACACAAAACATAGATCGATATACTTATAAATATAATCTTAAAATTAAGTTGTAACAAATAAACCGAAAAAATAAAATTTTTTTCAGAACTACATGAAATATATCTAATTTTTATTTTTGATCCAAAATAATAAAATCATTTAATATTTTTAATCAATTAATTTGAAATAAAATAGACTAATTTATCATTTAGTGTCCTACATGGACCAATCCTGATGCTCCATTTGTTGTCCTTACTCAACTCATCCCAGATGCTTCTGACTCGTCTCGTGTGTCTTTTCCACACTTTCTGCCATTTTTCTTGCTTGATACATCAAGCCTTTTCATCATTTCTCCATGCAACAATCAACCTCAATCATCATTTATCATCACCTATTCCCTGGATCCCCTAATAGAAAGACCAAATTTCTCCCAAACCCTAGGTCAATAAAGATCCCTACTTTATCAATAAATAAAAACCTCTGCTCCTCCATTGCCTCTTGATCCCTATTGGATTCAAAGATCCTATCCTTGTGCGAGTATCGATGGCCAAGTGACAGCTGAGACCTTCCCCGAGCGTGGAGACGACGTAGACGGAGTTGAGGTGATCCACGTCCGTACTCCAGCCAGCCCTGCTCCCTACAAACACAACATTTATATGAGTTGCGCATTTCATTTCTTAGGTAGAGTTTTATATCATCTTTTCAATTATGTCTTTAGTTCTATTTTAATATAACAATTAATCCTTAATCCAGCTATTTCGTTCGTCGGAGCTGCTAGGCGTCGGGCTAATCCACTTGCTTTTGTGTGTATTTACCTCCATCGTTCATTCCATTTTGTTTCTATCATCTTCTCCATCTGATTCTTCCATCGAGCCAAACGTATACATCGTGTATCTGTGAATTGAGGGTCCCTCTCTGCCCTTCATTGGCTTTCCAGCTTCATGTCTGGCCAAGGTGCATCACCTCGAGCTAAGGATCTTCTTCTTGTAGGTTCCACGTTCAAAATATCAAACCTGGTTACAGTCGAACTTGGAAAAGGGTCTCTATGTGCTCTGTCTTCAACGACGTGCCATGACCCCATCCACGGGCCCCAATCTTTTTGGAGGACACCACCACCTACAAACGGTCATCCTAGAGGTATAGAGATAAAGACCAACCACAAAGTCTACTCGTGAAGGAAGAAATCAAAGGTCCAAGGTCACAGAGTACCACTCTCTTCCCTGTTTTATGGAGCAGTCATCAACCGTTTGATGGAAGGCATGCCAAAGTACTAATTCTAACCGTCTAATGATGCAACTCTCAGTCGTTTGATCGAATCCTAGTCAGATCAGAGCCACACATTGGCGATGCGTCATCGTGCAAGGTGGAGGTGATACATACTTTTGATAAAAGATCGCGGTCGTTCACACGTAGGGTAAATTGCATATCTTTCCACCACCATTTTTTTATTTGTTTATTGGTCTTGTAAATAAATTGTATGGCATAAAATAAATTGGTCATTTGCATAATGGTCCATGATGTTTATTAAACTACAAATGGGGTCCAATCCACTTCACCGTATGTGTCATCTCATGTGAGGTGACAAAATTGCATGTATACCCTTGCAAGTTCTTGTATTTCTATTTGGTCCAATTAATTTCAATTTGTATATTTCTTGGAAACTTGCACATTAGTCCCTATATTTAATTTTATTCGCAAATATACTCTTTCAAGTTCATGTATTTTTGGTTCTCGAATATCCTTTATTAAAAATATCACGCGTGCTTCAAAAATTATCTAAAAATAGGACTAGATACCTACTAGCTTTTATTTTCATGCTTTTTTTTCATTTAGGCATTTTAGTTATTTATTAAAATCAAACGAGCATGTATTCATTTCTGTCTAACTTAGAAAATACCAAAAAATATAAAAACATTTTTTAAAAATTCAAAAAATCATATATTATCTATATTAACATATTTTATCTCCACCAAAAAATCTAAAAATAGAAAAATAAAAATCACAATAATTAATAATATCCAAAATCCAACAAAAAAGTTCTAGAAATATTATTTTATATATTAAAATTAATTTGAAGAGTTTTGTTTTTTATTTTGTTATTTTTAATCTTCTATTCAATTTGGGCTATTAATGAAATCAAGGAATAGAGATATTTTTTATTTCAAAATCAATAAAAATTAGCAAAGTTCTTGTAAAATCATCAAAACATGCGAAAATCATTTAAAACCTAAAAATATTTTATTCCATGAATTTTGCTTATTTTTATTAGTATCTATAACCTATATTGTATATACAATCTTATATATATTCTTATATTATATCTAAAAAATGTAAAAATAAGAAAATATAAAAGTGGATTTTTTGTTATCGATATATATTTTATAAAAAAACTATGTTTATGTAAATACATGAATACCCTATATGTATATCTTTATCTATGTGTATATATAGGTAAGTTTGAATTAATAAAATGTATTTTAGTATTATTATTCTTAAATATACCCATATGATTACTAATAATTCAATTGTATATTGTTGATGTAACCCAAATAAAAAATATATAATAAAGACCAAGATGTACATAATACACTTTGATTAGTAAAAATCAAAGGCTACCTAAGTCGCTCTTCGTTGTTTGACCACTACATGCTTACATGCTATACATTTTAAATTGTAGAGTATAATAAAGTTTTACTCATATTTTTTTTCTTAGATTATTTGATATTGTGTGTTAACTATTCATCTACTAGGGTTTTATGAGTGGTCCCCTCAATGACATTTGTATTCTACTTTTAGTGAGGATCATTTTAAACCCTCTCAAAACAATGGTTATCAAACGACATCATTGTTGGGAAGGACTGTGTATAACCTATTTTGTATCTATGTATATATTCATTCATTAATTTATTTATTCGATTACTGATTCATTTAGTCATGCATATTTACTTATTCACTTACTCGTTGTCTCCCAATTTACTTACCTCATTATATAACTTGATACAATATTTGATTATCTGTGCTAATACACCTCTCTTATGTATTTTTTGCGAGGGCACTTAATTCGAGGATGGCTTCTTAGGAGGTTGTTGCACACCAAGCTTGGTAGAGTTTGATTTTATTACTTTGGTCCGTTGTAGAGGCATGAAGTGGAGCAAGGAGATTACCTAGCATATATGCTGCTTAGATTTTTATTTTTAAGAGAGTGACTTATTCATTCATTATTTTTAATAATTAAAGACTCAGACACAACTCTTCACAACAAGCTCCATTGACTATTTTTGTTAGTATTTATAATTATATAACTCTATATTGTAAATATAACCTTATATATTCCTATGTTATATCGAAAAATAAAATAAGAATATATAAAAAAGGAATTTTAGCTATCTTATATCTTTTTTTATAAAAAATCTATGTATATGTAAATATTTGAATACCTTATTGTGTATCCTATCTATGTGTAAACATATGTATGTATTAATTAATCTAATATATTTCAGTATTATTATAATTCAATATACCTATATGTTTACTATTAATTCATTTGTATTTTATGAAAAAAACCCACATAAAAATATATAATAAAGACCAACAAGTACATAATACACATTGATTAGAAATAATCATTTGATACCTAACTTGGTCTTCGTGGGTCAACCTCTACATGCTTACATGCAATACATTTTACGTTGTACAGTACAAAAAAATTTCCTCACATTTTTCCATTAATTGATTAAGTGCTATTATGTGTTAACTGTTGATTAACTAGGGTTTTGTGAGTGGTCACTCAGCGATAATTTATCTTCGCTTTAGTGATGATCATTTTAGACCCTAAAAAAATAACAGTTATCAAATGGCGCCATTACTGGGAAGCAATGTGTGTTTCCTGTTTTGTATCCATGTATATGCTCATTAATTCGTTTATTTATTCAATTATTGGTTAATTTATTTATGCATAGCCATTTATTTATATATTTGTTGTCTCTTAATTATACATACCTCATTATACATCTCACTATTTAATTATCTGTGCTAATGCATCTCACTTAATGTATTTGTTGTGAGGGCACACTATGCGAGGACGATTTCTTAGGAGCAAGATGCAACCCAGATTGGTTGAAGCTAATTTTATTACTCTGATAAGTTGGAGAGGCAACAAGTAGAGTAAGGAGACTATCTAGAATATAGGCAACTTAGATTTATTTATTTCTAAGAGAGAGATTTATTCATTCATTACTTGTAATAATTAAAGTCTTGGACATTACTCATTAAAATGAGACCCATTATCTATTTTTGTTTGTTTTTTAGTATTTACAATTATATAACCCTATATTTTATTTATTACTGTGTACAAATTCCTATATTATTTCCAAAAAAAATTCAAAAATAAAAATATAAAATGAGGGATTTAAATTATCTATATCTATTTTATAAAACATTTATGTATATGTAAGTATGTGAATACGTTATATGTATATCTTTGTCTATGTGTATATATAGGTTTGTATGAACTAATCTAATATATTTTAGTATTGTTATTATTAAATATACCCTTATTTTACTATTAATAAAGTTTTATTTTTAAAAAACCTACATAAAAATATATAAAAGGCCAACTTGTACATAATGCACTTTGAATAGCTATAATCATAGGCTACCCAACTCGGCCTTCGTGACTCAATCTCTACATGCTTACACGCTATACATCTTACGTGGGTATAGTATAATAAATTCCAACTTACATTTCTACTATTTATAGATTAATCGATATTGTGTGTTACTGTTTGTTAAGTAGTGTGTTTTGTGAGTGGTCGCCACGTC
Source organism: Ottelia alismoides (assembly GCA_037367405.1). Classification (NCBI taxonomy): domain Eukaryota; kingdom Viridiplantae; phylum Streptophyta; class Magnoliopsida; order Alismatales; family Hydrocharitaceae; genus Ottelia; species Ottelia alismoides. The sequence continues at coordinate 422,774 of JAZKJV010000862.1, read as the reverse complement.
GACAATTTATCTTCACTTTAGTGAGGACCCTTTTAGACACTCAAAAAACTGTAATTATCGAAGGGCGTCGTTGCCGAGGAACAATGTCAGTAACCTATTTTGTATTTTGCATATATTCATTAATTCATTGATATTATTATTGATTGGTATATTAGGGCATATTTATTTATTCATTTATTTGTTATCTCTTAATTGTATATACCTCATTATATATCTTGATACATTATTTGATTTTTTTTACTAATACTCCTGTCTTGTTTTATTAGTTATGTGGGCCCACTATTGAGGATGGCTTCTTAGGAGGCTGATGCAGCATCATCGACAGAGGCTAGTATTATTATTTTAACCAGTTGGAGAGGAAACTAGTGGATCAAGAAGACTATCTTGCATAGATGCAACTTAGATACATTAATTCATTCATTATTTTTAATAATTAAAGATTCAGACACCACTCTTCACAACGAGATCCTTTATCTATTTTTGTTTTTTCTGTTAGTATTCATAATTATATAACCCTATATTGTATTTAACCTTATATATATTGCTATATTGCATCCAAATTTTTTAAAAAATATATAATATAAAAGAGTGGGATTTTAACAATCTATATCTATTTATATAAAATCTATGTATGTGTAAAAAAGTGAATATCTTATATATATATATATACATACCTTTATCTATGTGAATATATAGGTATGTATGAATTAATTTAATATATTTTAGTATTAGTCGGCACTCTATCGACAACCACATCGATTCTTTGGACTCGACATCACCAATATTTCGAGACGATTCCAAAGAAACTAGTTCAGACTTTGTAAACAGATCTCTATGAAGGATAATGTAAGATCCTTAAGCATATCACGGAAACATGAGGATCACATCATATGCGATCGTGAGCGACAATCGCACTAATTGCTTGATGCAGCGGAAATTAAATTTTTTTCATGTGACGAAACCACATGATCCAAGAACACTTCTCGGATTGTTTCATGTAAACCACAAAGAAGTAATAGTGTTACCTTTTGAAGCGTGGTTGCGATCGAGTCTCTAAACAAAGAGACCTCATGTCTCAAGTTCTATCTGACGGAGGAGATGCTTGCGAGCGTGTTGATGAAACACGTGATTCTCGCAATCCATGTTAATGATTCAAGCAATGGATCTCATGATCTCATCCCACGAGATACGACATCTCCTTCATGAGCGAAGTGCACCGAAGGAGACGGAGATCCACGAGCAATCCATCCGACAGCATAACGACAAAACTGCAGCGATGGAGACTCTCTATAGGGCATCAATGGTGGATGGCCATATGAGAGATAGAGAGAATGGGCATGTAGAGTGAATGAGAGAGAGAGAGAGTTGTTGTCTAACTTGTAACCTAGAAGAGCAAGGGGTGCCTCTCCTTTTATAATATTTTGGGATCCATGGATCTCAATCCATGGACAACACAAATCCAGTGGTTCTCCTTGATTTGCATTTCTTTTAATGGTCAAGATTTTTTGTAAAAACGCAACAACAATTGATTTAATTTTGATTAAATATATTTTATAAATCAAAATATAATTCAATCCTAAATTAAATCAAGCATACATGGAGATTATTGGATGGAGATTTCACTCTCCATATTTAGAGTGGACATCTACCAATTTCTATAGAGAAATTATAGCCGTCCACCCTTCCAATATGGAATGGTGAGATCTCCATGCAATCTCTTGCAATCATGTTGATATTTCAATATTCCTTGGAAATCTCCATGATTTTACAACAATATTGGTTGTAAATTACTCTACAAAAATATTCATAATTATTTTGAGAATATTTAAATCTTGCCATTGGAATTTTGTGAATCACATTCACAACCCAAAGAAAAATGTAAATTACATTTTCAATATAATGTCCAATGTGAATCCAATTCACATTAACATTTAATTAACAAATGTAAATTACAAATAGCTCTCTCTTATATATTACAAATCACATTCATAATATATACGATTAATATGTATAATGCTATCCATGTTATTCATATTCATGATAATTAAAACGCATTTAATCATCTTGGATCTCTATTGTAATGTGCCCAAATAATAAGAATCACATTCATATTATTTACATCTCTTGATATTTAAATCGCATTTAATTATCCAAGATAACTCTCTTTTTAATATGAATCAAATTCATATTACTCATGATAATTAAACCACATTTAATTATCAATTTTATCAAAGCTTGGATATACATATCAACAATGAAATTATCCATGAACTCTTTCAAGGATAAGCACTATCTCCGCGGATACTAGGAGATAAGGACTGGGTGCTTGTATTGTTCCACGTATAGTGACTTGGATTTTGAGATCAAATCTCAAATCCAGATCTCGGGCCTCCCATATATGCTTGATTAGATCAAGACTGCAAATCTAATATTCTCATTGCATCTGAATCACATTCAAATCAATGTCCAACATTTGGACCAAGATCAAATTACTTCTCTACTGAGAGGAGTCACTAAAATCCATACTCGTTTCATCATTCCCTAGGAATGGAAGTGTCATGGTTATACAATCGTTTATTATCACACAACCGTCAGGTATTCCCAATACCTGTACATCTCGGATACTGGAGGATTTAGAATAAACCCGAAGTATTAGATCAATTTTACACTGTCTACTACATGATTTTATGAGTAAGTTTCTAATTTGATCAATGGGAGTTGGCATCGATCATATATTTTCCAAAAGCATATATCATTCCTAGGTCTTGATCATATACTTTCCAAAAGTATATATCAAACCTACAAATTCAGTCAAGCGTCCAAAGCAAGACGACCGTGCATGGAATTTGATTCTTCCTAATATCTCATGAGTGAGCTCATGTCTTCCGGTTCAATAATGAACCTCTATGATCCCTGCGAGAGATCGTTTTATTCATATGCCCTCGTAAACACACCAGCGCACCGGTATATAGACCTTGGTGAGGTCATAAACCTATTGGTCTGCCAAATGTACATGCTCAGACATATAGTAACACATCTTTCTCTTGTCAGAGGATGTGTGCCTGTGTCGTGACAACATACGATATAGGAATTCGGTTATCTCGATCTCATTAAGTCAACTCTTTGACCTAACAAATCCAACACCTCCAAATCTCTATTCCTATGGAGAGGACCTGCATCAAGAGGTCAGTCAGATATTAGCCTAACTGAGAAAGGGATTGCCATCTCCTACTCAGGCTAGGGATCATCTCTTAACAATCATTTGACAGTGCTTGATGAGTCTATGCACCACCCTTTATGATTCAATAGTTGAATCAACAATTGTATGATTATTAAGATGGCTATGGTACATAACCGTAATTGTACTAAGGGACCTATTATGCAAATTAGATATTCTTCATTTCAGATCAAGGAATGATATTTTCAATAACATTTATTACATAATGGCTCGTCGTGGGCTCGCATGTCCAACAATCTCTCACTAGCCCAAAGAGCCATTAATGGGCTAATCATTTAAACCCACACTCATGTGACAATGATAGGCTATTTAGAAAATAGCTATGTAAGCTGATTAATCACTCTATCCCCGCGAGACTACGCCAAGTCCTTTTATGGCACTTGCATATCCCCAGTAATAGTGCTCGCATCTAATGCGAATGCTGCATCTTATGCAACAAATACTCAATCTAGTCAAAGAAGTTATAGTGTCCTTGACACTATTGCTCACTTATTATTATAATTATTACAACCAGTATTTCTATAATCCATAACAGAATACCCTTAATCTGGGAGATCACTATCTCTTAAGGTATCCACAATCAAGACCCTTTTAGATCTCTATCCATAAAGTCTTAAGCTTTCGAAGATAAGACTTTGAGATCACTATCCCAAAAATCTTGTCATCTATGAAGATTTTGTTATTATTTCAATCAAGTGTTTTATCTCCATAGTAGGATTAGCAACACTTTACTACTCGCACTATATGGTAGATATCTGGCTTTTGTACACATCTAGTATACACTCGGCTTCTCATAACTTATGCACAAGGGCAAGGAGTTCTAGCATTCACTTCCTCAACTCCTTGAGGTGCTACCCCTTCAGATAGGTCAGTACCATATATTAAGGGAAGGAAGCCTTCGTCGGGGTTTTCCAAGAATGGAAAATGTCCATGGTGTAACACGAATGTGATGGTCCCAATACCCTCATCTCTATGATTCTGAACACCTTCAAAACTAAGATCCAAGAGGTATCCTTGAGATCATATATCAAGGTATGGAACAACCAGATTATAAAACACTCATTATTATCCTTATATTATTTTAGGATATTATCTACATTTAGCATGATGAACACAATGGCACTCCCACTAACTTTCACATGGTTCAACAAGATTCTATCTAGAATCATAACATTTATAATTTCATCAAATATTATGTTCCAACTACAAGATGCTTATGTGAGTCCGTAGATGGAGTTCCTTGCTTTCGTTAACCATGAATCCCTGAGGCTACTTCATGTGAATATCCTGAGAGAGGTATTCATAAGGGAATGCAATATTGATTTTCATCTTGTAGATGTCAAGGTCAGGTTGTGTAGCTATAGTTAGCAATGTTATGATTTGTTTAAGCCTGGTCACTGAAGATTAAGTCTCATTGCAAGCATGTCTTCACTTCGGGTGCGTAGCTCATGGCTACGAGCCGTGCTTTGAAGGTCTCTTTCTTCTCATCAGGTTCCCTCTTTCTCCTGAAGATCAAGTTACATCTAACATGTTTTGCCCTTATAGGTAGATCCTCAAGGGTCCATATACAACACTTGTATATGAAGTCTACTTTAGACTTTATTACTAACATCCATCGTTCCAGGTCATGATGCTCAGTAGCTTTATCACATGAAGTCCGATCATTGTCAGACTTAACTGACACATGGAATACATCCTCAAACTCATTTGAAGCGGTATTAGTGTTTCATCTATAATTCTCCTTTTAGTTTCCCATTTCAGGAGCCTCATTATCTTCTCGAGATTAAATGAGTTTCTTTACTTCAATTTCTTCTTGATTATAAAGAAAGTCATCTTCTAAGACTCACATTCTCAGAAATGAGATCTTTTAAGAATCTCACGGTTATAAGGTAGGTATCCAATACCATCCTTTATTTTCCTAATGAAATAGCACTCTCTAGTGCTCGATTCCATCTTACTTGCATGGAATCTTATTAATGATATATAATGTAGTCTCTACTACATATATACCAGGTAACTAAGATGAAATTATGCCAAAATTCATCATTGATAAAATCATGCCACACACGATCCAATTGTATCTCCCTACCACTCTATTGAGTTTTGGTGCATTAGGAAGAGTGAGATAGAAATGACATTCCTTTATCCATAAGGTATACCATGAATTCATCTAATAGGTATTGATTACCTCGGTTAGATCAAATTCATTTTATCTTCCTTCAAACTTTGGTTCTAAACCAATATTCTGAAATCTTAGAACATTTCAAAGGTTTCTTAGGTGAATGGAAGAAATCTCTTATCATACATAATCATCAACAAATATCACGTATCCATAATGTTTACTATGATATAGATGATTCACATGCACCAATATATATGAGATCCTAAATACCTAGACATCGAATACCATTCCCTAAGAAGAGTGTAATGGACATTTTACTTTGAATACAAGATTCATATGTATGTAAGTTTTGAAATTTTAGACATTCTAAAGTTTCATCGCTTACTTGTCTATTGATCTCATCAACAGACATATGTCCAAAACTCGATGCCAGATCATTGTCAGATGATCTTCATCCTCCTATTGATCTTTAAAGTTTTAATTTCCAGTATTAGATTTCTTAATGAACCATTCATTAATTTTTTTTAACTTAGTAGAGTCCACTAGATGTCAGATTACTATCTGAAATATATCCATCATAACTCTTTATGGTAGGTCCATTCAAGAATTCATGTTTATTTCCAACACTTAGAAATAATCTATGGGCGTATTCTAATATCCAGGTCATAGAGACATTCTCTAAGACTAAGGGCTCCCACTGAAATTGAGAATTCTATCGATCTAACAGAGATTGTTGCAACAATTGCATCAATATCCATATGGATGACTATAAACCTTAAGATCAATTTTTCCAGTCTTGTAAAAACATATGCAACCCACTACAAGTGTTGTTGGAAGATTTAGATACAATTATAAGACTTTATCTTATTCAATGAGCAAGTCAATATCAATGATTTATGTATATTATTCTCTTGCTCTATCTGAGTCATTCTCTAAGGATTCTAGACAGACTTGTTAGTCATACTATCAAGTTACCAACTTATTGCAGTATTGGAATTCATTCAATTCTTAGGATGTCATATGGAAGTCATCGAAGTACGGTCAACTCTTTGACTATCCTTATTATTTTTGGTCTGACCCATGCTTCCACTGCGCTCCCTTTATCTATAAACAACCATTGCTTAAGACTAAGGATCTCTTATGTTACATTCAAAAGAATTCAATGTAAGAGCGTTTCAACATTATGCATGCTTCATTAAATTCAAACAATATTAATATTACAAAGCTTCATGAATGACTAGAGTATAAACAGTAGAATGATAACATTTATCATGTCTACATCCATCTAGACTCTTAAAACCTTGGTTCAGGTAGGTATTCAAACATTTTGAACACATCATCTCTTATGGAGCCACCATTCTGCATGATGCAGTGAACCATGTCATTCATGATAAATGTTAAGAGCACATATATATGCCAGAATGTCTTCTTAGATTTTATAAGGATTAATTAAAAATTACGATCATCATCGACATGTCACTTCCAATGTACATTTGATGATATCAAGACTATAGAGACATACAAACCCTAGGGTTGTAGATCTATTGTCTATTTAATTGTCATTCCTTTACATATTGCAACCACATACATTATGTGTCCAATTGCAAGTACAGTATCTAGATCATGGATCCTATCAATGATATTTACTGGTTATTATTGAGTATAGAATTGAGTCGGTTTAATGAAGAATTATCTGAAATATGAAATTTGCATAAGTGTGTATATATATATATATTATATACGTATATTTACTTTGATTTAGGAATTTTTTATATCAAAGTTGTCATTCCTTGTCAACACTGAAAGTCCATTCCCTTACTCACTTTCAATGTAAGAGATATACTTACCATTATATCTCAAGAAAAATCTGGGGTCTCCTTCCTTATCATTGTCAAATCCCAATAATATAAGAACCTGTGACTCCAATAAAAAGAAGCGGGATCTCATTCTGCCTTGCAAGTCCAACTTGCATTTCCAAATTTGGTCTTTAACACACGAGCACACCACCCTTAAGGCGATGTTGACCCATTGTTAATTGAATTAACCGTCAATATGATTAGAACTCCTTATAGGCAATCCAATATCACCCTAATAATATGAGGACCCGATATTGGGGTAACTACGTATACGGCCTTACTCTTTCGAGAAATAAAGATCCTGATCCAGATGTGCTTGCATACAGGAGTTGTCACTTCGGACAGGCCTCTCCTACATACAATCCCTAGAGACGGAAGCCTCCGCCTTGACGGGAGACTATGGATGTCACTTATGTGATCCTCCATATCATATTCAAATTATAATTAATTATCATTAATCACATTCACATAATTAATTCTTCCAAGGGAAATAACAACTATATCCATAATAGAGTCTTTTAATTTTAATTGGATTCCAATTAATCTAATCAAATGAATGATCCAATCAATATCCAACAAACAATCTTTATTGTTACTTGAATTATGGTATTATCTCAAACACATATTATTCGAATCTTAATAATTAGAAATACATCATGATTTCTTAAGCATTATACCAACCCAATCCGTTGTCATGGCCAGTACCGATGGGAGTGGGACAGACTGCACACAACACAACCCGCTACTCCAACGCTCCCCGACTAGATACCATATCCACATGGGGAAAGGATAATGTAAAATAGATCACTTTGTACTTGAGATGATCATAGAATTTTCAATCAAAATTATACCATATAATAATAATAAAAACTATTTTGATTATCATTATAATGAGATTAGCGAAACAAATCCCAAATCCTATCCAGGCAACATGTTTGTTGGAATGTAGATCATGTAGATCATGCACCCAATTTGTGATCTAGATCACATCTAATCAATTATTGGTTAAGGCAATATCATTTAAGGAAATAATTATCATAAAATATTTAACAAATATTTATATATAATTACTTCAGAAAATTAAACCATTTAATTTCACTAATTTCTTAAATGACAATCACTAGGTTCTTTATTAGGAAAGTAATTTCAGCAGTGACCCTCACTTACTAAAAATACCATATCTCAATCAATTTAAATCAAAATTAAGCAAAATAAGTTCCTAAAATTTTATAATTTGATTTACAACAGTACCTAAGTGATTTGAACGCATTTCAAGGTGTTTAAAGTAAGCAATTAACATCTTAAGTACGTCATGATCCGCAATCCCCGAAATAGATACATGTTCATTGAAATGATCATATCTCGAGCATAAGGAATCCAAATAACGTAAACTCGGATCCTATTGTTTTCTTATTTAATGAGAAACAAAAATTCAATGATTATTTTAGTGTTTAAACTATTTAAACAGGGACGAAAATAATCACTAAACAGAGATGCGAAAATGAAATGCAAGAAAACTTTCGCAAACCTTAATGAACCCAAGTCGTCTTTGGTTATGGATCGCATCCAAAAACATCAACCTAAGCCTATGATACCACTTGAAGGATATGGTAAGATCCTTAAGCACATCACGGAAGCGTGAGGATTGCATCTTATGCGATCTGGAGCGACTAGTCGCACTAGTTGCTCGATGCAGCGGAAATTAATTTTTTTTCATGTGGTGAAACCGCATGATCGAAGAACACATCTCGGATCGTTTTATCTAAACGACAAACAAGTAATAGGGCTACCTCTTGAAGCGTGTTTGCGATCGAGTCTCTAAACGAAGAGACCTCCTGTCTCATGTCCGATCTGACAAAGGAGACCCTCGCGAGCGTGTTGATAAAACACGTGCTTCTCGCAATCCATGTTGATGATCCAAACAACATATCTCTTGATCTCATCCAACGAGATATGACGTCTTCTTCATGAGTGAGATGCATCGAAAGAGACGGAGTTCCATGAGCAATCCATCTGGCAGCATAACGACAACACTACAGCGATAGAGACTCTCCCTAGGGCATCCAGGGTGGACGGCCATATGAGAGACAGAGAGAATGGGCGTGTAGAGAGAATGAGAGAGAGAGAAAAAAAGAGTTGTTGTCTAACTTGTAACCTAGAAGAGCAAGGGGTGCCTCTCCTTTTATAATATTTTGGGATCCATGTATCTCAATCCATGGACAACACAATTCCAATGGCTCTCATTGATTTCCGTTTCTTTTAATGGTCAAGAATTTATTGTAAAAACACAACAACAATTGATTTAATTTAGATTAAATATATTTGATAAATCAAAATATAATTCAATAATAATTAAATCAAGCATATATGGAGACTATTGGATGGAGATTTCACTCTCCATATTTAGAGTGGATGACTACCAATTCTATAGAGAAATTGTAGCCGTCCACCCTTCCAATATCGAAGGGTGAGATCTACATGCAATCTCATGCAATCTTGTTGATATTTCAAGATTCGTTGGGAATCTCCATGATTTTACAACAACACTTGTTGCAAATTATTCTCCAAAAATATTCATAATTATTTTGAGAATATTGCATTCTTGCCATTGGAATTTTGTGAATCACATTCACAACCAAAAATAAAATGTAAATTACATTTCCAAAATAATGTCCAATGTGTATCAAATTGACATTAACATTTAATTAACAAATGTAAATCACAAATAGATCTATCTTATATATTATAAATCACAATCATAATATATACTATTAATATGGATAGTGTTATCCACAATATTAACATCCATGATAATTAAATCACATTTAATCATCTTGGATCTCTATTCTCATGTGCCCAAATAATATGAATCACAATCATATTATTTACTTCTCTTGATAATTAAATCACATTTATTTATCCAAGATAACTCTCTTTTTATTTTCAATCAAATTAATATTACTCATCATAATTAACACATATTTAATTATCAATTTTCACAAAGCTCGGATACTCATAACAACAATGAAATTATACATGAACTCTTTCAAGGATAGTGTGCTTCCTCCGCGGATACTTGGAGATAGGGACATGGCGATTGTATTGTTCCACATATAGTTACTCGGATATTGAGATCATATCTTAAATCCAGATCTCGGGCCTCCCAAAGATGCTTGATTAAATCAAGATCGCAAATCTAATATTTTCTTTGCGTCTGAATCACATTAAGATCAATGTCCAACATTTGGACCAAGATCAGATTACTTCTCTACTAAGAGGAGTCACTAAAATCCAGCTCCATTTCAACACTCCCTAGGAATGGAAGCGTCATGGTTATACAATCGTTTATGATCACATCACCCTCAAGTATTCCCAATACATGTACATCATGCATACTGGAATACTCAGAATAAATATAAAGTATTAGATCAATTTTACATTGTCTACTTCAGGGTTTTATTAGTAAGTTTCTCATTTGATCATTGGGAGTTGGTACCGATCATATATTTTCCAAAAGCATTTATCGTACCTAGGTCTTAATCATATACTTTCCAAAAGCCTATATAAAACCTACAAATTCAGTCAAGCTTCTAAAGAGAGATGACCGTGCACGGAATTTGATTATTCCAAATATCTCATGAGTGAGCTCATGTCTTCCACATCAGAAATGAACCTGTATGACCCCTTTGAGAGATCATATTACTCATATGCCCTTGCATGCACACCAACGCATTGATGTATAGACCTTGGTTGGGTCATTAACCTATTGGTCTACCAAATGTACATGCTCAGACATATAGTAACACATTTGTCTCTGGTCAGAGGATGCGTACCTGTATCGTGACAACATACGATATAGGACTTCGGTTATCTCGATCTCATTAAGTCAACTCTTTGACCTAACAAATCTAACATATCCGAATCTATATTCCAATGCAGAATACCTGCGTAAGAGGTCGGTTATCTATCGGCCTAACTGAGAAAGGATTGCCATCTCCTACTTAGGCTGGAGATCATATCTTTACAATCATTTGACAGTGCTTGATGAGTCCTCAATCTAACCCTTTAGATATTCATCCAAGCACCAATCTCTATGATTCAATAGTTGAATCAACAGCTATATGATTATTAAGATGACCATGTCACGTAACCCTAATTGTACTAAGGGATCTATTATGCATATTAGATATTGTTCATTTCATATCAGGGAATGATATTTGCAATAACATTTATTGCATAATGGCTCATCGTGGGCTCGCATGTCCAACACTCTGGAATCCTATTTTTCTTTCCTCGTCCCTTTATCTTGATGTATATGATATAAATCCTTAAGCACATCATGGAAGTGTGAGGATCACATCATATGCGATTGGGAGCGAGTAGCTGCAATAGTTGCTACAGGAAGTTGAATTTAAAAATTTTAATCCGATAAAACGACATGATCATAGAGCACTTCTCTGATCATTTCATCTAAACTACAAACAAGTACTAGGCTTATCTCTTGAAGAGTGGTTGTGATCGAGTCTCTAAACAAAGAGATCTCTTGTCTCAAGTCTGATCCAATGGAGGAGATGCTTGCGAGCTTGTTGATGAGAAGCGTGCTCCTCACAATCCATGTAGATGATCCAAGAGGCAAATCTCCTGATCTCATCATACGAGATCTAACATCTTCTTTATTAGGGAAGCAGAATGGAGGAGACAAAGATCCATGAGCAAGCAATCCAACAACAAAATGACAACGTTGTGGCGAAAGCTACTTTCTCAAGGTCTCCATGATAGACGACCACAACGAGAGGGATAGAGAGAGACCTGACATATAGAGAATGAGAGAGAGAAATTTTTGATATTGTGACTTGAGGAGAAATGCCTCTTCTTATATATTATTTTTGGATCCATGGTTCTCAATCCATGGACAACACAAAATCAATGGGTGAGATCGATTTGTATTTCTTTTAATGGTTTGTTGTGAAAACACAACAATAATTAATTAGAAATATACTAATATATATCAATAAATCAATATAAATTAATTTCAAATAAAATTAATTAAAGAATATTGGAGATAATGAGAAGATTGACTATATCCCCTAAAAAAGGGGGGATGACCACTCAGTCATCTATCGAGATCTCATTATCTCATGAGATCCCATTGTCTCATGATATCTCCAAGAATTACAACAACATTTGTTGTCTATTATCTCACAAAAATAATTCATAATTATCTTGTGAACATTGCAATCATGCCATGGGAAACATGTGAATCACATTCACAAAATGTAAATTATATTATTCAATTAATCATCCAATGTGAATCCAATTTGCATCAATAATTAATTAACAAATATAAATCACAATAGGCTCTATTTAATATATTATAAATCACATTTATAATATATATAATTAATGTGGACAATACTATCCATATTATTCATTTCCATGATAATTAAATCACATTTAATCATCTTGGATCCCAATTCTTATGTGGCAAAATAACACAAATCACATTCACATTATTTACATACTTGATAATTAAATCATATTTGATTATCTCAATTTACTCCCCTTATAATATGAATCAAATTCATATCATTTGTGATGAAGAAATCACATTTAATTATCAATTTTCTCAATGCTTGGATATATAATATGAATAATGAAATTATTATGAACTCTTTCAAGGATAAAGCACTTTCTCTGTGGATACTTGGAGATAAGGAGAAGGAGATTGTATTTTCCATATATAGTAACTTGTATATTTATATCACATCTCAATCCAAATCTTGCGGACCTCTTATATATGCTTGATTAAATAAAGACTGTAAATCTAACCTTTTATTGCATCTGAATTACATTCAGATCACTGTCCAACATTTGGACTAAGATTAGATTGTTTCTCTACTGAGAGGAGTCGGTAAAATCCATACTTTTTTTATTACTTCCCGGAATGTAAGTATTATGGTTAACAATCGTTTATGATCTCATCACCATCGTGTATTCCAAATACATGTACATCTTGCATACTGGAAGACCAAGAACAAACTCGAAGTTTTAGATCTATTTCACATTGTCTACTTCAGGGTTTTATCATTAAGTTTCTCATTTGATAATTAGGAGTTGGTATCGATCATATTCTTTCCAAAAGCATATATAATACCTAGATCTTGATCAAAAACTTTATAAAAGCATATATCAAACCTATAAATTCAGTCAAGCTTTCAAAGCGAGATGACCGTGCATGAAATTTAATTCTTCCCAATATCTCATGAGTGAGATCGTATTTTTCAGTTCAACAATGAACACGTATGTGAAGGATATGGAAAGATCCTTAAGCGCAACACAGAAGCGTGATGATCACATTGTATGCGATCAGGAGCGACTAGTTGCACTTGTCGCTCGAGGCAGTGGAATTTAGAATATTTTCAGGAGATGAAATCACATGATCCAAGAACGCTTCTTGGATCGTGATCTAAAACACAAACAAGTATTAGGGTTACCTCTTGAAGCGTGGTTGCGATCGAGTCTCCAAATAAAGAGACCACCTATTTCAACCCCGATCTGTCTGAAGAGATGCTTGCGAGCGCGTTGATAAAACATGTGCTTCTTGCAATCCATGTTGATGATCCAAAAGGCGAATCTACTGATCTCGTCACACGAGATCCTATGTGTTCTTCATGAGCAAGGCACACGGATGGAGATGGAGTTCCACGAGCAAAGGATCCGATAACATAACAACGATGCTGCGATGATGGCGACTCTATTTGGGGCATCATGGTGGACGGACACAAGAGAGTGGTGGAGAGATGGTGTGTAGAGAAAGAGAGAGAGAGAGAGCACATGTTGTTATGTCTAAGGTTGTAACTTGAAGAGAAAGGGGTGCCCTTCTATTTATAATATTTTTGGAATCCGTGGATTACAATCCATGTGCACATAAATACAATGGTTGAGATTTATTTGTGCATTCAATCAATGGTTATGATTCTTTTGTACAAATTTGCAACAATAATTTGTTGTATTTGAAACAAATTTAATATATTTAAAATCAATCAATATAATTCAATATAAATCAAAGCAACAAACATGGAATAACTTGGAAGGTAAACAATCCTACTTCCATGTATAGGGTGGACAGCCACCAACTTGGATATTTCAAGTTGTGTTACGACGCCAATTCCGGGTCGTCGGATCCTCCCATAATCGGATCTGGTTACCCAACAATAATTCATTCATCAATCACAATTAACATTCAGAAACAGACTGGAAATAAAGTATATTCAGAAGAAAGTATTTCAACATTTTTCTATTCATGAAATAAAGTTCAGATGATATATTGTCCCAATATAACCATTTACATGTACATCAGCTTGAAAGGAAAATATACAAAAGATTACTAACTACCTTACAAAGTAAAGTTGTTGTGGTTGTCTGGATGTCTACTAAGGTCCTTATGATTGCTCACCGACACCTGTTGGGTTTTCCATAAATCATAGGATAACAATTAGCGAATGCTAAGTAAGAGAAAAGCAAACAAATTGTGTGATTTTTCTAAAATTGTTGTCATTAAAAGTTACAATCCTTTCATTAATTTAAGTCATATTCTTTTCTATTCCACATCAGGGATTAGTCCAGGGGAACCCCACCATTCTTGGACTCCGAAGCTATGGACACTTTGGGATTGGAAATTGTGTTGATCTTGGTAGGCTTATGCTGCCGCACATCGCCTCATCCAATCCTTCAATACTACACTGAAAATTTTCATTTCTTTTATTAAACAAGGTCTCAAACCCTTAGCCTGGAAATTAAATGAGCACACAGTCCTCAAGGACTCGATTGCTTAAAATCTCAGGCTAACATTTAATCATATAACCTAGCAGCTTTAAATACATATTATCATGACCCAGCCGCTATTGAACCACTCGTGCCTCCACATGGCACGACCACATCTTCCATCGTTCAACCCGAAGATATTGGCTCCTAGTACCACGCATTGCAAATCATTCATTTTGTGCGCACTTATCATAACAAGGCAACCGTGTACCACCTAGGTAGGGAAACGCCAATACGGGTTCCTTCTGACAAACCTACAAGTTGCATGCCTGACCCATAGTTATACTCCCAGTCATCCTTAACGTGACACACGGTCCTTTTCAGGATCCAACTCAAACCACATCAATTCCCATGATGTATTTTTTCGTTACGTCTTTGATTTGCATAATCAGCAACACTTAGTATAGACTCACATATATATTATTCATATGCATATATGCTCGTATTTATGCCTATTTTAACTCCCAAAACCCAAGTTTCAAAGCCACCACATCAATTTGATTCTTAAACCTTTATTTAGTGGGAATCACAAAGCAACTCTTCAGACTTTTTTCAAAAAAAAAACAAAATTTGGGTTCTTCATAGCAAAGAACATAAAATCAAGAATTTCAATAATCTCGTATGAAAACGCAAAAGCAAAAGGAAGGATTTCGTTACCTAATAGAACTCTCTCTCGTGTATGCAAGGCTTTATCGTGTTTCATTTTCAGAAGGATGTCTTAAGGCTCCTGAAAAGATCGAATTTCGTTTTCGTATAAAAACGCTAAGAACATGTCAAGAACGCGAAGAACAAACAAAGAACACGAAGAATGCGAATAACATGAAAAATGCCAAGAACATATTTTCTCTTGAAATTTCGGCAGAGTTTCCCCTTATATCAGGACATATTTCTTGGAAAATTTGGCAGAGTTTCCCCTTATATCGAGACATATTTCTCGAAAAATTTCGACAGAGTTTCCCCTTATATCGGGACATATTTCTTAACAAATTTCGACGAGTTTTCCCTTATATCGGGACATATTTCAAAATAAAGATGAAAAGAGTTTCCTTTATAAAATCATTCGAGAGGAAAACAACAACAAAACTGAAAGTATATACTCAAACAATAAGAGATGAAGAATTGGTAGACACCACACATCGTAGATGAGTGAGAGTGTGACGAATCACATGGTTCACAAACGTGTATAGCCGCCCGCACCTAAAAGGGTATTACACAGATTTCTCCATCAAAATAACTATAAAATCATAATTGAAAGAATAAAAACATAAGTGATGGAAAATTGATAGACACGAATCGTCTTAGATGAGTGAATGTGTGACGGATCACAGAGTTCACTGACGTGCATAGCCACCCGCACCTAAGTAGGTTTTTTCACATATTTCTTCTCGAACCACAACAGAAAACGAATCGGAAAGAAAGATGAATCAAGAACAAAGCATGGAAGAAAATAGGATGAATTGAAATCCTAGCTTACGAAACAAACTAAGAGAGGATCATACCTTTCTCCTCCTCGTTCTCACGGCATCGCTTCGCTAGCACTCCTCCCTCGCCTCCCACTCCTCCTCCCGACCTCTCGACCCTAGCCCTTGGGGTGGTGGTGTTAGTAGAAATCGTAGAGAATGAATGGGTAGGGGGGTCTATTTATAGGCTCTAGAAAACCACTAATCATGGTTAGAAAACCATGGTTTAGACCTTGACCATGGTTTAGCGGCACGTGGTTTTAGCCAAAACTTATCCCAAACTCGGGGCTTAAGTTAAAACATTCTAGAGGATTCGAGATTCGCTAATGATGCTTAATTAACATTAATCGTGATTAACTTTCACTAATCACAATTTAACTTTCACGGCTAACACTTATCTTTTGATAACTATTGATTAGTGTTTTCTAATGATCATTAGTAGTTTTCAATCCGTCGTTAGTTTCCTTAATCATGTTTAATTAGACTTAATGACAGTCATTATGGATTAATGACGTCTTAACCCTCCTTCTCTTTCTTCTGAAAATCATAACAAATCGAAACGAAGTCCGATCCACATGAAACAAAATTCGTTGGTTTCCTCTTGACGAGACGGATCTTATTATATAGGATCCGAGATATGCCAAGTTCAAGGCCTTACAATTATAACAACATTAAAGGAAGTCTCGTTCTAGAGACTAGAAATGGAGGCACAAGAACCTTAGAGAGGTTTGAAACCATAACAACCTTAAAGAGAATGAATGTCATTTCATTTATAAAGAAGATATACAACACATAGTATTATTACTCAAACAAGTAGGGGTACTTCTCTCTCATTTTCCCCTCAGGTTCCCATGTAGCTTCTTCAAACTCTTGGTTCTGCGACAATACTTAAACTAGAGGCACCTCTTTATTTCTCAACTTCTTGATATCCCTGTCAAGTATTTGCTCAGGTATCTCTTGGCACATCAAGTCTGGCTCAACATGTAAATAATCATAACTTATCTTATACTTTGGATCCTTAACGTACTTTCTTATATTAGATACATGAAAAACTTCATGTACTGCTGAAAGACGTGGAGGAAGTGCACGTCTATATGCCACTTTTCCAATGCACTGTATATTTTCAAAGGAAACCACAAACCTGGGTGCTAACTTCCCATGCACACCAAACATCTGAATTCCCTTCCTAGGTGATACTTTGAGAAATACAAAGTCACCTACCTCAAACTCAAGTTCTCTTCGCCTAGTATCACTATAGCTTTTTTGGCGACTTTGAGCAGTCAATAGTCTTTTTCAAGCAAGCTCTACAACTTCCTGTGTCTCCTACAATCTATCTGAATCACAAAGGTTCTTTATTCCAACCTCTTTCCAACACAAAGGAGTAGTACACCTTTTGTCCATAAAGTGCTTCAAATGGTTCCATGCCAATACTTGTATGGTAACTATTGTTGTATGTGAATTTTGCAAGAGGCAAATGTTTCAACCATAATTCTTTCCATTCTAAGGCACATGCTCGTAACATATCCTTTGAAGTCTGAATAGTACATTCTGATTGATCATCTGTTGGTGTATGATATGTTGTGCTCAAGCATAGTTGTGTGCCTAAGGCTTTCATGTAGTTCTCCCAATAGTGTGAGGTGAATCGTGAATCTCGATCGGAAACTACTTCCTTTGGGATACCATAGAGGCGAATCACATGTGTAATATATAACTCAGCAAGCTGGTCTTGAGTGAAAGATAAGCTTATTGGAATAAAGTGTGCTACCTTCATCAGACGATCTATTATAACCCATATACTATCTTTACTATCAGTCGTCTGAGGTAAGCCAGTAACGAAATCCATGGAAATGCTTTTCCATTTCCATTCAGGTATAGGAAGGGGTTGCAATAATCCCAATGGCTTTTGTTGTGAAGTCTTTACCTGTTAGAAAATGAAACATGAATTCCTTATACATATTGGTAATTCCCGGCAACATCTTTCTTCATTCCCGACCACCAAAAGTATGAAGGAAGATCCTTATACATATTGGTAATTCCTGGATGAATAGATAATCTTGAGCAGTGTGCTTCTCATAAGATGTCTTTCCTTAGTTCAGGTGTGTTTGGTACACAAACTCTGTGATGGTTATATAATAACCCATTTTGTATATGGAATCCCTCTATCTCATTCTTCTAAAGTTGTTGTCTCAAGTCTTTAAGGACTTGATCATCCTCCTATCCTTTCTTTATTCTATCATGATCTCTGATTTGTATTGGTGAGGAATAGTTATAGTATCAGCACTGCTATCAAATAGTTTCCATTCACTTAACGTTGATAGTAAACCCCATAAGTGGATAGCACTCACCAACCCAGGTGAACAAGTTCTTCTGCTAAGGGCATCTGCTACGACATTCCCCTTACCAGGGATGTAGGATATAGTGCAATAAGACACAGTATCTTTACTTTGAACGGTAGTTAGTAATCTTCTGTATATTTTCCTTTCAAGCTGATACACATGTAAATGGTTATAGTGGGACAATGTATCATATGAAATTTATTTTGGGAATGGAAAAGTGTAGAAATACTTTCTTCTGAATATACTTTATTTGTAGTCTATTTCTGAATGTTAGTTGTGATTGCTGAATAAATTATTGCCGAGTAATCAGATCCGGTTATGGGAGGATCCGACAGCCTATTGGGGTCGTGACAAATTGGTTGTGTACTCTATTTATGGAACGAAAGTTGTTTCATTCCAATTATGTCTAGATCTTATATCTCACACAATATTCCACACATGCAACAACTTTTGTTGCAAAATTATTCACCCAAATACATCCAAATTATTTTGTTATAATTTCACTCACGCCACTAATAAATGTTAATCACAATCACACATCCAAAAGAAAATGTAATTGTTAATCCATTAATTATTCAATGTGAACCCAATTCACATCAACTATTAATTCATAAATACAAGCCACAATCAGCACTCTCTAATATATTATGAATCATATTCATAATATCAATGAATAATATGGATAGTGCTATCCACAGTATTCATATCCTTGATACTTAAATAAATCCTGCATCTCTCTTCTCATGTTACCAAATGATATAATCACATTCACATTATTCACATCTTTGATAATTAAATCACATTTCATTATCTATGATAAGTCTCCTTAGAATATGAATCAAATTCGTTTATTCATGATAATTAAATCACATTTAATAATCATTTTTCTCAATGCTCGGATACATATATCAACCATGAAATTATCCATGAACTCTTTCAAGGATAATGTGCTTTCTCTGCAGATACTTGGAGATAAGAACAAGGCGATTGTATTTTCTACGTATAGTGACTTGGATATTGAGATCACATCTTAAATCCAAATCATGCGAACCTCTTATAGATGATTGATTAAAGGAAGACCGTAAATATAATATTCTCATTACATCTAAGTCACATTCAGATCACTATTTAACATTTGGACCAAGATTAGATTACTTCTATATTGAGAGGAGTAACTAAAATCCGGACTTGTTTCATTACTCCCTCGGAATGGAAGCATCATGGTTAACAATCATTTACGATCACATCATCATCAGGTATTCCATATACCTATAGATCCTACATACTGGAAGATCACGAACAAACCCGAAGTTTTAGATCTCTTTCACACTGTCTACTTCAGGGTTTTATCATTAAGTTTCTCATTTGATCATTAGGATTCTGTATTGATCATATCCTTTACAAAAGCATATATCACACCTAGATCTTGATCATAAACGTTGCAAAAGCATAGATCAAACCTACAAATTCGGTCAAACTTTCAAAGTGAGATAATCGTGCATGAAATTGGATACTTCCCAACATCTGATGTATGAGCTCATGTTTTATCGTTCAGCAATGAACATGTATGTGAAGGATATGGAAAGATCCTTAAGCACGTCAGAGAAGTGTGATGATAACATCGTATGCGATTGGGAGTGACTACTCGCATTAGTTGCTCGAGGAAGCATAATTTAAAATATTTTCATGCGCTGAAACCATAGGATCCAAGAAATCTTCTCGTATTGTTTGATATATGCAACAAACAAGTATTAGGGTTACCTATTAAAACATGGTAGCGATCGAGTCTCCAAACAAAGAGACCTCCTATCTCAAGTCTGATCCGACGAAGGAGATGCTTGCAAGCATGTTGATGATACGCGTGCTTCTCACAATCCATGTTGATGATCCAAGCGACAAATCTCCTGATCTCTTCACACAAGATCCTATGTCTTCTTCACGAGTGAGACGTACAGAAGGAGACGGAGTTCCACGAGCAAATGATCCGGTAGCATAATGACGAAGCTGCGGTGATGGCGAGTCTCTTTAGGACAACATCACGGTGGACATCCACAAGAGAGAGAGTCAGAGATGACATGTAGAGAAAGAGAGAGCATATGTTGTTGTCTCTGAAGTTGTAACTTGACGAGCAAGGGGTGCCCCTTTGTTTATAATATTTTGGGAGCCCACGGATCACAATCCATGCACACACAAATACAATGGTAGTGATTGATCTGTGCTTTCAATCAACGGTCATGATTTTGTTTCACAAATTTACAACAATAATTTGTTGTCTTTAAAAGAAATTAAATAAATTAAAAATCAATCAGTATATTTCAATATAAATTAAAGCAACAAACATGGAACAACTTAGAAGGAAAACAAGCCTCCTTCCATGTATTAGGTGGACGACCACCAACATGGAGAGCTCAAGTTATCCATCCACTCTATGTATGGAATGGAAGCTCTTGCATTCCAATTATGTTTAGATCTTATATCTCACAAAATATTCCACACATGCAACATCTTTTGTTGCAAAATTATTCACCAAAATAAATTCAAATTAATTTGTGATAATTAAACTCATGACAATGATAATTGTGAATCACATTCACACATCCAAAAGAAAATGTAATTACATTTACAATTAATTATTCAAGGTGAATCCAATTCACTTCGAATATTAATTCGTAAATACAAATTACAGTCATCTCTCTCTAATATATTATAAATCATATTTATAATATCCATGAATAATATGGATGGTGCTATCCATATTATTCACATACTTAATATTTAAATCACATTTATTCATCTTTGATCTTTATTCTCATTTGCCCAAATAATATGAATCACATTCTCATTATTCACATTTTTGGTAATTAATAACATTTAATTATCTATGACAACTCTCATAATAAGAATCAATTTCATTTATTCATGATAATAAAATCACATTTGATAATAAATTTTCTCAATGCTCGGATACATATATCAATCATGAAATTATCCTTGAAGTCTTTCACGGATGCACTTTCTCCACGAATACATGGAGATAAGGTCAAGGTGATTGTATTGCTCCACATATAGTGACTTGGAAATTAAGATCAAATCTCAAATCCAGATCTTGCGGACCTCTCAATGATGCTTGATTAAACCAAGACTGTAAATCTAATCTTCTCATTGTATCTGAATCAATTTCAGATCAATGCCCAACATTTGGACCAAGATCAGGTCACTTCTCTACTGAGTGGAGTCACTAATATCCAGAACAATTTCATCACTCTCTAGGAATGGAAGCGTCATGGTTATACAATTATTTATAATCACATCGCCCTATGGTATTCTTAATACATGTACATCATGCATATTGGAAGATCAAGAATAAACTAGATGTATTAGATCTCTTTTCACTGTCTACTTCAGGGTTTTATCATTAATTTTTTCATTTGACTATTTGGAGTTGGTATCGATCATATACTTTCCAAAAGCATATACCATGCCCAGGTGTTGTTCATATACTTTCCAAAAGCATATATCATACTCACGTGTTGATCATATACTTTCCGAAAGTATACATGAAACCTACAAATTAAGTCAAGCTTTGAAATCGTGATGACCATGCATGGAATTTTATTCTTTCTATATCTCATGAGCAAGCTCATGTATTCCGGTTCAGTAAATGAACATATATGATCCCTTTGAGAGATCGTATTACTCATACGCTCTTGCATGCACACTAGCACGTCGGTGTATAGACCTTGGTTAGGACATCAACCTTTCGGTCTGCCAAATGTACATACTCAAACATATAACAACACATTTGTCTCCGATCGAAGGATGCATGCCTATTTCGTGATAGCATATGAAATAGGTCTTTGGTTATCTCAATCTCGTTAAGTCAACTCTTTGACCTAACTAATATGACACCTCCAAATATCTATTCCTATGCAGAGGATATACATCAAGAGGTCGACCAAATATCAACCTTTAGAGAAAAGATTGTCATCTCCTTCTCCGACTGGAGATCATCTCTTAATAATCATTTGGCTGTGCTTTATGAATCCTTAATCTAACTCTTTCAATATTCTTCCAAGCATGAGCCTTTGTGATTCAACAATTGAATCAACAGTTGTATGATCATTAAGATGGCCATGGTACATAAACCTAATTGTACTAAGTGACCTATTATGCAAATGAATCATTCTTCATTTTAGATCAGGGAATGATATTCACAATAACATTTATTGCATGATGGCTTGCCATGGGCTCTGTCCAATAATCTCCAACAAGATCAAAAAGCTATTAATGTGCTAATCTTTAAACGCTCAATCATGTGACAACCAAAGTCTATTTAGAAAAATAGCTTGGTAAGTTGATCGGTTACTATGTTCCTGAGAGACTTCACCATGTCCTTTTACGTCAATTGCATATTGTAACAACCCTAAATCCTAGTGACTAACTAAGTCCAAGATAATGAATCATTAGTGAGCTTGATGGGATTTTGATATGCTATTTGTGGCTATGTGGGATTAAGTGGCTAAGTAAGGATTAGTGACTACGTATGGGTAACTATTCATATTTGGGACTTAAGTGGAAATATGAGGAGTTTGTGGGTTTATGTTGCAAATTGCCCAAGGATTATAAACCCACCTAAACGCCCACTTTGGCCACACTTAATCTCCTCTCTTTATGTTCTTATTCTTGAGAACTTAGAGATCCTTAGCCATGGCCGACCACCCTCTTTGCTCCACCTTCTTCCTTTGATCCACTCCTCATGTTCATCCAAAGTTGAGTTTCAAGAGCTCAAATCAAAGCTGTGGAGGAAAGGATCTTGGATCTTGCTTTACATGTAAGATCAGGGGCCAAAGAAGAAGAGAAATCCAAGCTTGAAGCCCAAGGTGTGGACTGCTCTACGCTTGTTTTTGGAGTGTTCTTCTTCAAGCCCTTGAAGCTTGAATTTGAGGAACAAATTAAGTCCCCATTTTGCTGCCATTTTGTGAATTTCCCATCATTTATAACACATGTCTTGAATTAAGTCTTTGTTTTGAGGATTTTGTTGATCAAACTTGGGTTTTGGAGGTTGTGAGTGGACAGTTTTGTGTGTGTGGCCAGATCTGGTTGTTGTTCTTCAAATCTGAGTTGTGCATGTGTTTTAGGATTTTTCTTGAGCAATCTTTGGTGGGATTACTTGTTGATTAATACTGCATTAAGTTGGCATTTCATACTTGGCTTTGGATTCGAAATTGCATGGGATTTATGAGCCTTATTGGTTGTTGTTCATGGACAGTTTTGAATGTGTTCAGATGAGTCCTTGTTGAATTATAGCTGAATTCATGCATAATTTGGGGAGGATTTTCGATTTACCTTGAGTGATTTTTGTTGATGTTATATGCTCCATTAATTTGGCCTTCCATCCATGGGTTTGGACTCGAATTTGCATGTATTTATGAGCTTTTATAGTTGCTGTACATGGACGGTTTTGCTGAATGTTTTAGATTTGTTTTGCTGAATGTTGGCCAAGATTTATCATGATTTAGGGATCTTATTCATATCCCCTTGAGTGGATTTACTTGTTTATAGATACCCCTACATGTTAACCATCAATCCATGTGTTTGGTTTCGAAATATAATGAGTTTTTATGAGTTCACGACTATTGTTATTAGGCTTGCCATTGAATGTTTTAGATTTGAAATTGTTGTATTATGGCTGAGGACATGCATGATTTTGGAAGTTTACTTAGAAACCCCTTGTTGGATTTGATTGCTGTATGGGGGATACAATGCCCATGAAATCCATGAATTTGGATTGGTTTTGGTGGTGATTTTGAGACCAAATTGGCTGTTGTTCATGGATCTTGATGTGGCTGAATTTCAGTTGCTGAATGCATGTTTTGATCCAATTTTATGCATCCTTTGGTGGGTTCTAAAAAGCCCCCAAGTTCTCCCTATATTGAAATGTGTAATCAATTAATGATTTAATCCCATAAAGGACAGGTATTTAGAATGGATGAATTGATGGTTTTGGCTATTGATGCATTGCTATATGATATTGTGCACACATGCAATTCATTGCTGAGCATTGATGACTATGATTGGATATTGACCACTGTTTTGATAATCTTTAAGCATGGATTGTTAGTGGATTTTTTTCTTGAAAGCTATAACTTTCCTTGAGTAATTGAGAGAATTTTGATGCCTTGAATTTCCTTATGTTTGCGGCTATATGATTGCTGTACACATAGATTTACGTGTAGAACAAATGCATGATTGGAGCATGCGGTGCCCTCTAAATGACCCTATAAATGTTAGAATTTAAAGTTAATTGAATGTTTAACTTGTGTCTTTGAAGTCCATGAAGTTGGGTGTGAAATTAAAAGGATTACATGCCTTGAATTACTATGTAGTGTACACGCACATTGCCACTATTTTGGTATGATAAACTTTGAAAGGGTAAACCCCTAATAGTAACCATTTTAGAGTATGCCTTAGTATATTTGTTACTTATAAAGGTGGGTTTGAAACACATGTTATGGGTTATGAAATTGGGGATGAAATTAATGATATATATGTGGTTATCATACATGAAAATAAGACTATATGAACTTGTCATGTAGCAAGTCTTCCTCTAATAGGTAGCCAGATCTTTGTGGGTGTTTGTAAATCTTTTGGGACGTAGGAAAGAAAGATGTTTCCCGATAAGATAGACAAGATCATAAGATAGATGTTCTTCAGCGGGAGTTGAGAGAGACTATTGTAACACATCTGTATCCCTGACCATGGATCAGTTGAGGTTCTTATAGAACAAGTTCGGGTCTAGGAACGATAACTTGTAGATGTGAAATAAGTCAAAGAAATCGTAGACACTTAGTGTGAAACATGAAAATATAAGAAATGGTGATGTCACATGTGGCAAGTCATGGACACTCATACTCCGATTGTGCGAGGGCGCGGTTACCCTCACCTGAGCTGGAGATGAGGTCGCTCAGGCTTGGGTAGCGGACACTGAGAGCATGGGTCTAGGATCCTAGTCTTCTATACATGTTTTCTTCGAGCCGGCTCAGTTTTACGCTTCTTTGGGATCTACGAGTTGTCAAGACCATTCCACTGACCCGATGGTTTTTCTTAGAGAGACTAGGTTGGAGGTTCTCCGCGGTTAGTAATGAGCTCGTATGGTTTTACTTAGCTCTTCTCTTACGGGAGTTGAGCAACGAGAGAGGAAGTCGGGACCGACAAGCTTACTTCTTTTCTTTCCTGCCTCTAGTGGTCTAGTTGTCGTACTACCACTGCCTTTCCCATGGACCACCAATCCACTGGGATCGGCGAGACAGACGAATCTCTTCAGAGGTTTCCTCACTGCAGTTGTTGTTACCTTTTCGCCAGGCTTGTGACCTGGTGATGGGGTAGTGGTAAGTAGACATGTGATAGTTCACCAATTGCCCAGTTGAGTTGTACCTTCCGTCAGTATACACTGAAGACCCCTTTACTACCTTTCCGCCAGGCTTGTGGCCTCGTGATGGGGTAGGAGACGGTTGACTTTCCGCTAGCTTCCTAGTGACAACTTTTTCTCTAGGAGACTATTGACGACAGTACCGTTAGTAGAGACTAACGAGGGTTGGGTGTTGAGAGAGTTGTGAGTACGTTTCCTCTCGTACACCTTCGTGAGCGAGCTATCACACGTGTCGACCGAGGATCAATATGAGTTGAAAGAAAAGCTAGAAGAAGTGTTGGGTACTTAGTTAGGATGCAAGGTACCATGGCATGCCTACGGAGGCACCCCAACCCTGAGGTGTACACCATACCTCAGAGTCATAGTGTCAGGTTCAACCTGGACTTTGAAGTCATACCCGAATTTCGAGGTCCTAACCGGACCAAGGCCACATACTTTCTTCGAAGCTTGAGTTGTTGTTTGGTTAGTTCCATTGACCGAGGGAGACACGGTGTGGTAGGGAGCGAGTGTGTTCTTCTTGTTAGCCTTCCAAAAGCAAGTAAATAACTTAAAAGAATCAACTAACCCACTTTTACTTGCTAGTTCTTTTTCTGTCCACTACAGTTTACCTTTCTGATTTTCTTACTGTTTTTAGTGTTTTCCTTGATGTTTTTAGTGTTTTCCTTACTGTTTTTCCTTAGTAGAACTGTGTAGAATTTGTACTTGACAATTGTTGACAGATGCTTGCTTGTCCCCTTTCCACTTGTGGTAGGTAAGGGTTTGGCCACCGAGTAGCCGACTTAGTTGGAGCTGCAGTGGCTTTTTGGTGCAAACACTTTCAGAGCAGGTTTGTCTTTTGGAGTTTAGTTGTACAGTTGTTAGTAGTGCTCTCCTCTGTAGTCTTCTTTTTGGTATATATATGTATATGGTTGTTATGGAACCCCAACATGTAAATATGAATGAAATGAAACGGAATGGATATCTTGTTGTCCAGTTCTGGTGCACTATTTACTTCCGCTTTTAGTTTCCTCGCGGTTGCTTGTTTAGCTTAAATAAATCTTGTGAATGTCATAATAAAAAGCGAAAAATTTCCCCAGGTTTTTATAACATCGGATTAACTCTAAGCTAATTATGTAGGGGAATGACGTGTTTGACGGGTAACCTAAGGTCCTCGGGAGGACGGTCACGACAGGTTTGGTATCAGAGAAGAGTTACCCCGATACACGTATTCGCATAACGTAATAGCTTGAGTTTCGAATAGCGAGAGTCATCTGACTTCTCGTGAAGCCGAATGGGAAATTTTTGACATTCATAAGATTTATGTAGCCACAAGTCACCAGAACATTTTATTCATATATGTATTCCAAGAGGAGAAATAGTACAACTGGTTATTTCCTAAAGTGTGCTTAACTATGCCATAGTCTTGTATACATCCTATATAGCGAGGATTACCATGGCACCACGAGCAGCTCATGATCAACCAGGAGAGATGGCGCAGGTGCTAGCTGCACTTACTGATCTGCGACAGAGACAAGATCAAATACTTGCCCAGCAAACTGAGTTGGCAGAGCGATAGACTGGGATGGAGTTGAGGATGGAGGAGTTGTCTGACTTCTCATACCACCCATCCAGGGATGAGTCCGCTAGAGACGAAGATCTATTCTCTGAGGAGATTCACCAGCATTTTGAGGCAGAAATTCCGTAGGAGTCAGGAGCCGACAGAGCTGAGGTCGGCCAAGGGCCTGTAGCAGGAGCAGAGGTCACAAGGTTTGTTCTTCCGACTGCACCGAGATACCATGATGTTTTCACATCCTACCAGACAGCTGGAGTACCCAGGTTCCAGGGCACAGGTACATCTGACGAGGTTGAGCAGTGGCTCAGGACGGTGACGAAGGTGTTCAGGATGATTCAAGAACCACCAGAGTCGTGGTTACCCTTTGTAGAGTTCTCACTTACTAGGTTTGCAGAGCGCTGGTGGGAGGCTACTGTGTCTGAGATGGGGCATGTGCCGACATGGACAGACTTTGAGACCGACTTCAGAGCCCATTTCTTCTCAGGGAAGTGGAGAGAGATACAACGCAAGTTGTTTGCAGAGCTGAGACAGGGCAGGCTGACATCACGAGAGTACTTTGTGCTCTACATAGAGTTGTCACGCCACACATCCTCTGCTGCTGCTTTTCCAGATGAGAATCAAGAGAAGTTTATTCATGGCATGAGGGAGGATGTTCAAGAGAAGTTGGCATTGTTGAGACTGAGTACCATCGGTGAGGTTACTGACACAGCAGAGCGGATTGAGGACGTCCATGAGAGACATTTTGGGATTACATTTAGATCACCACCAGTACCACAGAGGTCATCTGGACCTATTCGGAGGTAATTCCGACCACATCGGTTAGCACGTCGCTTTCGTCCGACAGGGACAACTTCTTCTGGCAGTGCTCGCTCGACCCCCACGACAACTTTGGGAGGAGCACTGGCTAGTAGAGTTCTTAAGGAAGCACAACCATCTCGGTCGCAGAGGTTTGAAGTACAGAGCACGAGATCCGCAGAGAGTGCCGGTCCATCTTCTACATCGGGCAGGGCGATCAGGTGCTACCAATGCCAGCAGGTGGGATATGTCAAGTCCCAGTGCCCACAGCTACAGACTCTGCCACCTCCACCTCCATCGCGTTCGAGAGTTATCGAGAGGAGCTACCGGTACAGAGATCAACAGAGACCAACACAGAGCGTAGCAGGATCCATTGCCGGATCTATGCGGCAGGGACATATTCACGTGATTACAGCTGAGCGGGCACGGTCCGCGGCCATGGTCATGAAAGTTATGGTTTCAGTTTCAAGCCATCCTTTTCACATGTTGTTTGACTCCGGTGCTAGCCATTTGTTTCTTGTTGTGAGGCTTCTAGCTACATTGGGTAGAGTCACAGAGGACGTAGATCCTCCATTTCACATATGAGGGCTAGACGGACAGTTGTTCGTGATCTCAGAGATAGTTAGAGGGCTATCAGTATCCTTAGGCAGTCACGAGATGACTGCGGAGTACCTTCTACTGCATCTTTATGAGTTCAACATGATTTTGGCGTGGATTGGTTGTCTACACATCACGCCTTAGTCGACTGTTACAGGAAGACTGTTGTCTTCAGGATCCCTGGCTTGACAGAGTTCACTTTTGAGGGGACATTGCATGACTCTAGGATGGAGTACATTTCAGTGCTGAGAGTACAACGATTGGGTGATTAGGGATGTGACACTTTTTTGGCCTTTGTTCAGGAGGTTACAGACAGAAAGTCGATGGCTCAGAACATGATAATTGTGTCGGAGTATCCCGACATGTTTCCTAAGAAGTTACCAGGACTACCTCCAGTTAGAGAGATCGAGTTTGAGATCCCGTTACTTCCCCATATGCAGCCGATCTCCATGACTCTGTATCGCATGGCACCCATAGAGATGAGAGAGCTGAAGGTGCAGCTACAGGAGTTGCTTGACTTAGGCTTTGTGAGGCCGAGCACTTCACCTTGGGGTGCTCCTGTACTCTTTGTTCGGAAGAAAGATGGAACCATGCGGTTGTGCATTGACTACAGACAATCGAACAAGAGGACGGTGAAGAATCGTTATCCTCTGCCACGCATTGATGATCTATTTGATCAGCTACAGGGATCTTCGTTGTTCTCGAAGATCGACCTCCGCTCGGGTTACCATCAGTTGAGGATTCGGGAGACATACATCCCGAAGACAGCCTTTCGGACACGGTATGGCTACTACGAGTTTGTAGTGATGCCATTCGGACTAACGAATGCCCCCACGACATTCATGGACATGATAAATAGAGTGTTTCATCCTTACTTGGAGAAGTTTGTTGTGGTGTTCATAGATGACGTGCTGGTTTACTCGAAGAATGAATGGGACCATGAGAATTTCTTGAGAGAAGTGCTTGGTACCTTGAGAGAGCATAGACTGTATGCCAAGTTGAGTAAGTGTGAGTTTTGGCTACCTCAGGTCTCATTCTTGGGACACGTCATCTCAGGAGCAGGAGTCGCAGTGGACCCATCGAAGATAGATGCAGTGATGTCTTGGGAGCAAACCAAGACAGTGACACAAATCCGTAGTTTTCTTGGGTTGGCAGGCTATTACATACGCTTTGTCAGCAACTTTTCGCGAATCGTACTACCCTTGACGCGTTTCACATAAAAGGGAGTACCTTTTGTTTGGGATAGTTCGTGCGAGCTGGCCTTCAGGACACTGAAGGAGAGACTTACTACAGCTCCGATTCTTGCTCTACCGTCAGGTACACAGGACTACACAGTTTACACAGACGCGTTAGGTAACGATTTGGGAGCAGTGCTGATGCAAAAGGGGCATGTGATTGCCTATGCTTCGAGATGGTTGAGACCGCATGAGTGGAATTATCCCACGTACGATCTTGAGTTGGCGACAATGGTCTTTGCTCATAAGATCTGGTGCCACTACTTGTACGTGGTTGACTTTGAGCTCTTCATAGACAACAAGAGTCTGAAGTACATATTTGATCAGAAGGAGCTGAACATGAGACAACACAGATGGTTAGAGCTGCTGAAGGACTACAATTGCAGGATTTCTTACCATCCCAATAAGGGAAACGTGGTTGCAAACGCCCTCAGCAGGAGAGCGCACACGGAGGGTACGATGAACTGGCTATACACTTGGGACTTACTTGTAGCACTGACGGATTGGCATCTGCAGGATAGTGCATCTTCTCCCATTTCCGTACCTCTGAGGTTCAGTAGTCTTTGGGACCATATAGTGAAAAGTCAACATGCAGAACCGTGGATTTGCGACAGATACATGCGGGTAGTGAAGGACGAGTTTGACGACTTTGTTGTCTCAGAGTCGATTCTGTGGAAGGAAGGTCGGGTAGTGGTTCCCAACGATGAGCAGCTACGAAGAGACATACTTGATGAGGCGCATTGTGCGCATCTTTCCATTCATCTCGGCAGTACGAAGATGTACCACGATCTTCGCAGACATTTCTGGTGGGACGGTATGAAGAGGGACGTAGCTGGGCATGTCAGCAGGTGTTTGACTTGCCAGATAGTGAAGGCAGAGCACAGACGACCACCTGGTTTACTGCAACCTCTCCCCATTCCTGAGTGGAAGTGGGAGAGAATTTCGATGGACTTTGTTACGGGATTGCTGAGGACACCGGGAGGCCAAGATTCCATTTGGGTCATTGTTGATAGGTTGACGAAGTCAGCCCATTTCATACCTGTCAGCATGACTTATACACCTTCTCAATTAGCCCGATTGTACATACAACACATTGTGAGATTACACGGCATACCCGAGAGGTAGTGTCTGACAGAGACTAGAGGTTCACTTCCCATTACTGGAAGTAGTTCATGTCAGCACTACAGACTGAACTGAAGATGAGTTCAGCATATCATCCTCAGACGGATGGACAGAGCGAGTGTACGATACAGACCTTTGAGGATCTTTTACCTGCCTGTTTTCTAGAGTGGAAGGGATCCTGGAAGGATCATTTACCTCTTGTTGAGTTAACTTACAACAATAACCATCATTCGAGCATCGACATGGCGTCGTTCGAGGCTCTTTACGGGCGGAGATGCCTTACGCCAATCAGTTGGCGTGAGGTAGGCGATCATGCATTGTATACTGAGGATCTTTTGGAGGAGACTGCGAGGGTTGTTGACTTGGTGAGGAGGAAGCTCTTGATGATGGTACAGAGTCTCCAGAAGAGCTAGGCAGATTGACGACGACGGGACTTGGAGTTTCAGGTTGGAGATTTTGTGTTCCTACGTGTATCGCCTATGAAGGGGATACAATGGTTAGGAGTTCGTCGCAAGTTGGCACCACGTTTTGTCAGGCTATTCGAGGTACTTTCACGTGTTGGGAAAGTTGCATACAAACTGGCACTTCCCCCATGTCTGACGGCCATACATGACGTATTCCATGTGTCGAACTTGAGAAAGTACGTGCACGATCCTCAACACGTCATCAGCTATGAGAGCCTTGACGTAGAGCCAGAGTTGACATAAGAGGAGGAGCCTGTACGGATACTTGATTTCACGGTCAGGAGGCTTTGGAACAAGGAGATTACCTTTGTCAAGATCCTATGGCACCGATAGGGTGTTGAGGAGGCGACATGGGAAACCGAAGCAGGAATGCGCGAGAGATACTCGTGACTTTTCTCAGATACTTTCTCAGTTAAAATTTATCTGTTTATCTGTGTGGGAAACCATTTCACATTTTGAGTAAAAACCTTCTTTGAGGTTTTTATGGGCTAAAATCCTTTTGAGGTTTTTTTGACAGACCAAACAAACCCGATTTAGACGCGGAGTCTCGAGGACGAGACTCTCTTTGAGGTTTTTATGATTGTAACAACCCTAAATCCTAATGACTAACTACGTCCAAGATGATGAATCATTAGTGAGCTTGATGGGATTTTGAGATGCCATTTGTGTCTAAGTGGGATTAAGTGGCTAAGTAAGGATTAGTGACTAAGTATGGGTTACTATTCATAGGTGGGCCTTAAGTGCAAATATGAGGAGTTTGTGGGTTTATGTTGCAAATTTCCCAAGGATTATAAACCCACCTAAACTCCCACTTTGGCCACACTTAATCTCCTCTCTTCAACTTCTTATTCTTGAGAACTTAGAGTTCCATAGCCATGACTGACCACCCTCTTTGCTCCACCTTCTTCCTTTGATCCACTCCCCATTTCTCATCCAAATTTCAGTTCAAGAGCTCAAATCAAAGCTGTGGAGGAGAGGATCTTGGATCTTGCTTTGCATGTAAGATCATGGGCCAAAGAAGAAGAGAAATCCAACCTTGAATCCCAAGGTGTGGACTGCTCTACACTTGTTTTTGGATTGTTCTTCTTCAAGCCCTTGAGGCTTAAATTTGAGGTACAAGTTAAGCCCCCCTTTTGCTGCCACTTTGTGGATTTCCTACAACTTATAACCCAGGTCTTGAATTAAGTTTTGTTTTGAGAATTTTGTTGATCAAACTTGGATTTTGGAGAATGTGAGTGGACGGTTTTGTGTGTGTCCAGATCTGGTTGCTATTCTTCAAATACAAGTTGTGCATGTCTGTTGGGATTTTTCTTGAGCCCTATTTGGTGGTATTACTTGTTGATTAATACTCCATTAAGTTGGCCTTTCATACTTGGCTTTGGATTCGAAATTGCATGGGATTTATGAGCCTTATTGGCTGATGTTCATGGACGGTTTTGAATGTGTTCAGATCTGTCCTTGTTGAATTATAGCTGAATTCATGTATAATTTGGGAGTATTTTTTATTTGCCTTGAGTGGTTTTTGTTGCTGTTATATGCTCCATTAAGTTGGCCTTCCATCCATGGTTTGAACTCCAATTTGCATGTGATTATGAGATTTTATGGTTGTTGTACATGGACGGTTTTGCTGAATGTTTCAGATTTGTTTTGCTGAATGTTGGTCGAGATTTTTCTTGATTTGGGGATCTTCTTCATGTCCCCTTGAGTGTATTCACTTGTTGATAGACACTATTTCATGTTAACCATCAATCCATGGGTTTGGTTTCGAAATATGATGAGTTTTGAGGAGTTTAAGACTATTGTTATTAGGCTTGCCACAGAATGTTTCAGATCTGAAATTGTTCTATTATGGATGAGGACATGCATGATTTTGGAAGTTTTCTTAGAACCCCCTTGGTGGATTTGATTACTGTATATATGGGGGATAAAATACCCATTAAATCCATGTATTTGGATTGGTTTTGGTGGTTAATCTGAGACCAAATTGGTTGTTGTTCATGGATCTTGTTGTAGCCGAATTTCAGTTGCTGAATGCATGTTTTGATCCAATTTTATGCATCCTTTGGTGGGTTTTAAAAACCCCAAGTCTCAAAGTTCTCCCTATATTGAAATGGGTAATCAATTAATGATTTAATCTCATAAAGGAGAGGGATTTAAAGTGGATGAATTGATGGTTTTGGATTGATGAACTATTATATGATACTGTGCACACTTGAGATCATTGTTGAGCATTGATGAATTTGATTGGATATTGACCACTGTTTTGATGATCTTTAAGCATGGATTGTTAGTGGATTTTGTTGTCTTGAAATCTATAACTTTGCTTGAGTAATTGGGAGAATTTTTATGCCTTGAATTGCCTTATGTTTGCAGCTATATGATTGTCGTACACATAGATTTATGTATAGAACAAATGTACAATTGGAGCATGTGGTGCCCTCTGAATGACCCTATAAATGTTATACTTTAAAGTCAATTGAATGCTTAACTTGTGTCTTTGAAGACCATGAAGTTGGATGTGAAATTAAAAGGATTAGATGCCTTGAATTATTATTTAGTGTACATGCACATTGCTATTGTTTTGATATGATAAACTTTGAAAGGGTAAACCCCTATTAGTAACCATTTTAGAGTATGCCTAACTATATTTGTTACTTATAAAGGTGGGTTTGAGACACATGTTATGGGTTATGAAATTGGGGATGAACTTAATGATATATATGTGGTTATCATACATGAAAATAAGACTATATGAACTTGCCATGTAGCAGGTCTTCCTCTAATAGGGAGCCAGATCTTTGTGGGTGTTTTTGAATCTTTTGGGATGTAGGAAAGAAAGATGTTTCCCAGTAAGATAGCCAAGATCATAAGATAGATGTTCTTCAGTGGGAGCTGAGAGAGACTATCACAACATGTCTGTATCCCTGACCTTGGATCAGTTGAGGTACTTATAGAACAATTTCGGGTCTAGGATTGATAACTTGTAGATGTGAAATAAGTCAAAGAAATTGTAAACACTTATTGTGAAATATGAAAATAAAAGAAATGGTGATGTCACATTTGGCCAGTCGTGGAGACTCATACTCCGACTGTGCGAGGGCGCGGTGACCCTCACCTGAGCTGGAGATGAGGTTGCTCAGGCTTGGTTAGCAGTCACTGAGAGCATGGGTCTAGGATCCCAGTCTTCTGTACGTGTTTTCTTCGACCCGACTCGATTTTACGCTTCTTTGGGATCCACGAGTTGTCTAGACCATTCCGCTGACCCGGTGGTTTTTCTTCGTGAGCCTAAGCTGGAGGTTCTCCGCGGTTAGTAATGAGCTCGTTTGGTTTTACTTAGCTCTTCTCTTCCGGGTTGAGCAACGAGAGAGGAAGTCGGGACCGACAAGCTTACCTCTTCTCTTTCCTACCTCTAGTGGTGTAGTAGTCATACTACCACTGCCTTTCCCTTGGACCACAGTTCCACTGGGATTGACGAGATAGACGAATCCCTTGGGGGTTTCCTCACCGCAAAAGTTGTTAACTTTCTGCCAGGCTTGTGACCTGGTGATGGGGTAGTGGTTAGTAGACATGTGACAGTTCACCAATTGCCCAGTTGAGTTGTAGTTCCATCAGTAGACGCTGATGACCCCTATACTACCTTTTCGCCAAGCTTGTGGCCTCGTGATGGGGTAGGAGACGGGTGACTTTCCGCTAGCTGCCTAGTGACGACTTTTCCGCTAGGAGACTACTGACGACAGTACCGTTAGTAGATGCTTGTGAGTACGTTTCCTCTTGTACACCTTCGTGAGCGAGCTATCGCACGTGTCGACCGAGGATCAATGTGAGTTGAGAGAAAAGCTAGAAGAAGTGTTGGGAACTTAGTTAGGATGCAAGGTACCATCGCATGCCTATGGAGGCACCCCAACCCTGAGGCGTACACCATACCTCAGAGTCATAGTGTCAGGTTCAGCATGTACTTTGAAGTCCTACCCGGATATCGAGGTCCTAACCGGACCAAGACCACCGACTTTCTTCTATGATTGAGTTTTTGTTTGGTTAGTTCCATTGATCGAGGGAGACACGGTGTGGTAGTGAGCGAGTGTGTCCTTCTTGTTAGCCTTCCGAAAGCAAGTAAATAACTTAAAAGAATAAACTAACCCACTTTTACTTGCTAGTTCTTTTTCTGTCCACTACAGTTTACCTTTCTGATTTTCTAGATGTTTCTAGTCTTTTCCTTACTGCTTTTCCTTAGTAAAACTGTGTAGAATTTGTACTTGACAATTGTTAACATATGCTTGCATGTCCCCTTTCCGCTTGTGGCAGGCAAGGGTCTGGCGACCGAGTAGCCGACTTAGTTGGGGCTGCAGTTGCTTTTTGGTGCAAACACTTTCAGAGCAGGTCTGTCTTTTGGAGTTTAGTTGTACAACTGTTAGTTGTGCTCTCCTCTGTAGTCTTCTTTCTGGTATATATATGTATATGGGTGTTGTGGAACCCCAACATGTAATATGAATGAAATGAAAAGGAATGGATATCATGTTGTTCAGTTCTGGTGCACTATTTACTTCCGATTTTAGTTTCCTCGTAGTTTCTTGTTTAGCTTAAATAAATCTTATGAATGTCTTGATAAAAAGCGAAAAATTAAGTAGGCGAATGACGTGTTTGATGGGTAACTTAAGGTCCTCGGGAGGACAATAACGACACATATCCCCCAGTATCAGTGCTCGCATCAAATGTGAATGTTACATAGTGTGCGACCAAAACTCAATATTATCAGTTATATTGTTCTTGACACTACAATTAAATAGTTATTATAACCAGTATGTAATTTCTATTATCCTTATTGCAATACCCTTTTTCCTGGAGATATCTATCTCCAAAGGTATCTGCAGTTAAGACCTTTCAGTTAGCTATGTATAAGGCCTTAATTTCTTAAAGATAAGACTTAGAGTTCATTATATAGAAGTCTTGTCCTATTTGAGGATATTGTTATTACTATAATTAAGTGTTTTATTTAAATAGAATTAGTAACAGTTTACTACTCCCACTGCATGGCAGACATCTGGCTTTCGTACACATTTAGTATGCACTTGGCTTCTCGTAGCTGATGCACTGGTGCAAGCAGTTATAGCATTCACTTCCTCAACTCCTTGAGGTTCTATCTCGTCAGATAGGTCAGTACCATATCTTAAGGGAAGGAAGCCTTCCTTGGGGTTTTCCAATAGTGGAATATGATCAAGTTGTACTACTAATTTGATAGTCCCAATACCCTCTTTTCTTTTCTTTTCTTTTGAACATCTTCAAAACTCGGATCCAAGAGTGTTCCTTGAGATCACATCTCACGCTATGGAATAGATAGATTACAAAAAAACTTATTAGTATCCTTATATCATTTCAAAAGATTAAGATATCATCTACATTTAGCATGATGAACATAATGGCACTCCCACTAAGCTTCACATGATCCATCAAGATTCTATATAAAATCATAACATTTATAATTTCATTAAATATTATGTTTCAACAACAAGAATCTTATTTGAGTCCATAGATGGAGTTCATTAGCTTGCACAGCTTGATTTCCTCATACATGAAGCCTTGGGACTGCTTCATATGAATATCCTTAGAGAGATATTCATAGTGGAATGCAATTTTGACTTCCATTTTGAAGATTTCAAAGTCAAGTTATGTAACTATATTTAGAAATATTCTGATGCTTTTAAGCATGGTCACTGGACAGCAAGTCTCATTGCAAGCGAAGTCTTCTCTTCGATGTGTAGTTCGTGGTTATGAAGCGTGCTCTGAAGATCTCTACCTTCTCATAAGGTTTCATCTTTCTCTTGAAGATCCATTTACACATTAATGGGTCTTACCCATATAGGTGGATCCTCGAGCGTCCATATACAACACTTGTATATGAAGTATACTCTAGACTTTTTTGCTAACACCCATTTTCCATGTCATGATCTTCATAAGCTCCATCACATAAAGTCATATCATTGTCAGCTTTGACTGACACATGGAATACATCCTGAAACTCATTTGAAGATCTATGAATGTATCATCTTTAATTGTCCTTTTTTCCCGATTTCATAAGCCTCATAATCTTCTTAAGATTATATCATTTGCTTTACTTCATTTTAATCTTGATTCTCAAGAATCTCATCCTCTCAGAGTCACATTCTCAGAGATGAGATCTTTTAAGAATCTAAAGATCATAAAGTAGGTATCCAATACCATCCTTTATTTTTCTAATGAAGTGGGACTCTCTAATGCTAGATTTCAACTAACTTGCATGGAACTTTATTAAGGACATATATTGTAGTCTCTACTACATACATACCTTGGAAACTAAGAGGTAATTATACTAAGATTCATCATTGATCAAATCATATCACAAATGATCCAATAGTATCTCCCTATAACTCCATTGAGTTTATGAGAATTAGGAAGAAGGAGATAGGAATGATATTCCTTTCTCCATAAGGTATACCATGAATTCATCTAATAGGTACGAGATACCTAGGTTAGATCAAATTCATTTCATCTTCCTTCAAAATTTTGGTTCTAGATCAAAATTATTAAATCTTTGAACATTTCAAGGTTTTCTAAGGTGAAGGGAATAAATTTCATTTCACAAATAATAATCGAATTATATCGTATATCATCAGTGTTTATTATGATTCAGATGATTCACATACATCAATATATATGAGACCTTGATACCTTGGCATATATCACCATTCCAGAGAAAGATGTATTGTATATTTTCTACTTTGATTACAATATTCACAAGTATGTAAGATTTGTAATTTTTGACATTCTAATGCTTCATCTCTTACTAGTTTGATCTCATCAAAAGACACATGTTTATGACTTGATGCTAGATCATTGTCAAATGATTTTCATCCTCCCATGTATCTTTAAGATTTTATACTTTCAGTATAAGAAATTTTAATGAACCATTCATTAATTTTATAATTTAGTAGAGTCCTCAAGATGTTAGCTTAGTATCTGAAATATATCCATCATATTTTTTACAGGTTTATTCCAGATTCATGTTTATTTCCAACATTTAGAAATAAAACATGAGTGTATTCTAATATCTAGGTCATACACACATTCTCTAAGACTAAGGGCTCCCACTTAAATTATGAAGTCTACCCATCTAATAGAGATTATTGCAACAATTGCATCAATGTCCTTGTGGATGGCTATTAAGATCAAATTTTTTAGTCCTCTAAAACATATGCAACCAATTGCAAGTGTTATTAGAAGATTGAGATACAATTATTAGACTTTTTTCTTATGTAATAAGAAAGTCAATTTCAATGATTATATGTAGATTAGTTCGATGCACTATCTCAGTCCTTCTATAAGGATTTTAGTTAGTCTTGATGGTCATACCATCAACACATTAGGTTGTTGTAGTATTGGCATTCATCCAACTCTTTGGATTTCATATGGAAGTCACAGAAGTACAGTCAATTCTTTGACTTTCCTTGGGTCAGACCCATGCTTCCACTGCACTCCCTTCATCTACAAGCAACCATTTCTTAAGACAAATGATCTCTTATGTTGAACTCATAAGAATTCAATGTAAGAGTATTTCAACATTTATGCATCATTCATTCAATTCAAATAATATGAACATTATGGAGCTTTACGAGTGACTTTAGTATAGATAGTAGAATGATGACCCTCATCATGACTACATACATCTTAACTCTAAAAAATGTTGGTTCAGGTAGGTACTCAAACATTTTGAATATATCATCTCTTATAGAGCCACCATTCTACATGATGTAATGAACCATGTCATTTATGATAAAATGTCGATATCACATATGTATGCCAAAACATCTTCTTAGATTTTATAAGGATTAATTGACAATTACGATCATCATCGACAAGTCACTTCCAAAATACATTCAATAAGATCTAGACTATAGAGACAAACAAACCCTAGGGTGTTGTTCTATTGCCCATTTAATTGTCATTCCTCATTAATACGAGGAAGGTTACACAATGTAACCACATACATTATGTGTCCAACTGCAAGTACAATATTTTGATAATGGATCCAATTCATGATGATTTTACTGGTCATTACTGAGTATAGTATTGAGTGGGTTTAATGAAGGATTAACTAAAATAAGTAATTTGCATAAATATATATAATTATATATATTTTTTACTTTGATTTAGGAATTTTTATATCAATTTTTTCTTGCCTTGTCAACACTGAAAGTTCATTCCCTTAATCACTTTCAATGTAAGATATATACTTACCATTATTTCTCAAGCAAGATCTGTGATCTCCTTCCTTATCTTTGTCACATCCCAAAAATAGAACCTATAACACTGATAAAAAGAAGCACAATCACATTCTGCATTGCAAGTCCAACTTGCATTCCCAATTTGTTCTTTAACACCGGGCCCATTGAAGGATATGGAATGATCCTTAAGAAGATCACAGAAGCATGAGGATCATATCATATACGATTGAGAACGACTAGTCACACTAGTTGTTCGATGCAGCATAATTTAAAATTTTTCATGTGATGAAACAACATGATTCAAGAACACTTATTGAGTCATTCATCTAAATCACGTAATAGATAAAGGAATACCTCTCATGGCATGGTTGTGATCATGCCTCT
This sequence comes from Ottelia alismoides, assembly GCA_037367405.1. Lineage (NCBI taxonomy): Eukaryota > Viridiplantae > Streptophyta > Magnoliopsida > Alismatales > Hydrocharitaceae > Ottelia > Ottelia alismoides. The sequence goes on along the minus strand of JAZKJV010000862.1, from coordinate 382,105 downwards.
AAGAAAAAGAGACCTCCTGTCTCATGTCCATTCCTCAGAGGAGATGCTTGCGAACGCATGGATGAATCACCTGCTCCTTACAATCCAAGATGTTGATCCAAGCAAGAGAACTCCTGATCTCGTCGTACGAGATCATACGTCTTCTTCACAAGTGAAACACATCAAAGAAGATGGATAATCAAGCGTCGTCGAGGTGGCAACACAACGATAAAGTGACGACGACAACTTCTTCCCTCAAGGGAGGGTGGACGAGCACCCAAGAAGTGAGAGGGAGAGAGGGTGTGAGAACGAGAGAGAGAGAGAGATGAGAGAGCTCAGTGATGTTGTAAACTTGTAAAATTTCAGAAGAGCAAGGCATGCCTCTTCTTATATAGGGTTTTGGGTGTCCATGGATCACAATCCATGGACAACACAAAATCAATAGATGAGATTGATTTGTACTTCATTCAAAGGCCAAGATATTGTTGGAGAAACACAACAATAATTATTTTAATTTAGATAAATTATATATTGGTAATTCAATATAATTTAATCCTAAAATTAAATCAATTAAAATTGCAGATAATGAAAAGGAGACACCCTTCCATATAGGAGGAGTGGACGACCACCCTTTCCTTATGGGAATCAGTGGTAGTCCCCCTCTTCTATTAGGAAAGGGGGAAATCTTCATGTAATTTCCAATGTTACATTATTCCATGTATCGCCAATATTTACAACAATAATTATTGTGATTTATTCTTCAAAAATAATTCATAGTTATTTTGTGAATAATGCGATCTTGCCATTGGAAATTTGTGAATTACATTCACAGCCCAAAATAAAATGTGATTAACATTTTCAATTAGTAGTCCAATGTGAATCCGATTCACACCAATAATTAATCAAAAAATATATATCATAATAAGATATCTTTAATATATTATAAATCGTATTTATGATGTATTAATAATAATTGGATATCATCATCCACATTATTAATATCCAAAGTAATTAAATCACATTTAATTATATTGGATCATCATTCTCATGCATTCAAATAATGTGAATCAAATTCACACCATTCACGATAACTAAATCACATTTAATTATCTATTTTTCAATTCTTAGATATAATTCAACTATGGAATTATTCTTAAATCATTTCAAGAATAGTGTGCTTCTTCCTAAAATACATCGAGATAAGGACACAACGATTGAATGTTCCACGTATAGTGACTTGGTGATGAATCTGCGCTTCGTCATCTTTATTCATTTATTTTAGCTTAAAATCCATTACGAAACACCTGCATATAACACTAACTCCATATTCTTACTAACTTGCATTTGTGTGTAAATACTGTACACTTCTTACTAATTTTAACCTAAAATAAATAAAGAAAGAAAGAAAGGAAAAATAAAGAAAAGAAAAAAAAGAGGAAGACTGTATACAGGCTGATCCGAACCCTGAGAGAATGTCAAGACTTGACCTGATCAACCAGGATTAAAGTAGGGGGAGATATGGGTCCTTAAGCAGAAAATCAAAAAAATATATGTGTGTTGTTGTAAATACTTCTCACCTATTTCGTGTATATCTGTATAAAACTAACACTAATTTATTTGTGCATTAATTGACCTCAAATCGAATAACTTTCAAAACCAAAGTTGTAAATAAAAATGTGTCCTAATTAATAAAAATGATTGCACAATTAAATGATGTAAAAAATAAAAGTAGCCACACTTGGAAAAAGCCACTAAACACTAATTGAAAGATCAATTCCGGCTCCACATGATCTCAAATCGAACCAATATAACTTCCATTGAATTCTAAATTAAATTATCTTCAAAATTGATGTGATTTCATAATTTTTGGAGTTAAGGTTGAAAGGTCGGTTTTCTGGGGTGGTTTGTGCAATTTTCCCATGTATTTTGTACATATTGTATTTGAATATATTTGTAAATATTTTTACTAATTATTTATTATAAAAATAAAAATTTTAAAAAATTATAAAACCCAAAAAAAGCTAATTTACACATTTACCCTTGTATATAATGTCATATATGTATATAGTATATGTATATAGTTGCTATTTTTAAATAACCATCATAAAAAAAATTAATAAATTTTAATTCCAACAAAAAAGTGACGAAAATTCAAGAAAATTAGTTAATTTTGTAAATAATTTCATCTCTCTTCTACTTTATCTCATCTCTCATTTATCTCTTCCACCAAAAAAATCAAAAATCCATTTCAATTTTTATCTCTCTTATCTTGTTATCCCCAAAAAAAATTAAAATTCAAATTTCATCTCTTTTCTATTTATATGGCCCATTCTCCCTCATTCCAACTTGATCAATCATTAGAGAGAGGAGCCCGATATCCGAGAGAACAATTTCATCGAGAAAGTTGCCTAGCCTCCGAGCCGCCCGGTGACAGCGAGTCGGCCTTATCGAGGTGATCACGGTCCTTTTCTGCTCCTAAGGTGAGATCCAAATTTTTCGCCTTATTTTTATCTTAGTTTAATCGTATTTTTAATTCACCGCATTTTTTTCCATCATTTTTATTTCTCTAGATATAAAAAAATTGGTCATGATTTTGATCCGCCACCTACACGAATTTTCATCTCACTTTTTCGATCACCACACGTTCTATTTCTGTCATCCATGATCTCTCAACTTCGGCTGCGTACAGTGGCTGGAGATCGGATTCGAGTCTTCCAGTTTCACCGGATCCCCATTCATTTTTCCAATTTGTGAATAAATAAAAAAAATTCTTTTTGTTCTCTAACGTTTGTTTTGCGGGACCAAATATAAAAAAATAAAAATAAATAAAATAAATTCTATAGCCCTTATTTATTTTTATTTCTAATTTTGGATTTTATAAAAAAATAAATAAAAAAAAAGTTTTTTTTACTATTCACTGTTTACAGTACAAATAAAATTACAAAAAAAATAAAAAAAACAAACAAAAAAATTTGCCAACAGGCAGCAGGGTCGCCACCCCCCGTCGCCTACCAAAGTCAGCCGCAAACCGCCGTGTGCCGCTCGAAGCAGCCCTCCGTGCCGTCACCGGCACCTCCACCCACCCAGAGGCCACCTCGTCCTTCTTTCACCGCGGTCTGCTACGCTCGCGGTGTAATCCGAGCCCCCAAGTAAAGCAGCGGCCCACGCCACCCGCGACTTAAGCGCACGGAGCAGCGCGCCCAACTGCGACGGCAACACCACCCCTTGCCCCTCATGTGCATCGACATCAGCCCCGAGCGCAACCCTCCGTGCTGTGCTCCAGGAGGTGGCGCAACCCACCAGACCCGCCGAGCTCCTCCGGTCGTCCGCACGCAACCACGCGTCTGCCATCCACGACCCTCGTCCTCTGACGTCGCGCTCGGTAGGTGCCTCCAGTCCTCCAGTCTGCCGTTCGCCGCTCCGCTTGTGGTCCCCTCGGATTCGTCCTCGATGCCATCCGCGCCACCGCCGCTGGCCGGCCACGCCTCCATCTTTAGGCGGCGGCGGCAGGACCACTCCCTCTTTTGTGATTGAAACTAAGCCAACAAGCCCTAGGGCTTCTAAGGAAAAGGAAAATATATAATTTGGTCAACTTGCTTTCAAAATTGTAGAATCGTCCTTGTGCTTCAAATCCAGATCGCATGAGTGGCACAAGTCTTTCTGGGTAAATTGCATCTCTCATCCTGCATATAATTCTTATTATTTTATCAGTCCAAAACATTTGCTTATTTACAATTTAGTCCCTGAAATGTAGAACAAAAGCTTATGTGCTCTCTTTGAATGAAATAAATGTTTTTATTAGTCCAAAAATCTTGCAAAAATTGTGGTATGCTCCTGATGTGATTATCTTCTTAGCATAAAGTTTTCAATGCATTTTGACTTATTTTATTATTATTAAAAAATAAAAAACAGTGTTTTTCTATCATATTGAAATTCTAAAATTCACAAAAATTCGAAAATTTGCTTAAAAATTTCAGAAAAATTAGAGTAGTTGTATTTTATTGTCTTTTAATTTTTTACCAATTTTCACGCATTAATTATGTATAAAACCCAAAAAAATTGAAAAACTAAAAATCATAAAACATTATACAAAAATCAAAAATTGGGATTTTAGATCCTGTTTGTAGATATTTGCCTCTTGTTTGTCTTAAAAATAATTGTCAGGAGTTTTGGGCACTTAAAATATTTTTAAGTTGCGAATTACTCCAGGATGTGCACATTTTCTTATTTTCTCGCTATTTTTTTAGAAAAATAATAAAACTTCTAAAATTCCACAAAAATACTCAAAAATATTTCAAAACTTTTAAAACCCAAAAATATTTTCTATGAATTTTTCTGAATATTTTTGACTAATTGAAAAATTACAAAAAAGAGTTGGGGTGCGTTTTTTACCTTGTGCATATTGTTATTTTCGAAAATTAAAAAAATTGCAAAATCAAAACCATTAAAAATTTGAAAATCATTAAATACAAAAAAATCCGAAAAAATTAAAAAGATAAAAAATTACAAAAACCAAGGATAGTTGTCCTTTGAGATTCTTATTTTCTCTTAATTGATTTTCGATTAATTGAATAACCCTCGGGAATTGTAGCCTCCCTGGGTTTGACCCTGTCCGCTATACAGGTTAATAAATGGCAAAAAAATCTTTTGTTGTCACGATATTTTGGGGAACATCAACGACACATTTATTCACCTTAAATTTTTCCAACCGTGAAATTTCCCGTTCAACAAAATGGCACCGTTGTCGGGGAGGCACGACGAGGGTAGTTAGGTTTCTCTTTTGACCTGCTATTCTTGGTTGTAAGTATCTGTTTATAATTTGCCATATTATTCCATTGTTCATATCCATTGCATTCATTTCATCATTTTCTCATATTTGAAAATTGTGTTTCTTACACATTCTCTTTTCTTTTTCTTGTGAGGGCCCATGGAGCGAAGGAGGCGATCCTAGGAGAGCCGAAGCACCCAAGCGACGTAGAGGCGGCTTGATTCTTCACCAAGCCGCAGGATAGCGTGAGAAGAGGAGAAGAAAATTGAAAGAGACAAAGTGAGAGATAGAGAGAGAGTTTTTCTTGTCTAGCATTTGAACTCTGTAAAACGGAGGGGTCTGTTTCGCCAAGTGCCGGTGCACTTGGGGGACCTCACTGGTTTTGTTTTCATCACCTTTTTTTCTTTATTTTCTGCAGATTTCGAGAGCCACCTATTGATTGCTTTAATTAATTTGCTTGAGCCAGGTAATTAATTAGATCCAAACACCCTAAACAAGAATTTCTGTGCCTATAGAATAGAGCGTAATTTGGACTTAGTCAAATTAAGTTGTTCTTGTCCGTTAATAGAAGTTATCATCTAGGACGGATTACTTGCATTAGCATATAGGTTAGTTTTTTTTTCTGTATTTAAATTCTGCGCGGATCACTTGCATGTAGAGTGCTGGTGACAAGGTACACATCTCTAACCCCTGCATGCATCATCATTTTTAATCGCGCATTGGCATTTTCGATCTCCTTCCTTGTTTTCACTCACATAAGTTAAAACGGAAATTGGACACTCGGTAGGCGATTCTTTGAAAATATTTTAACCAAGTGATAACTGCCTAAAATTTGGGACTGCTAAAGAAAACTCGACCCTAAAAAAATAAAAGGAAATTATTTTTTTGGGGAGAGTAACCCCCTCATAGTATTCATTTTAACTTGCTCGCGCACACACTAAGGTTAGTGCTTAAATCCCATAATTCAACCTAAGTATTTGTACAACTTTGTGATTATCACCTAACTTTAAAACATAAAAGATTAAGAGACCGAACCTTCACGGTCTTCGCATTACGTTGAGTTGGTGAATTTGAGGTTTGTGTTGTGTTTGATTGCTTGTGTCTAAGATTCTTGTATTCCTTCTAATGTTCTAATGCCAGGGACTTAATAATGGTATGATATATAGATATGTTTAATTGTTTACTGTTAAGAAGGAACATCTTATTGTGATAATTGAAGCTAGCAAGTTATAAAAGATGACACTAAGAGTAATGGCATGATAACGGTAAGTGGAGCTAAGTGTTACACCTAATGGTGGGAGCCACCTCTACAGTCCAATTGTCGTAGGCCTAAAAAGAGGCCAACGCCTTCCGGGGGTGTACGGTTCAAGGAACCGATTGAGGCAAAAGATAAGTCCTCTACAGATGTAGCTACACTGTCAAGTATGTCATGTTCATGTACCGCTTGTGCCAGCGGTAAAGCCACCAAAGCCAGCAAAGCCACCAAAGCCATTAAGGATTAACAATTAAGACCACTTTAACCACTAAACAAACCAATGGTATGTGTACAGTTTCTGAAATTGCTAAGGCACATGGGTGCAACTATGGCCAAGTAATGGAATCATGCAAGTGTTATGATTGTTCTGGGGCATGTATGCAACTAAAGAAAAATTCTGAGGGTATAAGAGAAATTATGAAAATGTTAAGGCGTATATGCAAATATGGCAAACTTTATTGGTATATATGTAATTATGGCTTAAACGAAAGTTTTCACAAGGAATACCTTCCGTATGCAAGTTTATGTGAAATTATGAGTCGCATGATGATGGTACATGAGAACAAGTTAGTTTCATATGTAATCAGATAATTATGCAAATCGTATAGTTGTGTTGATAATTGATTGTATAGAAGATATTATGTTTTAACGGTTTAAAGTTAGCACAGGGAGACTTGTTTGCCACGCTAGCCGGCTTGACCCCAACTCGGCACATACTGAGCGTTAGCTCACGACATGTGTTGTTTTTTTTTCAGGAGAGCACGAGCTGTGATCTAACTTCTAGTTCAAGGCAACTACCCATCTTTATGAAGTTGAACCAGTACGGACTATGGAGGGATTATTTATGAAGGGATGTCATTATGCCCACTGGAACATTGTTATGTTATTTTATTTCGTAGTTCATTTCGCATTTTCCTTGTTGGAATGTAATAATGGAACTCTATAGAGTAATGAACTTTTTTGAGAATGATTATTTTATCTGCTCATTGAATACCATGCAAGTGTTCTGTAACGGTTCGGTCGAGTGACTCAATGTTTTATGCTTCCGCCGGTCAGCTCGACCCGTTCTATGCTTAGGAAGTACACTCTTGATCCTTCGTACGTTATCGAACATGAGGTTCTTGATATTCAGCCTAATCTCACCATTGAGGAGAAACATGTTCGCATAGTTGATCGTAGAGACCATCATCTTCGTCGACGTATAGTTCCGATGGTCAAGGTCCTCTGGCATCATCACCAGAAGGAGGAAGCAACCTGGGAGCTGGAGAGCGAAATGCGGAAGAAGCATCCGCAGCTTTTCGGTATGTCCCTTTTTCTAAGAAATTTCGAGGACGAAATTTTTTTAAGGAGGGTAGATTGTAACAGCTGATTTTTTCCAGCCCATATTTCCTTTTTTTCCTATTTGTTTTCCAGCCATAGTTTCCTTCTATTTCTCCAATTAAGAGATGTGATTTATTTCAAAAAATTAATGGCATTAGTATCCCATTAATTGGCCTTTTTGGAGGCATAAAATCCCAAGGGATCCCCCCTAGCCGTCACTTGTTTTTCAAAGAGAGAGAAGGAGAGAGTAAGGGCTAGAGAGAGAGAGAGATCTCACCGAGAAGTGTTCTCATCGCAGAGAACGTCGGCGTCATCTTGGAGGAGGAGAACGTGGGTTCGGGAGCAAGGAGAAGGCATAACAATCCAGTAGTTACGAATCCGTCAACTTGAGGTATGTGTCGAACACCGTAGGAATATTATTTTATCTGCTCATTGAATACCATGCAAGTGTTCTGTAATGGTTCGGTCGGGTGACTCAATGTTTTATGCTTCTGCCGATCAGCTCGACCCGTTCCGTTACAAATGGTATCAGAGGTAGATTTCCTCTGGGCATAAGATATCCACAATTTATAATGATGTAGATCCAGACGTTTAGAGTGAATTAGCTTCACACAGTGACTCATTGACATTGTTGGATTTGATTCAGATGGCCCCTCGTCGTGCAATCAAAGCCAATAGAGACCGCGAGTCTTCAACGAGTCAGGAGACTATTGTAGACATGCAGAGGCAGATGCTAGAGCTGATGGCATTGATGGCTCAGAAGCATCTGACCCGTCCATCGAGCTCTGGAGGATTACTTTAAAAATCTTCATCCATCATGACCCACCAACCTTCAAGGGTGAGCATGAGCTAAAGAAAGCCGAACAATGGCTAAGGGAGATGGAGATGGCTTTTGAAGCAACTGAGTGCCCGGAAGAAAAGAAAGTTATCTTTGGTACTTTTCGGCTGCGAGATAGTGCTAAGGAGTGGTGGACTTCCTGCAAAGGAATTCACTTTTCGGAAACTCTGATCATCAGCTGGAGTGATTTTGTGGAGCGTTTTTCTGAGCGTTACATCCCTGATCATGTTAGGGATGCTAAACGCCAAGAGTTCATAGATTTTGCCAGGGTAATATGATTGTCCAAGAGTATGCAGCAAGGTTTCAAGAACTGGAAAAATATGGAAAGGGCATATGTGCAAATGAAAGCAGCGAGCGAGGAAGTTTGTGGAAGGCTTGAATGGAAGCTTGAGCCTTAGAGTATTCACTAGGGGTCCCACGACCTTATCTGATGCCGTTGCAGCAAGTGTATAAATTGATGCAGCATATCGGAGGATGCAACAAGTGAATCCTCGAAAGTGCCCTCACAAGCCAAGCAACAATGACAAGAGGCGTCACAATGTTGTAAATGTCAAGAAGACAAGAACAGATGAGGCTCCAACCAACAAGAAATATACATTGGATGTATGTCTGCATTGTGACAGAAGACATACGGGCGAGTGCTACAAATTGACAGAAGCTTGCTTGAGGTGTGGAGAAAAGGGTCATTTCATTAAAGACTGCAAGAAAGAGCTCAAGGATCTGAGGAAACCATTCGAGCAGATGAAGAAGGTACCGGGAAGGGTGTTTGCCATCACACGCGAGGATGCCGAGGATGCCTACACAACCATAGAAGGTACCCTTCTCATTGCAAGTCATTTATGCCATGTTCTTTTTTATTCTGGAGCCACACACTCATTTATTTCAAGTAGTTTTGCAAGAAAACTGAACTTTGAAGCTGTCGAGCTTCCATACACACTTATTGTTTCTTCACCAATGGGTGACATTAGAGCAACGGGTATGTACTTAAAGGACATACCGGTCATGATAGGAGAAGACTCCCTCACTGCTAATTTGATCCTACTGCCCATCACAACCTATGATGTCTTCTTGGGCATGGATTGGTTATGGGAGAATTATGCTGTAGTTTATTGTAGAGAGAAGAAGGTGGTCCTGAGCAGACCAAATCATAAGGAGATAACCGTCCGAGGCACTAGTAAGAGCGGACGATTGGTTATCTCTTCTCTGCAAGCAAGCCAATTACTAACCGAAGGTTGCACCACGTACCTAGCTAGTATAATTAGCACTGAATCGTCGCAGGCACGTCTCGATGATTTAGATGTGGTTCGAGATTTTGCCGATGTATTTCCAGACGATCTTCCTAGACTACCTCCTCACAGAGAGGTGGATTTCTCAATTGATATTATTCCGGGGACGGCACCAATATCTAAATCTCCTTACAGAATGACCCCTGCAGAACTTGAGGAGCTAAGGAAGCAGTTACAGGAACAACTGGATAAGGGATTTTTGCATCCTAGTGTTTCCCCATGGGGAGCACCTGTTCTCTTTGTGAAAAATAAAGATGGATCTCTCCGACTCTGCATTGATTATCGAGGTCTGAACAAAGTAACGGTGAAGAACAAGTACCCGCTACCTCGCATCGACGATTTATTTGATCAGTTGCAAGGAGCAACAGTCTTCTCAAAAATCGATTTACGTACGGGTTACCATCAACTCCGTATAAAAGAGGAGGATATATCAAAGACCGCTTTCAGAACGAGGTACGACCATTATGAATTCTTGGTCATGTTGTTTGGTCTTACTAACGCACCATCAACTTTTATGGAACTAATAAATAGGGTATTCCAAGAATACCTTGACAAGTTCGTCATCGTATTTGTAGATGACATTTTGATATACTCATCGGATACGGAGCAGCACCGGGTGCACCTGCAGATTGTGTTTGAAACCCTGCGTCAACATCAGCTTTATGCAAAATTTTCTAAATGTGACTTTTGGCTGAATAAAGTTGCATTCCTTGGTCATGTGGTATCCAAGGATGGCATTGAGGTGGATCCAGCTAAGGTAGAAGCGGTGATGAATTTGAGTCAACCTAAAAATGTTTCTGAGATCCGTAGCTTCCTTGGCTTGGCCGGATACTATCGGCGATTCATTCAGAATTTCTCAAGGATCTCGCTACCATTAACGAAGCTCACCCGAAAGGATGTGAAGTTTGTTTGGTCTGAGGTGTGTGAACATAGTTTTCAGGAATTAAAGCAGAAACTGACTACAACTCCGATTTTGGCTTTACCACCAGGCAGTGGAGGATTTGTGGTGTATAAAGATGCATCAGGCACGGGACTCGGGTGTGTCCTTATGCAGAATGAGAAAGTCAATGCCTATGCCTCACGACAATTAAAACCGCAAGAGAGAAACTACCCTACTCATGATTTGGAATTAGCAGCGGTAGTCTTTGCTCTTAAAATTTGGTGTCATTACCTTTATGGTGAACAGTTTAAGGTGCTCAGTGATCACAAGAGCCTCAAATATATTTTCTCTCATAAGGAACTTAATTTGAGGCAGCGACGCTGGCTGGAGTTCCTAAAAGACTACGACTTTTCTATTAATTATCATCCTGGAAAAGCAAACGTCGTTGCTGATTCATTAAGCCGAAAGTGGGAAGGTAAGCTATCTAGCTTGAAACTTCAGTGGAAGATGATGAAAGATTTTGAAGACTGGAAACCTTTCTTAAGTGAGGAGAGGAAGATATCTTTTGCAGGCCTTAGAATCCAACCCGAGGTAATTGGGAAGATCACGACAGCACAAAAAATTGATGTTGATCTTCCTGAAATGATAGAGGCATCCAAGAAAGAAGGTTCCGATTTCGCAATTGGAATTGATGAAGTTATAAGGTACCGAAACAGATTATGGGTTCCCAATGATGTCGAATTGAGGCAGGAGATTCTCGACGAAGCCCACATGTCGATGTACACCATCCACTCAGGTACGACGAAATTGTACAAGGATTTGCAACGAAATTTCTGATAGCCGAAGATGAAGAATGACATCGCAGTTTTTGTTTCAAAATGCTTGGTCTGTCAGCAGATCAAGATTGAACATCACAGACCTGCAGGCCCTGTTCAACCCTTAGAGATACCTGAATTGAATTGGGAGCATATAACGATGGACTTCGTTTCGGGTTTACCCAAGACCAAGAAACATCGTTATGATACCATATGGGTGATTATTGATCGATTGGCCAAGTCGACTCACTTCTTACCTATCCGCTTGGATCAATTGACAGATAGTCTAGCTGAATTGTACGTGAACGAAATCGTCAGATTACATGGCGTCCCTACATCAATTGTGTCGGACCGGGATACCAGATTCACGTCACAGTTGTGGAAAAGTTTTCAAGATGCGATGGGAACTCAATTGAAGTTCAGCACTTCATTCCACCCGTAGACTGATGGTTAATCAGAAAGGACCATCCAAATGCTGGAAGATATATTGAGAGCTTGTGCTCTAGATTTTGTTGGTAGCTGGGATAGACATCTTCCATTACTAGAGTTTGCTTATAATAACAGTTATCATTCGAGCATCAAGATGGCTCCTTACGAGGCATTGTATGGGAGACCTTGCAGATCACCCTCATGTTGGAGTGATGTGGGTGAGAAGCACATTTTGGGACCGGAGCTAATCCAGACCAGCAAGCAAGGTGTTGAGATAATCAAGAAGAGATTGTTGGCAGCTCAAAGTAGGCAGAAGTCTTATGCATATCGTCATAGAAGGGAGTTGAGTTTTGCAGTTGGAGATCATGTGTTTTTAAAGATTTCCCCATCCAAGGGTGTAGTGCGATTCAGCAAGAAAGAGAAACTTACTCCTCAATACATAGGACCTTTTGAGATTCTACAACGAATCGGAGAGGTGGCGTATCGTGTTGCACTACCACCTCAATATTCAAAGCTACATGATGTTTTCCATGTGTCTATGCTAAGGAAGTACAATCCTGATCCTTCGCACGTTATCGAACATGAGGTTCTTGATATTCAGCCTAATCTCACCTTTGAGGAGAAGCATGTTCGCATAGTTGATCGTAGAGACCATCATCTTCGTCGACGTATAATTACGATGGTCAAGGTCCTCTGGCATCATCACCAGAAGGAGGAAGCCACCCGGGAGCTAGAGAGCGAAATGCAGAAGAATCATCCGCAGCTTTTCGGTATGTCCCTTTTTCTAGGAAATTTCGAGGACGAAATTTTTTTTAAGGAGGATAGATTGTAACAGCTGATTTTTTTTCCAGCCCATATTTCCATTTTTTCCCATTTGTTTTCCATCCATAATTTCCTTCTATTTCTCCAATTAGGAGATGTGATTTATTTCAAAAAATTAATGGCATTAGTATCCCATTAATTGGCATTTTTGGAGGCATAAAATCCCAAGGGATCCCCCTAGTCGTCACTTGTTTTTCAAAGAGAGAGAAGGAGAGAGTAAGGGCTAGAGAGAGAGAGAGATCTCACCGAGAAGTGTTCTCGTCGCAGAGAATGTCGACGTCATCTTGGTGGAGGAGAACATGGGTTCGGGAGCAAGGAGAAGGTATAACAATCCGGTAGATACGAATCCGTCAACTTGAGGTATGTGTCGAACACCGTAGGAATATTATTTTATCTGCTCATTGAATACCATGCAAGTGTTCTGTAACGGTTCTGTCGAGTGACTCAATGTTTTATGCTTCCGCCGGTCAGCTCGACCCGTTCCGTTACAGTGAGCTCATGTCTTCCGGTTCACAAGTGAACATGTATGATCTGTTTGAGAGATCGTATTATTCATATGCCCTTATATTCACACGGACTAACCGGTGTATAGACCTTGGTTAGGTCATCAACCTATTGGTCAGCCAAATGTGCACACTCAGACATATAGCAACACATATGTCTCTGGTCAAAGTATGTGTGCTAATATCATGAAAGTATTCGATATAGTACTTTCTTTATCTCGATCTCATTAAGTCAACCCTTTGACCTAACTAATCTAACACCTCCGAATCACTATTCCCATGCAAAGGACCTGCATCAAGAGGTCGGTCAAATATTATCCTAATGAGAAAGGATTTCCATCTCCTACTCATGCCGGAGATCTTCTCTTAACAATCATTTGACAAGGCTTGTTGGGTCCTCAGTCTAACTCCTTAGATATTCATCCCAACGCCAACCTCTATGATTCAATTATCTAATTAATATTTGTATGATTATTGAGACAACCATGGTACATAATCCTAAATGTACAGAGGGACCTTATAGTGCATTTATTCATTTAATCTCAGAAAAAGTAGTGAAACAATCAATAACTTTTATTGATATCTCATATATTGCAATAACATTTATTTTACGAATGATTTTCCTCGGTATCACATGGCAAACAATTCCCCACTAATGCTTAGAATAGTTCAAGAACAATCCTTAAACCCATACCCATTACATGTTGGTCAGAAAACTTATGTGTCAGATGTTTAATAAGAGGATTAGAAACGCTGTTGGCAGAGGCCACCATGGTGATGACGATATCCCCACGCTTTTGAATCTCCCGAATGATGTGGTATCTCCTTTCCACGTGCTTGCTCTTTTTATGCCATCTGGATTCCTTCGCTTGGGCAATGCATCATGTGTTATCGTAAAGTAATAGGATGGGAGTATCAAAGGAAACTACGCCAAGTTCCAGGATGAACTTGCACAACCGCATGAACTTGCACAACCACAATGCCTCATTTGCAGCATCCGATGCTAAAATATATGTGTCTTCTATTGTTGAATCCACTGTAGTGTCCTTCTTCATGCTTCTCCAGCTCACAACACCACCATTAAACAGGAACACAAACCCTGATGTTGACTTTCGACCATCAGTACCAGACTGGACGTCTGAATTTGTATATCCCAAGACTTGGAGATTACCATATCCATAGACCAAGATGTAATCTTGTGTCTGTCTTACATATTTTAAAATGTTCTTTACTCCATTCCAGTGTTGCTCTCCATAGTAGGATTGGTAACGACTTACCACTCCCACTACATGGCAGATATCTGGTCTAGTATACATCATGGCGTACATTAAGCTTCCTACAGTTGATGCATAGCAGCATTCAAGCATGGCTTTCTTTTCATCAACACTTTTAGGAGCCATCTTTTAGACAGGTGGGTAGAAAGTCTTATGGTGAAGAATCTTTTCTTGGAACTATCCATGCGGAAATGTTCAAGAATCTTCATAATGTACACATATTGTTATAATCCCAATATCCTCTTTTCATGGTCTCTGAATAACTTCAGACCTAAGATGTAAAAGGCTTCTTCAAGATCTTTCATCATGAAAGTATGGGATAGCCAAATATCCACACTTGTCATCATTCTTGTTTCATTCCCAATGATAAGGTTGCTATCTACGTAAAGCACAATGAACATAATGGTGCTCCCACTATGCTTCTTATACACATAAGGTTCATCAGGTTTCTGCACAAAATAATAACTCTTTATGGTTTCATCAAATATGATGTTCCATCTACGAGAAGCTTGTTTGAGCCCATAGATGGATTTATTTAGCTTGCATACTTTACCTTCCTTGATTATGAAGCCTTGGGCCTGCTCCAAATTGATATACTCCTTGAGGTATCCATTGAGAAAAGCCATCTTGACGTCCATCTACTAGATGCCATAGTCAATATATGCAGCTATAGCTAGCAATGTCCTGATGGGCATAAGCATGGCTATCGGAGAGATCGTCTCATCGTAGTCGATGCCTTTTCTCCGTGTGTAGCCCTTGGCCATGAGTTGTGCCTTAGAAGTCTCTACGTTTCCATCAGGTTCCCTCTTTCTCTTGAAGAACCGTTAACACCCAATGGGTTCTACTCTTTTAGATGGATCCTCTAGCATCGATACACCATTCTCATGCATGGAGTCAATCTCTGACTTCATTGCTAGCATCCATCTATCCATGTCATGATCCGCGAGTGCTTCATCAAATGAAGTAGGATCATTGTCAGTCTCACCTAACACATGGAATCCATACCTTTTAGGTGGTGCAACCACTCTCAAGCTCCTTCGGATAGGTATTGGCATTAAGCTTTATTTATCTCTTCAGTTTCTGGTTTAGGAAGCTCAGATTCCTAAGTGGATTTAATGAGTTCCTCTACTTCAATTTTGTCCTGACCTTTAAGGAAATCATCCTCCAGAAATTTCTCATCTCTTAAGACGAAAACCTTTTAGGTCTCAGGGTCATAAAGCTGGAATCAAATACCACCTTTAACATACCCAATGAAGTAACACTCGTGAGAGCGAGATTCCGACTTACTTGCATCCACATTCTTTGCATGGACCAAGTAATTCCCAACCTTCAAGTGATTAACACAAGGTATGTTTCCATACTAGTTCACATGAGGAGTCTTAGGTATAGGCTTGCTAGGAATATTGTTCATGGTTATACTACAATGTCCATTGCATATCCCCAGAAACTAAGAGGTAAATGTGCTTTGATCATCATTGATCGGACCATGTCCATGATGGTCCTGTTGCGTCTTTTAGCAACACCATTAAATTGGAGGTTTCCAGGAGGAGTTAGATTGGAGACAATTCCATTCTCTTTAAGGTATTCCTTTAATTCATCTGAGAGGTACTCGCCACCTCGATCATATCGATTTTGTTTAATCTTCATTTCCGTTTGTTTCTCAACCGAAGCCTTGAACTCTATGAACTTTTCAATGGTTTCAGATTTATGATGTATTATGAAGATAAACCTGTATCACAAAAGGTCATCAATAAACATCAAATAATATCGATATCCATTTGGAGTTGTGGTAGTAAAGGGACCACATATGTAACACCCTGTAATTTTTGACTTTTTTCCGAAGCCTTAAAACCTATTCACAAAAGAAGCGTCTCATCGCAAGCTTTCCAACGAGTCCAAAAATGCATAATTCTGAAATCGGATGTGGGAGATATGCATTTTTCGGTGAAGAGGGGTCATGGATATTGAGGAGATTTAATGGTTATGGGATTTGAGTAATTAATTTCAGATTAGGGCTATTTTATGGATCCTAAAACTATATAAAGACCCACACCCTTCATCTTCATTCATTCCCACTCCTTCCCAAACCAAAAATCCATCCTCTTCCCCTTACCCAAGTCATTCACTTATCTAAATTTCCCTCTCCAACGGGAGAACGGAGCAAGATCTGTAGCTTCACGAGAACTGGAAAAGGAGCACAAGGGAAAGGCATCTCTCTCACGGATTCTTGATCGAACAATCAAGCACGTGGATCAAAGGTGTGTACGAGCATAGGTAACAGATTTGCAATCTTCTCTCTTTTTATTTTTGTGTATCTCACTTTTTTGGAGATTGTTATTCGTTGATAGTACAACATTGATCCAACCCCGAGATCGCCTCTTGGTGTTGATTTATCGCATGTCTTAATGTGAAATTGTTCCTGTGGTTTCTATGGGATAACATGCCTAAGGTTTTTTTTCCGTTTTTAGGTTTCTATTAGGTGATGGTTTTTACGATCATATTATTACGGGAATATTATTGGTTACACAGAGAAGGATCTTATACATGAACAACTAAGGTTGGATGATTCCTTTCTTTTATCTTAGCACTAATGGTTATTTCAAATGAGGTGATATTTTTTAAAATTATGCGTAGGCTTGTTATTGGCAGATTCCATACGAACTTTTGATCGCCACGAATAAATCTCATACCTATTGTTTCACGCCCAAAACATAGTCAGATGTTACGTCTCCAATCTACAATCCTAGCAAGATCCAGGGTTGTTTATCCATTATGCCTATAATAGAATGTGTTGATTTTTTTCCATATAATGGTTTCGGATGTCTGAAAGAAATAAAAATATTAGAATTAATCCATATGGTGTACTGGCACCTCAATGATCACAAAAATACTATACAGTTTGATTTTAACAATGGATATCCTGCTTGCTGCTAATGACTAGCAATTAGAGGGTTGGTGCAATCATGCATTGGGTCATGTGTTCGAGGCCTATAAGTATGCTGAACAACTTAGCATAAATGTAGTGGTATGAGGTTTGCGATCTCACGATCTTAAAACTTACCATTTAGTTTTGATGAAATAGAGACCATAATCATGATGATGATTTATTTCTCATGAGTAAAGATTAATAATATGTGTAGGGAATAAAGGATAAATACCACAAGGTTGGTGCATACCCTTGTGGTCCTGCTGAGCCGATAGTGAGTCATCCCCACTCGAGGGGCATTGTAGAGTGGGGTGGTTGTAGGTACTCCGGTAGACTTTAGGTCGATGCATGCCTGCATCGCATCATACATATCCATTTTGTTGCACTTATTTTGGAGCGAACGAGACTCCTCCAACGGACTCAATTGACAGAGTTGCGACTCTCCGGGGTTATACGTCCCATCTCGAGTGTCAGAGTACTACCAACTAGACTAGCTGAAGGATCACCCTTACGCACAGGAATTAGGTTGTACTCTGAATGGAGTGTTGCAGGCTTCATTCCATGTGCATGCTTTTTCGTTTGACGGGCGAGTCTTGGATTAGTAAATGAAAGTATGGATTAAGATATGTCAAAGAATTGGTTTTAATTGTGTGCGTGTTAAATGCCTGGAATATAAATGTTTGTGTATTGCTAGATACTTTTAAAATTTTATCTTCTAAACTAGTTCAGTTATTGCATTTGTATTATGTACCTACATTCTTTTGATTTTAAATTTTATTTTGTCATTACTGAGTTAGTTGACTCACAAGTTACATTATTTGGAAATCCAACAAGAAGTGTAGAACAAGAGACGGAGGCTCGCATTTTCGATGGTGCAGCTGCAAAGACAATACTCGTGTATACAACAAGTATAGAATGGTGAAGTGCATGGCGGTATCTGGAAGGCTAATACTGTACTCTATCATCGTCTCCCTCTGAAAACAGTGACACCATCAGAAAGATAAAAGATACCCTAATATATAATCAACTGGGTGTCAACTACTATGGAAAATAGATTGAAAACTAAACAAGGAACATGTAGTGAGAAGTAGAACACCAACTCATAAGGAAGGAGAGATTGAAGCCTATACCATAAGACATGGAGGAGGAAGGAGCAGTACATAGTCCTCCAAGTCAATCATTGTCTGAAGAAGATACTAAAAGTGAAGAATAATAGTCTCTCTATGTAGCAAGGTATCTGGTGGTCATAAGGTCAAAAAGTCATGAGAACATGCGAAACACCATAAGGCATGTCTCCATCTTGCAAGGGTCATCAAGGAGAGCAGAATCAGATGGGTCAAAATATATTAGATCAATAAGAAGACTCATCCCTATGCTCCAAGAGACAGGAGACCCAACCGGAGAAGAGATCGAGTACACATATTAGAAGACTTGGCTTCATTCTACACCAGAGAGTAAACACCAGAAGTGAAACTGAGTACCTTCAAAATAAGAAATACTCCTACCGATAACCGTTGTGAAGCGGTACAAGCTAAGCAGTGAACACCCATGATGAGGCTCACCCTTGCGAGGGTCGTCAAGATAAGCAGACTCAAGCGAGTCAGATCCATCAGATGGATCATCAAAAGCAGCCTCAGTAGGTGACAGATCAGCTACCAGCAGAAGAAACCAAAAGATCGAGAAAATGTTGTAGGATCTCACAAATAACCCTAGGGGAAGATGCTACCAACAAAACATGGAATAATTAGAGGAAGATGGCTCATCCTTGCGAGGATCTTCAAGAACAGAAGACTCAAAGGAGTCTTGAAAAATAGGTCATGTGCTCTGATAGATCAGGCACATAATAAAATAGTGATACCGATAACATATATTAGACGACTCGATTTTGTGCACTGACAATAAGGTACCATAAGCAATGTGTGAAACTGATCGTAAAGAAAATGTTGCATTCTGCTGCAGATAGTCCCCAAGGAGCAATGCAAACTAAGTCAATTAAAATCAGAGGAATGATGGTATCCAAATCTCAGATCCTCCAAAATAAATCAATCACCAATAAGAGGGGCATAGGATCATGTGAGGGATAAGAGGTAATCACGTCAGTCGCAATGTAATCCCTCAAGTCAATCTAAGTAGCTGAGATGGATCAAGATGTGAGCAGTAATCCTATAAGAGATATAATTGGATGGGAGAATCAGGAGATGGATGACGGATCAGTCAAGGAGATGAGTAAAATCATGTGCATTCCGGGTAATGTTGCTTGGAATCATAGAAAAGGTAGTACATCAAACATCTGAATCAAGACGGGTGGAACTAAAGAAGAGATTGTCTAATCAGAACTCATGGAATCATCATGAAAGAATTAAAATAAATCTAATCCTCAATCCAGTGTGTGAGATAAAAAAAACTCAATAATGAATCACACTTGTGATCGTGCAAACATCAAAATACTCAATAGACTTTATGCACATATCTGAAGTCATATCAAACAAAAGTAGTAGACCAATCTCAATGTCCTCAAATTTGCCCTTGCCCAACTCACTCAAGTAATCAATGTCCACCATAACCCTTGATGCAGGACCTATCTTCTAGCGTAGCAATCCCACAAAAAAGAAGGGATTATATGGAGGGAACTAGGATAGTGGGCAAAATAAAAATGAACATAGACAAAATCATTGTTCAAGGAGAGTGTCTCCTTGAACCAGACCAGTGATGGGTGATATAAGCAAAGAGGAAAGCCGTAAAATCCATATAAGACAACAAGAGATCAAGACCTCATACCGGGACTCATATGTAAATGAGGGAATATATAAACAAGATAGGTAGATGGACTCAATGATAAAAAAATGACTTACACTCATGGGACTGAAAATTCAAGAAGAATGAAAACATAGATGGATTCAAAATCACAATCAATGTACAAAGCAAACCCCCAATTCATCTACTAAACACAGAGAATACTGAGATGGCGGTCTTTTATCTTTTCATTTTTTAGAGTTAGGTGATTTTCAAGAATTTGTACAAACAAAATAGAGGCTTGGGATTGGGGCACTAATCCATAGCATGGACGTAGGAATAAAATGCACATACAATGTGGCGATTGCTCTCCTTGAAGCAACAAATCCATTACATTTTATGTTTCATGTCCAATAGAATTACCGCTCCCAATTTTATTTAGGTTATCACTTTTTTTATTTTTCACTATATATGCCTAATGATGTTTTCAATTCCATTTAAAGTCCTATGTGAGAAAAATCAAGGGGAGAAAATCGAGAAAGTTGTGCAAGTCGGAAATAATTGATGCGTGTAAAGTAAGAATACTTATAGTGCTTCCCAGCTCTCTCCATGTGGCATTCATAACAGAATTGAAAAACTACACTATATGCAATGCACTTTGATGAAATCAACCGAGAATAAAAATTTCTATTATCGCGATGAAGCATAAGTTAATTATTTGGAGACAAACCCTAAAGTCCAATCTTGGGGACATCTCAATGCCCGCCACAAGGGGTCCTGCTAGTGTTGTATGATGTCTCTCACAGCGCACGAGTTTCAATCCAAACAACTAACAATTATTATTTGACTAAGTCCAGAAGTGATTACATATGTACATGGAAAGATATATGGGCTTCGGATCTTAATCTATCTAATAATCAAGTCCTAGGATAGTGTTGGACATGCGAGCCCACAACGAACCATTATGCAATAAATGTTATTGCAAATTTTATTCCCTGATCTGAAATGAAGAATAAATAATTTGCATAATAGGTCCCTTAGTACAATTAGGGTTATGTACCATGGCTATCTTGATGATCATACGACTGTTAATTCCATAATTGAATCATAGAGGCTAGTGCTTGGATGAATATCCAAAGAGTTAGATTGAGGACTCATCAAGCATCGTCAAATGATTGTTAAAAGATGATGTCCAGCCTGAGTAGGAGATGACAATCCTTTCTCATATAGTCTGATATCTAACCGACCTCTTGATGCAGATCATCTGCATAGGAATAGAGATTCGGAGGTGTTAGATAAGTTAGGTCAAGGAGTTGACTTAACAAGATCGAGATAACCAAAGTCCTATATCGTATGTTGTCAGGATACAGGCACGCATCCTCTGACCGGGGACAAATGTGTTACTACATGTCTAAGTATCTACATTTGGCAGACTAATATGTTGATGACTTAACCAAGGTCTATACACCGGCGCGCTGGTGTGCATATAAGGGCATATGAGTAATACGATCTTACAAAGGGATCATACTGGTTCATTTACTGAACCGGAAGGCATGAGCTCACTAATGAGATATTGGGAAGAATCAAATTCTGTGCACGGTCATGTTGCTTTGGAAGCTTGACAGAATTTGTAGGTTTGATATATACTTTTGGAAAGTATATGATCAAGACCTAGGTATGATATATGCTTTTGGAAAGTATATGATCGATACCAACTCCCAATGATCGAATGAGAAACTTACTTATATAAACCCTGAAGCAGACAGTGTAAAGTTGATATAATACTTCGAGTTTATTCTGAGTCTTCCAGTATGCAGGATGTACTGGTATTGGGAATACCTGAGGGTGATGTGATCATAAACGATTGTATAACCATGACGCTTCCATTCCTAGGGAGTGATGAAACGGATCTGGATTTCAGTGACTCCTCTCAGTGGAGAAGTAATATGATCTTGGTCCAAATATTGAATATTGATCTGAATGTGATTCAGATGCAATGAGAAGATTAGATTTGCGGTGTTGATTTAATCAAGTATCCATGGGAGGCCCGCAATCTGGAGTTCAGATATGATCTCAATATCCTAGTCACTATACGTGGAACAATACAGTCGCCATGTCCGTATCTCCAAGTATCCGCGGAGAAAGCGCATTATCCTTGAAAGAGTTCAGGATAATTTCATTGTTGATATATGTATTCAAGCATTGAGAAAATTGATAATTAAATGTGATTTAATTATCATGATTACTATGAATTTGATTCATATTAAGAGAGCTATCTTAGATGATTATATATGATTTGATTATCAAAGATGCAAATAATGTGAATATGATTCATATTATATGGGCACATGAGAATGGAGATCCAAGATGATTAAATGTGATTTTATTATCATGGATATGAATAATGTTAATAGAAATATCCATATCAATCATATATATTATAAATGTGATATATAATATATAAGAGAGAGCTATTTGTAATTTACATTTGTTAATTAAATGTTAATGTGAATTGGAATCACAATGAGCATTTTATTGAAAATGTAGTTCACATTGTATTTTGGGTTGTGAATGTGATTCACAATTTTTCAATGGCAAGATTGCAATATTCACAAAATAATTATGAATTATTTTGTAGAATAATTTACAACAATTATTGTTGTAAATATTGGAGATAAATGCAATCTTGGAGATTGCATTGGAATCTCCCTTTCCTAATAGGAGACGGGATGGCCACCAATTCCTACAAGGAAAGGGTGGTCGTCCACCCTCCTATATGGACAGAGAGATTCTCCTTTCCATAATCTCCAACATTAGTTGATTTAATTTGAGGATTAAATTATGTTGATTTATCAATATATATTTAATCTCAATTAAATTAATTGTTGTTGGTTTTACCAACACAAATCTTAGCCATTAAAAGAAACACAATCAATAGGCACCCCTTTGCTCCTATTTACAACACACAATGAGAACATAAGTATCTCCCTCTCTTTATCTCTCTACACGTCAGCTTTCTCTCCTCCTCTCTCATGTGGTCGTCTACCATGGATGCCCTAGAGAGGTTCTCCATCACCGCTTCATCGTCGTTATGCTGCCCGACCATTTGCTCGTGGATCTCTGTCTACTTCGTTGCGCTTCGCTCGTGAAGAAGATGTCGGATCTCGTGTGTCGAGATCAGGAGATACACCACTTGGATCATCAACATGGATTGCGAGAAGCACGTGTTTCATCAACACGCTCGCAAGCGTCTCCTCTGTCCGATCGGACTTGAGATAGGAGGTCTCTTTGTTTAGAGACTCGATCGCAACCACGCTTCAACAGGTAATCCTATTACTTGTTTGTGGTTTAGATGAAACGATCCAAGAAGTGTTCTTGGATCATGTGGTTTCATCACATGAAAATTTTTTAATTTATGCTGCATAGAACAACTAGTCCGACTAGTCGTTCTTCATCACATTCAATACAATGCTCACGCTTCCGTGATGTTCTTGAGGATCTAACCATATACTTCAAGTGGTATCAGAGCCAGGTCGGTGGTTTTGGATGCGATCAATAAACCTTAGACGACTTGGTTTCATTAGGGTTTGCGAAAGTTTTCTTGCATTTCATTTTCGCATCTCTGTTTTGAGATTATTTTAGACACTGTTCAAATTGTTTAAACACGAAAATAATAATTGGATTTTGTTCCCCATTAAATAAGGAAACCGTAGGATCTTAGTTTACGTGATTTCGATTCCGTTTCTCATGTTATGCTCATTTTAGTGAACATATATCCACAGTTTCAGGGACTGCGAATCTTAAACTAATTAAGATGTTAATTGCGGATTTGAAAACGCCTTGAAATGCGTGCAAATCGCTTAGGTTCTGTTGTAAATCAAATTAGCAAACTTTAGGAACGTACTTTGCTAAATTTGGATTTAAATTCATTGAGATATGGTATTTTTAGTAAGTGAGGGTCACTGCTGGAAATACTTTCCTAATCAAGAACCTAGTGATTGTCATTTAATCAATTAGTGAAATTAAATTGTTTAATTTCCTGGAATAATTGTGCATAAATATTTGTGAAATATTTGATGATATTTATTACCTTAAATGACATTGACTTAACTAATTTTTGATTAGATGTGATATAGATCACTAATTGGTTGCATGATCTACATTCCAACAAACATGTTGCTTGAATAGGATTTGGGATTTGTTAGCAAATCTCATTAAAATGTTAATCAAAATTGTTTTGATTATTATTATATGGTATAATTTCGGTTGAAGAACCGATGATCATCTCAAGTACAAATTGATCTATTTGGCATTATCCTTTCCTGAGGTGGATATGGTGTATGGTCAGAGAGCATTGGGGTAGTGGGTTGCAACGTATGTGGTCCCTCCCACTCTCGTCGGTACTGGCCATGACAGCGGGTAGGGATTCGATAATGCCATAGAAATCAAGATGTATTTTTTTAATTATTAAGATTCGAATTAATACGTACTTTGAGAAAATACCATATATATATATCCAAGTAAAACAATTAAGTTTGTTGATTGAATTGGACTGATAATTAATTTAATATGATTGAATTATTTATATCCAATTAAAAACACTCTATTATGAATAGTGTGTATTTCCCTTGTAAGAATTAATTATGTGAATATGATTCATGATAATTAATTAAAATTTGAATATGATGTGGAGGATCACATAAGTGACATCCATGGTCTCCCGTCAAGGCGAAGGGTTCCGTCGCCAGGGATTGTATGTAGTAGAAGCCTGCCCGAAGTGATAGATCTTGTATGCAAGCGCATTTGGATCGGGCTCTTTGCTTCTCGGAAGAGTAAGGTCGTATATGTAGTGACCCCAATGTCGGATCTTCATATCATTGGGGCGATATTAGATTGCGCATAGCGAGTACTATTCCTGTTGACGTTTGGTTCAATTAATGATGGCCAATATCACCTTAGGGGTGGTGGGCCCGGGTGTTAAAGACCAAATTGGGAGATGCAAGTTGGACTTGTAAGGCGGAATGTGTTCCCGCTTCTTTTTATCGAAGTTACAGATTCTCATATTATTGGGATGTAACAATGATAAGGAAGGAGATCCCAGATCTTGCTGAGATATGATGGTAAGTATATTTCTTACATTGAAAGTGATTAAGGGAATGAACTTTCAGTGTTGACAAGGCAATACAATTTTGATATAAAAATCCCTAAATCAGAGTAAAATATTTATATAAATATAAATATATATCATTAAACCCGCTCAATAATATACTCAATAATAACCAGTAAAATATCATGGATTGGACTCATGATCCAGATATTGTGCTTGCAATTGGACACATAATGTATGTGGTTGCAATGTGCAAGTTTCCTCTTAATAATGAGGAATGACAATTAAATAGATAATAGGACTATAACCCTAGGGTTTGTATGTCTCTATAGACTTGATATGATCAAATGTACTTTGGAAGTTACATGTCGATGATGATCATGATTGTCTATTAATCTAAAAAAATCTATGAAGATATTCTAGCATACATATATGCTCTTGACATTTATCATGAATGACATGGTTCACTGCATCATGCAGAATGGTGTCTTCATAAGAGATGATATATTCAAAATGTTTGAATATCTACCTGAACCAATGTTTTAAGAGTTTAGATGGAAGTGGATATGATGAGTGTCGTCGTTCTACTATATATACTCTAGTCATTCATGAAGCTTCATAATATTCATATTGTATGAATTTAATGCAGCAAGTATAAATGTCGAAATCCTCTTGCATTGAATTCTTTTGAATTTAACATATGATATCCTTAGTCTTAAGCAATGGTTGTTTATAGATAAAGGGAGCGCAGTGGAACCATGGGTCAGACCCAAGATGAGAAGGACAGTCAAAGAGTTGACTGTACTTCTGTGCTTCCATATGACATCCAAAGAGTTGGATGAATGCCAATACTGCAATGAGTTGATGTATTTATAGTATGACTATCAAATCTATCTAGAATACTTAGAGAATGAATCAGATAGTACATCAGAATAATCTACATATAATCGTTGAAATTGACCTACTTATTTGAAAAGATAAAGTCTAATAATTGTATCACAATCTTCTAATGGCATTTACTAGTTTCATATGTATTAGAAGATTAAAAATTTGATCTTAAAGGTTTAATAGTCATCCACATGGATATTGATTTAATTGTTGCAACAAAATCTATTGGATTGAAAGGCTTCATAATTTCAGTGGGAGAGCCCTTAGTCTTAGAGAATGTCTCTATGACCTAGATATTAGAATACACTCATTGTTTATTTCTAAATGTTGTAAATAAACATGAATTCTGTAATAAATCTATCATAAAGAGTTATGATGGAGATATTTCAGATAGTAATCTAAAATCTAGTGGACTCCACTGAATTAGAAAATTAATGAATGGTTCATTAACATTTCTAAATACTTAAATTAAACCTTAAGATCAATAGGGGGATGAAGATCATTTGACAATGATCTAGCATCAAGCCTTGGACATTTGTCTATTGATTTGATCAATAGACTAGTAAGAGATGAAACTTTAGAATGTCTAAAATTTTAAAATTTACATACTTATGAATTTGTATTCAAAGTAAAATGTCCAATACACCCTTCTTTGGGAATGGTGTAAGATGTCAAGGTATTCAGGATCTTATACATATTGATGTATGCGGATCATCTATATCATAGTAAACATTATGGATATGTGATATCTATTGATGATTATGTATGATATGAGATTTCTTGTTTTCACCTAAAGACACCTTTGAAATGTTTAAATATTAAATTTTTTTGGTTTACAACCAAAGTTTGGAGGAAGATAAAATGAATTTGATCTAATCTAGGTAGCCTGTACCTATTAGATTATTCAAAGGATACCTTATGGAGATAAGAACATCATTTCTATCTCAATCCTCCTAACACACCTTAACTCAATAGAGTTATAAGGAGATACAATTGGATCATGTGTGACATGATCTTATCAATGATGATTTTTAGCATAATTATCCCTTAGTTTCCAGGTATATAGGTGTAGTAGATACTACAATGCATATCCTTAATAAGGTTCCATGCATGCTGGAATCTAGCACTTGAGAGTGATGCTTCATTAGGAAAATAAAGGATGGTATTGGATACCTACTTTATGACCTTGAGATTTTTAAAATATCTCATCTCTGAGAATGTGATTCTTAGAGGTTGAGACTCTTGAGAATCAAGATGAAAATGAAGTGTAGGAATTGATTTAATCTTGAGAAGATAATGAGGCTCCTGAAATCAGAAACTAAAAGGACAATTAAAGATGAAACAGTAATACCTATTCAACTGAGTTTTAGAATGGATTCCATGTGTCAGAGAAATTTGAAAATGATCGAACTTCATGTGATGAAGCTTCTGAAGATCATAGCATGGATAGATGGATGTTAGCAATAAAAGTCTAATGTAGACTTCATATACAAGTGTTGTATATGGACCCTCAAGGATCCACCTATTTGGGTAAGACCCATAAAGGTATAAATGGATCTCTAAGAGGAAGGGAACCTGGTGAAAAGGTAGAGACCTTCAAAGCACGGTTCATAGCCATGACTACACATGAAGAAAGAAGACATCGCTTGCGATGAGACTTGCTTTCTAGTAAGCATGCTTAAAACCTTAGAATATTGTTGACCTTAGCTACACAACTTTACTACGGCATCTTCAAGATGTAAGTCAAGATTGCATTCCTCTATGAATACCTCTCTCAGGATATTCCCATGAAGTAGCCCCAAGGCTTCATGATTGAGGAAGGCAAGGTGTGCAAGCTAAGGAATCCATCTATGGACTCAAATAAGCTTTTGAAGTTGGACCATAAGATTTGATGAAATTATAAATGTTATGATTTCAGATAGAATCTTGATGAGCCAAGTGAAGCTTAGTGGGAGTGCCTTTGTGTTCATCGTGCTAAATGTAGACGATATCCTAATCATTTAAAATTATATAAGGATAATAAAAAGTGTTTTATTATCTGGTTGTTCCATAACTTGAGATATGATCTGAAGGATACCTCTTGGATCTTAGTTCTGAAGGTGTTCAAAAACAAAGAGAAGAGGGTATTGGGACTGTCACAATAGTAGTACTCCTTGAACATATTCCATTTTTGGAAAATTCCGAGAAAGGCTTCCATCCCTTAAGATATGGTATTGACCTATTGATAAAGCCACATTTAATCATCTTTATTCTATCATTTTGGCATCAAAAACCGTATCAAATGCGTGTAAATACCCTTAATCCCCGCATCTTAGCACCCATGCATGTGTATGTAAATAGTGTATAAAATACTGTAATTAAAGCCAAAATTATAGAATAAATTAAAGAAAAGAAAAAGATTAAAATATTGTAAATATTTTATGACCCGAAACCCTGAGACCTAAGCATCTCGATGGCTACGTCGACAAGGAATAAAGTAGGGGGAGATAAGGGCCAAAGTACCATAAAAATTTCTTTTGTTTAATTCATTATTTAATTATTTTGGGACCTATTTTTAGTCCCACCTTTTATACTTCAAATAAAGAAACTTTGTCCATAAAAGTTGTATATAATTAAATAAAGAAAAATACAAAATTCATTTCACTCAAAAATAATGCACAGATAAAAAGTTATGATCTGAATAAGATTCCGGAATCCCAACTTCCCAGACCCGTGTCTCTCCAATAAAAACTCAAAATTTATCAAACTTACTTTAATTGTATATAATTTTCAATAATCTATTTAATGAAGGTGCTTTCGTATTTTTCGGAGTTACGGTTTGAAAGTTGAGTTTTGGACCCTTATTGTATACTTGTACCGATTTAAATACTCTTTATTTTTTATTATTCATTATTTTTTATTATTTCATATTTTTATTTGTTTTGTAAATATTATATATATACATATTAAGAATGGAATAAAATGAAAAATTAAACATTAGAAATAAAATTTTTGTATAAAATACATAGATAAATTACCAATGTATTGTGTTAGAACCACGTTTTTGGCTGTGTTCGCCGATTGTTGGAGGACGCATCGTGCATCTTTTCACGATGAAGTCTTCTTGACATTTTCTCCTCTTATATACATTATACACGCCCAGTATATAGTTTTAGCATTGGATCATGTATTAGTCCTATTTTCTTCGATCTTTGGAGCATGTTCATAATGTTGTCTGACCCCCCCCCCCTCTGATGTGGGTCAGAACATTATTTTTTGCCCACATTCTCGAATTTTTATAGGCCGATTCCTTCATCAAATCGTTGGGCATCCTTCTAGACTTTTTCTCTCCATACATCCATCATACACGCCTAAGCATTATATCTATGGTTGAGTTGTCTATTCTCTAGATACACATCGATCTTCTTGCCACCACATCAACTCTCTAACCAGCCTCTGCCACTCCTGTTAGAACCTTGTTTTTTGTCCGTTTTCTCGGATTTTTCAAGGCCGATCCTTTCACCCAGTCGCTAAGCTTACTTCACGACTTTTTCTCCTTGAGGTACCCTCATACACGCCCAGAGGTTGCTTGAAGGATTGGATCAACGATTGCCAGATATCCATCGTTCTTTGGAGCCGCTCACTCACATGTACAAAAAGACCACATCTTCTTCCCATTCGTTTTTGAACCCTCTTGAACCCATTTTGGCCACCCTCCTAGGAGCTCAAGATAGAGTGAAGTGACAGTGAGCTCCCCAGCTCCTCGAAGGCGCGGCTAGGCGAGTCGAAGGGCGGCTCCACCACCATCTCCGGCCACCTTAGCTGTGAGGTTCATCTCGCCATTCTTGGCTTGAGGTTTCGTATTTTCTTTCATTTTCTTTGCTTGTTTTCTTGCTCTTTATTCACTTGTAGATCGTAGATTTATTCTAACATTTTATTTACTTGCTTTTAGTCACTTAATCACCCATTTCATCACTCGCCGGAGCAAGCTCCGGCGAGCTTCCAACCCATCATTTCGACTTTCATTCATCCTCCTCGACGCGGCTCACATCTCTCCGCCGCCATCCTCCGTGATTCCTGTATCCTCATACACAACCCCCTCCATCTTCGGCCACATATGGTGGTCGGAGCACATCCTTCTTCCCTCACCAAAGCGAAGAAAAACCCATTCACATCCCATTTTTTTGTTTACCTAACATCTTGGCCGAGTTTTGTACTCGAGCCTTCTTCTAAATGCAGGTACATCGGAGCACTTTTACGCACATTCCCTTATTATCCAAGAGCAGCTTGACGCCACCTGGATTAATGGGGCATTTTGCAATCACGTCCCCGCATTTTTGGCATATTTCGGAAAGTTTTCGAGTACATTTTTGAACTGCAGTTTCGTATTTACTTTTCATCTGTACCCCTGTGTTGTAATGGCTATAATCATTCATCTGAACTCGGTTTTTTGTAAGATTTTTTTGTTAGAAATCTGTTCAAGAGTTCTACATCATATCCAAATTTCAGAATTCTCTGGTGTAAGAACTATTTATGGCGAATTTATGAAGTCAGAGTACTGATTGTACTTGTTTTGTTGATAACGCTTTAAATACTCAATGCCACTTCTCATTTTTATGATATGTTGTAGTAATTAGTAGGGCCGAATTTGTGTGCAAATTTCAACAAAAGATATTATGATTTGTGTCCTGTAGAATTTCTACAATATTTCGAGTCATTGATTTATTTCTGGAGCACTGTTTATCCATTTCAAAATCTAAAAATATGTACGTGTGCTCCTAAGTTTGTTCTACCAGACGGGATTTTTGTTGTATTTTTATCTTTTTGTTTGAGTAGTCAAAAATATCAAAAACATCATTTCTACCATCTTGCAGTCTTTTAATTTTAATATATTCATTCCTTTTTGAAAAATTCCAAAATAATTATATTTTGTTTGTTCCTACGTGTTTTAACATCATACCAAAAATCATTAAAAATTTCAAAAGGAAACCCCTAAAAATAGCAAACACCAAAAATCTTCATAAAAATCTCAAAATACCAAACAAATCCTAAAAATACAATTTCAGTTTCTAAATTTTCCCTATTTTGTTATCTTTATTCTAAAATTAATTTGAGGAAGTTTTGATTCTGTTTGATATTTTTCATCCTCATTTTAATTTCGACTAGCAACTTATCTCACTGTTTACTAGTATTTTTGCCCATAAAATTACAAAAAAAATTAGGAAAAATCTTGAAAAATCACAAAAATATTAGAAAAATATAAAAATCAAAAAAACATTCCATTTCCTGTATTTTGAGCATTTCCCCTATTTTTATCCCTCTCTTTTCTCTAGTGTACATATATATCCCTTTTATATATTATATCTTTATTAAAAGGAAAAGGAAATCTAAAAATACAAATTCTAAAAAGTAAATACAAAATCGGTAAATTAAAAACCAAAATATAAAAATAAAAACTCAAAAATTAAATAAAAAAATTTAAAATTCAAAACCCACAAAAAATAACACATTTAGACAAATATTCACAACCACATTTTGTGCATTTTTCGTGTTCTATCCTTCTTGCTCCTTGTGTTCGACACTCTACATTACTTGCACTATACACATATTTTGTAGAGTTATAGTAAATTTTAACTCCACACTTGTTGTTCATTGATTGATTTGCTTGTGGATTAATTGTTGACTAAGCCAGGATTTACCGAGGGTCGCCGCAGCGACTTAGTCTCCGCCTTGTGTTTAATTGTGGATATTTGCCGACTCAGTCGTCGCAGTGACATTTAGACCCTCGTATCTCGCGGCTAATCAAATGGCACTGTTGCCGGGGAGCAATTGCATATAGAGCATTCTTTTGTGTTTAATTGTGGATATTTGCCTATCTTTTTATACATTTATTGAACTCTATTGTTGATTGGTCTAATCACCCTTTTCGTTGAATTTTGTGCGAGGTACCGCCGTGCGAGGGGCACCCACGTGAAGGCTCGCTTAGCACCAAAGAGACTTGGAGGCTTGAGAAGATCATCATCTTTGTAGAATTTTTGTAGTTTAAAAATATTGTAATTCAAACTGAGAGAGAGATTTTATTTGTAATAACTTGGACTCTCCAGGACACTCGGGCCTAATTTCCAAGTATTTGTTCACTTGGGGGCTCACCACGGTTTTGTATTTTTCACGGCTTTTCTCGCCTTTATTTGTATTTGTTTCACGAGGATTTAGCCCTTAGACATAGGAATTTTTGTTGACTGTGACGAACAAAGAAGCTAAGGCCCAATCCCTAATATCTTGACTGTACCTATAGAACGTAATTGGAGTTGGCTAAAAATCAATTGAAAAAGTTATTTGACTTGGACTAGAGACCACGTGCCGCGAGCCCACCCCATCAAGCGCTACTCCTGAACTCGATGTGTCGAGAAGAGGAGGGGTGAGCCTAGACTGGACTCCGGACTCTTTTCTTTGTCATAGCTACTTGTTCTTCACGTTAATAGAAGTTGCTCATCTTAGGACGATTTCCTCGTGCATGCATATAGGTAGTTTAAATTATTGTCTTTAAATTATGCACAGATCACTTTGCATTTAGAGTGCTGACGACAAGGTACGTATTTCTATCCCTGCATGCATCATAGATTTTGACCGCGCATCAGCTTTTCCGCTTTCCTCCCCCAGTTTTTTTGGACTATAAATAACAAGGAAATTGGAAAATTCGTTAGACGATGATTGCTCAGAAAATTACATAAAAAGTGAAAACAATAAAAATTGAGACTGATAATGTCAACTTGACCTTAAAACTCATCCCACCAAAAACTTTGTCTTGGGGAGAGTAACCCCTTTCTTGTTTGATTTATCTGTTGTGAGAGAGTGACCCGACACTAGGATATAGCCACACTTAAAAT
Organism: Ottelia alismoides; assembly: GCA_037367405.1. NCBI lineage: Eukaryota > Viridiplantae > Streptophyta > Magnoliopsida > Alismatales > Hydrocharitaceae > Ottelia > Ottelia alismoides. Next base: position 349,416 of record JAZKJV010000862.1, on the reverse strand, counting down.
TTTAGTTGACTGTTGGTCGTGGTTAGTCATTCTCCAGTGAGGATCTCTCCGGTAACCGGTAAAGCGGACCGCGATGTCCTTAGCAGAGTGAATTAACGGGAACAACCGGGTTACAGTACGTAATTCGTACTGGCTGGGAAAGATCTGACGTGGATTGGGACAGTCGGCTAAGAAAGTAGGGTACCTAATAGCTCGCTCTAACGCTCTGATAGATTGACTGATCACCTAATAAAATTTGACAAGATAATAGACCGAACTCTCACGGTCATCAGCTCAAGAGTTGTGTAGGTGAATCGGGGGTTTTGATTTATCATCATGTTTGCATTCCAGATCTCATCCGCCTTTCTCTAGATCAAGATGATGGGAAGGAGATCCCTTAGGCCACATCTGGTGGCACCGCTATCGAGCACTCCTACTATTTCATCTAGGTCGGCTTCAGGGAGTCCAGACCCACTCTTCGAGCCTGAGTTTACATCCACCATGTTCCCCCTCGACCACCCTTCTTCTTCTATCAGTCCAGTGGTGTCAGAATTTAGTGTAGAACAGAGTTCAAAACATTTGACAACACCTGAGATGGATTCCTTTGACTTTGCAGAAAATCAAGATATGGAAGGCAGAGAGGAACACCCAGATGAGAAGAGACCACCTCCATACCTGTTTGATCAAGCTGCCATCAACAACTCACTGTTAGCATCCCTGGAAGTCATGCAGAGACAGATCCGAGATCAGGGGATGGTCATGGGTGAAATAATGAGAGAGATGCGTGAGGGACGAGAAGAAAGAAATGAGGGCGGAGAAATACCAGATGCAGAAGGAGGAGGACCTGATCAGGAACGACCACCACCAGCAACCATGAGGCAGTTGCATAACCCAGCTGCAACACTCACTCACCGATGGATCAGACTCCCTCCCATATATGGAGACTTCGAGCTTCGCCTACATACTATTCATCTACTGCCGAAGTTCCATGGGTTTGCCACCGAAGAACCACACCTCCATCTGCAAGAACTCGAGATGATATGCAGTACAATCCATGATAGATTTGTGACTGAGGACACCATCAAAATGATTGCTTTCCCGTTCTCCTTGGTTGATAGAGCCGCCTATTGGCTCAAACACTTGGGAAGGTACATCGATACTTGGGAACAACTCCAGACCGCATACTTAAATAAGTATTACCCACTCGACCGGACAAATGCAGCAAGAGCTATGATCAGCAACTTCACAATGATCCCAAATGAACAATTCCATGAATCCTAGGATCACTTTAGAGAGCTCATTGACCGGTGTCCACATCATGACATATCAAAGCCCAACTTTGTTCAGAGTTTCTTTTGTGGGACGACACCGAAGCTGCAGGGGCTTGTTAATGCCTCTTGTGGAGGATCATACTTTTCAAAGGGTGAAGATGACGTTTGGGCCATTTATGAAGGAATGGCAGAAAACTCTACAGTTATGACCCAAGTTAGAGTCTACACACAGCAGAAACCTCCCCAAGGAGCAGGATCATAGCAGAGGATCGCCCGCATCGATGTTGGTCCCCATACTCCTTAATCAACAGCTCAAGATGAATCATATGCAGCTGATATGGGCATAATCAGTGAAAAGTTGGATGCCTTGAGATTTTGGAGAAGAAGCAGGGCTAGGGCATGGCACAAATAGACCAGTTGGCTAAAACCATGAGTGACCTGAAGACTCACATCTTGAGTATTCAGGAGGCACAATCATTTTCACATCAACCTCCCAAGTCACTGGCTGAGTCCAGAGGTAGCCGTTCTACCCCATCACGTCCCGCATACTGCCAAGTTCACCACATTCAGGAGGTGCCGGTACAACAGTTGCCGCATTATTCACAACAGCCACCATCTCAGGACACTCAGATGGTGATCTATCAACCGGATCAGCCATTGGAGGCACTACCACCTCCACCCTTCGAGCAGGAGCCGTTGATGGAAGTCAACGGGATATGGTACGACCGGTACCCCAAGCAGCCCTGGGTTCGCCGCGATCACCCCGGATTTCATTGGTCTAACGGAGGTACTTCATCCCAACAGCAGGCTCCGGTTCAAGGCAATCATAGTGGCCAACATCAGCAGCCCCAATACTCCCAACAACAGCAGCAACAATATCAGCAGAATCCTCGTCATACTTATCAGGGACAACATTGGAGGCAGCGACAGCAACCTTACCAGCAGCAATACCCTCCTTCTCACCAGCAACACCAGTTCCAGCAAGGGAACACTCCCAGTTCTCCCACACCTGCCATGGAGAACCCAGCGCTTGATGATCTAGCCCGCTTGCTCTCCGAGCGGCAGGCATCTTTTCGGCGAGAAATGAACGAGTTCCGGTAGGAAATGAGGGACATTGTGAAAGGCAAAGCCGTCATACCTGCACAGAGCGAGCCAAACCCGAACAACTTAAAAAGAAAATCTGAGCAGGTACAGTTTACAGAGGGTACCACTCCTAGTGCTTATTTGAATGACATGCATTCTATTTTTGATACTCACTTCATGTCACTTAGGAGCGGTAGGGAACCAGCCGGCGGCAGCTCATATGAGGGACAACACCATGGAGATTCTAGAGCCCCAGATGAGGAGAAGAGCGGTGTTAATGCTGCTAGCAAAAAGGAAGACGACGGTGGTGCTGATGCCACCAAGGATGACCTTCCAGACGACGGTGCTGAGGCCGTCGTGGTACTAGGTGCCGACGGTGGTGCTGAAGCCACCATTTTTTATGATGAACCAGAATACGGTGCTGAGGCCACGAAGAAGAATGTTTTGGGTGGTGCTGATACCTCCATTTTGAATCCATTTGTATTCCAACCTTTTGTACTACCATTCTCTATACCTCTGGACTCCATGAAAAAGAACAAAAAATTGAATAAAGGAAAGGCTTCTCCATCTATTCCAAGTCCATGTGTGATGAATGATGATGATTGCATGGATGCCAGTCCTTCACAGGCGCAGAAGCCCTCTCCTAACCCTCTATCTGAGGAGGGCCCATCTATCCCCTTCCCTCAAGCACTCGGCTTGACTAAGGGGAATAAAAAAGAAAATCCCAAAAAGACCCAGCAGTTAGAGTTCAACCAACAGATGATAGATAGATTTCAGATCCAGCTGACTCTATAGGAGACACTTGAGGACATCCCCCTCTTCCAAAAGAATTTGAGAGAGAAGACCACTGTATGCAGGAAGAGGTGGAACAATAGAGGAGAGATCCATGTGCTCACCCTTACCACATGTTGCCATTCAGAACCAGCTGCCAGCCAAACGCCCAGATGCAGGAGCTCCTTATGTCAGATGATAGATTAGTGAGCAGCAGTTCGACCATACTCTATTAGACAGTGGCTCTTCTATCAACCTCCTTCCGGCAGCCTTACTCGACCGATTCGAGTTTGGACCTCTTCTTCAGAGCAGGACAGTCCTTCAGTTTGCTGATCGATCGATTAAGAGGCCAAAGGGGTTGTTGAGAGACGTGGTCATCACCATTCAGGGCCTAAAATTCCCCGTGGACTTTGTTGTACTGGACATGGAGATCCCTGAATCGGTGACTGATGCCCCATCATACTAGGACGCCCATTCTTGGCCACAGCCAAGGCAGTATCCGACCATGATAGTGGGAAGGTGTACTTTCGCGTAGAGGGTGAAAGCATACAAATAGAGACGATCGATGAGATCAAAGCGAGAGATTCATCCTGCTCGGAGCAGAACAGTGATGCAGGGCAGATGACAGATACCGAGTTAGACGTCCACCAGGAGTGTGACTTTGTGATGACCGATGATGAAGTAGTTTGGGAAGATTCAGAAGCACGAGCACTCGCCTTGTTTATATATTCAGAGTACATACCTTTTGTGGTAGATGAGAGTTCGGAGAGCACACACTTGGCAGAGGACACCACACAGGTTGACAGTTGCGTATTGAGTGGTGACATTAATGTTTGTTCTGATTCATATTTCGATGCGTATTTGCCATGTATGCTTCCTGATGAACCGACAGATAGGATGGAGAGCGAGCCAGCACAGATGATAGACACACTAGCAGGGTTCCCTTCGTCAGATGATCACATACAACGAGTGTTCTCACATGCAGACCTGGTTGCTTTCACGCAGACATATCCGAAGCCAGATTTTCCTGCTCCCACCAAGCCAGAACTGAAGCCTTTGCCGCAGTAGCACAAGTATAGATTCCTTGCGAGTGAACCAGAAATGCACCCAGTCATTATCTCAGGAGATTTGATTGGAGAACAAGAATCTCGTGTGATGGAGGTTCTTGAACGAAATCGCAAGGCAATAGGATGGCACGCGACCGATCTCAAGGGGATAAGTCCGCCCCTGTGCTCCCACCATATATACCTCTAGGAGGACGCTAAGCCTTCGCGTGAGTTACAGCGACAGCTGAACTCGAATCTTCGAGATGTAGTAATGAAGGAGATATCTAAATGGTGGAGCACCGATTTTATCTACCCCATCTCCGACTCCAAGTGGGTTAGTCCTTTACATGTGGTGCCCAAGAAGACGGGTATCACAACAGTTGTGAATGAGTTTGGAGAAGAGATCATCACCCGAGTACCCACTTCTTGGAGGGTCTGTGTGGACTGCAGACGATTGAATGAGGCCATCAAGAAGTATCACTTGCCTCTACCATTTATTGATCATGTTATCTAGAGGCTAGCCGGGAAGAGTCATTACTGTTTTCTTGACGGGTACTCCGGATACAACCAAGTGGCTATCGCGCCCGAAGACCAGGATAAAATGACGTTCACCTGTCCATTTGGGACGTATGCTTTCAGACGGATGTCCTTTGGTCTATGTAACGCCCCTACGACATTCCAAAGGTGCATGTTGTCCATCTTTTCGGACACGATAGGTGACTGTTTGGAGGTCTTCATGGATGACTTCTCGGTCTATGGCGACGGGTTTGATGCTTGTCTTGACTGCCTAGACCAAGTGTTGCAGCGCTACATAGAGGTAAACCTTGTACTATCTTGGGAGAATAGTAACTTTATGGTGACTCAGGGGATGGTCCTTGGTCACATCATCTCCAACAGGGACATGGAGGTTGATCCGACCAAGGTGGATATCATTAGAAAACTCAATCCACCATCCAATTTGAAACAGTTGTGGTCTTTTCTGGGGCATGTCGGTTTCTACCGACGATTCATTCAGGACTTCAGTCGAATTGCCCGACCGCTAATGGATTTATTGACTAAAGACACCGAGTTCCTTGTAGATGATAAGTGTCTTAAGTCCTTCGAGACTCTTAAGAATTTAGTTGTCGAGGCTCTTGTCCTTCAGCCACCCGATTGGTCTCTTCCATTTGAGATCAAGACGGATGCTTCAGATTATGCCATTGGGGTTGTGCTTGGACAGAGGAGGGATGGATTACCCTATGCCATACACTACGCTGGCCAGATTTTGGATGCTGCTCAAAGGAACTATACAGTGACTGAGAAAGCGATGCTAGCGGTAGTCTTTGCTTTGATAAGTACAGATCTTACATTCTTGGATCTAGAGTGACAATTTTTACTGACCACACTGCCATTCGGTACTTGATGTCGAAGAAGGATGCCAAAGCCAGATTAACTAGATGAATCCTTCTCCTCCAGGAATTTGATATTGAGATTAAGGATAAGCCTGGAATTAAGAATGTTGTGGCAGATCACCTCTTCCGCTTAGAAAACCTTAAGGAATCTGAGCCCATAGCACCTATCACTGAAACTATTCCAGATGAGGCGATCCTTGCTATCACCTCTCTTCCATGGTATGCCGACATTGTGAATTACCTTGTTGCCAAATCCATTCCACAAGGTTGGCCCAGACAGCGGCTTGAGACCTTCCTTGGGAAGGCCAAGACGTACCATTGGGAGGATCTCGTTCTTTATCATGAGGGAGGGGATAGTATCTGGAGACGGTGCATTCCTCAAGATGAGCAACATAGCGTCCTCACCTACTGTCACAAGCTTGAGGCAGGAGGACATCATTCTGGGAGACGGACAACACAGAAGGTGCTCCAATCCGACCTTTGGTGGCCTACCCTTTTCAAGGATTCTGATGAGTTCGTGAGAAGGTGTACTGATTGTCAGAAGATAAGTACTTGCGGATAGAGAGACATGATGCCCATGCAACCCATTCACTTTTGTGAGGTTTTTGATGCATAAGGAATTGATTTCATGGGCCCATTTCCTAAAAGACAGGGGATTGAGTATATTCTTCTTGTTGTGGACTATGTTAGTCGTTGGCTTGAGGCCATCCCCACCCGAACCGCAGATGCTAAAACCGTATGTCGTTTCTTGAGGAAAAACATTATTTCACAGTTCGGGGTGCCTAGAGTCTTGATTTCAGATGGGGGGTCTCACTTTATTAACGACAAGGTCAGGGCCCTTACAGACAAGTTCAGTATTGATCATCGTGTTGCCACGCCATATCACCCTCAGACTAATGGTCTTGCTGAAGTATCGAATAGGGAGATCAAGACAATTTTGTAGAAGGTAGTCCGCCCAGACCAAAAAGATTGGTCACAACTTTTGGACTCGGTCTTGTGGGCTTATCGGACTTCCTTCAAAACATTATTAGGTACATCTCCCTTTCGTCTCGTCTATGGCAAGTCGTGCCATTTACCAGTGGAGATAAAGCATAAGTCACTTTGGGCAGTTACAGAGCTATTATTGGATCCCAAGAGTGTAGGAGATCAGAGGAAAGCGGAGTTGGCAGCCCTGGAAGAATTAAGAGATACAACCTTCTCAAGTGGCCTACAGTATAAGGAGAAAGTGAAAGTATGGCACGATTCCCGAATCAGCCATAAACAATTTGAGCCAGAACAACAAGTATGGTTATTTGATGCTAGGCTAAAATTATTCCCAGGGAAATTACAAAGAAAATAGAAAGGACCATATGTGGTCCGGAAGGTGCATGATAATGGCAGCATTGATATATCTGAACCTTCATCATCTTCCACCATTAGAGTCAATGGTCAGCGCTTGAAACCATATCTAGATCATGATTCGCCGACCCTTGTTGTTGCGCCGATTCATTTGGTATGAGATGATTCTTTGACTCACACCTTCGGCATCTCGTACATGATTATCACTGAGATCCGACATTGTATTTCTATTCATCTGTACATCGATCACTCATTCTTTATGATTCACACTCCATCGTCATCTTATGATTTTGCTATACTTAGGACGTACTTTGTCCTAAGTATAGGGGGGTGTGCACCCCGAGTTTCTTCTATTCATTGATCCTCTCTAATGTCTCCTCTTCCTCTCTATACTTAGGGATATCTTACCCTAAGTATAGGGGGAGACACTCTGAGTATGATATGTTCATTACCACCCTTGACCCTCCCTGCTTTGTGTACAATATGCTATACTTAGGATTATTTGAACCTAAGTATAGGGGGGACGGTGAACTTCTCATTCATTCGTTTTTTCATTCTTTGGACTTTTCTATACTTAGTACGAGTTATGTCTTCTCTTTTCTCTCCGATCTATGAGGACATAGCTCAAGCTAAGTATAGGGGGGTCGTATATACTGCGTATATACTTTAGCCATAACTCGTAATTTTGTATTTTTACTAATAATTATGGATAATCATTCTTTAAAATTCATTAAAAACCCTAATAAAAAGATGTTTCATTCCTCAAATTCTTTTTGTATATACTGATTAATAAATCAGGTGAAAATATTTTTTGTAAAATGTTTGAAAAATAGTTTGAAAATCCTTGTGAAAAATCTTTTGAAAACTATTTTGATAATGTTTTGTTACATGTTTTCAACCTTTGTAAAAATATTTTGATTGTAAAGTTTATTTTCTTTGTGTGAACTAAAATATTTGAAAAATGATTTGCAAATGGTTTGAAAAATGGTTGCAAAAATATTTGAAAAATCTATACATATTGTTTGGAAGACCTTTGCAAAATGATTTTCAAATATGTGTACATGTGTGTAAAATTGTTTGTAAAAATTATTTTGGACTATAGTTATCAACATTATTTGAAAAACATGTGTCAAATAAGTTTGAGGAATACATACATCTCACCAAAATCCACTCTATATTTATAAATTTGACCACTTAACCTTGTAAATTCTTAAAATCTACTTATTGTATATATAAGAAGCATCCCCGTGTAAATATTTGTACCTAGTTTTTGGCCAAAATCTTTTGTTTTCAAAAATCCCAAAAACATTTGCAAAATTAAAATCCAAAAACATTCGAAAAATCTTTTTAAAAAATACAAAAAATGCATATGCTTCATCATCATCTTTTTAAAAACCCATAAAAAGTTCAAAATCTTTGGAAATTGTATTACAAAAATATTTTCTGCATATCATTTGCATGGCATTCGCATTTTTCGGATTGAGTTTGATAGTTGAACAAGTCTAAGTAAAATCCGAAGATTGGATCTTGGTTGGACCTTAAATCTACCTAATTAACAGGAACCTTATAGAAACTGGGATTGAGGTACTTCAGGTCTAGTTGACTTAATTCTTTGAGGATCACGGGACTTGGTTCAAAGGATTCTTGACTGCCTAAGTAGAGTATTTCGGAGCACACGCACGACTCTTGTTGATAATGACCTAACTTCGACACCTGCACCTTTCACATGGCTCAACTCAGTTGGAATGTGAGGGGGTTGGATTTGCCGGTATGAGACGCACACAGGTGGAAACATTTGTCCTCCTCTAGGGAGGGAAGTGCGCCCCAACTCATCCAGTAATGATGAGTTTTGAGGATAGGAGATCGTGGGTTGCGATAAAGCTTCAAAAGAGGGATAGTGTACTGGCTCAAGAGGAAAAACTCCCTATGTAAATGTTGTTTTATATAGTATTCAAAAATGAAGTTTGCAAATGGAAAAACTCCAAAAAAAAGTGGATAGGCCTGTACAAAAATAGAAATGCCTGGCGGATTATACATATGTTGTAAAGTCAAATAAGCAAGCTGGTGCTTCAAAGTCTAATCATCTGAGCCTGCAGCTGGATGACTTGACTACACTGGTCTTGCATCCTAGGATAGGTAGCTACACTGGCTACCGTCCATTCTTCTCTTCACCCCCTCCTCTTGATCTGGTTGCCACCTGAACTTAGAAGGGAATACCCTACTCCTTGAGTGATGAGTTGTTGGATTGGGGAATCATTGGCTTGTCATATTGGAGAAGTCAGTCTCTTTGTCATTTCAGTTGGGAGAGCCACTATCACTTACAATGTACGAGTCAGCTTCATAGTCGTAAGGGTTTGCGTATGAGTTGAAGTATTTCTGACCTGGCTATTGAGGAGACTTGAGCAGAGTTTTGGGTTTCTCAGAGGCTGTTGGATTTCAAATCTGAATCTCATTAAGGTTCCGTCCGCACTAAAATTCCAAAGGTTCGACTTAAGCTCCAAACTGAGATTTTGTGAAGACAAGTTTGACAATTAAACTTAATCCATCTTCTTCTTTTTCTTTTCTTTCTTTTTCTTTCTATACTTATTGCATAAGTGTTTGCTACGGACTAGCAAAGGTAAAGTATAGGGTGATGATAAAGCCACATTTCATCATCTTTATTCTATCATTTTGGCATCAAAAACCCTAGCAAATGCGTGTAAATACCCTTAATCCCCGCATCTTAGCACCCATGCATGTGTATGTAAATAGTGTATAAAATACTGTAATTAAAGCCAAAATTATAGAATAAATCAAAGAAAAGAAAAAGAATAAAATATTGTAAATATTTTATGACCCGAAACCTCGAGACGTAGGCATCTCGATGGCTAAGTCGACAAGGAATAAAGTAGGGGGAGATAAGGGCCAAAGTACAATAAAAATTCCTTTTGTTTAATTCATTCTTCAATTATTTTGGGACCTATTTTTAGTCCCACCTTTTATACTTCAAATAAAGAAACTTTGTACATAAAAGTTGTATATAATTAAATAAATAAAAATACAAAATTCGTTTCACTCAAAAATAATGCACAGATAAAAAGTTATGATCTGAATAAGATTCCGGAATCCCAACTTCCCAGACCCGTATATCTCAAGTAAAAACTCAAAATTTATCAAACTCATCTTTAATTGTATATAATTTTCAATAATCTATTTAATGAAGGTGGTTTCGTATTTTTCGGAGCTATGGTTTGAAAGTTGAGTTTTGGACCCTTATTGTATACTTGTACCGATTAAAATACTTGTTATTTTTTTATTCATTATTTTTTATTATTTCATATTTTTATTATTCTGTAAATATTATATATGTACATATTAAGAATGGAATAAAATGAAAAATTAAATATTAGAAATAAATTTTTTATATAAAATACATAGACAAATTACCAATGTATTGTGTTAGAACCACGTTTTTGGCTGTTTTCGCCGATTTTTGGAGGACGCATCGTGCATCTTTTCACGATGAATTCTCTTGACATTTTCTCCTCTTATATACATTATACATGCCCACTATATAGTTTTAGCATTGGATCATGTATTAGCCCTATTTTCTTCGATCTTTGGAGCATTTTCATAATGTTGTCTGACCCCCCCTCTGTTGTGCGTCAGAACATTTTTTTTGCCCATATTCTCGAATTTTTATAGGCCCATTCCTTCATCAAATCGCTGGGCATCCTTCCAGACTTTTTCTCTCCATATATCAATCATACACGCCCAAGCATTATATCTAGGGTTGAGTTGTCTATTCTCTAGATACACACCGATCTTCTTGCCACCACATCAACTCTCTAACCAGCCTCTGCCACTCCTCTCAGAACCTCATTTTTTATCCGTTTTCTCGGATTTGTCAAGGCCGACCCTTTCACCCAATCGCTAATATTCCTTGACGACTTTTTCTCCTTGAGGTACCCTCATACACGCCCAGAGGTTGCTTGAAGGATTGGATCAACGATTTGCCAGATATCCATCGTTCTTTGGAGCCGCCCACCTCACATGTACAAAAAGACCACATCTTCTTCCCATTCATTTTTGAACCCTCTTGGACCCATTTTGGCCACCCTCATGGGAGCTCAAGATAGAGTGAAGTGACAGTGAGCTCCCCAGCTCCTCGGAGGCGCATCTAGGCGAGTCGAAGGGCGGCTCCACCACCATCTCCGGCTACCTTGGCCGTGAGGTTCATCTCGCCATTCTTGGCTTGAGGTTTCGTGTTTTCTTTCATTTTCTTTGCTTGTTTTCTTGCTCTTTATTCACTTGTAGATCGTAGATTTATTCTAGTATTTTGTTTACTTGCTTTTAGTCACTTAATCACCCATTTCACCCCTCGTCGGAGCAAGCTCCGGCGAGCTTCCAACCCATCATTTCGACTTTCATTTATCCTCCTCGACACGGCTCACATCTCACCGCCGCCATCCTCCGTGATTCTACGTATCCTCATACACAACCCCCTCCATCTTCGGCCATATACGGTGGTCGGATTACATCCTTCTTCCCTCACCAAAGGAAAGGAAAACCCATTCACATCCCATTTTTTTGTGACCTAACATCTTGGTCGAGTTTTGTACTCGAGCTCTTCTTCTAATTGCAGGTACATCGGAGCACTTTCACGCACATTCCCTTATTATCCAAGAGGAGCTTGACGCCACCTGAATTAGTGGGGCGTTTTGCAATCACATCCCCGCATTTTTGGCATATTTCGGAAAGTTTTCGAGTACATTTTTGAACTGCAATTTCGTATTTACTTTTTCATCTGTACCCATGTGTTGTAATGGCTATAACTCATTCGTCTGAACTCGGTTTTTTGTAAAAAGAATTTTGGTAGAAAGTTGTTCAAGAGTTCTACATCATATCCAAATTTCAGAATTTTCTGGTGTAAGAACTATTTATGGCGAATTTATGAAGTCAGAGTACTGATTGGACTTGTTTTGTTGATAACGCTTTAAATACTCAATATCACTTGCTCATTTTTGGATATGTTGTAGTTATTAGTAGGGCCGAATTTGTGTGCAAATTTCAACAAAAGATTTTATGAGTCCTGTAGAATTTCTACAATATTTCGAGTCATTGATTTATTTCTGGAGCACCGTTTATCCATTTCAAAATCTAAAAATATGTACGTTTGATCCTAAGTTTGTTCTAAAGGTAGGGATTTTTGTTATATTTTTATCTTTTTGTTTGAGTAATCAAAAAAATCAAAAACATCATTTCTACCTTCCTGCAGCCTTTTATTTTTAATATATTCATTCCTTCTTGAAAAATTCCCAAAAAATATATTTTGTTTGTTCCTGCGTGTTTTAACTTCAGACCAAAAATCATTAAAAATTTCAAAAGGAAACCCCTAAAAATAACAAAACACCAAAAATCTTCATAAAAATCTCAAAAATTCCAAAAAAATCCAAAAAAATACAATTTTAGTTTCTGAATTTTCCTTATTTTGTTATCTTTATTTTAAAATTAATTTGAGGAAGTTTTGATTTGATTTTGTTTGGTTTTTTCATCCTCATTTTAATTTCAGCCAGCAACTTATCTCACTGTTTACTAGTATTTTTGCCCATAAAAATACCAAAAAAATAGGAAAAATATAGAAAAATCAAAAAAATATTAGAAAAATATAAAAATCACAAAAACATTCCATTTCCTGTATTTTGAGCATTTCCCCTATTTTTGTCCCTCTCTTATCTCTAGTGTACATATATATCCCGTATATACATTATATCTTTATTAAAAGAAAAAGGAAATCTAAAAAGAAAAAATCTAAAAAGAAAATACAAAATCAGTAAATTAAAAACCAAAATATAAAAATATAAACTAAAAAATTAAATAAAAAAGTATAAAATTCAAAACCCACAAAAAATAACACATTTAGACAAATATTCACAACCACATTTTGTGCATTTTGCTTGTTCTATCCTGCTTGCTCCTTGTGTTTGACACTCTACATTACTTGCACTATAGACATATTTTGTAGAGTTATAATAAATTTTAACTCCGCACTTGTTTTTCATTGATTGATTTGCTTGTGGGTTAATTGTTGACTTAGCCGGGATTTACCGAGGGTCGCCGCAGCGACTCAGTCTCCGCCTTGTGTGAGACATTTAGACCCTCGTATCTCGTAGCTAATGACCTATCTAAAGGGATAGCACCTCGAAGACTTGAGGAAGTGAATTCTAGAACTGCTTTCACTTGTGCATTAGTTACAAGAAGCTGAGTGTATGTTAGATATGTACAAAAGCCAGATATCTCCCATGCAGTGGGAGTAGTAAAGAGTTGCTAATCCTACTATGGAGAGAAAACACTTGATTACAGTAACAACAAAATCTTCATAGATGACAAGATTTTTTGAGATAGTGATCTCAAAGTCTTATTTTCGAGAAATTAAGACTTTATATATAATGATCTAAAAGGTCTTAACTTTGGATACCTTTGGAGATAGATATCTCCAGGTATAAAGGAATTTAGATAAGGATTATGGGAATACTGCTTATAGTATTTATTGAGCAATGGGGTCCAAGACACTATAAGTGCTTTAACAAGATTGAGTATCGGTTGCATAAGATGCAACATTCGCATTGGATGCGAGCATTGTTCCTTGGGATACGCAAGTACCGTAAAAGGACTTAGCGTAGTCTTGTGGGAACAGAGTTTCTGATCAGCTTACCTAGCTATTTTCTAGATAGTCTGTGATTGTCACATCAGTACCAGTTTCAATGATTTGCCCATTAATGGCTCTTTGGGCTAGTGGGAGATTGTTGGACATGCGAGCCTGCAACGAGCCATTATGCAATAAATGTTATTGCAAATTTCAATCCCTGATCTGAAATGAAGAATAAATAATTTGCATAATAAGTCCCTTAGTACAATTAGGGTTATGTACCATGTCTATATTGATGATCATACAGTTGTTGATTCAATAATTGAATCATAGAGGCTGGTGCTTGGATGAATATCTAAAGAGTTAGATTAAGGACTCATCAGGCACCATCAAATGATTGTTAAGAGATGATCTCCAGCTTGAGTAGGAGATGGCAATCCTTCCTCATATAGGCTGATATCTAACCGACCTCTTGATGCATGTCCTCTGCATAGGAATAGAGATTCGGAGGTGTTAGATAAGTTAGGTCAAAGAGTTGACTTAACGTGATCGAGATAACCAAAGTCCTCTATCATATGCTGTCACGATACAGGAACGCATCCTCTGACCGGAGACGGATCTGTTACTATATGTCTAAGTATGTACATTTGGCAGACCAATAGGTTGATGACCTAACCAAGGTCTACACACTAGCACGCCGGTGTGCATATAATGGCATATGAGTAATACGATCTCTCAAAGGGAATATACAGGTTCATTTACTGAACTGAAAGGCATGAGCTCACTCATGAGATATTGGGATGAATCAAATTCCGTGCATGGTCGTCTCACTTTGGAAGCTTGACTGAATTTGTAGGTTTTATATATACTTTTGGAAAGTATATGATCAAGACCTAGGTATGATATATGCTTTTGGAAAGTATATGATCGATACCAACTCCCAATGATCGAATGAGAGACTTATTGATAAAAACCCTGAAGTAGACAGTGTAAAGTTGATCCAATACTTCGGGTTTATTCTGAGTCTTCCAGTATGCAGGATGTACAGGTATTGGGAATACCTGAGGGTGATGTGATCATAAACGATTGTATAACCATGACGCTTCCATCATAGGGTGTGATGAAATGGGACTGGATTTTAGTGATTCCTCTAAGTAGAGAGGTAATCTGATCTTGGTCCAAATGTTGAATATTGATCTGAATGTGATTCAGATGCAATGAGAAGATTAGATTTGCGGTCTTGATTTAATCAAGCATCTATGGGAGGCCCGCGATCTGAATTTGAGATATGATCTCAATATCCAAGTCACTATATGTAGAACAAAACAATCGTCTTGTCCTTATTTCCAAGTATCCGCAGAGAAAGAGCATTATCCTTGAAAGATTTCAGGATAATTTCACTGTTGATATGTGTATCCGAGCATTGAGAAAGTTGATAATTAAATGTGATTTAATTATCATGATTAATATGAATTCGATTCATATTAAGAGAGCTATCTTAGATGATTATATGTGATTTGATTATCAAAGATGTAAATAATGTGAATATGATTCATATTATATGGGCACAAGAGAATGGAGATCCAAGATGATTAAATGTGATTTACTTATCATGGATATGAATAATGTGGATAGAAATATCCATATTAATCATATATATCATAAATGTGATTTATAATATATAAGAAAGAGCTATTTCTAATTTACTTTTGTTAAATAAATGTTAATGTGAATTGGATTCACAATGAAGATTAAATTGAAAATGTAGTTCAAATTTTATTTTGGGTTGTGAATGCGATTCACAATTTTTCAATGGCTAGATTGCAATATTCACAAAATAATTATGAATTATTTTGTAGAATAATTTTCAACAATTGTTGTTGTAAATATTGGAGATGTATGCAATCTTGGAGATTGCGTTGGAATCTCCTTTTCCTAATAGGAGAATGGACGGCCACCAATTCCTACAAGGAAAGGGTGGTCGTCCACCCCTCCTATATGGAAGGAGAGATTCTCATTTCCATTATCTCCAATACTAGTTGATTTTATTTGAGGATTAAATTATATTGATTTTTCAATATATATTTAATCTAAATTAAATTAATTGTTGTTGGTTTTACCAAAACAAATCTTAGCCATTAAAAGAAACATATTCAATGAGAGCCATTGGATTTGTGTTGCCCATGGATTGAGATTCATGGATCCCAAAATATTATAAAAGGAGAGACACCCCTTTGCTCTTCTTTACAACACACAATGAGAACATAACTCTCTCTCTCTCTTTATCTCTATACACGTCAGCCCTTTCTCTTCCTCTCTCATGTGGTCAGCCACCATGAATGCCCTAGAGAGGTTCTCCATCGCCGCAGCGTCGTTGTTATGCTACCCGACCATTTGCTCGTGGATCTCTGTCTCCTTCGGTGCGCTTCGCTCGTGAAGAAGATGTTGGATCTCGTGTGTCGAGATCAGGAGATCTGCCACTTGGATCATTAACATGGATTGCGAGATGCACGCGTTTCATCAACACGCTCGCAAGCGTCTCCTCCGTCGGATTGGACTTGAGACAGGAGGCCCCTTTGTTTATAGACTCGATCACAACCACGCTTCAAGAGGTAATCCTATTACTTGTTTGTGGTTTAGATGAAATGATCCGATAAGTGTACTCGGATCATGTGGTTTCGTCACATGAAATTTTTTAATTTCCGCTGCATAGAACAACTAGTCCGACTAGTCGTCCTTTATCGTATTCGATACGATGCTCACGCTTCCGTGATATGCTTGAGGATCTAAACATATCCTTTAGATTCACATAAAATATAGAAAACAAAAATCGAGAAACAAATAAAAAGAAAGCGATCAAAACACAAGAGAAATCCGACGAGGCCCCAAGGGAACAATCCCTCGGGCGATGGACCTCGCGAAGTAGTTATGTCTGTGAGATTCAAAATTATTACACATTAACTGTATAAATTACAATATAAATAAAAATAAGTAAATAAATAGGAAATTATGAGGAAATTGTCATCAAAAAATGCCCCGCTCCTTCCTTTACTGCTCTCTCCAGCTGGCCATGTCCAAAAGATGACTACGCCTTGCTCAAGTGCGCAGGACCTCCTAAGAAGTCCTCCCTTGCATGGCGGTCCATCGCAACAAAGTCAAATAAGATGGAATGTCAGTCAATTCACAATTAATATCAAATAAAAATAAATAAATGACAATAATACGTAAATGCAACCAAATAAAGAAATTAACAAGAGAGTATGAACAAATAAATAATCCCAATCTATGTGGCGTTGCTCCCCGAGAACGGTGCCATTTGATGAAGAGGGCTTTGCAAGGGTCCAGAAAACTCATAAGGTGAGAGATCCAGTCAATGCGTTGACCACTCAGGAAACACAATTTTCAATCAACAATTAACTCACAATTAAATTATGCAATGTATATCAAAAATATGGAGTGAAAATTTAATATAACTATGTGTATATTGTAAGCATGTGTAGACACCAAACTCAGGGAGCAAATGGTAGATTGAGCCAAATTATTACGTAAAAAATTGCTCTTATTTCTTGTCCACTTTTATTGTTTTATGGGTTTTTAATTTTGTACTTTTTGGTTTTTTTTATAAATTTTATTTTGTTTTTGGTTTTACAATTTTATATTTTCCATTTATATTTTTAGATTTTTAGATTTTTTTCTTTAAAATAAATATAATATACATATATAAGGCTATATTTAGATTATACAGTAATATACTTAAAAATACAAATAAATATAAATAAATTGTAGTAAATAAGATATTTTTGAATTATATATATTTTTTATAGATTTTTCATGATTTTTCTAGAATTGTTTCAAATTTTTACATATATTTCAAAGTCTAAAATATCCCAAATCACAGATTTAATAGAAATCCAAAATTGATATTAATTCCAAAAAAATGAAATATGGTCAAAAATATATCTTTGGAATTTTTTAATGATAAGTAATTTTTCTATATAGATAAATATCTAAATATTATTAAGAAATAGAAAAACAAATTTTTGGATTTTTTAATGATTGTTTATATTTTTATCAAGTTTTTTAGATTTTCCAATTATTAGGAGTTTTAATTTACCATTTTTAGTGATTATTGTTCTGAAATTAACATACAATAAAATAGATAATACATACGGATTTTTTAACTCATTATATTTTTTTTGTTATTTAATAAGCTTGGCAGAACAAAAATGGTTTCCTTTTGATTTTTAGTAAATGTTCAAAGTGGCCAAAAATGCAAAGTACATGCTATCACACATCTCACCCTATTTTTGCATGATTTGATGAGCAAGGGTGTTATTTTTTTATAAATTAAATTCAAGCAAAAATTTTGAAAAATATACAATGCATTAGAAGAAAGTCCAGGGGCTCAAGTAAAATTTTTGAAAAATATACAATGCATTTAAAAATTTATTGGACTATAATTTAATACAAAAAGCTGTAGGGGCTTCCACACAATTTGCCAAAGTCACGTGAGATTTCACGTGAGTTGAGCAGGACATGACCAAAAAGTAATAAGCAATAAATGCGGGGAATTTTATATAAAACATCTTTTTATTTAAAGCATTCCATTTTATTTACAACATTAATAAATAAATACAAAAGGGCAGGGAAAGATATGCAATTTACCCCATTGGAGTGCTGGATAGGATAGTGTAGCATGGCTCACTTGCCACACGTCGCGAGATGCGCCGATTACCCTTTCGACATGGACGAGCAAGATTAGATCGCTGGATTGCGTTTGGACGGTCATGGGTGGTTGCATCCAACTACATTTGGAATGTCTGGTGAGGCATTCTTGATCTAACGGTTCTCGATGCAGATGGAAGAACCAGGAAGCATCTCATCATGGTCGTGTTTCAATCGAGCATTGCTGACTCTTACGATCTCCTGATGCAGCTCTGTCAGTCTGTCTGTGATCATGCAGGCCCCTTGAACATGTTGGGCACCTCAAAGAGCTTCGGAGCTTGAAGGAGGAGCAATTTGTGGGCAAGGACACTTAAAGATGCTTTGGAACCTGAAGACAGCCCCAGATGGGGCCCTGCATGTGTGGCTCCTGCATCAATAAACTCATGGGCCGAGGGCAAGTGCCTCGACCCGTTTAGGCATGGAGAAGGTAGCAGATGAGATGAAGGTAGTTGTGCTCCAACAAGGGTGGCGAAGGGACCATGGTTCGCCATATCATGTGGTGATCTCGATTGATACAGGGTGGCGAAGGGTGCAGAACTGGAAGGGCAATGAAGGTGAGGTGGAAGGTGGTTCTAAGTCTAGCGTAAGTACAATGAATATGTTCGTAGGAGCGGAGCTACCACAAAGCGCTAGAGAGACAACATCATCATGCAATGTAGAATGTGATCAGCTTTAGTGCGACCATATTTTATCGATGATGCCACATAACTAGAGCAAAAGAAACTACCACATACACTTAAATATTCTTTTCTCGTGGGTCCTAAGAATAGATTTCGTGTTATCATTAGTTCTCAGTTGACTGTTGAATAAGAGTCTAGGTTGTTTGACGTGTTAGAGAGGAATAGCAATGTTATAGGTTAGACAGTGTTGGATCTCATGTGTATAAACCCTACACTCTATTACAGACGGTGTTGGACAGTGTTGAGAAATGGGGCGGAGCATGATTTATTTACCCAATTTCTAACTCCAAGTGGGTAGCCCTTCATCATGTTATGCCAAAGAAGCCAGGATTCATATGGTCACCAATGAGGAGGGAGTAGAGATTGCAACATGGGTACCCACGTCATGGAGCGTCTGCATTTATCATAGAGGCCTGAATGCTAAGAATAATTTAATCGCTTTCCCCTACCTCTTATAGATCATATTTTGGATATATTAGCATGGAAGGTGTTCTTCTATTTTTTTAACAAGTACTCTAGATACAACGAAGTAGCCATAGCCCTTGATGACCAAGAAATGACAATTTTTACTTCTTCTTTCAGCGCAAATACATTCAGACACATGCATTCTGTGCTATGCAAGGCCCCATGTACTTATCAACGGTGCATGATTGTCGTGTTTGCCAAAATGGTGGGGGAATTCTTGGTGGTCTTTATAGATGATTTCTCGATTCATGGTTATTAATTCGATAAATGTTTAGCATACCTGGACCTATTTCTTCAAAGGTATAGGGAGGTGAGGTTGGTACTCTCTTGGGAAAAGAGTCATTTTATGGTCAAGGAAGGTATCGTGTTGGGGCATGTCATCTCCTTGAAGGGGTATAGAGGTTGGCCCTTCCACGGTGGATGTCATCAAGAAACTTGATCCGCCAACCAGCATTAAGTTGGAGAAGTCATTTCTGGAATATGTGGGATTTTAAATACGATTCATTATGGAATGTTCTATGATTTCCTGACCACTGACTGAGCTTTTAAGGAAAGATAATGAGTTCATTATAGATCACAAGTGTCCAAAGACCTCTTAGTTGATTAAGAAAAAGATCTGTGACTTGCCTATTTTGTAGCCACCTGATCGGTCTCTTGCATTTGAGATCATGATTGATGCCTAAGATTTTTCTATATGAGCCCTATCGGGTATCGGTGATATTTGATCCCATTTGTGATTCACTACAGGAGAAAAAAACTGGATTCATTATAGAAAAAATATACAGTGACCAAAAAGGAACTGTTCACCATAGTCTGGTCCTTAGAGAAGTTTAGGTCTTATATTTTGGGATAAAAGGTGACAATTTACAAATATCATTTAGCCATTAGGTATCTAATGGAAGAGAAGGACGAGAAAGTAAGTCTTCTTAGGTGGATTTTGTTACTCCAGGAACTTGATTTAGAGATTAAGGATAAGCCTATCGTCAATAATGTAGTGGTTAATCATCTATTGAGATTTAATTAAAGGATTCCCCTGACTTAGAGCCAATCAGAAAGACCTTTCCAGAAGAGTCGATATATGTTGTTGATTCACTCCCTTGGTATGTCAACACGGTGAACTATCTATCAGACTTGTGAGCCAACAAAGAGCCATTATGCAATAAATGTTATTGCAAATTGATTCCCTAATCTGAAATGAAGATCAAGTAAAATGAATAATAGGACCCATAGTACAATTTGGGTAATGTACCATGGCCATCATAATGATCATATAACTGTTGATTCAAATGTTCAATCATAAATGCTTGATTCAAATGTCCAATATCATATTGGAATCAAATTCTGTCCAAGTTTGTCTTTCTTTGGAAGCTTGATTGAATTTGTCGGTTTGATATAAGCTTTTGGAAAATATGTATGGGTATGATATATGCTTTTGAAAAGTATATGATCTATACCAACTCCCACTGTTTAAATGAGAAACATAATTATAAACCCTAGAGAAGACAATCTTAAATGATCTAAATCTTCGAGTTTATTCGTGGTTTTCTTGTATGCATGATTTACATGTATTAGGAATACATGCAGGTGATATGTTCATAAACGATTGCATAACCATGACGCTTCCATTGTGAGGCTGTGATGAAACAAGTCTGTATTTTAGTGACTCCTCTTAGAAGAGAAGCAACCTAATCTTTGTCCAAATGTTGGACATTGATACTAATTTTATTCAGATGTAGTAACAAGATTAGGTTTACATCCTTGATTTATTCAAGCATCTACGAATGGTCCCCGATATCTCGATTTTAAAAGGGATTTCAATATCCAAGTCAGTATATGTAAAACGTACCATCGCCCTATCCTTATGTCCAAGTATCCAAGGAGAAAGCACATTACTCTTGAATGAGTTTAGGAATAATTTCACTAATAAATGTATATTCAAGCAGTGAGGAATGGATAATTAAATGTGATTTAATTGTCATTGATAATGTCAATATGATTTATATTATTTTGGTGCATGAGGATGATGATGTGAAATTATTAAATATTATTTACATATAATGGATATGAGTAATGTGGATAGTACTATCTATATTGATCATATATTATAAATTTGATTTATAACATATAAGAGAGAGCTATTTGTAAATGGCATTTAAAAACTAAAAGCTCATGTCAATTGGAAAATTAATTGAATATCTAATTCACATTTTATTTTGGATGTGTGAATGTGATTCACATTTTCCAATGGCCTGATTGCAATATTCACAAAATAATTTGGAATTATTCATGTTAATAAATTTACCACAAATGTCTTTGTTAATTATGGCGAAATTCATGGAATCCATGATTCCACTATTCTAATACCTCCGTTATCTGGCCAATCATCTGCACTTTAATGTCCGACAAACTAAAGAGACATTGGACTAAAGAAAGACTAAATTTAGTCCCTAGTGTCGGGGGTTGGGTAGTTAGGAGAATCTCTTGTGTTGGAAATTTCAGTGAAATCTACATTCTAATCTTGTTAATGCACTCAACATATTATGACATACTTCTTATATTTATGTACATATTGAGAGGTGATAGTGAGAGGAGTTGAATTCATTTTAAATATGACATGGTTCAGCTTAGATTTATAAGACTTTGAAAACAAAAGGTTCTAGATTAATCAAGCATTGTCTTCTCACAAGCACGTGTGAGGGAAATAACTAATTGGTCTAAATTTCTAACTAATTCTTTTTTATTAGCTCGTGGAAGATCTTATATTATGTATAAACATTTATCAGCATAAGTTACATATTTTATTTCTCGTGCTTAAATAATTAAAAAAGAATCGTTGACAATGAACCCTAACTATTCTTTTTGTGTGTTGTAAATAATTAGCCCTAACTAAACTATATTTTCTAACCTATTATTGTGCTACTATCTTTTGCATTTCTTTATTATTAAAAATTGAATAAAAAATAGAAAAAATTATGCGTATTTAATTTTTTGTAAAGCTTAAATTAAAAACTCAAAAATTATTACAAAAGAAAATAAAAATAATCATCTTGATTAATTTAATCTCTTATTCATTTTTTATATATGTACATATGCCCTATTTCTCTTTGAGCTCTACTGAAAGTTGTATATCTCATTAAGATCTACAACTTTCCTATTGATGACGTTTGCTAATTCTATTTTAATATTTTTATTTTTATTTTTATTTTATCCATCATATTACCATTTCCTTCAGATGTGATTCGGCCAAGTGTCATCTTCGGATCATGCCACATAGCCCCTTTTCCTTCATCATCAGTAGCCTACATCTGGGATCGTTTGATCGTTTAGTGAGACGACCTGGATTCTGTCCCCTCTACCTTGATCAGGATTGCTTGATTTGATGATTGAGTGGCTCTTGTTCACCCACAAGCGCCTTATTGTGGATCGTTGGATCTTTATCCAACGGTTAATCCTTTGTCCCTGACCTACAGACATCCCTCTATTAGATGTGTCTCCTCGCATCTACCCGACTTCCAAGTTTCAACAACCTCCATCACTCATCTCTGTCAACTTCTGTTGCCTAACCTTCTCCTATCTTCTTTCATCTTCACGAGTATCCTAACCTTTCTCAACCCTACTTCCTTTGCCAGTTGCTAGTGATTAAAACCACCAGGCGACAACTACCCCTTACAACTTCCATCTCCACCAAACCACCTCCTCAACCTCCGTCAACCAACATCCTCCTCTTCTTGCGATTACTATGAGACTTCCCTAACCTTTGTGAAAAAGAGAGTTGGAGAGAAAGAGATACGATACATATGAGTTCATTGGCAAGATCCTCAAGAAACATCTCATGTTGTAGAACTTCGTTGAATGTATTCTAGATTCGAGCATCTGCCCTGTTAATGAAGCAAAGACCAGGGTTTTGAATCTCGACCTTGGTTAAGATTGTTAGAGAATGTGATAGGCGGGTAATTGGATCTCACCAAGATCCAATTATCCCACTCATGTTTAGTCCCACATGGATGAGCGTTGGACCTCTGGTCTGTCCGAGAGGCTATATAAGGAGTCCCTCACCCGCTGTACTCATGGAGAAAATCAATAGACAAACTCGCCCTATTTGAGGGCTTCTCCCGTGGTTTCATCCCGCTCCTCACGGAGTAGGGTTCCACGTTAAATCTCTGGTCTTCATGTTTATGTTTCTTGTTTATCGATTCCGTTTCCACTTCTCTGATTTCAACATGGTATTAGAGCAGGTCGATTCTCGAGGGTTTTCTTTTATGTTGTTTGTAATATGTTCGAGATTCGTTTTATGTTGAAGATCTGTTGTTCGTGTTCGAGATCTTTTCATATCAGTCTTATTCTACGGCTGGATTTATGTTCCAGGGTTTCATTTTTGAAACCCTATTTTCTACTGTCAAGCTCTCATCTTCCAGGCAACCAAACTCATGTTCCAGCATCTCTGTGGGGACGTTCTCCTGGCAGTACCCCCCTTGGCTCATATCACATCATCAAGCAAGGCAGCCTTCATCACAATCGACGAACCCACTAAGGCAGGCATCCCAGTCGCAAGTCTCCAAGTCCTGAAAATGGCAGATCAGGCGTGCTAGATCGAGATTGCCTGAAAAGGAGGGAGGCAACTAGCAAAGCCCTACGCGCGACACTAGACGACTCGTCACCGAGCTCCTCCTCCCCATCATGATCTCCTTCGGCGGAGGAACCCACTCGCACGCCCACCCCAGGCGCACCCCAGGCGCACGACCTCTCGACTCCAGGCGACGCCGCCCTTTGACTTATGCTCCTCGTGCGCAGGTAGACGCGAGCCCAGGTGCGTCCTCCAAGCACCGCGACGCCAGGCGGAGCCCCTGCTCCCGTGACACATCTCCCAGCGCCCCCTTCCCCCCCACGTTATCGCTCCTGCGAACGACGACATACCCACCCCCTCTCCTTCCTTGTGCGGCATCCAGGCGCGTCTCGCGCGCAAACCCTAGTCCAAGCGAGCTATCCAGGCATACCTCTTCCCCCGGGCTCCTATTGTTGACGACGGCGACGTGCATCTGAAGGCCCCGTTCCCAAATTGGAACCCTAAGGGGGCGATGCCACCTTTTTTTTAAAAAAAAAGGAAAAAGTAGAGCCCAATTGGGCCGTTATTTGGAAAAAAAAGGGAAGAGAGGGAAGCTTGGGTCCAGACTTTGGGTCGAGAGAGAAAAAAAGGAAAAGAAAAAAAGGCACGTACACGAGAAAAAAAGGCTGTATGCATGCAAAGCCGTAAAAAAAAGAGTTGAACGGCTTACAAAAAAATGAATGTGACGGCTTACAAAAAAATGCAATGAAAAGCCGATTAAAAAAAATGAACGGTTTATTTTAAAAAAAAATACGTCATTTGGTTTCTCCCAACTTGATCAATGCTCTTATTGTATCAAGTATGTGAGAAAGGGGAGTCAGAAATGGAATATTCTTCAGGACTTTTGCGCATCTACGACTGACAGACCAACACTCCAGATTTCTACAGATCATCCGTCTTCACCAAGCATCAACTTCTTCATCGAGGCGTATACTTCTTCTTTTACGGCCGATCAGTTTACCGCGCTGGACTTCTTCTGCAGCGATTCTTCTCCAGGCACGATAGAGATACGTTCCGATGACCTGAAAGCCGCAGACCCGTCCTCGTGCGAGGTCTTCTACCAGCAGCGGACTTGTGTTCTTCTTGTGATGTATCGTGTGAAGATGTGTTTTATACTTTCTTTTTTGCAAGCTGCAGCTTTTTCAGCTTCAGCTTGAGGGGGAGTGTTAGAGAATGTGATAGGCGGGTAATTGGATCTCACCAAGATCCAATTATCCCACTCCTGTTTAGTCCCACATGGATGAGCGTTGGGACTCTGGTATGTCCGAGAGGCTATATAAGGAGTCCCTCACCCCCTGTACTCATGGAGAAAATCAATAGACAAACTCACCCTATTTGAGGGCTTCTCCCGTGGTTTCATCCCGCTCCTCCCGGAGTAGGGTTCCACGTTAAATCTATGGTCTTCATGTTTATATTTCTTGTTTATCGATTCCGCTTCCACATCTATGATTTCAACAAAGATTCATCCCTCAAATCCATCCTAAGATTCAATTAACATCAGGTAAGGTTTTTGTTCGTATTTCCTCTGTAGTTTATTGATTTAACCACTCTCATTAGTAGCATTATTTGACCAATGGATCCTCCATGCCTATTCACCTCGTCTCCTATGTCCTCGCATACATCTAGTTGATCCTTGTTGCTTCTTCATTTCATGTTTTCCCTCTGATTCTTTTCTACACTTGTTAAGCATGGAGATCCACTAGGTTTAATACTAAACATCAGAATAGATCTCCATCTCCCCCCATTTGTATCTCCTTATATTTGGAAGATGTTTGGACATCATTTCAAATTATTGCAGGTAAGCTACCAATGCAATGATCGTAGATATCGAGTAATCTCTGATATTTGATTTCATCTTCGATGACTACATTTCGAATAGCGGAAACATACCTCTTCGAAATTTCAATTTCTTCACGTGATCCTCAAGAAGCTTTCTTAGCCATCAAGAACTATAGGAAGGCATGGAGGATTATATATGATGTCGCTAGAGCACAAGCTCCTCCGCTGCAAACGAAGTAAGAAAGCGTAAACCTCGTGTAGCACATACTGTAGGATCTTCCATGTTGGGTGAGATCTTACGAATATTCTCTCTTACGAATATTCTCTCTCCATGTTGCTTATCGATGTATCGCTTCGAACCATTGCTACAGATTTCCCAAATGCATGTGCCTCTCAAGGGGACATGTGTTGTGAACCCCACTTCGAGACACAAGATTCTCACATGCATCACACACGCTCAAGGAGATATTTAGATAATCCCATCAACTTATCCATATAACATATAAGTCCCCGCTTTTATGGTAAAATTGCAAATTATTTCCAATAGCTTTGTAATAATTGCACTATAGTTCTTGTTTGACGTCTTTACAATAAAGATAATTATGTTTTCTTGCAAATTTTCCTTTGGATCATGTTAACAATATTTTGGGTACCATGAATATGATTTTAAATAATTTGATGTCATTGAAAAGCTTCCTTCATCATCTATAATTTATTTCTTTTAAATCATCTTGTTAATCTACACCACGCATTAATATTAGAGTATGAATGTGGTTTTTTTAACCTTAAGCATTGAATTGTATGGTATTCCTAGAACAAAAGGTTGCATTGATTTTTTAGTGTCCTTCCTTTAAGATTATCCCAGGATATAGAAATTTCCTAATTAATTAGTTATCATTAAATTTGGTTAAATAACTACTCTTGTCCTTGTGTTTGACCCTCGACTTGCCCAGGATATAAATTAACACCGAGTCCTCTTCGCGGAGATACTAGACATAGTTCTATCTGAATGTGAATCTACCTTACTACAACTACTGATTATTATATCTATTGGTTTGTATTTCATCAATACCATCTGGAAGGTATTCAAGAAGATGGTTGAGACAAGCTATTCATAGACTGCTAGCATAGCATATTTTGAGCCCCTTCTTTCCCTCCTACCCAACGCAAGGGGAACGAAGATTATTATCGATTTAACCAAGGACGTGATTCCCAACATGGGAATTATGCAGATAAGTTAACTCTGGTAGAGAGGATGGGCAAACAAATGGTAAAGTTGGAGAGTTTGTCCAAGTTATCTAAGACGGATGAGGATTTGGTTGAGAAGGTATTTGGATGAAGATACCTGTCGTATAAGCTTTCGTTGCACTCATTTACTACGCACATCAAGCACATAAGAAATAGATGTCAGGGTAATCCCAACCATGGGTAGATGACCACTCCTTTACCCATCCATAACAATAATAGCTGTTAGTAAAGACCAACTCTAAGGATCCTCCATAGGAGTGGGAGGTGAACGGTGCATGGTATGCATATGATCAAGCTACCAGACAAGTAGGTATCATGGAGTTTCCATCTTAGCAGCATCGTTCAATCCCACACCACTTCCTACACAACTGAACCCTATAGCTTATAACTCCCAAGAGTGGAGGCCGCAACAACAGTACTTCCGTTAGATGATAAACCAGTTTGGTGAGCAAGGCCCACCGATCCAACGTCACATACTACATCAACAGTATTAGTGCTATTAGGGTCAGTCTTCACGTTACCCATCTTCTTCATAGTTGCAGCCATCTTTGTCAGGACCCATAGAATTTCAGAGGTAGATTCTCGAGGAGCTTCGTTCCTACAGGAAAGATATACAACATAAGTTAATTGACATAAATCGCTATTCTGTTGGAAGGAAATAAGTCTACACCATCGCAATCATTCCCTACTAGGTTCACGCTAACCCTATAACCTGAACAAGACACAGAAACAACATTAGTATGGTTAGGTGTACTACTCAAACTCACCTAGATATGAGCATTAGATTCTTCTGTTTGATTGTATTAATAATATGTCACTAAGGAGAGAAAGGACCATAGTCATATCTGAATAGGCGAGGGATATGGTGAGGGACATCTCTAAGGTGATTTCATAGGAAGAGGAGGACAAATATCCATAGTAACAACCTCCTAAGAGAGCGATGAGATTCATCAAGGGCAGAGAGAAGAGGAGTACGAGAGATCAAGTGCATGGAGACACAAACTCAGAGTCTACGGAGGACGTTGCTAATATTTAGACCTACCCATCGGTTAGAAATGTCGATTATATAACTATTGCAATAGATCTATCTATCATACAAGAGAAAATAATTCGGGAGAGAGAAAGAGAGTAAGAGAAAATAATCAGCTCTTTCCGAGATTTATAGTTCACTATTTTATTTAACCAAGAAAGTGTTCTTGGGTCAAACTTAAGGAGGTAGAAAGTTGTACTTTAGTCTTTGAGTGATGAAAATATTTTTTTGAAATTTTTTATTTGTTTTCTTTTTTCTGATTTTTGGGTCTATTTTAGTTTATGATCATTTTTATTTGTTTCTTGTTTGATAAATTCTTTTTGGTTGGTTTTAGTTTTGAGATTTTTTATTTTATTTTTAATTCCCATCTTTTATTTTCAAAGGGGATATTTTTCCAAACAATGGAAACTAAAATATAATAATAGATTTTAGAAATATATATAGTATTACTATATATTATATCCATAAAAAGTGGCTCAGGAAACGAGCACAAAAAAGCATGCAAAATAAAACCAAAATGGAGTTGAGGAATGATGTGTTGGAAATCATGATAAAAATGCTCGAAGTTCAACTTCTAATAAAATCCTAAAAAAATCTATCAAAATAAAGTCCAAGAATGTCCACAAAATCCTACAATTTTAGCAAGTTATGTATAGAAAGAAATTAGAAAAGAATATAATGTTCTTTCGAAAAGGTACCTGGTCAAGGGCCTATTTATAAGAAAAACTATTGGAATTTGCACTTAGATCCCCAGTGTGGGGACCCCTATACAATTATGTAATCTTTTATTCATGCGAGGCAATTCTAGATTCGGGAAGGCCTCTTATGATATTTCTCCACCCATTTGAGTTTCAAGATTTGGATTTGATGCTCTCATGCAATATAGGCCTTTGGTAGATTATGAGTGGAATGCTTGTGCGTTGATTGTTCTTCCATAAATTTTTTGAGCGACGGTAATAGATCTTCTTTCTCATCGATTTGTAATAACAAGGTACTTGTGGTGAACTCCTACAGGGCTCCTGTAGCGCTAGAAGGGGGCTCCTCCCCCTTTGAGCTCTCCAACGATGGTGCTTCTTCGTATAAGGGGACGACAAAGTGAAGCTCAGTTTTAGGGTTTGAAGTCTTGGGATGAATGCTATTGTTGATTGATTGAATAATTGATGATGAACTGGCAATGAGGATGGTTCCAGAAGACTAAATAAAGAAGATAGATGCACTCCAGAAGATGAGAAGAGCTACAAAAGGTTTTCTTTCCTCGATTCACAAAGAGTAATTAGGCAAGGGTAAGTATTCTTGCAGCTCTATGAGCGGGTTACAGGAGAGTGACTTTGGAATGAAAATTGGATATATTTGAGTATGGATTTGAAAATGGATCTTGAGTGTGATATAAAGAATGTTATTAGATGTAACCAATTGTGTTATTAGATTGACTAACACAACATGAAAAATGATGAAATAAAATCGAGGAAGTACTGTGAATCAAGGGTTTTAGACTCTCAAGATATAGCTCGACATGCCGGTATACCTGGAGCTCCATGTTGCTCGTAGTGGAAATACAAGGCAGAGTGGTTCCTTGGATCACTCCTCTGATGTCTCTTATTCCCTGCGAATCGAACCTCTTGTGTTTTTACTATGGGTATAGGGCAAAGCAACATAGAGAAGTTTGGTAATCGACCAATGGAAATGGAGTTAGGCAGAAGTTTGTTTTGAATGGTGGAAGCTTATACCATTAACTAGACTTATTAGTGAAGGCTTGGGTAAGATACGAATGACGTCATTTATCATGGTTGTTAGGGTTAAGATTTGGATGGCTAATATCGAAAAAGGGGAGGAACATAAAGTGCAAATAAATGGGAGAAGTCGGGTTGTTCGAAAAGACCTGGAACATCTTCTCGGGAAGAAGATGAGTGTGGTGCTGACACGTGTCATTACCACATTCGTTGATTCTTAAATATTTTATAAAATCAATAATAATGAGCAAATTACATTATTTCAAATTGTGATAAAAATTGAAGTTATGAATAATTAAATTGTCTAATTTACAAAAAATATAAATAAGTTACATTGTTGTTATATAATATTAATATATATAGTATACTTTATAATTGGTTATTCATTTTAATTCAACAATTTAATATATAATATATAAGTTTTATATTTTTTTCAAATAATATAAGAATTAAAATTAGTGATGTGAATTTTTTAAAATTTTTATTAATTAATTTATATACTAATATAAATAAAGGTAAGTAGTAAGCATTTAAATTTCATATATTTTTTAGGGTATTTAATTTATTTTGAATATTAAATGAAGATTTTAATTTCTGAAAATGTTTATACATAATATACAAGTATATGAAAATAATTAAAAATTATAAAATAATTGATTCTATATATAATATGTACATAATATAATAAATAACAAAAAAACCCAATTGTCATTATGTCCCAAGATCGACTTTTTTGCATATGGACTCCAATTTTAAAGCAATCACTTTAATTAATTCGAGAATATTTTTTATGAACTTTTGAGATGAGTAAAGTGAAATTGGTGTTCATATGAAGAAGTAATGAGGTTTGGAAGTTGACAATCTAGCAATTTGAAATCCACATTTCTTGGCATATACATAGTTTGCAATTTATTATTCTCTTAATTTTATATATATTTCTATAACCATACGGCAAAATAGTTTGTGAAAATTATATACAAATGAATTAAATAAAAATATATGAAGTTTTGATAAATAATGAATAAATGATTATTAATGAATTATGTATGTAATTGATTATTTTTGTCATTTACTTCCTTATCTCCTCCCAATTTATTGGTTCTCGACCAATCCATGTTGACATGGCCTCAGGGGTTATATTTTATAAATATATCTTGCAACTATATTTATATTTATTACTCATACTCTACATATATACATATTTAGAGTTTGCCTCTTTTCTTGTCTTTCTTTTTATTCTTTTATTTCTTTAAATGTTTTTTATGCGTAAAAGTGTATTTTTATTCATGAATGTTGTATTGATAAGATGTGAAAATTAATGAATATTTACATGTATTTTTAAGGGTTTTAAGATAAAATGCATGAGAAAAGTTAATGAATCATGGATGCATCAGCCCCCTATACTTTAACCTTGCTAGTCCCTTAGAAAGCACTTATTCGAAAAATATGGAAAAGAAAGAAAGTTAGAATAATTTTATTTTCCTAAATCAATTCATGAGAACATACAAAGGATAGAGCTTCATTGATCCTTAAACAAGCATTTTGTCGTATTCTTAACTAGTATTAGGAATAGTCCCAATAGCCTTCATGGTCCACAAATCGATATTCAGGTTCATCTCATCAGCCAGCTCTAATTCACTCATCCATATCGCTAACTCAAGATACCTTGAATTCAATTTGTACGGTTGTGAATTGTGTTATCTCTTCCTACTTGAAGTGTTGGACATGCGAGCCCATGATGAGCCTTATGTAATAAATGTTATTGCATATATCATTCCATGATCTGAAATGAAGAATGACTAATTTGCATAATAGGTCCTTTAGTACAATTAGGGTTATGTACCATGACCATCTTAATGGTCATACAACTGTTGATTCAATTATTGAATCATAGAGGATGGTGCTTGGATGAATATCTAAATAGTTAGATTGAGGACTCATCAAATATCGTCAAATGATTGTTAAGAGATGATCTCCATCCAGAGTAGGAGATGACAATCCTTTCTCACTTGGCTGATATCTGACCGACCTCTTGATGCAGGTCCTCTGCATGGGAATAGAGATTCGGAGGGGTGATATTTGTTAGGTCAAAAAGTTGACTTAACGAGATCAAGATAACCAAAGACCTAAGTCTTATGCTGTCATGATATAGGCACGCATCCTCCAACCAGAGATAGATGTGTTACTATATGTATGAGTATGTACATTTGTCAGACCAATAGGTTGATGACCTAATCAAGGTCTATATTCCGGTGCGCTGGTGTGCATATAAGAGCATATGGGTAATACGAACTCTCAAAGGGATCATACAGGTTCATTACTGAACCGGAAGACATGAGCTCACTCATGAGATATTGGGAAGATCCATCATCTTGCTTTGGAAGCTTAACTAAATTTGTAGGTTTGATATATATATATATATATATATATACACTTCTGGAAAGTATATGATCAACACCTGGGTATGATATATGCTTTTGGAAAGCATGTGATTAATACCAACTCCCAATAGAGAAATGAGAAACTTGATGATAAAACTCTGAAGTAGACAATGTAAAATTGATCTTATACTTCAGGTTTATTCTATGTCTTCCAGTATGCAGGATGTGAAGGATACAATATTATCCTCAAGCGCATCACAGAAGCGTGATCATCGTATAGAATACGACGCTGAACGACTAGTCGTACTAGTTGTTCTGTGCAGCGGAATTTAAAAAATTTTCATGCGATGAAACCACATGATCCAAGAACGATTCTCGAATCATTTCATCTAGAACCACTACAAGTATAAAGGAATACCTCTTAAAGCGTGGTTGATCGAGTCTCTATGAAAAGAGACCTCTTGTCTCAGATCCGATCGTCGGAGGGGTCGCTTGCGAGCACGAGGATGAACCGCGTGATCCTCGCAATCCAACAAGTCGATCCAAGAACGGCGAACTCCTGATCTCATCATACGAGATCGAATGTCCTCTTAGTGAGCGTAGAACTCCAAGAAGACGAAGAATCGAAGAATGTCGAAGTGGCAGTGCGGTGGTGAAGGCGACGACAATTCTCTCCTCTAAGGCTTTGGTGGACAGCCACCAAGAAAGAGAGAGAGAGAGAGAGAGAGAGAGTTGGCGTGTGAGAAGAATGAGAGAGAGAGAGAGAGATGTGCTCCAAAGTTGCATAGCATTAGCGAGCATGGTATGCCTCTCTATTTATAGGGTTTTGGGATCCATGGATCACAATCCATGGGACATTAAAAATCAGTGGATGAGATTGATTTATGTCCAATCCAATGGTCAAGATTGTTGTTGGTAAAAACCAACAAATTATGATTTAATTTAGATCAAAATATATTTGACAAAATCAAATATAAATCAATCCTAAATTACATCAACTAAATAAGGAGAGAATATACATGGAGATTACATCTCCCATGTATATCAAGGTGGACGACCAACCATTCCAAGTAGGACTTGGTGGCTGTCCACTTTATTCCATATTGGAGGCAATCTCATGAGATTTCATGAGATTGCATATCTCCATGGAAATGTTCATTATTGTTTCCAACAACTTTTGTTGTGATTTATTCTTCAAAAATAATTCATAATTATTTTTGAGAATATTGCAATCTTACCATTGGAATTTTGTAAATTATATTCACAACCCAAAACAAAAATATAATTTACATTTTCAATTAATTAAACAATGTGTATCCAATACACATTAATAATTTATCAACAAATATAAACTATAATTAGCTCTCTCTAATAGATGATAAATCACATTTATATCATATCATGAATAATTGGATATTGCTATCCACATTATTCTTGTCCACAATAATTAAATCACATTTAATTATACTGGATAATTTCTACACACATCAAGATGCTTAAATCACATTTAACCATCAATTCTTCAAAGATTAGATTTATGGAATTATTCTTGAACCCTTTCAAGAATAATGCGATTTCTCTATAGATACTTGGAGATAAGGACATGGAGATTATATTGTTCCACGTATAGTGACTTGGATGTTGAGATCACCTCTCAAATCCAGATCTCATGGACCTCCCACAGATGCTTGATCAAATCAAGATCGTAGACCTAATCTTCTCATTACATCTGAATCTCATTCAGTACAATGTCCAATACATGGACTAAGATTAGGTTACTTCTATATTGAGAGGTGTCACTAAAATCCAAACCTGTTTCACCACTCCCTAAGAATGGAAGCATCATTGTTATACAATCATTTATGATCACATCACCCTCAGGTATTCCCAATATCTGTAGATCCTGCATACTGGAAGACCTATGATCATCCTTAAGATATAGATAACCTTTATATTGTCATCTTCAGAGTTTGATCATTAAGTTTCTCAATCTTGGTCATTGGGAATTGGTATAAATCATATGCTTTCCCAAAGCATATATCTTACCTACAAATGCATGTCATGCTTCCAAAGCATGACGACCATGCATGGAATTTCATCAGTCCCAATACCTCATGAGTGAGCTAATGTCTTCCGGTTCACATGTGAACCTGTATGATCCCTTTGAGAGATTGTATTACTCATATGTCCTTACATGCACACCAGCTCGTCGGTGTATAGACCTTGGCTAGGTCATCAACCTATTGGTCTGCCAAATGTACACACTCAGACATATAGCAACACATCTGTCTTCGGTCATATGATGCATACCTATGCTGTGACAACATTCAACATAGGTCTTTGGTTATCTCGATCTCGTTAAGTTAACCCATTGACTCAACTAATCTGATACCTCCGAATCACTATTCCCATGCAGAGGACCTGCATCAAGAGGTCGGTCACATATCAACCATATGAGAAATGATTGCCATCTCCTACTCAGACTGGAGATCATCACTTAATAATCACTTGATGAAGCTTGATGAGTCCTCTATCTAATTCCTTAGATATTCATCCAAGCATCAACCTCTATGATTCATTTAATGAATCAATAGTTGTATGATCATCAAGTTGGCCATGGTACATAACCCTTATTGTACAGAGGGACCTTATAGTGCATTCATTCATTCAATCTCCGAAAAAGAGTGAAAATAATGAATAACTTTTATTGATAAATCATTTATTACAATAACATTTATTGTAGGAATCGTTCACCCGGGGCTCACATTGCTAACAATCTCCCACTAGCCCTCAGAACCATTCAGGAACAATCCTTAAACCCATACTCATTACATGATGGTCGAAAACATTCTGTATCAGAGGTTTGGTAAGAGGATCAGCAACTTTGTCGACAGAGGCCACCTTGGTGATGACGATGTCACCACGCTTTTGAATCTCCCGAATGTTGTGGTATTTCCTTTCCACGTGCTTGCTCTTCTGATGCCATCTTGGTTCCTTTGCCTGGGAAATGGCTCATGTGTTATCGCAGAGTAATGGGATGGGAGTATCAGAGGAAACTGTGCCAAGCTCCAGGATGAACTTGCGCAACCACACCACCTCCTTTACAGCATCCGATGCGGCAATGTACTCGGCTTCTGTTGTTGAATTTGCAGTAGTGTCCTGCTTCTTGCTTCTCCAGCTTACAGGACCACCATTCAACAAGAATACAAACCTTGATGTCGACTTTCGATCATCAATATCCGATTGGAAGTCAGAATTTGTATATCCTAAGACTTGCAGATCACCATCTCCATAGACCAAGATGTAATCTTGCGTCCGTCTTATATATTTGAATATGTTCGTTTCTGCATTCCAGTGTTGTTTTCCATAGCAGGATTGGTAACGACTTACCACTCCCACTGCATGGCAGATATCTGGCCTAGTACACATCATGGCATACATTAAGCTTCCTACAGCTGATGCATAAGGACTTACAGCCATGGCTTTCTTCTCCTCAATAGTTTGAAGAGCCATTCCTTTATACAAGTGGATACCATGTCTTAAGGTTAGGAATCCTTTCTTGGAAATATCCATACGGAATTGTTCAAGAACCTTCTTAATGTATCCATGTTGTGACATTCCCAAAATCCTCTTTTCTTGGTTTTTGAACAACTTCAGGTCTAAGATGTAAGAGGCTTCTCCAAGAACTTTCATCTCAAAGGTATGGGATAACCAAATTTTCACACTGGTCATCATCCCTGTATCATTCCCAAGGATAAGGATGCCATCTACGTAAAGCACAATGAACACAATGGCGCTCCCACTAAGCTTCTTGTATACACAAGGTTTATCAGGATTCTGCACAAAATCATAACTCTGTATGGTTTTTTCAAATCTGATGTTCCAGCTACGAGAAGCTCGCTTGAGCCCATAGATGGATTTCTTCAGCTTGCACCCTTTGCCATCCTCGGTTATGAAGCCCTGGGGCTGCTCCATGTAGATATCCTCCTCAAGGTATCCATTGAGGAAAGCTGTCTTGACGTCCATCTACCAGATGTCGTAGTCAAGATATGCAGCTATAGCTCGCAGTGTCTTGAGGGATTTAAGCATAGCCACATGAGAGAACGTCTCATCGTAATCGATGCCTTCTCTCTGTGTGTAGCCCTTGGCTACGAGTCGTGCCTTGAAAGTCTCTACTTTCCCATCAGGTCCCCTCTTTCTCTTGAAGATCCATTTACACCCAATGGGTTTTACCCCTTTAGGTGGATCCTCTAGGGTCCATACACCATTCTTATGCATGGAGTCAATTTCTGACTTCATTGCTAGCATTCATCTATCCATGTCTTGATCCGCGAGTGCTTCATCAATTGAAGTAGGATCAATGTCAGTCTCACTTGACACATGGAATCCATACCTTTCAGGTAAAGCAACGACCCTTGAACACCTTCGAAGAGGTACGTGTGCTTCACCTTTATTTATCTCTTCAATTTCTTGTCAAGGAAGCACAGAATCCTCAGGGGATTCAATGAGTTCCTCTACTTCATTCTTGTCTTGGCCTTTAAGGAAATCATTTTCCAGAAACTTCACATCTCTAGAAACAAAAACATTTTGGGCCTCAGGGTCATAAAGCTGGTATCCAATGCCATCTTCAACATACCCAACGAAGTAACACTCACGAGAGCGAGATTCTATCTTACTTGCGTCTACATTTTTTGCATGGACCAAGCAACCCCAAACCCTCAAGTGATTAACACTAGATTTGGTTCCATACTAGAGCTCATGAGGTGTCTTAGGTACAGATTTGCTAGAAATCTTATTTAGGATATATATTGCAGTCTCTACTGCATATCCCCATAAACTAAGAGGTAAATGTGCTTTGCTCATCATTGAACAGACCATGTCCATGATAGTCCTGTTGCGTCTTTCAGCAACACCATTTAGTTGGAGAGTTCCAGGAGGAGTGAGATTGGAAACAATTCCATTCTCCTTAAGGTATTCCTTGAATTCATCTGAGAGGTACTCGCCACCTCAATCTGATCGACTCCGTTTAATTTTCCTATTGGTTTGGTTCTCAACCAAATGAACTATTTGAACTTTTCAAAGGTTTCAGATTTATGACGTAATAGGAAGACAAACACGTATCGCGAATGATCTATATAAACGTCAAATAATATGGATATCCATTTCGAGTCACGGTACTGATGGGACCACATACATCGGTATGTATTAGGTCAATAATACCTTCGCATCTTGTAACCTTGTTACGGAAAGGCATCCTACTCAGTTTACCCTGAATGCAATGTTTGCAGGTAGGCAAAGGTTGAACCTGCAGAAAATCCAGAGGTCCATCCTTTATCAATCTATTGATCCTATCAACATATAAATGACCAAGCCTTTGATGCCAAACTTCATTTGAGAGATTTCTATCCTCCCTAGATCTTTTAGGGTTTTTATTAGTGGCTGTAACATTCATGATACATTTATCAATGCACAACTCTACAGTCCACCAGAAGTCAAAATACCATCCGCAATATATTTATCATAACGATTTATGATTAATTTATTATAGAAACAGAATGAATATCCGCTTCTAACAAGCTTAGATATAGATATCAAATTCCTTCTGACTTCGGGTATATAAAGACACTCTTTAAGTATAAGGACTCCACCACTAGATAATGATAGTCGAAAAGTCCCGACGGCGACTGCTGCAACACTTGCATCAGATCCCATCTGAATGACTATCTCTCATTCCTCCAAATTTCTAGTTTCCTGAAACAAATGCAACAAATTGCATACATAAAAAGAAGTACCGGAATCTACAACCCAACTTCCTTCTCGTCCAAAGAGAAAGATAGTTTCAATGATGAAAGTAGATTTCATACCTGTTGGGGCTTTACCTTTGTCCGACGACTTCAGGTATTCCGAGTAGTTACGCCTCCAGTGCCCCGGCTTTTTGCAGTGGTTATAGACGTCGGATTTCTTCGACGCTATCAGTGTGTATAGACTAGAAGATGAGCCAAATTCTTGACTCTTCTTCTTTCTCTTCTGGTTCGGGCCCTTATGAGAACCTTGCTTCCGACAGCGCTTTCCTCTAATCTGTGCAACCATTGCACTGCCAACTAGACCATTTTTTTTCATTACGTCTTCTGCAGACATTAATGCAGTAATAAGACCAGCGCTCGACAAGTCCAACTTGTTCATGTGGAATGAAAACACAAAATTATTGAAAGACTTGGGCAAAGTCAACAGAATGAAGTCAGCTTGCATGTCTGCATCCATATTTGCCCCAAGAGTCTCCAATTCAGACAAGTACCCAAACATTTTGAGTACATGTTCTCGAACCGAAGTTCCTTCCTTCATCTTGCAGTGAATGAGTTCTTTCATAATATTGTAACGCTGGGTGCGGTTAATGTCACCAAACATATCTCTTAGATTCTGCATTATCTCCAGGCATGTGCTCATCTCACATGTTGCTTCTGTAGAACATTGGAGAGAGAACCCAGGATATAGCATCTGGCCAAGACATGATCATCATCATAATTGTCATTGTATGCCTTTTCTTCCTTGGATTCAGGGCTTTCATGCTTGTCTTCGGAGAGCACATAACTTATGCGCTCAGCAGAGAGAACAAGCACCAAATTACAGATCCAATCCGAGTAATTTGGACCGGTCAACTGGTTGACCTCAAGAAGCCTGCTTAGTGGGTTCTAGAACTTCATTTTATGAAATTAAGAATGTACAATATTAGAACTTATAAACATATATTCAAATTTATGATATTTGATTAATGTATTTTAAATGAAATTATTCTTGCATTGTCGACTTTGAAAGTTCATTTCCTTAATCAATTTCAAAGTAAGAGATATACTTACCGCTATATCTCCAGCAAGAATTGGGATCTCCTCTTCATCTTTGTCACATCCCAAAAATATGAGAATCTCTGACTCCGATAAAGAGAAGCGGGAACACATTCCCCCTTGCAAGTCTAACTTGCATTTCCCAATTCAGTCTTTAACACCCCGGCCCACCACCCCTAAGGAGATGTTGACCCGTTGTTAATTGAACCAACCGTCAACATGAATAGTACTCACTATGCGCAATCCAATATCACTCCAATAATATGAGGATCCGATATTGGGGTCACTACGCATACAACCTTACACTTTCGAGAAGCAAAGATCCCGATTCGGATGCGCTTGCATACAGGAGCTGTCACTTCGGACATGCGTCTCCCACATGCAATCCCTAGCGACGGAACCCTTCGCCTTGACGGGAGACCATGGATGTCACTTATGTGATCCTCCGCCTCGTATTCAAATTTTAATCAATTATCATGAATCATATTCATATAATTAAATCTTCCATGGGAAATAACACCTCTATTCATAATAGAGTGTCTCAATTGGACATAATCAATTTAATCATATTAAATTAATTATCTATCCAATTTAATCAACAAACTTGGTTATTTTACTTGAATATATATATGGTAATATCTCAAAGTATGTATTAATTCAAAATTTAATAATTAGAAAATACACCTTGATTTTCTCCGGCATTATCGAGTCCCTACCCGTTGTCATGGCCAGTACCGACGAGAGTGGGATGGACCACATATGTTGCAACCCTCAACCCCAATGCTCTCCGACTATACACCATATCCACCTCAGGCAAGGATAATGGCAGATAGATCAAATTTTACTTAAGATGATCATTGATTCTTCAACCGAAATTATACAATATAGTAATAATCAAAACATTTTTTATTATATGGAAATTTGCTACACAAATTCCCAATCCTATTCAAGCATCAAGTATGATGATTGTGTTTCCAATTATGATCTAGATCAAATCTAATCAATTAATTGGAGGCCAAGTCAATTTAGGAAATAATCGTCTTACAATATTTCACATATATTTTCCATAATTATTTCATGAAATTAACAATTAATTTCACTAATTGACAATCTCAGGGTTCTTGACTAGGACTATAATTTCAGTAGTGATGCCTACTCACTAAAATTAACATATCTCAATCAATTTAAATCCAAATTAGACAAACTCGATTTTCAAAGATTGCTAAATTGATTTAGGACAGAACCCAAGTGATATTTTACGCATTAAGAGGTGGATCAAAGCAGTAATTAACACATTAATCATGTTAAGATTCACAGTTCCCGCAACAGTGAATACGTTCATTAAAACAACCATATCTCGAGCAAACGGAATCCAAATTACGTAAACTCAGATCCTATGGTTTCCTTATTTAATGGGAACAAAATACATTAATTTGTGTTTAAATAATTTAAACATCGCCGAATTTATTCACTAAACAGATCTACGAAAATCAAATGCGACAAACATTTTTCGCGACCTTATCGAACCCAAGTCATTTTTGGTCTGCGGATCGTATCCAAAAAACCTTCGACCTAAGGATCTGATATGACTTGAAGGATATGGTATTATCCTCAAGGGCATCACGGAAGCGTGATCATCATATTAAATACGACGCTGA
Organism: Ottelia alismoides; assembly: GCA_037367405.1. Lineage (NCBI taxonomy): Eukaryota > Viridiplantae > Streptophyta > Magnoliopsida > Alismatales > Hydrocharitaceae > Ottelia > Ottelia alismoides. Next base: position 308,771 of record JAZKJV010000862.1, on the reverse strand, counting down.
ACGACTAGTCGTACTAGTTGTTTTGTGCAGCGGAATTTAAAAAATTTTCATGCGATGAAACCACATGATCCAAGAACGATTCTCAAATCGTTTCATATAGAACCACAACAAGTATAAAGGAATACCTCTTGAAGCGTGGTTGATCGATTCTCTAAGAAAAGAAACCTCCTATCTCAAGTTCGATCGTCGGAGGGGTCGCTTGCGAGCGCGGGGATAAATCGCGTGATCCTCGCAATCCAACAAGTCGATCCAAGAACGGTGAACTCCTGATCTCATCGTATGAGATCGAACGTCTTCATCGTGAGCATAGAACTCCAAGAAGAAGGAGAACCGAAGAACGTCGTAGCGACAGCGCGATGGCAAAGGCAACAACGATTCTCTCCTATAGGGCTTTGGTGGACGGCCACCAAGAAAGAGAGAGAGAGTTGGCATGTGAGAAGAATGAGAGAGAGAGAGAGAGATGTGCTTCAAAATTGCATAGCATTAGAGAGCATGGTATGCCTCTCTATTTATAGGGTTTTGGGATCCCTGGATCTCAATCCATGGGACATACAAAATCAATGGATGAGATTGATTTATGTCCAATCTGATGGTCAAGATTGTTGTTGGTAAAAACCAACAAATTATGATTTAATTTAGATCAAAATATATTTGACAAAATAAAATATAAATCAATCCTAAATTACATCTACCAAATAAGGAGCGAATATACATGGAGATTACATCTCCCACGTATATCAAGGTGGACGGCCTCCCATTCCAAGTAGGACTTGGTGGCCGTCCACTTTACTCCATATTGGAGGCAATCTCATGAGATTTCATGAGATTGCATATCTCCATGGAAATTTCCATTATCATTTCCAACAACTTTTGTTGTGATTTATTCTTCAAAAATAATTCATAATTAATTTTGAGAATATTGCAATCTTACCATTGGAATATTGTGAATCATATTCACAACCCAAAACAAAAATATAATTTACATTTTCAATTAGTTACACAATGTGTATCCAATACACATTAATAATTCATCAAAAAATATAAACTATAATTAGCTCTCTCTAATACATTATAAATCACATTTATAACATATTATGAATAATTGGATATTACTATCCACAATATTCTTGTCCACAATAATTAAATCACATTTAATTATATTGGATAATTTCTACACACATCAAGATGATTAAATCACACTTAACCATCAACTCTTCAAAGATTAGATTTATGGAATTATTTTTGAACCCTTTCAAGAATAATGTGATTTCTCTGCATATACTTGGAGATAAGGACAGGCCGATTGTACTGTTCCACGTATAGTAACTTGGATGTTGAGATCACATCTCAAATCCAGATCTCATGGACCTCCCACAGATGCTTGATAAAATCAAGACCGTAGACCTAATCTTCTCATTGCATCTGAATCTCATTCAGATCAATGTCCAATACATGGACTAAGATTAGGTTACTTCTCTATTGAGAGGAGTCACTAAAATCCAAATCGGTTTCATCACTCCCTCGGAATGGAAGCGTCATGGTTATACAATCGTTTATGATCACATCACCCTCAGGTATTCCAAATACATGTACATCCTACATACTGGAAGACCTATGATCATCTTGAAAATATAGATCACATTTATACTGTCATCTTCAGGGTTTGATCATTAAGTTTCTCAATCTAGGTCATTGGGAATTGGTATAGATCATATGCTTTCCCAAAGCATATATCTTGCCTTCAAATTCATGTCATGCATCCAAATCATAACGACGATGCATGGAATTAGTCCCAATACCTCATGAGTAAGCTCATGTCTTCCGGTTTACATGTGAACCTGTATGATCCCTTTGAGAGAACGTATTACTCATATGTCCTTACATGCACACCAGCTCACCGGTGTATAGACCTTGGCTAGGTCATCAACCTATTGGTCTGCCAAATGTACGCACTCAGACATATAGCAACACATTTGTCTCCGGTCAGAGGATGCATGCCTATGATGTGACAACATTCAACATCGGTCTTTGGTTATCTCGATCTCGTTACGTCAACCCATTGACTCAACTAGTCTGACACCTCCGAATCACTATTCCCATGCAGAGGACCTACATCAAGAGGTCGGTCAGATATCAGCCATATGAGAAAGGATTGCCATCTCCTACTCCGACTGGAGATCATCACTTAACTATCATTTGATGATGCTTGATGAGTCCTCTATCTAACTCCTTAGATATTCATCCAAGCATCAGCCTCTATGATTCATTTAATGAATCAACAGTTGTATGATCATAAAGTTGGCCATGGTACAGAACCCTTATTGTACAGAGGGACCTTATAGTGCATTCATTCATTCAATCTCAGAAAGGGAGTGAAGATAATCAATAACTTTTAATGATAAATCATTTATTACAATAACATTTATTGTAGGAATGGTTCGCCCAGGGTCACATTGCTAACAGGATGTACATGTTTTAGTAATACCTGAGGGTGATGTGATCATAAACGATTGTGTAACCATGATGCTTCCATTCCGAGGGAGGGATGAAACATGTCTGTATTTTAGTAACTCCTCTCATGGATAAGTAATCTGATCTTAGTGTAAATGTTGGACATTGATCTGAATGTGGGTCAGATGAAGTGAAAAGATTATATTTGCGATCTTGATTTAATCAAGCATCTATGGGAGGTCCGCAAGATCTGGATTAGAGATGTGATCTCAATATCCAAGTCACTACACGTGGAACAACACAATCGCCCTATCCTTATCTCCAAGTATCCTTATAAAAAGCGGATTATCCTTGAAAGAGTTCATCGATAATTTCATTGTTGATATATGTATCCATGCATTGAGAAAATGGATAATTAAATGTCATTTAATTATCATGAATATTATGAATTTGATTCATATTATAATGAGATTTATCTGAGATAATTAAATGTGATTTAATTATCAATGTTGTGAATAATGTGAATGTGATTCGTATTATTTGGACACATAAGAATAGAGATCCAAGTTTATTAAATGAGATTTAATTATCATGGATATCAATAATGTGGATAGCACTGACCATATAATTCAGGTATATTATAAATGTGATTTATAATATACTAGAGAGAGCATATTGCGATTTTATATTTGTTGATTAATTGTTAATGTGAATTGGATTCAAATTGATTGATTAATTGAAAATATAATTACATTTAGTTTTGGGTTGTGAATGAGATTCACATAATTTCAATGGCTTGATTGAAATTTTCTCACAAGATAATTGTTAATTATTTTTTGAGAAAAATATTTACAGTAAGAGTTATTGTAAGTTAAAGAGATAATCATGATATAATAGAGAACGACCAAGTCCAGTCAAAAGAGAAGTGGACGACCACTTATCTCCTTGTGGGGATAAGTGAACGTCATCCCCTTCTTTAGGAGATAATGTTGGTCTTCTCATTATCTCATCTCTAGTCAAAAGTGATTTAAATTGGGATTAATAATGTTTATTTATAAATATAAATTATTTCAAAATTAAATCAATTGTTGTTGTGGTTTTTTACAACAACATCTTAGTCATTGAAAGAAACACAAATCAATCTCATCCATTGATTGTGTGTTGTCCATGTATCCCAAAACCCTATATAAGAAGAGGCACCTCTTGCTCTTCGAGATACGTTTACGCGAGAACAACAAATGCTCTCTTCCTCTCTCTCTGCACATCATGTGCCTCTATCCCTCCCTCTCTTATGTCCATCCACCTTGGATCCATTGAGAGAGTCATCATCGCCGCAGCAGTGTCATTTTGATGTCGGAGTACTTGCTCATAGATCTCCGTCTCCTTTGATATGCCTTGCTCGTGAAGAAGTCGTCGATCTCGTGTAATGAGATCATGAGATTCGTTGCTTCGATCAATGACATGGACTGGGAGAAGGACACGTCTAATCAACGCGCACGCAAGCATGACCTCCGTCGGATCGGAATTGAGACATGTGGTCTCTTAGTTTAGAGACTCAATCGCAACCACGCTTCAAGAGGTAAATCTTATACCTATTGATGTTTAGATTAAACGATCCGAGAAAGGTTCTTGGATCATGTGGTTTCATCACATTTAATATTTTTAATTCTGCTGCACCAAGCAACTAGTGCGACTAGTTGTTGCCGATCGCATTCAATGCAATCAACACACTTTTGTGATGCGCTTGAGGATCTTCCATATACTTCATGAAAGAAGTGTGGAAACCTCTTGTCCAAATAATACACTGACATTGGTTCCTTATCCAGTTGCTCTTTCCTTGAGGAGGGGCGTATTTCCTTCTATGGTGAGGTCATGTTGTCTTCACAATCAAATATAGAGAATGTACAAGAATGAGAAAAGAATCGGAGTGTGACCAATGTAGTAACATCTACTTATGAAGCTCGGATGGTATAGCCAAGTCTCCACTAAGATGTGCAAGCATTTTGGAAGCATGGACCATTGTTGTCATATTTGTAGTTGGTGGTTTGCTTCTTTTCGGTAGAATTTGTAATATTTCTTGCACAACATTAATCTTTTTGTTCCCTGACACATAGCATCTTTTCTTTCCATCCATTTTTTGTGGTTTTGGAAAATTTGTGATAGCAGATCCTTCCCTAATCAAAAGCTTTATTTCAACCCTACAACTCCTATATTTAGTCATTCTTGCCACTAGACAAGGATGAAAATGCACCACTACAATGAATTGCCCTTTGCAACCCCATGCATGACGAGATAAGTACAATGTGCATGTCTCCAACATTGGTTCACATTGGAGAGGTAAATGGATGACACCAAGTGGTATACTTGGGCATGTCTAAGTTGAATTCCGAAACATCAACAAATGGAGCCCAAAGATTTAAGTCAAAGATTTGAGTCAAAATTCCAGTTCCTAACTATGCTCCTTACTATGAAAGTCAAAGGCCATGATCAATGTCTATCATTTATATTATTCCTAATCTTTTGTCCAAAAAATCAAACTTATTCTGAAAATGCTACTGCAAATACAACAACGTTTTTATGAAGTAGATTTTTCTGAACTTTTATCATCTTTATGGATTTTAAGATTTTGCAATTATATGAATGTTTGGATATTGTATTTTTATGGCTTTTACATTACTTATAAACAATAATATTTATGAGACTTATACAAAATAAATTACCAATATTTTATTTTGAATTCAATAACTAATGTATTTTACAAGTTTTATATTCAAATATTTTAACTATCTAGTCACTTTTATATATTTTAAAAAAAATTTAAATAAGTACTATACACATTTTAAATACAACTTTTTAAGTTAAGAACATTACATATATTTTACTTATTTACGAGGCTTTCATAATTACATAATAAATAGATCTTGAATAAACTTAACCCTTACGCACTTTTTATGATTATATATTATAGAATATAAATAAAAGAATGAATTATGAACACAAGTTTATATAGAATACACACACACACCCCTATACATCCATTGTGTTATCTCCACATAGCACGTAAAGAGAAAATGGAGGACATAACCCATTCTAAGTGGAAGCAGATGGAAAAGAATAAAAGAATAGAGGTCATTGGCCTGTCTGTACTTATGATTTGTTCCTCATAACTGTAATGTAAGAAAAAAATGAGGTCACTAAGAAATAATAAAATAAAAAAGAGTGAAAGAAAGAAGATTAAGAAATGAAGTCAATGAAATAACTCCCTCCCCATACTTAGGATCAGGCATCCTATGTATAAAAAGGAATGAAGCCAAACATTAGGGATGCGTGATTTGTGTAAAAGTCAGGTAAATCAAAAGAAAAATAAAAAGAAATAAATTGAAAACCAAAATCAATGGACAATGGTTTTACCTGTACTAAGTATCTGGTATCCTTAAGTGCATCACGGAAGCATGAGGATCGCATCTTAAGCGATCATGAGCAAAACTAGTTGCACTAGTTTATGGGGGTAGCAGAATTTAAAAATTTTAAAATGATGAAACCGAATGATCCAAGAACAATTCTCCAATCGTTTCATCTAAACTAAAAACAAGTATTAGTTTTACCTCTTGAAGTGTGGTTGTGATTGAGTCTCTAAACAAAGAGACCTTCCATCTGAAGTCCGATACAATGGAGGAGATGCTTACAAGTGAGTAAATGAAACATGTGCTCCTAGCAATCCAAGCACTGAATTACCTGACCTCATCAGATGAGATTCGACATCTTCTTCATGAGTGAGTCTCAACTAAGGAGAAGGAGATCCGCGAGCAACGATCCGTAGCTCAACGATGATGTAGAGGCGATAGTGACTCTCTATAGGCTCCATGATGGATGGCTACAATGAGAGCAAGAGAGAGACTTGACTTGTAGAGGTAGAGAGAGCATTGTTTTTTGTTGTAACTTGATGAGCAAGGGGCACATCTTCTTATACATTTATTTGGGAGTCCATGAATCATATTACATGGGAAACACTAAATCAATCCTTACATTGATTTGTGTTTTTAATCAATGGCCATGATCGTTATTGTGTAACAAAGCAACAAAAATTAATTTATATTAAATTTGTTATATATTCAATTATCATCAATATAATTTAGTTTAATTAAATTAATAGAGATAAGAGGATAAAGAGGGAGTCCACCTTCTCAAAATAAGGTGGATGACCACTCTTGAACAAGTCAAGGATGGTTGTCCACCACCCATATAAGGTGGCTCCACCTATTTATTTGATGTGAAATTTTATTTCTCTCATAATCCTTTGAATATTGGCGACAACATGTGTTGCAAATTTATTCAAAAAATGATTTATAATATTTTGTAAACATTGCAATCAAGCAATTGAAAATTTGTGAATTACATTCACAATCCAAAATAAAATGTAAAATATATTTTTAATTGATTGTCCAAAATAAATCCAATTCACATCAATAATTAATTAAAACAAACAAATTAAATAGGCTCTCTCTAATATATTATAAATCACATTGACAATATATACGAACTATAAGGATATTGTTATCGACATTGTTCATATTCTTGACAATTAAATCAAATTTAATTATCTAGGATCTCAATTCTCATGTGCCTAAATAATATGAATCACACTCACATTATTCAAATCTTTATAATTAAATCACATTTACTTATATTAGATAACTCTCCGTATAATTTCAATAAAATATATATTATTCACGATAACTAAATCACATTTTATTTATCCAATTCATAATGGTCGAATGAATATATCAATAGTGAGATTATCCTTGAACTCTTTCAAGGATAATGCACTTTATCCGTGGATACTTAGAGATAAAGACAAGGCGATTATACATTCTGCGTATTATGACCTAGATATTGAGATCATATCTCAAATCTAGATCTTGCATAACTCCCACAGATATTTGATTAAATCAAAATCATCAATGTAATATTTTCATGCGAGTGAATCACATTTAGATCACTGTCCAACATTTGAAGTAAGATTACATAACTTCTCTATTGAGAGGCGTCACTAAAATCCAAACCCGTTTCATCACTCCCTAGGAATGGAAGTGTCATGGTTATAGAATCGTTTATGATCACAACACCCTTAAGTATTCATAATACCTCTACATCATGCATATTGGAAGACCTAGGATAAACCCGAAGTTTTAGATCTCATGTAGAATGTCTCCTTCAAGGTTTCATCATTAAGTTTATCATTTGATCATTGGGAGTCGGTATTGATCATATACTTTCCAAAAGCATATGTCATAACTAGGTGTTTATCATGTAGTCTCTTAAATCATATACGAAACATACAAATGCATTCAACCTTTCAAAGAAAGATGATCATGCATGTAATTTTATCCCATTATCTCATTAGTGAGCTCGTATCTTCCAGTTCAGTAAATGAACTTATGTGATCCCTTTGAGAGATGTTATTACTTATATGTCCTTGCATGCAAACCAACACGCTAGTGTATAGACCTTGATTAGGGCATAAACCTATTGGTCTGCCAAATGTACATACTCATACATACAATAACACATCAGTTTCCGGTCAAAGGATGCGTTCCTATATGGTAACAACATAGAACATTGGTCTTCTATTATCTCGATCTCACTAACTCAACTCTTTAATCTAACTAATGTGATGTCGCCAACTTTCTTTTCCTATGGAGAGGACTTGCATCAAGAGGTCAGTCAGATATAATCCTATATAGAATGGATTGACATCTCCTTCTTAGGACTGTAATCCTGTCCTAACATCCATTCGGTGGTTGTTGATGAGTTCGTAATTTAATTGTATAGATATTCATCCCAAGGTCGGTCTAAAGTAAAGAAGGAGTCACCTACCTCTGTGATTCAATAATTGAATCAACATATGTATGATCATCAAGATGGTCATGGTACAACCTTCTAAATTTACTAAGGGACCTTTTATGCAAAATTAGTTATTCTTCATTTCAGATCAAGGAATGATATTTGCAATAACTATTATTTCATAATGCCTCATTGTGGTCTTGCATGTCCAACAATCTCCCACTATCTGAAAGAGCCAGTAATTGGCTAATCTTAAATCCCCACTTATGTGATAATCATTGTCTATTTAGAAAAATAACCAGGTAAGCCGATTAGTTACTCTGTTCCTGAGAGACTACGCCATGTCCTTTTATGGCAATTGCATATACCCCCCGTAACAGTGCTCGAATACAATGCGAATGTTGCATCTTATGCAACCAATACTAAATCTTGCAGCTGTTATAGTGTTGTTGACACTACGATTCAATAATCATTATAACCACTATGTAATGTATATTATCCTTATCACAATACCCTTATTTTCATAAATCTCCATCTCCTAAAGTATCTGCAAATAAGACCTATTAGATCACTATCTATAGAGTTTTAAGTTATTGAATATAAGATTTAGAGATCACTATCTCAAAAGTCTTGTCCTCTTTGAATATATTGTTATTACTGCAATCAAGTATTTTATTTCCAAAGTAGGATTAGTAACAGTTTACTACTCTTTCTACATGGAAGACGTCTAACTTTTGTACACGTTTAGCATACACTAGGCTTCTCGTAACTAATACACAAGGGCAGGCAGTTCTGATATTCACTTCCTCAACTATTTGAGGTGTTATCCCTTCAGATAGGTCAATCTCATATCTTAAGGGAAGGAAGCCTTCCGTGGGGTTTGTAATGAATATGGAATATGTTGAAGGTGTACCACAAATGTGACAGTCCCAATTCCCTCTTGTCTTTGCTTCTTAATATCTTCAGAACTATGATCAAGGAGGTATCCTTCATATTATATCTCAAGGTATGGAATAGCTATATTATAAAACTCATATTATTATCCTTACATCATTCCAACTGATTAGGATTTTATCTACATTAAGCACGATGAACACAATAGCACTACGACTAAGATTCACATGGTTTATGAAGATTCTGTCTAAATCATAACATTTATAATTTCGTCAAATCCAGTGTTCCAACTGCTAGAATCTTATTTGAGTCCATAGATGGAATTCCTTTAGCTTGCACATCTTGCTTTCGTCAACTATGAAGCGCCGGGGCTACTTCACATGAATGTCCTCATATAGGTATTCTTATAAAAAAGCAATATTTACTTACATCTTGTAGATGTAAAAGTCAAGTTGTGTAGCTATAGTTAGAAATATTCTAATGGCTATAAACATAGCCATTGAAGAGCAAGTCTCATCGCAAGCAATTTCTTGTATTCAATGTGTAGCTCATGGCTACGAGCCATGCTTTGAATGTCTCTACCTACTCACTAGGACACCTCTATCTCTTGAAGATCCATTTACACCTTAACAAATCTTACCCATATAGGTGAATGCTCAAGTGTTAATATACAACACTTTTATGTGATGCCTATATTAGACCTTATTGCTAATATCCATCTTTCTTTGTCATGATTCTCTGAGGCTTCATAATGTGAATTTAGATCATTTTCAAACTTGACTAACACATTGAATCCATCCTAAAATTATTTAAAGAGGTATTAGAGTTTCATCTCCAATTGTCATTTTAGGTTCTGATTTTATGAGCCTCATTATCTTCTCAATATATAATGAGTTCCTTCACTTAATTTCCATCTCGATTCCAAAGAGTGTCATCTTCTAAGAATCATATCCTTTTAGATGAGATATTTTTATGAATATCAAGGTCATAAGGTAGGTATCAAATACCATCCTTTATTTTCTAATGAAGTAGCACTATCTGATGCTAGATTCCAACTAACTTGCATGAAAGGATATACAATGTAGTCTCTACTATATATATACCTTGGAAACTAACATGTAATCATGCCACTATTCATCATTGATCAAATCATGTCATACAAGATCAAATTGTATCTCCCTAAAACTGTATTGAATTTAGGTGTAGTAGGAGAAGTGAGATTGGACTGATATTCCTTTCTCCATAAGGTATTCCTTGATTTCATCTAATCGGTACTTGCTACCTTGGTTAGATTAAAATCAAGTCCTCTTCATTCAAACTTTGGTTCTAAACCAAATTGTGAAATCATTGAACAATTAAAAAGTATATAATATGAAGGAAAGAAATCTCATATCTCAAAAACCATCAAATGATATCACATATCACCACTCTCCATTATGAGACAGATGATATGCATACATCAATATGTAAGATTTCTTGAATACCTTGACATCTTACACCATCCCCAAGGAAGAGTGTATTAGATGTTTTATATTGAATACAATATTCACATGTACGTAAGATTTGAAATTTCATTCATTCTAAAGTTTTATCTCTTACTAGTCTATTGATCTCGTCAACAGACTATGTCAAAGACTTGATGTCAAATCATTGTCAACTAATCTTCATCCTAATGTTTAATTTTATGTATTTGTAAATATTAATGAACTATTCATTAATATTCTAATTTAGTAGATTCCATTATACTATAGATTACTGTCAGAAATATATCCATCATGACTCCTTATGATTGGTCTATTATAGAATTCATGTTCATTTCCAACATTTTTTTAGAAATAAAGAACGAATGTATTTTAATATCTAGGTCATAGACACACTTTAATACTAATGGATCTCCCACTGAGAATATAGTCTATCTATCTTGTGGAGATTGTTGCAACAATTGCATCGATTCCCATATAGATGAATATTAAAAATTAAGATCAAATTTTCCAGTCTTCTAAAGTAGACGCAACAATTGCAAGTGTTATTAGAAGAATGAGATACAATTATTAGTATTTGGTTTTATCAAATAAGCAAGTCAATCTCAGTTATTATAGATATATAATATCCCAATGTACTATCCGAGTCCTTCTCTAAGTATCTTAGATAGTCTGGATAGTCACACTATCAATACATCAGATTGTTACAATATTGACATTCATCCCACTCTTTGTATGTATTATGTTTGGAAATGATAGAAGTACATATAACTCTCTTCTAACATGGGTCCAACCCATGCTTCCACTACACTCCCTTCATCTATAAACAACCGTTGCTCAAGACAAAGGATCTCTTTTGTTGAATTCAAAAGAATACAAGAGTATTTGAACATTTATGCATGCTTCATTGAATTCATACAATATGAATATTATGAAGATTCATGAATGACTTGAGTGTAGGCAGTAGAATGATGACACTCTTCGTAACTACATCCATCTTAACTCCTAATGTAACAACCCATCCTACTAAGCAGAATGTCCAGCGACAGAGATCTTTCTACACCTTTCTCCTCTAAGTACACATGTGGCAAATCTCATCAAATACATATCATCCTTGTAATTAAAGTTTACTATATAAAGAAGTGTCTTACACAAGTTCTATTACATCTCCTTACAAAACAATATGAACACAAAAAAAATTGAGAACCACCTCCATCTAGTGTATAAACATTCCTTCCTCCTTCTGGTCTTGATTCGATTTATATGTACATAATAATAATATAGCAGGATGAGTCTGAACCCATTTATGAGCTTAGACCCAGTGAATGCATCGCAAGCTTTTTTGCATTTATAACCAAATGTTGAAATATGAATATCATGCCAAAATTTATGATGAATACTTTGAAATAGCTTTAAAGTGACTTTATGACAGTAATCATATAAAAACATGGTTGTTTTGCAATCGAACACTGAAATCACTTCTATAGAAGTAAATTGAAAAATAATTATAACTATAAAATTGTTTGCATTAACCACCACTGTGGCTAAGTTATCGACTCACGAACGCCGAAAAAAAGCTAAGTCGCGTGCAGAAGGTCCCAAAGACCAAAAACACCCTGCATGCGACCCAAAGCCTATATGTATACAAAATACGGACCCAAAGTCCTTTTGATACCATATCTAATGGGTTGCCATATCTATTGGTTGTTTCAGGTTCATAACTAGTGACATCACCATATTTAATGGTTAGTTCACGAATTGTGTAAAATAGCTACAGTGGTGCTTACTTTGTGATTCTGATTCTTTTCTTGCCACTAATAATCCGTACTCTTGCTAATTCATGCTCATAACAGTTAATTCGTAAACATAAAACAATCTAACATAGCATACATATTTTTACAACTGGAAACTATTACGAATTTGAAAACTGATACATATTGCATAGTGACTATTCAAACAATTTTTTATATAAAGCTCGTTTCGTGTTACACAAAGAATCATATGCTTGAAAACATGTTATCATGATAAAACACTTGAAATGACTTTTGAAATGCTTTCTAAAGACCTGATTTCTTATCTACTACGTGGAATTTGCAATTCAAACGTAAAAAGCTTTAGAGAATATGATTTCATACTTGCTATCAAAACGTTGCATAAAATCTAAATATTATGCTTTAAAATAGCGCTTAAGAATACCTCACCTGATTGATATCTAACTCGAGTCGGGATCGCCTTCTTTAGTGAATACCACCAATATATGCCTCAAATTTGAACACTACCACTTGATGGCTAGCAGAACCTCGTTTTGACTTCTATCATGCTCTCGGTTACTTATAGAGCATTGCAGCGAGTTCTACCGTGCTCCTCCAACAACCTATACGTCTCTCTAGCTCTAAGGTGGTGAGAGGGGTGTGTGTTGTAATGAGTAAAATGAGGATCTCATGGGTATATATAGGCCTCCAACGCCTTTGCATGTGTGACATGTGTCAACATATAAGGGAGACTCTAAGACAGATGTTACCACCTTACCATGCATGAAGACACATGGCAACACTTGCCATCCATGCACTATGTCACATGTCTCATGTGCATGAGGGAAAATGTTGGACATGCATGATGGCACTTGGTGCACATGCATAACGCCACATGCCTTACTTGCACTAGGACACATGTCATTCTTGAAAGATGACAGATGTTACTCTTGTGTATTGACACTTGTCATGTATGTATAATGACATGTGTCTCATTATTTTCCCTCCATATGTCCTACTTTTTCTAATGACACTTAATTATCACTAATCATGGGAATTAGTACTAATCATACTTAATTAGTCTTAATGATATGATTATGGTCAAATGAGCATAAATGTATACCATTGTGGGCCTATACTTGTAGTAGCTTCTATTACTTATAATCTACTACCATACTTCCAAATTACTAGATATGGTACTATGTTTGATGTGCTACAAAATCCAGAGAACCTTTTAAAGTCATAATTATTCAAGATGGTCTCTGATTAACACAAAACAATTTTCAATGAAATCGTTGCATCAAGGCGAATCTATTGACTTTGTCAAACGTAAAGTCTGAATATTATCAATTCAATATTTCTTTGAAGTAACACTTGATAACATTTAAAAACATAGTATATATATAGTCATATTCTACAAAACTCACAACTACTCAAAATGCGCATTACAATAACTCCCCTACTATAAATAAATTTTGTCCTCAAAATTGAAGTACGTTTGTTAGTTTGAAAATAAGTGGGGATATTGAGATCTCACTTATTCCTCTCGTTCCCATGTGGCTTCTTTTATTGCATGACTCCTCCATAAAACTTAAACTAAGTGAATCTTCTTTGTACGAAGCTCTAGCACTTTATAATCTAAAATTTCTATAGGAACCTCCTCGTATGATAGATCTTCCTTCAATTGAATTTCTTGGGATTGTATCATATGGGTTGGATCTAGAATATACTTCCGGACTATGGAGACATGAAAGACATCATGTATCCTTGCTAGTTCAGATGGAAGTCGAAGACGATAGGCCACACTTCCTATTCTCTCTATGATCTCGTAAGGGCCAATGTATCTATGGCTTAGTTTCCCTTTCTTCCCGAATCTGATTAGGGCTTTCCATGGAGATACTTTCAGAAACACATGGTCTCCCACTTGAAATTCTAAATCTCTCCTTCGTTTATCTGCATAACATTTCTGTCTGCTTTGCGTTGCCTTCAAGCATCTCTTGATTTCCTCAACTTTTTTTGTTGTGCCTTGTATTAATTCAGGTTGAAACATTTTTCGTTCTCCAACCTCACTCCAACAAATTGGTGTTCCACATGGTCTACCATATAAGGCTTCATAAGGTGCCATCCCAATACTAGCATGATATATGTTATTGTATGCAAACTTTATAATTGAGAGATGTTCATCCCAGCTTTATTTAAACCTCAGTGCACAAGCTCTAAGCATGTCTTCTAAAGTCTGGATAGTCCATTCTGATTGGCCATCTGTTTGAGAATGAAGGCTGTACGAAATGCTAAGTTTGTTCCCATAGCTTTATGTAATCTTGTCCAAAGCTTGGGAGTGAATCGTGGATACAATTGACACAGGAGCCCCATGACAGCTAACTATCTCATTAACAGAGATCTTTCCTAAGAAGTCTAGACTGTATGTCATGTTAATGGCTATGAAATGTGCAGATTTAGTTAATCTAAATACTATGACCCATATTGCATTGTGACCTCGATAGGTACTTGGAAATCCTGTAACAAAATCCATAGTATTGTGTTCCCATTTCTATTCTAGTATAGGAAGTGGTTGTATTGTCCCCGCAGGTCTCAAATGCTCTGGTTTAGTTTGTTGGCATTTAGGACATCTAGAAACATGCTCTGCAATCTCTCTCTTCATTCCAGACCACCAATAGTATGTCTTGAGTGTTATATACATCTTAGTACTTCTTGGGTGCATAACATACACGAAGTTATGTGCCTCCTCCAGAATCTCAATATTTATATAAGATCTCCTCGGAACACATAATCTTCCATTAAAGAATAAGACCCCTTAACCATCTATTGTATATCCAGCTTCATCACCTCCCTTACGCTTCTCCATTGTTCTAATGATTTCAGCATCATGGATTTGCGTTTCCTTAATTTTATCATATAATATGGGCCTCACTTGTAAGGATGCTAATAAGGATCCATAACTATTTATTGTTAACTTTGCACATAACCCTTTCAAAGATAAATACACTACTCTTAAGTGAGATAGTTGACCCATACACTTTCGACTGAGAGCATCATCTACGACATTGGCTTTCCCCGGATGATATTCTATGGAACATTCATAATCTTTCATTATCTCTATCCATCTTCTTTGCCTTAAATTCAACTCTTTCTAAGAGAAAATATACTTCAAACTCTTATGATCAATAATGATTCGACATGTTTCTCCATATAGGTAGTGTCTCCAAATCTTTATGGCAAATACTATAGCTGCTAATTCAAGGTCATGAGTTGGGTAATTTTACTCATGTTGTTTTAGTTGTCTAGAAGCATAAGCAATCACCTTATCATTCTGCATCAGGATGCACCCCCAGCCCTTGTCTTGAGGCATCTCTATAGATTACATAATTACATTGTCCTGAAGGAAGGCGATGTGTAGGTGCAGAGGTGAGACGATTCTTGAGTTCCTTAAAACTCTTCTCGCATTCTTCGTCCCAACTACACTTCACATCCTTCCTAGTTAATATTGTCAAGGGAGATGCAATTCTAGAGAAGTTTTCAACAAATCTTCTATAATACCCATCTAATCTAAGGAAACTTCGGATTTCTTATGCATTTATTGGTCGTTCCCTTCTAAGAACAGCTTCTATCCTTGATGGATCTACTGCTATTCCTTCTCCAGATATAACATGTCCTAGAAATGCAACCTTCTTCAATCAAAACTCATATTTATTTAACTTTGCATATAATCGGTGTTCGTTCAAAGTTTGCAGCACAATTCTCAATTGTTCTTTATGTTCCTCCTCTATTTTGGAATATACTAGAATATCATAGAAAATATGATGACGAACTTGTCCAGATATGGACGGAAAACTCTATTTATCAAGTCCATAAAGACAGCTGGGACAATGTCCATAACAAGATCTAAAGGCAGTCTTAGGAACATCTTCAACTCTAATTTTTAGATGATGATACCCTGATCTCAAATCTATCATTGAAAACACATAAGCCTCTTACAACTGATCAAATAAGTCATTTATTACGGGTAGAGGATAGTTATTGCGGATAGTGACTCTGTTTAGTCTCCTATAATCTATACAGAGTCTCATGGAACCATCTTTCTTCTTGACAAATAGAACATGAGCACCCCAAGGCGACATACTGTATTATATAAATCCCTTATCTGTCAACTCTTGCAGTTGGGTTTTGAGTTCTTTAAGTTCAACTGGGGCCATTCTCTAAGGAGCTAAGCCAATTGGATTGGTACCCAAAATGTGGTTAATAGTGAATTCAATTTTCTTATCATGAGGAACTTCTGGCAGTTCTTTTGAAAACACTTCTGAAAATACCTTCACCATAGATATATTTTCTAAATTGTTTGCTTCTGCCTTAGTATTAAACACATAAGCAACATAAGAGGAATATCCCTTCCTTAACAACTTATTGGCTAAGAGACTAGAGATGACATGGGTAGGATATATCCGTCTTTCTCCATAAAAAGTGAATTCGGCATCACCTGGTTTTCTAAAAGTAACATGCTTCTTATGACGGTCTAGGAAAGCATGATATGTACTTAAGAAATCCATTCCTATGATTGCATCAAATTCCCTTATCTCCACAGGAATCAGGTCTACTTCAATATAATTTTCTCCAATCTTAGCCAATCAATTTCAGAGGACATCCCTAATAATTTATGGTTCTCCCTTTGGCAAAGAAATCGCTAAAGCATGCTTGAGAGTACTTGTTTCTTTATCAGCATATATGGAGAATCTTTGTGAAATAAAAGAATGACTTGAACTAGAATCAATAAGATTATGTGCACCTTTACCAAAAATAATAGTGGCACCTGATACAACATCATCCGCAAATATGGCCTCCTCTAAGGTCATAGAGAAAGCTTTTCCCTTTCTCTGATTTGATCTTTTATGTGTATTGTTTTTATTTTGTTCCCTTGCAGCTGGAGGACAATGTATAACGATATGACGATTTTCATTTTGTGCCGGTCTTCCCATAATCCTACGGCCTTGGACAAGTGTGGTACAATTCTGACATATGTGGCCTATCTCACCACATTGATAACACCCAGTTGTCCTCCTTGCGGCAACTTCCTGGATGATACTTTCCACAGTTTATACATTGTGGAAAAGAAAGTGTTCTGTTTTAAGAAGTCCCAACTGTAAATCTAATTGTTTGATTCCCTTGAACTCTAAGGGCTGACCTATTATCTTGCATTAAATTCTTAGCTATTCTCAATTATTTGTTCACGGTACCTCTCCATTATGGTCTATCTGCAAACCTTTTATTTTTGTGATCATTGCATTTCCCACTTTCTTTTACTACTCGTTCATCCCTACGAGCAACCTCCACCAATTTTGCATAATCAGTATATCCCATGGTTGAAACCATTTCCTTTAAGTCAATATGCAAACCGTCTTCTAGCCGTCTAAACTTTTCTTCCTCTGTTGCAACCAGAGAAGCAGTAAACTTTGAAAGTTCTGTGAATTTCTTCTCATATTCATCAAACAAATTGTTCCCTTGAGTAAGGAATAGGAACTCCCTACGTTTCTCCTCCTAATAAACCCTTGGGTATTATTTTTCATTGAACTCTTTGTCAAAGATCTCCCATGTAATGTGATATGGGTTTGGATATTTCATCTTCACCGATGTCCACCAATTATCAACGCTATCTTTCAGAAGAAGTATTGTATACTTCAACTTTTGTTCATCCATACAATACATTAGAGCAAATATTTTCTCCATATGATTGAACCATTCCCTTGCCTTCTTTCGCTCAATGTCTCCTACAAATGATTCTCCTCCCAACTTCTTTACATGTTTAAACGGCAACTGGTGCTCAAATTAATGTCTTTTAACAAACTGAGCAGCTATGCCTCCTAGTGTTTGACCTATCAAGGTCAACGTATCATACACGTTGTTGTTATCATTCCCCTGACTAGGGCCTTGGGTGGTCTCTTGTGGTTGCAAAGCTACCAATGTTTCTTATAAAAATAAAACCTCAATTAGATCCTTCATCAACATAAATCCTCCAAAAATGATTCCAGATATCCTCAAGATTATAACATCAATTTTCTTCTTAGTTCAAATCAATTTATGATAACTAAATTTTCTTCCAATATTTATAGATCAACTCCTAATATAATTCTTGCTCAAGATCCTAAAACCTTTGCTCTGATACCACAAGTTGTCACGACCCGTCCTGCTAACCATAATGTGCTGCGGTAAAGATCTTTCTTTACCTTTATCCTCTAAGTACACATGTGGCAAATCTCATCAAATACATATCATCCTTGCAATTAAAGTTTACTACACAAAGAAGTGTCTAACACAAGTTCTATTACATCTCCTTACAAAACAATATAAACAAAAAAATGAAAACCACCTCCTGCTAGTGTATAAACAGTCCTTCCTCCTTATGGTCGTGATTAGATTTATATATATAGAATAATAATATATCGGGATGAGTCTAAACCCATTTATGAGCTTAGACCTAGTGTTGAGCAAGCAATTTTTGGGTTGGAAAAATTGGTGATAATTATGTGTCGTTGTTGCTGTTCCCCAAAATCCTGTGACAACAAAAAATATTCTCTTATTTATTTTTGCTACTTATTAACCTATAAAGCGGACAGGGTCGGACTAAGGGAGACTAGAATTTCTAAGGGTTATTCAATTTATCAAAAACAAATTAAAGTAAAACATTAATCTCAAAGGACAACTATCCTTGGTTTTTGTGATTTTTTATTTTTTTATTTCTCAAAAATAACATGAAGCAATATTTACAAAATCAAAAATATGCACACCAACTCTTTTTATAAATTTTCAATTTATAAAAAATGCTCAAAAAATCCAAAAAATATTTTTCAGTTTTAAAAGTTTTGAAATGTTTTTGAGATTTTTTGTAGAATTTCAGTTGTTTTTGTATTTATCTAAAAATCAAATAGTGAGAAAATACAAAAATGTGCACATCCTGGAGTAATTTGCAACTTAAAAATATTCTAAGTGCCCAAAACTCCTGACAATTATTTTTTAGAAAAAAACTAGAAGTAATTATCTACAAACGGGAACTGAAATCACTATTTTTGGATTTCTGTAAAATTTTCTGTGATTTTTATAAGATTTTAGGTGTTTTTCAATTTCTTTGGATTTTATATATAATTAATGCGTGGAAATTGGTCATAAATAAAAGGGATTTTATCACTTGTGCCCCTCCGAGATATCGCAATATCAGTTGTGCCCCTATCTTTTTGGTAATATCAGTTGTGCCCCTCACTTCTTTCTCCGTCTTCAGTTGTGCCCTTCCGTCAGATTGACCGTCAAAAAATTGAAATAACCATAGTTTACTCAAACCATAGTGTGGTTAACAGGGGTATTATGGTCAGAATAAAATCAAATGAGGAGGGGGGTTGGGGAGAAGGTGCGAGGCTGTGGAGGAGGTGCGGGCTGGCGGCAGGGGCTGGGGGAGGTGCGTGGCTGCGGGAGGAGGTCGGCTTCACGACGTGGCTGCGGGTTGCGGTGCGGGACAGGGGGGAGGGGGAGCAAGGGGGTGGCGCCGGGGAGGGGAGGAGGTGCGGGGTTGGGAGGGGCCGCAAGCCTTGGGGGAGGGGGAGCAGGGGGAGGCGGGCTGGGAGGAGGGAGGTTGGGGCGGAGCTCCTCTCCTCCTCTCCCCTGTCGTTCTCCCTGGCTCTCATCATCGCCATCGTCATCTTCTTGTACATAGCTCTGCAGATCAGATCCACCAGAGGCTACGCGCCCATAGCCGGCATCGCCTTCCATCAGCTGCTCAATTTCCACAGGCTCTACGATTACTCTTCCGCAAGCACAAGACCTTCACGATCCTCGTCACCCCCTTCCAGAGCTATTAAATGGGCACAAGAGTTGAAGCATGACTCGTCAGGTCTGGGCGCCGGGGGTAAATAACAATATCATCCATATTCCCTTGGTAAATAAGAGTCATCCATATTCCCTTGGTAAACAAGAGGGATGATTTGAGTCAAACTGAACGGATATGAGAGGAGAGTTCAGAGAAGGTAGAGAGATGGATCCATCTCCGTCCAAACCCCTCCACCTCCGCCGCCGAGATCGACCCACTCATTCCCGGGCGGAGCAGCTGCCATTGGATCCGAGAACAGCTCCTCCTGCAGCCTCAGCTCCTCCGGATACGGATCTCCAAACCCGTACCCGATCATCGCAGCGATGCTACCGGCCTCCTCCGGCTCCGGCTTCCACGTGCCGCTTGGCGGCGGGGACAACATGCGGGCTTTGGGAGGCGGCGGAGGAGGGGAGGAGGTGGCTGCAGCCGTATCGGCAGCGGGGCGTTTGGAGGACTTGCGGCGGCAGCCGCCGCCAACGGGGACGTTACGGAGGACGCCTCCGCGGGTCCAGTAGCGGCGGCACGAGCGGCAGAAGTGGCGGGGCTGCGAGAGGGTGTAGTGGTTGTAGTAGCAGAACCTCGTGTCCGGGGAGTCGCACCGCAGATACTTCAGGCCAAGCTGCACCTCCTGCGGGGGCGACGCGCGGTGGCGCGCCGTGAGGATCCGGCCGTCGTGGCCGGGATTCGTGCGCAATGTAGACGTACCTTATGGATTAAGAGATCTTTGCGGTGGACGGAACGAAGTGGCGGCAGCAGAGGAAGATGGCGAGCCACGAGTTCTCGGCGAAGTTCCTCAGGGACTTCAGCAGTTCGGTGTTCAGGAGCAACACCATCTAGCTCGCACGGATCATCTCCAAGACTGCTGCTCCGGGATTTGACCGGGCGTTTGACATGCAGGTCGGGGCGGAGGGGCGGCAGGGGATGGAGGGAGGTCGGGGCGGAGGGGTGGAGGGAGGTCTGGGCAGCAACAGGTGGGAGAGGAAGAAGATGGGAGAGAGGAGAAGGGAAGAAGAAGACAGAGGAGGAGGAGAAGGGAGGAAGATGACATTTCAATCCATTTTTTAAATTTAATTCCTGATGTATCCCTAAAGATAACGTCCGTTTATGTTTGGGATGGACGGAAACTAACTCGAAGGGTACAAGTGATAGATTTGCAAGAAGTGAGGGACACAACTGATATTATCAAAAAGATAGGGGCATAACTGATATTGCGATATCTCGGAGGGGCACAAGTGATAAAATCCCTAAATAAAAAGACAATGAAATACAACTACTATAATTTTTTAGGAATTTTTGGAATAATATTAAAATTTTATAAATTTTAGAATTTCAAACAGAGAAAAATGACATGTTTTTGTATTTTAAATAATAATAAATGAAGGCAAAATGTAATGTAAAAATTTAGCCAAGAAGATAATCACATCAGGAGCATAGCATGATTTTTGCAAGATTTTTAGATCACAGACAATATTTATTTCAACCAAAATAACATGCAAATATAAAGTCTGGAATTGAGGACTAAAATGCAATTATTCAGTTTTTTGGACTGAATATAAATATAGATAAAAGATAGTGTTCATTCACAAATTACCCATATAGCATGTGCAGTGCAAGTGACCTTCAATTCAGAGCAGGGCTTCTTTGACATTTCCGAAACCTGTAGGGTCTTTAGATGCAATATACCCAATTCTTTTTCAAAACACCTTCTAGGGTTCATGTTTGTATCTCTTCGTGCAAAAGCCAAACTGGATGGGGTCACTGCCCCCTCTTCTTTGTCGTCACGTGTGGGCGGCGTGAGCGAGGCATCGGCAGAGACGCGACGAGGAGTGCGCGGGATGGCCTCGCGCGGAGGTGTTGCAAGTCTGGAGGCGCGGGCGGGCTTGGCACGAGGAGCTCTGCGAGGGTGAGGCGACGGTCTGCGCTGTGAGCACGGCGTGGCACCGTTGATTGCAAGAGTGATGGCGGCGCCGCTGCTGCTATGGGCTAGAAGGGACCGACGTCGCGAGTTCACGGGAGAGGCGGAGCAGGAGGGGCAGACGACTCACGGAGGTGGAGGGCAAAGGCCGGGGGCCTATGGAGAGCTTGACGGAGGGCGTGGCGGGAAGGACGGTGGCTGCAGCGGCCTAGAAGGACGGCAGCGCAGCGACCGACCCACGACGCGTGTCACGAAGGAGGTGAGCACCCTCCAGGCGGAGGACGGCGGCGAGGCCGTGGCCTGCGGCGGACGTGACGCGCGTGGGGCGGCACGGGCCACTAGGAAGCGTTGGTTGTGCTGTAAAGATTTTTTATTTTGTTTTATAATCTTTTTATTATTTGTGATGTAAACAGAAATAAAATAAAATGAAAAACTTTTTTTATTCTTTTATGTAAATCTGAAGAATATAACTTGAAAAGATATAGAATTTTTTTTATTTTTTTAATGATCCTGCAAAACAAACGTCAGAGAAAAAACAAATGGTTTATTTTATTTTTTATTTATCTATTTACAAATCAGAAAATGAGTGGGGATTTGGCAGAGATGAGGGATTTGAATCCAATCTCTGACCACCGTACGCGGCCGGAGTAGAGAGATTGTGGATGATAGAAATAGAATGCGTGGAGATCGAGAAAGTGAGATGAAAAATCGAGTCGGTGCGGATCAAAAATCATGATGAAATTTTTTTAAGATCTAGAGAAATAAAAATGATGATAAAAAAATGTGATGGACTAAACTACGATTAAACTAAGGTAGAGGTATGAAGAAAAATGTGGATCTCACCTTAGGAGCAGAAAATGACCGTGATCGCCTCGACAAGGCCGACTCGTTGTCACCGGACGACTTGGAGACTAGGTAACTTCCTCGATGAAATTTTTTCTCGGAGATCGGGCTCCTCTCTCTAAATATTGATCAAGTTGGAATGAGTGAGAAGGATCCATATAAATAGAAAAGATTGAATGAAATTTGATTTTTGAATTTTTTGGATAAGTAGACGAGAGATGAAAATTGAAATTAATTTTTGGTTTTTTAGTGGAAGAGATGACATGAGATAAAGTAAAAGAGATAAAACTATTTACAAAATTATCTATTTTTTTTGAATTTATGTCACTTTATTTATTTGAATTAAAAAATGTTATTTTTTTATGATGGTTAATTAAAAATAGGAACTATATACATAAACTATATACATGTACGACATTATATACAAGGGTAAATAAGGAAATTAGCTTTTTTTGTGTTATAATTAATATTTTTATTTTTTTATTTTAAATAATTAGTAAGAATAATTTACAAATATATAAAATGCAATATTTACAAAATACATGGGAAAATTGTACAAACCACCCCAGAAATCCAACTTTTTACTCGTAACTCCAAAAATTATGAAATCACAACCATTTTGAAGATAATTTAATTTAGAATCTAATGGAAGTGATATTAGTTCAAATTGAGTTCATATGGAGCCGGAATTGATCTTTCAATTAGTGCTTAGTGGCTTTTTCCAAGTGTGGCTACTTTTATTCTGTACATAATTTAATTGTGCAATCATTTTTATAAATTAGGACACATTTTTGTTTACAACTTTTGTTTTGAAAGTTATTCGATTTGAGATCAATTAATACAAAAATAAATTAGTGTTAGTTTTATACAGAAATACACAAAATAAACGAGAAATATTTACAACAACACACACACATTTTTTTTATTATCTACTTAAGGACCCTTATCTCCCCCTACTTTATTCCTGGTCGATCAGGTCAAGGCTTGACCTTCTCTCGAGGTTGAGGTCAGCCTGCATACAGTCTTCCTCTTTTTTTATTTTCTTTCCTTTATTTTTCCTTTCTTTCTTTATTTATTTTAGGTTAAAATTAGTAAGAAGAGTACAATATTTACACAAAGATGCAAGTTAGTAAGAATGTGGAGTTAGTGTTATATGCAGGTGTTTTATAAGGGATTTTAAGCTAAAATAAATTAATAAAGATGACGAATCGCAGATTCATCATCCCCCTATTCTTTACCTTTACTAGTCCCTTAGCAAACACTTATTTGAAAGAATAAGTGAAGAAAAAGAAAAGAAATGGAAAATAAAGAAAGTAGGACAATATCGAGTATTAAATTTATCTTCATAAAATTGTAGTTTGGAGCTCTATCGGACCTTTGGATTATTAGTGTGTCGGAACTTCTGTGAAACTTGGAATTTTAAAATCGACAGCCTTCAAGTTCTACACATCATTGTCACAGTTTCGGCTCAGAAGTCACCTTAGATCAGTCCTCTTCCCAAAGTATACCCTATGAATATTGAACAATCGACTCATGTGTGTGAAAGTTTTTAGCTCTTCCCATCTAGAATGTCAGACTACCATGCAAATCTCCTATCCAATAACTCATCCTCGGGGTGTCGGTTATTTCCTTCTAAGGTTTGTCGCGCTATGTTCACAATTGAATTGGAGGAGGAGTTAGAAGAATGAGAAAAGAATGGAAGGTGGCCAGTGTAGTCACCTCTCCTTGTGAAGCTGGCCAATGTAGCCGAGTCTCTACCAAGATCTGCTGGTTTTCTTGAAGCTTGGACCTTTTGTGTCAGATATTTATTTGGTAGTGGCTTCTTTGTATTTGGATTTTCGGTGGCTCTGCTTGGATCTTGTTATGCCCCTACGGATATAGAATCTTTTTTTCCATACATGTTTTGGGGTCTTAGAAAAAATTGTGCCCAGTTGTCCATCCCTTTTCCGAAGCTTTATTTCAACACGTACTCTGGTCTTTAGATTTCCACGCTACCAGAAAAGAAACTCACATAGTCTTCCAACATCCCGTCTGAGTTGAGCTAAGTGCATAGTGCGGGAGTACAAATTAATTCCCTATTCCAGAGTTGTACCCAGAATGAAGATACCAGGTTAGACACTAAGAGTCAAACGCTGCACATTGTCATGTGGAACTCAAAGAATTAAGTCAAAGACCTGAAGCTTCTTAAATCCTATTTCTCGGTGAAGTTCCTCTGAGAATTAGGTGGATTAAAGTCCATCTAAGCTCCATTCTTCAATTTTATTCTAGACATAGTTTAAATAGCAATACTATCATGAAAAATGCATATGCAAATGCAACATATGAACAATGTAGAGAGTTTTTTTTATGCACATGTGAAAAACACATTTTTTTTTACAAATTTGAACTTTTTATGGATTTTGGAGGAAAAATGCAGTTGTGAAAGAAAGGGTTTTTTTTTAATTATGCAAATTTTTATAGATTTTTGGTTTGTAGTTTTTTAAAGGAAAAAGGATTAGTAAAATATATACAAGTATATACAAGAGAATTTTTTGGTGTTTTTTTAACTTTTCTTTTCTTTCTTTTTTCTTTTTTTGTTGTTTTTTTCTTCTTTTTTGTGTTTGTTTTTTTATTTTTTGTTAATTTTTTGTTGTGCTTTTTTGTTTTTACACACGTGGATTTTTCAAAATTGTACACATAACCCCCCAAATAAACGTATTTTTGAAAGTACGAGTTATGTCTAAAGTATATATACAATATATACGACACCCCCCCATACTTAGCTCGAACTATGTCCTCATAGTGATCAGAGAGCGACAAAGGAAGACATAACTCGTGCTAAGTATAGAAAGGTGAAAAGACTCCTATGCTACTACGACCCAAAGAAAAGATAAAAAGATGAGAAGTTGGTTATCCCCACTATACTTAGGATCAAGTAATCCTAAGTATAGTAGATTGTACAAAGGGGAAAACCGTTGAAGAGAATGTACATACTCATAAAGACATGATATGAACAACATCACCCCCTATACTAGGGTAGAGTGTCCCTAAGTATGGGTAACAACAACAAGGGTGATAAACAAGACAAATATGAACAACACAAATCCTTCACCCCCTATACTTAGCATAAAGTACATCCTCAGTATAGCATATATACACACACGGAAAAGGGGTGAATGATAAAATGAGAGAAGAAAGAGTGAAACGAAAGGTTATACAAGAGGAGTGGATGTACAAAGGTTAAGAAGGTCGAAAGCGAACCTTCTTGCGGGACCGCTGAGGTATGGATTTGACAAGGTATAGGTCGATATTGGGATCATCATTAGACATAAACTGAGTATGATCGACCAAGAATGTATCCTCAGAGGTTTCAGATTGTACATGCCTAAAATGGTTATTAGAAGTAGTGTGGTCATGTCCTGCCTGGGAAGTCTGACAAACATCAAAGTAAAATGGCTCGAAATCATTATAAGAAAAAAGTAGGATCAATTTCAGCCTGGTGAGCCTCTACCAGATCATCATCTTTATCAAAATGCCCAAATTCCTTTATAAAAGCAACCAAATCAAATTTAGTCTGGTCGGTCTCATCTGAATCAAGGTGAATAGGAACGTACTCATCAGTGAAAGTAGTCGAATGATGTCCATCCTGTCTAGTCTCAGAGTCTGCCTTCCACTCTAGAGTGTCTATCATGTAAATTCCACAGATGTCATCAATGCATCACCAAGTACCAGAAGAGGGAACTCCAAGGTTTATGCTTTCCGAGTCGTCCTCCTTGAAGAGGAATTCTCGGGTCTCAGTACCATCCATCATAGAGCAAAAATCTCTAGTACTATCATCATGGTCAAAGTCCTTGGGGTTTTCTAACACGGGCGGGCTCTCATGGGATGTAGGTCTCTGGACGGTAGTGGTTGTAGTGATTAACACATCGCTCAATACATCAGAAGGAAAACGAATCTCTCCTGAACCATAATCAATAATGGCTCCCACAGAGGCGAGGAAAGGCTGTCCCAGGATGATGGGAGGGTGATCCACAAGGGTGGAGGTCTCCATGGGCATTACAACAAAATCCGAAGTAAAATTCATGCCCTGAATGAGAATGACGACATTTTCTAAAATACCCTTTGGCCTCTTGATAGATCCATCAGCAAATTGAACTATCATCCTGGTTTAATTGAGAGGCCCAAGATGAAGAGATTGTACCATAAAGAAGGATATTATATTAATTTATGAATCATCGCCGAGGAGAGTGTTATCACAAGAATAGTCAGATATGGAGCAACTCATAAGAGGTGTGGTCGTGTTCCCTTTCTTAAAATACAGACGGTGAGAGATGGCGTAGGCAGTGGCTATGGTCAAGATGTGATGCTCAGATCTTCTCCTTCACTTTCTCTTCTTGTGTTGAGGAGTAGATAAATCTGTCATGGCCTGTTGAAGTGGGGCTTTAATGATCTCATGAAGGGTGGCCACCACTTCGAGTTTAGTCAACATTTTTTTTTAATTTTGGACCTCATCCATACAAGGGAGGAGGTCGGAATCAACATATACACGAGGATTGCCAAGAGCATTTTGTACAGTGGCGTCCTCGGGGTCAAAGTTGGGACATCGCTGTGTAGGTAAATGATCGGGCATTTGGGTCCTCACCTCACAAAATGAATAAACAACGTGTCTCCCGAATTCTTTTTGGATTTTTTAAATTTTTTCATTTTTTTTGCAATTTGGGTGATTTCAAGCTCCCATGATTATACTCAAGTGAATTCATATCCTCAAATAGTGGAGCAGCATTCGGGCTCTCATTTATGTTGAATAGATTGGAAATTCTCGAATTCATATGCTGCTTCAGCTGGTTTAGTGTCTTAAGTGTGTAAATCAAGAAAGGTGACTCCAAAATCCCAGGATCGGGTGGGTTTACTGAGGGTGGGTGAAAATCAAAGTCCTCCGACTCTTGAAATAATGGGTGAGGCGGATATGTACAAACATCAGGAGGAAGATCCTCTTGGAAAAGGGACGTTGGATCGTCTGGAGAGTACGAGGTATCAGCGAAGATCGGATTAAAATAACTCCAGTCGGCCATCTTCGAAACAAAACATGAGAGAGCACGAGGGTCAAGTCAAAAGATGTAGAGAAAAAGGCGCAAATGCACAACAAGAACTAGTATACACACAAGCAATCAAATGCAATACAAACCCCAAATTTACCAACTCAACGCAATGTGAAGACCGTGAAGGTTCGGTCTCTTAATCTTTTCTGTTTTAGAGTTAGGTGATAATCACAATGTTGTAAAAACACTTGGGTTGAATTATGGGATTTGGGCACTAACCTTAGTGTGTACGCGAGCAAGTTGAAACGAATACAATGAGGGGGTTACTCTCCCCAAAACAATTATTTTTCTTTGTCTTTATTTTAGGGTCGAGTTTTCTTTAGCAGTCCCAAATTTTAGGAACTTATCATCTGGTATAAGTATATTCAATGAATCATCTACCGAGTGTCCAATTTCCTTTTTAACTTATGTGAGTGAAAACAAGGAAGGAGATCAGAAATGCCAATGCCCGATTAAAAACGATGATGCATGCAGGGTTAGAGATGCCTACCTTGTTGCCAGGACTCTACATGCAAGTGATCCGCGCAGAATTTAAATAGAAAAATAAACTAACCTATACGATGCAAGTGAACCGTCCGAGATGATAACTTCTATTGCCGGGCAATAACAAGTTAATTTGACTAAGTCCAAATTACACTCTACTCTATAGGCACAAAAATTTTTGTTTAGGGTGTTTAGACCTAATTAATAAACTGGCTCAAGTAAATTAATTAAAGCAATCAATAGGTGGCTCTCGAAATCCGTGGAAAACAAAGAAAAAATAATGGCGATGAAAACAAAACTGGTGAGGTCCCCCAAGTGCATCGGCACTTGGAGAAACAGAACCCGCAACAAATGAATGTCCATTTACAAAGTTCAATTGCTAAAAAAATTCTCTCTCTTTTTTTTTTCTTTCTTCTCTCTCTCTCTATCTCCTTCACTTCTTCTTCTCCTATTCTCACGCTATCCTGCAGCTTGGTGAAGAATCAAGCTGACTCCACGTTTCTTGGGTGCTTCGACTCTCCTAGGATCGCCTCCTTCACTCCGCGAGCCCTCACAAGAAAAAGAATAGAAAATGTATAAGAAAAACAATTATCAAATATGAGAGGAAAAAAAGAATGAATGCAGTGGATATAAACAATGAAGTGAATGGCAAGAATGTAAATAGATATTTACAACCAAGAATAGCAGGTCAAAAGAGAAATCTAACTACCCTCGCCATGCCTCCACGACAATGACGCCATTTTGTTGAGCACGAGTTTTTGTCGGTTGGAAAAATTGGTGATAATTATGTGTCGTTGTCACTGTTCCCCAAAATCCCATGACAACGAAAAATATTCTTTTTATTTTTGCTACTTATTAACCTGTATAGCGGACAGGGTCGAACTCAGGGAGCTACAATTCTCGAGGGTTATTCAATTAATCAGAAACTAATTAAGAGAAAACAAGAATCTCAAAGGAATTCTATCCTTGGTTTTTGTCATTTTTTATTTTTTTTATTTTTCAAAAATAACATGAAGCAATATTTACAAGATCAAAAATACACATACCAACTCTTTTTTAATTTTTCAATTTATAAAAAAATATCGAAAAAAATAAGAAAAAATATTTTTGGTTTTTAAAAGTTTTGAAATGTTTTTGAGAATTTTTACAAAATTTTCAGATTATTTGTACTTTTCATAAAATCAAACAGTGAGAAAATACGAAAATGTGCACATCACGGAGTAATTTGCAAGTTAAAAATATTCTAACTACCCAAAACTCCTGCCAATTATTTTTAAGAAAAACTAGAAGCAATTATCTACAAATAAGAACTGAAATCACTATTTTTGGATTTTTTTTAAAATTTTCTGTGATTTCTATAACATTTTTGATGTTTTTCATTTTTTTAGATTTTATAAATAATTATTGCGTGAAAATTGGTCAGAAATTAACAGACAATGAAATACAACTACTCTAATTTCTTTGGAGTTTTTGGAACAATATTCGAATTTTTATGAATTTTAGAATTTCAGACTGGGAAAAATGACATCTTTTTTATTTTTTAATAATAATAAATGAAGGAAAAATGCAATGAAAAATTTATGCTAAGAGGATAATCAGATCAGGAGCATAGCATAATTGTTGCAAGATTTTTAGATCACAGACAATATTTATTTCAACCAAAATAACATGCAAATATAAAGTCTGGAATTGAGGACTAAAATGCAATTATTCAAAAGTTTTGGACTAAATATAAATATAGATAAAAGACAGAGTTCAATCAGAAATTACCATATAACATGTGCAGTACAAGTGACCTTCAACTAAGAGCAGGGCTTTTTTGACATTTCCGAAACCTCTAGGGACTTTAGATGCAATTTACCCAATTCTTTTTCAAAACACCTTCTCGGGTTATTGTTTGTATCTCTTCATGCAAAAGCCAAACTGTATGGGGCCGCCATCCCCCTCTTCTTCCCCGTCACATGCAGGCGGCGCGAGCGAGGCGTCGACGGAGATGCGACGACGAGTGCGGGATGGCCTCGCGCGGAGGTGCTGCAATTCTGGAGGCACAGGCAGGCTTGGCGCGAGGAGCTCCGAGAGGGGGAGGCGGCGGTCTATGCGGTGGGCACAGCGTGGCGACTCGTGCGAGGGGGAGGCGGCGGTCTATGCGAGGGAGCGGCGCCGCGAGTTCACGGGAGAGGCGGAGCAGTCGACTCGTGAAGGCAGAGAGCGAAGGCGTGGGGGCCGGTGGAGAGCTTGACGGAGGGTGTGGCGGGAAGGACGGTGGCTGCAGCGGCCTGGAAGGACGGCGACGCAGCGGCCAACCCGCGACGCGGGTGGCGCATGAGGCGAGCACCCCCCAGGCGGAGGACGGCGGCGGGGCAGCAGCCTGCGGCGGACGTGGCGCGCGTGGGGCGGCACGGGTCGCTGGGAGGCATTGCCTGTGCTGAAGAGATTTTTTATTTTTTTGCAATTTTTTATTATTTGTGATGTAAACAGAAATAAAATAAAATGAAAAACTTTTTTATTATTTTTTGTGTAAATCCAAAAAATAGAACTTGAAAAATATAGATTTTTTTCATTTTTGTCATTTTTTATTTTTTTAATGATCTTGTAAAACAAACATTAGATAAAAAAAATAAATTATTTTTTTATTTTATTATCTATTTAAAAATCAGAAAATGAGCGAGGATTCGACGAAGATGAGGGATTTAAATCCGACCGTCGACTACCGTATGCGGACGGAGTTGAGAGATCGTGGACGATAGAAATAGAACACATGGATATCGAGAAAGTGAGATGAAAAATCGAGTCGGAGTGGATAAAAAATCGTGATGAAAATTTTGTAAGATCTACAGAAATAAAAATGACGATAAAAAATATGATGAACTAAACTACGATTTAACTAAGGTAAAAGTACGAAGAAAAATGTGGATCTCACTTAGGAGCGGAAAATGACTGTGATCGCCTCGACAAGGCGGACTCGCTGTCACCGGACGGCTTGGAGACTAGGCAACTTCCTCGACGAAATTTTCTCTCGGAGATCGAGCTCCTCTCTCTAAAGATTGATCAAGTTGGAATGAGGGAGAAGGAGCCATGTAAATAGAAAAGATGGAATGAAATTTGATTTTTGAATTTTTTGGATAAGGAGGTGAGAGATGAAAATTGAAATTAATTTTTGAATTTTTTGGTGGAAGAGATGACATGAGATAAAGTAAAAGAGATAAAACTATTAACAAAATTGTCTAATTTTTTTAATTTTCTTCACTTTATTTATTTGAATTAAAAAATGTTATTTTTTTATTTTTTTATGATGGTTAATTTAAAATTGCAACTATATGCATATACTATATACATGTACGACATTATATATAAGGGTAAATAAGGAAATTAGTTTTTTGTGTTATAATTAATATTTTTTATTTTTTTATTTTAAATAATTATTAAGAATAATTTACAAATATATACAAATACAATATTTACAAAATACATAAGAAAATTTCACAAACCACCCAGGAAAACCAAGTTTTTACTCGTAACTCCAAAAATTATGAAATCACAGTCATTTTAAAGATACTTTAATTTAGAATCCAAGGAAGTGATATTGGTTCAATTTGAGTTCATATGGAGCCGGAATTGATCTTTCAATTAGTGCTTAGTGGCTTTTTCTAAGTGTGCCTACTTTTAGTCTATACATGATTTAATTTTGCAATCATTTTTATTAATTAGGACACATTTTTATTTGCAACTTTGATTTTGAATGTTATTTGATTTGAGATCAATTAATGCACAAATAATTAGTGTTAGTTTTATATAGATATACACAAAATAAGTGAGAAATATTTACAACAACACACACATTTTTTTTATTTTTTGCTTAAGGACCCCTATCTCCCCCAACTTTATTCCTGGTCGATCAGGTCAAGTCTTGACCTTCTCTCGGGGTTCAGGTCAGCCAGTATTCAATCTTCCTCTTTTTTTAATTTTCTTTACTTTATTTTTCCTTTCTTTCTTTATTTATTTATTTTAGGTTAAAATTAGTAAGAAGTGTACATTATTTACACACAGATGCAAGTTAGTAAGAATGTGGAGTTAGTGTTACATGCAGGTGTTTTATAAGGGATTTTAAGCTAAAATAAATGAATAAATATGACAAATCATAGATTCATCACCTAGTGAATGCATCTCAAGTTTTTTACATATATAGCCAAATGTTGAAATATGAGTATCATGCCAAAATTTATGTTGAATATTTTGAAATAGCTAGAAAGAAACTTTATGACAATAATCATATAAAAACATGCTAGTTTTGCAATCGAACACCGAAATCACTTCAATAGAAGTAAACTAAAACATAATTATCACTATTAAGCTGTTTGCATTAATCACCATTGTGGCTAATTTATCGACGCACGAACGATGAAACAAAGCTAAGTCGTACGCGGAGAGGGTCCCAAAGACCAAAAACACCATGCATACGACCCAAAGCATATCTGTATACAGAATGTGGACACAAAGTCCTCTTGATACCATATCTAATGGTTGTATCAAGGTCATATCTAATGACATCGCCATATCTAATGGCTAGTTCATGAATTGTATAAAATAACTACTGTGGTGCTTACTTTCTGATTCTGATTCTTTTCATACCACTAATAATCCGTACTCTTGCTAATTGATGCTCATAACAGTTAATTCATAAAACATAAAACAATCTGACATAGCATGCATATTCTTACAACTAAAAACTATTAAGAATTTGAAACTGATACATATTGCATTGTGTATGTTCAAACATGTTTCTTTTATATAAAGCTTGTTTCGTGTTCCACAAAAAATCATATGCTCGAAAACGTGTTATCATCATAAAACACTTGAAATGACTTTCGAAATGCTTTCTAATGACTTGATTTCATATCTACTACATGGTACATGCAATTCAAATGTAAAAATCTTGAGAGAATATGATTTCATACTTGTTACAAAAACCATGCATAAAAGCTAAAGATTATTGCTTTAAAATAGCGCTTGAGAATCTCTCCCATAATCGCTATGTAACTCGAGTCGGGATTGCCTTCTTTAACGAATACCACATATATCCGTCTCAGATTTGAATACTACCAGTTGATGGCTGGTAGAACCTCGTGACGGCTTCTATGATGCTCTCGATAACCGACAGAGCTTCGTCGCGACTTCTACCGTGCTCCTCCAACACCCTCTACGTCTCTCTAGCTCTACGGTGGTGGTATGGGATGGAATGAGTAGAATGAAGAGCTCAAGGGTATATATAGGCCTCCAACCCCTTTACACGTGTGACATGTGACAACATATAAGGGAGGCTCTAAGACACATGTTACCTCCTTATCATGCATGAAGACACATGGCAACACATGCCATCCATGAACTATGTCACATGTCTCATATGCATGAGGGAAAATGTTATACATGCATGAGGGCACTTGGTGCACATGCATAACGCCACATGTCTTACTTGCACTAGTACATGTTATTCTTGAATGATGACACATGTTACTCTTGTGTATTGGCACTTGTCTTGTATGTATAACAATGCGTGTCCCATGATTTGCCCTCCATGTATCCTACTTTTGCTAATGAAACTTAATTATCACTAATCACGAGTAATTAATACTAATCATGCTTGGATAGTATTATTGATATGATTAAGGTCTAATGAGCATAAATCTATAGCATTATGGGCCTATACTTGTTGTAGCTTCTACTACTTATAAGCTATTACCATACTTCCAAATTACTAGATGTGGTACTATGTTTGATGTGATACAAAATCCAGAGAAACTTTTAAAGTCATAATTATTCAAGATGGTCTCTGATTAACACAAAACAAGTTTCAATGAAGTCCTTGCATTAAGGTGAATCTATTAACTGTGTCAAACGTAAAGTGTGAATACTATAAATTCAATATTTCCTCATAATAACATTTAATAACATTTAAAAACATAGTATATATAGTCATATTCTACAAAACTCATAACTACTCAAAACGCGCATTACACTTAAAGACTTTGGTTTATGTACGTAATTAAACATATTTTTGCACATCTCATATTGAGCCACCATTGTGCATAATGCAGCGAACCATGTCATTTATGATTAAATGTTGAGAGAACATATGTATGACAAAACATTTTCTTAGATTTTAGAAGTATTATAGGACAATTATGATCATTATTAGCGTGATACTTCCAAAGCACACTCGATTAGGGATTAAGACTATAGAGACACACAAACCCTAGCTTTTTGTCCCATTATCTATTTAATTGTCATTCCTCATTATCATGAGGAAACTTTCACATAGCAACCACATACATTATGTGTCCCACTGCAAGTACAATTTCATGATGATGAAGCCAATTCATAAAAATTTACTAGTTATTACTAAGTATACTATTGAGAGGGTTTAATGCATATTATTTGAAACAAGAATTTTGCATAAATACACATTATAATTTGATTTATGAATTTTTATATCAAAGTTGTCTTGCCTTGTCAACACTGAAAGTTCATTCCCTTAGTCACTTTCAATGTAAGAGATATACTTACCACTACATCTCAACTTGGATCTAGGATCTTCTTTCTTATCTTTGTTGCATCCCGATAATATGAGAAAATGTAACCTAGATAAAAAAAGAATCGGGAACACATTCCGCCTTGCAAGTCCAACTTGAATTTCCTAATTTGTTCTTTAATACCCAAGCCCACCACCCGTAAGGTAATGTTGACTCGTCGTTACTTGAACCGACCATTAGCAGGATTAGACTCATTATGAGCAATCCAATATAGCTCTAATAATATGAGGAATCGATATTGGGGTCACTACGCATACCGCCTTACTCTTTCAAGAAGCAAAGAGCTTGATCTAGATATGCTTGTATGCAGGAGCTGTCACTTCGAAGTGGTGTCTCCAACCAACAATCCTTGGTGACGGAAACCTTTGCCTTAACAAAAGACCATGGATGTATCTTATGCGATCCTTCATATTATGATCAAATTCAAATTAATTACTATGAATCATATTAACATAATTAATTCTTCCAAGGACTTACAACTCTATTCATAATAATTTATATAATTGGATATAATTAATTTAATCATAATAAATAAATTATCTGTCCAATCAATAAGCTAAAAATTATTTTTTAATTGTTACTTGAAGGATGATATAATCACAAAATATATATTATTCAAATTTTAATAATTAGAAAAATACATCATGATCGCTGCTAGCATTAACCTTTCATTAACTGTTGTTATGGCCAATACTGATAGGGGTGGGACAGATGTCTCACAGAGCTACCTGCTACCACAACGCTCCCTGACTAGACACCATATCTGTCTTAGGTCAGGATAATATGATTTGATCATTTTGTATTTGAGATGATAATCGATTTTCAAACGTAGTTATGCATATAATATTTATCAAAACCATTTTGATTAATATTATAACGAAATATTCTAAATAAATTCACAATCCTACTCAAGAATCAAGGTTTGTTGGAAGGTTTATTTTAACCAAATAAATAAACATACATTATCTTATCAAGTTTGGTTAAGGAATGCCATTTAAGGAAATAACCATTCAAAATAATATATAAATATTCATAAATAATTATTTCGAGAAATTAACTATTAATTTCTATAATTGATTAAATGACAATCACGGGGCTATTGATTAGGAAAGTAATTTTCACAATGACCCCCACTTATTAAAATCAGCATATCTCAATCGATTTTAATCCAAATAATGCAAAATAAGTTTCTATGGTTTTCTAATTTTTTTATAAGTGAATCCATTATTTATAACACATTTTTAGGTGTTTAAAAACTGTAATAGACTCTTTAATCATGTCTACATTCGTTATCCCAAAATAGTGGATACACGTTTACTAAAATGTTTATAACTTGAGCAATCAGATTCCAAATCACGCAAACTCGATAGCATAGTTTCCTTATTTAATGGGAGACATTATCAAAGTAATAAATTATTGTTCGAACACATTACAAAGGGAGAAAAAATCACACAAAATAAAGTTGCGTGAACAAAATGCGATGAAATTTCGTATGTTCAAACATGCCCAAGTCATCTTCGGTTTAAGGATCAAATCCTAAGACTCTTACCTGGCTCTGATACCACTTGAAGGAAATGGGAAAATCCTTAAGCATATTATGAAAGCTAGAGGATCGCATCGTATGCGATCGGGAGCGACTAGTCGCACTAGTTGCTTAGGGCAACGAAATTTAAAAATTTTAAAATAAGGAAACCACACGATCCTAGAAAATTTCTCGGATTGTTTCATCTAAAAAATGAAAAAGCATTAGTCTATATCTTAAGGTATGATTGTGATCAAGTGTCTAAATGAAGAGTCCTCCTGTCTCAAGTCTGATCCGAAGGAGGAGACGTTTGCGAGCGCATTAATGAAATGTGAGCTTCTCACTATCCATGTTGATGATCTAAGCGGCAAATCACCTGATCTTGTCACACAATATCCGAAGTCTTCTTCACGAGCGAGGCACACCAAAGCATACCGATACTCACAAGCAAATGTTCCGTCAGTATAATGACTATGCAATGGTGATAGAGACTATCTATAGGACTCCATGATGGACGACCACAATGAGACAGAGAGAGAGAGACATGGCATGTAGAGAGAGAAATAGCATTAGTTGGCATTGTAACTTGAAGAGCAATGGGTGACTATTCTGATATAGTATTTTGTGAGTCCATGGATCACAATTCATGGGAAACACAAAATCAATGGTTACATTGTTTTGTGTTTTTAATCAATGGCCATGATATTCGTTGCTTAACAAAGTAATGGCAAATAATTTACATTAAACAAGTATATATTTAATTATCATCAATATAATTTATTTAACTTAAATCAATGGAGATAAGAGGATAGGGAGTGTGTCCACCATCTAAAAATAGGGTGGACGACCACTTTTCAACAAGTAAAGAATGGATGTCCACCACCCACGGAAGGTGGCTCCTCATCTTTATATCTCACTTAATGGTATACATATTTGCAAAAATATTTGTTGCAAATTAATTGACATAAATAATTCATAATTATATACGAACACGCAATAATTTCATGGGAAATTTGTGAATCACATTCAAAATCAAAAATAAAATGCAGCTTATATTTTAAAAAAATTATCCAATGTGTATCTGATTCACATAAATATTTAGTCAACAAACATGATTTTCAATAGGACCTCTAATATATCATAAATCACATTTATAATATATATGAACTATATGGATAGTGCTATCCACATTATTCATATTCTTCATAATTAAAACATATTTTAGTATCTAAGATCTCAATTCTCATGTACCTAAATATTCAGAATTGCATTCACGTTATTCACATCTTTGATAATTAAATCACATTTAATTAGCTTAGATAACTCTCCTTATAGTATGAACCAAATTCATATTATTCATGATAATTAAATCACATTTAATTATCCATTTCTAAGGGCTCGGATACATATATCAATGAAATTATACTTCAACTCTTTCTGGGATAATGCACTTTCTCTATATATGTTTGGAGACAAGGAGAACGTGATTGTACATTCCATATGTAGTTACTTGGATAATGAGATTATATCTCAAATCTAGATCTTAACGAACTTTCGTAGAGGTTTGATTGAATCAAAATCGTAAATATTCATTGCATATGAATCACATTTAGAGCACTGTCCAACATTTGGACCAAGATTAGATTACTTCTCTATTGAGCAGAGTCACTACAATCCAAACTCATTTCAGCACTACCTAGGAACGGAAGCATCATGATTATACAATCATTTATGATCATATTACCCTCTAGTATTCCTAATACCTATACATCCTGCATACTAAAAGACCATGGAAAAAATGAAGTTCTAGATCTCATTTAGATTGTCTCCTTCAAGGTTTCATCACTGAGTTTCTCATTTGATCATTGGGAGTCAATATTGGTCTTATACTTTCCAAAACATATATCATACCTAGGTGTTGATCATATAGTTTCCAAAAGCATCTATCAAAACCTACAAATTCAGTCAAGCTTTCAAAGCAAGATGATCTTGCATGAAATTTGATCCCAATGTCTTATGAGTGAGCACATGTTTTCTGGTTTAGTAAATGAACTTGCATGATCTCTTTGAGTGGTTGTATTACTCATATGTCCTTGCATACAAACCATTGCATCGATATATTGACCTTGATTAAGCCATCAATCTATTACTCTGCCAAATCTGTATATTTGACAAATAGTAACACATCTGTCTCCGGTCAAAAGATGAGTGCCTATATTGTGACAATAGACAACATAAGTCTTTGGTTTTCTTGATCTCATCAAGTCAACTCTTTGATGTAACTAATATAGCACCTCCGAATCTCATTATCATGCAGAGGACCTGCATATAGAGGATGGTCAAATATCAGCCTTCAGAGAAAGGATTGGCATCTCCTTCTCAAGCTAGAGATCATCTCTTAATAATCATTTAATAGTGCTTGATGAGTCCTCAATCGAACTCTTTTGATATTCATCCAAGCACCAGCCTCTATGATTCAACAATAGTATCAATAACTATATGATCATTATGATGGTCACAATACATAACCCTAATTGTAGTATGGGACCTATTATGCACATTAGTTATTCTTCATTTCATATCAGCGAATGATATTTGCAATTAAATTCATTGCATAATTGCTCATTGTGGACTCGCTTGTCCAATAATGAGTCTTGTACTAAGTAGATCGCTGCAACTCAGCCCGTGTGATTTGTAGTCGACACAAAGTGCATCAACATTTACCGGTTCACACAAATTGTTCGTCACCTGGTGACACATCTGATATACCTATGCTTCAATTGTTGTGTACCATTCCGACTATTTAAGGTCCTTCCCACTTGCTTTTTAATTTTCTAGGAAAAATATCAATAATTCATTGAACGACCATACTTTCGGACTAGCGACAAAGATCTCGTGGTAAACGTTCCTGTCGTGCAACCACATTACTTTGTCCTTACAAATGACAGTGTTCACATATGTTTGATTTTTAATCTCAACTAGCTCATTTAGATCAATGTTCCTCTTGGTTCTTGCTCACTTCATATCTAGTGAAATATCTCTAATAGCCATTAAAATTTTTGCATAATCTTTACAGGAAAAGGACGACGCTTCCCAAAAGCTAGTGTGAAAGGAGAAGTACCTAAGAGAGTCTTGTAGGTAGTACGATATGCCCAATAAACATGGTCTTCCTATCTGGTCGTGCTAATTTCTAACGAATTGATTTCACCTCCCTATTCGAGACTTCAGCCATGATGTTCATCTGTGGGTGGTAAGGTGATGCTATTTTGTAATCAATGCCATAAGTCTTCACTATTTTTTTCACTTCCTTATAAATAAAATTGATCCCTCAGGAACATGTTGATGAATCTGCATTTCATCATCTTTATTCATTTATTTTAGCTTGAAATCCCTTATAAAACAAAAGTATATAATATTAACTCCATATTATTATTAACTTGCATATTTGTGTAATTATTTTATTTTTGTATATTAAGTTCACAAAAATTAATAAATAAATAAAGGAAAAATAGAAGACTGTATATATGTAATAGATACTGGCTGACCTAAACCTCGAGAAAAGGTCAAGACTTGACCTTATCGACCGGGAATAAAGTAGGGGGAGATAGGGTCCTCAATCAGAAAATCCAAAAAAAATGTTTGTATATACTTTCCGTGTATCATTGTATAAAACTAACACTATTTTATTTGCATATGAATTGACTTTAAATTAAATAATTTTGTGAACAAAAGTTGTAAATAAAAATGTTTCCTAAATAATAAAATTGATTGCAAAATAAAATTATTTATAAAATAAAAGTAACCACACTAGGAAAAAGTCGTAAAGTGACAATTAAAATACCAATTCCCACTCCAAACAAACTCAAATTGAGTCAACATAGTACCATTGTATTCTAAATTAAATTATATTTAAGATGGCTATGGTTTTAGAAAATTTGGAATTACGATTTGAAAGTCAATTTTCTAGGGCGGTTTTTGCAAATTGACCGTGTATTTACTGTATTTCTTTTTTATTTTTTGTACATATTATATTTTTAATAATTGTAAATATTGTTCACAAGTAATTTAAAGTAAATAAAAAATTTATTAAAAAAATCTTTTAAAAAATAATTTCGGCGTTTTTTATGTGTATAATGTACTATATGTATGTATTATACATATATAACCTTTTCCTTAAATAACTACAAAAAAAAATAATTATCATTTATTATTTAAATTAATAGTGGTGAAAATAAATAAATTAATTAATTCTGTAAATTATATACTACATGATTATAATACATTTAAATCGTTAATTAAGCCCCCATTAGGTTGTCTCTTTAATTTTCGACAATTATTAAATAATATTATGATTGTAATTACAAAAATATTCTTTTAATTAATTAATCGATTTTATTTTATTAATTCCACCACTAAATTCCTTCCTTATTTTTCTTCCATTCATATTTTGAAATTCAAATATATATTCTTTCTATTTAATTGACTCCTCCTCCCTCATTTCTCCTTGATCAATCTTTTGGAGAGGAGCTTATTTTTTCGAGAGCCATCTTGTTGAAGAGTTCCCAACCTCCAAGCCATCTGTTGACAGTGAGGTGGCACTCATAAAAGAGATTACGACATCCGTCCACTCCACGGTGAGATCCATTTTATCTTGTTCTAAACCTAGGTAAAACGTAGTTTAATTTACAATTTTAATTTTGTTATTATTGTTCAATTTTAGATCGTAGTTTTTAATCCTAGTTCATAATTAGCAATCTAAATTGACTCCGCATTCAATCCGATCACAACATTCATCTTCGTAATCCCTCCATTTTCATTTCTATCTCACATAATCTCTCACCCCTGTCCACGTACGATGGCCAGAGATACAAATCCATTGGTCCACCTCGCTAGATCTGCAACCACCCTCTAATTCTCTATTGAATTATTTGTGTGGACCGAGCCGTCGTACTCGAGTCGGTTTTTCTCTCCATCTATTTGCCGGAACAATACTTTTCAAAATAAAATTTACAAAAAAATATATTCAGCTACTATTGTTACCAAAATTAAAAAAATAATAATCCGATGGCACCATCGCCACCACTCATTGTTGTGACCGCCACGCGCCCTCCAGTCCATGCCATCGTCGCTCCACCTTGGATCCTCCATCATCCTCTCCGCCAACCTGCATGACATATGGTATATGCCAGTCCCTCCACTAGGAGCATCCACCACAGGTACTCCACCCCATCCAGGAGCGCCGTCGTCCACTTGACGAACACCCACCACCGTGCCTAGCCCATCTCCGTCTAGACAAGCCTCGCCACTGATCTGAAGAGAGGGGCGGTGCCTCCTTTCTTGGTTTGCCTCCTTTCTTGGTTCAAGTGAAAAGAAACGAAGAAGATAAGAAACCCTTGGGGATAGTTATGAAATTTGGGAAATTTGCAATAACACACCTGGATGTTTCCATAATTGCTAAAACGTCCCTGCAAGTCAGAGCCAGGACGTTTGGTGCACACCCTTCCAGCATAATTTTCACTTCTTGTCCTAAAAGTTATTTTTGTTATCATTTAATGTAAAAACCTTGAACATTAGTATCTTAGTCCTTTATTTCCAAACATTAATTTTTCATGTTTTCCATATTAGAATAAATATTTATCGTTGTCGAATAAATCTGTAAAATGTTTTCTAGGTTCCTTGATCATGTATCTTTCTAGCATAAATTTTTCATTATATTTTTTTTATTTTCTATTACTAAAATAAAAAACATTCCATATTTACCTATTTGAACTTTTACAAATCATAAAAATTCGAATATTACTTAAAAAATCTTAAAAAATTGAATATTTTGTCATTTATAT
Organism: Ottelia alismoides; assembly: GCA_037367405.1. Lineage (NCBI taxonomy): Eukaryota > Viridiplantae > Streptophyta > Magnoliopsida > Alismatales > Hydrocharitaceae > Ottelia > Ottelia alismoides. The sequence continues at coordinate 266,215 of JAZKJV010000862.1, read as the reverse complement.
GCATTAATTATTTATAAAACCCAAAAAATACAAAAAACCAAAGATCTAAAAAATCATATAAAATTGTTGAAAAAATGTGATTTTAGGATCTCTTTGTAGATAATTTTATTTAGTTTTTAAGAAAAATCATCTTTGTAATTTTTACATTTATTTGATTTTTAAAATTGTGAAATAATCCTATTTGTTCACTGTGTGCATTTTTTCCGATTGTTATCATTTTAAAAATCTTGAAAATTTCTAAAAACCGTTGAAAAATTACAAAACTGTAAAAAAATCATAAAAATACAAGAAGATCTTATTTGGATAGTATCGAGCATTTTTGTCATATTTTAAAAAATATAAAAAATGCATCTCATTTGTGTATAAAGTTTTTTTGAAAATCATATTTTAGAAAATTTAAAAATCTGCAAAAAATAAGATCATTAAAAAATTGAAAATCAGAAAATAAAAAATTTAAAAATTAAAAAGATTAAAATTCCACAAAAGCCAAGGATAGTTTGCATTTGAGATTCCCTTTTTGTATTAATTGATTTTTCAATAATTGAATAACCCTAAAAAATTGTAGCCTCCTTGAGTCCGATCTTGTTCGCTATATAGGTTAATTAAATAGCAAAAACATTTTTTCTTATTATAAATTCTTTGTAATATTTCATTTTGGGATGAAAAAAATAAATTTGTTTGTTAATGCCTTTTTGTGTTGCAACAACTTGTGCATAATTAATCTAATTAAAACCCATGGAAAGTGTGTTAACACCTGCACACTATCTTGCTCAACGGTTCATGTCGGTTCCACCCATCTACAAACATAATCTAAAGCCTAAAGAATGTACTCAAAGACACTGTTCAAAGGAAACAGGCCCATAAAATCTATCCCCCATGCGTCAAATATCTCACAAATGATAACTGGTTGCACTGAATTACACCAATGGCACTAACTGTCACTCTTGATATTTGATAATCTTGCCATCTTTTCACAAATGTTCCAGCTTCTCTAGTAAGAGTCGGACATCCTCCTAAGGAATACATCGCCTATAGGATTGGATCCTCCCAGTAGTGGCATAATGCCTTGGAAACTATCTTGTCGACTTTGTCATTCAGCCAACCCTGTGGCCTTTTTAGGGTAACAAGAAAGTTTACTATGATTGCATATCATTTAAGCTTTATAACTACAAAATACCACATTCTTTACTTAATGTTTTTCACTAATATCCTAGTCGAATTCCTTGAGTAAAAGACCCCATCTAAGAAGTTGTGCATTGTCATCCTTCTCTTTATACAATAACAGATACATAAATGATTTGTATACACAATAATCTTTCAACCAAGAACATATTATCTGAATTTTTCCACTGTAAATACCAATACTAGCATCTCTTTCTCTATAACTGTATAGTTGCGTTGATATGTGAAGTCCATTACTCCTTTTTCCTACAACCCCGATTGTGAAATATGGAGCATCCATCATGATCTTGAAGATAAGATACCAATCTTGTGTATACAGGGAAGGGGCATTGATAGCCATCTCTTTTTATGTGAGGAAGGAAGTGAGACGTTTGTCATATACCAATAAATTGATGTCTTTACTTAATAATTCAGTTAATGATCGAGCAATCGTAGAGAAGTCGTGAATGAATTGTCTATAAAGTAACATGCCCAGAAATAGACCGTAACTAGTCACTGTTTGTTGGAGGTTCGAGATGCTTGATGACATCAACCATTGTAGGGTCAATGTCCATGCCTCGGATGGAGATGGCATGCCCCAACAAAATCTCCTGTGTAACCTTAAAATGGCTCTTTTTCCACGATAAAATGATATTCGCCTCACAACATTTCTGAAGAACCTAGTCCATGTGAGATAAACAATCATTCATGGACTCAACATCCATCGAAGAATCATCCATAAAGTCCTCGAGAAAGTCACCTACCATGTCTACAAAAAATGGAAACCATGCACCTCTTGAATGTAACAAGGACATTGTAGAAGCCAAAGGAAATCAATCTAAAAGCATATGTGTCAAAGGGACTTGTAAAGGTAATATTCTTATGATCTTCAGAAGTAATAGTGATCTGGATGTATACAGAGTAATCGTCAAGGAAACAGAAGTACTCGTTCCCAACCATCCTCTCTATGACCTAGTCTATAAAAGGAAAATCGAAGCGGTCCTTCTTTGTCATGACATTCAATTTCATGTAATCAACACATACTCACCGTGACGTGGTTACTCTCTCACGCTCTCATTCTCGACCATCTAGATCCCTGACTTCTTCGAGAAAAAATGTAATGGGATAACCATTTAGAGTTGGAGTTGGGATAAATAAACCACGAGTTGCTTCAAAATCTCGTTCTTGACAACATCTCATAAAATTAGATTCAGTCTGTGCTAAACTCTCAAGAAGATATGGTATCAAGATCGAGATAGTTATGGTGAGAACACAAAGCATGTTTCATTCAAAATAATCGTATACTATCCATCCAATAGCTTTGGGGTTTCTTTCAAGAATCTCCAACAGATGAGAATCATGATCTTCGGTAAAAGATGAGCTGATAATGATCAGAAACAGTCCATGTTGACATGCAAGGAAATCATATTTCATATTGGGTGGAAAAGTCTTCAGTGTTGGCATGGTGAAATCTAGCTCTAATGTAATCTTTTCTATCTATGTACTAGGAACTATGCTGGTGGTAGATGTATATGCAATATCGTTATCCACCATCTCATTATGCTCTATAGTAAGGCTACAGAAAATGTCTAATAATCTGAAATAACATCATATGACTCTCTATTGTGCTCATCCTCATGACTGCAAAAGGAAGATAATTTAGCTAAATGAAAGTCGATATCTATATAATCTGAAGGGGACGAATCATGAAATATCTCAAAATCTGAAATACATGTAATCAAATCATTAGGTGTCTACTTTATATGCACATCATCCATGCAAAAATTCAGGGTACCATTAGAAGAACTACAAGTTGAATTCTCAGACCCATCCTTTGTTTGGAAATAATGGGTCTCTCAAGTTCATCAAAACACAACATCATACATGTAATCGCAGGTGGCGAAGGAAGTCGGGACATCTGAACGAGATGCTAATGCAACATTAGGTGTGGGTGATTTTCTTTCCATCCCTATTTGTACCTTTTCACTCTTGGTGCAGAAACATACCTTCCCAATATCATAATCAAAGAGGGCCTTCACGAACTCTAAGAATGCCCTACCGAGTAGGATTGTGTTAAGGTGTAACTGTGTAGTGCTATCCATGTCAAGGACCTAAAGTACGTTCGGAACTGCAGTTCCTACATAATCACGATAACGTTCCTCAATATGCAACTATGTCTCTTTACTAATTGATGAATCCATGATCCATTAACTTTTCTGTCGCATTTTGTCTTAAAAGCCGTAACAAATGCATGTAAATATTCATTAATTCCCATCTTTTATTCAAACTTCATTCACGAATAACTATTCACTTTTAAGCATCAAAATCATGTAAATAAATAAAGAATAAAGAAAAAGAGAAGAAGGCAAATTGGAGATTTGTTTATATACACAATATGACTTATAAATATAAATATAACTGCAAGGTATATTTATAGCCTAACCTTCGAGACTAAGTGAGCATGGATTGGTCGACAAACTAATAAGTTGTGGGAGATAAGGAAAGAAAAACCTAAAAATAAATTAAGACACACTTCATGTATTTTCCACTATTAATCAAATAAATATAAAACTTCAATGATTTTTAATTAATTCATATATATATATATATATTTTTCACCAAACTCTTTTCCTAATTATTTCTAAAAATTTATATAAAAATATAAAAATAAGTTAAAAATATTACCCGGTATATATGCCATGAAATCCTACTTATAAATTGCCAAAATCTCAACTTCCGAACATCATAACTTCTTCATACGAACTCCAATTTCTCTCTACTAACCTTTAAAGTTCATAAAAAATATTCTTTAACTAATAGAGGTGATTTTATCGAATCTGGATTCCGTTTGCAAAAAGTTGGTTTCGGGACCAAATGACAACGGGGTTTCTTGGCTATTTATTTTATGTTGAACACATTATTTATAGTTTTATTAATTTTATAATTTCTAATTATTTTCATGATATTGTATTTTCACTCTAATTTATTTCAGAATTTTTGGAGCTTATTTATTATTTTAATAAAATCAAAAACCCTAAATTATAGGTAAAAATGAACTGGATAACTTATACCTATAATTATTGATATATGTAAATTAATTTAATAAAATCTCTAAAAATTAATACCACCCTTTTTTATTATTCTAATAATTAAGAAAATATAAAATTAATATTTAATAATTCATTTATTAAATTAAAAATCCAAAACCTAATTATCTATACATATTTATTAATATAAAATTTATATTTCGAATAATATTTATTATTTTTAAAGAAAAAATTATTCTATAAATTAGATAATTTAGTTATTTACATATCTTGTTTTTATACCTAATTAAAATAACATTATTTATTATTTAATATTGAATTTACAATTAATTTCGTGCATCTGGCCATCCAGGTGCTGACACGTGTCAGCACTAGGTTCATCTTCCTCAAGAAGTTGTTAGACCTTCTGTTCTGACCGGTCTTCTTCACCAAATTATCCTGCGCACATTTTAAATCTTTCAGGCGACCGAAACCTTTGTATCGATCCTTCTAACAACCTAAATACTCGACCACCCTTAGATTTAACTTGGTGATCACGAAATCTACCTATTTATACCCCCAAAGTTGGCAGTTCGCAACTAACATTTCCTATCCACCTGAGTTACCCATCTCCAGTGGTCGAACCCCTATCTTCCTCTCTCGATTCCGCCTCACTCCAGTGGTGACAGCACCCGAAGGCTAGCACGCGTGGAGGAAGGGAGATCAGAGGAGGTTCCAAGGCGCTCGTCAGCCATTGCATCGCCGCCACGCACGCGTCCAGCTCCGGTGAAGATTGGCCGTCGAGCATCCATTAGAGGTAAATACACCTTTACTTCCCAGATCTACACCTCCATCTTCATCACATTTCTTCTCGAATCTCATTCCACGATTAGCGTGGCTAATCACGTAATTAGTTCGCCCAATCACCTATCTTAAACGCTATGTCTTAGTATCACTCCAAATCATTTCAAATCAACCCCAAATGGCGTCATTTTTTCTTACATTTTGCACGTAATTTTCATTAAGCTTGGAAACCACTATTTTAATCTTGCAAACACTTAATCCATTGGTCGATTTCTTGTGAATCGAGAATGCCCACACCTTTTTTGCAGGATCATCTTTCATCAGGAGCAATTTCACAGTGTTTGGAGCCTTGACCTTCACGCAATTCATTCTGAAAGAAGGCACAACAACCTAACTCCAGGATAGAGCAGTGAGAACCATCGTCTTCATCGAGCTTACACCGCCGCTTGGAGCAATCTCCGCCTGACGTCCACTGCGGGCGAGCTCGAGGGTTAGAGGAGCTAACCCTCTGGCCCTGTCGGAGATCAAAATTCGTCGCCAGCTGCTCGTGAAAAATCGGCGAAGAACCATCCCTCGTCAGTCTCCCAGCCGCCTAAGAAAAGTTGAATAACACGTGAGCTACAGGCTTGCGACGCGTGTCTTCATCGGACAATCCAGATCAGTGCTCACGTTATAATCTCAGCCGTCCATCTAAACTGGTGGAAAAATTGCAGAATAAATCCTGAGGACTTCCAGATATTCATTCCATCTCCGAAGTTTTACAGAATTACATTTAGGTCCCCATGCATGGACCTAAATGTAAACTTTCTTATTTTCTTCACAAAACAGTCCCTGCCGAGGACCAAATTGCAGTTTTTTTCGTTTCTTTTTCTTGCACTTATACCCATGGCTTGTAGGGGAGTTTTGGACCTATTCTTGACATAAGTTTATAGATTTTCTTGGGGTAGTTACATAACTATCTCCACGAGGTTTTCAGTAGTTTTCGTGTATTTTCGTCATGTTTTCATCCTGATTTGCTTTGTCACCAATTGTCTCCGTTTTGATTTATTTTCATGTTTTTTCGAGCCCGTGGCTCGAGCATTTTACATACTATATAATATGATCTATATTTCTTATATATTTCACCTATGATATAGTAAATAAATTGTGTGAAAAATACCACTTTGAAAAATAAATAAAAAAGGGAAAAGAATAAAATCAAATAAAAATTAAAAAAAACCCATAAAAATTCTAGCTTTTTTCTTGATCACTTTAAGAATAGATAAAATAATCACAAAAATATATTCTCTTAAAAAAATTAAAAATACCCTATTCCGCCTCCTTGTGATCGACCCAGGCACACTTCCCTTGTTAAATAATTAGTGTAAGGTTGTTCTTTAAAACCGATCTTTGTTTGATCGACTAGGATTCTTTTGCGGCTTTTCTACACCGACAACCTTTTCTTCTAAAAAGACGTAAACCGATTTTAGTTGCATCAAGATGGCACCGTTGCTGGTGAGGCGTTAGAGAATTTTGAATTTTTTACATTTTTTGTGATTTTATTTTCTCTCTTCTTATTGTTTTTCATATCTTTTCTTCGGCTTTTCTTACGGTTTTTCTCTAATTGTTTCTTGATCTTCTTTAGCCACTAATCAATTGTTGCAGGGCCTACAGGATCAGCTGCTTTCTTAGGAAGCCGAGTCAGTTGAAAGAACAGAGGTCGATTCTTTCTCTACGAGTCGGCTGTAGAGGGCAATATTGATTAATGTAACTTTGTAAAAGAGGGAGAAAGTTGCATTGAACTATAGTAGAAGGGGTCCACTATGGACATCCCGACTTGTATTCCCCCTCCATCTTTTTGGGGTCTGATTTGCCGAGTACCATGTATAGGCTGGATCAGGGCACCCACCGCGGTTTTCTCGCATCGACGGTTTTTCCGTGGCTTTTTCGATAGGTGCTTTTTTAGAAGTTTTTCTATTCTATCTGATTGTGCTTACCTAGTTAGTCTTGGGACTTGCAACCTAGGTGCATGATTTTAGGATTTTTAAAAAAATAAAAAAAGTAGATGTTTGTTTGAAAAAATTCAAAAAAAAATATATAACCCCAAAAATAAAATCGGGACTGCTAATATATCGGATCTAAAATCAACATATGATTCATTTGATTTGGGAGAGTAATCCCCGCACATTTTTTTCAGAGTGCGCGAGTGAGAGATGACCCTTAATATAAACCCGATTTCTTTCAAAATACTACTTAGTTCATACACCTAATCATTCTTTTCAGTGGGTACACTCGGGTAGCCGGAAACGATCTGAGTTTACTTAGCAGAGTGGAGGATTTAGAGGAAACCGCGTAAGGCTCCGTCCTCAAGCAACACGGGTAGCCAGAAATGGTCCATACTTGCCACCATACTGGTTGAGAGCAAGTGGTTTTCTGTAAGGACTCGGGAAAGTATAGTGGGGAAAATTCGGGCACCTATCAGCTCGCATCAGCTCACGATAACCGATTATACTTGTTTGGTAATTACAACCCTAAATCCAACAAGATAAAAGACAGAACTCTTACGGTCATCATCAGGTTGAGTTGGTGAAAACGGGGTTTTCTATGTGTTTGCTTGCGGGGCATGAGTTACGGAAACTTTATGCACTTTTTCCTCTCTCTTGAATCACTATTTGTGCTCTCCCTTTCTCTTGACATCGAAGATGACTTCTCGACAGCTTTTCTGCTCAGACTCCATGAGCTTTCGACCATCCACTGTCGTTCGTACATCTTCATAAGCTTGGGATGAGTCTCTTCCCAAGCTGGTCGCATATGATCTTGAGTAGAGTCAGACCCAGACTCCCTCGCCTCCCGGCCAATATTGAGACAGACCCTCGTCTCAATACATCATCTCCAGCCGAATTTTCGTTGAGTTTTTTCGAGAGTTTTTCTAGATGATTTGAAGCAGATGGCTCGCAACAAAGGACCAGCAGCAGACGAGAGGCTAACAACTGAAGAGCTTCATGATGGAAGACCGGATCCAGCCGCAGATGTCACGATAGGTATTCTCTAGACTCTCCAACAGATGAACATCCAGATCCGAGATCAGTTTAGAACTCAAAACAAGTTACGAGCTCAGATAGTCGCGCTGCGAGCAGGGGCCGGGAACCAGTTACCGCCTGCAGTGGTTCCCGCTACTTTATGGGAAGAGTATGACCTGAGCGCGAGAACACTCCATCATTGGATTCGGCTACCGCCGAATCAAGGGCCATACGAGTTGAGGTCGTCCTTCATCTCACTGCTTCCCAAGTTCTACGGGAATGCTACAGAGGAGACATTTACCATTCTACAGCAATTCAAGATGATTTGCGGTACGGGTAGTTATCCAGGAGTTACGCAGGAGGTTGTCTGCCTCAAAGCCTTTCCCTTCGCCTTAGCCGATAAGGCGCTTTACTAACTGAGTCACCTGGGAAGGGAAATCTCTACATGGGATGATCTGAAGTCCACATTCCTGCGTAAATATTTTCCTCTAGGGAGGACGAACATGACAAGGAGTCAGATCTCCAACTTTACGCAGCATCCGCATGAATCTTTCCATGAGGCATGGGATAGATTCAAAGACCTTACGGAGAGATGCCCACATCATGAGATACCGATGAAGGTGCTAGTTCAGAATTATTTCGGAGGACTCCAGCCGAACATCCAGAGGCTAGTGAGTGCCGCATGTGGTGGCAGCTATTTGAACAAGGATGCCGAGTCAGTCTGGGCCATCTTCGAAGGAATGGCAGAGAACTCGAGAGTCGTCGACTCTACTCGGGCATTTCAGAAAGCCCTGCAGCCACCACATCACCAAGAGCATCATAAGGTGGCTAATATTGGAGAATCATAATCCGGCACCACCATGGGCTTTATTAGTGGGAAGTTAATGTTGGTGGATGTGATTCAGAAGTAAGTTCAGGACTTACAGCCGCTGCGAGAGTTGGAGAACACTCATCTCTACCTCAGCAGCTGAGTGATCTTTCGAAGAAGGTTTCCGATCTTCAACTCCAGTACCAGCAAAGCAAATCTTCTTCGACCGCAAAACCAGCACGGAGGATCTTACCCGCTCCACCCACCCGTCAGATTCACTACATACAAAGCGAGCCAGAGACTCCGCAGATTGATTGGCATGAGGATCAGTCTCATGCCGATCCCAGCCAGATCACTAGCGTTGCAGATATGGAGGTTGAGCTGCAAGCCACTCTTGAGATTAATGGGATTTGGTATACACCGATTCAGCAACCGAGTATACCGCATCATGAGCAGCATCCATACGGTTAGCCATAGCATGGACGTCCACATTTCCAGCACCGGCAGAATTACACGCAGCAACAGTCTCACCAGCATGCTTATCAGAGACAACATTAATATCAATACCCTGCTAACCATTCACAGACATATCCTTATCAGCAGCAACATTAGTCTTCCTTTACACCACAGAGATCCTCTCAGCCTTCCACCTCACAACATTACACGCCAAGGTAGGAGAGAATAGAGAGACGAGGCCACCACACCGAACCTGAGATATCTTCACAGGCCCAGGCACTAAATCAGATCATGGATAAGTTGAGAACACTCCACATTACGCATAAGTCCGAGATGAAGCAGGTTAACCGTCGTCTGGACGAGTTAACTGCATCGAAGACCACTCTTCCAGCCCAGCCTCAGATGAACCCGAACAACAAGAGGAGGCATCCAGATCAGGTAGACATTGCAGGTACGATCTCTTTTCCTTAATTTTTATCTAACTTCATTCGTCTCAGGAGGGGTAGATCACTACGAGCACCTGCTGGAGTAGAGAAGAGGGCAATAGAGGAGCAGGAGAAAATACATGAGCCGCAAGAATCTGATGCTGAGGAGGAGAACCAGCATATTGATGAGGAAAATACAAGAGTCGGGAATGACGCCGATACAGTTGACATGGACACTAGCGAATCAGACGATGACATCACTCCAGATCATGTAGATACTCCCGAGAAAAACATATCTTCCCATGTCTTAGAGAGTTTTGTACATAATTATGAAACTCTCAATGTACAAGCTGATTCCAATAGCAATAAAAATTTTGATTTTCTAATTCCTGACATTGTTCCTTCTCCCCATGCTCTGTTTGGAAAAGGAAAGAAAAATAACAAAAAGAATGTTGTAACTCCAGATACTGAGCGTTTACTTAAAGATCACATCTTTCTGTAGATCCTGCTTCATGATGCCTTAGATCATTTTCCTACGCTTAAGAATCAATTGAAAAACCAATGCACCACGTGTCGGAAAAAGAGATCTCGTACAGAGAAACATGTTTTGACTAAGGCTACATCTTGTGATATTCAGAATAAGTTACTGTTGGGCACGAAATTCGAGGGGTTGGAAAATTTTATTAAAGATAAATGGTAAAAAGGTTGTGTTGTGGTCGTTGTTTTTATTCCCAAAACCCTGCGTCAACAAAAGATTATATTTTTTCTATTTTGCTACTTATTAACCTGTATAGCGGACAGGGTCGAACTCAGGGAGGCTACAATTCTCGAGGGTTATTCAATTAATCAGAAACTAATTAAGAGAAAACAGGAATCTCAAAGGACAACCATCACTGGTTTTTGTGAATTTTTGTGAATTTTTAATTTTTTTATTTCAAATATTTTCTATTTTTTATATTTTTTTTCAAATTTTTAGTGATTTTGATTTTGTAATTTTTTAATTTTCAAAAATAATACGAAGCAATATAAACAAGATCAAGAATTTGCATACCAACTTTTTTTGTAATTTTTCAATTAGTAAAAAATAATCAGAAAAATCCAAAGAAAATATTTCCGAGTTTTAAAAGTTTTAAATATTTTTGAGAATTTTTGTAGATTATTCTGTTGTTTTTGTATTTTTCTAAAAATCAAACTGTGAGAAAATAAGAAAATGTGCACAACCTGGAGTAATTTGCAATTTAAAATCTTTTAAATGCCCATATCTCCTGACAAATATTTTTATGAGAAACTACATGCAAATATCTACAAAAAGGAACTGAAATCATAATTTTTGGATTTTTGTAGAAAGTTTTATGATTTTTATAAGAAGTTTGATATTTTTCAATTATTTTGGGTTTTATAAATAATTAATGCGTGAAAATTGGTCAGAAATTAAAAGACAATGAAATACAACTACTCTATTTTATTTGGATTTTTTGAAACAATATTTGAATTTTTATGAATTTTTGAATTTTAGGAAGACAAAATGACACTGTTTTTGGTCTTTTAATAATAATAAATGAAGGCAAAATGCAATGAAATTTTTATGCTAAGAAGATAATCACATCAGGAGCATAGCACAATTTTCTCAATTTTTTTGAATCACAAATAGCATTTATTTCATTGAAAAGCAGAATCAAATTCAAGTTCTGGAACTCAAGGACTAATTGTAGAAAATTCAATGTTTTAGCACCTGAAATTAACAAAAGTAAAAGATAGAATAAGACTCGCAATTTACCCAACTTTGGAGACTGGCAGGGGCTTCTCTGTAGTTTTGAGAACTTCTAGGGAGCTCTTTGCAATTTTTTCTTTTTTTAATGAAAATCCTAGAAGTGTTCTTCTTCGTTTCTTTGCATTCAATCTCAAGGGCAAGAGGCACCACAAGGACAGCAAGCGGTCACCGACAAAGGGGAATGCCGCCCTTTGCCCCACGCGCGCGCGGACGACGCTAGAGCGGCGGAGGCGGGCGGTCTTCACGGCGGAGTGCGGCTATTGGAGACGTGGAGCTACGGCTTGAGGAGGAGGTCGTGGAAGACGGCGGCTAGGGTAGCGCAGACTCGCGCGGTAGCCGGGAGAAGTACCGCGCTCGGGGCGACTGCAGGAAATGGAGGGTGGCCCACGCGTGCGGAGTTGGTTGGCGTTGATGGGCGGGGCTAAGGAGCCGACGGGCTGGTCGATGAAGGCGGCACCACGGCCTGCGGCTAGAGAAGACGCACAGCCGCGTGGGCGACGGTTGGCGGAGCGGCGCTGCGCGTGGCTGCAGGAGATGGAGCTGACGCAACCACGTGGCTGGGCGGAGGAGCTCGTCGCGCGGGCGGTGGGGAAGATAACAAGGGGGGGCGGCGGCACTGAACAGTGGTTGTCCCCTCTCTATTTTTTGTTTGTTTTTTTTGTTTTATTTTTTTTGTATTCTGCATAAACAGTGGAAATAAACAAAAGTTTTTTTTATTTTTTATCTTTTAATGTAAACAGTGATTAAAGGAAGAAAGAAAGGAGAAAAAAACTTTTATTATTATTTTTTAAATCAAAAAAACATGAAAATAAAGGGATCAAGAAATTCTTTTTTTTATTTTATATGATCCTGCAAAACAAACGTTAGAGAACAAGGAAATAAATGTTTTTTTGTTTGTTTTATTTATCCTGCAAAACAAACGTTAGAAGAAAAGAAACAATTTTTTTTATTTATTTACAAATCGGAAAAATGAACGAAGATTCGACGGAGATGAGGGATTCGAATCCGATCTCCGGCCACCGTACGCAGTCGGAGTTGAGAGATTGTGGACAGTAGAATTTGAAGGCGGAGAGATCGAGAAGATGAGATGAAAAATCGAGTCAGAGCAGATCAAAATCGTGATGGAATTTTTTTAAGGTCTAGAGAAGTAAAAATGCGAACGAGATAAAAAAATGCGAAAAAAACTACGATTAATCTACGATAAAGATGAGAAGAAGATGACGATGGATCTCAGCTTAGGAGCGAAAAAATGGACCGTGATCGCCTCGACAAGGCCGACTCGTTGTCACCGGACGGCTTGGAAGCTAGGCAACTTTCTCGACGAAATTGTTCTCTCGGAGATCAGGCTCCTCTCTCTAAAGATTGATCAAGTTGGAATGAGGGAGAAGGAGCCATATAAATAGAAAAAGAGATGAAATTTGAATTTTTGATTTTTTTTGGATAAGGAGATAAGAGAGATGAAAATTGAATTAGATTTTTGAATTTTTTGTATAAGAGAAGAGATAAAGTGATAAAACTATCTTTTTTTTTTGAATTTTCGTCACTTTATTTATTGGACTTAAAAAATGTTATTTTTTTATTTTTTTATGATGGTTAGTTAAAAATAGCAACTATATACATATATGACATTATATACAAGGGTAAATGAGTAAATTATATTTTTTGTGTTTTATTTTTTTAATAATTGTTTTTAAAATAATTAGTAAAAATATTTACAAATACAATATGCACAAAATACATGGAAAAATTGCACAAACCACCCCAGAAAACCGACTTTTCAACCGTAACTCCAAAAATTATGAAATCATAGCCATTTTGAAGAAAATTTAATTTAGAACTCAATGGAAGTGATATTGGTTCAATTTGAGATTATATGGAGCCGGAATTGATCTTTCAATTAGTGCTTAGTGGCTTTTTCCAAGTGTGGCTACTTTTATTATGTACATGATTTAATTGTGCAATTAATTTTATTAATTAGGACACATTTTTATTTACAACTTTTGTTTTGAAAGTTATTCGATTTGGGGTAAAATAAGGAACAAATAAATTAGTGTCATTTTTATACAGATATACACAGAATTAGTGAGAAGTATTTACAACAACATACACACATTTTTTTGGATTTTCTACTTAAGGACCCTATCTCCCCCTACTTTATTCCTGGTCGATCAGGTCGAGTCTTGTCCTTCTCTCGGGGTTCGGGTCAGCCTGTATACAGTCTTCCTTTTTTTATTTTCTTTTCTTTGTTTTTCCTTTCTTTCTTTCTTTATTTATTTTAGGTTAAAATTAGTAAGAAGTGTATAATATTTATACACAAATGCAAGTTACTAAGAATATGGAGTTATTGTTATATGCAGGTGTTTTGTAAGGGATTTTAAGCTAAAATAAATGAATAAAGATGACGAATCGTAGATTCATCAGTTACCAAAGAAGAAGATGGGCTCAGGTGCACATTATGTCAGATGCGAGATCGTAAAAGCCGAATTCGATCACACTCTCTTAGATAACGGTTCCTCGATCAATTTGATACCCATCTAGTGATGCATCTTCTGATTTCTTGAGTTCTTTAGCCACCTGCGAATACATGGATGAGGTAAGTTTCGACGACCTCGAAAGATATCAAATAGAGACCTAAGAGTGCTTAACAGAGGATGGGTCCGAAACTACGGTTGGCGATTCTTATGAAGGTACTTTATATTTTATTCTGTATGATGAGAATAAAGGGGATCAGACTTCTGAGGAGTTTATGACAGATCTTTCAGACTCAGACTTTACACGATTCCTCCACTTCAGATGATCTAGAGACCGAATTTCATTTAGCTGAGTTGTTTTCCTTTTATCAGTCTGAGGATGAGCATAGTAACAAGTCGGATGATGTTTTGAACATCTTCTGTAGTCCGACTCTAGAGCACATTGACATGGTGGATAATCAGAATGCCGACAAATCCACAACCAGTACAGATCCCATTACTCATACAGATGATGCTTTAGCAGAATCAGAATCTACATTACCAGAACTAAAGACATTGCCACCAAACTTGAAATATGCTTTACTTGCAGGTCCACATCAACAATTTCTGGTCATTATCAGTTCATCTTTGACCGACGATCAAGAATCTTGTCTGATGGAGATTCTAGAAAGAAACCACAAGGCTATTGGGTGGATTGTATCCGATCTCCGCGAGATTAATCCTGCTTTGTGTTCTCATCATATCTAACTCGATCATGACAACAAACCTTCCATAGAATTTCAGCATAGGCTGAATCCGGTTTTACGAGAAGTTGTTAAGAAAGAGATTAGGAAATGGTGTGACACAGGGTTCATTTATCCCATCTCTAACTCTGAATGGGTCAGCCCATTACATGTTGTCCCGAATAAGTTGGGAAGTCAGATGATTAAGAATGAGAGTGGAGAGGAGATTCCAAAGAGAGTAACCACGTCGTAGCGGGTGTGCGTTGACTACAGGAAATTGAACGCCGCGACGAAGAAGGACCACTTCCTTTGCCTTTTATAGACCAGGTCATAGGACGGTTGGTAGGGAAGGAGTACTTATATTTCCTTGACGGCTTCTCCGGATAGAACCAAGTTACAATTGATCCTGAAGACCAGGAGAAAACCACTTTCACATGTATGCTCGGCACGTATGCCTTTAGACGGATGCCCTTTGGATTGTGTAATGCTCCTGCAACTTTCCAAAGGTGTATGCTTGCTATTTTTGCGGACATGGTCAGTGATTTTCTAGAGGTTTTTATGTATGATTTTTCGGTCTATGGTGAGTCCTTTGACGATTGTTTAGCGTACCTAGACCAGTTTCTTAAAAAGTGTTGTGAGGTAGATCTCATTCTATCCTAGGAAAAGAGCCATTTTATGGTTACACACGGGATCGTGTTGGGGCACGTCATCTCCCAACGAGGCATGGAGGTTGACCCTGCCAAGGTGGATGTCATCAAGCGTCTCAAACCACCATCCAACATCAAATAGTTACGGTCATTTCTGGGGCATGTCGGCTTTTACCGACGGTTTATCCAAGACTTCTCCAAGATTGCCCGACTGTTAACTGAATTATTTGGCAAAGACATTGAGTTCTTGTTAGATGATAAATGTCTTAATGCCTTCCTCACACTAAAAGAAAAGATTATCAGTGCTCCTGTCCTACAGCCGCCTGATTGGTCTCTACCCTTTGAGATCATGACGGATGCTTCAGATTTTGCGGTCGGGGTTGTATTAGGTCAGAGAAGGAATGGACTTCCCGTTGCCATCCATTATGCCTACAGGACCTTAGACGATGCTCAACGTAACTACACTATGACAGAAAAGGAGACGTTGGCAGTGGTATTTGCTCTAGATAAATTCCGATCCAATCTTCTTGGCTCGAAAATCACAATGTACACAGATCATTCAGCTATCTGGTTTCTGATGGAAAAGAAGGATGCTAAGGCACGCCTTCTTAGATGGATTCTATTACTTCAGGAATTTGATTTGGACAATAAAGATAAACCTGGGGTAAAGAATGTGGTATATGATCACCTCTACCGATTAAAAACAGATGAACCTTCAGATGAGTACAAGCTAGAGATTGCAGAGAGATTTCCTGACGAGAGCATCTTTGTGGTTACCGAACTTCCATGGTATGCAGATATAGTGAATTTTCTGGTCACACAGAAAAGTCCTCATGGTTGGCCAAAGAATCGAGTTGATAAAAGTTTCTGAGGCACGATATTACCACAGGGAGGATCCGATTCTTTTTCGCGAAGGACCGGATTGTGTTTACAGGTGTTGTATTCTTCAAGAGAAATAGAACAGTGTCCTCACTTTGTATCACACTTTAGAAGCAGGGAGACATCACTCCAGGAAGAGGATAGCGTAGAAGGTACTTCAGAGTGGATTATGGTGGCCAACTATTACTAGAGATGCCTGCACATTTGTGAAGAGTTGCCCAGATTGTTAGAAAGCTGTAGGGACAGTCACTGCTAGAGATGCAATGCTGATGCGACCCGTTATTATTTGCGAGATTTTAGATGCACGGGGCATAGATTTCATGGGACCGTTCCCTTCCAGCAGCGGCTTTGAGTGCATTCTTCTCGTTGTAGACCATGTTAGTAGATGGGTGGAGGCCATACATGCACGAACCGCAGACAGTAAGATAATTTACAAGTTCCTAAGGGAACACATTATTTCGCGGTTCGGGATCCCACAAATCCTTATTTCAGATGGTGGTAGACATTTCATTAATAAGGAGGTCAAAAAGCTAGTGAAGTAATACGGCATTGATCACAGAGTAGCTTTTCCTTATCACCCACAGACGAACGACATGGTTGAAGTTTCAAATAGGGGGGTGAAATCAATTCTCCAGAAATTAGTACGACCGGATAGGAAGAACTGGTCACAGCTTCTAGATCAGGTTCTTTGGGCATATCGTACTGTGTACAAAACTCCCTTAGGTACTTCACCATTTAGATTGGTTTATGGAAAGCTGCGCCATTTGCCCGTAGAAATCATGCACAAATCTGAATGGGCTTTTCGAGAAATCTTACTTGATGTACAGAAAGCAGGAGCCAGGAGAAAGATAGATCTGAATGAGCTGGTAGAGATTCGAAATCAAGCATGCGAGAGTACTCTCATTTACAAGGACAAAGTGAAGAAATGGCATGACAGACATATTCGGCACAAGAGCTTTGTCCCTGGGCAGAAATTCTGGTTGTTCAATGCAAGATTACGAATTGTTCCTGGCAAATTAAAAAGCAAGTGGGAAGGACCTTATATAGTCAGAACGATGCACGACAATGGAAGTATAGCAATATCAGATGTGTCACCTGGTGCAGAACTGTTCGTGGTTAACGGGAAGATGCTGAAGCACTTCATCGAGATTAGTGATCATCTGGCTCGTATTGAAGTGATATATTTTGTACAGGAATCATGATCATCCTTTCGCTTCATCTCATCCTGTACAAATGCTTTTGAGCCATTCGATTTCTGTAGATCCGCAACACTTGTATATTCTTCATAGACCACAATCGTCCCCATTTTTTGCCCGTCTTCCAAGCTTACGATACCATATCCTAAGTATAGGGGGGATCGATTGTTCGTTGATTGACGTTTTATATTTTGTTCTGATTCTTTTGTATATCATTTCTTTTTTCACAAATCATTGGTCTACAATTTTTGGCTACACTGTTTTCTATACTTAGGATGCCTTATCCTAAGTATAGGGGAGACCGAGTGATTTCGATCTCGTATTCTTTATTCCTTTTGAGCTTTCGTTATATATTCTTTTCACTCAGTCATCCCGTTTTTGCTCTCTTGTTATACTTACGATTACCTGATCGTAAGTATAGGGGGAGGGTTGACTGACTTGTTTTCGTAAAGTCTTTTTCACCCACTTTTACTTAGCACGAGTTATGTCCTCCTTTTTCTCTTTTGACGCTATGGGGACATAGCTCAAGCTGAGTATAGGGGGTGCGTATATATTGTATATATACTTTTGTCCATAACTCGTACTTTTATGTATTTTCTATATCTATAAAATCCATAAAAAGTGGGTAAGGGTTAATTTAAAGTCTCTTTATATATTTGTTTATTATTAATAAAATTCTTGTAAAAAGTAAAATATGTCTAAAACTTGTATCTAAAATCTGTAGATAAAATTTGTATTGAAAATTTGTATAAAATTTATATTTAAAATTTGTATACTAGTTATTTAAAATCTTATTTATTAAAACATGTGTAAAAATCATTTAATCCTTGTAAAAATCTCTGTAGATAAAATCTGTAAAATTTATTAGATATTTAACCCAAATAAAATATATCTTATAAAATTCAAGTACAAAAACTTGTTTATAAAAATCAGAAAATCTATATATATATATATATAAAGTCTTAAAAGTTGTGAAAATTACAAAAGCTATAAAGTCTATAAAAATGAGTAAAATTCAGAAAATATACTTCACAAAAACATGGTTGCATTTGCGTTCGCATTTTTTAGAATAAGTTTGATTTCTGGAACTAAGGATTGAGTCTAGTCTAAAGGATGGAGCTTGATCACGGCTTTTAACTTCCATTGTTAGGAGCCTAGTTAGGATCTAGAATTTAGACTCTTCAGGTCTGTGACTTAAAATCTTTGGGTTCCATAAGACCATATTCGGGTAATCAAGTCATATGTGCTTAAGTAGACCATTTGGTGTCATCCGTACAACTCTACATTAGTGAACCAATCTTGAACACATGCACCCTGCACTTAGCTCAACTCGCATGGACTTAGAAGGGCAGTACATCTTGGTAGTGCGTTTCTATCCTCATCTTTGCGGAACTGATGTCTAAAGACGGGAGAGATTGGGGTTGCGATAGTCGCTTCGGATGAGGGAAGGATCTGCTGACACATTTTTTCTAAGACCTCAAAAAAGGGACGGAACAAAAGATGCTATATCGGTCGAGGCACAAAGAGATGAATGCAGTGCAAGCAAATTACGAGGTCAAATCAAAGAAGAAGCCACCCAGAAACAAATACGACCACAATGGTCCGAGTTTCCACCAAAAATGCATGCACATCTTAGTGGAGACTTAGCTACACCGATTGAGCTACACAAGGAGATGCGTCTACACTGGTCGCACTCCACTTCTTTTCTCATTCTTCTATCTTCTCTCTATATTCGATTGTGGACATAGCACGAACTGACCTCAGAAGGGAATACCTTCCTCCCTGAGGAAATAGTAGCTAGATGAGGAAGCAATAGAAGTGTATAGCCGGGATAGATGGTTTCTTCGGTTCTTTAAGCAGGAAGAGCTAAATCAATTCACACACTATACAAATTGACTTCAAGGATGATAGAGTTTGCGATATGAATAAGTGAGTCTGAACTAGGCGATGAAGTGATCTTGAATAAGGATTTTTGGAACTTGAGGACTGTTGAGGATAAAATCCTAATCCTAATTAAGGCTCCGACAAAATGATTGTTTCAGGCCCGATCGAGCTCTGTCCTTTATATGTTCTCATGAATTGGTTTAGGAAAATAAATTCATTCTAACTTTCTTTCTTTCTCACTTACTTTTTCAAAGAAGTGTTTACTAAGGGACTAGCAAAGTTTAAGTATATGGGGTTGATGAATCAATGATTCATTAACTTTTCTGTCGCATTTTGTCTTAAAATCCTTAACAAATGCATGTAAATATTTTTTATACTCATCTTTTATTCAAACTTCATTCATGAATAACTATTCATTTTTAAGCATCAAAATCATGTAAATAAATAAAGAATAAAGAAAAAGAAAAGAAGGCGGATTGAAGATATGTATATATATACAACATGACTTATAAATATAAATATAACTGCAAGGTATATTTATAGCCTAACCTCCGAGACCAAGTCATCATGGATTGATCGATAAACCAATAAGTAGGGGGAGATAAGGAAAGAAAAACCTAAAAATAAATTAAGACACACTTCATGTATTTTCCACTATTTATCAAATAAATATAAAACTTCATCGATTTTTAATTAATTCATATGTATATATTTTTAACCAAACTCTTTTCCTAGTTATTTCTAAAAATGTATGTAAAAATATAAAAATAAGTTAAAAATATTACCTGTATATATACCAAGAAATCCTACTTATAAATTGTCAAAATCTCAAATTCCGAACATCATAACTTCTTGATACGAACTCCAATTTCACTCTACCCACCTTTAAAGTTCATAAAAAATATTCTCTAATTAATAGAGATGATTTTATCAAATTCGGAGTCCGTTTGCAAAAAGTCGGTTTTGGGACCTAAATGACAATGGGGTTTCTGGGCTATTTATTTTATGTAGAACATATTATTTATAGTTTTATTAATTTTATGACTTCTAAATATTTTTATGATATTGTATTTTCTCCCTAATTTATTTCAGGTGTTTGGACTTATATATTATTTTAATAAAATCAAAAACCCTAAATTATAGGTAAAAATGAATTGGATAACTTATACCTATAATTATTAATATATGTAAATTAATTTATTAAAATCTCTAAAAATTCACACAAGCCTTATTTATTATTCTAATAATTAATAAAATATAAAATTAATATTTAATAATTTATTTATTAAATTAAAAATCTAAAACCTAATTATCTATACATATTTATTAATATAAAATTTATATTTCTAATAATATTTATTATTTATAAAAAATAGTTTTTTATAAATTAGATAATTTAATTATTTACATATCTTGTTTTTATACCTAATTAAAATAACATTATTTTATTATTTAATATTGAATTTACAAGTAATTTCGCGCATCTGGCCAACCAGGTGCTAACACGTGTTAGCACCTGGTTCATCTTCCTCAAGAAGTTGTTAGACCTTCTATTCTGACCGATCTTCTTTACCGAATTATCCCGCGCACATTTTAAACCTTTCAGGTGACCTAAACCCTTGGATCGATCCTCCTAACAACCTAAGTACTCGACCACCCTTAAATCTACTTAGGGATCACGAAATCTACATATTTATACCCCCAAAGTTGGCAGTTCGCAACTAACTTTTCCTATCCACCTGAGTTACCCAACTCCAGTGGCCGAACCCCTATCTTCCTCTCTCGATTCCACCACACTTCGGTGGTGACAGCACCCGAAGGCTAGCTCGCGGGGAGGAAGGGAGATCGGAGGAGGTTCCAAAGCGTTCGTCAGCCTTTGCATTGCCGCCGCACGCGCGTCCATCTCCGGTGAAGATTGGCCGTCGAGCATCCATTTGAGGTAAATACACCACTTTTTCCCATATCTACACCTCCATCTTCATCACATTTCTTCTCGAATCTCGTGCCACGATTAGTGTGGCTAATCACGTAATTAGCTCGCCTAATCACCTATCTTAAACGTTATGTCCTAGTATCACTCCAAATCATTTCAAATCAACCCCAAATCGCATCGCCTTTTTCTTACATTTTGCACGCAATTTCCATTAAGTCTACAAACCACTATTTTGATCTTTCAAACACTTAATCCATCAGCCGATTTCTTGTGAATCGAGCACGCCCACACCTTCATTGCAGGATCATCTTTCATCAGGAGAAATTTCACAGTGTTTGGCACCTTGACCTACACGCACATCATTCTCAAAGAAGGCGCAACAACCAAACTCCAGGACAGAGCAGTGAGAACCACCGTCTTCATCGAGCTTCCACCACCACTTAGAGCCATTTTCGCCTGACGTCCACCGCGGGCGAGCGCGAGGGTTAGAGGAGCTAACCCTCTGGCCCCGCCTTCGCCGCCAGCTGCTCATGAAAAATCGACGAAGAACCATCCTACGTCAGTCGCCCAACCGCCCAAGAACAATTGAAGAACACGCGAGCTACATGCTTGCGACTCGTGTCTTCATCGGACGATCCAGATCAGCGCTCATGTTATAATCTCAACCGTCCATCTGAACTGGTGGAAAAATTGCAAAATAAATTCCGAGAACTTACAGATATTCTTTCCAGCTCCTAAGTTTTCCAGAATAACATTTAGGTCCTTGTGTAGGGGCCTAAATGTAAACTTTCTTATTTCTTCACAAAACAATCCCTGCCGAGGACCAATTTGCAGTACTTTTTCTTTCTTTTTCTTGCACTTATACCTCTGGCTTGTAGGGGAGTTTTGGACCTATTCTTGACATAATTTTTTGTAGATTTTCTTGGGGTAGTTACACAACTACCTCCGCGAGGTTTTCAGTAGTTTTCGTGTATTTTCGTTGTATTTTCATCGTGATTTTCTCTGTCGCCGATTGTCTCCGTTTTGATTTGTTTTCATGTGTTGTTCGATCCCGTAGCTCGATTGTTTTATATACTATATAATATCACATATATTTCTTCTATATTTCACCCATTATATAGTAAATAAATTGTGTGGAAAATATCACTTCCAAAAATAAATAAAAATGGTAAAAGAATAAAAAAAAAATAAAAAAATCCCATAAAATTTGTAGCCTTTTCCCTGATCACTTTAAGAAGAGATAAAATAATCACAAAAACATTTTGTCTTAAAAAATTTCAAAATACCCTATTCTTCCTCCTCGTGTTCGACCCAGGCACACTTCCCTGGTTCAATAATTAGTGGAAGGTTTCTCTTTAAAACCAATCTTTGTTTGATCGACTAAGATCCTTTTGTGCCTTTTCTACAACGACAACCTTTTCTTCTAAAAAGCCATAAACCGATTTTAGCCTCATCACTAATCTATCAGCAATCTGAAGGATCACGCGAGATTTGTAAAGAGGACCTAACTTGAGCTTGTCGAGTAAATAAGATGGTAAAAAATTGATTAAGGAACTCGATGAATCTGAATTTCACCATTTTCATTATTTTATTTTCGCATAAAATCCCTTATAAAACATCTATAAATATCAGTAAGTTAATTCTATTACAAGGCCTAATTTTTGTGTAAGTATTGTATATTTCTCATTGTTTTACCTAAAATAATAAATGAAGAAAGAAAGGAAGAATAAAGAAAATAAAAGACTTTATATATGAATAAGATATAGGATGATCCAACCCTGAGAGAAGGTCAAATCTTGGCATGATCGACGAGGAAGAAAGTAGGGGGAGAAAAGACCTAATCACTAGAAAATATGGAAAATTCATCATATCTTATATATTCATCAAATGTGCAATATTGCCTATAATACATATTCTTTCATTAATTTATTCATCTCCAAATTCTTTGTAAATAAGGATTATTTAATTTCAAAAAATTATGAACAAATTTCTTTTTTAAATAATAAAAAAAATCTATTAAAAAATTTGTAGATTGTGTATATTACATCATTCTCAAAAAGTCACAAAGTTCAATTTTCACGATTAATTTCTTCTCCCAATCACATGCATTCCACCTATCCTACATGAAATTTTCCCACGTGCTCTTATCTATAATTGCCCCTGATTCCTTCTTTGATCATTTCTCCCATTCACATGTCTTCATCGCCAACATTCCAGAATGCCTCTAATCTCATCCATTATGAATTTAAAAACAAGTCGAAGTTCATTTTATAAATATACATCATCTTCCTCCGCCTCGAGTTTATTTGTTTTTGGCCCAAATTCATCCATGAGTGAGTGACAGAGAGTATTCTCCAATGATAGAGGAGCGATGCTCTAATCTGGAGTGTGAGAGGAGTGCCTTAGGACGTGATATCGCAACTTTGCTAGAGCACTCCACCTCATAGTTCTGCCAATCTGCCACCACCGTAGATCAAGGCGATATAATCCAATCTTCCATTCCTTAGGTAACCTAGCTCCTTTTGTTTCGATCATTAATTTACTTTTCGCTTGATTTCCATTAAAAGGTTCAAATTCAATCTTCACTATCTTACCGATCAACACAATTGGAGGGGTTTCGATCATCCAAATCACTCTACAACTTCGCCATTACGTTCGTCGTATCCTTCTCAATCTCTTCCACGCTCTGTCTAACTTTTGATATTCTCATATTTGACAACTGGTCTCCTCTACAATCACACTTTTCTTAAGAACCCATCCATTCACCATCCTCCATATTTTTGACCTAACTTCTCGACAGGAGGAAACCTTTGAGCATAGACTTCGATTTGCAGGTCTGAAAACACATATAGGAGAAAAGGAGTGAAACCTAGGTGTTTGCTTGAAACTGAATCCATTTCAACCCCCATATCTGTATTTGGTGACCTTTGAGCTCCATTGTTCCTGTCGATCAATGGAGGAGGAGCTCGGGGAGCCGTAGTACCTCAACAACGGATTTGGGTGAGAAACGACCGAGTTCTCCTCGATCAAAGTTCCTCGGAGATGTCCCTCTTCCAAGTTCCTTTAGGTCCCTTCATCACCAAGGTATCATGAGCAACCACCTAGTTTAGATCTTTATCATCCAAAAAGTCTCAAATCTTTATCGTGAGATCCTACTTCCAGATCAGATCGAGGCGCTCCACGTGAATGTCAACCTCCACCATGCGATTAGATTTGCAGTGCATCAGAGCCATACAAGAAGCCGCATATTTAAAGCGTACAGTTGTGCCTCTACATCTAATTTTATTATATTTATTAAATAAGTCCTTTTGGACAAGTGTTGGCATGTAATAAATTTAACAATTGCTCTTTAGCCCCTCATCTTTATTTTAATTGCAGTTTTATCTCATTAAACTATGAAGCGTGCATTGCACATGTCTTTTAGGTTGTTTGCAATAAATGGTCTATAATTTTGAGTTATTCACTATTACATAGAATTATTTTATTTACATCTAAATCCAATCCCAACGAAACGCACGTGTTTGCACACGGTTTTTGGAAAATTATAGTATTTGACTTGCATTTGTTTATGTGTTATAGTTTAGTATAAAAAATTAAAAAATTGCATATATGCCCTATGAGTCTACACTTATTTTGAACGAAAAATTCAAATAAAAACCATCAAAACACCTTTAAAAATTCCATAAAATGTATTTTAGGTTCTTCTTACATAGATTTTGCATCTCAATTCTTTTTGCATTTTAATCCTTTCTATTGTTTTGAAAAATTCAATAATCTCATAATAATTTCTTGTTTGCTTTTGAAAATCAATAGAAAATATAAATTCATTGTGATAAATTCTAAAAAAATTTGCAGCTATTTATTTTCATTTTCTTCGATTCCTGAACCATTTTCTCATTTTTATTCTTCATAGAAATAAAAAAACACATGAAATAAATTAATAATTCGTAAAAAATGGAGACAACCACAAAAAATCATGAATTTCTTTCTAAAAAATACAAAAATGCTCTTTCAATTTTTTTATACTTCAACCATTTTTTTGTTTTATTTGATATTTTAAAAATCCCAACACTTTCATTTTGTTTTCTTTTTAGTTTTTATTGTATTTTATTTATTTAATGGTTTTAAAATTTGTGAAAAATTATTTAAAAATAATAGAAACATTATAAAATTATCATAAAACCAAAAAATAATTTTTTTTATTTCTAAAAAACGATTATTTTCACGATACAACAAATGGTGTCGTTGCTGGGGAGGCATAGTGAGGGTAGTTAGGTGTTCTCTTGACTTGTTATTCTTGATTGTTTAGATTAGTTTTTTTTATTATTATTGTCTATATTTCCTGACATTTACTTCATTGTATATTTCACAATCATTTATTATTTGTATACATTTCTTTTCATTTATTTCTTTCATTTATTTTTGCTCCATATACCTTGCATTATTTGCTTATTCATATTCTTTGTTTTTTTTGTCCCATTTTCTTACCTTTATTCACTATGTCTATTATCAATTGATTTTTTATCATATTCTTTATATAAGTATGTCTCTTACACATTATTACGTTTCCTATTTCCTACAAGGACCCGAGGAGCGAGGGAAACTTTCATAGAAGAGTTGGTCCACTTGAATGAAGTGGATGCAACTTGTTTCTCCATCATATTGTAGGAGAGCATAGGAGGAAGAGAAGAAGATTTAAAGAAGTCCAGACATTTGCAGCATTTTACATAGACAATTGTTGATTTATTGTTATCATTTTATACAATCATCATTCTTCTAAAGGACACTATATAACTTGTGTGTGGGGGGTCTGTTTCACCAAGTACAATGCACTTGTGTGTCTTCACTATTTTTGTTTTCACTGCCTTCTTTTTCTTTGTTTTTTCACAATTTTGTGTACTTGAATCCTTAGAAGTGGGTTTTTTTTATTTTTCTTGAGACAGGTAATTAATTTGATCTAAAGCACCTAAACAAGAATAGAGCGGTGCTTGGATTTATTTAAATTATCTTGTTCTTTCCCATTAATCGGAGTTGCTTCTAGGATGCTTATTATGCATCATATAGGTTAATTTATTTTCTGCCTTTTAATTTCTACGTAGATCACCATACATGTAGAGTGATGGTGACAAGGTATGCATCCTCTATATCCTGCATGCATCATTGACTTTTCTCGCGCACTGGCATTTCTAATTTCTTTCTCCTTTTTCATTCACATAAGAGTAAAAGGTAATTAGAGATTTTTTTATTCATTTTCTTGAGAAGATCCCAAAAAGTGACAATTGTATAAAATAAGGGTGCTAAAGAAAACTCGACCCTAACATCTAAATGTAAGGACAAAATCATTATTTTTGTGCGAGTAACCCCCTCATTTTTTGCTTTTATACAAAGTGAGTGAGACACGAACACTAGGATAGAGCCAAGCTTTAGAATTTTTATTTAGAGTACTGATTCTAAAAATGACTAGCAACTTCTCAGTGAGAGAACTACGGTCTCCCTTAACAGAGTGGGTGGTTAAAGGACAATGTGATTGGCATCGTCCTCAAGCAACACAGATAGCTATTTTATGGTCTCTACTTACACCCGTACTAGCTTAAAGTGGATGCAACTAGCAGTAGAATTCACAACAGTATTTAGGAAAAATTTTGGTGCCTAACAACTAGCTAACTCTTTCACAAGATTGAAATTATCACCAATTAGAAATGGAAAGTTAAAAAACGTAGCTCTTATGATCTCCACTTTTGTTTAGTTTGTGAATTGGGGGGGTTGTATTACATGTCTTTGTTAGTGCTAGAGATACATTTACGCCTTTTTCGATTTTTTCTTATTATCTTCTCGGCTGAAGTTCATGTTCTCGCATGTTTCCTCTTCACATCATAGATGTCATATTGGAGCATTTCTCATTCAGACTTTGTGAACTCATTTCACACTCCAATTCAATCATCTTCTATTTGAGAAGACTCCTGACTGTTCCTCTTTCTTTACCTTATCCATCACCTCGTCGATCAATCCATTATTCAATATTGACTCTAATATTGAACTATAATTTGAGATGCCACCATTCCTAAAGACCAATCCAGTGTAGTGTACTCCTACATAAATCCAAATAGTGTATTTGAGGCGACTTAAGGGCAAGGGTTCCATGGCTGAGCAGAGTGAGATCAACAATGCCATGTTAGCCTCCACTCAAGAAAAGGTTGACTTTCAAGCTGGATTGAGAGATATGATTCTCGAGCTGAGGAAATATACGAGGGAGGAGGATAGAAACCATGGAGGAGGCGGTAATGGGGA
This sequence comes from Ottelia alismoides, assembly GCA_037367405.1. Taxonomy (NCBI): domain Eukaryota; kingdom Viridiplantae; phylum Streptophyta; class Magnoliopsida; order Alismatales; family Hydrocharitaceae; genus Ottelia; species Ottelia alismoides. The sequence goes on along the minus strand of JAZKJV010000862.1, from coordinate 238,745 downwards.
GATAAGCCTGTAGAGCTAGTGGTTAAGCTATTACTTAGAGATGCTTATAATCTGGGAACAATACAAACAAATACATGTATTCAAATTCCTATGATTTATGGTCATTTTGAGCTTAAGCCTTCTATCTTACCTTTACTCCCCATATTCTATAGAAATTTAAATGAAAAATATTTAATATACCTCCAACAATTTGATCGCATATGAAACATGATCCATTACCCTAACATCTCGTTAGAGGTAATGTAGACGTCGGCGTTCCCTTTCTGCTTGACGGACAAGGTCCTATATTGGGTCAATCATCTAGAAAATTTTGTCATGAGATGGGAATAGTTGAGGTATACTTTTCTAAGAAAATACTACCCACTTGGATGCCTCAACCCAATGCAATCATTCATAGTCAACTTTTCCCAAATGTATAATGAGCATATACATGAGGCATGGGAAAGTTTCAAAGACTTAACGGAGAAGTGTTTCCATCACGATATTCCAAAGGCAAGCCATGTGCATAATATGTTTGGGGGTATGAGTCGTGATACAAAGGTTAAAATAAATATAAAGTTATTTGTTGGTGTATATACCTATATATACAAGATTTTTATTTTTAATTTAATCATACAAATGTCTACATAATTTAATATTATATTTATTTACAATATATTACAAGGATTTTAATGAAGTTTTTATTTCGTTTTTAGTAATCTGTTTATTAGGTCAAATGAATATGTATATATACAGTACATACTTAGTGATGACAATACAATATATATGATTTTATTTTTGCTAATTTTGTATTTTTTGAGTTTATATGTATTTTATATAAGTTAAATACAATATTGAAAATTATTCAAAATATAGTAGTCACAAATATGCACAAAAAAAATAATTAACTAATGTAAAAAGTATAAATTGGTATAATATACAATACTATCCTAATTAGTCACATTTCACGCATAACGCTGCTTTTTATGAAATCATCGTCATTCTAAAGATAATTGAATTTGAATTTCAATGAAAGTGAGTTTAATGAATTCTGAATTCGAGTGGATATGAAATTGATATTGAAAACTGAGCTTTCTATTTTTTTATAGTGTAATTTACACAATAAACACAATTTTTTATAAAATTTTTTTATTACTTATAGAAAACTTAAGAACTTATTCATAATTTTTCAAGAACAAATATTCTTTATTTTCATAGAATTTGATAATGAATAAATCAATGAAAGAGTGTGTATTAAAGACAATATTGCACATATGGTGAATATACAAGTTATGATGAATTTTCTGGATTTTTTGGTAATTATGTTTTATCTCCCCTACTTTAGTCCTTGTCTATTAGGTCTCGACTTGACCTTCTCTCAAGGTCAAGACCTACACACACATATGGAGTCTTTTCTTTTATTTTTTTCCTATATATATATTAGGTTAAAATAGTGATAAATATAAAATATCTACTCGAGAATTAGGTTTACTAAAAGAATGAATTTATTTATATTTACAGGTGTTTTATCAAATATTTGATGGAAAAATAAATTAGAAAAATCGATGTAATGCATATTCATCATACCCCTATGCTTTACCTTTGATAGTCCCTTAGAAAACTATTATTTGAAACAATAGGTGAATAAAAGAAAAAAGAACAAGAGTAAAGGAAAAATAAAGAACATAGAACAATCTTGAGTATTAAACTTATCTTTGTAAAATGAAAGTATGTAGAATTGTCAGACCTTTGGATTATTAGGTAGGGTAGAATCTTAGTGGGAAATAGACTTGACACTAAACGACCTCTAGAAACCACACAACTTTGCACAAGTCTCCTTGATCGCTAGGTCAGAATAAATAAACTCATACGCAAACCCTTGTGGCTATGAATCTTTCTTGAACAATGTAAGTGATTTGTAGATCTCCCCGGCTGAAGCGGTAAAAGTCTGTCTTCTCCCACATGGTAATCCGAATTCCCCAATCCAAAAACAACATCCTCGAGAAGAGGGGTATTCCCTTCCATGTTCAACTGCAACCATTTCAAGAAAAACAGGTGGAGAGACGAATGGATGGTAGTCAATGTTGCTACCTATCCATGGATGCATGACTAGTGTAGCCAAGTCATCCAACCGTATGCTCATAAATATAAAACTTGGAAGCTCAAGCATGCTATTTGACTACACGAATGTATATAATCCGATAGGCATTTTATTTTCAACTAGGCATGTCCACTTTTATGGAGTTTTTAATTTATGTACACATTTGGTTTGAATATATACAAGGTACAACATGTACATACTGAGTTTTTCCTCTTGAACCAATAGACTATCCCTCATTTCAAGCTTTATTGCAACCCTAAACATTCTGTCTTTAGACCTCCGTCCTACTGGACTGGGTTGGGATATAATGGTCACAAATGTGTGACTATCAATGTTTCCATTGCCTTGTGTCTCATGTTGGCAAATCCAACCCACTACCATTTCAACTGAGGGGAGCAAAGTGCAAGTGCAGGTCTGCTTGATAGGTTATTATGGATGAGAATCATGTGTATCCTCTGAATTACTCTACTTAGGCAATCAAGACTATTGAACATGCTAGGCCACAGCAAGCCATTACGCAATTAATGTTATTGCGAATATCATTCCCTTATCTAAAATGAAGAATAATTAATTTCCATAATAGGTCGCATGACAGCGGGTAGGGTTAGTATAATGCTTGAGAAATCATGATGTATTTCTAATTATTAAAATTCGAAATAATACGTACATGAGATAATACCATAATTCAAGTAATAATTTAAAATGTTTGTTGGATATTAATTGGATCATTAATTTAATATGATTTGATTAATTGGAATACAATTAAAATTAAGACACTCTATTATAAATAGAGACGTCAGTTCCCTTGGAAGAATTAATCATAATGAATATAATTCATAATGATTAATTATAATTTGAATATGATATGGAGGATCACATAAGTGACATCCATGGTCTCCCGTCAAGGCGGAGGGTTCCGTCACCAGGGATTGCATGTGGGAGACGCATGTCCAAAGTGACAGCTCCTGTATGCAAGCGCAACTGAATCAGGCTCTTTGCTTCTCGAAAGAGTAAGGCCGTATGCGTAGTGACCCCAATGTCGGATCCTCATATTATTGGGACGATATTGGATTGCGCATAGCGAGTACTATTCCTGTTGACGGTTGGTTCAATTAATGACGGGTCAACATCGCCTTAGGGGTGGTGGGCCCGGGTATTAAAGACCAAATTTGGAAATGCAAGTTGGATTTGCAAGACGAAATGTGTTCCCGCTTCTTTTTATCAGAGTTGCAGATTCTCATATTATTGGGATGTAACAAAGATAAGGAAGGAGATCCCAGATCTCGCTTGAGATATAATGGTAAGTATATCTCTTACATTGAAAGTGATTAAGGGAACGAACTTTCAGTGTTGACAAGGCAAGACAACTTTGATATAAAAATTCCGTAATCAAAGTAAAATATGTATATATATATATAAATACATACACTTATGAAAATTTCTTATTTCAGATGATCCTTCATTAAACCCACTCAATGTTATACTCAATAATAACCAGTAAAATATCATGGATTGGACTCATGATCCAGATATTGTACTTGCATTGGACACATAATGTATGTGGTTGCAATGGGCAAGTTTCCTCATAATATTGAAGAATGACAATTAAATAGATAATAGGACTACAACCCTAGGGTTTGTATGTCTCTATAGTCTTGATCTCTCATCGGATGTACTTTGGAAGTGACATGTCGATGATGATCGCAATTGTCAAATAATACTTATAATCAATTTAGATATTCTGGCATACATATGCGCTCTTGACATTTATCATGAATGAGATGGTTCACTGCATTATGCAGAATGGTAGCTTCATAAGAGATGATGTATTCAAAATGTTTGAATACCTACCTGAACCAATATTTTAAGGGTCTAGATGAATGTAGACATGATGAATGTCATCATTCTATTTTCTATACTCTAGTCATTCATGAAGCTTCATAATATTGATATTGTATGAATTTAATTATGTATAAATGTTGAAATACTCTTACATTGAATTCTTTTTGAATTTAACATAAGAGATCCTTAGTCTTAAGCAATGGTTGTTTATAGATAAAAGGAGCACAGTGGAAGCATGGGTCAGACCCGAGTAAGAAGGAAAGTCAAAGATTTGACCTACTTCTATGACTTCCATATGACATCCAAAGAGTTGGATGAATGCCAATACTGCAATAAGTTGATATGTTGATAGTATAACTATCAAGTCTGTCTAGAATCCTAGAGAAGGACTCGTATGGAGCATCGGAATAATCTACATGAATCATTGATATTGACTTTCTTATTGAATAAGTCAAAGTCTTGTAATTATATCTCAATCTTCTACAACACTTGCAATGGGTTGCATATGTTTTAGAAGACTAGAAAATTTGATCTTAAGGCTTGTAGTCATCGACATAGGTATCGATGCAATTGTTGCAACAATATCTATTGGATTGAAAGGCTTCATAATTTTAGTGGGAGAGCCCTTAGTCTTAAAGAATGTCTCTATGACCTAGATATTAGAATACACTCATTGTTTATTTCAAAATGTTGGAAATAAACACAAATTCTGTAATAAATCTATCATAAAGAGTTATGATGGAGATATTTCAGATAGTGATCTAAAATCTAGTGGAATCCACTAAATTAGAAAATTAATGGATCATTCACTAACATTTCTAATACTGAAATTAAACCTTAAAAGATCAATAAGAGGATAAAGATCATTTAATAATGATCTGACATCAAGCCTTGGACATTTGTTTGTTGATTTGATCAATAGACTAGTGAGAGGTGAAACTTTAGATTGTCTAAAGGTTCAAATCTTACATACTTGTGAATATTGTATTCAAAGAGAAATGTCCAATACATCCTTCTTTGGGAAAAGGTGTAAGATGTCAAGGTATTCAGGATCTCATACATATTGATGTATGTGTATCATCTATATAATAGTAAACATTATGGATATGTGATATCTATTAATGATTATGTATGATATGAGATTTCTTCTCTTCACCCAAGAAACCTTTGAAAAGTTCAAAGATTTCATCATTTTGGTTTACAACCAAAGTTTGAAGGAAGATAAAATGAATTTAGTCTAATCTAGGTAGCATGTACCTATTAGATGAATTCAAAGGATACCTTATGGAGAAATGAATATCATTTTTATATCAATCCTCCTAACACACCTTGACTCAATAGAGTTATAGGGAGATACAATTGGATCATGTGTGATATGATTTGATCAATGATGAATTTTAGCATAATTTCCTCTTAGTTTCTAGGTATATATGTAGTAGAGACTACATTATATATCCTTAATGAGATTCCATGCAAATAAGTTGTAATTGAGCCCTAGAAAGTGCAGCTTCATTAGGAAAATAAAGGATGGTATTCGATACCTACTTTATGACCTTGAGATTCTTAAAATATATCGTCTCTGAGAATGTGATTCCTATAGGTTGGGACTCTTGAGAATCAGGATGAAAATGATGTGTAGGAACGCATTTAATCTTGAAAAGATAAGGAGGCTCCTGGAATTGGAAACTAAAAGGATAATTAAAGATGAAACACTAATACCTCTTCAAATGAGTTTGAGGATGGACTCCATGTGTCAGAGAAATCTGACAATGATCGAACTTCATTTGATGAAGCTTCTGAAGATCATGACTTGGAAAGATGGATGTTAGCAATAAAGTCTAAAGTAGACTACATATACAAGTGTTGTATATGGACCCTCGAGGATCCACCTATATGGGTAAGACCCACGAAGTTGTAAATGGATCTTGAAGAGATGTAAGTCAACATTGCATTCCTCTATGAATACCTCTCTGAGGATATTCACATAAAGTAGCCCCAGGGCTTCATGGTTGAGGAAAGCAAGGTGTGCAAGCTAAGGAATCCATCTATGGACTCAAAATAAGCTTCTTGAAGTTGGACCATAAGATTTGATGAAATTATAAATGTTATGATTTCAGATAAAATCCTGATGAGCCATGTGAAGCTTAGTGGGAGTGCCTTTGTGTTCATCGTGCTAAATGTAGAAAATATCCTATCATTTGGAATGATATAAGGATGATAATAAGTGTTTTATAGAGTGGATATTCCATACCTTGAAATATGATTTCAAAGATACCTCTTAGATCTTAGTTCTGAAGTTGTTCAGAAGCAAAGAGAAGAGGATATTGGGACTGTCACATTTGTAGTACACCTTGGACATATTCTATTCTTAGAAATTCCAAGAAAGGCTTCCATCCCTTAAGATATGGTGCTGACCTATCTAAAGGGATAGCACCTCAAAGAGTTGAGGAAGTGAATGCTAGAACTGCTTACACTTGTGCATTGGTTGCGAGAAGCTGAGTGTATGCTAGATGTGTACAAAAGCCAGATATCTGCCTTGCAGTGGGAGTAGTTAAGTGTTTCTAACCCTACTATGGAGAGAAAACACTTGATTGCAGTAATAACAAAATCTTCATAGATAACAAGATTTTGAGATAGTGATCTCAAAAGTCTTATCTTCAAATGTTTAAGACTTTATAGATAGTGATCTAAAAGGTCTTAACTGTAGAAACCTTAGGAGATAGAGATCTCCAGGAATAAGGGTATTCTGATAAGGATTATGAAAATGCTGGTTATGATAATTGTTAAGCTGTAGTGTCAAGGACACTGTAACTAACAAAATTGAGTATTGGTTGCATAAGATGCAACATTCGCATTAGATGCGAGCATTGTTACTGGGGATATGCAAGTGTCGTAAAAGGACTTGGCGTAGTATCGCGGGAACAAAGGGACTGATCAGCTTACCTAGCTATTTTCTAAATAGCCTATGATTGTCACATGAGTGCGGGTTTAAATGATTAGTCCAATAATGACTCTTTGGGCTTGTGGGAGATTGTTGGACATGCGAGCCATTATGCAATAAATGTTATTGCAAATATCATTCCATGATCTTAAATGATGAATGAATAATTTGCATAATAGGTCCCTCAGTACAATTAGGGTTATGTACCATGGCCATCTTAATGGTCATACAATTGTTGATTCAACTATTGAATCATAGAGGCTGGTGCTTGGATGAATATGCAAAGGGTTAGATTGAGGACCCATTAAGCACCGTCAAATGATTGTTAAGATATGATCTCCAGCCTGAGTAGGAGATGGCAATCCTTTCTCAATTAGGCTGATATTTGGCCGACCTCTTGATGCAGGTCCTCTACATAAGAATAGAGATTCGAAGGTGTCAGATTAGTTAGGTTAAAGAGTTGACTTAACGAGATCGAGATAACCAAAGTCCTATATCGTATGCTGTCATGATATAGGCATGTATCCTCTGACCGGAAATAGATGTGTTACTATATGTTTTAGTATCTACATTTGGCAGACCAATAGGTTGATGACCTAAACAAGGTCTATACACCAGCGCGCTGGTGTGCATATAAGGGCATATGAGTCATACGATCTCTCAAAGGGATCATACGAGTTCAGTTACTAAACAGGAAGAGATGAGCTCACTCATGAGATATTGGGAAGATTCAAATTCTGTGCGCAAGGTCATCTCGCTTTGGAAGATTGACTGAATTTGTAGGTTTTATATATACTTTTGGAATGTATATGATCAAAAGACCCAGGTATGATATATGCTTTTGGAAAGTATATGATCGATACCTACTCCCAATGATCGAATGAGAAACTTACTGATAAAACCATGAAGTAGACACTATAAAGTTGATCCAATACTTCGGGTTTATTCTAAGTCTTCCAGTATGCAGGATGTACATGTATTTGGAATACCTGCGGGTGATGTGATCATAAACGATTGTATAACCATGACGCTTCCATTCCCAGGGAGTGATGAAACGGGTATGGATTTTAGTGACTCCTCTTAGTAGAGAAGTAATCTGATCTTAGTCCAAATGTTGGACATTGATCTGAAGTAATTCAGATGCAATGAGAAGATTTGATTTGCGATCTTGATTTAATCAAGCATCTATGGGAGGCCCTCGATATGGATTTGAGATATGATCTCAATATCCAAGTCACTATACGTGGAACAATACAATCGCCCTGTCCTTATCTCCAAGTATTCGTGATGAAAGCGCATTATCCTTGAAGGAGTTCATGGATAAATCTATTGTTGATATATATATATCGAGCATGGAGAAAATGGATAATTAAATGTGATTTAATTATCATGAGTAATATGAATTTGATTCATATTATAAAGAGAGTTTTCTAAGATAATTAAATGTGACTTAATTATCAATGATGTGAATAATGTGAATGCGATTCATATTATTTGGGCACAAGAGAATAGAGTTCCAAGATGATTAGATGTGATTTAATTATCGTGTATATGAATAATGTGGATAACCCTCTCCACATTAATCATAATATATTATAAATGTGATTTATAATATATAAGAGAGAGTAATTTGTAATTTACATTTGTTAATTAATTGTTGGTGTGAATTGGATTCACATTGGACAAATAATTGAAAATGTAATTCACATTTTATTTTGGGTTGTGAATGTGATTCACAAATTTCCAATGGTAAAAGATTTCAAGATTCACAAAATATTTATCAATTATTTTTGTAGAATAATTTACAACTAGTGTTGTTGTAAATCGTAGAGATTTCCATGGAATAATGTAATCTCATGAGATCTCATGAGGTTACATGAGATTGCCAGCAAATTCAATATTATGGAAGGAGGCAATCTTCATTCCATAATCTCCATGCTTGATTGATTAAATTTGAGATTAATATATATATTGATTTATCAATATAGAATTAATCTAAATTAAATTAATTGTTGTTGGTTTTTACCAACACAAATCTTAGCCACTAAAAGAAACACAATCAATGAGAGCCATTGGATTTGTGTTTCCCATGGATTAAGATACATGGATCGCAAAATGTTATAAAAGGAGAGGCACCCCATTGCTATTCTTTACACAATGCTTGAGAAGCACAACTCTCTCTCTCTCTCTCTCTCTCTCTCTCTCTCTCTTTCTCTCTCTCTCTCTCCCTCTCATGGCCGTCCACCATGGATGCCCTAGAGATGTTCTCCATCGCCGTCGCATCATCGTTATGCTGCCCGATGGTTTGCTCGTGGAACTCCGTCTACTTTGACGTCCCTTGCTCGTAAAGAAGACGTTGGATCTCGTGTGTTGAGATCAGAAGATCCGCCGTATGAATCATCAACATTGATTGCGAGAAGCACGCGGTTCATCCCCGCGCTCGCAAGCGTCTCCTCTGTCAGATCGGACTTGAGACAGGAAGTCTCTTCGTTTAGAGACTCGATCACAACCACGCTTCAAGAGGTAACCCTAATACTTGTTTGTGGTTTAGACGAAACGATCCGAGAGTGTTCTTGGATCATGTGTTTTCGTTGTATGAAAATTTTAATTTCCGCTGCATAGAACAACTAGTCCGACTAGTCGTTCTTCGTCGTATTCGATACTACGCTCACGCTTCCGTGATGCGCTTAAGGATCTAACCATATCCTTCAACTATATGTTTGAGAATGTACATTTGGAAGACCAATAGGTTGATGACCTAACCAAGGTCTATACACCGACGCGATGGTGTGCTTACAAGGGCATATGAGTAGTACGATCTCTCAAAGGGAAGATACAGGTTCATTTACTGAAATGGTACACATGAGCTCACTCATGAAATATTGGGAAGAATCAAATTCCGTGCACGGTCGTCTCCCTTTGGAAGTTTGACTGAATTTATAGGTCTGATATGTACTTTTGGAAAATTACATGATCAAACCTAGGTATGATATATGCTTTTGGAAAGTATATGATCGATATCGACTCCCAATGATCGAATGAGAAACTTACTGATAAAACCCTGAAGTAGACAGTGCAAAATTGATCTAATACTTCGGGTTTATTTTGGGTCTTCCAGTATGCAGGATGTATACGTATTAGGAATACTTGAGGGTGATGTGATCATAAACGATTGTATAACCATGACGCTTTCCATTCCTAGGGAGTGATGAAACGAGTTTAAAATTTAGTGACTCCTCTTAGCATAGAAGTAATTTGATCTTGTTTTAAATGTTGGACATTGTTCTAACTGTGATTCAGATGCGATAAAAGACTAGATTTGCAGTATTGATTTAATCAAGCATCTATGCGAGGTCCGCAAGATATGGATTTGAAATATTAACTCAATAACCAAGTCACTATACGTGGAATAACACAATTGCCTTGTCCTTATCTCCAAGTATCCGTAGAGAAAGCACATTATCCTTAATTCTGGATAATTTCAATTTTGATATATGTATCCGAGCATTGAGAAAATTGATAATTAATGTGATTTTATTATCGTGAATAATATGATTTTGATTCATATTTTAAAAAGAGTTATCTTAAATAATTAAATGTGATTTAATTATCAAAGATGTGAATAATGTGATTCATATTATTTGGGCACATGAGAATAGAGATCCAAGATGATTAAATGTGATTTAATTAACATGGATATGAATAATGTGGATAGCGTTATCCATATTAATCATATATACTATAAATGTGATTTATAATAAATAAAAGATAGCTATTTGTAATTTACATATGTTAATTAAATGTTAGTGTGAATTGGATATACTTTGGATAATTAATTGAAAATGTAATTCACATTTTATTTTGGGTTGTGTTTGTGATTCACAATGTTCCAATGGCAAGATTGCAATATTCAAAAATAATTATGAATTATTTTTTAAATAATAATTTACAACAAGTGTTGTTATAAATATTGGAAATTTTATTCCATGGAATAATGTAATCTCAAGAGATTACATAAGATTAGCACCAACTCTTATTAAGAAAGGGTGACGCAATTTTCTTTCCAATATCTCCAAATTAGATTTATTTAATTTAAGGATTAAATTATATTGATTTATAAATACATATTTAATCTAAATTAAATTAATTGTTGTTGTGTTTTGCCAACAAAATCTTGTCCATCGAAAGAAGAACAATTCAGTCTCATCCATTGATTTTGTGTAGTCCATGGATTGTGATCCATGGACTCCCAAAACCCTATGTAAGAGGAGGAACCACTTGATAATTTAATTTACAAGAACTTCCCGTGCTCTCTCTCTCCCATTCCCTACATGCCCTCTCTCTCTTTTGTGGTTGTCCACCATGGAGCCCTAGAGAGAGTCACTCTCGTCGCAGCGTCGTCCTTATCCTATCAGATTGTTTGCTCATGGATCTCCATCACCTTTAGTGTGCTTCTCTTGTGAGGAAGACGTCAGATCTCGTGCGACAATATCAGGAGATTCGTTGCTCGGATCATCAAAAAGGATTGCAAGAAGCACATGTTTCATCAACGTGTTTGCAAGCATCTCCTTCGTCGGATCGTTTTTGAGACTGTAGGTCCCTTCATTTATAGGCTCAATCACAACCACGGTTAAAGAGGTAACCTAATACTTGTTTATGGTTGAGTTGAAATGATCCAATAAGTGTTCTTGGATCATGTGGTTTCATCGCATGAAAAAAAATGTAATATCCGCTGCCTCGAGCAACTAGTGCGACTAGTCGTTCCCCATCGCATACGATACGATCCTCATGCTTCCATGATATTCTTAAGGATCTTACCATATCCTTCAAGTGGTATCAGAGCATTAGGTCGGAGGTTTCGGATACGATCCCTAAACCAAGGATGAATTGGGTTCATTAGGGTCTATGAAAGTTTTCTCGCATTTCATTTTCGCATCTCTATTTTTTATTATTTTCCACCATTTTAAAATATTTAAACATGAAAATAAAACTTGGATTATATTCCCCATTAAAAAACCGTAGGATGTGAGTTTGCGTGATTTCGAATCTGTTTGCTTATGTTATGACCATTTTAGTGAACATGTACCCACTGTTTTGGGGACTGCGAATCTTAATGTAATTAAAGGTTAATTGCGGTTTTGAAATGCCATGGCATGCATGCAAATCACACAGGTTCTATTTTAAATCAAATTATCAAACATTGGGTACTTATTTTTCTGGATTTGGATTTAAATTGATTGAGATATGCTAATCTTTGTAAGTGAGGGTCACTGCTGAAAATTACTTTCCTTATCAAGAACCTTGTGATTGTCATTTAATCAATTGGTGAAGCTAAATAGTTTAATTTCCTGTAATAATTATGGATGAATATTTGTGAAATATTTGATGATAATTATTTCCTTAAATGACATTACCTTAACCAATAATTCGTTAGATGTGATCTAGATCACAAATTGGTTGCATGATCTACATTCCAACAAACAAAGTTGCTTGAATAGGATTGGGGATTTCTTTAACAAATCTCCTTATAATGTTAATCAAAATTGTTTTGATTATTCCTATATGGTATAAATTCAGTTGAAAAACCGATTATCTTCTCAAATACACAATGATCAATTTGGCATTATCCCTTTTTGAGGTGGATATGGTGTCTAGTCGGGGAGCGTTGGTGTAGCAGGTTGCACCGTGTGTGATCTTTCCCACTCCCATCAGTACTGGCCATGACAACGGGTAGGGACTCGATAATGCAGGAGAAATCACGGTGTATTTTTCTATTTATTAAAATTTGAAATAATATATATTTGAGATAATATCATATTCCATGTAAAAATAAGAGAATTTTTGTTGGATATTAATTGGATAGATTAATTGGAAAACGACTAAAATTACACTCTATTTTTAATGGAGATGTTATTTACCTTGGAAGAATTAATTATGTGGATGTGATTCATAATAATTAATTAGAATTTGAATGTGAAATGGAGAATCACATAAGTGACATCATGGTCTCCATAAAGGTGAAGGGTTCCGTCGGTAGGGATTGTATGTAGGTGACGCATGTTCGAAGTGACAACTCCTGTATGCAAGAGCATCTAGATTAGGCTCTTTGCTTCTTGAAAGAGTAAGGCCACATGCGTAGTGACCCCAATATCGAGTTCTCAAATTATTGGGGCGATATTGTGCATAGCGACTACTAATCCAATTGACGGTTGGTTCAATTAATGATGAGTCAACATAAACTTAGGGGTGGTGGGCCGGGGTGTTAAAGATCGAATTGGGAAAGCAAGTTGGACTTGCAAGGCGGAATGCGTTCCCTCTTCTTTTTATCCGATTGGAGATTCTCGTATTATTGGGACGTAACAAAGATAAGGAAGGAGATCCCATATCTCACTTGAGATATAATGGTGAGTATATCTCTTACATTGAAAATGACTAAGGGAATGAACTTTCAGTGTCAACAAGGAAAGACAACTTCGATATAAAAACTCCTAGATCAAAGTAGAATATGTATATATAATAGATATAGGCTTATGCAAAATTCTTATTTCGGATAATACTCCATTAAACCCACGCAATACTATTCTCAATAATAACCAGTAAAATATCGTGGATTGAATCCATGATCAAAATATTGTACTTGCAGATGAACACATAATGTATGTGGTTGCAATATGCAAGTTTCCTCAAATGAATGAGAAAGGACAATTAAATAGATAATAGGACTACAATCCTAGGGTTTTTATGTCTCTATTGTCTTCATCTCATCGAATGTACTTTGGAAATGACATGTCAATGATGATAATAATTATCAAATAATCCTTATAAAATCTAAGAAGATTTTTAGCATGCATATGTGCTCTCAACATTTAATCATGAACGACATGGTTCACTGCATCATGCAAAATGGTAGATGTATAAGAGATGATGTATTCAGACTATTTGATTACCTACTTGAACCAATGACTTTATGAGTTAATATGGATGTAGATTTGATGAGTGCCATCATTCTACTGTCTGTACTCTAGTCATTCATGAAGCTTCATAATATCCACATTGTATGAATTGAATGAAGTATGTAAATGTTGAAATTCTCCTATATTGAAATCTGTTGTATTTAATATAAGAGATCCTTTGTCTTAAGCAATGTTTGTTTATAGATCAAGAAAGTGCAGTGGAAGCATGGTTCCGACATATGTAAGAAGGAAAGTCAAGGAGTTGATTGTACTTCTATAAATTCCATGTGACATCCAAAGATATTGAATAAATGCCAATAGTGCAATAAGCTGATGTATTGATAGTGTGAATATCTAGTCTATCTTGGAGAAGGACTCAGATAGTGCATCAGAATAATCTACATGTAATCATTGAAATTGACTTTCTTGTTTTTTAAGATCAAAGTCTAATAATTGTATATAATTCTTATAATAAGACTTGTAATTGGTTGCATATGTATCATAAGACTAGAAAATGATCTTTAGGTTTAATTGTCATCTACATGTATATTGAGGCAACTATTGCAACAATTTCTCTTGGATAGATAGACTTCATATTTTCAGTGGGATGGTCCTTAGTCTTAGAGAATGTCTCTATGACCTGGATATTAGAATACACTCATAGTTTATTCCTAAATGATGGATATAAATATGAATTCTGGAATAGAGATATCATAAAGAATTATGATGGATATATTTCAGATAGTAGTCTGACATCTGTTGGAATATACTAAACTAGAAAATTAATGAATGGATCATTAACATTTCTAACACTGAAAATAAAACCTTAAAAGATTAATAGGAGGACGAAGATCATTCAACAATAATCAAGCCATGGCCATTTATCTGTTGATTTGATCAATAGACTAGTAAGAGATGGAACTTTAGAATGTCAAAAAATTAAAAATTTACACGCTTATGAATACTGCATTCAAAGTAAAATGTCCAATACACCCTTCTTTGAGAATGGTATTAGATGTCGAGGTATTCAAGATCTCATACATATTGATGTATGGAGATCAACAATTTCATAATAAACATTGGTGATATGTGATATCATTTGATGATTATTTGTGATGAGATATTTCCACAAAACTTTAAAATGTTCAAAGATTTCGCAATTTGATTTGGAACCAAAGTTTTAAGGAAGATAAAATGAATTTGATCTAACCTAGGTATGATGTTCCTATTAGATGAATTCAAGGAATACCTTATGGAGATTTGAATATCATTTCTATCTCACTCCTCTTGTTACACCTAAACTCAATATAGTTGTAGGGAGCTACAACTGGATCATGTGTGACATGATTTGATCAATGATGATTTTTAGCATATCTATCTCTTAGTTTCAAAGATATATATGTAATAGAGACTACAATATGGTTCCATGCATGCGAGATGGAATCTACACGAGAGAGAGCGACTTCATTAGAAAATAAAGTATGCTATTGGATATCTACTTTATGACCTTGAGATTCATAAAAGATCTCGACTCTGAGAATGAAATTCTTAGAGGATGACTCTCTTGAGAATTAAGATGAAAATGAAGTAAAGGAACTCATTTAATATTGATATGATAATGAGGCTCCTGAAATCGGAAACTAAAAGGACAATTAAAGATGAAACACTAGTACCTCTTCAAACAAGTTTGAGGATGTATTCCATGTGTCAGTTAAGTTTGACAATAATCAGACTTCATGTGATGAAGCTTCTAAGGATCATGCCATGGAAAGATGGATATTAGCAATAAAGTCTAAAGTAGACATCATATACAAGTGTTGTATATGGACCCTCAAGGATCCACCTATACGGGTAAGACCTGTTAAGGTGTAAATGGATCTTCAAGAGAAAGAGGGAATCTAATGAGAAGGTAGAGAGACCTTCAAAGCATGGCTCGTAGCCATTAGCTACACACCCGAAGAGAAAACATTGCTTGCAATGAGACGTGATCTTCAGTGACCATGGTTAAACACATCAAAACATTGCTAACTATAACTACATAACCTGACTTTGACATCTACAGGATGAAAGTCAATATTGCATTCCTCTATCAATACCTCTTTGAGTATATTCACATGAAGTAGCCCTAGGGTTTCATGATTGCGGAAAGTAGGGTATGCAAGCTAAGGAAATCCATCTATGGACTCAAATAATCTTCTTGTAGCTGGAACATAAGATTGATGAAATTATAAATGTTATGATTTCAGATAGAATCTTGATGAACCATATGAAGCTTAGTGGGACTACCTTTGTGTTCATCATGCTAAATGTAGTTGATATCTTAATTATTTGGATTGATATAAGGATAATAATAAGTGTTATATAGTCCGGTTGTGCCATAACTTAAGATATGATCTAAAGGGTACCTCTTAAGGTCGTAGTTCTAAAAGTGTTAATAAGCAAAGAGAAGAAGGTATTGGGACCATCACATTAGTGGTACGCCTTGGACATTTCAATTTTCTGGAAAATTCCAAGAAAGGATTTCATCCCTTAAGACATGGTACTGACCTATCTAAGGGGATAGCACCTCAAAGAGTTGAGGAAGTGAATGCTAGAACTACTTGCCATTGAGCATCAGTTACGAGAAGCCGAGGGTATGTTAGATTTGTACAAATGCAAGATGTCTACCATGCAGTGAGAGTGGTAATTTGTTACTAGTCCTACTATGGATATAAAACATTGTAGTATTAACAATATCTACAAAGATATCAAGACTTTAGAGATAGTGATATCTACATCTTATCTTTAAGAGATTAAGACTTTATAGATAGTGATCTAAAAGATCTTAATTGCAGATACTATAAGAGATAGAGATCTTCAGGAATAAAGGTATTCTGATAAGGATTATGGAAATATTGGTTATAATAAATACTGAGCGGTAGTGTCAAGGATGCTATAACTACCTTTAACAAGATTGATTATTGGTTGCATGAGATGCAACATTCACATTGGATGCGGGCACTGTTACTAGAATATATGCAAGTGCCATAAAAGAACTTGGCATAGTCTTTTGGGAATAGAGTTACGGATCAGCTTACCTAGCTATTTTTCTAAATACCTTTGATAGTCACATGAGTACAGGTTTAAATATTAGCCCATTAATGACTCTTTGGGCTAGTGGGACAATGTTGGACATGCGAGACCAAGGTGAGCCATTATGCAATAAATGCTATCGCAAATATGATTCCCTGATCTGAAATGAAGAATAATTAATTTCCATAATAGATCCCTTAATACAATTAGGTTTATGTACCATGGCCATCTTGATGATCAGAAAACTGTTGATTCAATAATTAAATCATAGAGGCTGGTGCTTGGATAAATATCTAAAGAGTTAGATTGACGACTCATTGGGCACCGTCAAATGATTATTAAGAGATGATCTCTAGCATGAGGAGGAGATATCAATCCTCTCTCCGAAGGTTGATATCTAACCGACCTCTTGATGCAGGTCCTCTACGTGATAGGTTAGGTCAAAGAGTTTACTTAACGAGATCGAGATAACTAAAGTCCTATGTTGTATGTTGTCATGATATAGGCACGCATCCTCTAACCGGAGACAGATGTGTTACTATATGTCTTAGTATGTACATTTGGCAGACCAATAGGTTGATGACCTAACCAATGTCTATACACCGGCGCGCTGGTGTGAATACAAGGACATATGAGTAATAGGATCTCACAAAGGGATCATACAGGTTCATTTACTGAACCATAAGATGTGAGGTCATTCATGAGATATTGGGAAGAATCAAATTCCATGCACGGTCACCTCACTTTGGAAGCTTGACTGAATTTGCAGGTTTGATATATAATTTTGGAAAGTATATGATCAAGACCTACGTATGATATATGCTTTTGGAGAGTATATGATCGATATCGACTTCCTGTGGGAACTCACTGATAAATCCCTAAAGTAGACAGTGTAAAATTAATCTAATACTTCAGGTTTATTTTGGTATTGGGAATACTTGAGGGTGATGTGATCATAAATGATATATAACCATGACGCTTACATTCCTAGGGATTGATGAAATGGGTATGGATTTCAGTGACTCCTCTCAGTAGAAAAGGAATCTGATCTTAGTCCAAATGTTTGACATTGATGTGTATGTCATTCAGATGTGATAAGAAGATTAGAATTGTGGTTTTGATTTAATCAAACATCTATGAGAGGTCCGTAAGATCTGGATTTGAGATGTGATCTTAATATCAAAGTCACTATACGTGGAACAATAAAATTGCCCTGTCCTTATCTCCAAGTATCTGCGGAGAAAGCGCATTATCCTTGAAAGAGTTCAGGATAATTTCATTGTTGATATAAGTATCGAGCATTGAGAAAATTGAAAATTAAATGTGATATAGTTATCACGAATAATGTGAATTTGATTCATATTATAAAAAGAGTTATCTTATATAATTAAATGTGATTTAATTATCAAAGATACGAATAATATTAATGTGATTCATACTATTTGGGCACATGAGAATAAAGATCCAAGATGATTAAATGTGATTTATTTATCATGTATATGTATATTGTGGATTGCACAATCCATATTAGTCATATATAATACAAATGTGATTTATAATATATAAAAGAGAGCCAGTTGTAATTTACATTTGTTAGTTAAATGTTAATGTGAATTGGATACACATTGGACAATTAATTGAAAATGTAATTCACATTTTATTTCGGGTTGTGAACGTGATTCACAATGTTCCAATGGCAAGATTGTAATATTCACAAAATAATTATGAATTATTTTTGTATAATAATTTACAACAAGTGTTGTTGTAAATATTAGAGATTTCCATGGAATAATGTAATCTCATGAGATTACATAAGATTAGCACCAGCTCACATTAGGAAAGAGTGAGTTAATCTCCTTTCCAATATCTCCAAATTTGATTGATTTAATTTTAGGATTAAATTATATTGATTTATCAATGCACAATTAATCTAAATTAAATTAACTGTTATTGTATTTTGGCAACAAAATCTTGTCCATTGAAAGAAGCACAAATCAATGTCGCCCATTGATTTTGTGTAGCCCATGGATTGTGATCCATGGACTCCTAAAACCCTATGTAAGAAGAGGCACCCCTTGCTCTTCTAATTTATAACAACTTCATATGCGCTCTCTCTCTCATTCTCTACACACCCTCTCTCTCTCTCTCTCGTGGCCATCCACCGTGGAGCCCTAGAGAGAGTCGCTCTTGCTGCAGCATCGTCGTTATGCTGTCGGATTGTTTTCTCGTGGGTATCCATCTCCTTCTGTGTTCCTTGCATGTGAAGAAGACATCGAATCTCATGTGACGAGATCAGGAGATTTGTATCTTGGATCATCAACATGCATTGCGAGAAGCACACATTTCATCAACGCGCTCACAAGCATCTCCTCCGTCGTTTCAGACTTGAGATAGGAGGTCTCTTCATTTAGAGACTCGATCACAACAACGTTTCAAGAGATAACCCTAATACTTGCTTGTGGTTTAGATAAAACGATCCAAGAAGTGTTCTTGGATCACGTGTTTTCAGGGCATGAAAAATTTTTGATATCCACTGCCTCGAGCAACTAGTGTAACTAGTCGCTCCTGATCGCATACGATGCGATCCTCACACTTCCATGTTGTGCTTAAGGATCTTACCATATCCTTCAAAGACAACAATAAACTAAGTTTTGTGGTCCCTAAATATTTAAGTCTATAGACTTAAAGAATCTCAATCACATTTCCTACAAATGTTCCTCTTAAATTAAGTAGATTAATGTCCAACTAATCTCTATTCTTTGACTTTATTCAAGACTTGTTTAAGTTTAATACTATTTTGAAAAATGGGCAAGCAAATGAAAGAAATATATACAAACATTTTTTTGAAAGAAAATAAAGAAATATTTTTAAAAAAAATTCCAAAGAACTTTGCAATTTTTTTCAAAGAACAAAAAAGGAATAGTGAACTGAATATATATAAATATACTCATAATGATTATACAAATTTTATATAAGATTTACGAGAAGATTTTATGTACAAGTTGAGGTACAAGTTTAACAAAAGTATTTTATCTATAAAGTATTTTTAGTTACACGAGGAAAAATAATCAAGTTTTTATACACTTATGGATTTTATGAATATATAAATGTCCCATAATTTATATCCCATGTTACATAATAATTTTACAAACATTTTACAAGCCTTTGAAACATTTTAAAAAAAATTCTAACAGTTTTGAAATAATTTCGCAAAGGTTTTTCAAACATTTTGAAAATCATTTTGCAAACAATTTTATAAATAGGTTTTTGCAAACATTATGCTTTCAAATATTTTACAAACATTTTGTACACTATACTTAATTTTGGTATAGAAAAAAAATTTACAAACATTTTACAAACAAAATATTTTTACAAATAATTTTGTAAAGATTTATACAAAAATATTTGCAACTTGCAAGGACTTCCATAAATCAATCTGTAGGGACATATACCCAATGGAGACTTGTATGCCATCCGATAAGCCCATAGAACCGAGTCAAGTATATGGGACTAGTTTTTTCTATCTAATGTATAAGTATTTGCAATATCGTCTTGATTTCCCAATTTTAAATCCCATCCAAGCAATCATTCATTGGGTGGGAAGGAGATGCAACCTTGTTCTCAATGGCATACTCCTTCACAAGTTTTTTGACTTCTCTGTTAATTAAATAGCTTTCCCAAACTAAAATAAGTATCTTGGGAATCTCGAACATCGTAATAATATGGTACTAGAGAGGCACATACAATATGACTGTCAATGTCTCGAGTTCAGATAGCCTCCCCCCATTGACTAACGTAATCTACGATAATGAGGATGTACTGAAATCCCTGAATAACAAGAAATGGGCCCATGTAGTCCATGCCCCGAGCATCATAAATATCATCGATCGGTATATATCTCAAGGGCATGGTATATTTGCAACCGGCATTTCCTCCCATCCTATAACCTTCAGTATAACCACGAACATACTCTGTAGCAACCTTAAATAAAAATGGCCACCATAAGCCGCTCTAAAATTTTCACTATCATGTGCTTCCCTGAATAATGCCCACCATACTCTCGTTTGTGACAGTGCTCAAGTACACTGACGTATTCCTCTTGAGTAAGGCACCTTCTCCAAATACAATATGCACCTTCACGAAACAAGTATAGATGCTCCCATTGGTAAACATGTATCCTTCACAAAACAATCTTGTGGAACTTTCTTAGAGACAAGATAGCTCACAATATCAGCATACCATGGGAATGAGTCCACAAACAAACTGGTCTCATCTTGGGCGGCCTCTAAATCAAGAAGTATGCTTTGCTTAGAAGTCCATACATCTGTAATACGGGAAAGGTGATCTTTCACATCATTCTCAACTCCAGGTTTTGCCCGAATCTCCAAATCAAACTCCTGAAGAAGAAGGATCCATATGATAAGAAATGGTTTGGCATCCATCTTTGCTTGTAAGTCGTATGGTTGTATAATAGATGTATTCAATCACATGTAAACCGAGGAGGTAGGATTTGAATTTCTCTAATGCAAACATAACTGCTAGCACCTCATTTTCTGTGATTGTATAATTATGTTGTGCTGCATCTGTATTCTTGTTACCATAGTGTATGCCAAATGGTCTCCCATTCCATTCTGTACTAACACAACTCTAACTGCATAATCGGATGCGTCCATCGTGATGTCAAAGGGGAGAGACCAATCAGGTGGTTATAGGAACGGAGCACTAGTAACCATATCTTTCATCTACTGAAATGAAAGGAGGACCTTCCCATAAAGAACAAACTCGCTCTCCTTGCACGGAAGCTTAGTCAAAGGTCTAGAGATCTTGCTGATGTCCTTTATGAATCTCCTATAAAATCCGACATGTCCCAGAAATGACATCAACTTCTTCAAATGACGTGGTTGCTTTATCTTAGAGATCACATCAATCATAGTCGGGTCTACCTCCATACCATGAATGGAGCTAATGTGGTCTAATGCAATTCCTTTAGTCACCATAAAGTGACTCTTCTCACGTGAGAGTATTATGTTTACCTCATAGCAATGTTGATGTACTCGATCTAAATGAGTAGGACATTTGTCCAAACTATCCTTGTCGACCGAAAAATATTCCACGAATATCTCTAGAAGGCTACCAACCATGTCAGCAAAAATGACAAGTAAACACCTTTGGAATGTAGTGGGGGCAATATACAATACAAAGGACATCTGTCTAATGGCGTAGGTGCCAAGTGGACAGGTGAACATTGTTTTCTCCTAATCCTCATAAGGGATAGCAACGTGGTTATACCTCGAGTACGCATCCAAGAAACAAAAGAACTCTTTCCCTGCCATCCTCTCAATAATCTGACAATAAAGGGTAGTGCAAAGTGATCTTTAATGGTAGCTACGTCTATGCACTGGTAATCTACATAGACACATCATGAAGCAGGTACATGGGTCAGAATCTCCTCACTACACTCATTCTTTATGATAGTAATCTCGTATATCTTTGAGACAACATGTAAAGGTCTGACCCAATTGGAATCCGAAATGGAATAAATAAAGCCAGCTCAACACCATTATCTGATCTCTTTCATGAAAACATCCCGTAGTTTTGGATTGAGATGTGTCTAACACTCACGGGAAGGTTTGCTCGAATACTCTAAGTAGATATTATGCTAGCACAAAGTTTGACTAATCCCACAGAGTTCTGAAATATTCCATCCAATAACCTTCCGGTTTATCTCAAGTACCTCTAGCACATGATATTCTTGTTCTTCAATCAACTACGAGGGGAGAATGACTGGAAACATTTCGGGCCCAAAAGGAAGTTGTACTTCAATGTAGAAGGGAAAATTTTTAGCTCAGGTGGAGTCTGAATCAACTCTGTGACAATCTCTACTACTGCACTATTAGATGGTACATGATATGTACTCTATGAACTGTCCACGATGACCATTGTTAGCTTAGCAAGAAAAATCTCAGAAAGATCTACAAAGAATGATCTTTACTCAGAAAGGAATGACTTATCAATCTGTTTGGAGTCCATAACAACAATCATAGAAATCTCATAAGGAGGTGTCTCAGCAGTAATCTAAGAATGATGTGTCAAAGGAAAATCAAATTGTATCTCCACTGTCTTAGAGTGATCCTCAAAAATCATCTTAAGCTACCCATTAGCAAACAACTCAGTAGGATCAACATGGAACTAATGTCGACAATGCTTTCCCGAAGTTCTTTTTGGGAATGGAACTGTTTAGTATCCATGAAATCAGTAAGCATATTTTTTTTATCTATACTCGACAGGAAAATCACAGTCCTCAATATATGGTGTAACTAGATCGCTCTCATCTACTGTTGGTGATTGCGGTGACGGCCAAGGATCGAGGATAGTCTCAATTTTGACCATGTCACTACGAGAGTGAAAGATGATCTATCAAATACTGCAATCAATTACTACTTCATCCATTCCAAGGAATGGTCGATCTAATATGTATTTGGAATGGGTAACAGTATGGGTGTGACCATATCCATGATAGCAAAATCAACAAGGAATCTCATTCTCCGCACCGTTACAATAACATCCTCTAAAATGCCTCTTAGCCTCTTGATCGATATATCAACAAACTGAAGGATCATCCTAGTTGATCTTCGAGGCACCAATCCAAACTCAGTGAGTAGTGAGGATAGGATGGGATTAATGAATTAGCTGATATTAAGAATAGTGCAATCAAACTCTTGATAAAAAATGTGGCAACGTATGTGAGGTGCTCCCTTATCTTTCTTTTCGTGATGGATGTTGCTAATTGTAAGAACTGTGGACATGGTCAAGATGTGTTTCTCTACTTCTTTCTACTTGATTTGATGCTTTTGAATGCACGCTTCATTTGTTACCTTTTTCACTACTGGCATATACTCCGTAGCCTTAAGGAGAGACATTTGATGAATATGCATTTCATCATCTTTATTCATTTATTTAGATTAAAATACCATATAAATCACTTGTATATATCAATAAATCCATATTCTTACTAACCAACATCTTTGATTTAATATTTAAAATTTAACCTAAAATAAATAAATAAATAAAGGAAAAATAAAGAAAATTAAGGATTGTATATATGTAGTAGATACATGCTTAATCAGACCTAGAGAGAAGGTCAAGACTTAATATGATCGACAAGGAATAAAGTAGGGGCAGATAGATCCAAAAATCCATAAAAATACGTGAAACCAGTTATATTCCTCACTTTTATAATATTGTCAATATTTGACACTATTACATATTACAAACCTTTACATAAACTCAGTCATAATTAAATCCCTTGTACATAAAATTAACACATTGTTAAACATTGTGCAAAAAAAATGTACATATTAAAAATAAATTCATTAAAAACTTGTAAATCGCGGGTAAATAAGAACAATATTCAAACTCTAGAATACAAACTTGTAAATTCATTATCTGCTACACCCAATTGGGGTATTATTGAATTTTTTATCTACCTACTATGTTCATTATTTAATTAATCATCTCCATGTGCATATTTCTGAATAATGTTTTTCTAGTTACTTGTAACTATCATATTTAACTAATATAAAATACAAATAAAAAATTACAAAACAAATATTTAACAAAAATGAAATCGTGTATTTTTGCATATGTATCATAATGTACATATGCAAATTGAATTAAATGCATAAATGAACTCTTAAAAATTAGATAAAAATATCTTTAAAATACTTTAAAATACTATATGTAAATAAAATATTAAGTTATCTACATATATATAAATAATTAATGAAAAATCACAAGTCTCCGTATATAAGTATACATACCTGTATATAACACGTTGTATTTATTCTAACACTTGTAATTATATAATTAATTATTAAAAATCACTAAAAACAACTTTAATTTTTTCTTAATTTTTTATTTACATTACTCAATTAAATTTTTTTTCAATTATTTATTTATTTATTTAACATTTTATCGTATTTTTGTTGTTTTCCTCATCCCAAGTACATTTTGATTGGCCAAACATAGGTTTGTTGACCCAACTCAACTCTCAATTCTACACATGACTGCCGCTAACTTCGCCTCAACCCCTCTCTTATCATATTTTCCCCAAATGCACCACTTCGTAATGCCTCCGACTTCCTTGTCCATTATTCTTTCTCGTTCACTCATCTCACTTGCCACCACCTCCGATCCACCCATCGCTCCCATTTTTAATTTCAAAACCTATAGATGCCACGCATAGAAATAGAAACCCTTCACATGTAGTGAATGATCAATCCATCTTTAGCCCCCATGTCACCTGAGAATGAGTGACACATGAGTGTCTTCTATTAAAGAGAAGATATACTCCATTCAAGAGCACGAGAAGGAGCGTTAAAGGGCATAATCCAATTATTCATCGCAGTCCCCCGTCGTGAGTGCCTGCCTCTTCGCCACATCATAGATCGAGTCTTTTTTTGTCCCCTTTCTTATTTGTGGGTAACATAGGTAGCTTTTCTTCGATTCAATATTTATTATTTCACATTAATTTCATTTGTATCCCTTAAATTATACTTGTACTTTCCACCTATTATCTGCACGATCAGAGGTACTCTGGTAAACGTTCAACCTAGCCGACCATGCCAACATCTTCACCCAATTCTTTTCCAGCCCGTTCACTATCTGACCAAATCCGAATCCACACAAATCAAGAGATCAACTTACACTCTGATCACCCCCGTCGGAAGTATCCGCTCACCCCCATTTTACACACTTCTGATCTAATCTCTTGGTCGAAGAATACCTCAAAGCAAGGGCTAAAATTTGTTGGTTAAGGCAGCTCCAAATCTCGCACATAACGCAAGATCATGAATTTCAGATGGTCCCTAGAGCAGAGAATCTTCATCACCTCCCAAACCCTCGATATGCAGAATCACTTGAGCTACCTTCTTAGCGTGATTTGAAGTAGATAGGGTGAGGGGTGAAGGAGATCGAAGGATTTGAAGTTCATCAGGTTGGAGATGCTTCCCAATTCATGAGACCCTTTCTACATCGCCTGATCAAGAACAAACGCTATAGTTTTCATCTCAGCTGTCTAGAATGTCGCAAATGTCTGCCATATATTGAAGCTCCAACTTTGATTGTGACCCTCATGCAAGATCTACCACCGACCATATGATCAAAGCCATGTCGCCATCCAACCGTCCGATCAGAGCAACGTCACCATCTAGTCATGCTCTCGGCCAGGTCATTGTCGGGTAAAATTGCACCTCTACCTTGGTCGTTTATTTTATTTGCATGTAAGACCCAGAGGGTCGTGCGTATGTATTTCCTTTACTTGAACAATTGTGCTTTCATTCTTTGCATTTATTTTATTTGCAATTAGGGTCTATTTGAATTGGACGCTTATGTTGCATGTGCTTATTGGATGTTTTTTTATAAAAGTTCCCATGTTTTGAGTTATTGATTGGCCCCTGGATTCATTTTATTTTCAATTTATTCAAATGCAGTGGGGTACATGTGCTTGGGCACGCGAGTTTTTGGAAAATTTGCATAATTCATCCTGTCATTTTATTATTAGTTGATATTTAGTGTGTAAACATTAACTAATTTCATATTAGTCGTAGTCAGTCTGCATATTTATTTTGCTTCTTTAAAATTACATAAAACAATCAAAATGCATTAAATAAATCTGCAAAAACTCATGTAGGATCCTATAACTTTCATCTGGCATACATAATTTCCATATCTCATTCTCAGAATATTATTATTTATGAAAATTCAAAAATAACATAAAAAATCCCTATTTGCATTTAAAATCATTATAAAATATAAAAACTCTTACAAAAATTCTAAAAAAATCCATGTGTGCTTGTTTTGATTTATTTTAGATGCACTATAATTTTTGCATATTTATCATTTATAAAAACCTTAAAAAATGTAAAACAACTAAAATTGTTAAAAATCCATATAAGTTCAATTAAAAATCCAAAAAATCTAAAAATTATTTTCTATAAAATGTAAAAATTTATCCTTCATTCTATACAATTTTCATCAATTTTTAGGTTTATTTAATATTTCAAAAATCCAAAAATATTCACTTTTTCTATCTACTTTATTTATTGTTTTTTATTTATTTAAGTTCCTTAAATTTCGATAAAATATATGGACAATTCGTAAAAGAACATGAGAAAAAGTTTTAAAAATCAAACATAATTTTTTTTCTAATTTTCGGTATGTATTTGCAATAATTGAAAATTTCAAATAGAGTGCTTTATATTCAATTATTCATTTCTTTTCATTTAATCATTCTACTATTTCTAAATTTTTTAAAAAATCTTTTGTAAATTAGAAATAAAAATGTAGAAATAGAAAAACAAAAAAATCAATAAAATAGAAGCCCCTAAAGAGTAGAAAATTCTAAAATACAAATACAAGCATAGTTTGACTTAGGAATTCCTTTATTATTAGCATTGATTTATTTCAATTATTAGAATAACCCTCGAGTTCCGTAGCCTCCTTGAGTTTGATCCTATTTTTTATGAATGTAAATTAAATAACAATCTCTCTTGATACACTTCTGTATTTATATTTATCTTGAGAATATATAGTTCTTATTTTACACTTCTTTGGGTTATGACGATATGTGATAATAATTCATTAAAAATGAAAACCTAGTGAAATACGTACATCATCTCTAAAAAGTTGTTTTGTAAGATCTCTACTAGTCCAAGATTAGATAGGGTTGTTTCTAATATTTGGAATTTTTTGGTTTTATTCAATGCAGAAGGAAATGACAAAGAATCAAAGGAAACAATCAAATGACAATTCCATTATTCAAAACATAATCCTCATGTACATTTGGACAAATAGAGTAAGTTTAGACAATGTTATCCAAAATAAGAGTAGAAGAAACAAAATAGAAAATAGGACGGGCTACTTCTGCTGGTGTAGAAGGAGATTCTGTGCTGGTGAACAACATCCAACAGTAGAAGGTGACGGTGGTGGAGGTAAGGAAGAAGATGCTGAAACTTTAAGCTCAGGTGCTGCTACATTGGACCTCTGTAATAATGGTGAAAAGGATGATGTGGAAGGTTAAACTCTCTCAGTGGCTCATTCCTCAAAACAAATGGTTGTGAATGTGTTTGCAATCTCCTACCGCTCCTAAGATTAAAGGTGTCAAATACACATGTAAAATCAAGGGCCATACCAATCTCAGGTATTGATGGATCATGGGCTACCTTCTCCTTGCGTTTGAAGTTGTTGGGATTGGCTTCGATCACTGTTGGGCTCAATGTATTTATGGTGGTTAGGTTGTCAAGCCAATGAGAAAAATCATTAATATTCTTCATTGACAGTGCTAACTGGTTGAGTGTGGAATTGTCAAAAGGTACCCCTTGATGCTCAATGACAGGATGTCGTTGAGACTGGTAGTGAGGAGGCTGCTAATATCCATACTCTGGCGGTTAATGAGGAGGAAGATATGTGATGAACCTCAGTTTCATCATCTTTATTTCCTATAATTAACCCCCTTGCTTAAAGTTTTGTCAATAAAACCCTGTTAATGTCCTATAATTAACAGAGTCCTAAATAAATTAAAAACCACAAAAAATGGCAAAACAAAAATCAGTGGTATTTTTAGACTTAAAGATACACTTAAAAATATTTAGAGGCTAAAGTTGATCTCATCTCTAGTTTTGGCCAACATGAAACTCGTAGATCTCATCAAGATCTACAACTTTCATGTTTTGAGTTTTCTCAAATTCGGCCAAATTAGCCCTCAAAAAATCAAAATTTCTCTTCCAATAATCTGATTGGGCCACGTGGCCCAATCTGGGGGCGCCACGTGGCCCGGCCTCCCTTGTATATTCCGCTTCGATTGCCAGCCGTCGGATCACCCTCTAGATCCAACGGCTGACTGCTCTCCACGTACCCGCCTTCTCCTCGATCGTTTGATCATTCCTCCATCTCAAATCCTCACCGCCCGTTAGCGCCTAAACCAGAAGCCGCCACGTGTCTCCTCGTGCGCCCTACGATCGCACTTCCAGCCATCCATCTCAGCTGCTAACTCCACATTAGCCCTCAGCCGTCTGATCACCTTCTGGATTTCATCTCCACCGATCGTCAGCGCCTCGCGCCTAGTCCGCCACGTGGCCGCTCAGAAGCCCTCCGATCATATCGCTTCCGATCTAATCCTAACCGTTCCTACGCACCCTCACCAGGACCGTTGGATCTCACGATCCAACGGTCCGGACCTTGTCTTCCTCCTCCCACAAGCTCCGCCCGATCGTCCCGCTCCGCAGACCTCCTCCACCCCTCTAATTTTAGCCATAGCTCTGGTCATCCTCGCCATGCTCTAACCACACCACGTCCGAGCCCATTCCTCCATGATTCTCGCGCACATCCCACAAACTCTGTCCACCTCTCCAGTCGTCCCACATCTCCTCGAATATCTCGGCTCATCCCTCGTTCATCCTGGTCCATCAACCAAGGGGCAGTGGCCCAGAGCGACGACGACTTCCTTCCCCGATGAGACCCGCCGACCTTCAGGCGGCGCTGCGGTGGCTCTAAGCCCCGCCCGAGCTCGCTGGCACGGTCGGCCAGTATGTGCGACGACCCGGGCCTCTTCTCCGACGCCCAGCCCAGACCACAACCTCCATCTCCGGTCAGGTAAGCCCTCTGATCTCCTCTTGTTTTTCTCTTGATTTTTGCCTAATTTTCTACGCCCCTATACGATCTACTCCGCTCCATTGATCACCCATTTAGCTTCGCCATCCATCCATCTTCCTCGCCGACCCTACCGATCACCCCCTTCCTCCGTCGCAACCTCCTTCACCCCAAGCTTCCTCCTCCGCCGGAGGCGGAGGAGGACCCACTAAGGGCCTCGCCTTCTGCGCTCCACAAGAGCCCTCCGTCCACTTCATCTCGCACGCATACACGCCTTAACCCCCTTGCAGGTCAACCAGCACCAATGGCCGGACCTTGTGCGGAGCCAGGTTCTAGAGCTCCGCCTCCGGCAATCAGGCGTCGACGGCGAGCTCCAGATGCGTCTGCAGCTTCTCCGACCTCGGAGCTTCATCGCCAGATCTTCAAAGCCAGCCCCCGAGCTTCACCGAACGCGGCGAGGCGCGGCGGAGCTCCAGGCCTCACCTCAGAGCTCCAATAGCGCCGCCAGCCATCGAGGAGGAAGGACGAGCAGCCACCGTTGTATCTAGCCCCACGGCGGAGATCCAACGGTCCTGGAGCGACCACGTCGACCATCCCGGAGCGCGGAGGCTCGGTGGGACCGAGCCTCGCCCGAGGCACCCTCGAGCCACCACGTGGCCCGAGCCACCTGCTACGGCCACCCGAAGCAGCGCCGACCCTCGCCCCCATCCGAGCCTGAGATCTCGTGCTTCACGCACGTGGCTGTGGGCTTTTTGCATCGGCGCCCTCGCACGTTCCAAAAATTGCATCCAGGTCCTGATACACGTGGCACACCCAGAGACCACGCCGAGCCTGATCGCCACCAAGCTTGGAGACTCGGATATCCCGAGCCAACCCGAAGCAGCAGCGAGCCTGGATAGCGCGTGCAGGGCACATGCTTTCTGGGTTATTTGCAGAGTCACCCACAACATTCGTCAAAATGGCAAACAGGTCCTGAGCACGTGCAGCACCTGCGCGCCTGGGGTTATTTGCACTCATACCCTCACGGGTTTCAATAATTGCAAATACCCCCCGCGCGTATGGTTTATTTACAGGGAAGTCCTCCAGACTTATTTTTATTGCATTTGAGTCCTTCCCAGGGACCTGTTTGTAGATACTTTTTATGTTTTATTTTCAGTTATGCCCTTGCGTTCCTTTATGCATATCTTGAGCATCATGTTTCCGTTTCAGTTGATTTCAGTCTCATTTGAACGCTTGTTTGATGTACTTCTTAATGGCATATGAAGTTTTGCATTTTGGACACTTGAATTTTTATGTATTATTGTATTTGCCATGTGTTCCTTATTAGTAACTTATGCCTTGTTAACATTATCGATCGAGCTTGACATTTTAAGCAAATCTGAAATTGACTCATAGTGAATTTTGCTCATCATTATTAACCTAGGGCATATTTCCTTTACACTTCCATTGCATTTCATCTCATTTATTTGCATGATAAAAATATAAAAAAAAATGCATATTTATTTTTAATGCATTGTAGTGTCTTGCATGCTTTGACCTACAGATCTCTAACTCAACACTTAGTTAAATAAATAGAAATCCGATTAATATGAGAGAAGCACGTGTCCCTGAGTTCGACCTTGGTTTCTTGCCAAGTAAAATAAAAATAACGACCATCACATTCTTATTTGAAATGTATCAATGAGATGGTCTCTTTGATGACCCGAATTGGCCCGACTGCTACGACATTTATCAAGTGTTAAAAACACTCTATTGAAGGGCCGATTCTGCGGTCTGTCAAATGGCGCCGTTGCCGGGGACACGGCTCATTTCTCATATTTTTTGGAATTTTGTTTATTTAATTTCGTGTTTCTTTTATAGGTCACTTTTTGTTCATTTATTTCGCATTATAAAAGTTTCTTTTTCGATTGATCTCTAATCAATTTTTCTGTGGCAGGGCCCTTGGTGTTCAAGGAGGCGAGAAGTCGGTGCTTCCCGCTGCGAGGAGCCGCAGAAACACGTTTGGAGTATGTCGAGAAGAAAGAAAAAAAAATGTCTTGCATTTTTATTTCCATGTAATAATTCGTCGTTTACAGCGGTCTTCGATTGAAGACTCGTGTGTGTAATCGAACGAATGTGGTTGTGTGGGGATCGTCCCCACTTGAGTGTCTACTTAGGATAGGCACGCGGCTCTCCGAGCTCATTTTGTTTTTTTCATATTTTACGTGCTTGATCGTAGGTAGGACACACTAAATTCTATCCGCACATAATTTCGCATCACTTAGCTAAAATTAATGAAAATCAATCACCACTAATAGATGTATGATTAGGTGCGGCTTTTTCGACTTGCATACATGTTGGATTTGGTTTTCAAAACAGCCCCAGTTTTTCACATGTTTTTGTCAAATCACTGCATGATCTCTCGCTTAGCCTAGATCGCGGTTTTTTTTCGAATACATGTTTTTCTCGATTTCGTTTTCCTAGCTTGATCACCTAGGTTAAATGGAAAAAGGGATTGACCGATAGACGATGACTTCTTGATTTTGTGCTAACCATAATCAGTGAAAACCTAAAATAAAATTGGGACTGTTAATTGCAAATCAACCAAAAATGGAGTAAAATTCGGTTTTGGGAGAGCAATACCCTCACTTACGTAATAATTTTCACTCCAATTCTTTTCTTTGCGTAAAAATCAAACGTTTTATCACCAATAAAATAGACAAGATAATAAACCAACTTTGGTTGGTTTCATGTGTGAGTTGGTGAAACTAAGGGTTTGCTTGCTTGATTGAGCCTTGTATGATGCGACACGCACCCCAAAACCGAAGACACTCCATTTCATCTCTGAAGATTTAACCGCTCACTTGTATATTCATTCCTCTTCTTCGTTCACCTTGGGTTCCTTCCAACATCAATCCTCATCTTTATACTTAGGCTAATCTCAGCCTAAGTATAGGGGGGACCCAAGTCCCCGTGATTTTCTCTACTCCTCTTTTCTTGCCTTTATACTTAGGTTATTTCTAACCTAAGTATAGGGGGGAGTCCCTCTTAGCTCTCGTATATTCCTATATACTTAAATGGACCTATGTACTTGTAACATCTAGTGCTATGAGGACATAGCAAAGTTTAAGTATAGGGAGGTATACCGTATATTTACTTTAGCTATAATCTGAAAAATTTGAAAAATTAAAAACTTTTTGGCTAACGTAAAACTCTTTGGACTAAGAGGACTCAAATGATTTCGCGGCTTTTCGATATTATGTTACGCTACTTTTATAAAAATATTTTCGAAAATGATTTTTGAAAATGTTTTGAATTTTTTTTTGTGATATGGTTTTGAAAAAATCGCCATCTCTTTTCAAGGAAAGTTGAGTCTAACATGTGTTTTAACTTTATTAAAATCCATAAAAATCAGAAAAATCCTAAAAATCCTTTAAGAGCCATTGGTGACTACTAAACCCAATTAAGTCAGCCGCGCTCAGTGAGGGTTCGCCCTTAGCAGATTGGATGGTTTAGAGGACATCGCGCATGCTATATTCCCCTAAGTTTCTAGATTTGCATGCTATATTCCTAAAAAACCAGCCTTAGCCATCAGGGTCTTAGACTTAATCATTCACATTCCCCTAAGTTTCTAGATTTGAATGCTATATTCCATGCTTAGTCTCAGACAGAAAGAATATGATCAGCACATCACATGCACGACTGCGGTTTTTGATGAGATGAGTTGATTTTTCACCTGAGGGATGGGATGAGGAAGTCGAGTTTGGATTTGATCTAATGATGCTCGAGGATGGGATAAAATCTTTGGAGGCTTCATGAAACCTGAGTGTCAGCAATATTAGCCAGTATGAGAACTTGATTCTTATACTAATCTCTTGATATTGACCTAAGTGCCAGGGTGTGAAATAAATAAAAAATTTTGTTGATCAGTGTGCGCCAACTTTTGGTAAAAGCAGTGGAGCTAGCCACAAATTATACAAGTCAATGAAATTCAAAGAAAAGCTCTCATTCCACAAAGTTACATATCAAAGAGCTTCCACCAAAGGCGAGCACTCCCAAACTTTTCAAAGTGTCCACTTGGACCACCGCTTTAGGACCAGGAGTCGGGCTTGCACCAAAAAAGGGCTCTGCATCGTAAATGCTACAAGTCTGGGTGTCGAAGGTATGATAGGTACTCAAAAAAAGACACATCCCGGTGTACTCCCAGGAAAACAAGTGCAGACGGCTCCAACTTCTCTTGACGGACGCACTGATCAACACACAAAAAAAATGTGTTGCGTAAAAGGCACTAGAGAGAATCCTTGTTCCAATGAGAGGGAGAGAAGAATTGACACAATCCCATGCCCTCCATTTCTGGCCTGCCATCTATATTTTCTAAGTCTGACAACTAAAGAGACGGTGGACTGAATGCAAGATTTGATTTATTCCCTAGTGTTGAGGATTGGGTCCTTAGGAGAATTTCTTGGACTAAGACTTTGGGTGAAGACTTGACTCTACTCCCGAAATTGCAGTCAACACTAAACTTCATATCCTTTAGTTTGTATGTACATCAGAGAGAGTCTAGAGAAGTAGAGGAATTGGAAGCCTCTTGATTAAGGCTGGGTTGAGCTCTAGAATTTTTGGATCTCTAAAGTCGAGTCGACTTGATCAGATTGGATCCTGTATTCACATGCACAAGGGGGTTAATCCAACTTAGTCATTCTTTTTTATGCTCGAGGACGAGCATAGTTTAAGTATAGGGGGGTGATGAACCTCAGTTTCATCATCTTTATTTCCTATAATTAACCCCCTTGCTTAAAGTTTTGTCAATAAAACCATGTTAATGTCCTATAATTAACAGAGTCCTAAATAAATTAAAAACCACAAAAAATGGCAAAACAAAAATCAGTGGTATTTTTAGACTTAAAGATACCCTTAAAAATATTTAGAGGCTAAAGTTGATCTCATCTCTAGTTTTGGCCAAATGAAACTTGTAGATCTCATCAAGATCTACAACTTTCATGTTTTGAGTTTTCTCAAATTCGGCCAAATTAGCCCTCAAAAAATCAAAATTTCTCTTCCAATAATCTGATTGGGCCACGTGGCCCAATCTGGGGGCGCCACGTGGCCCGGCCTCCCTTGTATATTCCGCTTCGATTGCCAGCCGTCGGATCACCCTCTAGATCCAACGGCTGACTGCTCTCCACGTACCCGCCTTCTCCTCGACCGTTTGATCATTCCTCCATCTCAAATCCTCACCGCCCGTTAGCGCCTAAACCAGAAGCCGCCACGTGTCTCCTCGTGCGCCCTACGATCGCACTTCCAGCCATCCATCTCAGCCGCTAACTCCACATTAGCCCTCAGCCGTCTGATCACCTTCTGGATTTCATCTCCACCGATCGTCAGCGCCTCGCGCCTAGTCCGCCACGTGGCCGCTCAGAAGCCCTCCGATCATATCGCTTCCGATCTAATCCTAACCGTTCCTACGCACCCTCACCAGGACCGTTGGATCTCACGATCCAACGGTCTGGACCCTGTCTTCCTCCTCCCGCAAGCTCCGCCCGATCGTCCCGCTCCGCAGACCTCCTCCACCCCTCTAATTTTAGCCATAGCTCTGGTCATCCTCGCCATGCTCTAACCACACCACGTCCGAGCCCATTCCTCCATGATTCTCGCGCACATCCCACAAACTCCGTCCACCTCTCCAGTCGTCCCACATCTCCTCGAATATCTCGGCTCCCCACCACCTGGACCGCTGAACCTTCCTTTAAATACACCTCCTCATCCCTCGTTCATCCTGGTCCATCAACCAAGGGGCGGTGGCCCAGCCCTCCAGCTCCTCCCTGTGACAGGGGGAGGAGCTCGGATCGAGCGACGACGACTTCCTTCCCCGATGAGACCCGCCGACCTTCAGGCGGCGCTGCGGTGGCTCTAAGCCCCGCCCGAGCTCGCTGGCACGGTCGGCCAGTATGTGCGACGACCCGGGCCTCTTCTCCGACGCCCATCCCAGGCCACAACCTCCATCTCCGGTCAGGTAAGCCCTCTGATCTCCTCTTGTTTTTCTCTTGATTTTTGCCTAATTTTCTACGCCCCTATACGATCTACTCCGCTCCATTGATCACCCATTTACCTTCGCCATCCATCCATCTAACTCGCCGACCCTACCGATCACCCCCTTCCTCCGTCGCAACCTTCTTCACCCCAAGCTTCCTCCTCCGCCGGAGGCGGAGGAGGACCCACTAAGGGCCTCGCCTTCTGCGCTCCACAAGAGCCCTCCGTCCACTTCATCTCGCACACACACACGCCTTAACCCCCTTGCAGGTCAACCAGCACCAATGGCCGGACCTTGTGCGGAGCCAGGTTCTAGAACTCCGCCTCCGGCAATCAGGCGTCGACGGCGAGCTCCAGATGCGTCTGAAGCTTCTCCGACCTCGGAGCTTCATCGCCAGATCTTCAGAGCCAGCCCCCGAGCTTCACCGAATGCGGCGAGGCGCGGCGGAGCTCCAGGCCTCACCTCGGAGCTCCAATAGCGCCGCCAGCCATCGAGGAGGAAGGAGGAGCAGCCACCGTTGGATCTAGCCCCACGGCGGAGATCCAACGGTCCTGGAGCGACCACGTCGACCATCCCGGAGCGTGGAGGCTCGGTGGGACCGAGCCTCGCCCGAGGCGCCCTCGAGCCACCACGTGGCCCGAGCCACCTGCTACGGCCACCCGAAGCAGCGCCGACCCTCGCCCCCATCCGAGCCTGAGATCACGTGCTTCACGCACGTGGCTGTGGGCTTTTTGCATCGGCGCCCTCGCACGTTCCACAAATTGCATCCAGGTCCTGATACATGTGGCACACCCAGAGACCACGCCGAGCCTGATCGCCACCAAGCCTGGAGACTCGGATATCCCGAGCCAACCCGAAGCAGCAGCGAGCATGGATAGCGCGTGCAGGGCACGTGCTTTCTGGGTTATTTGCAGAGTCGCCCACAACATTCGTCAAAATGGCAAACAGGTCCTGAGCACGTGCAGCACCTGCGCGCCTGGGGTTATTTGCACTCATACCCTCGCGGGTTTCAATAATTGCAAATATACCCCCACGCGTATGGTTTATTTAAAGTCCTCCAGACTTATTTTTATTGCATTTGAGTCCTTTCCAGGGACCTGTTTGTAGATACTTTTTATGTTTTATTTTCAGTTATGCCCTTGCGTTCCTTTATGCATATCTTGAGCATCATGTTTCCGTTTCAGTTGATTTCAATCTCATTTGAACGCTTGTTTGATGTACTTCTTAATGGCATATGAAGTTTTGCATTTTGGACACTTGAATTTTTTATGTATTATTGTATTTGCCATGTGTTCCTTATTAGTAACTTATGCCTTGTTAACATTATCGATCAAGCTTGACATTTTAAGCAAATCTGAAATTGACTCATAGTGAATTTTGCTCATCATTATTAACCTAGGGCATATTTCCTTTACACTTCCATTGCATTTCATCTCATTTATTTGCATGATAAAAATATAAAAAAATGCATATTTATTTTTAATGCATTGTAGTGTCTTGCATGCTTTGACCTACAGATCTCTAACTCAACACTTAGTTAAATAAATAGAAATCCGATTAATATGAGAGAAGCGCGTGTCCCTGAGTTCGACCTTGGTTTCTTGCCAAGTAAAATAAAAATAACGACCATCGCATTCTTATTTGAAATGTATCAATGAGATGGTCTCTTTGATGACCCGAATTGGCCCGACTGCTACGACATTTATCAAGTGTTAAAAACACTCTATTGAAGGGCCGATTCTGCGGTCTATCAAATGGTTTGATGTCCGCCCCGCACCCTTAGTTAACTCGGTCAATTTAATGTCCAAATTAATTAAAGTGATTCGTTGCAGTCGGATACGAGGGGTTAATCAAAAACCACTTATGGATTAATATGAAGTTAATTTTAAGCGGCAATATTTTTTTACTTGGTGGAAGTCCAAGGTCGATCTCAGGGAGGCATCTATCTCCTTAGGTGAATTTAAGCAAGGATCCAAGTGTGTGATTTTCAAGGAGTAATTTTTTTCTTTACTTTTTTTATGCAGACTTATGTAGACAATGCAGGCCAATTTGATGTTCAATTTAATTATGGTATCAAATGAAGTCCAAAAATTATGAAAATTGACCAGATGATTAATGATGATGAAAACGACCTACACTAATTTTTTTGGAATTTTTCGACACTAAATATATTTACTGAGAATTAAATGAACAGACAGGGTGATTTTCAGTATTTAATTTTTAATAAATATCAAACCACAATTTTTTCAAGAACTAAAATTATCCTAGGTGGCTCTAATGAGAAGGGACCTAGGAAAATTAACAGAACTTAATTTCACTATGAAATGAATTAATTAAAATTAATCTAAGAAAATCCCTTAACAATTTATTTAGGCCTCGATATGCGTGAAAAAGCTATGGAATTTTTATGGTATGTTAAAAATGATGTCCATAAGCTACTGTGAATTTTTGATGAATTTTGGAAGCACAAAGAATTAACTATAAATCAAAAGGTGTCACAGGCAAAATATGTCAACAATTCACCAATTAATTCATTAATAATTCAAATGAACTTACAAAAATAAGACACGTGTACCAATAGACAGAGGACAAAATTTCCAACAAAATGCAATTTTTAGAATTTCAAAATGATGACAAATGCACTCTAGGGATGCGTGCAAACACAGGGGTGTAAATGCAATACTGGAAATTAAAATTTCAATAAACAAATATGCTGACAGGGACTAAAATGCAATTACCGATAATATGGTGGACTCTTATGCAAATTCTCCACAAGGCACGTGCTCCTCACGTGGGGTCTGCTTCACAGGGACCTCTTTGTAATTTTGGAAAGCTTCAGGGGCTTCTGTGCAATTTACCCAGGCCGCACGTGCTCCTCACGTGGGCGGCCTAGGCTCGGAGCGAGGCTCGGGCTCCCAGGAGGTTCGGACTGCGGCTCGGTGTAGCCTCGGGTCGCCCGAGCCTAGGCTTGGAGGCCGAGGCTCGGACTCGTCGACGTGGCGTGCTTCGGGCCCTTGGATCTAGGTCGATCCAAGGGTTGGCGATGAAGACGCTTGGCAACTGGAGGGCCCGTCAGATCTGAGGCGCGATCAACGGTTGAGGACGGGCGCGGTGAGGGAACACGTGGCGAAGTGAGGGCCGTTCGATCGGTTGATCGAACGGCAGCTGCTGCTTCTTCCTCGACGGCCCTCCGCCTCCTGCGGAGGAGAAGGCGGGGCTCCGGCGTGGCTGACTCTGCTCCGCCTCGGTCGCTAGGCGTCGATGAAGTTCTTCGTAGGTTGTCGAGTAGCTCGGAAGATGCGGGAGCGTACGGCGAAGCCTCCGGTGGCCTCAGGATCTTTGGAGATGTGCTGACGCTCGATGGCGACGAAGCTCGAAGGGAGCTCCGGTGAGGCTCCGGCCAATGAAGAAATGTGGACCTGCAAGGGGTTAGAATAGATAGCCGAGGCGTGCAAGTGCTCGTGGAGAGATTATAGATGGTCGGCGAGGCCTACGGTGTGAAGGAGGTGCGCTGGAGATGGGCTCCGGCCAAATGGCGGAGCTGTTGGTCGGAGTAGTGCGTAAAGCGTCGTCGGAGTGTGCAGATGGGACAGCGAGGACGGGAGCTTCGACGCGAAGCTCGTCGAGGTGGATTGGAGGGGAGAAGGTGGCCGGTGGAGTCGAATAAAATCGGAGAAAAGCAAGAAAATCAAGAGGAAGATCGTAGGACGAATGGAGGGGGTTACCTGGGGAATGGAGCTCAGATTTGAGCTCCAGGTCTTCGCTCGAGGGATCGGTAGGGTCCCGAGCTCGTGCAGCTTCGCGGTGGAGGCTGCGACACGGCGGAACTTGCCGTGGATCTCGCCGGAGTCAAATCCTTGTCTTCGCTCGACAACACACCCAATTGCTGTCACCAATGGATCGCTTGGAGCTCGAGGAACCTCTCTGGAGTGGCGGATGGGGGTGAACGTTGCCGGTGGCGACGTATTTATAAGGTGAAGGTGATGGGTTGGCTAGTGAAGAGGCGAGGTTGGTGGTCGACGTGGGGCGACTCTGGTGGGAGTGGTGG
This sequence comes from Ottelia alismoides, assembly GCA_037367405.1. NCBI lineage: Eukaryota > Viridiplantae > Streptophyta > Magnoliopsida > Alismatales > Hydrocharitaceae > Ottelia > Ottelia alismoides. Next base: position 199,151 of record JAZKJV010000862.1, on the reverse strand, counting down.
AGCGTGAGGTATACGGCGAGGGAGAGGGACGAGTGGGTGACGTCGTAGGGGTGTCAGCGGTGGAAGAGGGAGGCTGACGTGTAGCCGGAAATAGAAAGGGGGCGCCCCTCCCGCAAGGCAAGGGACGTGGGAGAGAGGGGCGCCCGGAGGTAGGAGACGAGCTCTCCACCGTTGGATCTTGTGATCCAACGGTGGCGATCGAGGGGAGCTGGTCGGGTAGGATTAGATCTGGGGCGCGGAGATGAAGGGCTGTGGTGTAGCCACGTGGCGTGTTGTGGGCGAAGCGCGAGCGAACGGCGTAGATTAATGCAGGAGAGGATCGGATGGTCCAGGCAAGGGGCGTGCGTGGAAAAGGCTGGGCCGTTGGATCTGAAGCGAAATCCAACGGTTGAGGACGCAGGCGGGTGAGGCGAGGGGAACCGGGCCGCGTGGCGCAACCAGAGGGCGCCATGTGGCCTGCTGTGAGTGGTTGGAGAAAAATACCCTTGTAGAGAGAAGAGGGGACCGAATTTGGAAAAACTCAAAACATGAAAGTTGTAGATCTCAATGAGCTCTACAAGTTCCATGTTGACCAAAGACGGAGATGAGGTCAAATATTATACATAAATACAAGGATATATATATATATACATAGATAGTATACAAAGTGGCCCAAAAACCCATCTTTCTCATACAAGCTCCAAATTCAATGAAATTAGTCTCATTTTAAAGGTCTTTTAATGTGTAGTATTCTAAGAGTAAGTAGACCTAAATCGGAGTTTGTATGAGGGCTTTATTTGCATTCTAATGTACAGGGGTTCTCAGGCTTTATTGGCTATTTTACAAATGGGAGTTTTGGCCTTTTTCCCTATGTTATTAACTAAGGAGTACATATTATAGAGAAGAGGTTATTTTGGTGCATGGGTATTTTACAGGGGATTTTTGGCTTCTTATTTAAATGCAAATGAGTTGCTAAACTGCATGAGTTATGAATATATGCATGAATGCTATTTCTGCAATATAAGAGAAAATATGCCTCTATTTTCTCGGGAACAAGGATCTATTTTTGACTTTTGGAGTGATGGATCACAGATTCATCAACCCCCTATACTTAAACCTTGCTCGTCCCCGAGCAACTAAATGAAATGCAAGAGTGAAATGAGATTGGGTTCCATGCCAATGTCATGAACAAAAGTTAAAAATAGAGCTTGACTTGACCTTTGGATTAATCATGTGTCGGAACCTTATTGGGGTCTGAGTTTAAGACTTAACAGACTTCAAGTTCCACAAGTCTTCTATTAAAGACTCCTCAACTCACCTAATCAGAACAAGTCTACATACACAAACTCTAATGACCATGAATCTTTTCATGCAGTGTAAGTGATATATGACTCCCCACCTCAGAAGTAACAAAGAAACAACCTCCCCCAACCTGGTAACTTTAATGCCTCGGTCTAGCAACTCTTTCCTCGAGAAGCGGGGTATTCCCTTCTAAGTTCAAGTTCAACCGGCTCAAGAAGAGGGGAAGAAGTATAGACTTTTGGAAGCTTAGCCAGTGTAGCTAAGTCTCCCGATGCAAGCTTCATGAGATGTAACAAGGTGACCATAAGCTTTTGCTTTTCTTGACTACGTACACTCCGGTGGGGTTATTAAATTTTCAATCCGACCCACCACTTTTTTGGAGTTCTTTTTGGCATTTTTTTTTCAAAATGCCTTTGTACAACATATTTACATGGTGCAACATAGATACAAGAAATTTCCTCTTGAGCCAGTAGACTATCCCTCTTCTGAAGCTTTTTTGCAACCCACTGCTTCTGTCTTTAGCCTTCATCACCACTAGTCCAAGTTGAGACGCACTTCCTTCACTAGAAGAAGAAGAGAGGTTCCGCATAGAAGTACTACCCTCATATGCTACCCCAAGCTAAAGGAAACTGCCTCCTTATCACCTCATCCGTAGAGAGCCATGTGTAAAGTGCTGGTGCACGTCAAGCCATTGTCTCTAAGAGTCATGTGTGTGTTGTTAAGTGCTCTACTCAGGCTTGTCAAGATGACATATGAACATAGACTTGCAGACTTAAAGAATTAAGTCACCTGACCTGAAAAATCTTAACTCCAGTTCCTATAAGGTTCCTCTGAAATTAGGTGGATTAAGGTCAAATCATTTCCATCCTCAATATCTACTCATAACTTGGTCCGGAACCCACTAGCTTTTCACTTTGTATATGCAAAGTATGCAGATGAGATGAGATGTCATGCTATGAAAATGCAAGACTCTTTTTCTTTTTCTTGGATGCAGATATAATATGCATGAGTAAATAAGAAGCCTCTTTTCATTATCATATATATATATATATAAATTATTTATTTATTATTATTATTTTTTTTTTTTCGATTTTTACCCACCCGTAATTATTGTAAAATATATACAAAAATATGCGAAAGTACGAGCTATGGGTAAAGTATATATGTAATATATACACGCCCCCCTATACTTAGAGTGTGCTATGTCCTCAGAGCACGAAGAGCGAGGAAAAAGACATAGCTCGTGCTAAGCGTGGGAGACCCAAAATTAACAAAAAGTATAGAAGTCGTCTCGCCCCCTATACTTAGGCTCTGGCAGCCTAAGTGTAGAAGAAGATCAGAAATGGGGCGGACGAGGAAAAGATGGGAAATGGAAGAGTATCAGTGCGGGCATCGGTCCCCCCTATACTTAGGCTCAGGTCAGCCTAAGTATCGGTAGGAAATGAGTATGAGGACCAATGTGATCTGGAGGATGTACAGTGAATCGACTCGGGTGACCCCTCCCCCCTATACTTAGGATCTGGTCATCCTAAGTATAGTCCAAGATAATGGCTCGATGATGTGGGGATGGGATGTGTTACTAGAATCGTGGGGGTAAAGGATAGGATATACAGGAAGAATGATACATATGAGTCGGTCTGAATCTTTCGAAGATGCTGCTGATGGCTGGAGTTTATTGCTGCAAGGCTTCATACGCGGCTTGAGGTGTATCTGCTGTATCTGTCTCGCGCATGAATACAATCTTCTCCACATGGCCTAACTGTTCATTGGATTCAACGAAGTGCTTCAACAGCTGCCCATTTACTAGGAATGTCGGTGCGTCATCTGCGAGATCCGAGATCTCGACACATCCGCTATCATGCACCGTACGGACGACAAACGGTCCCGTCCACTTAGACTTTAACTTGCCTTGGAAAATCTTCAGCCTAGCATTGAACAACCATACCTTCTGTCCAGGAACAAAGGTCTTTCGTCTGATATATCTATCATGCCAACGCTTCACCTTGTCCTTGTACACCAAACTGTTGTCGTATGCTCGGTTTCTGACTTCCACAAGCTCATTCAGATCCATGTCTCTCTGTTTTTGACCCAGGTGTGTGTTCCAGTTGACCTTCTTTATTGCCCATTCTGATTTGTGCACTAACTCTGCGGGCAAATGGCACAGCTTTCCGAATACCATTCGGAATGGGGAGATGCCTAACGGTGTCTTGTAAGCCGTCCTATACGCCCAGAGGACTTGATCTAAGATCTGAGACCAGTCCTTCCTGTCCGGGCGGACAAGCTTTTGCAATATGGTTTTCACCTCCCTATTTGACACCTCAGCCATACCATTGGTTTGTGGGTGGTAAGGACTCGCGACACGGTGTTCGATGCCGTAGTCCTTCAGGAGTTTCTTCACCTCCCGATTCACAAAATGGCTACCCCCATCTGATATCATCATTTTGGGGATCCCGAACCTAGAGATTATGTTCTCTCTGATGAATTTACAGACAGTCCTGCTGTCTGCGGCTCGGGTCGGGATAGCCTCCACCCATCTGGATAGATAATCTACCGCAAGGAGGATATATTCGAACCCGTGGCTGACAGGGAACGGGCCCATGAAATCGATGCCCCAGGCATCAAAGACATCACAAATGATGACTGGCTGCATTGGCATCTCATCCTTGGAACCAACGGTTCCTCCCATTCTCTGGCAAACTGGGCACAACTTCGCGAAGGTGGTGGCATCACGAAACAGAGTCGGCCAGTAAAAGCCACACTGAAGTACCTTCCATGCGGTCCTCTTCCCGGAGTGGTGTCCTCCTGCCTCTAAGCTATGGCATAAAGAAATGACACTTTGGTATTCCTCCTGAGGAATACAACGTCTCCAGATACAATCTGGTCCTTCAAAGAAAAGGATCGGATCCTCCCAATGGTAGTGTCTAGCATCCGACTTTAATCGGTCGATTTGGCTCTTGGGCAAATCCTCGGGAACTTTCTTGGAGACAAGATAGTTCACGATATTGGCGTACCATGGAAGTGAGTCGATAACAAAAATCGACTCATCAGGGAAGCAGTCTCGAATCGGGGAAACCTCGGAAGTATTAAGATCTTCGAGACGAGAAAGATGATCGGCCACTACGTTCTTCTTTCCAGGTTTATCACGGATGTCCAAATCAAATTCCTGGATAAGTAAAATCCAACGAAGAAGACGTGCCTTCGCGTCCTTCTTCTCCATCAAATATCGTAGTGCCGTGTGGTCTGTGAACACGGTTACCTTGGATCCGATTAAGTGAGATCTGAACTTGTCCAAGGCAAACACTACCGCAAGCATTTCCTTTTCTGTAACTGTATAGTTACGCTGAGCAGAATCAAGCACTTTGCTTGCGTAGTGAATTGCGAACGGGACGCCATCTCTTCTTTGTCCCAATACAGCCCCAACAGCATAATCTGAGGCGTCCGTCATGATCTCAAAAGGTAGAGACCAATCTGGGGCTTGTAAGATGGGTGTGTCCATGATCATTCCTTGTAATAGCTTAAAGGCCTCAAGACATTTGTTATCTACAATAAACTCCGTGTCTTTGCCTAAAAGCTCAGTTAGCGGTCGGGCAATCTTAGAAAAATCCTTGATAAATCTTCGATAAAATCCGACATGCCCGAGGAACGACCGCAACTGCCTTACGTTGGTTGGTGGCTGGAGTCGTCTGATCACGTCCACCTTGGCAGGGTCAACCTCCATTCCTCTCTTGGAGATGACATGCCCCAACACTATGCCCTCCGTCACCATGAAGTGACTTTTCTCCCAAGAGAGCACCAGATTGACCTCACAACATCTTTTGAGGACTCGGTCCAGATTCCTAAGACAGGAATCAAAAGAATCGCTGTGGACCGAGAAGTCATCCAAGAAGACTTCTAGGAATTCACCGACCATTTCGGCGAATACAGCAATCATGCACCTTTGAAAAGTACCTGGAGCATTGCATAGCCCAAAAGGCATGCGCCTGAAAGCATAGGTACCAAAGGGGCATGTAAACGTGGTCTTTTCCTGGTCCTCCGGAGCGATGGCTACTTGATTGTAGCCCGAGAACCCATCAAGGAAGCAGAAGAATTCTTTCCCCGCTAATCTTTCTAGGATCTGATCAATGAACGGTAGGGGGAAATGATCCTTCTTCGTCGCGGCATTCAAGCGTCTGTAATCCACACAGACGCGCCACGACGTGGGTACTCTCGTCACGATCTCCTCTCCGTCCTCGTTGGTGGTCGTCTGAATTCCCGACTTTTTCGGGACAACACGGATTGGGGCCACCCACTTAGAGTCGGAGATTGGGTAAATGAAACCCGCGTCGCACCATTTTTCTATCTCTTTTTTCACAACCTCTCGCAAATTTGGATTCAACCGGCGTTGGAATTCACGAGAGGGTTTGGCTTCGTTCTCCAAGTAAATATGGTGCGAACACAGAGCGGGATTTATCCCGTGGAGATCGGAAATGCTACAGCCTATTGCCTTGCGGTTCTTCACCAGGATCTCTAGCAAGCGAGATTCCTGCTCCTCGGTCAATTGCGAACTGATAATGACCGGAAATTTCTTGTCTTGGCCCGCAAGGAAGGCATATTTCAGGGTTGTGGGAAGAGGTTTGAGCTCAGGAATAGTGTGATCGTCTAAGAAGTCTGGCTCAATCTGATCTGGTTCGGTGTTGGAAGTGGCTGGATCATGTTCTGTAATAGCTGCCACCAAGCGCGGCTCTAGAGTCGGATCGTCAAAATTTTCCATACAATCGACAAACGCCTCGTCCGACTCATCATCCTCATCTTCCGATTGTCCTAAGGATGTAAGGACTGACAGGCCCAACTGGGCCTCTACGTCATCGAAGATGTAGGGCGATGCAGGTTCAGAGTTGTACTCGTTCCTGAGGATCTCGCAGACTGACTCATGCACTTGATCATCTTCAAAGGAGATGGACACATCGATGCTGGCTGGGTTCTGTCTCCATGGCCCAACTACGTCTACATGCTCACAGTCTATTCCGGTAGAAGAGTACTCGGTGCTGGATTCGGAGTCCGGTCTCTGTCATCTCGTCTGCTTCATCTCAAGTTCCTCATCTCCGCCGGGATTTTGGAACTGAATCTTCCCATTCTTATAATCAAATAAGGCCCCCGCTGTTCTGAGGAAGGGCCTACCTAAAATGATCTGGGAATCTCTCCAATTATGAGGGGTTTCCATATCCAGAACAGTGAAGTCCACCATGTATTCTTGTCCCTCGACTTTGATCACAATGTTCCTTAACTCTCCTTGGGACCTCTTAGTGGATTTGTCCGCGAACTGTAGAATAGCTCTAGATTTCCTAAGAGGTCCGAGATTAAGCCACTCATAGAGGGCTGTGGGCATTAAGTTGATCGAGGAACCATTGTCCAGGAGAGTGCGTGCAAACGCGATGTCATCAACATGACTCATTACATAGTGTGCACCCATGTCTCTTCGTTTCCGAGGAAACGAGTTCTTTATTGCACAAGTCGTGGCTACTGATAAAACGTGTTTCTCAACACGGCTTTTGGCCTTCCTGCTAACCCTAGTAGGTGTGCATCTCACCTTAAGGTATTTTTGGAATGCAGGGGTCATTTCCACGAACTTGTCAAAAGGGATTGTGACCTTGATGTGTTTATTGCAAAATTCAGCCATCTCAGGGTCATCTTTTTGGATTTTTTTGATTTTCTTCTTTCCAACCTTGAGAGCTCGGGGGAAAGGGATTATTGACTCCAACTCAGGTTCGGGAACTAAAATATTCTCATTAACTGCTGGAACTGAGTTCTGAACACGACTCTGACTCTGACTCTGATACAGACTCTGACTTGGACTCTGACCAAAAAGAAAATGCTGAGGCGAGACCGGTGGCGCTTCTTCCGCTTCTTCTGGACGATCCTCCTCAGATGGAGGTGCGGGCTCATCGGTGTCGGCTGACTCTAGGTGGATGCGAGAATGTTGCTTCGAGGACTCAGATGTCCTTTTCTTCCGCTGGCGGTGGTGGTGGTGATGCTCCTCCTCTTCTTCCTCCGAATTCTCCTCAGGTAGATTCTCGAAGGCTCCTTCCTTCTGCACCCTTGCTCGATCAGGTATGGTCACGGTCCTTCCGCTCCTGAGGGACATATAAATGACATTATCGTACGAAAGGATCTCATGTTCAGATAAGTAATTATCTGAATAATATACCTGATCTATAGGTCGGTTCTGGCCCTGGTAGATGTTGTTTGGGCTGGCCTGAACCTGTGCAGGAATTGGGGTCCTTGGTGCCATTTGTTGGTCCTGGTTACGAGAGACCCGATTGATGTCGGTCCTCATGTCCAGGTAGTCATTCTGCATCTGTTGGACCCTATCAGACAGGGTCTGGATCGCCAAGGTGAGTGACTCCAATTCGGTGGGCTGGGCTTGCTGTTGTGTTGATGCCGTCCTGTATTGGCCCTGCTGGCCATGCCGATACTGCTGCTGATGGGACGGTGCTGGCCCCTGCTGGTAGGTGCGCTGCTGCGGCTGGTAGCCCTGTTCTGGCCTGGACTGGTATCGCGGGACTGTGATGGGCCTGGTCTCTTGGTAGACTGGGGTTGGGCGGTGTGCCTGATCCTTCCCCATCTCGATTTGCCGGACTAGCGGGTCACGGCTATTCCAAAGCCCGTTAATCTCGTATACAGGCGGAGGCTCCTCGTAGTCTGTTTCCACTGGTGGGGGTGCATGATGGTTCGGCTGGGTATAAGTCTGATCCCAGCTGCTCTGAGACCCCGGTGCCTGTTCCTGTACAAGATGGACTCGATGTACAGGTACAGGTGGTGCAGAAGGGGCGGGTAGCTTGATCTTAGCTACCTTTTCAGAGAGTTCCTCCACTTTCTTGGGAAGGCTCGAAAGAGACTCTATCTCAGCGACTCTCTTGTGGATCTGCTCGACCATGGTAAGCTTGTCGGCTATCATCCCCATGCTGGGGATGAGGTCCTCAGTCAGATCTGCAACAATCCTTCTAGTTGTCTCATTGGATAAGATTGAGGGAGACAACTGATAGGCCCTTGTGGCCTGTGACCTGCCGGTTTCCGCCATCTGCTCTAGGATCTTCCATATAGCATGCTCGTTTTTGTTCAAATAGCTTCCTCCACAGGCGGCACTGACTAACCCCTGCATCTCTGGGGTTAAACCACAGATCAAGGTCTGGACTAAGATCGCCTTTGAAATGCCGTGACAGGGGCATTTCTATACTAAGTCATTGAATCTGTCCCAAGCCTCATGGAACGGTTCGCTGAGTCCTTGAGCGAAGCTGGCGATCTTTGTTCTCATCTGATTAGTTCTACAGAGAGGGTAGAACTTCTTCAAGAAAAGGTCCTTGAACTGCATCCAGGTAGTGCATACCACCCCTAAGTTTTTCAGCCAATGAGCAGCCTTATCACCTAAGGCAAAAGGGGTGGCTTTCAGCCGAATATAATCTTGGCCAACATTGGATGGCTAAGATTGTTGCACACCAACTCGAAGTCATGGAGGAAAGTGTATGGTTCTTCATTAAGGTTTCCGTTGAACTTCGGAAGCAGACTAAGGAAGTGGGGCTTCAGCTCAAATGCTTGGGCAGGAACTGCAGGTGCCAACCAGTTCTGAATCTCGTTCTCCGCCGGGTTATAGGTATCAACCATTGGTTGGTCGATTCCTTCTGCTACTATGATCCGGCCCATCCGCGCCGTAAGATCTGCATTCTTCTGTTCAGCTTCAGCGAGGCGAGCAAGAATCTGTTTGATTTGTTCCTCATCGGGTGGAATTTTTGGCGGCATCTCGTCCTCTAGTTCTGGGGATTGGAAAATAAGATCGGTGTTAGAGGGCAAATCAAGGAAGGGATTACCGAGGCAATGGTCTTCCTCGGTAATCTCGGAGGAGAGAAAAGGGTTGGTTTGAGAGTAACCACCCTGAGCATGAGGGAACCAGGACTCAAGAGGGTCATGAGTCCTGGGTGGTCCAAGGTGCGCTCGGACCGAGAAAGATGAGTTACTCGGGGGACTCATAGAGAGATCAGTGAATAGTGCGTCGAGATCTCCCCAATCACTCATCTTGATGAAAAGGGAAGAAGATAGGATTTTACTCCTACCTGAAGCAAGCAACAAGAACAATCCAAGACCCTGGGTTCACACTCAACACACTGAAGGACTCAAAGTTGGGTCCAATTTATCTTGTAGTTTTTAAGTGTGATATTCAAGCAAAAGTAGCAAGGATTACGCGGCCAAGAGGGAAGTCGGCTTAGAGCCGGATGCGTCTTCCCTGTTTATCCTGTCGCCTAAGATACCGCCGATCCTCCCTTTCTGCGCTCCTATCCGGAGTGGGGACTCAATGACGTGCCCCTATCTACCTGCAAGCAGGCGGAGGCTAACAAAGCTAGGCCTTGTCGCAGAGTACCGCTGGTTCTCCCCTATCTACCCGCGAAGGCGGAGGCTACTTGGTACTTGTCAATGAGCTTAAAAGTATCCCACTCGTGATATTTGCTAAGATCAGTTGGCTCGTGATATGGAAGGCGGGGATTTGGGCTCTGCCTTAAGGTGTTCACACAAACTCAAGTACCCTCACTCAGCCTGAAAACAAGGTCGGGGATTAATCTCCCGCAAACAATTTTCAGATTTTATTCTCTTTTTTTTGGTCAATACTGTTAGCAGTCCCGGTTTTAAAGTTAAGTTATCACTTTAATTAGTCCACCACAAAGCACGCCTATCGGACAGTCCCAATTTCCTGTTTAATTTAAGTGAGAAACTCAGAGGGGGAAATCGAGAAAAGCCGATGCACGAAAATCGATGATGCTATGCAGAGTAGAGAATACTTACAGTGATCCCTTCGCTTTTTATGCAGGATGCAATACAGAATTGAAAACTTTACTCTACATGCAAATGCAAGCGATGAAAAGCCGCTCCTAGACAGGCAGTTCTATTAGCGTGAATAACAGTTTAATTTTGACTAAGTATTGCGGTCTAGGTGCGTCTTTTAAGTGTATTGTGTGGTCCTATTGATTGCGAGCACAAACAAGTCCTAGAGTGGCTCGAGGAGCTGCTAGTGCAAGCTAAGTTACAATTCGCCCACACAGCACACGGGACACAGTTTCACTATCTTTACACGCGCGAGATCCCAAACGGGAACCGCTGGAAATGATGCGAAAGAAAAAAAATAAAATAGAATGTAATTACAAAGCCTCTCTTTCGCTCAAAAATTTAAATGCTAAGTCCTCGAAGCGTCGCCGACTCCTCGCGGTCCTCGCACAAAAAATAATTGGAGGTCAGAGAGTTACACAAAGATAAAATAATGCAAAATAAATGGGAGAAAATAATTACAAGAAAACCGGGGGTCAGACTACCCGGGGAAGGAAAATCAAACACTCAAAAAATTGCTAAAAATTAACCTAAGCCGTGCCTCCCCGGCAACGGTGCCATTTTGATGTCCGCCCCGCACCCTTAGTTAACTCGGTCAATTTAATGTCCAAATTAATTAAAGTGATTCGTTGCAGTCGGATACGAGGGGTTAATCAAAAACCACTTATGGATTATTATGAAGTTAATTTTAAGCGGCAATATTTTTTTACTTGGTGGAAGTCCAAGGTCGATCTCAGGGAGGCATCTATCTCCTTAGGTGAATTTATGCAAGGATCCAAGTGTGTGATTTTCAAGGAGTAATTTTTTTCTTTAATTTTTTTATGCAGACTTATGTAGACAATGCAGGCCAATTTGATGTTCAATTTAATTATGGTATCAAATGAAGTCCAAAAATTATGAAAATTGGCCAGATGATTAATGATGATGAAAATGACCTACACTAATTTTTTTGGAATTTTTCGACACTAAATATATTTACTGTGAATTAAATGAACAGACAGGGTGATTTTCAGTATTTAATTTTTAGTAAATATCAAACCACAATTTTTTCAAGAACTAAAATTATCCTAGGTGGTTCTAATGAGAAGGGACCTAGGAAAATTAACAGAACTTAATTTCACTGTGAAATGAATTAATTAAAATTAATCTAAGAAAATCCCTTAACATTTTATTTAGGCCTCGATATGCGTGAAAATGCTATGGAATTTTTATGGTATGTTAAAAATGATGTCCTTAAGCTACTGTGAATTTTTGATGAATTTTGGAAGCACAAAGAATTAACTATAAATCAAAAGGTGTCACAGGCAAAATATGTCAACAATTCACCAATTAATTCATTAATAATTCAAATGAACTTACAAAAATAAGACATGTGTACCAATAGACAGAGGACAAAATTTCCAACAAAATGCAATTTTTAGAATTTCAAAATGATGACAAATGCACTCTAGGGATGCGTGCAAACAAAGGGGTGTAAATGCAATACTGGAAATTAAAATTTCAATAAACAAATATGCTGACAGGGACTAAAATTCAATTACCGATAATATGGTGGACTCTTATGCAAATTCTCCACAAGGCACGTGCTCCTCACGTGGGGTCTGCTTCACAGGGACGTCTTTGTAATTTTGGAAAGCTTCAGGGGCTTCTGTGCAATTTACCCAGGCCGCACGTGCTCCTCACGTGGGCGGCCTAGGCTCGGAGCGAGGCTCGGGCTCCCAAGAGGTTCGGACTGCGGCTCGGTGTAGCCTCGGGTCGCCCGAGCCTAGGCTTGCAGGCCAAGGCTCGGACTCGTCGACGTGGCGTGCTGTGGGCCCTTGGATCTTGGTCGATCCAAGGGTTGGCGATGAAGACGCGTGGCAACTGGAGGGCCCGTCAGATCTGAGGCGCGATCAACGGTTGAGGACGGGCGCGGTGAGGGAACACGTGGCGAAGTGAGGGCCGTTCGATCGGTTGATCGAACGGCAGCTGCTGCTTCTTCCTCGACAGCCCTCCGCCTCCTGCGGAGGAGAAGGCGGGGCTCCGGCGTGGCTGACTCTGCTCCGCCTCGGTCGCTAGGCGTCGATGAAGTTCTTCGTAGGTTCTCGAGTAGCTCGGAAGATGCGGGAGCGTACGGCGAAGCCTCCAGTGGCCTCAGGATCTTTGGAGATGTGCTGACGCTCGATGGCGACGAAGCTCGAAGGGAGCTCTGGTGAGGCTCCGGCCAATGAAGAAATGTGGACCTGCAAGGGGTTAGAATAGATAGCCGAGGCGTGCAAGTGCTCGTGGAGAGATTATAGATGGTCGGCGAGGCCTACGGTGTGAAGGAGGTGCGCTGGAGATGGGCTCCGGCCAAATGGCGGAGCTGTTGGTCGGAGTAGTGCGTAAAGCGTCGTCGGAGTGTGCAGATGGGACAGCGAGGACGGGAGCTTCGACGCGATGCTCGTCGAGGTGGATTGGAGGGGAGAAGGTGGCCGGTGGAGTCGAATAAAATCGGAGAAAAGCAAGAAAATCAAGAGGAAGATCGTAGGACGAATAGAGGGGGTTACCTGGGGAATGGAGCTCAGATTTGAGCTCCAGGTCTTCGCTCGAGGGATCGGTAGGGTCCCGAGCTCGTGCAGCTTCGCGGTGGAGGCTGCGACACGGCGGAACTTGCCGTGGATCTCGCCGGAGTCGAATCCTTGTCTTCGCTCGACAACACACCCAATTGCTGTCACCAATGGATCGCTTGGAGCTCGAGGAACCTCTCTGGAGTGGCGGATGGGGGTGAACGTTGCCGGTGGCGACGTATTTATAAGGTGAAGGTGATGGGTTGGCTGGTGAAGAGGCGAGGTTGGTGGTCGACGTGGGGCGACTCTGGTGGGAGTGGTGGAGCGTGAGGTATACGGCGAGGGAGAGGGACGAGTGGGTGACATCGTGGGGGTGTCAGCGGTGGAAGAGGGAGGCTGACGTGTAGCCGGAAATAGAAAGGGGGCGCCCCTCCCGCAAGGCAAGGGATGTGGGAGAGAGGGGCGCCCGGAGGTAGGAGACGAGGTCTCCACCGTTGGATCTTGTGATCCAACGGTGGCGATCGAGGGGAGCTGGTCGGGTAGGATTAGATCTGGGGCGCGGAGATGAAGGGCTGTGGTGTAGCCACGTGGCGTGTTGTGGGCGAAGCGCGAGCGAACGTCGTAGATTAATGCAGGAGAGGATCGGATGGTCCAGGCAAGGGGCGTGCGTGGAAAAGGCTGGGCCGTTGGATCTGAAGCGAGATCCAACGGTTGAGGACGCAGGCGGGTGAGGCGAGGGGAACCGGGCCGCGTGGCGCAACCAGAGGGCGCCACGTGGCCTGCTGTGAGTGGTTGGAGAAAAATACCCTTGTAGAGAGAAGAGGGGACCGAATTTGGAAAAACTCAAAACATGAAAGTTGTAGATCTCGATGAGCTCTACAAGTTCCATGTTGACCAAAGACGGAGATGAGGTCAAATATTATACATAAATACAAGGATACATATATATATATATATACATAGATAGTATACAAAGTGGCCCAAAAACCCATCTTTCTCATACAAGCTCCAAATTCAATGAAATTAGTCTCATTTTAAAGGTCTTTTAATGTGTAGTATTCTAAGAGTAAGTAGACCTAAATCGGAGTTTGTATGAGGGCTTTATTTGCATTCTAATGTACAGGGGTTCTGAGGCTTTATTGGCTATTTTACAAAGGGGAGTTTTGGCCTTTTTCCCTATGTTATTAACTAAGGAGTACATATTATAGAGAAGAGGTTATTTTGGTGCATGGGTATTTTACAGGGGATTTTTGGCTTCTTATTTAAATGCAAATGAGTTGCTAAACTGCATGAGTTATGAGTATATGCATGAATGCTATTTATGCAATATAAGAGAAAATATGCCTCTATTTTCTCGGGAACAAGGATCTATTTTTGACTTTTGGAGTGATGGATCACAGATTCATCAATATGAATACTATATATACGATGCAGACTGCTGGTGGTGCTAAGAATGGGGAAAATATGCAGACTGCATCTATTGTTGGCCATGTCTCAAATTCTGGAAGTGAGATGGAGATTGAAATGAGGCTGGAATTGTTGGTGCTGATATTACTGCTCTATTCCTCCCTGAAACTGGAGGGAGGATCCCTGAACCTGCTGGGAACCCAACTGGACTTGCCTTGATGGATGGGGCAGGATGCGCTCTCAATCGAACACAATATTGTTCACCCCAAGAAGGATAGGTGGAGGTGGAGACTGGTGCTTAGGAATGTATGGAACCTATTGCTAGTATAGTACAATATGTTGTGAATGTTGCTAGACCCAGTTAGAATTATAGATGTAGTTAATGTTCTGAATTGTTGATGGTCCACCAGTACTCCACTCCGTGGAGGTGGAAGAAGTATGCTCCTCAGTTGAAGAATTAGTTGTTGCATATGCAGTCTGACATGCACTGATCGTACTCACAATAAGTTCCAGATGCATGGTTATCTCATCCATCTTATCCTAGTTATTTGTCCTTTATTCGATTACTAGGAGCTTATCAATCTCATTGGACTATATCTCGATTATGTCCACTTTGCATAGGTGATTTCCAATGATGGTTGGATATGAACTGTCCACCCTATCCAAATCATGTGAAGCCGTCATGTTCACATCCTTGTGAGGTGCTGAAAGAGAAGGTACAGGATGCTTCTGAAAAGCATGTGAAGGAAACGAGTTGGAGAGCTCTCTGCCATCTCCACAAAAATCTACTATAGAACATCATTTTCCTAGTTGAAATGACTTCCCCCACAAGCTGGTGGTGCTTTTTGATGATGGTGGTGGTGTCTGGGCATACCAGGTGCAGGAGCATGTCCTGAAAAAAAGATTAGCGCATGATGCTCATCAGGACATTAAAAAAATGAGAAAATAGATAATAAATTTAGATTAATGGAATTAGGTAACTACCATAGAATTTTAGGTAAAGATCTGGTCTTTGTATTGGTCCCAGGGATCCCCCATGCCATCTTGACTATGGTCCAGATGGAGCCACTACGAAATTTGCTGGAAGCCTGTTTGCTGCATGGAATGATAAAATCTCAATAATCCATTCAACTAAATTAACAAAGTGAAGAAACATAGAAATAAAAACGAGAAATAACCATATAGGTATAAAATATATGGGAAAGTTACATGCAAAATTAAAAGCAAGCAATATACCGCAAAGAGGACTTGGATTAATCCACAAAACCATGTCTACCAGCGGCACTTGATATAAAAAAATGTCAAGCCTTATCTCACTTTAAGTAGGTTCAGCTACACAATTCTTTCTTAAATCCATATTGAAAGATCCGATTATTTTTTATGTTGGTTTTCGGCTACCTAACGCAACACTCATAAGGAAGGACTTGAACCCTGGTCTTTTGGGGTGGTAGCACACTGACCAGTTGCACTTAATACAAAAAATAAAAATGTTCCTCGATTACCTTTATGTGATGGAATAAATGAACTCCTCTTTTATGTTTTTCGTCAAGAGAAAAATGAAAAAGAAACTAAAGAGAATGTCTCAGTTCCCGCGTACAAAGTCCAAGACAGTACAATAAGATTTTCTTTAAGCTGAAGGTCACTCCAAAAAGAACTATGCATTAAATTCTTATCACCAGGATTTTAATAATGCACAGATAATCTGGTCGGCGTGTATTTGTATCTATAATTTGTTTGTTTCCACATAAATTTTCTAAGAGGTAACTAAGTCATACTTAATGTTTACCTGGAGTGCATGTTTTGTTCAAACCAGAAAGACTTACTGTAAGGAAGTATTTTTTAAAAAAGAAGAAAGGGCATACACCCAGAATGGTCTCAACCATGCTATATATTAACAAATAGTGCACGCAAAATTACAAAATCAAAGATTGTGAATCAGCCTTGGCATGAGAAATAACATTTTTTACATAAAATCTTTCCAAATGAAAAGAACGTTGTTACCGAGAGCCTAGATGACAACTAAAGGACTCCCTAAAAGTCATAATCTGAAAGGTACAAAGAGAAGTTCAGAAACCTTATGCTAAAGAAACATTAAGGTAATTGATTGAAATCTCACTCTAGATCCTCCATGCATGGTCACCGTTAGAAAATAGAGAATGAGGAAGCTAAATTATAAATAGAGAATAAGAATAGAAAGATAAACATGAAGAACAACGATTTCAACGTGGAACCGTATTCCCTAAGGAACATGATGAAACCACGAGGGTATAACTCGGACGGTTGATAGTCTATTGAACTTTCTCATCTGACTACAGAGGTGTGGGGGTCTGTACATAGCCCCCACTAAGTCACCACATCTCCAAACTGGTAGATGTAGGACTAAAGACTAGACGGGTAAATGGAACCTGGAGAGATCCATTTACTCATCTCCTATACATAAGACACATATAACAAATACTCCAACACCACCCCTCAATCTTGAGCATGCAATGCTCAGCCCGGATAAACATAAAGAAACTCAACACATAATACATGTCACTACAGACAATATATCAACTGAATGCGCACAACTATCAGTTGTTGCGGATAATGTTGTGTCTCATGTCGTGTAGGTGAGGAGAATGAACGGGCATGAGTGTGAGCCAACTGAATCTCCTTGTAGGAGAGCATGTGCTCTGTATTGCGCATATCAGAGTCGTTGTAACTGAAATGAGTCTCCTCGTCAGAATACTCTGGCTTGCCACAATGTGTGGACAACTGCTCCATCTCTGAAATAGGCTGAACTCAAAGGTCGTGGAATGCAATCCTCGTCGGAGTCCACGGTCGCTGGAGAATGGAGTATAAAGAAGTCTCCTCTTCGGAGAACTGGGTCTCTCCCATCTGGCACAGATAATGGTACTCAACTCTGGAGTCCCTATGATACCACATGAAGACCCTAGCCAACGTGGCATAGAGAATGGTCCTCTACTTTGGAGTTCCTATGGCTCACATGAAAACTATGGCAGACAAAACAAGAAGAATAATAGGGACCACGACAAAATATTGCATTTATGTGCTCATCTGAAAAGAAGACCGCATACATGTGCATGCCTCAAACTGAAGACTCTAAATCAATCGTCGAGTCTGAACAATATGAACAGTAGAATTTGGAAATTGAATGGCCTGAAAATCTAACATCTAAATCTGAAGAATCTGAATAGACCGTTGACTTTACATATACTCCGCCTTTCTCCCATACTTGTCGGAAAAAAAAACATCAACAAAATCGGGAGAAGAGAAGTGAAATGGGGAGAAAACAAAACGAAATAAGCCATCGCATTTTTCTTCGATTTTTTTCTCATCATTTTTTTCTCGGCTATTTCATTCTAATTTTTTAAATAGCTTTCACAATTTTTTAAACATAAGATGCTCATATTTTTTTATCAGCTTTTTAAATCACATATTTTTTGAATTATTATTTTTTATCATTTCAACATAATTTTTTTGCGGCTTTTTCTTTTCTCAATCAAATAATTCGAAAAAAATTGTGTACGGCTAATGAATGTATGTGCCTTTTATTTCTCTCTTCCTTCCTTTATTTTTTTTGAAACACGACATGCCCCTATTCTTTCTCCCCTTTTTACAACACATTTTTTTATAAAACTGGTCAAGGCACACTTAGGGCCCTGAAAAATCGGCAACCCTGCTTAGGGTTCCTAATCAGGGATACACTTTCATATCATATCTCGCCACCCCTGATGGGGGGCTCTTCATGACTCCACCACACTGAGGAGCTGGAGGAGTAGCACCCTTCTCCTAGAATTACGCTGGGAGAAAGTGTTGCTGCAAGTGTTAGGGGGTTACCGCAAGCATTAGAGATAGGGTGGTTGGAAGAGCAACAGAAGGTCATGTGCTTCGTCTATCACACCTCCCAAGAGAGGGTCCGTATGGGATCCCGTCCCTATGATATGCAAATTTCCTAGACATCTCGCCACCATTTTGTGCAGGAACCATGCACGGGAAGTGGAGCAGCTACCTTGCTTGAAGCCATGGAGTGCCAGGAGAGGAGACCTCCGCTACGAGGGTTGCGTGCAATAGGAGTGGCAGAGTAGTTGGCCAAGTGTGTTCCCTTGACTGGGAACAATTGTGCATGGGTCTCCTATGGAATGAGATTTGCTGTAAGGGGGACAACTATGTTGTTATGTGCTTGTGCGCCTGGGATGGATGGATGCTCTTCTATTTAGTGTTTTATCTCATGGAACCCATTTCTGCGATAACTGTGAGGGAGTCGCAGCTCTGGAGATATGTCGCCTCGAGGAGCTCGATCAGATGCATTCTCGAGATGCATGCAAGTCCTGAGAAGGTGTTCCAGTTTTAGCAGTGACCAGAACATGGCTCAAGAACTGTGGAAGAGCATTGAGAAAAAATTAGGGTTTCACTAGAAACCCTAGAAATGGACATAGAAAAACCCAAAAATAATAATCTTCCATAAAATGACACCAAACATGAATTCTTGAACAAATAAACATCGAACATGAAATCCTCAAGAATCGAACCAGTTATGATACCATATTAGAAAATAGAGAATACGTAAGTTAAATAATAAAAGAGCTTAAGAACATAAACGTAATCATGAAGGACAAAGATTTTTACAATGAACCCTACTTCCTAAGGAGCGGGATGAAACTATGGAGAATGCCTCAGAGGGATGATAGTCTACTGAACTTTCTTATCTGATTATAGGGCTGTAGGGGTCTATATATAGCCCCCACTGAGTCACCACATTTCTAAACTGGTAGATGTGGGACTAAAGATTGGATGTATTAAATGGATCATGGAGGGATCCATTTACCCACCTCCCACACATAAGATGCGTATAACAAATACTCCAATAGTCAGTTAAGAACATGTGATCAATGTCCTCCAAAATGCCACTATAAAGCATGCAATCAACATCTGCTCCCCCAACTGACCTTACCTTGTTGATCCTTGACATGATCTTCTCGTGCCTAACCAACCATTGGAAAATATAGACTCTGAGTGGAACCTTAGAGCATCATATCATCTTGAAATTCCTCTGAAGATCTCTTGGATTGAAAACCGAGGTGGGAGATAATGTCATATAAACTATATAAGCCTTCTTATATTAAATCACCATATGGCTAGTTTCAATCGTCCCTCCCCACAAATGATCCGCAATAACTGTCCAGGCTCTTAAATAAACTAAGAAGCTCCTACAACATTTGGTCTAATAATCTTGATTGGGAAGTGTGGGACCAACTTTCATTAGCCCGAGCCTATATCATGGTCTCCCAACTCGCACCCAACGTAAATAGTCTCGAGAAATGACACAAGCAGCATAACCCCAGTTTAATAATCCAACTAAAATTTGGAGAAAGGTCCATTTCCTAAAACATGTCGAAAGCTACTCGAGATATCAAGAAGCACCAAACAAGTGCCCTTCCTGAAGTAAGTATGAGAGGGAATCATCTGTTGTTCAATGACAAGAATAGAAGAAACATCATCAATTTGTCTCACCAAACTACAAAGAAAATTATCCCCCTCCTCCAGAGTCTATGAACCCACTTTGCCAACAAAGCCTATCCAATCACTTGAAGCCTCAAAACCAATCATTCATCGACTCCACCTCTAAGGTCCAGTCCATTTAAGTCACGCCACATGATTCCCTGCTAGTATTCAACCAAGATAGTATCCCCATTACCACCTCAAGATGATTGTGCACACCAACATGCATCATACAACACCCTATGCTAGATAAAGCAAATCGAAATTAATGAGAGACTACCTTCGGAAGCACAAGTGAATCCTTATGAGAGGAGCATAGCCTTCCAACTAGAGAGTTTGTATTCCAACTACTACGTAAAGGTAGCCAATCAACATACTTCAAATGAACAAAAGTTGAGGGAAGGCACAGTTACACAAGTAACAACTTCCTACAGTGAGTAACCAAAATTCACTAGAAAGGTCAAACGGAAATGAACTCAAACTTCACCAAAAGACCAAGCGAACTCCTCACCTAAAAGGTCAAACAGAATGAACTAGGACTTCACCAAATATATAAAAGCCCACTCATATCTATTAAAATCACCAGCATCACACAGACTCTCTAGTTTCCTCCATCTCCCCTTAATGAAAAGAGTGGTACCAAAAATGTAGTCGAGAATAGGAATAGACATAACTTGTATCCAACACTAACACCCCTTTGGATAGCCAGTCCCATCATGATATCCAATGCATCAGCCACCGCCACAAAATTAGATTGTTATTAAACTACAAACCATTATTATACAAGGGATTTGTGGTAAATATACACATGCATTACTATAGAAATAGGCTCTGATACCATGTATAAAACAATGATGCGGAAACATAATCAGAGATTAAGAATAAAGAACATGGAAGGAACACAATAGATTTATGAAACCATTGAAGAATGACACTAAGGGATGATTCTTCTATTCACTTTCTCAACTGATACAATGGCCGTGAGATTTCTTATATAGCCCCACAGATAGACATCCGTCCTATTAACATTAGATGTGGGACTAAACCAGTGGAAGTGGCAATAGGACCCCGAAGGGATTCAATTATCCATCTCTACATGTGACACATGATCCAACACTTCCCTTGGATCATGCAATGCTCAACTTGGAAAAACAGAAAGAACGCATTGTCTCATACAAAACAAGACACTATGGATAATATCAACTCAATGCAAACTCTACTAGTTTTTTATTGAGGATGTTGCTTTTTATGTTGTGCTGGTGAGGAGAAACTGAAGGACTAGAGTGCAAACTGAACTGGGTCTACTCTTCGGAGAACATGTGCTGTTTGTACTACTTCTATCAGAGTCACTGAAACTGGAACGGGACTTCATTTTGAGAACTCTGTCCCACAACTGCTCCATCTCTTTGAAGGGTAAAAAGGAAAAAGATGTGGAAACATCCTCGTCGGAGTCCACGATTACTGGAGAATGATGTCTGAAAGTCTCCTCATAGGAAAAATGTGTCCCCCATACTTTGTCAGAGAATATGATATTTACTTTAGAGTTCCTATGAAATAACATGAAAACCCTAATCTCGCAATGCTTAGAGAATAGGATCTCTAATCTGTAGTCCCTATGGGGTACATGAAAAACCCGAGTCAAAATCAAAGATAGTGACCTCTCAAATAGTGATCGCATACATGTGCGCATCAAACTAGTAGAGTTTAAAATCTAGAAATCTGTATCCGAATTGAAAAGTTTGAATTCGTCATTTTTAACTCTACATAACACTTCCTATTCTCCCATACTGGTCGGAATATATGACATCGATCAATATGGGGAGAAGACATGAACAAAAATGACAAATCCTTCTCCCACTATAACTAGGGTCGGCTAGATGGATTCTTGCTCAAATCCATGTTGAAAGATTCGACTATTTTATACGATGGCTGGCGACTACCTAACGCAACCCCCATGAGGGGGGAAGACACGAATATGGAGAAAAACAATTTCAAATGAAGTTTTCCGCGACTATTTCCCTTTTATTGCGATCATCACCCTTTTTCAAAAAAAACCACATATGTTTTCTTCTCCTTTTTTATATGTTTTCATTTTCCCAGAATATTTTAAAAAAATAATCAAAGCCCAAATTATGCCCCATAAATCTCCTCTCCCTTTCTTTTCCCTCCTTTTCTCTCTGCAGCCAATTCGTCCATAATACACGAGCAATTACGTCCCAAATTGGGCTTAAAACAAAATTGCATATTTTTTATTGTTGTTGGTTGGGCTTGAGATCCCTTCCCTTGTATATATTTTTATTATTCTACGGCCCATGAATCCCTCCCTTTCTGTTGGTTGGGCCAGAGATCCCTCCCCTTATATAGTCTTCTGGATATAAGCTCGAGATTGACCTAAAATAGATATGAACGGAGGCGAAGAATCCATGTAGCTAACCGTACTTAATTGTGGGAAAAGGCTTTATTGTTGTTGTTACAATCCATGGACCTAGAAAAAGGTAATTGGATGCCCTATTTAGATAAGGGACATTGGGCCTCCTTTTGGAGTCTATAGAAGACTAGGGTTAGAGGAACCCATCTTCATCATCACCTATATCTTGTGTCGCCTCTTAGTGGGGCTCGGAGATGGTGCCAACATCGCCGCCTAGGAGTAGAAGAAGATAATACGGATTTGCACCACCGTTCGGACCAAGTAGGGCTCAGGACCTGATTGTTGTCACCCTCTATTAATGCTGGATTGAACTAGAGGTGGAGAAGATAGCCTCCTTAATCAAATTAGAGGTGTCAGAGTCTCCGATTTTGGTCGAACTTCGTTGAATATCAATCTATGGTTGTCACCACTTATTATCTTGGAGATGAGGGCATCAACGACAAAGGTGTCCAGAGTCTTCAATGTTGCCTGGGCTCACTGTAGAGCACATGATGGGGATGAACCATTTGCAAAAGAATAGCCATCACCTTCTTCTTCTTCTCATTCTACTCGTGTGGCATTAAGGCTTCTAAGCGCGTCACAGACTGAAGGTTTTTTTGGAAGTCGTTGAAGTGTGGCATGATCTCGATGAAGGTGTTGCCGAATCATGTTGTAAATGTGATGATCGTTCATAGAAAATCATGTGCATGGCATGAAGATCTAGGGTTTCATGAATAACCCTAACACATCATGTCTAGAATCAACCGGTGCAAAATTCCAGAACTGGTCTTGAATATGAACAAATAATAAATCTGCTCTTGATGATCTTGCTGAATATGTGGTCAAGAAGTTGGAACAAATCCTAAACTCAGAATAATCTCTGAGAATAACCAAGAATCAACTTTCAAACAAATCATGAAACTAAAATAAATCCTTGACAATCAAACATGCTCTAATACCATGTAGAAATATACTCTAATACCTTGCAGAAATTGTAATGTGGAAGCATAATTAAAGATAAAGAATAAAGAACATGGAAAGAATACCGTAGACATAACATAGAACCATACTCTGTGAGGAGTAGAATAAAACCACGGGAGCACTTCACTAAGGGTTGATCCTTCTATTCACATTCTCAACTGATATAATGGGCGTGGGGCTTATTATATAGCCATACAGACAAACCTTAGTCCCACTAACAATAGATATGGGACTATAGCTATTGATGTGGTAATTGGACCATGGACAGATCCAATTACCCATCTCTACATATTATGCATACTCCAACAATTACCATGAACATAAAAAATAGAACTAAAATGAGATATTCAAGTTTATATTGTAATCTTGTTATTTATTGTGTTTGTAAAGACTCCATTGATTGCAAAGTACTTTTTTTATTTTAAACACGTAATACCCGCTTCAATGGTCTGGTGGTGGTGTAGTATGTATACCACCCAAAAGACCAAGGTTCAAATCCCTCCTTGTGGGTGTTGCATTAGGTAGTAGATAACTAGCATAAAAATAGTCGGATCTTTCAACATGGAATTGAGCAAGAATTCATGCAGTCGACCCTATTAAGGTGGGAGAAGGCTTCACCATTTTTTTAAACATGTAATACCCACGTGTTTTTTTCTTTTGACCTCAACGTATTATCCACCCTTAACTACAACGACTCATCCCCAATAAAACACCAATTATTGCATCAACCTAAACATCCATAAGTGTATTATTGAAGAATGACGAAGATATCGTAAATAAGTCAAGCATGGATTGACACAAGGATTTTAGTGGAGAAGTTTAACTAGTTAAAAACATCGACCAGATTCATCCGACTCTGGATTGCACTTCCTAATCCCTAAATCTTACACTGTCAGTTATCTTAATTGCATGCAACTAACCCACAATAAAGTGACAATTCTAGAGACTACTCAACTGCAAAATACATTTCTGTCCGTAACAAAGGCTTGGACAATAATCCAGATCCTCAATACAATGTGAAAACAATGTTAAATGAATATGTGATGCAACACAAGGTTTGAAACAATCTTCCATATTTTAGAAGTATACTTCATATAACAAGAGAGTGTTAGAGTACTTGTGTTAAGCACAATTGTGCAGAATACGTTTCTATCTTGGTGTAGAGATGAGCGATGGTGAGCATAAGTAGTTGATTGTCTCATCCGGTGCCCCTGGGGTTGATACCCTTGACATATGTTGATTTACCTTTGGTTGATGGGAAATTGAAGAAATAAGATTGGGATATTGTACTTCATAAGATGGAACAAAGAATGACGGGATGGAAGGTGGTCATCTTCTCCAGGGGTGAAACTCATTTTGTTGAAGCACGTTTTATTGGTGATACCACTATTCTTCTATTCTACGCGCATTCTTCCTGTGTCGGTGTACGTAGGAAGATTGAGGCATTGATGAAATCCTTTTTCAGGCCGGATGGCAAGCAACATAAGGCGGGGCATCATCTTGTGGGGTGGAAGGAGGTGACGAAGGGGAAAAAGGATGGAGGGATTGGCAGCTTTGATGTAGAATGCATGAACAAAGCGTTGCTGGCGAAATGGGTGGCCCATATCTGGGGCCCCTCTTCCTCTCTCATGGTCAGGCTAATCCGGAAGATCTATGTCGTTGGTGGTGAGATGGAGGTTGGGAGAGTGCGGTGGAGGTCACCTCTTTGGTCTGGTGTACGAGGAGTCCTCCCAGCTCTCGCACGTAGCATGCATCCGAGTGTGGGAGATGGGCATTTGTTTCGTTTTTGTGGTGACGACTGGACTGGGGAGGCGATGTTGAGCACGTCGTTCCCGAGGTTGTTTTCCCTTGTGACATCATGGGATATCTTACTCTCTTAGGTCGAGGGACCGACACTTGGGCCCCATATTTCGTTAGCAAACTATCGAAACAGAGGCTGGAGGAGTTTTTCAAAATGCAGTCCAAGTTGCCGACGAGGGCTAATACCTTTCCAATGCCCCCTGTCGAGCATGCTTATCACTTCTAATGGGTGGGAGGGAAGTTCTTTATGAAGAAGGTGTACGAGCAAAGACAATCATCGGAGGAGATGGACTTAGAATTTTCACAAGATCTAGGGGTGATATGGGTAGCAAAGATTCCTAGTATGGTCAAGATTTTCCTGTGGTGCTTGAGGAGAGACCGCATTTGTAACAAGGTTAGGCAGGCTTGTCTTTTTGGGCGCAAGACACGATGTGCAACAGGTGCCTTGGTCAGCAAGAAGAAGAAGATCATGTCTTTTTCAAGTGCCCAACCTTGGTCGCGATTTGGTGAGAGCTGGGCCTAATCTGGCTACGGTTTTATGACGCGGTGACATTTTGGAGGGTGATCCGGAGGGTAAGGCATGTCTCCACTGACGATGTCTCACAGGCCTTCGTGACATTGTTGGAAATCTGGCCGGAATGAAAGGATCGTATTTTTAAGAACCAAATATTCTACTCGGAGAATACTCTTATCCATTGTAAAGCCCTTTACAATTTCTGGGCTTCTCAGTAATGTAACTACTTCTTTTATTAAATTATTTGAGGCGGTATCTCCTAACTTGGGAGAACCTGTTGCTTTATCATAAAAAAGAATACATTTCTATCAATGAGTATACTGGATATTATAAGAAATCTTTCTTTTACATGTAGGTCTAAAGAGGCAATGTGGCAACTTCTATCAAAAATCAGTTAACTAATTAAAAATATTAATCGAGTAGAATGTAGTTAGACGACTAAAAATAGTAGTCCTCGACTGAATGCATCAATATAAACTTAGATAGTAAAACTTTGACGAATTCATGTAGTAGGCTTATCTTCAAGTTAACCGATTGGTCAGAATGTTAACTCACTGATAAAAGCCTTAATCAACTAATCATGACAAGTTAATTGTCTACATGAAAACTTAGTCGAGTGATCAGCAACCAACTTACCGGGGGCCTGATGTAAAAGTTTGAGTGGTCTTTGGCTAAACATTACAAAACTAAGCAAAA
The DNA here is from genome assembly GCA_037367405.1 of Ottelia alismoides. Lineage (NCBI taxonomy): Eukaryota > Viridiplantae > Streptophyta > Magnoliopsida > Alismatales > Hydrocharitaceae > Ottelia > Ottelia alismoides. The sequence continues at coordinate 173,185 of JAZKJV010000862.1, read as the reverse complement.
AACCTAGTCATTTGAAGCGAGTTTAGTCAATAAAAAATTCTGTAGTTGACTTAAGAGAAAATAATCATTTCAAATTCGAATTTCACTTCACATCATTCAACTTTAAACTTCAGTTTAGTTTCATCTTCGTGGAGGCTTTATTAGCTTTCTTTCTTCTCATCTTGAGCTTCTCCAAAACTTAATTATATATGTGTCCGTAGCTTGCTCCATATTAGATTTCTCTAAGTTTCTTTTTTTCCTAAGAAGGCTAATATTAAGGGTTCGAGTAATCCTCCATCAATTTTAAAAAATTTAGGCAGTGGGACCTAAAAAGGATATGCATGATACTGGAGATGAGAAATTTTGAATGAGAAGAATTTAAATCGTAGATTACTTCAAGTTTGTAATCTAGCATCGAGTTAAATGTGGAATGCTTGGTCATCGTTAAAATATGCATGTTACCTTGAACTAACACTAGGAATCTCTCATTGGCTGGTAGGTCCATCAAGCACGTGGGTAGCATTTGTCTCATTCGAACTTATAATATGTATTTGTGAGCATCGCCAACTTTTACCATCTTTGTTGATTCATGCTAAAATGGGCAATTCTTGCATCCTTCAATTGTCTTATTTAACCCACCATTGTCTAAAAATTCCATCATTCTCCCTATGTTTTACTGTTTGCTTATTTGCATCAAAGTCCTCTTCTTTCTTCTTATTTAATAGTGATTCAAAATAGGCACTAATGGCTAAATGTAGGGAACTCTTGGGAGAGAAACTGCATCCAAACTGACATTAGTCATATTTTTGAGGTGCATGCCAAGGTAGATACAATGTTAGGATGCTTTATTCAACGGTGAAAGAAGTGTATTCTCCACAAGCGTGACCTATCAAAAGCCATGTTGCTTGCTTTTGTAGTAGCCTATAATAGGTGAAATTAATTCCTATGGCACCGGGGATTTATATAAACCTTGATTGGTAGTGACCCGAATCCTCTCCATGAGTCCTCACCATACTATGCAAGCAAAAGATTAAAATGGAATTTGCGCTCAGGGTACACATGGATAGGATAATATATGTACGAGTCCAATTCAATGTTATGGAACTGAATTTAAATGATTTTGTCATTCAAATGGATTAAAGTTGATTGAGATTTTGAAAATCCGTTAGAGTATGGATTGAATAGGGTTGTTACCAAAATGTGATATGATATGTTAATATTATATATGATACATATTAACATTTACAATTTTCTTTCTTATTTTACTTTGTTTCCACAGTTCCACCAACATTCTCCTTAATCAAGTTGCAATTTAATTTTAATTTAACATGTAACATCATGCTAGGAATAAAAAGAAGATAATTTAAGACTAGAATATAAAAAATCTAACTATCCTATTCTACTTCTCACAAGGCAACTGTTGCAGATTGTGGAAACAAACATGCACAAACAAGATCAATCAAGCAAGACACACACACACACACACACACACACACACACACACACACACACACACACACACACACACACACACACACACACACACACACACCAATTTGCAAGGTTCACCCATGACTCGGTTACATCTTTGGATGGCGATGATCGATTTTCACTATGTAGAGAGGAAGAAATTATAGACGAGTCTAAACCCTAAGGGAGTTTATATACTACTACCATACAGATGGATCCCTGACCCAAACATATCCATATTTCCAAATACAAAATAGAATCTCTCAGAAAAATTTTCACAGTGGGTACTGCCTCCACTCCGCCGTAGGGAGGGAGTGCACCTGCTCCCCTCAGGACCCCTCACCCACCCCTGAGCTCGTTGATGGAGTAGTAAGACCCTCGTCTTGTTGGGGTATGGTACGACATGTACATATGAGAACCTTTCATCTCTTTTTCAATTGGAGCTTACTTCATCTTAGATCAATCACTTATGCTCCAATCCCAACTTCCTAGGGACATCTTCACTAGCTTTACTTGTTATTTCGAGATGCAGAATACAACCCTCTTCCCCATCTCACGTTTCTAACCGTAAAACGTAAAGTATAAATCATATGTTGATATTGTTGTCTTCTAGGTCAACTTATTCAATGTTTATGAGCTACATGCCAATTACATTCTTTTCGATCGAAGACCAGTAATACAATAACTTTCTACATTTCTTCTATAAAGCGTTTATAATTTCGAGTTTTTAATTAGGCTAAATATATTGCAGTAAACACTCTTTTTAAGTTGATTCAACATCAAAATGTATTTCAATCGTTAAGTGTTACTAACATGAGAATAGACCATGAAGGGGAGAATATATAAAGCATCGAAAATTCAATCCGATCCAATCTATAATCCGACGGATCGTATTGGTTTGGATTGGAATATTTAATGGATTCGTTTGAGAAATTTATAATCTGTTAAGACTAGGTTGGACACGATTATGGTAAAATTCGATCCATTAGGATCGATGTGCACCCTAGTTTGCACCTTTTGATTCACCCCATATAGATACTTGGTGTGTGTACCATGTGGATGTAAAGGGGTTTAAAGTACATAATTCCAGCTTTAATGCAAACAAAACTAAGAGGTAGGTCGTACCTTTTAGTTTAGTTTGTATATATTATTGAGAGATGTTTTTATATTTGTTTATTTTATGTTTTTTTCTCTCAGTATCTTTGTTATGTAATTTGCACAACAGGGTATCTCCTCTCTATATAAGAGAACCCCTCAGGCTCATAAACAAGCAATTCATTATTTTCTCTCAACATGGTATAGAGCAACAGTCTTATATCGAAACATGATGCCTTAATCATATCCCTCTACGAATAAGCCACATCTTGTGCATCACCACCATCGCTAATCACCTCTTCAACGAATCATCACTATCGTTGGTTCCACAGATTATCTCTCTTCTCCCGTAAACATTGTTTTCACATCTAAGGACTTTTTGCGACCTGATTTTGGCTGAAATGGGATATTTCATAATATAAAGTCACCCCTTCCTGCCTACCGTGGACTCGAAATTGAATGGGATGGTTGTGGTATGAGTCTACAGACTCTGCAATGACAATCAATTCCATATATGATTGTGTAGACGCATTCAAATCGGTCAACAGTCCCAATCAAGTTATGTACCAACCTTCATATCATCATATCAGGAAATAAGGGCAACTTATCTTTCTTCGGTGCCTTCAAGTGCTCGATACCCGTTGTGAAGATGGGTAGTACCAATTATCAATTATGGTTCATGTAGGTTTTGACCATAATATACTGCAATAATAAGGATCACATCCTGATGCAGTCTGAACTGGCTGACAAGATAGGTAAATGCTTCACGGAATAAAGACGATCCATATGCGTGTGTATGGCTACCTAGTACTCTAACCACATAGATGGCTAGTGACATCCTTTTACGAGCCCACAACCAAGGCAATGTGGGATATCTTCGCAGTCGATTACTCCCAAGCGAGGAATGTGACACATATCCAGCTTATTATGGATGTGTCTTTATCTCCAATGGTGAAGACCTACTGCTGGCCCATCAATATCACGGTTCATTCTACATCCACCACTCACGCCTCCTTTACGATGTTCATATCTTGCGATAAATGTGGTAGAGGAGGTAGGTGTCTGTGTCAACCATGCACCTATTGTCATCTTTATGGTCATTCTGAGTGTACTCGCTAGCTAAATCATGGTTATCCCACTTTTTGCTCATGTTCTCAAGAGAGTTAAACCTCCTACCACTTCTATTAATCAGAAGCTTGACAATCTTGCCTAGGAGAGATAGTGACTCCCAATGTGGCCACTGGTAGTGCTCCTTCAGACTCTTCGGATGTAGCTTATTTCCTTACAAGTTGTCATAGGCATACATGATAGAATGGGTTATGGATACGGGTGCATATATCATATGTGTTGAGACAAAGCTCAATTCACGTCCTATAGATATGCGCCCCTAGATAGATCTATTATTATGAAGATGGGACTCATTACCCTAATGCAATACAAGGGAGATATGTTTGAATCCATTTATGCATCTAAAGAATTTGCTTCATGTACCTTATTTCTCTATGAATCTATTATCTTTTAGTCAAATCACATAGGATCTCCAATGAAGTGATATATTTAACCCTCTTCTATTATGTTTCAGGGTTCCCTAATGGGAAGGGTGATTGGATGTAACCATAAGCAAGAATGTCTCTACATACTGGTCCACTCGCCTTACTTCGGTACCTATTCCATTCCCATTGCTTCTATCGCTCCATACATATGGCACATTCAATTCAGTCACATCCCTCTGTAGAAGTTATTTAGAGTCCTCCTACGAATTTTGCCTCAATGTACATTTGAGTGTGAGGCTTGCTATCTTGGGAAGCATCGCCGCTCTAATTTTCATGTTCGTTGGAGTCGTAGTGGCAGTTCTTTATTTGAGCTCATTCATTTTGATATTTGTGTCATAGTCTTGTTCCTGACAACTAGGGGCACATGTTCTATCTTGTCTCCATTGATGACTATTCCAGAATTTCTTGTGTTTTTCTTCTGTAAAAACAAATCTGAGCTGGGTATGTCATTCAAACTTTCGCTAATGAGCTAAAGAACATTTTTATGTTTTTGTTAAGTATGATCGCTCTGACAATGCCTTGAAGTTTTATACCATTCAACTATCTCAATTCTTCGGGTCCATTGGCATTATATATCAGACCTCTGATGTAGAGACTTCTCAAGAGAACGCTATTATTGAACGCAAACACTATCATCTTCTTGACAGGACCATGACCCTTTTATCTAGAGTCACGTTCCCTACTCTTTCTTGGGTGATGTGGTTCTCACTGCCTACTTCATAGTGAATCGTATGATGTCATCCGTGTTAGATGAAAAGGTTGACTTTTCGATTATATTTCTTAATAAGGATATTTTCCCACTACTACATGTGTCTTTAGCTCGGTGGCATTTGTGCATTATCTGACTAATGGCCATGGCAAGCTCTCTCTGAGAACTGTCTAAGTACACATTTGTGGGCTACTCATGAACCCAGAAGAGGTACTAATGCTTTGATCCTATTAGACTGAAGTGCAGTACTAGAGTTGATGTCACCTTCTTTGAGTTGGTCAAGTATTTTTTTCTCCAACATGTGATAGGTTGAATCAATCTGACTTTGGAGAAAAGGTCAGCTTGCCTCTTCCTCCTAATGCCACGAACACCTTTTGTTGTGGTTCCTCTTACCCCAACACTAGATCCACTAGCTCCTCCACCTCCTACTGTGGTTGCTTCCCTGCCCGCACCTCGCCTTTCGTACCCCATACCCCATCATTCATCATGCTCTAAGTATGTTCTAAGTACTTTGTTTCTACTGATGGCACTGGTGATTTCTCTATACAGAATGCTACTTTATATGACGAGCAGGTGCCTCATGATGAGGCTACTTTAAGGCCCACTAATGGTACAAATGCTCTTTATGTGTCCATTGCTCTTCAGAATCAATGGTGCCATGTATCCTCTCACGACTCATGTCCCTTTGGGGCATTTTTAGAGAATTTTATGAGGTTTTTTCGTGGATGTATTAGCTGTAGAGATTTCACAAACATATCAGGAGGCTATGCGAGACAGTTAGTGACTTCTTGTTATGGAGGAGGAGATGGTCGCGTTACGGTCTTATGGAAGTTGGAGCTCGGTCACTGCTTATACATGGGCTTCTAAGGTTTGTTACAAATGGATGTTTATAGTGAAGCACTATGTACATGGCACCGTTGATCGATAGAAGGCTAGGCTTGTAGCTTGTGGGTTTACCCAAACTTATGAGATGGATTGTAAGGATATGTTCTCTCATATGGCACACCATTCTACCTATTGGATCCTTGTTTCCGTTGCAGTGACACAATATTAGTCAATGTCCCATCTTGATGTGAAGAATGCATTTTTATGGTGATCTACAGGAGATTATATGCAACAACAACCTGGATTTGCTGTTGAGGGGGAGTGTCAAAAGATTAGCAGACTTCATAAGTCTATCTAACGGCCTTAAGTACAATCCCAAAGCATGGTTCAACAAGCTCTCAGACTTGGTAGAGAAATAAGACCTCACAAGATCAATTGTAGATCACTCATTGCTTATTCATGTAGAAAATGATAGTGCGGAAGCATTTTAGAGATAAAAAAAATAAAAAACTATGGAAGAACATCAGGATTTTATGTGAAGCCCTACTCTATAAGTAGCGGTATGAAGCCATGTCAAGGGTTGTATTTGTATATTGAATTCTCTCTAGTGGTGTGGGGTTTCATTAATAGCCCCACCAATAAGACCAGGTCTCGCTAACAGTAGATGTGGGACTAAACATGTGGACGTGGTAATTGAATTATGGAGGGATCTAATTACCCATATCTATATATGATGCATACTCCAACATACCCCCTCGAGCTGAATCAGGTAATGCTTAGCTTGGACAATTAGAAAGACATCACTCTTTTAGACAATACAGGATAATGAAGACAAAATCAACTCAACAAAAACTCTGTTGACTGCATGTTGAGGACGCTGCTTCTCATGTAATACTAGTGAGGAGGAACTGAAGGGTTGGAGTGTGGACTGAACCATGTCTCCTCGTCGAAGAACGTGTGCTCTATACTATGTCTGTTAGAGTCACTAAAACTAAAACGAGTCTCCTCATTAAAGTACTCTGGCCCGCTACATATAGAAGATTGTGCATTATGAGGGCAACTGGTCCATCTCCAAACGGCCAAACAAAGAACGTTGCTAATATTCTGTATGTAGATCTCTTAAGATGCGTCTCTCATAGGGACCTCAAAGTGGGTTCTTTCTCGTAGGCATCTCAAAAGGATCTAATACTAGAGTTCACAAATACTAAATAATGGAGTTTGAAAATCTCCTCATCATAAAAGTGGGCCACTTCCGTACTAGCTCAGAAAATGGGATCTCTACTCCAGAGTCCATATATATCACATGAAAACACCTGAGTCCAAGTCAAAGATAGGGACCTCTCAAATAATGATCATGCAGACATGTGCACATCAAATTGTAGACTATGAAACCAATCTGAATGTAGAGTCTAAATATGAATTATAGAGTTTGAAATCTAGCATGGAATCAGAACTGGATAATCTCAATCTGACTTGTGGAACTCTACATAATACTCCCATTTTCTCCCATACTGATCAGAATAGATGACATCGACCAACTTGGTAGAAGACCTGAATATGGGGAAAACCCAATCTCAAATGAATTTTTTTGGTACACACCTTTTTCCAAAACTTACTGTCTAAAATGGCCACAATACTGCACTTCTCTACTGGTCCATTGTTTTGTGTAGTTAGTTCCTCCCTTTTTCCACTGAACCCCCTGCCCCATTTTTCTTGATTATTTTCCTTTCTCCCATTTTGGTATGATACATTTTTTTAAACACGACCCAAATCAAGTCCCAAACTTCTTCCTCTCCTTTTTTGTGTACATGCCTCTACAACATGGGCTCAGCTTTCCTCTTCCTCCCTCTTCATTTTTGTGATATATTGTTGCAGTCCATTTTCATCATTTAATTCATTAAATTCAGTTTTGATTTGATATGATATATTTAATATTTTATCGGATTTTTTCCATCTAGCCTATTTTGTCTATATCCTGTGTGCATTTTGATTGGCTGAATCTGGTTTGTTGTCCTCGGTCAACATCTTAGTATGCACCCCTTCTCCCGTTCTCACATGTTTCACCGGTCTTTCACGAAATTTTCCCATGCGCGCCTATCGATAACTGCCCCTAATTCCTTCTCCGATATTTTCACTCTGTTGGACATGTGAGCCCACGACGAGCCATTATGCAATAAATGTTATTGCGAATATCATTCCCTGATCTGAAATGAAGAATAAATAATTTGCATAATAGGTCCCTCTGTACAATTAGGGTTATATACCATGGCTATCTTAATGATCATACAGCTGTTGATTCAATTATGAAATCATAGAGGCTAGTGCTTGGATGAATATCTAAAGGGTTAGATTGAGGACTCATCAAGCACCATCAAATGATTGTTAAGATGAGATCTCCAGCCTGAGTAGGAGATGGAAATCCTTTCTTACATAGGATGATATCTGACCGACCTCTTGATGCAGGTCCTCTGCATAGGAATAGAGATTCGGAGGTGTCAGATTAGTTAGGTCAATGGGTTGACTTAACGAGATCGAGATAATCTAAGTCCTATGTTGAATGCTGTCACAGCATAGGAACGCATCCTCTGACCGGAGACAGATGCATTACTATATGTCTGAGTATGTACAATTGGCAGACCAATAGGTTGATGACCTAACCAAGGTCTATACACCGGCGTGCTGGTATGCATGTAAGGCATATGAGTAATACGATCTCTCAAAGGGATCATACAGGTTCACTACTGAACCGAAAGACATGAGCTCACTCATGTGATATTGGGAAGAATCAAATTCCGTGCACGGTCGTCTCGCTTTGGAAGCTTGACTGGATTTCTAGGTTTAATATATAATTTTGAAAGTATATGATCAAGACCTAGGTATGATATATGCTTTTGGAAAGTATATGATCGATACCAAATCCCAATGATCAAATGAGAAACTTAGTGATCAAACCCTGAAGAAGATAGTGTAAAATTAATCTTGATCTTCAGGTTGACCATGGGTCTTCCAGTATGCAGGATGTACAGGTATTGGGAATAACTAAGGGTGATGTGATCCTAAACGATTGTATATGCATGACGCTTCCATTCCGAGGGAGTGATGAAACAGGTCTGGATTTTAGTGACTCCTTTCAGTAGAGAAGCAATCTGATCTTATCCAAGTGTTGGACATTGGTCTGAATGAGATTCAGATTTAATGAGAAGATTAGATTTGCGGTCTTGACTTAATCAAGCATCTATTGGGAGGTTCTTAAGATCTGGATTTGAGATAAAATCTCAACATCCAAGTCACTATACGTGGAACAATACAATCGCCCTGTCCTTATCTCCAAGTATCTGCGGAGAAAGCACATTATTCTTGAAGGGGTTCAAGAATAATTCATTTGATGAAATTCATATCCAAGCAAGAAGTACTTGATGATTAAATGAGATTTAATTATCAAGCATAATATGAATGAGATTCATATTGTGGGAATGATTATCCAAGATAATTAAACGGAATTTAATTATCAAGGATTAGAGAATGTGGATATTATTATCCATAATATTTGTGTATTGTAAATATGATTTATAATATACATATATTCAAGAGAGAGAAATTTAGTAAATAACATTTGTTAATTATTAAATGTGGATTGGATTCACATTTGTTGATTAACTGGAAATGTCATTTACAAATTAGTCTGGGATGTGAATATGATTCACATAATTTTCAATGGCATGTTTGAAATATTCACAAATTAATTTGGAATTAATTTAGTGGATATTTTTGTGATAATTGAGAGATAATATAATATAATAAAAAGGAGAAATAGAGCCACCAAATTAAGAGGTGTCATCACCCATGAAAAAGTCATGGGTGACGCCCCTTGATTTTAGGAGGCTATATTGACTCTATTTTATTATGATGATTAATCTCTCAACTAACTTATTTATGTTAAATTAAAAATGTGTTGAAAATGTTGCAACATATATTTAATTTAATTATAAATAAATGTTGTTGGTTTTAACCAACAACAATTATAGCCATTGATTTTTCATGGACCAAGCCTAGCCGTTGGATCCATGTGTCCCATGGATTGAGATCCATTGGATCCTAAACTAATATAAAAGGAGGGCTAGGGTAGCCTTCCAAGGTACATGATTAAGAGTTGTACAAGGTTACAACTCTCTCTCTCTCTCTCATATTCTCGCCCTCTCTCTTTCTCTCCTCCAAAAGATGGCCGCCCATCTTGTGTTGAGAAAGGAGAGACTCTCGGCTTCGCCTTCAACGACTCGAGGATCTCCTTCTTCTTTGGGGTTGCTTGCTCTAAAGGAAGATGACGGATTTCGTTTGACGAAATCAGGGGATCCATTGCTTGGATCTTCATCGAGGATTGCGGGACGGACGCGACTCATCATCGTGCCCGCATGTGCGTTCTTCGTGGATTGGACTTGAGACAGGAGGATCTCTACCTTGGGATCTCGCGATCACAACCACACTCCAAGAGGTATTCCTTGTACTTTGTGGTTTGATGAAACGATCTGAGAAGTGTTCTCGTGATCATGTGGTTTCATCTTCAGATTTAAAAATTTTAATTTCCGCTGCATCTAGCATCTAGTGCGACTAGTTGCTCCGATTGCATACGATGCGATCGACACGCTTCCGTGATGCGCTTAAGGATTCTAAATATCCTTCAAGTGGTATCAGAGCCATAGGTTGAATAAGGTTTTGGATATGATCCATAGACCTTAGACGATTTGGTTCTTGAAAGGGTTGCGCAATTTTTTTGCTGCATTTCAATTTTCGCACCTCTATATAATTGAATTTTCTGTACAGTTTAAAATGTTTAAACACGAAATTTTCAATTGGAGTTTGTTCTCCATTAATTAAGAAAACCAGACTTCAGTTTACTAAATTTGGACTTCATTTGCTCAAGATATGACTTTTTGAATATGCATATATTCACTGTTGCGGGAACTGCGGATTTAAACGTCATTAATGAGATAATTACGGTTTTGATCCGCCTCGAAATGCGTGAATTATCACTTAGTTTCTTTACTAAATCGAATAAGCAATCTTTGGAAACTGAGTTTGCATTTTTTGGATTTAAATTGATCTAGATAAGTTAATTTTAGTGATTTTGGGTCACTGCTGGAAATTGACATCTTCGATAATGAACCTTGTGATAAGTCATTCAATTATCATGATGAAAATTAATTGTTAAATTTATGGAATAATTAGTGATAAATATTTGTGAAATATTTAAAGAGATAATTATTTCATTGAATGACATTTTCCTAAACCACAATGATGAGATATTAGATCTTGATCATTGGTTCATCAACAACCATTGATTTCATGAAAATCATAGTTTATCCTACAATAGTTGTAGGACAACTTTTACATGAAAAACCCTCTTGCTTGAATAGGATTGGGGATTTGTCTAGCAAATCTCCTTATAATATAATCAAAAATGTTTTGATGTATATTATATGGTATAATTTCGGTTGAAAAACCGATGAGCATCTCAAAGTACATGATGATCTATCTGGTATTATCCTTTCCCGAGGCGGATGTGGTGCCTAGTCGGAGAGCATTGGGGTCGAGGGTTGCAAAGTATGTGGTCCGTCCCACTCTCGTCGGTACTGGCCATGACAGCGGGTAGGGACTGTATAATGCCGGAGAAAGTCAATGTGTATTTTTCTAATTATTAAAATTCGAATAATACGTACTTTGAGAATGTACCTACTATTCAAGTAAAAGACATGTTTGTTGATTGATGATTGGATTAATGATTAATTTAATGTGATTAAATTAATTATATCCAATAAACACTCTATTATGAATAGATGTATATTTCCCTTGGAAGAATTAATTATGTGAATATTATTCACGATAATTAATTACAATTTGAATATGAGATGGAGGATCACATAAGTTACATCCATGGTCTCCCGTCAAGGCAAAGAATTCCGTCGCCAACTGTTGTATATAGGAGACGCCTGTCCGAAGTGACAGATCCTATATATGATTTAATTGGATCGGGTTCTTTGCTTCTCGAAAGAGTAAGGCCGTATACGTAGTGACCCCAATATCGGGTCCTCATATTATTGGGGCGATATTGGATTGCGTATAGCGAGTATTAAGCCTGTTGACGATTGGTTTAATTAATGACGGGTCAACATCATCTTAGGGGTGGTGGGCCCGGGTCTTAAAGACCGAATTGGGAGATGCAAGTTGGACTTGCAAGGTGGAATGTGTTCCCGCTTCTTTTTATCCGAGTTGTAGGTTCTCATATTATTGGGATGCAACAAACATAGGAAAGGAGATCCCAGATCTTGCTAGAGATATAATGGTAAGAATATCTCTTACATTAAAAGTAATTAAGGGAATGAACGTTCAGTGTTGACAAGGCAAAACAACTTTGATATAAAAATTCCTAAATCAAAGTAAAATATGTATATATAATTTATATACACTTATGCAAATTTCTTATTTCAGATAATCCTTCATTAAACCCGCTCAATGTTATACTCAATAATAACCAGTTAAATATCATGGATTGGACTCATGATCCAGATATTGTACTTGCAATTGGACACACAATGTATGTGGTTGCAATGTGCAAGATTCCTCAGCATAATGTGGAATGACAATTAAATAAGACAATAAGACATCACCTTAGGGTTTGTATGTCTCTATAGTCTTGATCTTTCATCGAGTATACTTTGGAAGTGACATGTCGATGGTGATCGTAATTGTCGAATAATCCTTATAAAATAAAAGAAGATATTTTGGCATACATATGTGCTCTAGACATTTTATCATGATTGACATGGTTCTCTGCATTATGCAGAATGGTGGCTCGAAAGAGATGATGTGTTCAAAAATATTTGAATACCTACCTGAACCAATGTTTTAAGAGTCTAGATGGATGTAGACATGATGAGTGTCATCATTCTACTATTTATACTCGAGTCATTCATGATGCTTCATAATAATCATTTTGAATGAATTTAATGAAGCATGTATAAATGTTGAAATGCTTTTGTATTGAAATCCTTTGAATTCAACATAAGAGATTCTTTGTCTTGAACAATAGTTGTTTATAGATGAAGAGAGCACAGTGGAAGCATGGGTCGGACCCAAGTAAGAAGGAAAGTCAAAGAGTTGACCTACTTCTGTGACTTCCATATGACATCCAAAGAGTTGGATGAATGCCAATACTGCAATAAGTTGATGTATTGATAGTATGATTATCAAATCTGTCTAAAATCCTTAGTGAAGGACTCAGATAGAGCATCAGAATAATCTACATATCATTGACTCTGACTTTCTTATTTCATAAGATAAAGTCTGACAATTGTATCCAAATCTTCTAGTAACATTTGCAAATTGGTTGCATATATATTAGAAGATTAGAAATTTGATCTTAAGGTTTAGTAGTCATCTACATGGATATTGATGTAATTGTTGCAGCAATCTCTGTTGGATAGATGGACTTCATATTCTCAGTGGGAGAGCCCTTAGTCTTGGAGAATGTCTCTATGACCTAGATAGTAGAGTACACTCATTGTTTGTTTCTAAATGTTGGAAATAAACATGAATTCTGAGATAGAACTATCATAAAGAGTTATGATGGAAATATTTTAGATCGTAATTTAACATCTAATGGACTCCACAAAATTAGAAAATTAATGAATGGTTCATTAAGATTTCTAATACTGAAAATCAAACCTTATAAGATCAATAGGAGGATGAAGATCATTTGACAATGATCTGGCATCAAGCCTTGGACATTTGTCTATTGATATGATCAATAAACTAGTAGGAGATGGAATTTTAGAATGTCTAAAAATTTAAGATCTTACATACTTGTGAATATTGTATTCAAAAGTAAAATGTCCAATACACCCTTCTCTTAGGAAAGGTGCAAGATGTCAAGGTATTCAAGATCTCATACATATTGATGTATGTAGATCATCTATATCATAGTAAACATTATGGATATGTGATATCTATTGATGATTATGTATGATACGAGATCTCTTCTCTTCACCTGAGAAACCTTTGAAATGTTCAAAGATTACACAATTTTGGTTTAGAACCAAAGTTTGAAGGAAGATAAAATGAATTTGATCTAACCAAGGTAGCAAGTACCTATTAGATGAATTCAAAGAATACCTTATGAAGATATGAATATCATTATATCTCAATCCTCCTAACACACCTAAACTCAATAAAGTTGTAGGGAGATACAATTGGATCATGTGTGACATGATTTGATCAATGATGAATTTTAGCATAATTATCCTCTTAGTGTCCTGGTATATATGTGTAGTAGAGACTACAATATATACTTAATAAGGTTCCATGCATGTATGCTGGAATCTATCACTTGAGAGTGCTACTTCATTAGGAAAATAAATGATGGTATTGGATACCTACTTTATGACCTTGAGATTCTTAAAAGATCTCATTTCTGAGAATGTGATTCTTGGAGGATTGAGACTCTTGAGAATCAAGATGAAAATGAAGTGAAGGATCTTGAGAAGATAATGAGGCTCCTGAAATCGGGAACTAAAAGGATAATTAAAGATGAAACACTAATACCTCTTCAAATGAGTTTGAGGATGTATTCCATGTGTCAGTTAAGTCTGAGAGTGATCGGACTTGATGTGATGAAGCTCTTAAGGATCATGACATGGAATGATGGATATTAGCAATAAAGTCTAAAGTAGACTTCATATACAAGTGTTGTATATGGACCCTCGAGGATCCACCTATAAGGGTTAGACCCATTAAAGTGTAAATGGATCTTCAAGAGAAGAGGGAACCTGATGAGAAGGTAGAGACCTTCAAAGCTCGATTCGTAGCCATAAGCTACACACCGGAAGAGAAGACATTGCTTGCAATGAGACTTGCTCTTCGGTAACCATGCTTAAAATCATCAGAATATTGCTAACCTTAGCTACACAACTTGACTATTGCATCTTCAAGATGTAAGTCAAGATTGCATTCCTCTAAGAATACCTCTCTGAGGATATTCACATGAAGTAGCCCCAGGGCTTCATGATTTGGGAAAGTAAGCTGTGAAAGCTAAAGAAATCCATCTATAGACTCAAATAAGCTTCTTGTTGTTGGAACATAAGATTTGAAATTATATATGTTATGATTTCAGATAGAATCTTGATGTACCATGTGAAGATTAGTGGGAGTGCCATTGTGTTCATCGTGCTAAATGTAGATAATATCCTAATTATTTGGAATGATATAAGGATGATAATAAGTGTTTTATAGACTGGCTATTCCATACCTTAAGACATGATCTCAAGAATACCTCTTAGATCTTAGTTCTGAAGTTGTTCAGAAGCAAAGAGAAGAGGGTATTGGGACTGTCACATTAGTAGTACACCTTGGATATGTTCCATTTTTGGAAATTCCAAGAAATGCTTTCTTACCTTAAGATTAGGTACTGACCTATCTAAAGGGATAACACCTCAAAGAGTTGAGGAAGTGAATGCTAGAACTACTTGCACTTGTACATTAGTTACGGAAAGCTAAGTGTATGCTAGATGTGTACAAAAGCCAGATATCTGCCATGCAGTGGGAGTAGCAAAGTGTTGCTAATCCTACTATGGAGAGAAAACACTTGGTTGCAGTAATAACAAAATCTTCATAGATGACAGGTTTTTTGAGATAGTGATCTCAAAGTCATATCTTCAAAAGCTTAAGACTTTATAGATAGAGATCCAAAAAGGTCTTAACTGCGAATACCTTAGGAGATAGAGATCTCCCAGAACAAGGGTATTGTGATAAGTATTATGGAAATACTGGTTATAATAGTTATTGAGCAATAGTGTCAAGGACACTATAACTGCTTTGACTAGATTGCGTATTGGTTGCATTAGATGCAACATTCGCATTGGATGCAAGCACTGTTACCTAGGGATATGCAAGTGCCGTAAAAGGACTTGGCATAGTTTTTTGGGAACAGAGTGACTGGACAACTTACCTAGCTATTTTTAAATAGCATATGATTGTCACATGAGTGTGGGTTTAAATGATTAGCCCATTAATGGCTCTTTGGGCTAGTGGGAGATTGTTGGACATGTGAGCCCACGGGGAGCCATTATGCAATAAATGTTATTGCGATCATCATTCCCTAATCTGAAATGAAGAATAAATAATTTGCATAATAGGTCCCTCTGTACAATTACGGTTATGTACCATGGCTATCTTAATGATCATACAACTGTTGATTCAATTATGAAATCATAGAGGTTGGTGATTGGATGAATATCTAAAGGGTTAGATCTAGGACTCATCAAGCACCGTCAAGTGATTGTTAAGATGTGATCTCCAGCCTGAGTAGGAGATGGCAATCCTTTCTCACAAAGGCTGATATTTGACCGACCTCTTGATGCATGTCCTCTGCATAGGAATAAAGATTCGGAGGTGTCAGATTAGTTAGGTCAATGGGTTGACTTAACGAGATCGAGATAACCTAAGTCCTATGTTGAATGCTGTCACAGCATAGGCAAGCATCCTCTGACCGGAGACAGATGTGTTACTATATGTCTGAGTATGTACATTTGGCAGACCAATAGGTTGATGACCTAACCAAGGTCTATACACCGACGCGCTGGTGTGCATGTAAGGGCATATGAGTAATACGATATCTCAAAGGGATCATACACGTTCACTACTGAACCGGAAGACATGAGCTCACTCATGAGATATTGGGAAGAATCAAATTCCGTGCACGGTCGTCTCGCTTTGGAAGCTTGACTGAATTTCTAGGTTTGATATACACTTTTTGAAAGTATATGATCAAGACCTAGGTATGATATATGCTTTTGGAAAGTATATGATCGATACCAAATCCCAATGATCAAATGAGAAACTTAGTGATCAAACCCTGAAGAAGACAGTGTAAAATTAATCTTGATCTTCAGGTTGACCATGGGTCTTCCAGTATGCAGGATGTACAGGTATTGGGAATACCTGAGGGTGATGTGATTATAAACGATTGTATATCCATGACGCTTCCATTTCGAGGGAGTGATGAAACAGGTCTGGATTTTAGTGACTCCTTTCAGTAGAGAAGCAATCTGATCTTATCCAAGTGTTGGACATTGGTTTGAATGAGATTCAGATTTAATGAGAAGATCAGATTTGCAGTCTTGATTTAATCAAGCATCTATGGGAGGTTCGTAAGATCTGGATTTGAGATAAAATCTCAACATCCAAGTCACTATACGTGGAACAATACAATCGCCCTGTCCTTATCTCCAAGTATCTGCGGAGAAAGCACATTATTCTTGAAGGGGTTCAAGAATAATTCATTTCATGAAATTCATATCCAAGCAAGAAGGACTTGATGATTAAGTGAGATTTAATTATCAAGCATAATATGAATGAGATTCATATTGTGAGAATGATTATCCAAGATAATTAAATGGGATTTAATTATCAAGGATTAGAGAATGTGGATATCATTATCCATAATATTTGTGTATTATAAATATGATTTATAATATACATATATTCAAGTGAGAGAAATTTAGTAAATAACATTTGTTAATTATTAAATGTGGATTGGATTCACATTTGTTGATTAACTGGAAATGTCATTTACAAATTAGTTTGGGATGTGAATATGATTCACATCATTTTCAATGGCATGTTTGAAATATTCACAAATTAATTTGGAATTAATTTGGTGGATATTTTTGTGATAATTGAGAGATAATATAATATAATAAAAAGGAGAAATAGAGCCACCAAATTAAGAGGTGGCGTCACCCATGAAAAAGTCATGGGTGACGCCCCTTGATTTTAGGAGGCTATATTGACTCTATTTTATTATGATGATTAATCTCTCAACTAACTTATTTATGTTAAATTAAAAATGTGTTGATAATGTTGCAACATATATTTAATTTAATCATAAATAAAAGTTGTTGGTTTTAACCAACAACAATTATAGCCATTGATTTTACATGGACCAAGCCTAGCCGTTCGATCCATGTGTCCCATGGATTAAGATCCATTGGATCCTAAACTAATATAAAAGGAGGGCTAGGGTAGCCTTCCAAGGTACATGATTATGAGTTGTACAAGGTTACAACTCTCTCTCTCTCTCTCTCATATTCTCGCCCTCTCTCTTTCTCTCCTCCAAAAGATGGTCATCCATCTTGTGTTGAGAAAGGAGAGACTCTCGGCTTCGCCTTCAATGACTCGAGGATCTCCTTCTTCTTTGGGGTTGCTTGCTCTAAAGGAAGATGACGGATTTCGTTTGACGAAATCAGGGGATCCATTGCTTGGATCTTCATCGAGGATTGCGGGATGGACGCGACTCATCATCGTGCCTGCGAGTGCGTTCTTCGTGGATTGGACTTGAGACAAGAGGATCTCTACTTTGGGATCTCACGATCACAACCACGCTCCAAGAGGTATTCCTTATATGTTGTGGTTTGATGAAACGATCCAAGAAGTGTTCTCGTGATCATGTGGTTTCATCTTCAGATTTAAAAATTTTAATTTCTGCTGCATCTAGCATCTAGTGCGACAAGTTGCTCCGATTGCATACGATGCGATCGACACGCTTCCGTGATGCGCTTAAGGATTCTCAATATCCTTCACACCCATTCATTTGTCTTCACCTCTAGCATTCCAAATCCATCAATTGTATCTCCAATCTCGACCATGTCAAAACTCATCAGAGTTCATTCTATAAATATACATCGTCTTCCTCCACCTCGAGTTTGTACCGCTTTTAGCCCCTATTCGCCCATGATTGAGTGAAAGAGGGTATTCTCCAATGATAGAGGAGTGATCCTCCAATTGGGAGTGTGAGTGGAGTGTCTTAGGATGTGATCCAACAACTTCGTTGGAGCTCTCCGATGCATAATTCTGCCTCTATGCCACCACTGCATATCGACGCGATATCTTCCATTCTACCATTTGTTAGGAAACCTAGGTCTTGTAGTATTGATTATGTATTTACTTCTTGCTTGATTGCAAATAAAAAGTTCAGAATCAATCTTAATATTCAACTTATAATCTATACAATTGGAGGGATTCTGATCATCCAAATCCTTCCATGACTTCGCTATTATGTTCATCGTATCCTTCTCCATATCTTCCACCCTCTGTCCAACTGATGACATTCCCAAATCTGAAGGCCAATCTCCCCTATGACTACGCTTTGTCAGAGACCCCCATCCATTCACCTTTCTCCATGTTTTTTACCTAACTTATTGGTCGTAGGAAACCTCCGAGCAAAGTCTTCAATTTGTAGGTCTCAAAACGCATATAGGAGCAATGGAGCGAGAGCTAGGGGTTTTCCTGAAGCTAAATCCATTTCAACCACCATATCCTTGGTGATCTTTGATCTCCATTATTCACGATGATCGATATAGGAGGAGCTCATGAAACCATGCCACTTATCAATTGCGGATTTGTGCAAGCAACGATCGAGCTCTCCTCGATCGAAGTTTGCTGGAGACATTGCCCAACCCAGTTCCTTTAGTGCCCTTCATCACTGCACGATTACGAACAACTATCGAGTTCAGATCTAGCCGTCCAAAAAGCCCCAAATATGAGGCACGAGATCTTTCTTCCCAATCAGACTGAGGCGCTCCATGTGAACATCAATATATGTTTCATGGCACACGATGAAGCAGTTGGACACATAATATATGTGATTTAAATGTGCAAGTTTCCTCATAATACTCACCCAGTAAAAGGTTGACCCTGTCAAAGTGGATTTCATCAGGAAACTTGATCCGCCAACCAACATATAGTTAGTGAAGTCATTTCTGGGAAATATGGGATTTTTAATATGATTAATTCTAGAGTGTTCTATGATTTACTGACCACTGACTGAGATTTTAGGGAAAGATAACAAGTTCATTATAGATCACAAGTGTCTAGAGGCCTTTGAGTTACTTAAGAAAAAGATTTGTCACTTGCCTATTTTGTAGGCACTTCATCGGTCTCATCCATTTGAGATCTTGACTGTGGCATTAGATTTTCCTATGGAAGTCATATTGGGGTAGCGGTAAGATTGGATCCTATTTGTGATTTACTATGAGAGCGTAAAATTGGATTCATTATAGAAAAAATATATAGTGACCAAAAAGGAAATTCTCATCATAGTTTGGTCTTTAGAGAATTTTAGGTCTTATATCATGGGATCAAAGGTGACGATTTGCGCATATCATTTAGCCATTAGGTATCAATTGGAAGAGAAGGATGAGAAAGCAACTCTTCTTAGGTATATTTTGTTACTATAGGAACTTGATTTGGAGATTAAGGATTAACCTATAGTCAATAATTTCGTGGATAATCATATGTTAATATTCAATTAAAGGATTCCCCTGACTTAGAGCCAATCAGAAAGACCTTTCCAGATGAGTCGATATGTGTTGTCGATTCACTCCCTATGTATGTCAACACGGTGATCTATACATTGTACATGTGAGCTCACAATGAGCCATTATGCAATAAATGTTATTGCAAATTCATTCACTAATCTGAAATGAAGAGCACGCAATTTGAATAATAGGTCCCTTAGTACAATTAGGGTAATGCACAGTGGTCATCATAATGATCATACAACTGTTGATTCAAATATTCAATCATAGAGGTTAGTTCTCGGATGATATATAAAGAGTTAGATGGAGGACTCGTCAAGTACCATCAAGCGATTGTTAAGAGAGGATCTCTAGCCTGAGAAGGCGATGACAATCCTTTTTCTAAAGGATGATATCTAACCAACCTCTTATTCTGGGTCCTCTGAGTAGGAATCTAGATTCGGATGTGTTAGATAAGTTAGGTCAATGAGTTGACCTAATAAGATCAAGATAGACAAGACCTATGTTGTATACTATTATGATATAGGCACACATACTTTGACCGGAGTCAGTTGTGTTACTATATGTATGAGAATGTACATTTGGCAAACTAACAGGTTGATGGCCTATTCTAGGTCTATACACTAGAGAGTAGGTGTGCATGCAAGGGAATATGAGTAATACGATCTCTCAAAGGGATCATATAGGTTCATTACTGAACCAGAAGACATGAGCTCCCTCATGAGATATTGGTATCAAATTCTGTGCAAGATCGTCTCGCTTGGGAAGCTTGATTGAATTTGTAGGCTTGATATAAGATTTTGGAAAAAATACCTAGGAATGATATATGATTTGGGAAAGTATATGATCGATACCAACTCCCGTTGTTTAAATGAGAAACTTAATTATAAACCCTAGATAAGATAGTGTAAAATGATCTAAATCTTCGAGTTTATTCTAGTTCTTCCTGTACACATGATTTACATGTATTAGGAATACATGCTGGTGATATGATCACAAACGATTGCATAACCATGATGCTTCCATTCTTAGGGTGTTATGAAACAAGTCTGGATTTTAGTGACTCCTCTCATTAAAGAAGTAACCTAATCTTAGTCCAAGTGTTGGACATTGATATTATTTTTATTCAGATGCAGTGACAATATTAGGTTTACGTCCTCTATTTTATCAAGCATCTATGAGTGGTCCCTGAGATATCGATTGAAAAAGGGATCTCAATATCCAAGTCAGTATATGTGAAACGTACAATCACCATGTCCTTATATCCAAGTATCCGAGGAGAAAGCACATTACTCTTGAATGAGTTAAAAATAATTCCATTGAGAAATGTATATTTAACAGTGAGAAGTGGATAATTAAATGTGATTTAATTATCAGGAATAATGTGAATATGATTCAAACTATTTAGATGCATGAGAATGATGATGCGAGATTATTAAATATTATTTTATTATAATGGATATGAATAATGTGGATATTACTATCCATATTGATCATAAATTATAAGAGTGATTTATAATATATTAGAGAGAACAATTTGTAATGATATTTAAAATTAAATGCTCATGTCAATTGGACAATTAATTGAATATGTAATTTACATTTTATTTTGGTTGTTTGAATATGATTCACAATTTTCAATGGCATGACTACAATAGTCACAAAATAATTTTGAATTATTTATGTGAATAAATTTACCATAAATATTTTTGTTATATATGGAGAAATTCATGGAATCCATTACCTCTTTTATCTGGCCAATAATCTACACTTTAAAGCCTGAAAAACTAAAGAATCGTGGACTGAAGCAAGATTTGGTTTAATCCCTAGTGTTGAGGGTTGGGTAGTTAGGAGAAACTATTGTTTTGGGAATTTTAGTGAAATCTACACTCTAGTCTTGTGAATTTACTCAACATATTAAGTCATAATTCTTATATTTATGTACATATTGAGAACCTGATAATGAGAGAAGTTGAATTCCTTTTGAATAAGACACGGTTTAGCCTAGATTTCTAAGAATTTGAAAATCAAGGGTTTTAGATTATTCAATCCTTGTCTTCTCACGAGAACGTGTCAAGGGAATCACCAATTAGTCTAACATTCTAACTAATTCTTCATATATTAACTTGAGGAAGAGCATATCTTATCTATAGGGTGGTGGTAAATTCCATATTTGTCAACATAAAATACATATTTTATTGATCTTGCATAATTAATTCAATAAGATTCATTGACAATGAACCCAAATTATTCATTTGTGTGTTGTAAATAATTAACCATAATTAAACTATATTGTCTAACCTATTATTATGCTACTATTTCCTACATTTATTTAATAATAAATATCCAATAAAAATTAGAATTAAGTTGTATGTATTTATTTTTTCATAAAGCTTAAATTCGAAATCCAATAAATATTACAAAAGAAAATAAAATAATTATCTTGATTAATTTAATCTTTAGTCAATTTTTTTCTATGTACATGTGACCTATTTCTCTTTGAGCTCTACTGAAAGCTTTAGATCTCATTAATATCTATTGCTTTCCTATCGAAGACATTTGCTAATTCTATTTTTATCAATTTCATTTTTTTTATCCATCGTATTTCCATTACCTTAAATTTTGATTGGGCCATGTTTCACCATCAGATCATGCCATGTAGCCCGTTTCCATTTATCATTAGTAGCCTACATCCAGGATCATTTGATCGTTTGATGAGACAGCCTGGATTCTGTCCCCTCAACCTTGATCGGGACTGCTTGATTTGATCATCAAGTAGCTCTTGTTCACCCACTAGCACCTTAGTGTGGTCCGTTGGTTCTTTATCCAATGGTTAATCCTTCGTCCCCAACCTCCAGACATCCCTCCAAATGATTTATCTCCTCGCATCTGCCCGACTT
The DNA here is from genome assembly GCA_037367405.1 of Ottelia alismoides. NCBI lineage: Eukaryota > Viridiplantae > Streptophyta > Magnoliopsida > Alismatales > Hydrocharitaceae > Ottelia > Ottelia alismoides. Next base: position 150,288 of record JAZKJV010000862.1, on the reverse strand, counting down.
CCTAAACCTCCATCACTCATCTCCGTGAACTTCTACCGCCTCACCTTCTCCTATCTTCTTTCATCTTCACGAGTATCCTAATTGCTCTCAGCCCTACTTCCGTCACCAGTTGTTGGTGGTTAAAACCACTGATGAAACTCAATTTCACTATATAAATTCACAGACATTAACTCCCTAGCTTAGACTAAGTGTCAATAAAAACCAAATAAATCATTGTTTATATCTGAGTCATGAAATACATTAAAAATACAAAAAAATAACAAATTTAAAATTGTAGGGGTTTTAAACCATTAAAAATGCTCACAAAAATATTTCTCCCTTTGTTTGACCTCATTTTCCTTTTTATTCAACATAAAACGTGTAGATCTCATCGGGATCTACAACTTTCATGTTTTGAGTTTCTCAAATTCGGGCTTCTTCTCCCTTATTTTTCATATTCTCTATCTAAATAACCTTATTGGGCCATGTGGTGTTTTTTGATTGCGTCATGTGGCCTGCTTCATCGTGCGCCATGCACCATCCATCCACCACCGTTTGATCGCCTACTGCCTCTTCAATCTTGACCGATGGTCCATGCCTCATCCACATCCCTCCCATCACGCCACGTGTTTCCCTCCATCATCATCCAATCTCGTCCATCAACCTCAATCCCCACCGTTGGTGCGTGCTTCGAGTCCCACCATCCGATCAAGACGAAGATCATATCTCGGCCATTCATTGTCGCCTTTTCCTCATTTCACCACATTGCACTCTCATAGCCATTGATGGCGCTCTCTGTCGATTTAATCTTTAACCTTTCTTTAGCGCCAATCCCTCGACCGTTGGATCACAAAATCCAATGACCAAAAGATCGTCCCATACCTTTGGTTCTCTTTCTCTCCCTCGATGTCCACATTGCACGAACATCACCCCATGTCTTTTTCTACCGACTTCTCAACCATCTCCAACACTCGTGGTCACATCCCACGACCGAGACCATCTTCCCTCTTCCTCATGGCCACCCACTTTATCCACGATTCCTTCTTCTTCGCTCCATATCCTCCACGCAACCCACACCTCATGTCATCTGAACTTCCACCTTCCACCATCAAATACACCATCTCCTCCCACATTCAACAAGTCCATTTGTAGGTGGGGCACCACCCAACCCCTCTCCACCGTCAAAACCCAAGTAAGCCCTCCCTAACTTCCTTTGTATTTTCCTTCGATTTCTTTGAAATAATTAGTTAGTTTTACGCACATTCATCCTCCATTGATTATTCCCAATGCTTCACCACACAACCCCATTCACCCACTCCACTTCACTCACCTTCTTGCCTTACCGCATCCTTAAACCACTCTGCGTCCCTTTTCACCAAGATTGTCGGAGAAGATGACAAGGGCAACCACCTTATCCATTCAGATGGCCCTCCACTCACCCTCACATCACATGCACTTCTCACTTGCATGCTTCTGCTAATAATCTCTAACGCTGCAAGTGAATGCCTTCATTGGCCGATGCTTCATAGGAGGCTTCTTCTCAAGCATCATCTCCAAGCCATGGTTCAACATCACTCGCTTCCAGGTGGTCCCGCATATTGGCATCACTTCGAACATCACTTCATCATATCCGGGGACCTCCACGGAGCTTTGTCCTGGCTAGAGCGGAGAAGCAGTGCTAGCACAAAGTTGTCGGAGCTCTGATCACGCCGCCAGCCTCATGGTGGAAGGAGAAGCTCTAGGGTATATAGATGTCATTGGGTGGCATCCCTCGGTGACCATCCAATGGCTCCTACTAAGCCACATCGACGATCCTTGAGCTTCCAGCTACTATCTGATCTTTGATGATCAGACGGTCCGCAACCCACCACGTCTCAACGATTGGAGGCTGCGCCAGACCTCCAGGCTCGGAACCCCTTAGCTACATACGAGCCTCTTGAGCCTTGCTCCAAATATGATCCAGCCCCCAAGTCAAGCTTCGTGCTTGAGCCTCCTACAGGCCGGCATCTCCACCAAGCCTAGTCGTACGTTCCCAGTCACATGTGGGCTAGGTAAATTAAAGGGAGGCCCTAAAGACTTTTCATAATTGCATATAGTTCCTACCAGCATGTGATACCTACTCATGCCTGGGGTGAATTGCACCCAAACCCTTGCTAGTTTTAATAATCGCATTTCTACCCCCACAAGTGTTAGTAATTTACAAGGAAGACCTCGTGGTTACTTTTAATTGCATTAGCCCTCCCATGCGCTTATTATATGCCATATTTTCCCAAATTATTTTGTATGTTTTCTTGCACTTATGACCCTTGGCACTTTTGTTAATATCTTGAGCATTCGAGCTCCATTTGAGTCAATTTCAGTTGCGTTTCAGAGCTTGTTTCATTGTCTTCTTAATGACATGCTTAAATCCCTTTTTTGACACTCTCGATTTTAATGAATAATTTTATCAATGTAGTATCATTTATGTAATGATTTTTCATGCATTGAATTCTGCTCCAATTAATGGATCCGGAAGTTGTCTTAGTTTTATTTCTCATTGATCTCAGATAGGAATGGCATATTGGTATTTCTCCTCTTGCATATCTACATATGTCTGCATCATGTCTTTGTTTGCGCATTGACCCATGGATTTTTAATTTAACACTTAATCTATATAATAAGAGTATAGACAATAGCTTAAGAGGCTTGTGTCCCTGAGTTCGACCTTGGGCTTGCCCCAGTAAAATAAAAAATCGTCTGCTTTTGATTAAATGGTAATTTTAATTAAAGGGTTCTTGATGAAATCGCGATCAATCAAATGGAGTCGTTGTTGGGGACGCAGCTCATCTTTCATTTTATTTAGATTTTTATTTTTGGATTAAGTGTAATTTTATAATTCATAGGTGTTGTTGTTTGTGCGTTACTGATAATTCTTCTATTGATATCTAACGTATGTTTTTGTGGTAGGGCCCTCAGAGACCAAGGACTCGAGGAGTAGGAGTTCGCACTGGAAGGAGCCACTGAAGCAAACATAGGAGGAAAGTTGAAGAGATAAAAATTACGTTTTTTTTGCATTTTGATTTTCCATGTAATAATCATCTCTATAGCAGTCTTCGTTCGAAGACATGCGCATGTAAATGAATGAAGCTCTCTGTGGTTGTATGAGGATCGCCCCACTTGAGTGTCGACCTAGGTTTAGGCACATGGCTCTCTGAGCTATTTTTACATTTTATTTTATGTGTTTGATCATATGTATGACACACATTAAATCAAGATGCATGTTAACATCACTTTACTAATCCAAAAATAAAATACAATCTTTATCGCTAATAGAAGAACACTAGGTGCAATTTTTCATCGATTTGCATACATCTGATTGTCAGTTTTTAATCCAGTTCTATTTTTATAATTTTGCTCGAGGCATTAAGAGTTTTATCTGGGCATAGTTCATGATTTTAACGATTGTATGACTTTTTATCGATGGCTTGATCACCTACGTTAATGGAAAATGGGAATGAGCGATAGACGATTGATTTATTGATTTATGCTCACATTTAAACAGTGATAACCTTAAGCCTAAAATGGATACTGATAAATGTAAGCCGACCTAAAATGGAGTAAAATCATATTTTTGGAGAGTAACACCCTTGTTTATGTATCTGACATTTTTTCTCAATCCTTGCGTAAATTAGAGTGTTCTAGTAACTTATAAAAAATGACAAGATAATTAACCAACACTTGTTGGTTTCATGTGTAAGTTGGTGAATTAGAGGTCATTGCTTGCGTGATTGAGCCTTGATTACTCCGACACCCTTCCCTAAACCTTACGTACTCCATTTCATATCTGAAGATTGACTCGCTCACATGAACATCCATCCTACTTCTTTGTTCCCCTCAGGTCTCCCCAACATCAATTATTCGTCTTTATACATAGGCTACTCTCAGACTAGGTATAAGGGGACCTGAGTCCCTATGATTTTCTTACTCATTTATCCATTCCTTAATACTTAGTTTATTTCTGACCTTAGTATAGGGGGAGTCTGTCTTAGTACATATATATTCTTTTATAGTAAAATGGAGCTATGGCTTTGTGTGATCTTGTTCTATGAGGACATAGCAAAGTTTAAGTATAGGGTGGTATACCGTATATACATTATATATGCACTTAATCCATATCTCTATATTTTGAATTTTTTTTAAAAAAATAAACTATTTGGGCTAAAGTATAATATGTTGAATAAAGTGGACAAAAATATTTTCAAGGTTTTGGAAAATTTTTCTATAATCTGTTATATTATTTTTTAAAAATATTTTGAAAATGATTTAAAAAAATGTGTTTTACTTATTTTGAAAAATAATTTGAAAAAATGTTTGTAAAAATCCACACAAATGTTACATAGTTTGAATTTTTTTCAAAATTGATTTCAATAAAGGAAAATGAGTCTAACTTGTGTTCGAACTTTATTTAAAAATCCATAAAAATAGAAAAAAAGGAAAAACCCTTTAAAATTCAAATTGACTACTAAACTCAAACAAGTAGCGACGTTCTGTGAGGGTCTCCCTTAGCAGAGTAGGTGGTTTAGAGGACATTGTGTAAGGCTCTATCCTCAAGCAACAGGTACCGTTCTACGGCACGTCCTTACATCTATATTGGCTGAATGCATATGCATTTACTCATTTGAGTTTAGGAGGTTATTAGGTCTTTTAAAGTCTTCATAAAAATTAGAAAAAAATTGGATGAAGGAGTTGAATTGAATCCCCGACATTCTCACTTCCACACAGGGTCAGTGATCTTTGAGAACACCTGGTTTATGAGGTCTTTAGATTTCAGGTTAAACAACCTTAGTCACCAGTTTGCCTGATTTTCATGATATATTGCATCTTAGTCTCCTTTCTTAAGAATATGATAAACCCTTTACATACATGATTGCGGTCATGATGAGATGAGTTGGAATTTCACCTTAGGAACTTGGATGAGGGATTCAAATCTGGACTTGATTTAATGATGCTCGTGAATGGGATAAAATCATTGAAGTCTTTATGACACCTGAGTGTCAGCATTTTTAGCCACTATGAGAACTTGGTTCTTGTACTAATCTATGGACATCTACCTAAGTGCTTGGTGGCGAGTCCAAATTGCCCTAAGTAAATGTCGTGGATTATCGTTCTCTTAAATTAATGTGTTGTCTCGTTGTAGGCGACAATCATAATCGATCAAGAAACAACCATAATTATTTAGTTAATTTTTAATAGTGTGGTTTTATGTTTATTTTACTTGGGCATGTCCTAAGGTCGAACTCAAGGAGGCAAAGGAACAACCTAGAATTATGTCTATCATAGTTCATGCACGTTTTTCAAGGCGATCTTTTTTTTGTAATTTTAATGCAATATGGAATAAAAGTGCAAATTTGGCCTATTTTATGGACTAGAAAATGAATAACAATCAAAGTATGTCCGGAAAACATGAAACTTGTCCAAGATGACAATTACGATGAAATGAATGCACTTTAACTTTTTTGGAATTTTTGGATGCAAAATATTTTTTTATGAATTTTTGAATGCAAATGATGCAAATTTCAATAATTAATTATAATAAATATTATACCTAATAATATCCAAGAGATAAAATTATCCACGATCTATCACTATGTGATGGATATAAGAAAAATTCTAAAACTCGAGAATATGAGATTTAATACCTATTAAAAATTAAAGATCGAAATATGCAAAATAATTTTTACGAGACAAACGATGCATGCAAATGAAATTCTTTTTGGTCACGATGTAACATACAACTAAATACACAATCTTTGAATTTTTGGCAATTTTTAGACAAGGATTAATTACTTATGAATTTTCAAGCACAAAATAGGAAAAATATGCAATATTTCACAAAACAATTATTATTAATTAACCACCAATGACAAAAATGTCAAACATATGCCAAAATGTGGAGAATTAGTTGAAGAACATCAGGCTATTTTTTAATAAATAAAAGTAATGCATGTAGAGGTCTAATATAATGGGGGAACACATGGGTATAATCGTAATTATAATAAATAAAAATAAATAAAAATATGCAGATCAGGAACTAGTTTGTAATTACCAGAAGTATAGGGGATGATTCTGCAAAATTACTATAGTGTCACTTGCGTAACACATGACTTCTCACTAAATGGACTTCTTTACAAATATCGAACAACACTAGGAGGGCCTTGCAAATAACCCAGTCGTCACGTGCATAGCACATGACCCTACGAATGGATGACATGAATATACAGTTCTTCACAAGTGCCAATGCAAAATTTCCCCTTGCCTCACATGCCTCGTACGCAGGAAGGGCCTCGGGCCCACCTCCCGGTGATCGTGGCTGGCGAGAGCGGTGGAAGATGGCTAGTATCCGGTGGTAGGGCGCGGAGCAGAGGGTCGAACACATGGTAGGGCCCGGTTGAAGACTGACGAGGGTGGGGATGGGGATCCGATCTTCGGTGGAAATATGTCTACCGGAGTCGAGGGTCAACAAACGACCAGGGTCATTGGAGGAGCGAAGTCGATGCGGAGGTGTATTCTCAGTGTGTTCTTTTGTGAAGTTGGAGCCGAAGTCGATGACGAAGGATGTCTATGCATGCTGAATTCGAGGGGAGTGGCTGCGTCTGGTGTCGATGAAGCTTTGGAGGAGATGTCAATGAATTTGGACGTAATTAGCTCGACATCTGTGTCGGAGCGAGGAGGAGTAGATTGGAGACGAGGAGATTGCGAAGGGGGATAGTGCGGAAATCAGGGAGATGTGAGGAAGATGAGAAGGTCGTGGTGAGGTCGAAAAGGGTAGCTTGAGGTACGAGGCTCGATGATAGGGACGTCGGAGCAAAGCAGCCGCTCGAAGGAAGGGGCTGCAATGATGGTCGACGCCCTCGAATCTCGCCGCAAGAGGAGCACGCCGGATTGTCACCACCGAAGAAGTGGGGCTCTAGATTTGAACGACATGTGAAACGACTAGGGGGCAGCGATGTTGGTTTTATAGTACGATGAGGGTCGGTGGAGAAGGAAATTGGGGGTAACAGAATTTGATAGAATCGGTGAGGGATTCAAGGAGATTAGAGATCGGAGATGGGAGATTGAAGCGTGATCTGGGATACCCGGGATGGAAGGAAGGATTGGCGGTGGTTGATGGCGAGATTCTCGAGTGAATTTATTTGGGGGAGATTTTGGGTGATGGCCAATATTGAGGGAGGATGGGGCGTGAGATGGAACGTGGTGGAGCACGCGCGAGAAGATCGGAGGGTGGCAGCGTGACCTGAAGAGGAAGGTGGCATGCAGGTTGGATACGACACCTAGGAGGAAGTAAGGGGGAAGAAGAAGAGCAATGGCTGCCCGATCGGCCGAGATCAGACGACCCTAATAAGGCCACGTGGCAACGAGTTAAGGGGGTGGATGGAGGAGCACCCGTAGGGCATGTGTAGGAGGCACGTGTTCCGCACGTGCAATGGTTTTTTATATTTATTTTTTATTTTTTTATTTTTGTTATAAAAACGAAATAATAAAATCCTCAAAAATGGGTAACACGTGGCGGCTCTAGGAGCCGCCTCGTGTCAGCCCCACAAAATTTGAAAAATTAATACCTTAATTAATAAGTAAAAACTAAATACCTTAATAAATACCTTAAAAAACTACTTGTCTCGATGAGATCTACAACTTTCATGAAGACACCGAAACCAAAATCGATCATTCATGAAAAGTGATATTTTTGGGGTATCCCATGTACATAGAATACCTTGATTTTTGGGTTTTATAATTTTTTTTCTATTTTAAACCAGATAAAAATCCAGAAGAAATATGATAAAATCAAAGATAAATTTATACACATAAATCTATATTTTTTGGATTTTTATTGTGTAAGTAAAGAAGAAATAAAATAAAAGACGAGAAAGACAATTTTTCTATTGTCAATTAGTAAGACTCGGACTTAGTTAGTTTCTTTAATTTCAAGATTTATTTGGATTTGAATTTTTGCACATTTTAATAAAACATTCATAAATAAGACAAATGCAAAAGAAATAAAATAAAATGAGTTAATTACGTACATAAAATTATAGGAAAAAAACCACTAAAATACTAAATGTACAAAAGAGGCCCAAACCCATCTTTCACATATAAGCTCCGATTTACTTGAACTTCATCTTGTTTTGAAGGTAGTTGAATATACATTAGTTCAAAAGTAAGTAGGATCAAAACAAACACTGGATGGAGAAGATATTGAGGTTTTAGTCCGAGAATCCTACAACTTGGATTTGGGTTTTTGGTCCACTTATTTAGGTTAGTGTTTTTTTTGTGTTAGTGATATGTACACAGTGGATGTCGTTTTAGGTCAATTGAAGTAGCACGAATTAGTTAAAAATCAAGGAAGTTTGGCTATTTACATGTCAATTTGGCTGGTATTTTTGGCTTCTCATTTTGTGCAAAAATAAGTGATAAAATGCAATTCTTATTAAAACATGCATGAATGATAATTATGCCAAATAAATGAAGAAATACCAAAGATTTTTAGGTAATTGAGCTAAATTAATGATATTTAGAGTGATGAATCTGAGATTCATCGTCCCCCTATACTTAAACCATGCTCGTCCCTGAGCATCAAAAGAAATGCCATGCGGTGAAATGAGGTTTGGTTCCATACCAAGACCACGAGCTGAAGGTGAAAGTGAAACTAGACTCGACCTTTGGATTATTAGTTTGGCGGAACTATTGTGAGACTTAGAATGTTAAAATCAACAGCCTTCATGTTCTACAAATCATTGTCACAGTTTCGGCTCAGAAGTCATCTTAGATCGATCCTCATCCCAAAGCATACCTATGAACATTTAACAATCAACTCATGTGTGTGAAAGGTTTTAGCTCTTCCCATCCAGAATGCCATACTACCATGCAAACCTCCTCTCCAGTAACTCGTCCTCGGGGAGTCAGGTATTTCCTTCTAAGGTTTGTCGCGATGTGTTCACAATCGAAATGGGGGAGAAGTTAGAAGAAGGAGAAAAGAACTAGAGGGCGGCCAGTGTAGTCACCTCTCCTTGTGAAGCTTGCCAGTGTAGTTGAGTCTCCACCAAGATCTGCAGGTTTTCTTGAAGCTTGGACCTTTTTTTAGTCAGATATTTATTAGGTAGTGGCTTCTATGTATTAGGATTTTTGGTGGTTCTGCTTGGATCTTGTTGTGCACCTACAGATATACAATATTTTTTTTCCACACATGTTTTGTGGTCGTAGAAAAAATGTGCCCATCTGTCCATCCCTTATTCGTATATTTATTTCAACCCGTACTCCGATCTTTAGATTTCCATGCTATCATAAAAGAAACTCACACAATCTTCCAACACCCCGTCTGAGTTGAGCTAAGTGCATAGTGTGAGAGTACAAATTAATTCCTTATTCCAGAGTTGTACCCAGAATGAAGAGACCAAGTTAGACAGTAAGAGTCCAACGTTGCACATTGTCATGTGGGACTCAAAGAATTAAGTCAAAGATCTGAAGCATCTAAAATCCTATTTCTTGGTGAAGTTCCTCTGAAAAACAGGTGGATTAAAGTCAAATCCAGATCACTCTCATTTTCTGCACATATCTTTGTTCAGAACCCAAGGACTTTTCACATATGCAAATGAATGTAATCTTGGATGAAGTGCAAGCGTGTGAAATACAGACACATTTTATTTCTTTTTGTGAATTTTTTTGCAAGGTATTTTTTTGAGATTTTTTATGTAAAAATGAATAAGAAGACATTTTTTTCAAAAATTGTGGGTTGGGTACAGTCAGTGTTAGTAGAAAAACTCTTTTTTTCTTCCAAGTTAGTTACCCATCTCGTAAATACTTGTAGACTTACAAAAAAGTACGAGATATGGGTAAAATGTATACACAGTATATATACAGACCCCCTATAGTTAGCGTGTGTTGTGTCTTCAAATCACAAGAAGTGTAAAGAAGACATAGCTCAGGCTAAGGGTAAGAGAGTGAAAAAGAAAAAAAAGATATATCGGTATGCCCCCCTATACATAGGTCGTGAACAGTATAAGTATAGAAGAAGAGCGAAAAATGTGGCGGTTGGGATATGTCAATGAGGAGAGTATATACATATGGGCATCGGTTCCCCTATACTTAGGCCTTGGCCTTAGTAAAGGAACATGATGTATAAGGAGGTCGATGGCGTCATGAGGGAGGGTGATCTCATGCCTCTTCAATGTGCTCGCTCTGCATGAAGTAGATGACCTCGACCTGAACTATCTACTCTTTGGATGATTCTATATATGGCTTCTGCAACTGTCCATTCATAAAGAAAGGTTGTGCATCATCTTTGAGTTCCGCAGTATCCACACTTTCATTAATATGCACATCGATGACAATGTAGGGACCTGTCCATTTTGATATGAGTTTACTGTGAAAAATCTTCAACCAAGCATTGAACAACCAGACTTTCTCCCCAGGGACAAAGGTTCTATGTCTAATGTGCATGTCATGCCATCTCTTGACCTTGTCCTTATAGATCACGCTATTGTCATATGCTCGGTTTCGGATTTCAATTAGCTCATTCAGATTTAAGTCTCGGTACAATTTCCCAAGGTGACAACTCCAATTAAGCTTTTTGATTGCCCATTCTGATTTGAGAATTAGCTCTGCGGGTAAATGGCATGGCTAGCCATAGATCATCCTAAAAGGTGAAGTAACGAGCGGAGTCTTGTAGGCTATCCTATAGGCCCACAGAACCTGGTCCAAAAGTTGAGCCATGTTCTTCCTATCTGGACGAACCAACTTCTGAAGAATACCCTTTACCTCTCTATTAGAAACCTCTACCATGCCATTAGATTGTGGGCGATATCGATTGGCTATTCTATGCTCAAATTTATATTCCGTAGCCAATGATCTCATTTCCCTATTCACAATGTATCTACCCCCATCTGAAATCAAGACTTTTGGTACGCCGGACCTTGCAATGACATTATCATTGATAAACTTACAAACAATTTTGCTATCTGCTGTTCGGGTTGGAATAGCCTCTACCCATCTCGATAAATAATCAATCACTAACAAGATGTACTCAAATCCATGGCTATTGGGAAAAGGACCCATAAAATCCCCATGCATTGAAAACGTCACAGAAAATCATTGGTTGCATGGGCATTTCATCTCTATAACCAACAATCCCTCCCATTCTTTGACAAATCGGGCATGACCGTACAAAATCATTAGCAACTCAAAATAAGGTCTTCCAGTAAAATCCACATTGGAGTAACTTGTGTGCGGTTCTCTTTCCCGAATGGTGTCCTCCATCCTGAAGTGAGAGAAAGTGTGTGAGGACACTCTGGTATTCCTCATGAGGAATACATCTTCACCAGACGCAATCCAGTCCTTCATAGAAAAGGAAAGGATCATCCCAATGGAATTTTCATGAATCCAACTTCAATCGATTAATAATTCTCTTGGTCCAACCTATAGGAATTTTCTTGGAGACCAGATAGTTTACTATGTCGGAGTACCATGGGACTTAGTCAGTAACGCAAACTGACTCGTCTAGAAAAGTCTCTTTAGTTGGTCAAGTGTCAGAATAATCATTTTTCTCAATTCAGGAAAGGAGATGAGCAAGAACATTCTTTATTCCACGTTTATCCATGATCTCGAAATTAAATTCCTGGATTAATAGGATCCATCTCCAAAGTCGTGCTTTGGCATCCTTTTTCTCCATTATATATCTAATTGCCATGTGATCAGTAAAAATCATCACCTTGGAGCCCAATATGTATGATCTCAATTCTTCTAGGGCCCAAACTACCGCGAGCATTTCCTTTTCAGTTATCGTATATTTTCTCTGTGTAGGATCCAAAACATTGCTCACGTAATGAATCGTATAAGTTATCTCATCTCATCTTTGTCCAAGCACAACCCCGACAGCAAAATCCGATGCATCAGTCATGATCTCAAAGGGAAGAGACCAATTGGGAGCCTTTAATATTGATGATTCACATATTTTCTTTTTCAAGAGCTCTAAGGCCTCTAGACACTTGTGATTTACAATAAACTTAGTGCCTTTTCCTAAGAGCTCAATTAGTGGGCAGGCGATCTTTGAAAAATCGGGAATAAACCTTCGGTAAAATCCAACATGCCCTGAGAAGGACCTCTCTGATTTGACGTTGGTTGGTAGCTCAAGTTTCTTGATCACATCCACCTTGCAGGGTTGACCTCCATTCCCTTTTTGGAGATGATGTGCCCCAACACGATACCCTCTTTCACCATAAAGTTACTTTTCGCTCAGGAGAGTACCAAATTAACCACCCAACATCTCTTGAGGACTCGGTCCAAGTGCTCTAAACATATGAATCACCATGGGCTGAGATGTCATCCATGAAGACTTCAAGGACGTCGCCAACCATTTCGGCAAATACGACAATCATGCACTGCTGAAATGTGCTTGGGGCATTACATAGACCAAATGGCATGTGCTTGAATGCGTATGTACCGAAAGGACATGTAAATGTGGTCTTTTCCTGATCCTCAAGAGTGATGGCTACTTGATTGTAGCCAGCATTCCCATCAAGAAAACAGAAGAATGCTTTCCCTTCAAGTCTCTCTAAGATTTGATTAATAAATGGAAGTGGAAAGTAATCTTTCTTGGTCGCAACATTCAAGCACCTGTAATCGACACAGATGCGCAACGATGTGAGTATTGGGTCATGATCTCTACCCCTCCTCATCAATGACCATCTAGATTCCCGACTTCTCCGGGACAACATTAAGGGGGGCCACCAACTTAGAGTCAGAAATGGGGTATATAAACCCTACTTTGTACCATTTCTCTATCTCTTTCTTAACTACTTCCCTGATCTTAGGATTTCATCTTCTCTGAAATTCACGTGAAGGTCTTGCGTCATCCTCAACATAAATTTGGTGCGTGCAGAGAACAAGATTGATTCCCACGAGATATGACATAGTCCAACCAATGGCCTTACGATTCTGCTCAAGAACTTCAGGCAATCGAGATTCCTGGTCTTCGGTTAATGATGAGCTAATGATCACATGAAATTTCTCTGTGGGTCCCGTAATAAATGCATACTTGAGTATATGAGGAAGTGATTTCAGCTCCAACAAGTCTGAAACATCAATTAGATCTGGCTGAATGGCTTTCGAGTCTGGCTTTGTATTGGTCGACGGTAAGAATTCTGACGAAAGGTGAGTGAGATCGAAAAAGTAGTACGGTAATTCGTCTAATATCATGATTGACTTGTCATCGACATTTCTTGACTGTCCCAAAGAAGATGGGGCTGATAAATATGAAAGGGTTTGTGTGTCATCAAGGGTATAAGTATATGTGTGTTTAGATAGGTTTGGTAACATCTTGCAAACTGCACTGTGCACTTTTCCTTTTCTAATGAATGACTTTTGCTTTGAATTTCTGGAAGTTGATGCCAAGGCCCATTAATGCTAATGAAATTTCACTCTAAGGTCTCTGAGTATTCAGTGGTAGATTTGGAGTCTGGTCTTTGCCACTTAATTTGCTTCATCTCTAAGTCCACCTCTACACCTAGAGAGCAGAATTTCATCACTCATGTACTGTAATTGAATATTGTTATAGCGGTTCGCAAGAATGGTCTTCCAAGAATGATTTGAGATTCTTTGCAATGGTTCGGGGTCTCTATATTAAGGACAGCGAAGTCCACATTGTATTCTGTACCCTCGATCAAGATGGCTGCATTCTTTACTTTTCCCTTTGGTCTTTTAGTGGATTTATCAACAAATTGGAAAAGAGATAATGATTTTCTTAGAAATCCTAACTCCAATTTGTGCTATAAGGATAAGGGGAGAAGATTGATCAAAGAACCATTATCAAGTAGTGTGCTTGTGAATGCATTGTCGCCAATACGACTCTCCACATAATGAGCACCCATATCTCTTTTTTTCTTGGTAAATGCCGATTTTTGACACATTTGGTAGTTTCCACTGTCAAGATATGAGTCTCCACAAATTGACTTTGTTTCTTCGCACGAGTTCTGGGGGGAGTGCATTGCACTTTCAAGTACTTTTGATGTGTTGGATTGTTAGCCACATATTGATCAAATGGTACTTTGACTGTGACGTTTTCCTGACAAAATCGTTCCATTTCTAGGTCATCTTGAATGTTTTTCTTTGGTTTTGCTTTCTTAAGAGCATGGGGGAAAGGAATGGAAACAGTTGCAACATGAGATAGAGAACCAGAGTCATACATATGAGCATCTTTATTAGAAATGGAGTTCTTATTACAATCATTGTTCTTTTGATAATAATCAAAATAATGTTGCTGAAATGTTGAAAAAGGTATATTTGCAGCAACTAGAGGTGCAAGGTACTCTGTATACTCCATATATGCTTTTCCTTTCTCGTGTACCAGGATCTTCACTGGTGTTGAATTCGGGTGTCCTTCTTCCTCGTTCTCAGAAGTATCCTCCGATTGATCTTCCGAGTCTTCTCAATCCAATTCCCGTGCCCGGTCAAGTTCATCCATGTTCCTTCTTCTCCTAAGTGAAATAGCATTGATATTGTCAAACAAAAGGATCTCATGTTCATATATTAGAAAATCTGAATAGTATACCTAGCCATTTTGTTGGAAAGATTGAGATTTGTTCAAGCTATTAGGGTTAGCTTGTACTTGGGCGGGAATGGTTGTAGCAGGGGTTGTATGTTCGTCTTTCCAACGGGACAAGTGATTAACATCAACCCTTAGATCTTGTAGTTCATTTCAAAAGTTGTGAATCTCCTCGAGCCTTTGTTTTTGGATATCTACAGGTTCTCCTAGAGAGTTGGATGGTTGAGATGGTTGTTTCCAGTTATGACCATGTGGAGCTTGGTATTGCTATCGTTATTGCTAAGGTTGGTTCTGGAGGTTATATGGCTGGGTGCTGCTACTTCTGATAATGGAATGATGCAGTATTCTGAGTGTGCTATGGAGCTGGTGGAAACGCAGTATTATAAAAAGTGGTGGGACGTTGGTAAAGCTTACGGTTTCCTATATTACCCTTTACGGTATTGTCTTGAGTGTGCCAGATGCTGTTTATTTCGAACGTCAGAGGCGGTGCTTCTTCAACAATCTCGGCTGGTGCGGGTGACTGCTGGGATGGTTGGGCATAGGATTGGTCCTGAACCCATGGTTGTTGTTGTCCTGATCCTGGCTGCTCCTCGATGTGATGTATATGATAGATAGGGACCGTGGATGCGGTGGCTATCCCCATCTTGGAAACCTTCTCAGTCACCTCCTCCATTTTCTTCAGAAATTGGGAGATCTTGTTGTCGATGTCGTTCATCCTCTTATGAATATGATCTACAAATACCAACTTATTAGTGATGATGCTCATGTTTGGAATCAAATCCTATGCTATTTTGGTAGCAGTTTGCTTTCCCCTTTAGATTGATGTGTGTTCAGGGAATCAGTGTACGTCCTACTGGTAATCTATGAGCGGCTTGTCTCAGCCATTTACTCTAGTACATTCCAGACGATTTCAGCCCCTCGTGATGTGTCGTTGCCACCGCATGCATCGCTCACTAGCCCATGTGTATCGTAGCTGAGGCCGGAATAGAGTGACTGAACTAAGATGTTATTATCCAGATCATGACATGTACATTTCTGTAGTAGATCTTTAAATCTATCTCAAGCATCATAGAGTGGTTCATTAGGCATCTAAGAGAAAATACTTATGCGTGTCCTCATCTGGTTGGTTCGACTCAGAGGGTAGAATTTTTTAAGAATAGGCTTTTGAACCTATCATAAGTGGTCACCATCACATCTAAATTATTTACCCAGTAATCTGCCTTCCCTTTTCAAGGCAAAAGGGAGTGCAGTGAGGCGAATGTAATCTTGGCTGACTTGCGGATGCCTCAAATTATACACCAGCTCCAAGTCCCGTAAAAATTCATATGTTCTTTGGCAGTGTTACCATGGAAAAGTGGTAATTGACTCAAAATGTGTGGTTTCAGTTCATAGTTTATTTTTGGCTCAGGTGGCTGCAAATAAATTCACTATGTATTGCCCAGGATTGTATGTTGCTTCCATTGGTAGCTTCCCCCAACATTCGACTACTCTATTTGCTCTCTCTCAATAAAAGTTGATGCTGCTCAGATGCAACTAATCTCGCAAAAATCATCTGTATTGAATTTTCATTGGGTTCATCCTCATGGTCTTTCATGGGGCATCTTCTTCAAATCCTTCATCTCTTCACCTTCAGAATGTGAGAAATCAGAGTCAATAGAATGGAAAGAATCCGAATCAGAGTTATCGAGGTGAGAGTATTCCTCGATGTGATCAGGAGATAAAGAAAGAGTATCTGTTTGACCTCCTTCCAGGAAGATGAAAGAATCAGAGGAAGAGGATTCACAGGAGAGTGTCCTTGAACCCAAGGTTGTCCAGAGTAAGAATGTCTCTGAGCCTTTGAGATTGGTAATTTTGTGGAGGTCAGTGGGAGGTTCAGGGAGTTTTAAAAAAATTCACCACAATCTCCCATTCTCGATTTCAAGAGATTAACAAGAGGTTTACGATTCATGATTTAGGCACAAGGGTGCGGCATTTTATGATTATTCTATATCTACGTACAAATCAAACACAATAAAGAGCCTTGTTTCACCAATTCACTCAGTGAAGGCCGTGAGAGTTCGGCCTGTTATCTTGTCAATTTTTAATTGGTGATAATTCAAATCTTGCAAATGTTTGAGCGAGCTATTAGGTGTTTGTATTTCCCTACCAATTGGCATGCATTCTTGTGACTAGTTTCACCTACTTTCAGCTAGTATGGGTTTAAGTACGGACCATAACATGACTACCTGTGTTAGATTAGGATGGAGTCTAAAGCAGTGTCCTTTAAACCACCCACTCTCCTAAGAAAATCAAACTGTTTATCAGCTACCCATAGATCCTCACTGAGAAGTAGCTAATCATTTTGTAGAATCAATATTCAACATAAAAATCTTGGCTTGGCTCTGTCCTAGTGTGTGTCTCTCTCCTCGCTGCAAGATAAAAGAATACAATGTCGCAGTTGCTCTCCCACAAGAATTCTTGATTTTATGGGTTATTTAAAATTGGCTATACTTATAAGTCCCAATTTTAATTAGGTGATCACTTAAAAATTAATTGAGAACAAATACACATCTACCATCCAGTCCTAATATCCTTCAAAATAATGTGACAAAATAGGAGGGAGAAATTCAAAAAAGGCGATGCACGTGAGAAACAATGATGTTTGCTCAGATAGAAGACTTATAGTGATTCCTCGCAATCTCCATGTGGGATGCAATACATGAATTGAAAGATTATTCTATATGAATGCAAGTCGATAAAAACAAGACCTAGCAGAAAGTTCTATTAGCCTGGAAGAAATGAATTGAATTTGACTAAGTTGAATAATGTAATGTGCGTCTCAATTAAGTGAAGTATATTCCTAGGTTCTACGAGCACAATCACAAATTATATATGCTCTAATAGCCGTATGTGCAGGTCTATCCTAAATGCCACTCAAGTCGGGCCCCACCCTCACCGGAGAGTGAAACAGGCCATGACACATCACTGAAAGAGTTTAAGGTCTTGTTATACATGCGAGAGTCCAAACAGACACCGCTAGAAATGAGTAAATAATTACAGAAATTAAAATTGTATAAATGTAAATCCTAGACTCTACGCTTTCTCACAACTCGATTCAATCTTAATTTTTATTGTAGCTTTTTGGAAGTCAGTTAAGATGAGTCGATTCTTGAAAAAACCGCTCCACGTATGTC
The DNA here is from genome assembly GCA_037367405.1 of Ottelia alismoides. NCBI lineage: Eukaryota > Viridiplantae > Streptophyta > Magnoliopsida > Alismatales > Hydrocharitaceae > Ottelia > Ottelia alismoides. Next base: position 132,564 of record JAZKJV010000862.1, on the reverse strand, counting down.
AGGTACCTCGCATGAAAAATAAGAGAGAGAGAGAGTGGCACAAAATATAATCAAAAATAAAACAACGAATAAAATACAGAAAAATATGGAAAATATATAGTGAATATTAGGTCGTCAGACTATCCGAATAAAGGAAACCAAACGTAAATATTATTAGACAAACTCTAAGTCATTTACCTCCCCTGGCAAAAGTGCCATCTGGCGAATCCGAATCGCCCTAATTAAATGATGTGGATTATCGTTCTCTTAAATTATGTGTCATTTCGTCGTAGGAGGGAAATCGAAATCGGTCACGACATAACCACAATTATTTAGTTAATATTTAATCACGTGGTTTTATGTTTATTTTACTTGGGCAAGTCCCAAGTCCGAACTCAAGAAGGCAAAGGAACAATATAGAATTTTGTCTATCAAAATTCCTGAACAATTTTCGAGGTGGTTTTTTTATGTAATTTTAAAGACAATATGGGATGCAAAGTGCAAATTTGGCCTGTTTTAAGGACTAGAAAACGAAAAACATGAAACTTGGCCAATATAACAATTACGATGAAATTAATGCACAATATTTTTTTGTAACCTTTAGATGCAAGATAATATTTTTATGAATTTTTGAATGCAAATGATGTGGATTTTAATCATTAATTATAATAAATATTAGATCTAATTATTTCTAAGAGATAAAATTATCCAAAATATATCACTAAGTAATGATTCTCAGAAAATCCTAAAACTCGAAAATATGGGATTCAATAACTATAAAAAAATAAAGATCAAAATATGAAAAATAATATTTACATGACAAATCTACAATCTGTGATTTTTTGTCAATTTTTAGAGCAACAATTAATTACTTATGAATTTTCAAGCACAGATTGGGCAAAACATGCAATTTTCCACAAAAAATTATTTATTAATAAACCATTGATCACAAAAATGTCGAACATATGTCAAAATGTCAAGAATTAGTTGGTGAACATCATGTTATTTTTTATTAAACGAAAATAAAGCATGTAGGGGTCTAATACATAGGGAGAACACAATCAGATTACTGCAATTTAATAAATAAAAAGAAATAAAAATATGCAGAACATGAACTAATTAGTAATTACCATAGGTATAGGGGATGATTCTGCAAAATTACTGGAGCATCACATGCACAGCACATGATTTTTGGCTAAATGGGCTTCTGTGCAAATATCGAAGAGTGAGAGGGGGGATTGCAAATTACCCAACGGTCACGTACGTAGCATGTGACCCTAGGAATGGTTGACGTGAACATACGTCTTCAGGGGTGCCAATGCAAAATGTACCCTCCCGTCACGTACCTCGCACGTGGGTAGGATCCCGGCTGGCGAGAGCGGTGGAAGATGGCTGGTGTTCGGCGGCGGGGTGCAGAGCAGAGGTCCGAACTCCTAGCGGTACCCGACTGAAGATTGACGAGGGCACGACTGGGGCTCCGATATTCGGTGGAAAGGTGACTATTGGAGGCGAGGGCTTACAAATTGATAGGGGTCGTCGGAGGAGCTAAGTCGATGCTGAGGTGTGGGCTCGTCATGTTCTTTGGTGAAGCTGGAGTCGAAGTCGTTGACGAAGATTGTCGATGCGTGCTAGAGTCGAGAGGGAGTGGTTGTGTCAGGTGTCGATGAAGCTCTAAATGAGATGTCGATGAAGATGGACATAATTGTCTCGACGGCAGTGCCAGAGCGAGGGGTAGTAGATCGAAGACGAGGAGATAGCAAGGGGGATAGTGTGGAAATCGGTGAGATTGTGAGGAAGATGAGAAGGGTGTGGTGAGGTCAAAAAGGGTACTTGGAGGTACGAGGCTCAACGGTAAGGATGCTAGAGCAAAGCAGCTGTTCGATGGAGGGGTCTGTAACGAGGGTCGGCGCCCTTGAATCTCGCTGCAAGAGGAGCACGTCAGTCTGTCACAACCGGAGAAGGGGGCCTGTGGATGTGAAGGGCAGATGAAACGATGAGGGGACAAATGTGTTTTTATAGGACGATGGGGGTCAGTCGGAGAAGGAAATTGGGGGAAACGTTATTTCTTGATGGAATCAGTGAGGGATTCACGGAGATTGGAGATCGGAGTTGGGAGATTGATGGTTGATTTGGGATACATAGGATGGAAGGATTGATCGGCGACGACTGATGGTGAGATTCTCTGGGGAATTTATTTGGGGTATATTTTTTGTGATGACCGAGATTGAGGGGGGATCAAGCATGAGATAGAATGCGATGGAGCACATGCGAGAAGATCGAAGGGTGGTGGCGTGACCTGAAGAGGAAGGTGGCACACGGGTTGGCGGTAACGCCAGGGAGGAAGGAAGGGGGAAGAAGAAAAAGAGCATGGGTCGTCGGATTGGCCGAGATCAGACGACCCTAATAAGGCCACGTGGCAATGAGTTAAGGGGCGGATGGAGGAGCATGTGCGCACGAGGCATGTGCTCCGCACGTGCGATGGTTTTTTTTTATAATTTTTATAATTTTTTATTTTTTATAAAAATGAATTAATAAAAGCCTAAAAAAGTGGTAACATGTGGCGGTTCCAGGAGCCGCCATGTGTCAGCCCCACAAATTTTGAAAAATAAATACCTTAATAAATACGTAAAAAATAGAAAATGACCTTGGATCAAAAAAATTCCTCAAAAAAAATTACTCGTCTCAATGGGATGTACAACTTTCATGAAGATACCAAAACCAAAATCGATTATTCGTGCAAAGTGATATTTTTAGGGTATCCCATGTACATAGAATACCTTGATTTTTGGGTTTTATAATATTTTTTATCCTTTTTAAACCAGATAAAAATTCGGAAAAATTATGATAAAATAAAAGATAAATATTTACACATTAATATTATTTTTTTTATTTTTATTGAGTAAGAAAAAGAAGAAGTAGAATAATAGACGAGAAAGATAATTTTTGTATAAACAATCAGTGAAGACTCGGACTTAATTAGTTTCTTTGATTTCAAGCTCAATTTGGATTTGAATTTTTACGCATGTTAATAAAACTTTATTCAAAGAAGACAAATGAAAAAGAAATAAAATAAAATGAGTTAATTATGCACATAAAATTATAGGTCAAGAACTGCTAAAATACAAAATATTCAAAAGAGGCCCAAAAACCAACTTTCACATATGTGCTCCGATTTACTTGAACTTGGTCTTGTTTTGAAGGTAATTGAATGTACATTAGTTCAAAATTAGTAGGATAAAAACATACGCTGGATGGGAAAGATATTGAGGTTTTAGTCTGGGAATCCTAGAACTAGGGTTTGGGTTTTTGTTCCACTTATTTAGGTTAGTATTTTTTTGTATTTTTCATTTATTCTTATTAGTGATATGTACATAGTGGAGGTCGTTTTAGGTCAATTGGAGCTAGCATGAATTACTTAAAGAGTAGGGAAGTTAGGCTATTTACATGTCAATTTGGCTGGGATTTTTGTCTTCTTATTTTGGGCGGAAATTTGTGATAAAATGCAATTCTTATCAAAACAAGCATGAATGATAATTATGCCGAATAAATGAAGAAATACCAATGATTTTTAGGGATTTTAGCTTAATTAATTATATTTGAAGTGATGAATTTGAGATTTATCACTAGGGTGTGAATAAAGTTGAATAGTGTGCACCAACTCTTGGTAAAAGCAGTGGAGCTAGCCAAAAAGTATACAAAGAAATATCGAATGTTAAAAAAAAAGCTCTCACTCTCAAAGTCAAATATCAAGAGAACTTCAACCGAAGGCGAGCGCTCCCAACCATTTCAAAGTGTCCATTTGGACCACCACTCTTAGGACCAGGAATTGGGCTCACACCAAAAAAGGGCTATGCATCATAAATGCTACAAGTCTAGGTGTAGAAATTATAATAGATACTCAAAAAAGGCACCCCGTGGTGTATTCCAAGAGAAACAAGTGCATACGACTCCAACTTCTCTTGACAGACGCATTGATCAACATCAAAAATATGTGTTGAGTAATAAAGTGCTCAAGAAAATCCTTGTCCCAATAAGAGGGAGAGAAGAAATGACACAATCGTAAACCCTCCATCAACTGGCCTGCCACCGACACTTCTAAGTATGACAAATCAAGAGACAGTGGATTGGAAGCAATATTTCATTTATTCCCTAGAGTAGAGGAATGGGTTTTTAGGAGTATTTCTTGGACTCGGACCTTGGGTGATGTTGTGACTCTACTCTCACGATCGCGTTCAACACTTAATGTCATATCTTTATTTTATATGTATACAAGAGAGATTTTGGAAAAATTAAAGGAATTGGATGCCTCTTGATTAAGACAGCATTGAGCTTTGAGATTATGGATCTCTAAAACTGAGAGTTCTTGAACGGATCAGATCTTGTACGCAAATGCACAATGGGGTCAATCTACGTCATTCATTTTTTGAGATGCTCGGAGACGAGCATAGTTTAAGTATGGGTGTAATGAAACTCAGTTTCACTATATTAATCTGCTAATATTAATCCCCTAGCTTAGACTAATTGTCAATAAAAAGCAGATAAATCATTGTTTATATCTGAATCATGAAATAAATTAAAAATACAAAAAATAAGAAAACTAAAATTATAGTGTTTTTATAGCCTTAAAAACACTCACAAAAATATTTCTCCCTTCGTTTAACCTCGTTTCCATTTTTGGTCAACATGAAACTCGTAGATCTTATCGTGATCTACATCATTCATTTTTGAGTTTCTCCAAATCTGGCCTTCTTCTCCCTCATTTTTTATATTCTCTATTTAAATAACCTGATTGGGCCACATGATGCTTTTTTGTTGCGCCACGTGCCCTGCTTCATCGTGTGCCATGCACCATCCATCCACCACAATATGATCGCCTACCGCCTCTTCAATCTTATTCGTTGATTCGTGCCTCATCCGTGGTCCTCTGATCCATTTATAGATAGCATATGGAGCTTTAACCTCCGCCTTAGTCCCATCATGCCACGTGTATCCCTCCATCGTCGCCTAATCTCGTCCATCAACCTCAATCCTGACCGTTGGTGCACGCTTCGAGTCCCACAATCCAATCAAGACTTAGATCATATCTCAACTATTCGCCACTGAAGTTTCCTCATTTTTCTAGGTAGCCCTCTCGTAGACATTGATGGTGCTCTCCATTGATTTAATCTAAACCATTCTTTAGTGCCATTACCTCCTCCTTTGGATCACAAAGTCCAACGGCCAAAAGATCGCTCCCTACCTCTGATTCCCTCTGTCTCCCATGACGTTCACCTTGCACAACCATTACCCCCTTTCTTTTTCTACCGACTTCACAGCCATCTCCACCACTAGCAAACCATCCCATGACCAAGACCAATCTCCCCTCTTCCATGTCGCCACCCACTCTATACACGATTCCATCTTCTTCTCTCCATATCCTCTACGCAACCCACGTTTCCCATCATCTGAACCTCCACCATCCACCATCAAATACACCATCTCCTCTCATATTTTAATGGGTCTACATGTAGGTGGGGCACCAACCAACCCCTCTCTGCCTCCCCGTGACAGGGGGAGGCCGGATTGAAGAAGTAAAGATGGTAGAACCCCCGGTGTTGACCCATGGCCATGGTAGGCTATGCCCTTCGGCACTCCGTCGCCATCAAGCTATCCCCCCTGGACGTGGGGATCCAATGATGACTCGAGATCCTCCTAGGATCTCAAGTACAGGCCCGACGATCATCTAAACCCAGGTAAGTCCTCCCAAACCTCCTTTATATTTTCCATCACTTCACTTACCCAAGTAGTTGCCCCAGTTGCTCGGTGTAGCAGAATTTAAGAATTATAAAATGATGAAACCACAAGATCCACGAACACTTCTCGGATAATTTCGTATAAACCTAAAACAAGTATTAGGTATAACTCCTGGAGCGTGGTTGCGATCGAGTCTCTAAACATAGAGACCTTCCGTCTCCAGTTCGACTCAATGAAGGAGATGCTTGGGAGTGCATGCATGAAATGTGTGCTCCTACCAATCAAAGCGTCGAACCACCAGATCTCGTCACATGAGATCCAACATCTTCCTGACAAGCAAGGTGCAAAGAAGGAGATGGAGATCCACGACAAAAAATCCCGCAGCTTAACAGTGATGTAGAGGCGATAACGACTCTCTATAAGGTTCCATGATGGACGGTTAAAATGAGAGAGAGAGAGACATGATGTTTGGAGATAGAGATAGAATTATTTTTTGTTGTAACTTGAAGAGAAAGGGGTGCTTCTTGTTATATAGTTTCTTGGGAGTCCATGAATAATAATCCATTGGAAACACTAAATCAATCATTACATTGGTTTGTGTTTTTATCAATGGCCATGATCTTTGCTACATAACAAAGCAACAAATATTAATTTATATTAAATTTAATATATATTGAATTATCATCAACATAATTTAGTTTAATTAAATCAAGAGATAAGTAGATAAAAATGGAGTCCACCTTCTCAAAATAGGGTGGACGACGACGCTTGAACAAATCAAGGATGGTTGTCCACCACCTAAGGAAGGTGGATCCTCCTCTTTAATTTGTGTGTAATTTTATATCTTACATAATCCTCTAAATATTTGCAACAACATTTGCTGCATATTTTACACAAATAATTTATAATTATTTTACAAACATTGTAATCAAGCCATTGGAAATTTGTGAATCACATTCACAATTTAAAATAAAATGTAAAATGTATTTTCAATTAATTGTCCAATGTGAACCCAATTCATATCAATAATTAATTAGCAAATATAAATTAAAATAGGCTCTCTCTAATATATTATAAATCACATTGATAATTTATATGAATTATACGGATAGTGCTACACATTATTCATTTTCTTGATAATTAAATCATTTATCTAAGATCTCAATTCCGTGCCAAAATAATATGAATCACATTCACATTATTCACATCTTTAATTATTAAATCACATTTAATTATCCTAGATAACTATACTTGTATTATGTATCAAACACATATTATTCATGATAATTAAATCACTTTTATTGTCCATTTCACAATGCTCATATACATATATCAACAGTGAAATTATGCTTGAGCTCTTTCAAGGATAATGCACTTTCTCTACGAATACTTGGAGACAAAGACAGGGCAATTGTACATTCCATGTATAATGACGTGGATATTGAGATCATATCTCAAATTTAGATATTGTGGACCTCCCATGGATATTTGATTAAATCAAGATCATAAATCTAATATTTTCATGCCTCTAGATCACATTTAAATCACTGTCCAACATTTGGACCAAGATTACATTACTTCTCTGTGGAGAGGTGTCACTAAAATCCAATCCCATTTCATCACTCCCTAAGAATGGAAGCGTCAAGGTTATAGAATCGTTTATGATAACATCACCCTCAAGTATTGATAATACCTCTACATCTTTCATATTGGAAGACCTAGGGTAAACCTGAATTTTTATATGTCATTTAGAATGTCTCCTTTGAGGTTTCATAATTTAGTTTCTCATTTGATCATTGGGAGTTGGTTTCAATCATATACTTTCCAAAATCATATATCATAACTAAGTGTTTATCATATACTTTCTAGAATAATATACAAAATAAACAAATTCAGTCAACCATACAAAGCAAGATGACCATGAATGGATTTTATCCCAATATCTCATGAGTGAGCTCATGTGTTCCAGTTCAATAGATAAACATGTGTGATCCCTTTGAGAGATGGTATTACTCATATGTCCTTGCATGCAAATCAACGCGCCAGTGTATAGACCTTGATTAGGCGATAAACCTATTGATCTTCCAAATGTACATACTCATACATACAGTAACACATGTGTAACTAGTCAGCGGATGTGTTCCTATATCGTAACAACATACGACATTGGTCTTCGGTTATCTCGATCTCGTTAAATTAACTCTTTAACAGAACTAATCTGACACCTCCATCTCTCTATTCCTATGTAGAGGACTTGCAGCAAGAGGCCGGTCAGAAATCTTCCTATAGAGAAAGGATTTCCATCTCCTTCTCACGATGGTGATTCACTCTTAATAATAATTTGGTGGTTCTTGATGTGTCCTCAATTTAACTCTTTTGATATTCATCGAAGCACATGCCTCTATGATTCAATGATTGAATCAACATTTGTATGATAATCAAGATGGTCATGGTACATAACCCTGATTTTACTAAGATACCATTTGTGCAAAATTGGTTATTCTTCATTTCAGATCATGGAATGATATTTGCAATAACTTTTATTGCATAATAGCTCGTTGTGGGCTCGCATGTCCAACAATCTTCCTCTAACCCAAAGAGCTATTAATGGGCTAATCTTAAACCCACCCTCATGTGATTATCATTGGTTATTTACAAAAATAGCTAGGTAAGCTAATTAGTCACTTTGTTCCCAAGAGACTATGCCAAGTCCTTTTATGGCACTTGCATATCCCCAATAACAGTGCTCACATCCAATGCGAATGTTGCATCTTATGCAACTAATACTCAATCTTGCAGCAATTTACTGATGCTGACACTACGACTAAATAATCATTATAACCACTATGTAGTTTCTATTATCCATATCAGAATACCCTTATTTCCGGAAATCTCAATCTCCTAAGGAATCTGCAATTAAGACCTTTTAGATCACTATCTATAGTGGGAGATAGGGTCCTCAATAAGAAAAATCCAAAAAATTGTTTCGTAAATAGTTTATGTGAATATTTTTATAAAACTAACACTATTTATTTATATATGAATTAACTTTAAATTAAATAGTTTTCTTAACTAAAGTTGTAAAATGTTTCCTAAATAATAAAATTATTTGCAAAATAAAATCATGTACAAAATAAAAGTAACCACACACGAAAAAGTCGTAAACTGACAATTGAATGACAAATTCCAGCTTCATACGAACTCAAATTAAAACAAACTCACTTCCATTGTATTCTAAATTAAATTATCTTTAAAATGACTATGGTTCCATAAATATTGGAGTTACGATTTGAAAGGTAGTTTTCTACGGTGGTTTTTGCTAATTAACCATGTATTTACCGTATTTAATTTTTATATATTTTTTGTACATATTATATTTTTAATAATTATAAATATTATTCACAAGTAATTTAAAGTAAATGCAAATGTTAATAAAAAATTCTTTAATAAAATCATTTTGTTATTTGTACATGTGTATAATGTACAATATGTATGCGTTATATGTATATAACCTTTTTAGTTAAATATTCACCAAAAAAATAAAATAATTAACATTTATTATTTAAATTAATAAATTCACGAAAATTAATTAATTAATTAAAGTTTGATTTATATAAATAATATACCACATGTTTATAATACATTTAAATCCTTAATTAAGCTACTATTAAGTTGGCTCTTTAATTTTTGAAATTTATTAATTAGTATTATTATTATTGTAATTACGAAAATATTTTTTAATTAATTATTTTTATTTTATTAATTCCACAACTAACTTACTTCCTTATTTTTCATCCATTCAAAATTTAAAATTCAAATGTATATTCTTTCTATTTAATTGGCTCCTCCTCCCTCATTTCTCCTTGATCAATCTTTTAGAGAGGAGCTTATTTTTCCGAGAGCCATCTTATTGAAGAAGAGTGTCCAGCTTCCAAGTCGTTTGTCGACAGCGAGGTGACCCTTGCCAAGGCAATTACAACATTCGTCCACTCCACTGTTAGATCCATTTTCTCGAGTTCTTACCCTAGGTTAATAGTATTTTAATTTGCGCTTTTAATTCTGTTGTCATTTTTCGATTTTATTTTGTAGTTTTTAATCATAGTTCCTAATCAACCTTCTAAATTGATTCTGCATTTGATTCTATCATGACATTTATATTTGTAATCCCTCCATTTTCATTTCTATATAATGCAATCTCTCACCTCTAGCCACGTATGATAGCTGGAGATCCGGATCCATTCGTCCACCTTACCAGATCTGCATCTACCCACTAATTCTCTATTTAGTTATTTGTGTGGATGGAGCCGTCGTGCTCGAGTCGGTTTTTATCTCTATTTATTTATAGGAACAAGATTTTCAAAAAATAAAAAAAATATAGTTAGCTACTATTCCTAAACAGTTAATAACAAAATAATAATCCTACGACACCACTGTCGGCGTTCATCGTTGTGATCGCCGTGCGCCCTCTAGTCCACGCCATCGCCGCTCCACCTTGGATCCTCCATCATCCTCCATGCCAACCTGTGTGATCTACGACAAATGTCAGTCCCTTCACATGGAGCATCCACCACACGCACTCTTCCCCATAGAGGAGGGCCACCATCCGCCCAACGAATACAGACCACCGTGCACATCCCATCTCCGTCTGGACAAGCCATGTCGTTGATCTGCATAAAGGGGAGATGCTCCCTTTCCTAATTGAAGTGAAAATGAACAAAGAAGACAGAGAAACCCTAGGGGTAGTCATAAAAAATAGGAAATTTGCAATAACACCCCTTGAGGTTTCCACAATTGCTAAAATATCCATGCCAGCTAGATTCATCATGTGCGACGAATGCCCTTCCTGATTCATTTTCACTTTAAACCCTAAAAGTTATTTTTGTTATCGTTTCATGTAAAAAATCTGAACACATGCATTTTATCCCTCCATTTCTAGACATTAATTTTGCATGTTTTCTCAAATAGAATAAATATTTATTGTAGTCAAATAATTCAGTAAAAACTTTACTAGGCTCCTAATGCATGTATCTTTCTAGCATGTTTTTTATTATATTTTATTCTAATTTGCTATTACTAAAATCAGAAACATTGCATATTTCCATGTTTGAACTTTGAAAATCATTAAAATTCAAAATTTTCTTAAAAAATCTAAAAAAAATAGAGTAGTTTATATTTTGTTTTTTATTTTCTATGCAATTTTCATACATTAATTATTTCTAAACCCAAAAAAATGGAAATTACCCAAAATATAAAAAATCATATAAAATTATAGAAAATTTAAAAAAATGTTATTTCAGTTTCTATTTGTAGATAATTTCCCATAGTTTTTAAGAATGATCATCTTTATATTTTCTACATTTATTTGGTATTTATAAATTGTGAAATAATCCTACTCGTTCACTGTATGTTTTTTCTCATATTTTTTATTTATTTTAAAAATCCGAAAAAATTTAAAAATCTCTGGGAAAATTAAAAAAACAGTAAAAAATCATAAAAAATATAAAAATATATTATGTGTACATTTTGGGCATTTTTTTTCATATTTTCAAAAGTTCTCGTTTGTGGACTTTTTTGTGTAAGAAGAAAGTTTACTATGTTTGCATACCGTGTATGATTTGTAACTGCAAAGATACCATGCTCTCTACCCAAGGTTTTTCACTAATATCCTAATCGAATACCTAGAGTAAAAGAACCCATCTAAGAAGTCGTGCATTGTCATCCTTCTTCTCCATCAAATAACGGATAACTAAATGATTTGTATACACTATAATCTTTCAACCAAGACGATATTATCAAAATTTGTCCAATGTGAATACCTCTGCCAGCATCTCTTTCACTGTCAATGTATAGTTGTGTTGAGGTGTGAAGTCCATTACTCCTTTGTCCTGCAACTCCAACTGTATGAAGCATTTGTCACGATCTCAAAGAGAAGAGACCAATCATGTGTATATAGGGAAGGAGCATTGATAGTCATCTCTTTCATTGTGAGGAAGTAACTGAGACATTTGTCATCTACCAAGAACTTCATGTCTTTGCCTAAGGATTCAGTTAATGATCGAGAAATCCTAGAGAAGTCATGAATGAACCATCTATAAACTGACATGGCCAAAAAAGGACTATAACTACTTAATCTTGGTTGGTGGTTCGAGATGCTTGATGACATCAACCATGGTAAGGTCAACATCCATGACTCAATTGGAAATGGCATGCCCCAACAAAATACCGTGTGTAACCATAAAATGGCTCTTTTTCCATGATAAAATGATATTCACCTCACAACATTTCTGAACAACCTAGTCTAGGTGAGTTAAAATATCGTCAAAGGACTCATAGTAATCGTCAAGGAAATAAAAGTGCTCGCTCCCTGTCATCCTCTCCATGACCTAGTATGTAAAAGGAAAATGGAAGTGGTCCTTCTTCATCATGACATTCACTTTAATGCATACTCACCGTGGCGTGGTTACTCTCTTTGGAATCTCCTCTCCACCCTCATTATTGGCCATCTGGATCCCTGACTTGTTTGAGACAACATGTAATGGGATAACACATTTAGAGTTGGAGTTGGGATAAATAAACCATGAGTTGCAAATTTCAAAATCTCTTTCTTGACAACATCGCATAAAATCAGATTCAGCATGCATCGAAATTCTCAAGAGGATCTTGTATCAATATCGAGAGAATTATGGTGAGAGCGCAAAGCAGGTTTCATCCAATGGAGATTGTATGTCGTCCACCCAATAGCTTTAGTATTTCTTTCAAGAATCTCCACCATAGGAGAATCATGATCTTCGATAAAAGATGAGCTCATAATGAACAAAAATTATCAATGTGGACATGCAAGAAAAGCATATTTCATATTGGGTGGCAAACTTTTTTGTTCCAGCATGGTGGAATATAACATTGATGTAATTTTGTCTATCTATGTACTGTGAACTATGTTGGTGGTATACGTGTCTGTAATATGGTTATCCACTATCACAATATGCTCTAGGGTAAGACTATAGAAGATGTCTATATAATATGAGATAAAATCATCTGACTCTCTTTAGTGCACATCCTCATAAATTACTAGAGTAAAATATTTTAACTAAATGAAAGTCCATATCTAAATAATCTGAAGTGGAGGAATCATGAAATATCTCAAAATTTGAAATATCCGCAATCAAATCATATGATGTCTGCTCTATATGCTCATCATCGATGCCAAGTACCATCAGAAGAATTACTAACTGATGTCTCAGACCCACCCTCTGTTAGGAAATCAGGGGTCTCTCAGGGTCGTCAAAACAAACCTCATACATGTAATCCCTATTGGCTAAGGATGTCAGGACATCTCAACTAGAAGCCAACCCAACATTCAGAGTGAGTGATTTTCTTGCCATCTCTATTTGTACCTTTTATCCCTTGGTGCAAAAAGATTTCGTCCTTATATCATAATCAAAGAGGGCCTTCGTCGTCTCTGAGAAAGGCCTCCCGAGAATGATTAGCATAGGGTATAACTGTGTAAGGCTATCCAAGTTGAAGACAATAAAGTCCATTAGTAACTACAGGTCCTACATAGTCACGATAACGTTCCTCAATATACCCCTAGGTCTCTTTACTAATGTATCACCAAATTGAAAGATCACGTAAGATTTGTAAAGAGGACCTAACTCAATCTTGTTGAGTAAATAAGATGGTATAAAATTGAGTAAGGAACCCAATGAATATGCCTTATAAAACATATGTAAATATCAATAAATTCATTCAATTATTAACCTTAATGTATATTTCTCATTATTTTGCCTAAAATAATTAATGATGAAAGAAAGGAAAAATAAATAAAAGAAAAGACTATAAATATGAAAAAGATACAGGATGAATCAAACACTAAGAGAAGGTCAAATCTTGGCATGATCGATGAGGAATAAAGTAGGGGGAGAAAAGGCCTAGTTACTAGAAAATCAGAAAATTCATCATAACTTGTAAATTCATCACATGTGCAATATTATCTATATACACATTCTTTCATTAATTTATTCATTACCAAATTCTTTGTAGATAAATATTTTTTCTTCTTGAAAATAGGAATAAAGATCTTTTATAAAAAAATTATAAAAATAATGTAGATTGTGTAAATTACGTCACTCTCAAAAAGCCACAAAGTTCAATTTTCATGATCAATTTCTTCTCTACCAAAGTTACAAATTCATCGAGCTCACTTTCATTGAATCCCAAATTAATATCATTAAAATGGAGGTGATTCCATAAAAATCAGAGTTAAGGTGTGAGATGTGTCTTATTGGGTTACTATTGTATATTATACATTTTTATTCGACGTATATTATTTTATTATTTATTTTCTTGTGCATATTAATGAATATTGAATTTTTAGTTAATTGTAAATATTTTATAGAATACAAAAAAATGACATAATCAAAAATCATAAAAATATAATCATATATATATATATATATTGTATTGGACTGTGCAAATACTGTATATATACCTATTTAGTTATCCTAATATATTAGCTCCTAAAAATAAAATAAAAATTCCATCAAAAAACTTGAAAAATATTCTAAATAAATAAAATATTAAATTATGTATATCTATGTACAAATAATTAAATAAAAATCAAAATCTTGTATATATATGTATACATACCTATAAATAACCCTTTATATTTATTTTAACCTTTTTAATTATTTAAATAATTAAAAATCACTAAAATTATCTTTATTTTATTCTTAACATTTTACATTTACATCATTGAATTAACTAAATTCATTTTCGGTTTGTAATTGAATTATTTGGCAATTTGTTGGAATTTTCTCATCTACCCTAATATGCATCTCACACGCATTCAGATTGGCTGACCTGAGTTTGTTGACCCCTATAAACTGCTCAGTTAGCACCCCTTCTCCCGGTCGCATGCATTCCACCTATCCTACATGAAATCTTCCTCACACTCCTATCCATAATTACCCCTTGATTCCTTCTCTGATCGTTTCTCCCATTCACTCGTCTTCATCGCTGGTGTTCCAGAACTATCAATCATGCCTCTAATCTCATCCATTTTGAATTTCAGAATATGTCAGAGTTCATTCTATAAATATACATCATCTTCCTCCACCTCGAATTTGATTTGCTTTTGGCCCAAATACATCAATGATTGGGTGATAGAGAGGAATTATCCAATGGAAGAGGAGAGATTCTCTAATATGGAGTGTGAGTAGAGTGTCTTAGGATGCGATTGATGAATCTACGATTCATCATCTCAATATGATCTTAGCAAAATCTCCGAGTAAAATCCCAAATAAATGTCCATAAAATTAATAAATTAACAAAATGACTCTTGTAAATAAACACACTAATTATTGTATATTAGATTGTACAAAATAAATTAATAATAAAAAGCCGCAAAAATCAAAGGAGTTTCTCACCTATAGATAGTCCAAAACTTCATGTATTTTTAATAATTTCATTTCAACTTCTTTTTGGTTATTTCTTTCTTTAACTTGTTCATAACAATGTATATTAAATACAAAAATACAAAAAATTAGCTCAAATAAATGCTCCTAGATCCCAAAGGGAAAAAGCCGTAAAGACGAACTTCCAAGCCAAATTCTCGCTCCGTATGAACTCCGAATTCACCAAACTCACTTTTAAAGTTCAAGTTAGGAAATTATCTATCCAATGGAAGTAGTTTCATTAAAATCGGAGCTCATTTGCAAAAGTTGGGTTTGGGGACCTAGATGCCCATTGTATATTATGTATATATTCATTCTTTCTTCATTTTTTTATTTTATCTTTCCTAATTACTAAAAATACAAAAGAATTATGGTTGTTTTGTATTTTTATTATAGTATTTTATTGTATTTTTTTCGTTATAAATATCTCTTATTAAAATTACAAAAAAATACATATTAGAAAATCAAATAAAAAATGTACTTGTATGTATTCATTTCTAAATTCACCACTATTTTTTCCTTCTTTATATTTTTGTTGTATTTAAAGTAGCCTACTTTATATCATTATTTATTTTATTAGTTATTTTACATTCTCTACAATAATAACCATTCAACTCCATTCTACCACCAACCTCCATTCAAGCCCACCATTTTTTAAACCTCTCATTCAACTACATTAATAATATAACCTCCCACCACATTAATAACCTCTCATTTCATCCTCTTTATATACATCCCATCCTCCTCAATTTGCACTTGATCCATATTTATGTGAGGAGAGCCTAGTTCCCAAGTTGAATCTGTCACAGTGACGCAACCACGGTCGAGCGACGACAACCCTCTCTCCGGTGAGATCTGTTGGCTTTTTGGCCAACATCGTAGCCGCCTCTGCGCGCTGCTCGAGCTCATCGCTCGCTGGCGATTCGAGCGAAGACCGTGCTCTCGTGAGCACAACATAGGTGATCATCTCCATTGTAGGTAATTTTTCTTCTCATTTTATCATCTTGTTGTTTTTGCAATTTATGTTTATCACATCACCATCATAGTATTTTTTTCTACCACCTCATCACCATCATCACCATCTCCATCTTCTTCATCAATCCCCTCTACCAAATTTTTTCCTCATTTTTTATATATATTCATATTTCCACTTTGTTTAAAAAATTTTAAAAACTCTAAACAAAAATTTTTTAATACAACAGTAAATTAAAAAAACAAAAAAACAAAAAATAATAATAACCCGCAGCAGCGGTGGGGGAGCACCCACCGCCGTCGACGCCCTCCCAGCCTCCATCGCCGCCACCAAGTGGCGGAGCCGCTGCGGCCGCCCCCCTCTGCCACAGCAGTGCCGCCGTGCGCGGCCGGCGCCCCCATCGCCGCAGCCATCGTGCGCGGTCGGCGCCACCGCCCCCACCTTCAACGCAGCCGCCTCTCTCTCTCTCTCTCTCGCACCGCCGCTCCGCCCAGCGATCCTTCGCCGGCCGCCGCTCCTCCGCCCTCTGTCGTGTCGTCACCGATCACCTCCCTCCGCCGCCCGCGCGGTCATCTCCGCCACGTGCCGACGCCACCGCTCTCCTCCATTGTGTTCACCTTGAGAAGAATGAATGAAGAAGAAAGGTCCTTTTTTTTAATTATTTTTTATGTAAAAATTACACATTATTTATTTATAGTTTCTGTAATTACAAAAAGGTCCATGTATATAGTTGTTTATTTATATTGCACGGAATTTGCATGGATACCCCTGTATTTGATTTTCAATTTGGACTTCAATTAGGCATCATTTTATTCAATGGAAATTGTCTAAATGTTGAGCAACTAGTTCTCTACCTCATGGATATTTATTTATATTTTTCTATTATTTGGGTAATTAATTAAAATTGTTTAATTGAAATATTGCATATTTTACCCATTTTGTTCTCTTAAATTGATATCTAACTCACGGTTGGTCTAAAAATTCTATAAAAATTAGACATGATGCCTTGATATGTGTAATTTACTTTCCAAATTTCATCCAAAATGGAGTTATCTTGTGCCTGAATTAAGTCATAGAGTGAAATTCATATTTGATTTTTAATTAAATCCACGTAATATGTTTTGCAAAAATTTCAAGTCTCCTTGATTCCATATGAAAATATCTATTTGTGATAATTCATTCTATGTATAATTTGACATAGTGGATTTACTAGGACATATTTACTCATTGTCACTATGTTTTCACTAAAAAATCCATAAAAATTCATATTTTGTCAAAAAATTCCAAAAATATTACTGTAGCTTCCTTGCATCATGTTTATGTTTCGTTAGTTTTTGAATAATTTTTGCTTACTGTTTGTGTGAAAATTTACGAAAATACCCATAAAAAGTGTGCATTTTTACTTGTTGCATGTTAACCCCTAAAATTCTAAAAAAATATGTTTTGCATTTATCTCTGAATTGGGATTATAGGAAAATATAATTTAGCTGAATTGAATTGATTTTACATTAAAATTAATTTGGCCTTGCTATGTGTATTCTTTGAATCTTGATTCAGCCGCACTTGCATTTGCATTTGTTTTTGCATAAAAAATATAAAAAAATGCATTGGAAATCTAAAACTTAATTTTCAAATTACCCACGAAGTTGTTCCTTTGCCTCCCTGTGTTCGACCTCGGACTTGCCCGTGATATAAATTAAGCCGAGACACTCTTCATGGAGATCTTCTCTCGGTTCTGATTGAATCGCTAAGTACACGTATTACAACGAATTCAAATTAAATATCGTACTGAGAGACTCGTCAGATCCAGCGACTTTGTCGGAGCTCTCCACCACATAGTTCTGCTACTTCTCCACCAACGCAGATCAAAGTGATATTATCCCTTCTTCCATTCTTTAAGTAACCTAGTTCTTTTAGTTTCGATTCCGAGTTTACTTTTCGTTTAATTTCCATAAAAATGTTTAGATTCAATCTTCATCAACATACCAATTTGTGTGATTGTAGGGGTTCCGATCAACCAAATCACTCTATGACTTTGCCATTACATTTGTCGTACCCTTTTCAGTCTCTTCCACTCTCTATCCAACTTCTGATTGTCTCAGATTTGATGGTTTCTCTCCACTACAGTCATGCATTGCTGGAGAGCCCCATCCATTCACCATCCTCCATGTTTTTGTCATAACTTATTGGCGGGATGAAACCATTGAGCATAGGCTTTGATGTGTAGGTCTCAAAACACATATAGGAGAAAAGGAGCGAGACCTGGTTGTTTGCTTGAAACTGAATCCATTTCAACCCCCATGTCCATACTTGGTGGTCTTTGAGCACCATTGTTCCTACCGATCGATGGAGGTGGAGCTCAAGGAGCCGTAGCACCTATCAATAATAGAATTGAGAGAGAAATGATCGAGTTCTCCTCTATCAAAGTTCACCGGAGATACCCCTCTCGTCGGTTCCTCCAGGGCCTTTTATCACCACACGATCATGAGCAACATCTAGTTTAGATCTCGATCGTCCCAAAAGCCCTAGATCTGTCCTGTAAGATCCTTCTTCCAGATCAGATCATGGTCCTCCACGTGAACATCAACCTCCACCGTGGGATCAGATTTGCAGTGCATCAGAACTGTACAAGGAGCCAGATATGTTAAGGGTACAATTGCGCCTCTACCCATACTTTTATTATATTTTTTAAATAAGTACCTTTGTAAGTGTTGGTATGTAATAAATTTAGCAATTGCTCTTTAGCCCCTCATTTTTATTTTAATTACATGTATATCTCATTTAAACTGCGAAGAGTGCAATACACATGTATTTTAGATTATTTGCAATAAATGGTCTATGGTTATAGTTATTAATTATCACCTACAATTATTTTTTTACATATGAGTCCAATCCCAATGAGGTGTACGTGCTTGCGTACGAGTTTTATGGAAAAATTGCAGTATTTACCTCGTATTTTATTAAGTGTTATTGTTTAGTATAAAAAATTAAATAATAGCGTATATACCCTATGAGTCTACCCTTTTTGGCATATAAAAATCATATAAAATTATCAAAACACCATTAAAAAATCCATAAAAATTATTTTAGGCTTATCTTACATACATTTTGCATCTTAATTGTTTTCCCATTTTAATCATTTTTATTGTTTTCAAAAATTCAAAAACCACATAAAATTTCTTATTTGCTTTTGAAAATCAATAAAAATATAATTTATTTATGAAATATTCTAAAAAAACTCACAATTGTTTATTTTCATTTTCTTCAATTCCTAAACCTTGTTCTCCTTTTTATTCCGCATAAAAATAATAAAACATGTAAACACATTAAAAATTCGTGAAAACATGGAGAAAATCCCAAAAAGTCATAAAATACATTTTGCAAAATACAAAAAATCCTCTTTCAATCTTTATATATTTCAACCATTTTCAATTTATTTTATATTCTACAAATCCGAAAACATTCATTTGTTTTCTTCGTATTTTTTTAAAATTTTAATTTATTTGAAGTTTTTAGAATTTTGGAAAATTTTGTAAAAATAACAAAAACATTTTATATTGTTTTGAATCCAAAAAAAATTCTTTATTTTTTATATATCTTAACAATTTGTAAAAAATCCATCAAGTTGTCTCTGTATTCCATTCTTATGAATTTCGTTTTATTTATTACTATCTACTTTTGCTCTATAAAACAAAAAAACATTTGCAATTGTTTAAAAAATATATGGATCATAAAACCAAAAAAATATATAAAATGAAATTACAAAGAAATCATAAAGTTAAAAAAGACAAAAATCAAGCATAGTGTGCATAGAAATCCCTTGATTCTTTTCACCAATTTTTTAATGCATAGAATAACCCTTGGGATTTTGTAGTCTCCCTATATTCGACCATGTACATTGTACATGTAAATTAAATAACAAATATAACTAGCAAAACGTTCTTTATTTATTTTTGCTTGAGATTGAATAAATTTTTGTTGAGGGATTTTTAGGGTTGCGTCGACACTGCACATTTAATTCATTTGATTAAAACCCCTAATTTTCACGATAAAACAAATGGAGTCATCGCCTATGAGGCACGATGGGGGTAGTTAGGTTTTTATCTTGACTTGGTATTCTTAGTTATTTAGACTTGTTTTATTTTTATTATTTTTGTCTATATTTGTTGATATTTATTTCGTTGTGTATTTCACTGTCACTTAATCTTTGTATACTTTTCTTGTCATTTAATTCATTCATTTATTTTTCTTCATATACCTTGCATTATTTGCCTGTTCATATTCTAAGTTTTTTTTCTCCCATTTTCTTGCCTTTATTCACTTTGTATATTATGAATTTATTTTTTCTCATATTCTTTAGGTAAGTGTGTCTCTTACACATTGTTGTGATTCCTATTCTTGCGAGGGCCCGACAAGTGAGTGGGATTTTCGTAGGAGAGTTGCTCCACCTAAATGAAGTGGATGCAACTTGTTTCTCCATCATGTTGTAGGAGAGTGTATGAGGAAGAGAAGAAGATTTAAAGGAGACTAGACATTTGTTTCATTTTGTATAGACAGTTTTTGATTTATTTTTAGCATTTTATACATTCAAAATTATTCTAAAGGACACTATATACCATGTGTGTGGGGGTCTGTTTTATTAAGTACAGTGCAGTTGTGGGACCTCACTTGTTTTGTTTACACCGCCTTCATTTTCTTTGCTTTCTCGCACTTTTATGTGGTTGAGCACTTAGAAGTAGGCTTTTTTATTTTTCTTAAGCCAGGTAATTAATTTGGTCCGAAGCACCTAAACATGAATATATGTACATATAGAATAGAGAATTGCTTGCACTTACTCGAATTAACTTGTTCTTTCATGTAAATTAGAGTTGCTTGTACAATGGTTCTCATGCATCATATAGGTTAGTCTGTTTTTTGCCTTCTACTTTCTGCAAAGATCACCATGCATGTAGAGTGCTTGCGATAAGGTATGCATCCTCTATCTCTTGCATGCATCATTGAATTTTCTCGCGCATCGGCATTTCTATTTTCCTTCAACTTTTTCATTGACATGATATTAAACATAATCTAGAATATTTGTTAGTTCCTTTTCTCGAAAAATTTAAAAAAAGTGACAATTGTATAAAATCAAGAATGCTAAAGAAAAATCGACCTTAAAAACTAAGTGTAAGGATAAAATCAATATTTTGATGCCAATAACCCCCTCATTTTTTGCTTTTATACAAAGTGATTGATCCACAAACAATAGGATAGAGCCAAGCTCTAGAATTTTCATTCAGACTATTAATTCTAAAAATGACTAGGTACTTTCAGTGAGGCAACTATGGTCTCCCTTAACACAGTGGGGGGTTAAAGGACAACGAAATTGGCACCGTATATAGGTAGTCATTTTACGGACCATACTTACACCCATACTGGCTGAAAATGGATGCAACTAGCCCTGGAACCCACAGCAGTCTTTAGGAAAAGTTACGGTGCCTAACAACTAGCTAACTCTTTTACAATATTGAAATTATCACCATTTAAAATTGAAAAGATAGAAGATCAAACTCTTACAATCTCCACTTGTGTTCAGTTGGATAATTGGGGGTTTGTATTATGTGTGTTTGCTAGTGCTAGAGATACTTCTACGCCCTTTTCCCCTTTTTCTCATTCTCTTCTTATTTAACCTTCTTGTTCTCGCATCTTGACTCTTCATATCATAGATGTCGGAGTGGAGCATTTCTTATTCAGACTTTGCGAATTCATTTCAAACTCCAATTCGCTCATCTTCTATTTGAGAAGACTCAGTTCCCGAGTATTTCTCTTTCTCCACCTCATCCATCACCTCATAGATCAAGCCATTGTTCAAGATAGACTCTAATCTTGAACTATCATTTGATACTCCGCCATTCTTAATGACTAATACAGTGAAGTTTACTCTTGCAGAAATACAAACGATGTACTTGATGTGACCTAAGGGCAAGGGTTCCATCGCTGAGAAGAGAGAGATCAATAATACCATGTTAACCTCCATTCAAGCCATTCAGGGTCAATTGACAAAAATAGGTTGACTTTCAAGATGGATTGGGATATATGATTCTCGAGCTAAGTAAATATAGGAGGGAGGAGGATAGAAACCATGGAGGAGGTGGTAACGGGGGAGATAAGCCTATAGAACTTGTGGTTAAGCTATCACTTAGAGATGCTTATAAGCCAGGAATATGACAAACAAATACATGTATTCAAATTCCTACAATTTATGGGCATTTCGAGGTTAAGCCTGCTATATTACCTTTACTTCCCATATTCTATGTAAATACAAATTAAAAACCTTATGTATACCTCCAACAATTTGATCGCATATGCAACATGATCCAATAACTGAACAACCCGTTAGAGGTAGTGAAGATGACGGTGTTTCCTTTCACCTAGATGGACAAGGCCCTCTATCGGGTCAATCAATTAGGAAAAGCTTCCACGTGATGGGAAGAGTTGAGGTCTGCTTTTCTTAGCAAATACTACCCACTTGCATGCCTCAACAAATGTGATCGTTCATAGAAAAGTTCTCCCAAATGTCTCATGAGCCTATTCACAAGGCGTGGGAAAGTTTCAAAGACTTAACAGAGAAGTGTCACCATCTCAATAATCCAAAGACAAGCCATGTGCATAATTTGTCTGGGGTTTTCTGTCATGAGAATTAGAAGCTGGTATATGCCACTTGTGGAGGAAGTCATTTCAACAAGGACGAGAATGCCCTATAACAGATTTTCATGGAGATGGCAGAGAGCTCTGTACCTCTTTTCCTTCCCGTGTTTTTCAGAAGCATCATGTACCTTCTCCTGCAGCACCCCACAAGGATGTAAATATGACGACATCACATGATGTAGAGAGGGTGGATATTTCGTATCTGACCATCATTGGAAATCACATGTGCAAAGTGGGCATAATCGAGAAATAGTCCAATGAGCATGAGAAGCTCCAAGTAATCGAACAATGAACAAAGAACATGGATGAGATAACCATGCATCTCGAACTTATTGTGAGTACGATCAGTGCATGTCTGATTGCAGGTGTATCAGCTAATTCTTCTACTAAGGATCGAACTTCTTCCACATCCACAAAGCAGAGTACTAGAGGTTCGTCCATAGTTCAGAACATTTACTACGTCTAGACTTCTAACTAGGTCCAGCAACATTCACAACAGATTGTACTATACTAGAAGGAGGTTCCATACTTTCCTGAGAAACAGTCTCCACCATTACCTATCATTTTGGTGGTGAACAACATTTGGTTTGACTGAGAGGCAACCAGCCCCATCCGTCAGGGCAAGGCCTATTGGATTAACAGGGTCAAAGATCAGCCCGCCAGTTTCAGGGAGGAAGAGAGCATCAATACCAACACTAGCAATTCCATCCTCATTTCAGTCTCCATCTCACTTCCAGAATTGGAGACATGGCCAACAATAGATGCAGTATGCATATTTTCCCCATCCTTACCACCAGCAACAGTCTGCATTATACGGATCGCATTCACATCTTCCTCCTTATTACTAGCCATAGTATGGATATCAACAACCTGCTCACTACTAGTCTCAGTGACATCCTATCATTGAGCATCAAAGGGCACCTTTTGAGAATGCCACACTCGATTATTTAGCCTATCGATGAAGAATATAATGATTTTACTAAAAGGCAAGAGAACCTGACCACCACGAAGACATTGAGACCAACAAGGGTTGAAGCCAATCCCAACAACTTCATACGCAAGGAATAGGTATCTCATGATCCATCCACACCCGAGACAAGTATGTCCCTTAATTTTACATGTTTATTTGACACCATTCATCTCAAGAGCGGTCGGAGATTGCAACCACCTTCACAAACATTTGAATTGAGGATCGAGCCACTATGAAAGTTTCACCTTCTACATCATCTTCCTCACCATCAGTACAAAGGTCCAGCGTAATAGCACTCGAGCATGAAGTTTTAGCATCTTCTTCCTTACCACCACCACTACCACCTTCTACTGTCGGATGCAGTTCACCATCGTGGAATCTCCCTCTACACCAGCAGAAGCAGCTCGTCATATTTTCTATTTTGTTTCTTCTACTCATGTTTTGGATAACACTATATAAAATGATTCTAGTTGTCCAAATGTACATGAGGATTATGTCCTGAATAATGGAAATGAACGTTTCTTCTGATTTTGTTCCATTTCCTTCTATATTGAATAAAACCAGAAAAAACTAATATTAAAAACAACCATATCTGATCTCGGACTAGTAGAGATCTTAAATAATATCTTTTTAAAGACTATGTTCAATGTATTTCACTAGGTTTTTATTTTTAATGAATTATTAACACATGTCGTCACAACAAAAGAGTCTTCAAACAAAAACTATTTATTCTCAAGACAAAAATAAATACAGAAGTGTAGTAAGAGAAATTGTTATTTAATTTACATGAATAAAAAATAGTATCGAACTTAGGGAGGCTACGAAATTCTTGAGGGTTATTCTAATAATTGAAATAAATCAATGCCAAGAATAAAGGAATTCCCAGTCAAACTACACTTGTTTTGTATTTTAGAATTTTGTACATTTTAGGGGCTTTTATTTTATTATTTTTTTGATTTTCTATTTTTATGTTTTTTATTTGTATGTTACAAAATATTTTTGTTTTATTAAAAAACAATGGGATTATTAAAGAAAAAGAAATGAATAATTGAAGACAAAATACTATACTTGAAATTTACAATTATAGAAAAGATATAGTAAAAATTAGGCAAAAATTATGTTGATCATGTCAACTCTTTCTCATGTCTTTTAAGAGTTTTTCATATTTTTATAAAAATTTAAAGCTCTTAATTAAAACAAAAACAATAAATAAAGTAGAGAGAAAATAATATGAATATTTTTTGGATTTTTAAAATATCAGATAAAGTCAAAAATTGGTGAAATTTGTACGGAAAGAAAGATAAATTTTTACATTTTCTAGAAAGTAATTTTATGAATTGTTTTTTATTTTTAACTCAATTTATATGGACTTTGAATGATTTCAATTATTTTGTAATTTTTATGGTTTTTATAAGTGATAAATATTTAAAAATGATATTGCAATTAAAATAAATCAAACAAGCATACATGGGTTTTTTTAAAAATTTTTGGAAGAGTTTTTTTATTACATTGATTTTAATTTCGAACATCGCATTTTAGGACATTTTTAAATTTTAAGAAATAATAAAATTATGAAAATGAGATATGGAAATTATGGGATGCAAGATTAATGTTATTGGATCCTCATAAAATTTTCCATATATTTGAATGCATTTTACTTTTTTATTTAATTTAAAAGATGCAAAATAAATATGCAAACTAACTATAACTAATATGTAATTAATTAATGTTTATAGACTAAATATTAACTAATTATAAAATGACATGGTGAATTATGCAAAAATTTCGAAAATCTCACGTGCTTAAGAACCTGTGCCCTGCTGGATAGGAATAAACTGAAAATGAAATGAATTCAGGAACCAATCAATAAGTCCAAACATGGGAACTTTTATTGCAAAGCATTCAATAAAGCACATGCAATCTAATCATGAATGTGAGGAATAACGGTACAATTGTTCAACTAAAGGAAATACAAACACATGTCCCTCTAGGACTTACTTGCAAATAAAATAAACGACTAGTGTGGAGGTGCTATTTTAGCCTACAGTGACATGGCAGAGAGCATGATTGTATGGTGACGTGGCTCTGATCAGACGGTTGATGGTACATCTTACATGAGGGCTACAATCAAAGATGGAGCTTCAATCAATGGCAGTCATTTGGTCATTCTAGATGACTGAGGTGAAAACTGGAGCATCTATTCTTGTTCGGGTGGTGTAGAAAAGGTCTTAAAAAATGGGAAGCATCCCTGACCTGATGATCTTCAAATCCTTGGATCTCCTTCGTCCCTCACCCAATCTGCTTCAAATCACGCTAACAAGGTAGCTTGAGTGATTCTGCATCAGGTGTGCACCTCAGATCTCCATGAAATCACAAAACAAGGGTCCTGAAAGGTGATGGAGATTCTCTGCTCTTGTAACCATCTCTAATCCTTGATCTTGCGTTATGTGTGAGATCTGGAGCTACCTTGACCTGCAAATTATAGCTTGTACTTGGAGGTATTCTTTGACAAAGAGATTAGGTCGGAAGTGTATGTAATGGGGGTAAGTAGAGACTTGCGACAAGGATGATCAGAGTAGAAGTCGATCTCCTGATCTGTGTAGATCTGGAGGTGGTCAGATAGTGAACATGCTGGAGAAGTATTGGGCGAGGATGTTGGCATGGTCAGCGAGGTTGAACGGTTACCAGAGTACCTTCGATCGTGCGGATCAGAGGTGGGAAGTATAAGTCTGGTCTGAGGGATTTAAATGAAATAATAAAGAAATAATAAAGATTGAATCGAAGAAAATCTACATATGTTACCTATAAATTAGAGATTGAAAAACACCTCGATATGTGATTTTGCGAAGAGGCAGAAACTCACGACGGAGGACTACAACGAGTGATTAGATCATGCCCTTTGACGCTCCTTTTCTTGCTCTTAATTAAAGTATATCTTCTCTGTCACTGAAGACATCCATGTCATTCAATCTCAGGTGACATGGGGGCCAAAGATGGATTGATCATTCACCAGAGGTGAAGGGTTTCTATTTATAGGCATGGCTCAGGTTTAGAAATTAAAAATGGGAGCGATCCATGGAGTGATGGGTGGATCAAAGGTAGTGGCAAGTGAGATGAATGATCGAGCAAAAATAACAAACAATGAAGTAGTAGGCGTTACGAAGTAGTGCACGTGGGAAAAATACAAGAAGAGATAGGTGGAGGCAAAGTTAGCGGAGGCATGTGCAGAATGGGGAGTTCACTCGGGTCAATAAACTAGAGTTTGACCAATAAGAATGTACCTGGGATGAGGACAAAATTGGGTACACAACAAAAATACAATAAAATGTTAAATAAATCAATAGAAGATCGAAAAATAATTAATTTTATTGTGCAATGTAAATAAAGAAGGTTAAGAATAAATTAAAGTTATTTTTAGTGATTATTAATGAATTAAATAATATTATTACAAGTTTCGGAATAAATACAAAGTGTTATATATAGTTATATATACCTATATACATAGACTTTTGATTTTTAATTAATTATTTATATATATGTAGATAACTTAATATTTTATTTAATTGTAGTATTTTACAAATTTTAATGATATTTTGTCTGATTTTTAAGAGTTAATTTATTCATTTATTTAAATTGGCATATGTGCATTATTTACATGGTGATACTTATGCAATAAATACACGATTTTATTTTTGTTAATTGTTTATTTTGTAATTTTTATTTGTATTTTATATTAGTTAAATATGATATTTACAAGTAATTGGAAGTACATTATTCATAAATATGCAGAAGTAAATAGTTTATTAAATAATGCTCATAGTATGTAGGTAAAATATACAATAATACCCCAATTATCTACAGTTCACACCTTAACTTACAATTTTATGAAATCAGCTTCATTTTAAAGATAATTTAATTTGGAGTACAATGAAAATGAGTTTGATGAATTTAGAGTTTGGGTGTAGCAGACAATGTTTTTAGAAGTTTGTATTTCTGGATTATCATGGGTGTTCTTTTTTACACATTATTTACAAGTTTTTAATGAATTTATTTTTATTATTTACATAGATTTTTTTTGCACAATGTTTAAGAGTGACTTATTTTTATTTACAATGGAGTTAGCTATGAATGATTTTATGTAATGATGTGTAATAAGTAAAAGTGTGAAATATTGATAATGGTATACAAGTGAGGAATATACACAGGTGTCATGTATTTTTATGAATTTTTGGCTCTATGTCCCTACTTTATTCCTTATCGATCAGGTCAGTTCTTGACCTTCTTTCACGGTTTGATTAAGCATGTATCTACTACATATATACAATCCTTGATTTTATTTATTTTTCCATTATTTATTTATTTTTATTTTAGGTTAAAGTATAAATATAAAAAAATGTTACTTAGTAAGAATATAGATTTTTTTGATATATAAGTGTTTTGTATGGGATTTAAAACTAAAATAAATGAATAAAGATGATGAAATGCATATCCATCAAATGCCACCTCCTTAAGGCTATGGAGTACATGCCAGTAGTATGAAAGGTAACGAAGCGTGTATTCAAAAACATCAAATATGGCAGAAAGAAGTAGAGAAACACATCTTGACCATGGTCATAGATCTTGCCATTAGCAACCTCCATACCGAAAAGAAAGATAAGGGAGCACCTCGCCTTTGTTGTCACGTTTTTATCAAGAGTTTGATTGCACACTTCTCGATATTGGTTAATTCATTAATCTCATGCCATCCTCCCTACTCACTAAGTTTGGATTTATGCCTCTTAGATCAACCAAGATGATCTTTCAGTTTGCTGATATATCGATGAAGAGGCTGAGAGGCATTTTAGAGGATGTTATTGTAATGGTGCAGGGAATGAGATTCCTTGTTGATTGTGTTATTGTGGATATGGACACAACCATACTGTTACTCCATATCAAATCATATTAGGTCGATCGGTCCTCCGAATGGATGAAGCAATAGTTAATTACAATATCTGAGAGATCATCTTTCACTCTCTTAGTAATAAGGTCAAAATTGAGACGATCCCTGATTCTAGGCCAACACCGCCACCAGCAATAGTAGATGAGAGACATCTAGTTACAACAGATATTGAGGACTGTGATTTTCTTACCAAATTTAAATAGAAAAATATGTTTGTTGATTTCATGGATACTCGAGAGTTCCATTCCAAGAAAGAAACTTTCGGAAAGCATAATCGACATTAGTTCCCTTGTTGATCCTACTGAGTTGTTTGCTGATTGATAGTTTAAGATGATTTTTTAGGATCATTCTAAGAAAGTTGAGATATAATCTGATTTTCCTTTGACACATCATTCTAAGATTACTGATGAGAAACATCCTTCTGAGATTTCTATGATTGTTGTTAAGGACTCCGAATAGATTGATGAGCCATTCCTTTCTGAGTAGATATCATTTGTTGTAGATCTTTCTATGATTTTACTTACTAAGCTAATAATGGCCATGGTCGACAGTTCATGGAGTACAGATCATATACCATCTACTAGTGCAGTGAAGTATGGCTTCCTTGCGGGACCCAAACGTTTTCGGTCACTTCTAGCTTGCAGTTGACTAAAGAACAAGAATCTCATGTGCAAGAGGTACTTGAGAGAAACTGCAAGGCTATTGGATGGAATATTTCAGATCTCTATGGGATTAGTCCATCTTTGTGCTCACGTCATATCAACTTAGAGTATGACAACAAACCATCACGAGAGTGTTAGACACATCTCAATACAAAACTACGGGAAGTTTTCATGAAAGACATTAGAAAATAGTATCATGTTGGCTTTACCCATTTCATATCTAAGTGGGTCAGTCCTTTACATGTTGTACCGAAGATATCAGGGATTACCATCATAAAGAATGATCGTGGTGAGGAGATTCCAACCCATGTACCTACTTCATGTTGTGTCTATGTAGATTACTAGTGCCTAAACGTATCTACCTATAAAGGTCACTTTCCACTACCCTTTATTGTCAGATTGTTGAGAGGTTGGGAGGGAAAGATTTCTTTTGTTTCTCGGATGCATACTTGAGGTATAACCAAGTTTCTATCCCTTATGAGGATTAGGAGAAAACTACTTTAACTTTTCCTTTTGGCATCTACGCCTTTAGATGTATGCCCTTTGGATTGTGTAATGTCCCCACTGCATTTCAAAGGTGTTTATTTGTCATTATTTTAGACATGGTTGGTAGTCTTCTAGAGATATTCGTGGATGATTTCTCAGTCTACAGGGATAGTTTGGACACATATCCTACTCATTTAGATCGAGTACATCAACATTGTTGTGAGGTAAACATATCGCTCTTGTAGGAGAAGAGTCGCTTTATAGTGACTAAAGGAATTATATTAGACCATGTCTTCTCCCATCATGGTATGGAGGTAGACTTGGATAAGATTGATGTGATCTCTAAGCTAAAGCAGCCAAATAATTTGAAGCAGTTGAGGTCATTTTTGGGACATGACAGATTTTATAGGTGATCCATTAAGGACTTCAGCAAGATCGCTAGACCTTCGACAGAGCTTCTGTGCAAGGAGAATGAGTTTGTTGTTGATGAGAAGGTCTTCTTTCATTTCACCAAATGAAAGACATGGTTCCTAGTGTTCTTGTCCTATAACCATATGATCGGTCTCTCCCCTTTCAGATCATGATGCATGGGCCAGATTATGCAGTTAGAGTTGTGTTAGGACAGAGAAGGAGTGGGAGATCATTTTCCGTACACTATGATAACAAGACAATGGATGCAACACAACATAATTATACAGTCACAAAGAATGAGGTGTTAGCAATTGTGTTCTCATTAGAGAAGTTCATATCCTACCTCCTTGGTTCACACGGGATTGTATACATCGGTGACACTATCATACGATACTTGTAAGCAAAGATGGATGGGAGGAAATGTTGGATCCAAATTTATCATGCCCCTAAGATATATACCGATTTCTGATGTTTTAAATGCTTGGGGCATAGACTTCATGGGACCATTTCATGTTAGTCAGGGATTTTAGTACATCTATCTTACCGTAGATTATGTTAGTCGATGGTTGGAGGTTATCCTAAATCAAGCCATTCATAGTTGTACTATGTGTGCCTCTCTCAGGGAACATATTATTACGCAGTTGTGGAATCCCAAAATACTCATTTTAGTTTGGGGAAGCCATTTCATTAATAGGGAAGTCAAGAAACTTGTGATGGAGTATACCACTAAGCATAGGGTTGTGTCTCCTTACGACCTAAAGACTGATGGCTTGAATGGGATTTTAAATTGGCAGATCAAGATAATATTACAAAATCATATACGTTTAGATAGGAAAAACTAGTCCGAGATGCTTGACTCAGTTTTATGGGTTTATCGGATGGCGTACAAGTCTCCATTGGGTATATCTCCCTACAGATTGATATATGGAAGGCCTCGCCAACTGCAAATATTTTTGTACAAGTCTTTGCAAAATTATTTGTAAAATTATTTTGTTTGTAAAATGTTTGTAAAATTATTTTCTGTATCAAAATTAAGTATAGTGTACAAAACATTTGTAAAATGTTTGAAAGCAAGATGTTTACAAAAACCTATTTATAAAATTATTTGTAAAATGATTTCCAAAAATATTGAAACACCTTTGCAAATTGTTTTGAAAAATGTTTGAAAAATCACTTTTAAAATGTTTTAAAGGTTTGTAAAATCTTTGTAAGATTATTTTGTAACATGGGATATAAATAATGGGATGTAACCATGAGTGTATAAAATCCTTGATTATTTATCCTCGTGTAAGTAAAAAAATATATAGATAAAATACTTTTATTAAACTTGTATATCAACTTGTACTTAAAATCTTCTTGTAAAGTACTGTATAAAATTTATATAATCTTTGTGTGTATATTTGTATATATTCAGTTCACTATCCCTTTTCCTTCTTTGAAAAAAATTGCAAAATTCTTTGGAAAACCTTTTCAAAAAGATTTATTATTTCCATTCAAAAAAATGTTTGTATATATTTACTGCATTTGCATGCCCATTTCTCAAAATAGTATTACTTAAACAAGTTTTGAATAAAGTTGAAGAATGGAGATTAGTTGGACCTTAATCTACTTAATTTAATAGGAACCTTGTAGTAATGGAATCGAGATTCTTTATATATATAGACTTAATTCTTTAAGGACCACAAATCTTAGTTCAGTGCTATCTTGACTACTTAAGTAGAGTACTTCAGAGGACCCAAATGATTCTCATATATAATGACCTATCTTTCACACCAGCACTTACACTTTGCTCTCCTCGGTTGAAATGGTAAAGGGTTGGATTTGCCAACATGAGACACAAGCCAACGGAAACATTGGTAGTCACACATTTCTGGCCATTGTACCCCAACCCAGTCCAGTAGGATCGAGGTCTAAAAACCGAATGTTGTGGGTTGCAATAAAGCTTGAAAAGATGGATAGTCTACTGGTTCAAGAGGAAAAACTCCATATGTATATGATGCACCTTGTACATATTCAATAAAATGTGTACAAAAATTAAAAACTCCAAAAATGTGGACATGCCTAATTAAGAATAAAATGCATATGAGAGTATGTACAATTGTAAAGTCAAATAGCATGCTTGAGCTTCCAAGTCATGTATTTATGAGCACGTAATCAGATGACTTGGCTACACTAGTCATGCATCCATGGATAGATTGCAACACTGGGTACCATCCATTCTTCTCTCCGCCTCCTCTTCTTGAACTGGTTGCACTTGAACATAGAAGGGAATAACCCTCTTCTCAAGGAGACTATTTTTGGATTGAGGATTTAGGATCACCATTCTAGAGAATACTGACTTTTACTGTTTCACCTAGGGAGAGCTACATATCACTTACATTGTCCAAGAATGATTCATAGTCACAAGGGTTTGTGTATGAGTTTATTTATTCTGATTGGCTATCGAGGAGACTTGAGCAAAGTTGTGTGGTTCCTATAGTCCGTTTAGTGTCAAGTCTATTTCCCACTAAGGTTCTACCCAAACTAATAATCCAAAGCACTGACATTGCTATATACTTTCATTTTACAAAGATAGTTTAATAATCAAAGATATTCTATGTTCTTTATTTTTCCTCTATTCTTGTTCTTTTTCTTTTATTCTCCTATTATTTCAAATAAGTGTGTTCTTAGAGACTAGCAAAGGGGTATGATGAATCTGCATTACATCATTTTCATTCATTTATTTTAGTTTAAATTACTTTATAAAACACCTGTAAATATCAATAAATTCATTCTTATACTAACCCCAATTCCCGCGTAAATATTGCATATTTATCACTATTGTAACCTAATATATATAAAGGAAAATAAAGAAAAGAAAAAGACTATATGTATGTAGATCTAGACACTGAGAGAAGGTCAAGTCTAGACCTGGTCCACAAGGAATGAAGTAGGGGGGAGATAAGACCTAATTACCAGAAAATCTTGAAAATTCATCATGACTTGTATATTCACCATATAAGCAATATTATATATAATATACATTCATTCATTAATTTATTCATCACCAAATTCTATGTAAATAAATATTATTTATTCTTGAAAAATTATGAATAAGTTCCTCTAATAAAAATAATTTTTATAAAAATTTACGTATATTGTGTAAATTACATTACTCTCAAAAACCATGAAGATTGGTTTTCAAGATCTATTTCTTCTCCATTAGAATTCAAAATTCATAAACTCACTTTCACTGAACTTCAAATTGAACTATCTTTAAAATGAATGTGATTTCAAAGAAAACAGATTTAAGGTGTGAAATGTGACTAATTAGGGTAATATTGTATATTAATCCAATGTATACTACGTATATTATTTAATTAATTATTTTTTGTGCATTTTTATGAATATTGTATTTCACTTATATAAAATACATATAAATCACAAAAAAATCAAAAAAACTAAAATTATGAATATATTGTATAGTATTACTATGTATATACTATATATATACATATTAATTTAACCTAAAAAATGTTTTCTAATAATGAAATAAAAATTTCATGAAAACCCTTGTAAAATATTGTAAATAAATAGTATACTAAGATATGAAGATATTTTAATAATTAATTAAATAAAAAATCAATCAAAATCTTTTATTTATAGGTATACATACCTATAAATGTCCTTTATATTTATTTTAACCTTTATATATAGATGATTTAATTAGTTTAAAATCACTAAATTTAAAACTTATTCTTAACATTTTTCATTTACATCATTTAATTAATAAAATTCACTTTCGATTTTATTTGAATTATTTAATATTTTATCAGATTTTTATCATCTAGCCTATTTTTTCCTGTCCTGCGTGCCTTCTGATTGGCTAACCTGGGTTTGTTGACCTAGATCAGCTTCCTAGTCTGCACCCCATCTCCACTCTCATGTGTTCCACGTCTTTCATGAAATTTTCCCATGCGTTCTCACCGATAACTGCCCCTGATTCCTTCTCCGATCTTTTCACCCATTCACCCATCTTCATCTCTAGCATTCCAAATTTATCAATCGTGTCTCTAATCTCAACTATGTTTAATTTCATAACTCGTCTGAGTAAGTTTTATAAATATACATCATCTTCCTCCACCTCGAGTTTCAATTACTTTTAGCCCCTTTTCACCAATGATTGAGTGAAAAAGGGTATTCTATATCAATAGAGGAGTGATCCTTTAATCGGGAGTAAGAGTGGAGTGTCTTAGGTCGCTATCCAGCAACATAGACAGAGCTCTCCACTGCATTGTTCTGCCTCTATGAGACCACAATAGATCGAGGCGATATCTTCTCTTCTACCATTGGGTAGGAAATCAAGGTCTTGTAGTTTTGATTATGTATTTACTTTTCACTTGATTACAAATGAAGAGTTCAGATTCAATCTTAATCTTCAACTTCCAATCTACTTGATTGGAGGGATTCCGATCATCCAAATCACTCTCTAACTTCATTATTACGTTCACATCCTTCCACATATCTTCTACCCTCTTTCCAACATCCGATCATCCCATATAAAGGTAGTCTCCCTTCTTAATATGCTTTGTCAGAGACCCCCATCCATTCACCTTTCTTTATGTTTTTTACCTAACTTCCTGGTACTAAAAAACCTCCGAGCATAGGCTCTAGTTTGCAGGTCTCAAAATGCATTAAGGAGCAATGGAGTGAGACCTAGGGGTTTGCCCGAGGTTGGATCCATTTCAACCCACACATCCTTGGTAATCTCTAAGCTCCATTATTCCCACTACTCGATGGAGAAGGGGTCAAGGAGACATAGCACTTATCAGTTGCGGATTTGGGCATGCAACGACTGAGTTCTCCTCGATCGAAGTTTGTCGGAGACAACGCTCATACCAGTCCATGAGGGCCCTTCATCATCGCACGATCACAAGCAGCCGCCCAGTTTAGATCTCAGCTGTCCAAAAAGCCCCAAATATGAGGCGAGTGATCTTTCTTCCAAATCATACCGAGGTGCTCCACGTTAATGTCAAACTCCACCATTCGATCAGATGTGCAGTGCATCACAGCCGACGAGTATGCTGCATATTTAAGGGGTACAATTGCACCTCTACCCCTACATTTTTTTCAAATAAGTCCTTTTGGAAATGTGTTGGCATGTAATAAAGAGAATAATTGAACTTTTCCCCTCTTTTTTTATTTTATTTGCATTTATATCTTGTTTAAATTATGAAGTGTGCAATACACGTGCCTTTAAGGTTATTTGTAATAAATATTCTATGATATTTAGTTATTTATTTGTCACTAGAATTATTTTTTTACATCTGAGTCCGATCCAGTGACGTGCACGTGCTTGCGCACGAGTTTTTGGGAAAAATTACACCCCACATTTATTTTTTTGTTATAACTTAGTATTAAAACATAAAATAATTGCATATATGCACTTGTGAGTCTGTATTTATTTTGCATATTAGAAATATAATTAAAAAAATCAAACACCTATAAACATTCTATAAAAATAACTTTAGGTTCCTATAACATACATCTTGCATCTCAATTTTTTGTTTTGTGTATTCATCCTTTCTATTGTTTTTAAAAATTCAAAAAACTCATAAAAATGACTTGTTTTCATTTGAAAATAAATAAATAAATAAATATAAAATTTTTACAAAAATTCTTAAAAATACTATAGTTGTTAATTTCCATTTATTTTATAATCTAAACCTTTTTTCAAATTTTTGTTATTCGTATAAACCATAGAAATCATAAAACACATAAGAACAAAAAAACCTCATAAAAATTCAGAGAAAATTCCAAAAAATACATAAGATACCTTTCTGGAAAATAAAAAAATTTCTCTTTCATTATGTGTATATTTTAGCCTTTTTTATTTTATTTGATATCGTAAAAATCTAAAAACTTCAATTTTATTTTTAATTGATTTATTTTCTATTTTTATTTTTTATATGTTTTCAAAATTGTGGAAAATCTTGGAAAAATAAAAAAATATTATAATATTGTCTTAAAAATAAAAATTTTCTATGTATTTTAACACTTTGTAAAAATTCCACCATGTTATCTCTTTATTTCCTTCTTAATTTTTTCATTGTTAGAGCATTTGCAGGAGTTTAAAATAAAAAAATAAAATTTAGAAAACCAAATAATATATAAACTTTCATAAAAAATACAAAATTCAAAAACACAAAAAACAAGCATAGTGTCCATAGAAATTCCTTGTTTATTTTCATTATTTTTCATTGCATAAAATAACCCTCATGATTTTTGCAGCCTCCCTGAATTGGACCATGTTTACTATACATGTAAATTATATTAATAATTTCCTTAGATATATTTTATTTATTTATTTGGCTTGGGATTGAATAATTTTTTGTTATGGGATTTTTAGGGTTGCAATGACATTGCACATTTAATTCATTTATTTAAAACTAAGATTTTTGCGATCAAAGAGAACCATTATCTAAGAGAGTGTGATCGAATGCTACATGTGATATCTTGCATCTAACATAATATGCTCATGAATCTCTCTTCTTCATTTGTAATATATTATGTACGGTGCAAGATGTCTCCTTGATCAATATGTGCTTCTTTATACGTGATTTCTTTTTCCTACGCGTCATACATCCATTCTTCAACTATTTCTTGAGCGTTGCAACATGGTCCAAGGCATCACGAAGTGGAATCTTCAAAAATATGTCATGTTTTAATAATTGCTTTCTATCCTGAGTAACCTCATTCTTTTTGGTCTTTTTCTTTCCTCTTCCATGCAAAGCATCATGGAAAGGAACAAAATGAAGAACAATAAAACTTTCTTTTTTATTTTCAATAAAATCATCATATAGGGAATATGCATCTACGTTGAGAGTCTCAAAAGTATGTACAAAACTCTTAAATATAGGGGAAGACATAAAATCATCAAGAGTGTTCGTATGGCATGGAGTGGTACCATCATATTAGTTGCCTATGTCCATATCAATTGTCTCTACATCCCTCCATGTAATTCCTGGACACCACGATCCTTGTGGTGGTCCTCCTCCTCAACATCAGAGTATATCATCATCATTGTGAATCGGCTCTCGCTTCTCATCATCATAAGCACTCTCCTCCTCAGAGATCAGGTGCTTGTGAATATCTATTGTGCCAAATACGAATGATGTTAGATAAAAATTTAGTAAAAGTTACCCTACATGTAGTGGTGTCTAACAAATCAGAATGTCTCTTAGTGTTCGCGTTAATTTAAGGTTATGCTGGGAGAGTGGTTTTGGGTGTGGTTAACTCATCCTGATGATGGTTAACCTGCTCCAACTATGCCTTATTTGCAACTGGAGTGTGCTAATCAAATCCATGATATGATTAAGTGCCAAGGATTTTGTATATAACTCTATCTTAGTGGTTTATCACAGGCTCTGTACACTACTTCCCAGAAGTATGTTGTAGTTGTGGTGCATATGGATGGGGAGATCTCTGAGGTACAATAAAAAACTGCTACAACTAGTGATTATAAGAATGTGGATGTGTGGCAGGAGACTAATAAGCATGCGCTCATCTTAGATATGCATGATCGTGATATTGTTATTGTGTAATGATGTCGGTGCAAAGTGTGTACGCCCATGCTATGGATAAATCAGTTGTGGCTACTGATGTATGCTTTGAGGTGTAATATTTGCTAGCGACTTATAATGAACAAGAACATAGCCTATACCATTGATCTCAGGAGTAGAGGATTGATCAATATCATTAATTGCAGCGCTCGTGATCTGAATCTGGTTGGTAGTGGATGAATCCTCATATAAATCTAGTTGTAGAGTCTCAAAAGTACTTGCTTGCTCGCTCTGAACTTAGTGAATCTGATGGGAGAGAGCAGCATGTAAAGACCTATGTGTAGGCTGATAAGAGGAAGAAGAAAGTGATTACTGGTACTGTAGCTGCAAATAAAAAACCTTCTTTGTCAGATTCCTCGATTGTTGTGGTAATGATGGGAGTTTACTCAACTATTGTACTTGTTTCTGAATCACAATGACTAAGGTATTCTTCTCACTAATAAATCCCATGTTAGATTGGGACTTAGAATCT
Source organism: Ottelia alismoides (assembly GCA_037367405.1). Lineage (NCBI taxonomy): Eukaryota > Viridiplantae > Streptophyta > Magnoliopsida > Alismatales > Hydrocharitaceae > Ottelia > Ottelia alismoides. The sequence goes on along the minus strand of JAZKJV010000862.1, from coordinate 94,199 downwards.
GAAATATGTGCCACCTTCTGATGATCTCATTGGTGTGGGGGTTCTTGGGCCTTCTGGAATGCCCAAGTAGAATTTACAACTCATGAGTTCTCTGCCATACCATCAAAGATGGACCAAATAGACTCGTCATCCTTATTAAAATATTTACTGTGAAATATGGCACTCACTAGGCCCTGAACATCCAGTTGGAGTCCTCCAAAAAAGTTCTACAATGGCACCTTTGTGGTATCTAATGATGATGACATCTCTAAGTCAAATCCTTGTATCATATCCATGCCTTCTGGAAAGACTCATGTGAATACTACATATAATTAAAGATGTGACTCCTCATCGAATTATTCCATACCAAAGGAAGATACTGATGTAGAAAAGTGGACTTCAGATCATCATGTGTAGAAATCTATCTCCCGAAATGATTCAACCATTAGAACACCTTATCTGCTAAGATGAAGGGGAAAGATTTGAGGAGTACGGCCGCCTGCGTAACTCCTCGATAAATTATCGTACCACATATCATATCAAGTTGTTGCAAAAAGGTTAATAGCTCCTCTGACATGTTCCTATAGAACTTGTGAAGCAAGGAAATGAAAATGGACTAAATTCACATTACCCTTTATTCAATGGCAACAAAATCTAATGTTGTAGCATCCTGGCTCTAGGGTCATACTCATTTCTCAATGTATCGGGAACCATGGTGTGTGGTGTCAGTAAGTTCTCAACTCTTGCTCTAAGCTCGACAATCTCTACTCTCAACTCGTCCTTTACTCTACATTGATCTCGTGTCTGTATACTCATCTGCTGGAGTGTGTCTAGAATCCCTATTGCAATATTAGCAGCTAGATCCGGTCTCTCATTAACATGTCTCCCCTCAACTGGTTGCTCCTTAAGAACTCGCTCATTGACTAGTGCCTTCCCTCTAGCCATGTTGTCGGTCGAATCTTATAGGAAGAAAAAAATATCACAAGCACTCAATGAAAAATGTGTAGGAGAAATAGACGAGAATCTGAAGTGATGGTGTACGTCGAGTCAACGGCTGGGTGGTGAGGGAGTCTACGGTTGACCCTCATAATGATTATGTGGGACCAACTCTGGAAGAGGGTCATCCCGAGTCTACAAAGATGTATGTGAGATTGTGGAAGATTGAAGACTCGCGTAGTATGAGCGTAAAATCCATCAAAACATCATCCTCGATGTCATGAGGATATAGAAGTGGAATATGATGCCAAAGAAAGAGAAGTGTGATGGCGTATAAGATATTGAAATATGCACACCGCGGAAACAAACACAATGCAAACCCACAATTCAAAATCTTTACATAGTGGCCATCATAAGAGTTAGGTCTTTTATCTTTTTCATTTTAGTTAGGTGATCAAGTAGACAATTAAGTAGACTCACAAATGTTGTGGCCAATCACCCAACATAGATTCTCACGGTCCACCAAACAATGGAACCATCTACCTAGGTTGTCAGGAAAATCAGGACCAAAGGGATCTGTGTGGCAGAGTACACCAAAATGTCTCTCTATGGTTGGAGGCAAGTTTTTGCAGTTGCAACAATGTACCATAAAATGAGACACAGGAATAAGTTTAATGATTTTTTATCTATCCTTAGGGCTACGTCCTCTCACACTCTATCTGGAGTATAGTACATGCAACAATGAGGGGTTTGCTCTTCCCATACAATTATATCTAGATTTTTTATCAAACATTCAAAATATTTTTCTATGGATATTTGCAAGAATATCTATATGGATTTGGATTTCCTTTCTTAAATGCGTCTCAAGAAAAGGGAAATCATAGAATGCGACGGAAAACGATAATTCATGGAGGGATAAAGACCATACCAACTCGAGCACTGTGCATGAAAAATAGTCACGAAGAAATATTAACCTAAACTAATGCATGATAAATCCATGGAAATCGTGTCCTATCCAGCAATTCTTGCGTAAAAATAGATTAAATTTTGAATTTTTTCAATTACACCTAAGTGTGGATTGGGGAAATCGGTTCTACATTAATCTTCTATTCAATCATGCATTCGTTCCCAGGTTTTCATAAAATTGCGTGAAATAACGAAAAAGAGGTTGAAAAATCAAACATCGCGATGAGGTCCCCCATATGCACCAGTACTGGGAGTAACATGTGTAAAAACCCCGAATACCGAACATGGACTAAAACACAAATCTTGACTGAGTCTGGACTTAATTGCAAAATCTGTACTTGTCCAGTGAACAGAAAAATCTAATAAGAAGTCCATTGCATAGGTCTCGTCGAGATCTTTCCAACGAGTCTAAGAACGCGAAAATCCGACTTCTGGAGCCCGAGTTACGGTTATTTTAGCGATGAGGGATCTAGTTCTTATTCGGATCTGAACCCGGATCCGAATCCGGGTCGGACCCCATAAAATAAACCCTCCCTCCTCCAAAACGCCCCATAACCTGCTCCAGCCCTCTTTCTCCTCCCTCCCCCTCGTCGGAGCTCCGTCGGAGCTTATCGGAATGTCCCGGATCGACAATCCAAGACCGCCTATGCGTTGACGAGAGCGAGGTCACCCTTGAGGACGTCTTCATCTCAAGATCGGAGCGCCAACCGCGACGTTCTTCGCGGGAGGAGATTACAAGGTGATGAGAAAATTTGAGGTACGATACCCCCTCCCTCCTTGCTGCGGGTTCCACGTGATTTTCGTACTATGCTCGAACGTCATTAGCCTTAGACATGCCTATGCAACAGATTTTGGGGGTGGATGGTGTGATTCCTTGCCCATGATTAGAGGGCATGTTGCTTTGTTGATTGTATCCATTTTTTTTGAACGTTTTGGTGTTGTACGATAGATCTTTGATGTAGTAGATTAGAATGCAATCATATGCACAACTATTGATCATTGACTGAGCAGATGCAGGGCCGACCATCTTTTTTTTATCTGCAAATGATTCGTGTACTAAGTCCACTTTGTTTCCATCAGTTCCCTGTGTTAGCCTTGAATCGGGCAACAATGAACGTGGTAGAATCCCTGTTCCACCAAATAGCTTAGACATCTTCTCTCATAGTGGTTTAATTGTAAGAAGATATCGGGATACCTGCATTGAAATCACATGTAATCTAATCCACTGTGATTAGATTCTCCTACGTAAAGACATGTATTGTGTGCACTGGGACTATGAGAGAAGGTGGAACAGGAATTTGCGAGATAATATATCTATCTTTTTGGTCTTTGCAAGGAAGAAATCACATGGTATATATTCGTATTTTGCATACATCTTTCCACATTTTCCTGATCTGCATCCTACGTTTTTTTGAATCCTTGAGTATAAGAAGTATACCTTGATTGAAACATGCCTCCTACATGCATGGCACCCTTATAATGCTATCTCAAATTTGGTCGCACCAATTGCTATAGCTGTTCTTTCTAGACAGTTGGTAGAGTGGCATTCTGATGTTGTCCATATCTATGACATATCATTATCATAAAGGTGATGGCTTCAAGTTCTTGATAGATCTCATATAAATGATGTAAGCACCTGTTGGACATGTGAGCCCACGGTGAGCCATTATGCAATAAATGTTATTGCATATATCATTCCCTGATCTGAAATGAAGAATAAATAATTTGCATAATAGGTCCCTCTGTACAATTAGGGTTATGTACCATGGCTGTCTTAATGATCATACAGCTGTTGATTCAATTATTGAATCATAGAGGCTGGTGTTTGGATGAATATCTAAAGGGTTAGATTGAGGACTCATCAAGCACCGTCAAATGATTATTAAGATGTGATCTCCAGCCTGAGTAGGAGATGGCAATCCTTTCTCACATAGGCTGATATCTGACCGACCTCTTGATGCAGGTCCTCTGCATTGGAATAGAGATTCGGAGGTGTCAGATTAGTTAGGTCAAAGAGTTGACTTAACGAGATCGAGATAACCTAAGTCCTATGTTGAATGCTGTCACAGCATAGGCACGCATCCTCTGACCGGAGACATATGTATTGCTATATGTCTGAGTATGTACATTTGACAGACCAATAGGTTGATGACCTAACCAAGGTCTATACACCGGCGCGTTGGTGTGCATATAAGGGCATATGAGTAATACGATCTCTCAAAGGGATCATACAGGTTCACTACTGAACCGGAAGACATGAGCTCACTCATGAGATATTGGGAAGAATCAAATTCCGTGCACGGTCGTCTCGCTTTGGAAGCTTGACTGAATTTGTAGGTTTGATATATACTTTTGGAAAGTATGTGATCAAGACCTAGGTATGATATATGCTTTTGGAAAGTATATGATCGATACCAAATCCCAATGATCAAATGAGAAACTTAGTGATCAAACCCTGAAGAAGACAATGTAAAATAGATCTTGATCTTCGGGTTGACCATGGGTCTTCCAGTATGCAGGATGTACAGGTATTGGTAATACCTGAAGGGTGATGTGATCATAAACGATTGTATATCCATGACGCTTCCATTCCGAGGGAGTGATGAAACAGGTCTGGATTTTAGTGACTCCTTCCAGTAGAGAAGCAATCTGATCTTAGTCCAAGTGTTGGACATTGATCTGAATGAGATTCAGATTCAATGAGAAGATTGGATTTGCAGTCTTGATTTAATCAAGCATCTGTGGGAGGTTCGTAAGATTTGGATTTGAGATAAGATCTCAATATCCAAGTCACTATACATGGAATAATACAATCGCCCTATCCTTATCTCCAAGTATCTGCGGAGAAAGCACATTATTGTTGAAAGGGTTCAAGAATAATTCTTTTGATGAAATATCCAAGCAAGGACTTGATGATTAAATGAGATTTAATTATCAAGCTTAAATATGAATATGATTCATATTGTGAAAATGATTATCTAAGATAATTAAATGGGATTTAATTATCAAGGATTAAGAGAATGTGGATAACACTATCCATGATATATGTGTGTTATAAATATGATTTATAATATACATATAATAAGAGAGAGAATTTATGTAAATAGCATTTGTTAATTAATAATGTGGATTGGATTCACATTTGTTAATTAATTGGAAATGCAATTTACTAACTAGTTTGGGTTGTGAATATGATTCACATAATATTCAATGGCATGATTGAAATATTCACAAATTAATTTAGAATTATTTTTGTGAATATTTTTTGTGATTAATTAAGGAATAATTAAATAAATAAAATGGAGCAATAACCACCTTCATAGGTGGCGTCACCCATGAATGGTTCATGGGTGACGCCCCCCCCCTTTTTAGGAGGGTGGTTAGCTCCATTACATTTATCATATTATCTCTTAGTTAACTAATGTTTAAATTGATGTTGTTGTTTTTAACCAACAACAAATCATGGCCATTGATTTATCATGGACCAAGCATATCCCTTGGATCCATGTGTCCCATGGATTGAGATCCATTGGATCCTAAACTAGTATATAAGGAGGGCTAGGGTAGCCTCTCCATGGTACATCATTAAGAGTTGTACAAGGTGACAACATTTTCTCTCTCTCTTTCTCATTCTCGCCCTCTCTCTCTTTCTCTTCTCCATTAAGTGGCCGTCCACTTTGTGTTGAGAAAGGAGAGACTCTCGGCTTCTTCTTCGACGACTCGTGGATCTCCATCTTCTTTGGAGTTTCTTACTCTAAAGAAAGACGACGGATTTCGTTTGACGAAATCGGGGGAGCCATCGCTTGGATCTTCATCGAGGATTGCGGGAAGGAACGTGACTCATCATCGCGCCCGCAAGTGCGTTCTTCGTGGATCGGACTTAAGATAGGAGGATCTCTACTTTGGGATCTCGCGATCACAACCACACTTCAAGAGGTATTTCTAATACTTTGTGGTTTGATGAAACGATCCGAGAAGTGTTCTCGTGATCATGTGGTTTCATCTTTAAAGTTAAAATTTTAATTTCCGCTGCATCTAGCGACTAGTGCGACTAGTTGCTCCGATTGCATACGATGCGATCGACACGCTTCCGTGATGCGCTTAAGGATTCTCAATATCCTTCAAGTGGTATCAGAGCCATAGGTCGAATAAGGTTTTGGATATGATCCATAGATCTTAGACGATTTGGTTCTTGAAAGGGTTGCGAAATTTTTACTGCATTTCAATTTTCGCACCTCTGTAAAATTGATTTTTTCGACACTGTTTAAAATGTTTAAACACGAAATTTTCTATTGGATTTTGTTCCCCATTAAACAAGGAAACCATAGGACTTGAGTTTACTAAATTTGGACTTTATTTGCTCAAGATATGGCTTTTTGAATATGACTATATTCACTGTTGCGGGAAATGCGGATTTGAACGTAATTAATGAGATGATTACGGTTTTAATCCGCCTTGAAATGCGTGAATTATCACTTGGGTTCTTTAATAAATCAAATAGGCAATCTTTGGAAACTGAGTTTGCATTTTTTGGATTTAAATTGATCAAGATAAGTTAATTTTAGTGATTGGGGGTCACTGCTGGAAATTAACAATTTCTTGATCTTGAACCTTGTGATATGTCATTCAATTATCATGATGAAAATTAATTGTTAATTTTCTGGAATAATTAATGATAAATATTTGTGAAATATTTAAAGAGATAATTATTTCATTGAATGACACTTGCCTAAACCACAATGATGAGATATTAGATCTTGATCATTGGTTCATCAACAAACATTGCTTTCATGAAAACCATAGTTTATCCTACAATTGTTGTAGGACAACTTTTACATGAAAAACCCTTTTTGCTTGAATAGGATTGGGGATTTGTCTAGCAAATCTCCTTATAATCAAAAATGTTTTGATTTATATTATATGGTATAATTTCGGTTGAAAAACTGATGAACATCTCAAAGTACATGATGGTCTATCTGGTATTATCCTTTCCCGAGGCGGATATGGTGCCTAGTCGGAGAGCATTGGGGTCGCGGGTTGCAACGTATGTAGTCCGTCCCACTCTCGTCGGTACTGGCCATGACAGCGGGTAGGGACTGTATAATACCGGAGACAGACAATGTGTATTTTTCTAATTATTAAAATTCGAATAATACGTATTTTGAGAATATACCTACTATTCAAGTAAAAGACATGTTTGTTGATGATTGGATTAATGATTAATTTAATATGATTAAATTAATTATATCCAATAAACACTCTATTATGAATAGATGTGTATTTCCCTTGTAAGAATTAATTATGTGAATATGATTCACAATAATTAATTACAATTTGAATATGAGGTGGAGGATCACATAAGTGACATCCATGGTCTCCCGTCAAGGCAAAGGATTTCGTCGCCAGTTGTTGTGTATGGGAGACGCCTGTCCGAAGTGACAGATCCTGTGCATGATTTAATTGGATCGGGTTCTTTGCTTCTCGAAAGAGTAAGGCCGTATACGTAGTGACCCCAATATCGGGTCCTCATATTATTGGGGCGATATTGGATTGCGTATAGCGAGTATTAAGCCTGTTGACGGTTGGTTCAATTAATGACGGGTCAACATTGCCTTAGGGGTGGTGGGCCCGGGTGTTAAAGACCGAATTGGGAGATGCAAGTTGGACTTGCAAGGCGGAATGTGTTCCCGCTTCTTTTTATCCGAGTTGTAGGTTCTCATATTATTGGGATGCAACGAAGATAGGAAAGGAGATCCCAGATCTTGCTAGAGATATAATGGTAAGAATATCTCTTACATTGAAAGTGATTAAGGGAATGAACTTTCAGTGTTGACAAGGCAGGACAACTTTGATATGAAAATTCCTAAATCAAAGTAAAACATGTATATATAATATATATACCCTTATGCAAATTTCTTATTTCAGATAATCCTTCATTAAACCCACTCAATGTTATACTCAATAATAACCAGTAAAATATCATGGATTGACTCTTGATCCAGATATTGTACTTGCAATTGGACACATATTGTATGTGGTTGCAATGAGCAAGTTTCCTCAACATAATGAGGAATGGCAATTAAATAAGACAATAAGACATCACATTAGGGTTTGTATGTCTCTATAGTCTTGATCTTTCATCGAGTGTACTTTGGAAGTGACATGTCGATGGTGATCGTAATTGTCGAATAATCCTTATAAAATAAAAGAAGATATTTTGGCATACAAATGTGCTCTAGACATTTAATCATGAATGACATGGTTCTGTGCATTATGCATAATGGTGGCTCGAAAGAGATGATGTATTCAAAATGTTTGAATACCTACCTGAACCTAAGTCTCTAAGAGTTAAGATGTATGTAGATATGATGAGTGTCATCATTCTACTATCTATACTCAAGTCATTCATGAAGCTTCATAATAATCATTTTGAATGAATTTAATGAAGCATGTATAAATGTTGAAATTCTCTTGTATTGAAATCCTTAGAATTCAACATAAGAGATCCTTAGTCTTAAGCAATAGTTGTTTATAGATTAAGAGAGTGCAGTGGAAGCATGGGTCGGACCCGAGTAAGGAGGAAAGTCAAAGAGTTGACCTACTTCTGTGACTTCCATATGACATCCAAAGAGTTGGATGAATGCCAATACTGCAATATGTTGATGTGTTGATAGTATGACTATCAAGTCTGTCTAAAATCCTTAGTGAAGGACTCAGATAGAGCATCAGAATAATCTACATATAATCATTGACTCTGACTTTATTATTTCATAAGATAAAGTCTGACAATTGTATCCCAATCTTCTAATGACATTTGCAATTGGTTGCATATATATATTAGAAGATTAGAAATTTGATCTTAAGGTTTTATAGTCATCTACATGGATATTGGTGTAATTGTTGCAGCAATCTCTATTGGATAGATAGACTTCATATTCTCAGTGGGAGAGCCCTTAGTCTTAGAGAATGTCTCTATGACCTAGATATTAGAATACCACATTGTTTGTTTCTAAATGTTGGAAATAAACATGAATTCTGAGATAGAACTATCATAAAAGGTTATGATGGATATATTTCAGATAGTAATCTAACATCTAGTGGACTCCACAAAATTAGAAAATTAATGAATGGTGCATTAAGATTTCTAATACTGAAAATCAAACCTTTTAAGATCAATAGGAGGATGAAGATCATTTGACAATGATCTGGCATCAAGCCTTGGACATTTGTCTGTTGATTTGATCAATAGACTAGTAAGATATGAAACTTTAGAATGTCTAAAATTTCAAATCTTACATACTTGTGAATATTGTAAAATGTCCAATACACCCTTCTTTGGGAATGGTGTTAGATGTCGAGGTATTCAAGATCTCATACATCTTGATGTATGTAGATCGTCTATATCATAGTAAACATTATGGATATGTAATATCTATTGATGATTACGTATGATATGAGATTTCTTCTCTTCACCTGAGAAACCTTTGAAATGTTCAAAGATTTCACAATTTTGGTTTAGAACCAAAGTTTGAAGAAAGATGAAATGAATTTGATCTAACCTAGCTAGCTTGTACCTATTAGATAAAATTCAAAGAATACCTTATGGAGATATGAATATCATTTCTATCTCATTCCTCCTAATACACCTAAACTCAATGGAGTTGTAGGGAGATACAATTGGATCATGTGTGACATGATTTGATCAATGATGAATTTTAGCATAATTATCCTCTTAGTTTCCTGGTATATATGTGTGGTAGAGACTACAATATATATCCTTAATAAGGTTCCATGGATGTAAGCTGGAATCTAGCACTTGAGAGTGCTACTTCATTAGGAAAATAAAGTATGGTATTGGATACCTACTTTATGACCTTGAGATTCTTAAAAGATCTCATCTCTGAGAATATGATTCTTGGAGGATTGAGACTCTTGAGAATCAAGATGAAAATGAAGTGAAGGAACTCATTTAATCTTGAAATGACAATGAGGCTCCTGAAATCGGAAACTAAAAGGGACAATTAAAGATGAAGCACTAATACCTCTTAAAATAAGTTTGAGGATGTATTCCATGTGTCAGTTAAGTCTGACAATGATCGGACTTCATGTGATGAAGCTCCTAAGGATCATGACATGGAAAGATGGATATTAGCAATAAAGTCTAAAGTAGACTTCATGTACAAGTGTTGTATATGGACCCTAGAGGATCCACCTTTAAGGGTTTGACCCATTAAGGTGTAAATGGATCTTCAAGAAGAAGAGGGAACCTGATGAGAAGGTAGAGACCTTCAAAGCTCGGTTCGTAGCCATGAGCTACACACCATAAGAGAAGACATTGCTTGCAATGAGACTTGCTCTTCGGAAACCATGCTTGAACTCATCAGAATATTGCTAAAATTAGCTACACAACTTGACTATTGCATCTTCGGGATGTAATTCAAGATTGCATTCCTATAAGGAATACCTCTCTGAGGATATTCACATGAAGTAGCCCCAGGGCTTCATGGTTGATGAAAGCAATGTGTGAAAGCTAACGAAATCCATCTATGGACTCAAATAAGCTTCTTGTAGTTGGAACATCAGATTTGATGAAATCATAAGTGTTATGATTTCAAATAGAATCTTGATGAACCATGTGAAGATTAGTGGGAGTGCCATTGTATTCATCGTGCTAAATGTAGATAATATCCTAATCATTTGGAATGATATAAGGATGATAATAAGTGTTTTATGATCTGGCTATTCCATACCTTGAGATATGATCTCAAGAATACCTCTTAGATCTTAGTTCTGAAGGAGTTCAGAAGCAAAGAAAAGAGGGTATTGGGACTGTCACATTTGTAGTACACCTTGGACATATTCCATTCCTGGAAATTCCAAGAAAGGCTTCCTTCCTTGAGATTTGGTATTGACATATCTAAAGGAATAGCACCTCAAAGAGTTGAGGAAGTGAATGCTAGAACTGCTTGCACTTGTGCATCAGTTACGGAAAGCTAAGTGTATGCTAGATGTGTACAAAAGCCAGATATTTGCCATGCAGTGGGAGTAGCAAAGTGTTGCTAATCCTACTATGGAGATAAAACACTTGATTGCAGTAATAACAATATCTTCAAAGATGACAAGGCTTTAGAGATGGTGATCTCTAAGTCTTATCTTCAAGAGCTTAAGACTTTATAGATAGAGATCTAAAAGGTCTTAACTGCGAATACCTTGAGAGATAGTGATCTCCTGGAATAAGGGTATTCTGATAAGGATTAATAATTGAGCAATAGTGTCAAGGACACTATAACTGCTTTGACTAGATTGAGTATAGGTTGCATTAGATGCAACATTCGCATTGGATGCGAGCACTGTTACCTAGGGATATGCAAGTGCCGTAAAAGGACTTGGCATAGTCTTTTGGGAACAGAGTGACTGATCAGCTTACCTAGCTATTTCTAAATAGCCTATGATTGTCACATGAGTGTGGGTTTATATGATTAGCCCATTAATGGCTCTTTGGGCTAGTGGGAGATTGTTGGACATGTGAGCCCACGGTGAGCCATTATGCAATAAATGTTATTGCATATATCATTCCCTGATCTGAAATGAAGAATAAATAATTTGCATAATAGGTCCCTCTGTACAATTAGGGTTATGTACCATGGCTGTCTTAATGATCATACAGTTGTTGATTCAATTATTGAATCATAGAGGCTGGTGTTTGGATGAATATCTAAAGGGTTAGATTGAGGACTCATCAAGCACCGTCAAATGATTATTAAGATGTGATCTCCAGCCTGAGTAGGAGATGGCAATCCTTTCTCACATAGGCTGATATCTGACCGACCTCTTGATACTGGTCCTCTGCATTGGAATAGAGATTCGGAGGTGTCAGATTAGTTAGGTCAAAGAGTTGACTTAACGAGATCGAGATAACCTAAGTCCTATGTTGAATGCTGTCACAGCATAGGCACGCATCCTCTGACCGGAGACAGATGTATTGCTATATGTCTGAGTATGTACATTTGACAGACCAATAGGTTGATGACCTAACCAAGGTCTATACACCGGCGCGTTGGTGTGCATATAAGGGCATATGAGTAATACGATCTCTCAAAGGGATCATACAGGTTCACTACTGAACCGGAAGACATGAGCTCACTCATGAGATATTGGGAAGAATCAAATTCCGTGCACGGTCGTCTCGCTTTGGAAGCTTGACTGAATTTGTAGGTTTGATATATACTTTTGGAAAGTATGTGATCAAGACCTAGGTATGATATATGCTTTTGGAAAGTATATGATCGATACCAAATCCCAATGATCAAATGAGAAACTTAGTGATCAAACCCTGAAGAAGACAGTGTAAAATAGATCTTGATCTTCGGGTTGACCATGGGTCTTCCAGTATGCAGGATGTACAGGTATTGGGAATACCTGAAGGGTGATGTGATCATAAACGATTGTATATCCATGACGCTTCCATTCCGAGGGAGTGATGAAACAGGTCTGGATTTTAGCGACTCCTTCCAGTAGAGAAGCAATCTGATCTTAGTCCAAGTGTTGGACATTGATCTGAATGAGATTCAGATTCAATGAGAAGATTGGATTTGCAGTCTTGATTTAATCAAGCATCTGTGGGAGGTTCGTAAGTTTTGGATTTGAGATAAGATCTCAATATCCAAGTCACTATACATGGAATAATACAATCGCCTTGTCCTTATCTCCAAGTATCTGCGGAGAAAGCACATTATTCTTGAAAGGGTTCAAGAATAATTCTTTTGATGAAATATCCAAGCAAGGACTTGATGATTAAATGAGATTTAATTATCAAGCTTAAATATGAATATGATTCATATTGTGAAAATGATTATCTAAGATAATTAAATGGGATTTAATTATCAAGGATTAAGAGAATGTGGATAACACTATCCATGATATATGTGTGTTATAAATAAGATTTATAATATACATATAATAAGAGAGAGAATTTATGTAAATAGCATTTGTTAATTAATAATGTGGATTGGATTCACATTTGTTAATTAATTGGAAATGCAATTTACTAACTAGTTTGGGTTGTGAATATGATTCACATAATATTCAATGGCATGATTGAAATATTCACAAATTAATTTAGAATTATTTTTGTGAATATTTTTTGTGATTAATTAAGGAATAATTAAATAAATAAAATGGAGCAATAACCACCTTCATAGGTGGCGTCACCCATGAATGGTTCATGGGTGACGCCCCCCCCTTTTTAGGAGGGTGGTTAGCTCCATTACATTTATCATATTATCTCTTAGTTAACTAATGTTTAAATTGATGTTGTTGTTTTTAACCAACAACAAATCATGGCCATTGATTTATCATGGACCAAGCATATCCCTTGGATCCATGTGTCCCATGGATTGAGATCCATTGGATCCTAAACTAGTATATAAGGAGGGCTAGGGTAGCCTCTCCATGGTACATCATTAAGAGTTGTACAAGGTGACAACTCTCTCTCTCTCTCTCTTTCTCATTCTCGCCCTCTCTCTCTTTCTCTTCTCCATTAAGTGGCCGTCCACTTTGTGTTGAGAAAGGAGAGACTCTCGGCTTCTTCTTCGACGACTCGTGGATCTCCATCTTCTTTGGAGTTTCTTACTCTAAAGGAAGACGACGGATTTCGTTTGACGAAATCGGGGGAGCCATCGCTTGGATCTTCATCGAGGATTGCGGGAAGGAACGTGACTCATCATCGCGCCCGCAAGTGCGTTCTTCGTGGATCGGACTTAAGATAGGAGGATCTCTACTTTGGGATCTCGCGATCACAACCACGCTTCAAGAGGTATTTCTAATACTTTGTGGTTTGATGAAACGATCCGAGAAGTGTTCTCGTGATCATGTGGTTTCATCTTTAAAGTTAAAATTTTAATTTCCGCTGCATCTAGCGACTAGTGCGACTAGTTGCTCCGATTGCATACGATGCGATCGACACGCTTCCGTGATGCGCTTAAGGATTCTCAATATCCTTCAGCACCAAGAAGTTTAAACCAATATGATACAAGTTTAATGCAATTTCCATGCATAGGTGTCCTTGGAGCTGCTCGTGTTTAAGTTGTTCAGTACATATTTGACCATAGATTTAAGGCCCCCTTGTCAGTCTAGAATTAAATGAAACTTGCTGGCTGCTACTGGATTGCCTATGGTTACATATCCTTATTCCTATTTAAGCCAATGGTTGCATATGGTTGCATATTCTAGGTCTTTTATCTACAATTGCTATTGCCATTACAGTTCATAATTTCAATTGCACATTGTTGCATTATAGTACTGACAACATGACATTGGCATCTTGTATTTCACATATTAAAATTTCCACCTGATTTCAAATCTCTGTCCATCTTAGTAAAAGGTCGAATTTATTTGCAGTATTAGTTCCGGGTTTAATTTTAGTAGGGGAAAAGCATAAATCTGGTTTGATAAGTGTCGAGTTCATGTTTGGGTGTGACCCTATGCTTGAGATGTTAGCCACATATATATTTTGTTCCATTCTTTTGGATGACAGCATGATCTCTAAATAAAGAACCAACCCACTTTATGTAGACACTATGGCATCATCTTGAAATGTAATGTTTTGCTGAGGATAAGATTTTATGACGATCGGGTATATGGATTAGTTGCCGCCAAGGGAGGGGCATGCACCCTTGGGGTCCCAGGTAGAAGCCTAGATGACCGCAATTCCAACTGCTATTGTAGCTGCGATGGTTGGGGGACATGTTGCTTGGCACACCGAGGTGCTAATCTGACGGTGTTGGCCTCGGCACCGGCGTGCTTTAGCCCGGTGCTCGAGCGTGGGCCAAGAAATCGTGGTTGGTCAGCTAGTATTTCGCTTGTCACTTAGAGTTAACACTCGTGTACGGGCCATTGCAGGCCATATCTGTCGGTATTCCGAGTGGGAGCGCTAAGAGGGGAGTTCCAGGAAATGTGGTTAACGAAGTTGGTTATGAGACATGAATCTCCTGTGCATAAGGAGGATTGGATTGTCTCAATGATTCACGGGTTGGAATCTAATTTATGATACGGAAGTACAATTGTGAAGTGGAGCTAAGTGGACGTGTTGGGAACTTAGTTAGGATGCACTGTACCCCACCGCATGCCTACGGAGGCACCCCAACCCTAAGGTAGTTTCTTTCACCTTAAGGTCATAGTGTGAGGTCTCATCCAGACCAAGACCACAGACTATCAACGAAGCTCGGTTACTCATATCCATATCCAGATCTAGTAATAATAACAATGATAAAGATGTAATTCTTTGTGAGACTAGTTACACAGTTGTTCTTTTGCACACATTTAAATCGTATCGTGCTTGTTGTTGTATATTTTTGTTTAAATCGTATTGGGCAACTTTGCTCATAACGTACCTACGTATGAATCCGCAGGTCCGTAGCAGTAAGTAACTTTGGGGATATCACTATTTTTGTGTAGCTTCACGACATTTTTTTGTGGTACAGTTGTTAGTAATTTTACTATCCTTCTTCACTTGCAGTATTTTGTTGAGAGACATTGCATGTAATGTATAATTGTGAACATCTATTTTATACATACATGTATAACTTTTTATGGACATGGAAATGATAAATGGAACTTAATGGAATTGGTATATGCAATGAATGGAATATGAAATGTGAACAGGTTGGATGAGAAGCAAAATTTTAAATTCCTGTGCATGTTGCTATTTCTCTCTTGTTGTTACGAATGTCAAGTATTCGAATGTGGAATGTGTGTGCTTGGATTTGCTTTGCCTAGTACCCCGATCCTACAGGTGGCTCAGCTTGATATCAGAGCAGTGGTACTCCATTCCATTCTACGTATATTATTACTCATTTGTTTTTGAATACTGGATAGTGTTGGAAGTCTTCTGACCCAATACAAGTCGACAGGAGAATAGCATGCTTTCATCCATGTCCATATGTCTCTCTTATGTATCCTCTCTCTTAAGTCAAGAAACACACCTGACGGCGAGATCGAGTGCCTCTCCTCCTTGATATCACACTATTTTCTCAGTTTGGGTTGCGTAGACTACCTTGCCTACATTATAGGCAGTACAAGGCTAGATGATAGAGAATGTCAGAGTTGTGCGTAAGTTTCCTAATGTGTTTAAAGATGAATTACCTGAATTACCATCAGTACGGGAGATTGAGTTGAGATCATGCTATTACAAGATACATAGACGATTTCTATCCCTCCATACAAGTTGGCACATGCTGAGCTTAAGGAGCTCAAAGTGCAGTTACAGGAGCAGTTGGAGAAGGGATTCATCCGTCCTAATACATCATCGAGGGGAGCACCAATCCTCTTTGTGAAGAAGAAAGATGGATCCCTGAGGTTATGCATAGACTACATACAACTAAACAAGAGAATGGTCAAGAAAGTTACCCACTTTCACGGATTAATGATCTCTTCGATCAGTTATACGGGAAGCGGTATTCTCCAAGATTGACCTTGCGGTCAGGATACCACCAGTTAAGAATCAGAGATGCAGACGTAATGGTGTCCGCATTTCATACTAGACACGGTCACTACAAATTCCTAGTTATGCTTTTGGACTTACGAATACACCTGTCACATTCATGGATTTGATGAAATGAGCCTTCCATCCATACTTGGACATCTTCATGATTGTATTCATCGATGATGTTCTAGTCTCCTCCCGTGATGAGTATGAGCATGAGTCTCATCTTCACATTGTGCTAGAGATGCTCTGAGAACACCAGTTGTATGCTAAATACGTCAAGTGTGAGTTTTGGCTTTCTGACGTAGCATTTCTAGGTCAAGTAATTTTAGAGGCAGCGGTGTTAGCTGACCCCACTAAAATTGAGGCACTAGTGTCTTGAGGCACTAGGCCAAGGTACAAGGTTTCATTGACCTCGTCAGTACAACAAGAGAATTGTCAGGGGGTTCTCCCAGTTGGATTTATCTCTCACCCGGTGGATGCAAAAGGATGTGCTATTTATCTGGAGTGACAAATGTGAGTTGAGCTTCTGTATACTCAAGGAATGGTTGACTTCCGCACCCATCCTTACCCTTCTTTCTGGTGCCTTGGACATCATTGTTTACATCGATACTTCCAAGGAAGGGTCGAGCGTCGTGTTGATGTAATGGGGACAAGTTGTGGCTTATGCATCCTGATAGCTGAAGAACCATGAGCGCAACTACCCCACTCATGACTTGGAGTTCGCGGCCGTAGCCTTTGCATTAAAGATATTGCGTCACTTTTTTTATAGGGTGACTGCTAAACGATTATGATTGTACCATCTCCTACCATCCTGATAAGGGGAATGTGGTAGCTGGTGGCTTGAGTAGAGGACCATACATTGAGTGCTCGGTAGCCTGGTTGCAGACTTGGGATGTGCTCACTACACTTTAGTGAGATTTGAGGGCATATCTAATGCATTGACAGTACCAGGCAAGTATAGCAACTTGTGGAACAGGATTGTTCAGGGGCAACAGACAGATCCGATGATCCAAGAGGTATACCACAAATGCTTAAATGATTAATTCGATGGATTTTGAGTCCGTGAATCCATCGTATGGAATGGGGATCGTGTATGTGTCCTTGATGATAAGGTGCTAAGGAGAGAGATCTTGGATGAGGCGTATACTTTGAGACTTTCCATACATCCAGGTGGCACCAAGATGTACAGGGACCGCCGCCAACACTTTTGATGGGATGGTATGAAGAAAGATGTAGCCGAACATTTTAGCAGTTGTCTTACTTGTCAGATGGTGAAGGCAAAACACCAGAGGCCTCCTCGGTTACTACAACCTCTTCCCATCCCGGTATGGAAATGGGAGAGCATATCCATGGATTTTGTCACATCATTGTTGCGCACACCTGGAGGGCATGATGGGATATGGCTCATTGTTGATCGGTTGACCAAGTCATCCCTTTTCATCTCGGTCAACATGACATATACACCAGTGCAACTAGCCAAGTTATATGTTCATCACATCGTTCGGTTGCATGGGATACCCAAAGAAGTAGTGTCAGACAGAGATTCCCGTTTCACATCACACTACTGGGGAGAATTCATGAGAGCCTTGAGGATTGAACTGCGCATGTGTTCATCCTACCATCAAACAGACAGATGGGCAATCAGATAGGACCATTCAGACCTTAGAGGATCTACTACGAGCCTATGCGGTTGAGTGGAAGGGATCTTGGAAGGATCAACTCACACTAGTTGAGTTTACATAGAACAATAGCTACCACGCCAGTACAAGCATGGCACCATTTGAGACATTGTACGGGAGGCAGTGCACCACTCCTTTCTGTTGGCAGCAGGTGGGTGACAACACCATGTTCACCCCTCATATCATTGAGGAGACCTCCAGGGTGGTGGATACTTCTAGGAGGAAATTGCTGACCGCACAGAGCCGTCAGAAGAGTTATGCCGACCGGCGGCGTAGAGACCTTGAGTTTCAGGTATGTTACCGTACATTCGTGCCCTAATGGGTATAATTCTTAGCCAATCCTGTGTGGATAAAGCATTTTTTTATTTTCGCATGTTGGGGATTCGTGTTCTTACGTATGTCCTCAATGAGGGGTGTAGAACGTTTCGGTGCAAAGGGCAAGCTAGCACTGCATTTTGTAGGGCCATTAGAGATTTTGGCTCGTGTTGGGAAAGTAGCCTACATGGTGGCCCTTCCCCCACACCTCGAGGGAATCCACGATGTGTTTCACGTGTTGAATCTGCGGAAGTACATCCGAGATCCCCAACACGTGACACGTGATCATTTATGAGGACTTGGCAATGGAGCCAAACCTCTCCTTCCCAGAAGAGCCGATGCAGATTTTGGACCACACAGTCAAGAGGCTGAGGCAGAAGAGATCCCCTTTGGTCAAGGTCCTATGGCAAAGTCAAGAAGTTGAGGAAGTGGCATGGGAACCTAAGTCGGACATGAGGGAGAAATACCCTTATCTGTTCACTGGTATGGAATTGAAACCATAGTCAAGTCTCCTTTGAGATTTTTATGGGTTTTGCTCTCTTTAAGTTTTTATGCGCTCATTTCACTGGGAGACTTGGATACAGTGGGGTTCAGGTGATGAAATCGATTAGATTCATCCTAGGTCCCGGGGACAAGACTTCCTTTGTGATTTTTATGATGTAAAAACTCCGAATACCGAACATGGACTAAAACACAAATCTTGATTGAGCATGGACTTAACTGCAAAATCTGTACTTGTCCAGTGACCAGAAAAATCTAACAAGGAGTTCATTGCATAGGGCTCGTCGAGATCTTTCCAACGAGTCTAAGAATGCGAAAATCGGACTTTGGGAGCCCGAGTTATGGTTATTTTAGCGATGAGGGGTCTAGTTCTTATTCGGATCCGAACCTGGATCCGAATCTGGGTCGGACACCATAAAATAAGCCCTCCCTCCTCCAAAACGCCCCATACCCAGCTCCAACCCCCTTCCTCCTCCCTCCCCCTCGCCGGACCTCCGTCGAAGCTTACCGGAATGTCCTGGATCGACAATCCAAGACCGCCTATGCGTAGAGGAGAGCGAGGTCACCCTCGAGGACGTCTTCATCTCACGATCGGAGCGCCAATCGCGAAGTTCTTCGGGGGAGGAGATTACAAGGTCATGAGAAAATTTGAGGTACGATACCCCCTCCCTCCTTGCTGCGGGTTCCACGTGATTTTTGTACTATACTCGAACGTCATTAGCCTTAGACATGCCTATGCAACAGATTTTGGGGGTGGATGGTGTGATTCCTCGCACATGATTAGTGGGCATGTTGGTATGTTGATCGTATCCATTTTTTTAAGTTTTGGTGTTGTATGATAGATCTTTAAAGTAGTAGATTAGAATGCAATCATATGCATAACTATTGATCATTGACTGAGCAGATGCATGGCCAACCATCTTTTTATTTTTTTGATATGCAAATGATTCGTGTACTAAGTCCCCTTTGTTTTCATCAGTTCCTTGTGTTAGCCTTGAATCGGGCAGCAATGAATGTGGTAGAACCCCATGTTCCACCAAATAGCTTAGACATCTTCTCTCATAGTGGTTTAATTGTAAGAAGATATCGGGATACCTGCACTAAATCACATATAATCCACTGTGATTATATTCTCCTACGTAAAGACATGTATTGTGTGCACTAGGACTATGAGAGAAGGTGGAACAATTATTTGCGAGATAATATATCTATCTGTTTGGTCTTTGCAAGGAAGAAATCACATGGTATATATTCGTAATTTGCATACATCTTTCCACCTTTTCCTGATCTGCATCCTGCGTTTTTTTTAATCCTTGAGTACAAGAAGTATATCTTTATCGAAACATGCCTCCTACATGCATGGCACCCTTATAGGAATGCTATCTCAAATTTATATCTGTTCTTTCTAGATAGTTGGTAGAGTGACATTCTGATGTTGTCCGAATCTGTGCCATATCATGACAATAAAGGTGATGGCTTCAAGTTCTTGGTAGATCTCATATAAATTATGTAAGCACCAAAAAGTTTAAACCAATATGATACAAGTTTAATGCAATTTTCATGCACAGGTGTCCTTGGAGTTGCTCGTGTTTAGGTTGTTTACTACCTATTTGATCATAGATTTAAGACCTCCTGTCAGTCTAGAATTAAATGAAACTTGCAGGCTGCTACTGGGTTGCCTATGATTACATATCCTTATTCCTATTTATGCTAATGGTTGCATATGGTTGCATATTCTAGTTCTTTTATCCACAATTGCTATTGCCATTACAATTCATAATTCCAACTGCACATTGTTGCATTATAGTCCTAACAACATGACCTTGGCATCTTGTCTTTCACTTATTAAAATTTCCACTTGATTTCAAATCTCTATCCATCTTAGTAAAAGGCCGAATTTATTTGCAGTATTAGTCCCAGGTTTAATTTTAGTAGGGGAAAAGCATAAAACTGGTTAGATAGGTGTCGAGTTCATGTTTGGGTGTGACCCTATGCTTGAGTTGTTAGCCACATATATATTTTGTTCCATTCTTTTGGGTGACAGCATGATCTCCAAATAAAGAACCAACCCTTTTTAAGTAGACACTATGATATCATCTCAAAATGTAATGTTTTACTGAGGATAAGATTTTATGACGATCGGGTAGATAGACTAGTTGCCGCCAAGGGTGGGGCATGCAACCTTGGGGTCTTGGGTAGAAGCCTAGATGACCGCAATCCCAACTGCTATTGTAGCTGCGATGGTTTGGGGACATGTTGCTTGGCACATCGAGGTGCTAATCTGACGGTGTTGGCCTCAGCAGTTGTGTGCTTTAGCCTGGTGCTCGAACATGGGACAAGTAGTCGTGGTTGGTCAGCTAGTGTTTCACTTGTCACTTAGAGTTAACACTCGTGTCCAGGCCAATGTAGGCCACATTGGTCGGTCTTCCGAGTGGGAGCGCTAATAGGGGACTTCCGGAAAATGTGGTTAATGAAGTTGGTTATGGGACATGAATCTCCTGTGCATGAGGAGGATTGGATTGTCGCAATGATTCAGGGGTTGGAATCTAATTTGTGATTCGAAAGTACAATTGTTAAGTGGAGATAAGTGGACATGCTGGGAACTTACTTAGGATGCATTATACCTCACCGCATGCCTATGGAGGCACCCCAACCCTAAGGTATTTTCTTTCACCTTGGAGTCATAGTGTGAGGTCTCATCCAGACCAAGACCATAGATTATCCACGAAGCTCGGTTACCCATATCCATATCCATATCTTGTAATAATAACAATGATAAAGATGTAATTCTTTGTGAGACCAATTACACAATTATTCTTTTGCACACATTAAAATTGTATCATGCTTGTTGTTGTATATTTTTGTTTAAATCGTATTGGGCAACTTTGCTCATAACGTACCCATGTGTGAATCCGCAGGTCCGCAGCAGTGAGTAACTTTAGGATATCACAATTTTTGTGCAGCTTCACGACATTTTTTTGTGGTACAGTTGTTGGTAGTTTTACTATCCTTCATCAATTGTAGTATTTTGTTGAGAGATATGGCATGTCATGTATAATTGTGAACATCTATTTTATACTTACATGCATAATTTTTTGTGGACATGGAAATGATTGATGGAATGTAATGGAATTGGTATATGCAATGAATGCAATATGAAATGTGAACAGGCTGAATGAGAAGCAAAATTTTAAATTCATGTGCGTGTTGATGTTTTTCTCCTATTGTTACGAATGTCAAGTATTCGAATTTGGAATGTGTGTGAGTGGATTTGGTTTGCCGAGTTCCCTGATCCTACGTGCGTCACCACATGCCCCAGACGAAAGTCGAAAATCTCGTCTACAAATTACAATGTCCTTAATTGACCCTTTTCTACAAAAAAAACGCACAAGTTCCCCTTCCTCTCTCACAGAAATAAAAACACGTGTAATTGACCTAAACTTTCAAAAGAAACAAAAAATATGTAATGTCTCTAAAAAATTAAATGAAAATGTCTACATCGGTTGGCCACTACTCCTCTACAACTGACTCATAGAAGACTGAGCCAATCTCTGCTCTCTCAGCTAGTTCAACTTCTTAAGAAGCTCACTAATCTTATAAGGCCAACAACACATGTTTGTAAAAACATATATAAAAGAAATTACAAGGACAAAAACAAGAAAAAAATAAAAAAAGAGAATAAACAAACTAAAATCTAATAAAAAATATAAAATAAAATCGAGAAAAATAAAGAGGAAACAAAACACATAGAAACTGAAAAAATTCAAAGAAAACCAAGAAAAATAAAGATAAAACAAACAAACCAAAATTGAGAAAAAATGAGAAACTAAGAAAATCGAGAAGAGAAAAAAGTATTGAAAAAAATCAGAAAATATCAAAGCTCAAAAATCATGCACGGCTAGGCCTCCTCGGTAGTGACACCATTCTGATATTTAGATCTGACTAGCATTTAAAAATGTAGGTTTTAGAACTATTGGGCAGATTTACCTATAAAAAAAAGGCAACAACTCAAGAGAGAGAAAGGGAGATAGAGAAAATAATTGTCTCTCTCTAGATTTGTTGTTCACTATTTTACATAACCTGGAAAGTGTTCCTGTGTCAAACATAAGGCAGAAGAAAGTCTCTCTCTTTAATTTCTGATTGAAGAAAATATGGTGGTGATTTTTTTATTTCTTTTAATGTTCAAAAAATATTTTCTTTCCGTTTTAATTTTTGCTATTATTATTTGATTTTTAATTTATAATATTTAATTAATTTGTCAAAAAGTAATTTTTCAAAACAAATGTGATCTATAATATAGTAATAGATTGTGGATATATGTCTATTGATACTATATAGTAGATCCATAAAATAGATTGGAGCAACTTGCTCGAAAAAACACACAAAATAGAATCAAAACAGAGTTGGGTCGCCGGCATCACCATGAAAAAGATCATGAAAAATGCGTGAGCCGTTGTTAAGACATTATAAAGTTGATGATTCCCACCAAGAATTTGATCGCCGGGTCGTGCTAATTCCATACGAATCAGTACTGAGAAGCATGTGCCCATCACTCCAGCAATGGCACCGAAGATGAAATATAGAGTACCTATATCCTTGTGGTTAGTGGAGAAGAGCCATCGGACCAGATTTTTTATGAATATATTTAGCGAATTGACTTTCTTTCTCAGAGAGGGGCCCCTCCACGTCAGGGGCTGAAAAAGTACAAAGCGGGTGAGGTTATACGCGAAAGGGAATACTGTCTTAAGAAGCCAACTCTTCCACGACCCCTTGGTTATTCACTTTCCATATTTGATGGTACCTGAGACCTCCTATCAACGTCATTTTTTCCACCGATTTCCTGACGGGACTGGGACCCCCAGCGAGAGCGAAGTGAGGGGTCAATCCCCGAACGAAACTAAAGGAAGTCGACCCCTGGCCTAATAATGCCTCCTTCCCCCCCAAATATATAGGGATAGTTAGCTGGCTTTGTGGTTGAAATGCCTTGGTTTTCCCTCGCCCCGGGGCTCACTTTCGAATATAATTGACGGGGAATTGCCTCTCCACTGGACAAAATCACATTAAAATTCTTCATAATTCAACTCACGATAAAATTATAAGAAATGGTATCAAAATATTGTCAACGAATATTCAAAATAATCCTACAATGTTTACAAGTCCAATATAGAAAGAAATTACAAAAAGAATACAAAGTTCATTTAAATAGGTCCCTATTCATGGTCCCATTTTTAAGGAAATTTTCTAGAATTTATACTTAGGTCCAAGCTTAGGGACCTAAATGCAATTATGAAATCTTATGGATGTGCAAGGTAATTTTGGAGTCTAGATAGTTGGAGTTTGACATCAGGATTTGATGCTATGATGCAATCTAGGCCTTTATTTGATGATGTGTGGTGCACGCCTGTGCGTTTGGTGTTCTTCCCAAAATTCTTCAAGCAGCAACGACATATATTCTTTCTTCTCAATATCTGACTACAAGGCGATTGTGGCAAACTCTGGTAGGGCTCTGATAGGGCTAGAAGGGGGCTTCTCACCCTTTGATCTTGCCTACGGTAGTGGTTGGTAAAAGCAATAGGTGGCGATGCAAAGGTCATCTGCTAGTGTCTGAAGTCCTGAAATGAATGTTGTTGCCAATTGATCGGATTAATGGCGAAAAACTGGCGATCAGGATGACTCTAGATGACTGACTGAAGAATACTGATGCACTCCAAAAGATGATAATACCTACAAAAGGTTTGATTTGCTCCATTCACAAAGAGGAATTGGTCAAGGGTATGTATTCTTGCACCTCAATGAATGGGTTTTAAGAAAGTGATTTTGGAATGAAAAATTAGTGGATTTGAGGATGATTTTGACAACAAATCTTGAGTCTTATTCAGATAAGGTGATACAATGTAACTAATGGCTTAACTAGATTGACTAATGCAAGACGGAAAATGATGAAATCAATTCGAGGAAGTACCTGGGAATCAAGGGTTTCAGACCCTCACGTTATAACTCGATAGGGTGTTATACCTAGAGCAGAACAATGCTCACGACAACTATGCAAGGTAAGGAGGCACCTTGGAACCCTCCTCCGACGTTTCCTCTCCCACAGAAAGTGGACATGAGGTGCTATCACTATAGGGACATAGTAGAGCAAGAAGGATAAGTTAGGTCATCGATCGTTAAAAATTGAGTTAAGTATAAGTTAATTTTGAATGGTGGAAGTTTAGATCATTAATCGATGAATGAATGACAGATAGCATCATATTTGAAGGTTGTCGTGTATCATGGTTGTTAGGGAAAGGATTTTCATGGATTAGATCTAAAAATAGGTATATGATGAAGTGGAAATAAATGGGAGAAGTCAGGTCATTCCAATAGACCTATAGCAACTTCTTGGGAAGAAGAAGAATGTGGTGTTGACATGTGTCAGCATCACATTCGTACATTCATAAATAATTTTTTTTAAAAAAATATTAAATAGCAAATTACATTATTTTCCAAAAAATGATAAAAACAAAAGTTGTGAAATATAAATAATAAATATTTTAGGATATATAAATATAATTAAAATAAATATATGTATTATGTATTTCATAAATAGTTTATTCAATTTAATTCAATAATTTAATAAAAATATATTAGATTTATTTTTCATAATTAATAAAATAATCAAGAGAGTAGTGTTTATTTTTATATATATATTAATAAATTAATTTATATACATTAATAAATATATGTGTATAGTATACATTTCAATTTCATATATTTCTTAGTGAATTTTATTTATTTCAATTATTATATATATGTTTTAAATTTTGAATTTTTTACGCATAATCTACATGATCAAGAAAACAATTAGAAATTATAGAATAAATGATATCATACAAAATGTGCATAGAATAAAATAAATGGCCTATAAACATGATTGTCATTTCCCAAAATTAGCATTTTGCAAACGACTCCAATTTTAATGAAATCAACTTCATCAAGTAGATAATATTATTTTATGAACTCTAAAAGTTAGCAAAGTGAAATTGGAGTTCATTCGAAGAATTTGGTCTCTAGAAATAATGATAGGGATAAGTTTGTTTTGAATGGTTGAAGTTTAGATCATTACATTAATGAATCAGTGATGGGTAGTATTCGTGATGGTTATCATGTATCATGGTTATTAGGGCTAGGATTGCGTGGATTAGATCGAAAAAGATATGGAAAATGAAGTGCAAATAAATGGGAGAAGTCAGGTCATTCCAATAGACCAGGAACAACTTCTTAGGGAGAAGATGAATGTGGTGCTGACATGTGTCAGCATTACATTCGTCCATTCATAAATAATCAATAATAAAAAGCAAAATTACATTATTTCAAAATAATAATAAATGAAAATTGTGAAATATAAATAATATACATTTCAGGATATATAAATATACTTTTAATAAATATCAGTATAGTATACTATAAAATAAGTTATTCATTTTTACTTCAATAATTTAATAAAATATATTAGTTTTATATTTTTTAATTAATAAAATAATAGGAATGATGCGGATTTTTATGGGCATTTATAAAGAAATTTATATATATACATTAATAAATACATGTATGTAATATACAGTTTAATTTCATATATTTTTAGGGTATTTGAATTATTTCAAATCTTAAATAAATGTCATAAATTCTGAAATTTTTTATTCTTAATCTACAAGAACAAGAAAATAATAAGAAAATTATAAAATCAATGATACCATAAGTAGTACGTAAAAGCTTACAGTCATTAGGTCCCAAAATTGTTTTTTTGCAAGTGACTTTCGATTTTACTGAAATTACCTTCATTAATTAGAGAATATTATCTTATATACATTAAGGGTGAGCATAGTGAAATTGGAGTTCATATGAAGAATTTATGAGGTCTAGAAGTTTAGAAATTGGCAATTTGAAACCCAAATTTCTTGGCATATGTACAGGTTGGGATTTTTATGATTTATATTTTTATATACATTTTTATAAACACAAGGGAAATGAGTTTGGTGAATAATACATTAAAAAATACTTAAAAATAGATAATATATGAATAATCCTTTTTGTTGTTTTCTTGCTTATCTCCTACTAATTTATTGTTTGTCGACCAATCCATGGTAACTTGGTCATGGGGGTTAGGTTATATAAATATATCTTGCAACTATATTATATCTACTGGTCACACTATACATATATGCATATGTACATTCTACCTATTTTTGTTTCTTGCTTCTTATTCTTTTATTGTTTACATGTTTTAATGCATAAATGTTTAATTTTAGTTAAGAACGATATTATGATAAAAAGAGAAAATTAATTAATATTTACATGCATTTATTAAGGGTTTAAAGACGAAATGCACATGAAAAGTTAATAAATCATGTATTAATCACTTACACCTTTGTGGACCTTTGTGTTGGACAAGTGAGCCCATGATGTGCCATTATGAAATAAATGTTCTTGCAATTCACTCCTTGATCCAAAATGACAAATAACAAATTTGCATAATAGGTCCTTTAGTACAATGAGGGATATGTACCATGGACTACTTAATAAACATATAGTTGTTGATTCAATGGTTGAATCATAGAGGCTGGTGCTTGTATTATATCTTAAGAGATAGATTGAGGACTCATGAGGCATCGTCAAATGATTGTTAAGAAAGGATGTTCATCTTTAAAAGGAGATCGCCATCCTTTTCTAAAGGTTGTTATTTGACTAAACACTTGTTGCAGATCCTCTACATAGGAAAATAGATTCAAAGGTGTTAGACAATTTAGGTCAAAGAGTTGAGTTAACAAAACCTAGATAACCAAGACAAATGGTGTATACTGTCATGATATAGGTATTGATGAATATGTGATTCATCACTCTAAAAATTGAAAATAGAAGCTTGTTCCTGAGTAAATAGATGCATGTTTTCCTTTATAATGCATCAATAGCATTCGTACATGCATTCATAATACATGCATTTTAGCATTCACATTTTGCATTAAATAAGAAGCAAAGATCACTTGTAAAATATACACTCATAAAAATAACCTCTCCCTTATAATATGTACACCTTAGTTAATAATATTAGGAAGAAAGCCAGAAATCTCTTATGTAAAATATCCAATAAAGCCCCAGAATCCCTGATCCATAAAATGCCCATAGCCCCCTCATAAAAACTCCAAAATAGGTCTACTCACTTTCAGATTAATAGACATTAAAAGACCTTTAAAATGAGACTGATTTCATCCAATTTGGAGCTCATATGAAAAAGTTGGGTTTTTGGGCCTCTATGTATACTATGTATGTGTATATTTGTACACTTGTATTTTTTTTTGTATCGTATTTGACCTCATCTCCGTCTTTGGTCAACAAGAAACTTGTAGATCTCATCAAGATCTACAACTTTCATGTTTTGAGTTTTTCCAAATTCGGCCTCCTTCTCTCTCTACACTCATTTCTCTTCTCAGCCAATCACAGGTGGCCACGTGGCGCCCTCTGCTTGCGCCACGCGGCCCGCTCCCCTTTCCATAGCTGCCCCTGCTCTCAATCGTTGGATTTCTCTTTAAATCCAACGGCCCGACCACCTCCACGTATGCCCTTTCACTTCCACCGTCTGATCATTTCCCCCTTCTCATCTGAACCGCCCGTTCGCGCCTCTCTTACAGCGCGCCACGTGGCGCATTATACATTATCAGATCTCACCGTCAGCTCTTCGATCTGCACCGTCCACTAGCACTTTAATTCTAACCACCCGATCGAAGCCCTTCATTTCATCTACACCGTTCGCTCGCGCTTCGCCCCCATCACGCCACGTGGTGGCCTCCTGACGCTCAGATCGCCTCACCCTTGATCTAATCCTAGACGCTCCATGGCGCCTCGATCTGGGCCATTGGATCAAGAGATCCTACGGTCGGGACTTCGTCTTCCACCTCTGGCGCCCCTCTCTCCCACGATCTCGAGCTTGCGCGAGGGGCTTTCCCCTTTCCATTTTTGGCCGCACTCCAGCCACCCTCGCCGACTGCCAACGCCTCCACGATCACCCCCACTCATCCCTCATCCTCACCAACTCCCTCTATTCCCACGACGTCCACCAGAGACGCTCCACGACCTCCATGAACATCACCTCATCACCATCCCGGCTGTCGACTTCATCCTATAAATACACCATCACCGGCCAACTTCACGCCCATCCGCCACTCCATAGAGGTACCTAGAGCTCAGAGCTTCCGTTTGGTGACAGCAATCGATTGATTCTTCGAGCGATGAAGGGTTTCTTCTCCGACGAAATCCACGGTGCCACCGCCGTGTTGCAATCGATCGTTTAATCCCGAGCGACGACCTGGAACTCCAATCCAAGCTCCAATCCCGAGGTATCCTCCTCCATCTTCCTTTAATCTTCGTTTTAATTTTCCCCTTCATTTCTCCCATTTTATTCGCCGTCCACCTTCATCCTTTCGCTCCATCTTCACCTCACCGAGCTCCGCGACGGAGCTCTGACCTTCACGCTCCATTTATCGCCCTGCGACAGCACACTTCAGCTTCCATCGACTCCAACTCCGCCACCTGGGCGGAGCACCATCGCCGGATCACCTACACTCCACCTTCGGCCTCGCCGTCACTTGCCCCATCTCCACGAACGCACCACGAGCTTCGACTTCGGCCCCCATCGAGCTTCATCGACAGCGAGCTCCGACGCGCCTCCTTCACGCCTTGGACCCTCAGATGGTTCGCCACACCATCGCGAACCTACCGAGCTACTTCAGAGGTTCCATCGACCTTCATCGACGCCTGGAGGGACATGCGGAGCAGACCCCCCTTCGCCGGAGACCCACCAACTCCTCCGCAGGTGGCGGAGGACCGTTGAGGACGAAGAACAGTCACTGTTCGATCATCTTTATCGAACGGTCCCTAGCCATCCACGTCGCCAGTCAACCAGAGCATCGAGCTGTTGGATCCTTCCAGATACAACGTTGTTTAGCGCGCCACGTCGTCCACATCCGGAGCAGCACATCACCGTTGGATCAATCAGTGATCCAACGGTCCGCAGCCAGCCACATCGCTCCATTTCCTCAGTTCCCTGGCATCGTTGGATCGATCAAGATCCGAAGGTCTCTAATCACACCACGCGCCCGCCACTGACAGCCGTTGGATTGACATTGATCCAACGGTGCCCATCGCGCCACGTAGACGGGTCCGAGCCTCTTCCCCAACCTCTAGGCTCGAACCACCCGAAGCTTCTCCGAGCCTCAGCCGAACCTCCAGGGCGCCCGAGCCTTGTCCCGAGCCACCGACGCCACCCGAACCTAGGCGCCCCACGTGAGCAGCACGTGTGCCTGGGTAAATTGCACAGAAGCCCCTGGAACTTTAGATATTGCAACTCAGTCCCTATGAAGCACCCTTACGTGAGGAGCATGTGTAGCTGTGGAGAAATTGCATTCCATCCCCCAGCATTGTAGATAATTGCATATAAGTCCCTGTCAGCATATTTATTTTTATGTAATTTTAATTTTCTGTATTGCAATTACACCCCTATCTTTGCACGCATACCTATGTGTCCATATTGCATTATTTTTTAATTCCAAAAATTGCATGTTGTAGTGTAACTTGTCCTTTATCTGTTGTGACACTTGTCAAATTTTTGTGATAGCAGTGGAATTTTTAATTAAGTAGTTGGTTTATTTCTGTGATATTTTACCCAATTGGACCTTTTAATTAATAGTTAATTCTCTGTAACTCCAAAAATTCCCAAAAAATCACAGTAGCTCTAGGATAGTTATCTTAACATGGCATAAAAATTTCATCTCATTTGCATACATTTCGAGGCCTGAATAAATTAATTGGTGAATTCCTTAGTTTAATTTTAATAGGTTCATTTCACATTAAAATTGAGGTTTGACAATTTTCCTAGATTCCTCATCATTAGATCTATCTAGGATAATTTTATTTCCCTAAAGTTTTGTGATTTGATATTTATTAAAATTAAATTAGTGAAAATCACCCTGCATTCATTTTAAATTCACAGTAATTCGTTTAGTTTCGAAAAATTCCAAAAAAATCAGTCCTGCTCTCAAAATCAAATAGCTATTCCAGGTAGCTTAATTTTACCATATTTCATCATCTGGCCAATTTTCATCATTTTTTGACTTCATTTGAACATATTTCTGATTTAAGTTCTAAATTGGCTTGATTTTTGCATGTGTCTTGCATAGAAAATAGAAAAAAGACCAAAAAATATTCCTCCAAAATCGAACATTGGAACCTCACTAAAAATCAACCTAAGGAGACAGATGCCTCCCTGAGTTCGACCTTGGACTTCACCAAGTAAAAAAAATTGCCACTCGAAATTGACTTAATTAAATTAAAAGTGGTTTTTGATATTCCCTCTCGTTATCCGACTTCAACGAACATCATCAATTAATTTGTACATTAATTTGCTTGAATTAAGAAGGGTAGCAGGAGCGGTTATCAGATATGCATCCCCTCACTGGAGATAAATATGTTGCAATATGTCTGAGTATGTACATTAGGCAAATCAATACGTTAATGAACAATTCAAGGTCTATACACAAATGAGTTGGTGTGCATATAAGGGCATATGAGTAATATGATATCTCAAAGGGATCATGTAGATTCATTACTGAACCTGAAGACATGACCTCACTCGTGAGATATTAGGATCAGATTCCATGCACGGTCATCTCTTTTTTGAAGCTTTATTGAATTTTTATGTCCGAGATATGATTTTGGAAAATATAATATCAACACGTTGGTATGACAAATGCTTTTGAAAAGTATATGATCGATACCAACTCACAATGACCGAATGAGAAGCATATTGATACAATCATGAAGGAGATAGTTTTATTGCGGTTTAAGACTTCATGTTTATTTAGGTCTTCCAATATGAAATATGTACGGGTATTAGGAATACTCGAGAGCGATGTGATCATAAATGATTATATATCGATAGCACTACCATTATGAGGGAGTGATGAAACATGTTTGGATTTTAGAGATTTGTCTTAGTAGAGAAGTAATCTGATTTCAGTCCAATTGTTGGATATTGTTCTGAATATGATTTAGAGGCAATGAGAACATTAGGTTTACTACTTTGATTTAATAAAACACCTTTGAGAGGTCCCAAATATCTGGATTTGAGAATTAATATCAACATCCAAGTCACTATACATGGAATGTACTAGGGCCCTATCCCTATATCCAAGAATCTACAGAGAGAGAACATTATCTGTGAAGGAGTTTGAGAATAATTTCATAGTTGATAACGTATCTTGACATTAATAAAAAATGATATTTAAATAAAACTTAAATATTATGGATAATACAAATACGATTCATTTTATTGATACGTGGGAATGGAGACGGAAGATAATTACTTTTGATTTAATTATCAAGGATATAAATAATGTGTGTTTATTTATCCATATTATTCATATTTATATTATAAAATGTCATTTATAGTATATTAGAGAAATTTAATTGTAATTGGTATTCATGAATTAAATGTTGATGTGAATTGGATTCACTTCGGATAACTAATTACAAATGAAATTTACATTTTTATTTAGATTTATAAATTTGATTCATAATTTTCAATGTCATGATTGAAATTGTCACAAAAATAATTTAGAATAGTTTTTTGGAATAAATTTCCAATAGAAGTTGTTGCAAATTATGAAGGATTATGTGAGATACAATATCTAACATAATTGGATCAAGGAGGCCACCTTTCTCTTATAGACGGTGGACAAACACTCTTGAGTCCTAAATAAAGGTGGGCGTCCAATTTATGATAGGGAGGAGGTTTTCCTACTTCCTAATCCTTCTATGTTTATTTATTTTATTCAATTAAATTATATTGAATATTCATCAATATAAATTATTTAATGAAAATTAGTAATAATTGTTGCATTTTAAAATGCTAAAAAATCATAGTAGTTAATTGAAAGTACAAATCTTTTTGATACATTGGATTTATGTGCACATGGATTGTGATACATGGGCATCCAAAATAATATGAAAGGGAAGGTATACCTGGACTTCTATTCTACACATAAAAGAAAGAGCGACAAAACTCACTCTCTCTCTCTCCATGTTCCTATACACATGTACTCTCTCTCTCTCTCTCAAAATTGTGGTTGTCCACATTGTTGACCTAGAGAGACTCGCAGTCATCACAACACCATTATGCTGCCGGATTGGTTTCTCATGGATTTCCTCCATTGTCTATGCTTCTTGCTCGTGAAGAAGGCATCGGTTTTCATGATACAAAATCGAGAGACTCCTCACTTGTATCATCAAATTGGATTGCGAGTAGCACGTGTCTCATCCACATACCTGCAACTTGGATTGGCCTTGAGATAGGCGATCTCTTCATTTAGAGACATGATCACAAACACGCTTCAAGAGGCAATCCGTGCAGTTGTTGTGCTCTTGATGAAACGATTTAAGATGTGTTCTCAAAATATGTAGTTTCATTTAAAAAAAATTATGTTACCTGATGCAACTAGTATGACTAGTTGCCCTAAGTCAGATATGATCTGACCTTCACACTTCCATGATCCAATATTGCTTAAATCCTAGCTTTCAAGTGGTATTGGAGCCAGGTTAAAGGTCTTGTATGTGTAAAACTCTAGGAAGCAATGTTCTTCATATCAATTGTGCGGGAACTTGTGGTTTCTGCATCTGATGTATGTTTCAATTTTTTTCGCTAAATTTACAAGCCCACATTATGCAATATTTGGATGCATTTTTTGGATACTAAAATGTATTTAAAATTTTTAAATATTTCCCTAAAATAGTAGTCAATAGTTTACACAAAAGGTATATAAATTAAAAAAAGTTCCCATGATAAAATTGTTTTTGCATGTATTCACGGATATGTAAGAATTTTTTTTACTTATCGTTTCCAAAATAAGAATAGTGAAATAAATTAATTAATTAAGTAGAGAATAAAACCACAAGCTACTCGAATCTATATCGTACAATTTCGACTCTATTTTCCCTACATATTCCATATTTAGTGGAGATCTGTTAGATGATAAATCTGGATCTCAAGATCTCTTTCTTAATATGTTTATAGTTCAATGAAATCAAGGAAAAGATGAATTTTCACTGATTAATTTGATGCTTAATATTTATGAAAATATTTTATTAAACGTCAATGACCATTGAATGAGGCTTTATGACAAAAAACAAAGTTTATCCTACAATAGTCGTAGGATAGCTTTTAAATGCAAAACAAAGAACATGTTTACCAGATATGCTTAGAAATTTAGTTTCCAAAAATGATTTTAGGTGCCTAAGATTTCTGATTGATTACTATATATTGTATAATGCCAGTCTTCAATGTTGACCGATAAAATCACAAATACATTGATCCCATGATTGTTGTTCTTGAGTCATTATTGTGATGGTGTCTACAACATAGATATGCTAATGGGTTAGTTAATTGGCACCCTGTACAACAGTGAAAGCACTCCTTGTTAGCATTATCTGTTTGACCTTACTTGATCCATTTTGATGAGGGGGTAATATGAGTAAGTCATTTTGTACTCTAACTACTAAAGTAAAAAATAATACATACTTGTGAGAGCTAATAATATATAGTAAAATCATACAAACCTTAATTGTTTGTTAGTTGATCAAATTGGATTATTAATCTACTACGATAAAATAAATTAGATCCAATTAAAATATTATGAATGGGAATGTAATTCTCTTGGAAGAATTAATTGTAATGAATCATATTCTGGCAAACACCGGGTAGTGCCTCGAGATATTATCCCACCAAGACATGGCAAACATATGCTTTACTATCTCTACTCCAACAAGTCGATTTACTAATAGTATGACTATCTAGACCATCTATGATCTAGAGAGAACAACTGGGTAGTTCCTCGAGATATTCTACATCTACATATCATCATTTATAATGACTTACTTGTTAGTTAAGATTAAATGTCGGAGAATTTTCTCTCCTTTTTCTAATGACCCTTGTAATTTGTTACACATATTTTACAAGACTATAAAATTTTGATCTTAAGATTTAAATAGTTATCCTCATGGAAGTTGATGCAATTGTTGCAAAAATATCTATTGGATAGGAAAACTACATATTTTTCAGTGGTAGAGCCATCGATCTTATAGAATGTTTCTATGACCTAGTTAGTAGAATACATTCATTGTTTATTTCTATACTTTTTAGAAATGAATATATATTATGGAATAGACCTATCATAGTGAACTATGATGGATATATTTCATATTGTAATCTATCATCCAAGAGGTTTCTACCTATTTAGAATATTAATGAATGGTTCATTGGCATTTCAAATAGTGGAAATTTAAACCCTAAAAGATCAATAGGGGAATGAAGATCATTTAACAATTATCTAGAATCAAGCCTTGGACATATGTCTATTAATAAGATCAATATACTAGTAAAATATGGAACTTTTGATTGTCTAAAAGTTCAAATATTACATACTTGTGAATATTGTTTTCAAAATTAAAATGTCTAATGCACCCTTCTCTAGAAATCGTGTAAGATGCCGAGGTATTCAAGTCCTCATACATATTGATGTATGTTGAGCATCTATGCCAGAATGAACTTTAATGATATGAGATATCGATTTAAGAGTATTCAAGGTTTACGATTTCTTCCTATAACTATTATAAAACATTGAAATGTTTAAAGATTTCAAAATTTGTTGAGAACCCAAGTTATAAGAAAGTGAAATGAATTTGATCTATCATAGGTAGCAAGTACCTATTTATGAATTCGAGGGATACCTTTAAAGAAGGGAATATCATTCCTATCTCTCTCCTACTAATGCATCTCAATTCAATGGAGTTGTAAGGAGATGCAATCATATCACATCAGACATTATCTGATCAATGATAACACTAATCTTTCTTTTCTCTTAATTTCCAAATATATATCAAGTAGAGACTGCAATAAATAAATATATATATCCTTAATTAGATTACATGTAAATATGAACACAATACTCCTTTTGTGTTATGGTTTGGAACCAAGCTTATTGTCAAACACTTGAGGATTTAAGGGTTGCTTGGTTTATACTATAACATGGATGTAAGAAAACTGGAATCATTCCCTTGAGAGTTATGCTTCTTTGAGAAAATAAAGGATGGTATTAGATACCTACTTTATGATATTGAGATTCCTAAAATAATATTTTTAACCGTATGAATCTAAGAGGATGACTTTCCTGAGAATCATGATAGTAATGAAGTAAAGGGACTCATTGAATTCCAAATAATAATGAGGCTCTTTGAATCGTGAACAAATAGGGTAATTTAAGATGAAACACTCGTACCAATGCAAATTAGTTTGACAGTGGTAAGATCACCTAGAGGGCATGTATTCCATTTGTTAAAGAAATCTGACAATAAACGAACTTCGTATGATGAAGCTTCTACATATCATGACATTGAAAGATGGATGATAGAAATAAAGTCTAAAGTAGACTCCATACACAAGTGTTGTGCATGGAGTTCCACCTATAGGGGTCAAACCCAATAGATGTAAATGGATCTTCAAGAGAAAGATGGAACATGATGAGAAGGTAGATAGCTTCAAAGCACATCTCCTAGCCATGAGCTACACAGAAAGAAGACATCGCTTGCGATGAGACTTGATTTCTAGTGACCATGCTTAAACCCATTTGAATAATGCTAACAGAAGCTACACAACTTGATAATGAATACCTATATTCGGATATCTATATGAAGTAGCCTCGTGGCTTCATTGTTGGAGAATGCAAGGGGTGTAAGTCCATCTATGAATTCAAATAAACTTCTTGTAGGTGGAACATTAGATTTGATGAAATTATAAATGTTATGATTTACAATAAAATGTTGATGAACCATGTAAAGCTTAATAGGAGTGCCATTGTGTTCAGCGTGCAAAATGTAGACAAAATCCTAATCATTTGGAATGATATAAAGATGATAATAAGTGTTTTATAATTGGTTGTTACATTCTGTGAGATAAAATATCTCAAGGATGCCTATTACATCTTAGTTTTGAAGTTGTTTAGAAGCAAAAACAAAATGACATTAGGACCATTACATTAGTGGCACATCTTGGATATATTCCATTTTT
Organism: Ottelia alismoides; assembly: GCA_037367405.1. Lineage (NCBI taxonomy): Eukaryota > Viridiplantae > Streptophyta > Magnoliopsida > Alismatales > Hydrocharitaceae > Ottelia > Ottelia alismoides. The sequence goes on along the minus strand of JAZKJV010000862.1, from coordinate 57,190 downwards.
TGGAAAGCTCCATGAAAAGCTTCTACCCCTTAAGATATCATATTGACCTGTCTTATGGGAAAGCACTTTAAAGAGTTGAGTATGTGAATACCAGAGCTACACCCCCTAGTGCATTAACTATGGGAAGCTCAATGTATGCTAGATGTGTACAAAAGGTCAGATGTCTACCATGTAGTGGGAGTAGTAAAATGTTACCAGTCCTACTATGTAGATAAAATACTAAATTGTAGTGATTGTCAAAATCTTCAAAGGCAAAAGATTTTTAAGATAGTAATCTCAAAGTCTTTAAGAAATTAAGATTTTATAGATAGTGATCTAAAAATGTCTTAGCTATTGATACCGTGTGATGAATCTGCGATTCGTCATCTTTATTCATTTATTTTAGCTTAAAATCCCTTATAAAACACCTGCATATAACGCTAACTCCATATTCTTACTAACTTGCATTTGTGTGTAAATATTGTACATTTCTTACTAATTTTAACCTAAAATAAATAAATAAAGAAAGAAAGGAAAAATAAAGAAAAGAAAATAAAAAAAGGAAGACTGTATACAGGATGACCCGAACCCCGAGAGAAGGTCAAGACTTGTCCTGATCGACCAGGAATAAAGTTGGGGGAGATAGGGTCCTCAACCAGAAAATCCAAAAAAAAATGTGTTTCTCACTTATTTTGTGTATATCTGTATAAAACTGACACTAATGTATTTGTACCTTAATTGACCCCAAATCAAATAACATTCAAAACCAAAGTTGTAAATAAAAATGTGTCCTAATTAATAAAAATGATTGCACAATTAAGTCATGTATAGAATAAAAGTAGGCACACTTGGAAAAAGCCACTAAGCACTAATTGAAAGATCAATTCCGGCTCCATATGATATCAAATTGAACTAATATCACTACCATTGAATTCTAAATTAAATTATCTTCAAAATGGCTGTGATTTCATAATTTTTGGAGTTACGGTTAAAAAGTCGGTTTTCTGGGGTGGTTTGTGCAATTTCCGCTTGTATTTTGTGCATATTGTCTTTGTATTTATATTTGTAAATATTTTTTACTAATTACTTAAAATAAAAATAAAAATAAACAAATAATAAAATTCTTAAAAAAAGGGGGCTAATTTCCCCATTTATCCTTGTATATAATGTCACATATGTATATAGTACATGTATATAGTTGCTATTTTTAACTAACCATCTTAAAAAATAAAAAAATAACATTTTTTAATTCAAATAAATAAAGTGACGAAAATTAAAAAAAAATAGATAATTTTGTAAATAATTTTATCTTTCTATTTTATCTCTCATGTTATCTCTTCCACCAAAAAAATCAAAGATTCATCTCTTATCTTTTATCCAAAAAAATTCAAAATTCAAAATTCATCTCTTTTCTATTTATATGGCTCCTTCTCCATCATTCCAAATTGATCAATCTTTAGAGAGAGGAGCCCGATCTCCGAGAGAAATTTCTTCGAGGAAGTTGCCTAGCCTCCAAGCCGTCCGGTGACAGCGAGTCGGCCTTGTCGAGGCGATCACGGTCCATTTTCCACTCCAAAGGTGAGATCCAAATTTTTCTTCGCATTTTATCTTAGTTCAATCGTAGTTGTATTTTTTGCATTTTTTCCCATCATCATTTTTTTAGATCTTTAAAAAAAAATTCTCCATCTCGATTTGATCCGCCATCGACTCGATTTGTCATCTCACTTTCTTGATCTCTCCGCCTTCTATTTCTATCTCCCACGATCTCTCAACTCCGACCGCGCACGGTGGCCGGAGATCGGATTCGAGTCCCTCATCTTTCGCCGAATCCCCATCCATGTTCCGATTTTGTAGATAAATAAATCTTTTTTTCCTTTACTTCTAACGTTTGTTTTGTAGGATAAATAAAAAAATAAAAAAACATTTCTTTCTTCCATTATTTCTTGTTTTTCGGATTTAAAAAAATAAATAAAAAAAGGTTTTGCTTCTTTTATTATCTACTGTTTACATAAGAAAAAAAAATAAAATAAAAACAAAAGAGGACGGCGTCTCTCCGCCTCGATCACCCACGACTCCCCGACTGCACCTCCATCGCCGTGCGGGCCGCCTCGCTCCACCACCGCGCGCGGCGCGACCGCCTCGCCATCTCCTCCAGCAGCGGAGTCCAACGCCGCCCGCCATCATGCCTCCTCTACCGCCTGACGCCGCCCTTTCCACACTCCAGTCTGCTGCCACCGAACCCCTCCGAGCACCGCCCCGCGCCTCTTCGCGCGTCTGCCGCGTGCGCCCGCCGCAGGACCTCCTCCACGCAGCGCCTCCCACGCTGACACCGAAGCCCGTGACCAACCGACTGCCTCGTTGGGGCGGTGCCGCCACCGCATCCTCCTCGTACGCGCCTAGCCGCGAGCTCCCGCCCCCGCGCTCGCCCGACTCCATCGCCACCGCAAAGACCTTCGCCGACCCCGCGTGGAAGAAGAAGGGGCGACGGTTGCCCCCTTTGGCCTCCCTTGCACGAAACGAAAGAAGCCCTAGGGCTTTTGAAATAAAAATTTGGGGTAAATTACATTTTGTCCCCTGGAGGATTCCAGAATTACGAGTACGCCCCTGCCAGCTCTATCACGTGCTGTGCACGCTCCCTCAAGGGGTAATTTGCGTTTCACCTCTCTGTTTACTTTTGTTATTTATTTTATGAAAAACATTGATTATTTATATTTCAGTCCAAAACTGTTACAGTATTTACAATTTGATCACTGAACTGCAGAACATTGAACTTGCATGATCTTCTATTGAAATAAATGTTTCTCATGCTTCAAACTTTTTGAAAAAATTGTGCTATACTCCTGATGTGCTATTCTTCCTAGAATAAAATTTTTATAGCATTTTGACTTCATTTAATATTATTAAAAAATAAAAAAACAGTGCCTTTTGTCTTCCTGAAATTCAGAAATTCATAAAAATTCGAAAATAGCTCAAAAATTCTAAAAAAAATAGAATAGTTTTATTTCATTGTCTTTTAATTTCATACCAAGTTTCATGTATTAATTATTTATAAAAATAAAAAAAAATTGAAAAATATCAAAAATCTTCTAAAAATCATAAAAAAATCTACAAAAATCCAAAAATTGTGATTTCAGATTCTATTTGTAGATAATTGTTTCTAGTTTATCTTAAAAATAGTAGCCAGGAGTTTTGGGCATTTAAAAGAGTTTTAAATTGCAAAATTAATCCAGGCTGTCCACATTTTCTTGTTTCCTCATTGTTTGATTTTTTGAAAAATACAAAAACATCTGAAAATTCCATAAAAATTCTCAAAAATATTTCAAAACTTTTAAAACCCAAAAATATTTTCTTTGGATTTTTCTGATTATTTTTGGCATAATTGAAAATTGCAAAAAGAGTTGGTGTGTGTATATTCTTGATCTTTGTTCATATTGCTTTGCATTATTTTTGAAAAATTAAAAAAAATTGCAAAATCAAAATAACTTAAAATTTGAAAATCAGAAAATATAAAAAAATAGAAATAAAACAAAAATAAAAAAATAAAAAGATAAAAAATCACAAAAACCATGGATGGTTGTCCTTTGAGATTCTTGTTTTCTTTTAATTAGTTTCTGATTAATTGAATAACCCTCAGGAATTGTAGCCTCCCTGAGTTCGACCCTATCCGCTATACAGGTTAATAAGTAGCAAAAATTTTTTTAAAAAAATAATCTTTTGTTGACGCGGGATTCTGGGGAAAAACAACGACATATTTTCCACCAATTAATTTCCGTCCTCGAATTTTGCGCCCAACAAAATGGCGCCGTTGCCGGGGAGGCACGGCGAGGGTAGTTAGGTTTCTCTTTTGACCTGCTATTCTTGGTTGTAAATATCTATGTATAATTTGCCACATTATTCCATTGTTCATATCCATTGCATTCATTTCATCATTTTCTCATATTTGAAAATTGTGCTTCTTACACATTCTCTTTTCTTTTTCTTGCGAGGTCCCGCAGAGCGAAGGAGGCGATCCTAGGAGAACCGAAGCAGCCAAGCGACGTGGAGGCGGCTTGATTCTTCACCAAGCCGTAGGAAAGCGTGAGAAGAGGAGAAGAAAATTGAAAGAGACGTAAAAAAAGAGAGAAAAAGAGAGAGAGTCTTTTTTTTCTATCATTTGAACTTTGTAAATGGACATTCATTTGTTGCGGGGTCTATTTCGCCAAGTGCCGGTGCACTTGGGGGACCTCACCGGTTTATTTTCATCGCCTTTATTTTCTTTATTTTCCGCGGATTTCGAAAGCCACCTATTGATTTCTTTAATTAATTTGCTTGAGCAAGGTAATTAAATAGGTCCAAACACCCTAAACAAGAATTTCTGTGCCTATAGAGTAGATCGTAATTTGGACTTAGTCAAATTAACTTGTTCTTGCCCGTTAATAGAAGTTATCATCTAGGACAGTTTACTTGCATTTGCATATTTAGTTTATTTTCTGTATTTAAATTCTGCGCGGATCACTTGCATGTAGAGTGCTGGCGACAAGGTACGCATCTCTAACCCCTGCATGCATCATCGTTTTTAATCGCGCATTGGCATTTCCGATCTCCTCCCTTGTTTTCACTCACATAAGTTAAAAAGGAAATTGGACACTCGGTAGGCGATTCTTTGAAAATATCTTAACCAAGTGACAACTGCCTAAAATTTGGGACTGCTAAAGAAAACTCGACCCTAAAATAAAAATACAAGGAAAAATCATTGTTTTGGGGAGAGTAACCCCCTCATTGAATTCGTTTTAACTTGCTCGCGTACACACTAAGGTTAGTGCCCAAATCCCATAATTCAGCCTAAGTGTTTGTACAACTTTGTGATTATCACCAAACTCTAAAATCAACAAGATTAAGAGACCGAACCTTCACGGTCTTCACATTGCCTTGAGTTGGTGAATTGGGGGTTTGTATTGTGTTTGATTGTTTGTGTGCATACCAGATCTTTTCTGTGCGTTTGCGCCTTTTTCTCCATATCTTTTGGCTTGACCCTCGTGCTCTCCCTTCATTTGTTTCGAAGAATGCCGACTGGAGTTATTCTAATCCGATCTTCGCAGATACCTTGTACTCTCCAGACGATCCACCTTCCCTTTTCCAGGAGGATCTTCCTCATGATGTTTGTGCATATCCACCTAACCCATTATTTCAGGAGACGGAGGAATTTGATTTTCACCCACCCTCATTCAACCCACCCGATCTTGGGATTTTGGAGTCACCTTTCATGATTTCCACACTTAACACATTGGATCAAATGGTGGAATATGAATACGAAGATTTCTAATTTTATTAACATAAACGAGAGACAGAACGCTGCTCCAATATTTGAGGATATTGATTCACTCGAGGATAATCATGAGAGCTTGAAATCATCCAAAACACAAAAAAATGAGAAAATTTTGAAAATACAAAAATATTCTGGGAGACATATTATTGATTCATTTTGTGAGAAAAGAACCCAAATGCCCGATCATTTACCCACACAGCCATGTCCCAACCTAGATCCCGAGGATGCCACTATACAGACTGCTCTTGGCAATCCTCATGTAAATGCTGATTCCGACCTCCTCCCTTGTTTGGATGATGTCCAAAAATTCTAAAAAATGTTGACTAAACCCGAAGTGGTGGCCACCCTTCATGAGATCATTAAAGCCCTACTTCAACAGGCCATGACAGATTTATCTACTCCTCAACACAAGAGGAGAAAGCGAAGGAGAAGATCTGAGCGTCACATCTTGACCATGGCCACTGCCTACGCCATTTCTCACCGTCCGTATTTTAAGAAAGGGAATACAACCACACCTCTTGTGAGATGCACCATATCTAACTATTCTTGTGATAACGCTCTCCTTGACGGCGGTTAATCAATCAACATAATACCCTTCTCTATGGTATAGTCTCTTCATCTTGGGCCTCTCAAGAAAACCAGGATGATAGTTCAATTTGCTGATGGATCTATCAAGAGGCCGAAGGGTATTTTAGAAAATGCTGTCATTCTTATTCAGGGCATGAATTTTACTTCGGATTTTTTTTGTAATGCCCATGGAGACCTCCACCCCTGTGGAGCACCCTCCAATCATCCTGGGACGGCCTTTCCTTGCCTCTGCAGGAGCCGTTATTGACTATGGTTCAGGAGAGATTCGCTTCCGTTCTGATGTAGGGAGCGATGTGTTAATCACTACACCCACTACCATCCAGAAACCCGCATCCCATGAGAGCCCACCCGTGTTAGACAACCCCAAGGACTTTGATCATGATGATAATACCAGAGATTTTTGCTATATGATGGATGATACTGAGACCCGAGAATTCCTCTTCAACGAGGAGGACTCGGAAAGCATAGACCTTGGAGTTCCCTCTTCTGGTATGTGGCGATGCATTGATGACATCCGCAGGATTTACACGATAGACGCCCTAGAGCGGAAGGCAGACTCTGAGACTAGACAGGACGGACACGATTCGACTACTTTCACTGATAAGTCCGTTCCTACTCACCCTGATTCAGATAAGACCGATCAGGCCAAATTTGATTTGATTGCTTTTATAAAGGAATTTGGGCCTTTTGATAAAGATGATGATCCGGTAGAGGCTCGCCAGGCTGAAATGGATCCTACTTTTTCTGATAATGATTTCGAGCCATTCTACTTTGATGTTTGCGAGACTTCCCAGGCAGGACATGATCACACTACTTCTAATAACCGGTTTAGGCCTGCACAATCTGAAACCGCTAAGGATACATTCTTGGTCGATCCTACTCAATTTATGTCTAATGATGATCCCAATATTGACCTACACCTTGTCAAATCCATACCTCAGCGGTCCCGCAAGAAGGTTCGCTTTCGACCTTCTTAACCTTTGTACATCCACTCATCTTGTATATCCTTTCGTTTCACTCTGTCTTCTCTCGTTTTATCATTCACCCCTTTGCCGTGTGTGTGTGTGTATATATGCTATACTTAGGATGTGCTTTATCCTATGTATAGGGGGGTGAAGGATTTGTGTTGTTCATATTCGTCTTGTTTATCACCCTTGTTGTTGTTGCCTATACATAGGGATACTCTACCCTAAGTATAGGAGGGGTGATGTTGTTCATATCGTGTCTTTGTGAGTCTGTACATTCTCTTCATCGGTTTTCCCCTTTGTACATTCCACTATACTTTGGATTACTTGATCCTAAGTATAGGGGGGGGGATCACCTACTTCTCTTCATTTTATCTTTTCTTTGAGTCGTTGTAGAATAGGAGTCTTTTCACCTTTCATTGCTTAGCACGAGTTATGTCTTCTTTTGTCGCTCTCTGATCACTATGAGGACATAGTTCGAGCTAAGTATAGGGGGGTGTCGTATATATTGTATATATACTTTAGACATAACTCGTACTTTTAAATACATTTATTTGGGGGTTATGTGTATATTTTGTAAAATCTACTTATGCAAAAAAAACAACAAAGAAAACAAAAAAAACACAAAAAAACATAAAAAAAACAAAAAAAACAAAAAAAAACAAAAAAAACAACGAAAATAATAAAAAAACAAAAAAACAAAAGAGAGAGAGAGAGAAAAAACAAAAACGAAAACAAAAACAAAAAAACAAAAAAAACAAAAAAACAAAAAAAAAACATCAGAGAGAGAGAGAGAAAAAACCAAAACGAAAAAAAAACAAAAAAAACAAAAACAAAAAAACACACAAAAACAACAAAAAAACAAAAGACAAAAAAAATCTCTTGTATATACTTGTATATATTACTAACCCTTTCTCCTTTAAAAAAACTATAAAACCAAAAATTATAAAAATTTGCATAATTAAAAAAAAAGTGCATATAAAAAAGACTTTCTTTCACATCTGCACTTTCCCTAAAAAAATCCATAAAAAGTTCAAAATTAGAAATTTGTTTTACAAAAAATGGTTCTTTTCATATGTGCATCATTCTTTTCCAAAAAAAACTCTCTGCATTGTTCATATTCTGCATTTGCATGTGCATTTTTCAGGATAGTATTGATATTTAAACTATGTCTGGAATAAAATTGAAGAATGGAGCTTAGTTGGACCTTAATCCACCTAATTCTCAGAGGAACTTCACCGAGAAATAGGATTTTAGAAGCTTCAGGTCTTTGGCTTAATTCTTTGAGTTCCACATGACAATGTGCAGCATTTGACTCTTAGTGTCTAACCTGGTCTCTTCATTCTGGGTACAACTCTAGAATAGCGAATTAATTTGTACTCCCGCACTATGCACTTAGCTCAACTCAGACGGGATGTTGGAAGACTGTATGAGTTTCTTTGCTGGTAGCGTGGAAATCTAAAGACCGGAGTACGAGTTGAAATAAAGCTTCGGAAAAGGGATGGACGGCTGGGCACAATTTTTTCTAAGACCCCAAAACATGCACGGAAAAAAAAGATTCTATATCCGTAGGGGCACAACAAGATCCAAGCAGAACCACCAAAACTCCAAATACAAAGAAGCTACTACCAAATAAATATCTGACCAAAAAGGTCCAAGCTTCAAGAAAACCTGCAGATCTTGGTGGAGACTCGGCTACACTGGCCAGCTTCACAAGGAGAGGTGACTACACTAAACCACCCTCCAGTTCTTTTCTCATTCTTCTAACTTCTCCCCCAATTCGATTGTGAACACATCACGACAGACCTTAGAAGGAAATACCTGAATCCCCAAGGACGATTTATTGGAGAGGAGATTTGCATGGTAGTCCGGCATTCTGGATGGGAAGAGCTAAAATTTTTCACACACATGAGTCGATTGTTCAATGTTCATAGGGTATGCTTTAGGAAGAGGATCGATCTAAGATGACTTCTGGGCCAAAACTGTGACAATGATGTGTAGAACTTGAAGGCTGTTGGTTTTAAAATTCTAAGTCTCACAGAAGTTCCGACACACAAATAATCCAAAGATCCGACAGAGCTCCAAACTACAATTTTATGAAGATAAGTTTAATACTCAATATTGTCCTACTTTTTTTATTTTCCCTTTCTTATTCTTCTTCACTTATTCTTTCAAATAAGTGTTTGCTAAGGGACTAGCAAAGGTAAAGCATAGGGGGATGATGAATCTGCGATTCGTCATCTTTATTCATTTATTTTAGCTTAAAATCCCTTATAAAACACCTGCATATAACGCTAACTCCATATTCTTACTAACTTGCATTTGTGTGTAAATATTGTACATTTCTTACTAATTTTAACCTAAAATAAATAAATAAAGAAAGAAAGGAAAAATAAAGAAAAGAAAGTAAAAAAGGAAGACTGTATACAGGATGACCCGAACCCCGAGAGAAGGTCAAAACTTGACCTGATCGACCAGGAATGAAGTAGGGGGAGATAGGGTCCTCAACCAGAAAATCCAAAAAAAAATGTGTTTCTCACTTATTTTATGTATATATGTATAAAACTGACACTAATGTATTTGTACCTTAATTGAACCCAAATCAAATAACATTCAAAACCAAAGTTGTAAATAAAAATGTGTCCTAATTAATAAAAATGATTGCACAATTAAGTCATGTATAGAATAAAAGTAGCCACACTTGGCAAAAGCCACTAAGCACTAATTGAAAGATCAATTCCGGCTCCATATGATCTCAAATTGAACAAATAGTACTACCATTGAATTCTAAATTAAATTATCTTCAAAATGGCTGTGATTTCATAATTTTTGGAGTTACGGTTAAAAAGTCGGTTTTCCGGGGTGGTTTGTGCAATTTCCCCTTGTATTTTGTGCACATTGTATTTGTAAATATTTTTTACTAATTACTTAAAATAAAAATAAAAATAAACCCATAATAAAATTCTTAAAAAAAGGAGGCTAATTTCCCCATTTATCCTTGTATATAATGTCATATATATATAGTACATGTATATAGTTGCTATTTTTAACTAACCATCTTAAAAAAATAAAAAAATAACATTTTTTAATTCAAATAAATAAAGTGACGAAAATTCAAAAGAAATAGATAATTTTCTAAATAATTTTATCTTTCTATTTTATCTCTCATGTTATTTCTTCTACCAAAAAAAATCAAAGATTCATCTCTTATCTTTTATCCAAAAAAATTCAAAATTCAAAATTCATCTCTTTTCTATTTATATGGCTCCTTCTCCATCATTCCAAATTGATCAATCTTTAGAGAGAGGAGCCCGATCTCCGAGAGAAATTTCGTCGAGGAAGTTGCCTAGCCTCCAAGCCGTCCGGTGACAGCGAGTCGGCCTTGTCGAGGCGATCACGGTCCATTTTCCACTCGTAAGGTGAGATCCAAATTTTTCTTCACATTTTATCTTAGTTCAATCATAGTTCTATTTTTTGCATTTTTTCCCATCGTCATTTTTTTTAGATCTTTAAAAAAAATTCTCCATCTCGATTCGATCCGCCATCGACTCGATTTGTCATCTCACTTTCTTGATCTCTCCGCCTTCTATTTCTATCTCCCACGATCTCTCAACTCCGACCGCGCACGGTGGTCGGAGATCGGATTCGAGTCCCTCATCTTTCACCGAATCCCCATCCATGTTCCGATTTTGTAGATAAATAAATCTTTTTTCCTTTACTTCTAACGTTTGTTTTGCAAGATAAATAAAAAAATAAAAAAACATTTCTTTATTCCTTTATTTCTTGTTTTTTAAATTTAAAAAAAATAAATAAAAAAAAGTTTTTGCTTCTTTTATTATCTACTGTTTACATAAGAAAAAAAATAAAAAAAACAAAAAAACAAAAGAGGATGGCGTCTCTCCGCCTCGAGCACCCACGACTCCACGACTGCACCTCCATCGCCGTGCGGGCCGCCTCGCTCCACCACCGCGCGCGGCGCGACCGCCTCACCATCTCCTCCAGCGGCGGAGTCCAACGCCGCCCGCCATCGCGCCTCCTCTACCGCCTGACGCCGCCCTTTCCACACTCCAGTCCGCAGCCACCAAACCCCTCCGAGCACCGCCCCGGGCCCCTTCGCGCGTCTGCCGCGTGCGCCCGCCGCAGGACCTCCTCCACGCAGCGCCTCCCACGCTGACACCGAAGCCCGCGACCAACCGACCGCCTCGTTGGGGCGGTGCCGCCACCGCATCCTCCTCGCACGCGCCTAGCCGCGAGCTCCCGCCCCCGCGCTCGCCCGACTCCATCGCCGCCGCAAAGACCTTCGCCGACCCCGCGTGGAAGAAGAAGGGGAGGCGGTTGCCCCCTTTGGCCTCCCTTGCAAGAAACGAAAGAAGGCCTAGGGCTTTTGAAATAAAAATTTGGGGTAAATTACATTCTGCCCCCTGGAGGATTCCAGAATTACGAGTACGCCCCTGCCAGCTCTATCACGTGCCGTGCACGTTCCCTCAAGGGGTAATTTGCGTTTTCACCTCTCTGTTTACTTTTGTTATTTATTTTACGCAAAAAATTGATTATTTACATTTCAGTCCAAAACTTTAACAATATTTACAATTTGATCACTGAACTGCAGAACATTGAACTTGCATGATCTTCTATTGAAATAAATGTTTCTCATGCTTCAAAAATTTTGAAAAAATTGTGCTATACTCCTGATGTGCTATTCTTCCTAGAATAAAATTTTTATAGCATTTTGACTTCATTTGATATTATTAAAAAATCAAAAACAGTGCCTTTTGTCTTCCTGAAATTCAGAAATTCATAAAAATTCGAAAATAGCTCCAAAAATTCCAAAAATATTAGAGTAGTTTTATTTCATTGTCTTTTAATTTCAGACCAATTTTCATGATTAATTATTTATAAACATCAAAAAAATTGAAAAATATCAAAAATCTTCTAAAACTATAAAAAATTCTACAAAAATCCAAAAATTGTGATTTCCGTTTTTGTTTGTAGATAATTGTTTCTAGTTTATCTTAGAAATAGTAGCTAGGAGTTTTGGGCATTTAAGAGAGTTTTAAATTGCAAATTACTCCAGGCTGTCCACATTTTCTTGTTTCCTCATTGTTTGATTTTTAGAAAAATACAAAAACATCTGAAAATTCCATAAAAATTCTCAAAAATATTTCAAAACTTTTAAAACCCAAAAATATTTTCTTTGTATTTTTCTGATTATTTTTGGCATAATTGAAAATTGCAAAAAGAGTTGGTGTGTGTATATTCTTGATCTTTGTTCATATTGCTTTGCATTATTTTTGAAAAATTAAAAAAAATTGCAAAATCAAAATCACTAAAAATTTGAAAATCAGAAAATATAAAAAAATTTAGAAATAAAACAAAAAATAAAAAAAATAAAAAGATAAAAAATCACAAAAACCAAGGATAGTTGTCCTTTGAGATTCTTGTTTTCTTTTAATTAGTTTCTGATTAATTGAATAACCCTCGGGAATTGTAGCCTCCTTGATTTCGACCCTGTCCCCTATACAGGTTAATAAGTAGCAAAAATTTAAAAAAAAAATAATCTTTTGTTGATGCGGGATTCTGGGGAAAAACAACGACATATTTTCCACCAATTAATTTCCGTCCTCGAATTTTGCGCCCAACACCGTGCCATATAAAAACTATATTTTAATCGAAATAGTTAGAAATCTCCGAGAATAAAGTTATAACTTATTAGTTGTAATAATTATCAAGTCATTGTAACAAAGGCACAATAACTGCTTTAACAAGATTTAGTATTTGTTGCATAAGATGCAACGTTCACATTGGATGCGAGCACTTTTACTGGGGAATATGCAAGTATGTAAGAGGAGTAGGCATACTATCTTAGGAACATAGTGAGTATTTGGTTTACAAAGCCATTTTTCTCAATAGTTTTTTTATTAACACATCAGTGTGGGTATAAAGATTATCCCATCAACGAATCTTTGGGCTACTGGGAGATTGTTGTACATCTGGGCACACAACGACCATTATTTAATAAGTTTTACTGCAATTTACTCCTTGATCAGAAATGAAGAATAACAAATTTGCAAAATAGGTCCTTAGCAAATTAGGGTTATGATCCATGGTTATCTTAATAAGCATGCATGTGTTGATTCGGTAGTTGAATAATAGAGGTTGTTGCCTGGATGATATCAAGACTTATGAAACATCGTCAAATGATTATTAAGAAAGGATCTCCGGCCTTATAAGGAGACAACAATCCATCTCTAAAGGTTGGTATTTGATGAATCTTTTGATGTAGGTCCTCTGCACAGGAATAGATATTCATATGTGTTAGATATGTTAGGAGAAAGAGTTGACAAAACAAGATCAAGATAACCAAGACCTATGTCATATACCTTTATAATATAGGTATGCATCCTCTTACTAGTGATATATGTGTTACTATATGTTTCAGTATATACATTTGGTAGACCGATAAGTTGATGACCTATTTAAGGTGTATACACCTGTAAGCTAGTGTGCATACAAGTTCATATGACTAATACAAACTTTCAAAGGTATTATACGGGTTCGTTACTGTATTGGATGACATGAGCTCATTGATCAGATATTGGTAACAAATTTTATGCCTCATTTCGGAAACTTGGCTTAATTCGTAGGTATGATATATGCTTTAGGAAATTATACGATCAATACCGAGGTTTTATATATGCTTTTAGAAAATATATGATCGATACCAACTCCTAGTTATCAAATGAGAAACATAATGATAAAACTTTGAAGGACAAAGTATAAATGTTATCTAAGACTTAGAGTTTTTTCTGAGTCTTACAATATACAGTTATGTATGGGATTTAGGAATACTTGATGGTGATTTGATAATAAATGGTTGTATTACCATTACACATCCATTATGAGGGAGTGATCAAATAGGTTTGGATTTTAGTGACTACTCTTAGTAGAGAAGTAATCTGATCTCAGTCCAATTGTTGGATATTGGTCTAAAAATGATTTAGATGCAATGAAAATATTATATTTTCTTCTTTGATTTAATGAAACAACTTTGAGATGACCCTGAGATATGGAATTTAGATATGATATAACCACCAAAGTCACTATAGATGAATGTGCAATCACCATGTCCTTAAGTCCAAGTGTCTATAGAGAGAGCACATTATTCTTAAAGGAGTTCAAGAATAATTTCTGTGTTGATTATGTATATGAGAATTGAAACAAATTGATAATTAAATATGATTTAATTATTTTGAATAATACGAATATGATTCATATTATTTAGACACATGAGAATAAAGATCCAAGATTATTAAATATGATCTAATTATCAAGGATATGGATAATGTACATATAACTATCCATATTAATCTTATATACTGTAAATATGATTTATAATATATTAGAGAGAGTTAATTGTAATTGGAATTTATGAATTAAATGTTATTGTGAATTGGATTCACATTGGACAAGTAATTGTAAATGCAATTTACATTTTATTGTGGATGTATCAATATCATTCATAATTTTCAATGTCATGATTGAAATTATCACAAAATAATTTGTAATTATTTTTGTGAATAAATTTGCAGTAAAGTCATTTTAAATTATGAAGGACTATGTGAGATATAAGATCCCACATAATTGGAAGGAGGAGGCCACCTTCCTCATATGGAGTATGGACAATCCCCTTATGTCCAAAATCAATGTGTTTGTCCACTTAATGATTTGAAGGAGACTTGCCTCCTTCATAATCCTTATATGATAATTAAATTAAATGTTCTTCAATAAATTATATTTAATTTAAATGCATAATAAGTGTTGTTGCAAAGTAAAATGCAACAAAATCTTGGCCAACCATTTGATTTGTAGTCACATGGATTGTGATCCATGGAAATCCAAAGTAGTATAAAACGGAAGGTAGACCTAGACTTTTATTCTACACATAAAAAAGAGAAACAAATTCTCTCTCCCTCTTTTCATGTTCTCTACACATACACTCTCTCAACATTATGGTAGTCCACATTTTTTACCTAGAGAGACTTGTAGTCATCACGTCATTGTTGTTCCTCGGATCGACTGCTCGTGGATCTCATCCATTTTATGTATTTCTTAGCCACGAAGAAGGCACCAAGTTTTGTGTGACAAAATTAGGAGACACCTCGCTCGGATCATCAACTTGGATTGCTCAAAGCATGCATCTCATCCACGCCCCTGTCGGTGCGACCTTCACTATATCACTTGAGACCGAAGGTCTCTTCATTTAGAGGCATTATCACAAAAATATTTTAAGAGGTAATTATTGTACTTGTTTATGTTGTTGAAACAATTGAGAAGTATCCCTCAATCATGTGGTTTCATTTTTAAAAATAATTGCAACTACTATGACTAGTTTCCCTAGATGGTATGTGATGCAACCTTCACCCTTCCATGATGTGCTAAGGCCTAAACCCTAGCCCTATCTTTGGTAGCGGAGGATGTACAAACAATAGACATTCCTCAACCTATTATAAACACTGTTATTTTATTTCTATTTGATGTAAGAGATTCATGTATGAAAAACCTTGTTCAACTCAATAAAAAGAAATATGTTTTAGTTAAAAATTTAGGATCTTAATCTTATTGTTCTCGTGTGACTTTAGTCCCTTTCCCTCATTCTCTAACGGTTGGAAAGCTCATAGTTAAGAAAATCTAGAAAGATGATCTAGAAATGGCACGATTTTGAAGAGATAATATTATGGTTAAAGTCCCATTTTATGAGTACGTGCCTAGCCATCCTGTGTTTCGGAAATACCATAAGGTGAGGTGCACACCAACTAGGGTTAGCTAGAAGAAACCAAATAGTAATGTGAAGATGCACGTCTTATCAATTGTCACTACCAACTATCTCAAGAACCAGCAACAATCAAGAATGAAGAGATATATGGGTGCACAATATGTAATGAGGCATATATATATATATATAACAAAGCATTAGCGTGTACTCTCCTATATAACGATTACTCAATTAATCTCCTTCCCTTGGCTCTGTATGAGAAACTGGAGTAGGGACCTCTACAAAGATCAAGATCATTACTTCAATTTGCAGATAATTCAATGACAAATGCTAAGGATGAAATCAAGAATGTTATAATCCCAATTAAGAGACACAATTACACGGTGTTCTTCATTGTCCTTGATATGCATATCCCCGATCATAAGACATATTCATAGATCATTCTTGGGCAGCCTTTTCCATTATATTGCGGGAGCATCATTTGATTATTTGACATGGATGGTGAACTTCCATTCTTCGTGTTAGCCACGTGAGCACCAGGTGAACAATTCCTACAATAATTGTTATTGTAATGTTTGATTTATTAATAAAAGTTTTTGGATTATTTCACTCCTTGTTTGAGATTAAATGAAGTAATGCACTATAAAATCCCTAAGTACAATTAGTGTTATGTACCATGGCCATCTTGATGATCATATAGTTGTTATTTTAATTGTTGGATAATAGAGGTTTGTACTTGGTGAATGTGTAAAGAGTTAGATTAAGGACTCATTAAACAATTCCAAATGACTACTAAGAGATGATCTCCAGCCAGAGTAGGAGATGTCAATCCTTTCTCTTTTGGCTTATATTTGACTGACCTCATGATGCAGAAATGGAGATTCAAAGGTGTCGGATTAGTTTGGTTAAAGGGTTGACTTAATGAGATCAAGTTAATCAAGTCCTATATCACACTCTCTCATGATATAAGCATGCATTCTCTGATCAAAGATAGATATATTTCTCTATGTATGAATATATACATTTGGCATATTGATAGGATGATGGCTTAACCAAGGTATATACATTGGCGAGTTGGTCTTCATACAAGTCCATATGAGTAATATGATCTCTCAAAGGGATCATATAGATTCAGTTGTGAATCGGAAGACACGAGCTCAACCATGAGGTATTGGGATCGATAAAATTCCATGCGTGGTTCTCTTGCTTTTGAAGCATGACAAGAAATTGTAGGTATGATATATGGTTTTCGAAATCATATGATTGATACCAACACCCAATGATCGAATGAGAAACAAAGGATAAAATCCTAAAGATGATGGTGTAAATTGATTTATATCTTTGAGTTTATTCTAGGTCTTCCAGTAAGTAGGATATATAAGTATTAGGAATATCGGAGGGTGATGTCATCATAAATGATTGTATAACCATGGTGTTTCAATTCCAAGGGAGTGATGAAACATGTCTATATTTTGGTGACTCTTCTTACTAGAGAAGTGATCTAATCTTAGTCCAAATGTTGGACATTGATCTGAATGTGATTCAGTTGCAATGTGGAGTTTGGATATGCGACCTTGATTTTATCAAGCATCTATGGGAGTTCCTTGGGATATGTATTTGAGATGTAATCTCAATATCTAAGTAACTATACATGAAATGTGCAATCTCTAAGTATCCACTGAGAAAGCGTATTATTCTTAAAAGAGTTCAAGAATATTTTCATTGTTGAATTACATCCTAGATTTATGAAATAAATAAATATGATTTAATTACTGTGTTTAATGAGAATTTGATTCATATTATTTTGATGCATGAGAATGATGATCCAAGATAATTAAATATGATTAATTATTATGGGTATAAATAATGTGGATAACACTATCCATGTTGTTCATATATATTATAAATATGTTTTATTATATATAAGATACAATTATTTGAAAATAATATTTAGTATTTAAATGTTTATGCGAATTGCATTCGGATTGGACAATATAGTGAAAATGTAATTTACATTTTATTTTGGACTGTGAATGTGATTCACAATTTTCCAATGGCTTGATTGCAATGTTCACAAAATAAATTGGATTTATTTTGGGATATAATTTGCAAAAAAAAGTTGTTGAAACTATTTACAGAAAATCAAAGAATATATGTATCCATGTATTAAGAGAAGAAAGCCCCCCTTACATGTTGGGAGGGTGGACAACCACCAAGTCCTAATTGGAATTCGTGGTCATCCCCCTCTTATGGAAAGAGACTTGCCTCATTCCTAATTCTTCAAGATCTATTAATTTAATTCAAACTACTATGTTTTTATAATTAACTATATGTTTAATTGAATTAAATTATTTGTTGTTGTGTTTTTACAACAAAATCATGGCCACTAAAAGGAACACAAATCAATGTGAACCATTGGATTTATGTTGTCAATGGATTGAAATCTATGGACTCCCAAAATATTATAAAAGGAAAGGAGACCATAGCTATTATTTATAAAGACACAAGAATTGCATGTGCTCTCTCACTCTCTCCTCTCACATGCCATTACTAAGTGGTCATCCACTTGGAAACACTCGAGAGACCACCGTCGTCGCTACGTCGTTGTGCCACCGCCTCGACTACTCATGGATTTTCCATCTCCTTTTATTCACCTCGCTCATGAAGAAGACATCGGATATCATGAAACAAGATCCGGAGATTAGTCACTTGAATCAATACTTTGGATTGCGAGAAGCACACTACACATCCCCACGCTCACAAGCATCTCTTCTGCCAGATCGGACTTGAGATAA
Organism: Ottelia alismoides; assembly: GCA_037367405.1. Classification (NCBI taxonomy): domain Eukaryota; kingdom Viridiplantae; phylum Streptophyta; class Magnoliopsida; order Alismatales; family Hydrocharitaceae; genus Ottelia; species Ottelia alismoides. The sequence goes on along the minus strand of JAZKJV010000862.1, from coordinate 38,785 downwards.
GAGGTCCCTTATGTTAGAGATTATGATCAAATCCAAACTTCAAGTGGTTTGATGAAACAATCCAAGAAGTGTTCTTAGATCAAGTGGTTTCATCATTTATTTTTTTTAAATTTCCCTGCATCGAGCTACTAGTGCAACTAGTCGTTGAAATCGTATATGATGCGATATTCATACCTCTGTGACGCGCCTAAGGATTTTTCCATATCCTTTAAGTGGTATAAAAGCCTTATTGCTTCCTTGGATATGATCCCAAATCCAAGGTTATCGAGGTTCATATTTGGGATGCATGGGAATCATTGTTTTTGCATTGGATGCAAGATTCGAATTGATTTTTTTTGCTTGTTTAAAAACTCACTGTTTGTGCAATGTTTAAATGTGTTTTTGGTTGATAAAAAGAACTTATAACGCCTAGATATTCTCTATAAAAGTTTGTGAAAATGATTCGAATATTTCGAGTTGTTGATGGTTGGGTATCAGGTTGCTCCATTAGCGGTTCGTCCCACATCCTATGCGTAGTCGCCTTGACAAAGGATAAGGAAAGCATAATTCTTAAAGAGATCATGGTGTATTTTTATAGTTATTAAACTTTAATGATACATATTTTGAGATTACACGATACTTTCAAGTGACAATCAAACTTGTTTGTTAGTTGATTAAATTGGATTTATAAACACTTAAATATGATTAAATTATTTATATCCATTTGAAAATACTTTATTATGAATAATGGTGTATTACCCTTGGAAGAATTAATTAAATGAATATGAATCATGATATTTAATTAAAATTCCAATATGATATGGCAGATCACACAAGTGATATTCATGGTCTTTCATCAAGGAGAAGGGTTTCGTAACCAAGAATTGTATGTAGGACACGGTTGTCCGAAGTGGCAGCTCCTACATACTAGAGCACATGTATCGAGATCTGTGCTTCTCAAAAGAGAAAGGTCGTATGCATAGTGACCCCAATATCGATTCCTCATATTATTGGTGCAATATTGTATTGCGCATATCAAGTTCTATTCCTCTTGATGGTTGGTTAAATTTACGATGGGTTAACATCGCCTTTGGGGTAATGGGCCAAGTGTTAAAGATCAAATTGGGAATGTAAGTTGGACTTGCTAGGCACAATGTGTTCCCAATTCTTTTTTCCCTTGTTATAGTTTCTCTTATTATTGTGATGTAACTAAGGTAGAAAAGGATATCCCAATTCTCGTTTTGAAAGAGATTTAGCAGTAGGTATATCTCTTGTTTTGAAAGTGATTAAGGAAATGAACTTTCACAGTTCAAAAGGCAAGAGTAGTTAGATTAGAAATTCCTTAATCAAGGTTTTTAACATTGAATATATACTTATTTAAATGTTCTAATATAGTGCATCAATCATTTAAAATAATGAAGTCCAAGAACCCACTCAGTAGGGTTCTGGATGTCAATCAACTGACTGTACAAAATTACTCAGATTAGATCTGTAATTTGGATCTAGTTCTCTCTACAGATCACATCTCATATGTGCTATTTAAGGACAAGATAAAAAACCATGAGAAACTGGAATATGTCAATTACAATGAAAAATAAGATGAATATCATACATTGGCTCGTTCTTATATTCTGAGATCTCTCTCCAATGTGCTTCAAAAGCAACATGTGGAGATGGAGACCTGCCATGATATAATGATGAATCGTAAGGAGATGTTCAGTGATGTCAACTGAACTCAATGTTAGAATATAACTTATTCATTGCAAAATACAAGAAGGGAAATCAGTTAGAAAACAAGTACTCAGAATTTTTGAGTGTCCGTTTGAAATTTAAACTCTCAAGGATAACATGGATGCAGATATGCAATATGACTTCATTATGCTATCTCTCCACAAGTTCAATAACATTGTGGTATTATTCCTTAAGAAAAAAATGAATTAGTCTAATGCTGAGTTAATGTCTTCATTAAAGTCTACACATGGCGTAATGAAGAAAGATAATCAACTGGCAGTACAATAGTTGCACAAGTCAAAGGGAAGCACATGCGTAAGAAAGGATCTCGGAAGGGCCCGACCCAGAAGACAGAGAAGAAGAGTTAAGGTGTTGGCTAATATTCTACTACCTACATACTAGTGACATCAAAGAGGACAAGTGTGTTAACACTACAGGAAATTGGGGCATTAAAAGCTAACTTCTCAGATTAGTTGAAGTCTGCTGACAAAGGTAATCTCGCACCAAGTATGAATTCCACTTTCATCATTGAAACTAATTTTCACATAAGACGAGAAGGTAGTTGGGCCATCATTTCTGGTGTTTTATGTTCATGTATGCAATTTGTTGCATCTATTTCAAGAAATTGTCATAGTTGTGGCATTCAATATCTGAAAACTATCATTATCTAGTGGAAGAATCCTAGTACTTAAAGAATGTCTTTAAGTTCCATATGTTAAAAGGAATATAATATATGTATCAAAATTAGTTAAAAGTGGATATTCATTTCATTTTATATTACACTTTTCATAAGTCATTATGATAAATTTATTGCAGATGGTGTTCTTACTTCTGGTGGACTCTATGAATTGTGCATTGATTAAAATGTCATGATTGTTACTTCCACTAATAAAAACCCTAAGATAATAATGGATGATGGAAATTATTCTAACATAATTTTGCAGTAAAGGCCTAGTCATTTATCTGTTGATTGGATCAATATATTGATAAAAAATGGATCCTTAGATTTTTTGTAGGTCTAATATTCACCTACTTGCAAACATTGTATTTGAGGTAAACTAGTTGGTACGCCTTTCCATAATAAGGTAATATATGATATGGTATTATTGACCTAATATGTATTGATGTATGTGGTCCCTTTAGTACCAGGATTGGAAATGGATATCGATAGTATTTGACATTTATTGATGACCATTCACAATACGTCCCTATCTTCCTATAACATCATAAATCTGAATTCTTTGAAAATTTGGAAGACTTCATAGATTTTGTTAAGAACCGAAGCGATGGGAAGAAAAAAATGTATTCAATCTGTACTAGTTGGTGAGTACTTCTCAAGTGAATTTAAGGAATATCGTAAAGAGAAATGGATTGTATCCAATATCACTCCCCTTGGGGCTACCCAACTTATTGGTATTTTTGAAAGATGTAATAGGACCATCATGGACATGGTTCGTTCAATGATGGTTAAAGCATAGTTACCACTTAATTTATGGGGATATGTAGTACAATAACAATATATATAATGAATAAGATTCTTAGCAAGTTTGTACCTAAAACTCCACATGAGCTTTGGTATGGAACAAAACCTAGTGTTTACCACTTAAGGATTGGGGGTTGCTTGGACTATGTGAAGAACGTGTATGCAAGTAAGCTAGAATTTCACACTCGTGAGTGCTACTTCATTGGGTATGTTAAGGATCGTATTGGATACCGTCTTTATAACCCTAAGACTCAGAAGCTCTTCATCTCTAGAGATGTAAAATGTCCAGAGTATGACTTCCTTAAGAGTCAATAAAAAATGAAGTGAAGTAGATCATTGAAACCCCTAAGGATTTTAAGCTTCTTAAACTAGAAACTGAAGAAGTAAGTGATGATGAAACACATGTATATCTTTGAAGGAGCTCGAGGGTGGTTGCACTACATGAAAGGTACAGATTCCATGTATCAAGTGAAACATACAATGATCCAGCTTCATTTGATAAAGCACTCATAGATAATGACATGGGTAAATTGATGTTAGAAATGAAGTCATAAATTGACTCATTCCATAAAAATGGTGTATGGACCCTAGAAGATCCTCCTATAGGGGTAGAGCCCATTGGGTGTATATTGATCTCCAAGAGAAAAAGAGGGTATGGAAGGAAGGTAGAGACCTTCAATTCAAGTCTCATAGTTGAGGTCTATACATAGAGAGAAGGCATCGACTATGATGAGACATTCTCTCCTGCATTTATGCTTAACTCTGTCAGGGCACTACTAACTATAGCTGCACACATTGACTATGACATCTAGCAGATGGACGTCAATATGGCGTTCCTAAAAGGGTACCTCGAAGATGATATCTATATGGAGCAACTCCAAGGATTCATAATCCAGGAAGGAAAAGTATGCTAGCTTAAGAAATGCATCTATCGGCTAAAACAAGCTTCTCGTAGCAGGAACATCAAATTTGATGAAACCATAAAGAGGTATGATTTTGTGCAGAATCCTAAAGAACCGTATTTGTAAAAGAAGTTTAGTGGGAGCGCCATTGTTTTCACTGTACTTTATGTGGATGATATCCTTTATCTTTTGGAATGATACAAGCATGAAGACCAGTATTAAGATTTGTCTATACCATTACAGAACATGGAAATTTAGGTGATTAATTAATGATAATTAAAGTGTGGTCCCATTGTAACCCTAAAAATCTCTCAACAACAATTATTGATTTTTATTCACAGCTCAATCCAACGAGCAAGAAAAAGAATGTAAGCACATGAACTATGAGTCTTATTTATTTACCTCTATAGTGTATAAGGTCGAACTCAGGGAGGCTATAAAAATCTCAAGGGTTATTCAATTCAATAAAAGAAAAAGGGAAATCTGTGAAAAATACTCTTGGCTTGTATATTTTTGTATTTTTTATGGATTTTTAATTATATATTTTTTAGCTTTTTGATCATATATTAATTTTATATTATTTTATTTCTGAAATGATTTTTGTTATTTTTTAAACTAATGAAATTATAAATAGAGAAATGATGAAATACAACCCATCACTCTTTTTGTATCTCCTAAATATATCAAAATTATAGAGAACATTTTATCAAATTATTTTTGAGTGTATGACCTTTTTCTTATGTTTTCTGGATTTTTTCTATAATTTGAAATAAAATTAAGGTTTTCAAGTAAATGGAAAACATGAAAATTAGGAAACAGAATATAATGTGAATGTTTTAGGGTTTTTAAAATAGAAAGGAAAGAAAAATGTATGAAATATGCACACAGGGAAGAAAATTTTTTATATTTTCCATAGAGCTATTTTATGATTTTTTTTGAATTTTCTATGATCTTATACAAACATTTTGGTATTTTCAATGTCTTCCTATTATTTGTATTTATGGGGAATCTAATTGTGAAAATAGTATTATACTAAAGTAGATAAAAATAAATAGATAGGACCATTTAGATTTTTTTCAAAAGGTTTTTATGTTTTATTTGATTTTAAAATGCAACAAGGACTTTTGACGATGTTTTTGAATTTTTAAAAATAATAAAATAAGATGCAAAATGCAAATTAGTGATGAAAGAGGTGCTTAACAAAGTGCTATAATGATTTTTTTTATTTTTGAAAGGGTTTTTTATTTTTTATTTGATTTTTAACAATCAAATAATATGTAGACTCACAGGGTTATAGACGTAAAGAAATAATGTTTGTGGAATAAATGATAATAAATATATAAAGTTTCTATATAAAAATGCAAAATGCCTAGAGGAACGCATTCATAGGCACGTGATGTGCACTCGAATGGATTGACATGCAATTACTTTAATTTCTAGGGATAAATAATAATGAATAAAATGTGGTCTCTTTATTGAAATCTTCACAGAAAACAAATGTGAGGCATGCTTCAAAGTGTAAACAGGACTAACATGAAAATAACATAAATGATAGGGAAAGTAATGCAAATGTCGAGATAATATCGAAAGCATGTTTCCTCGAAGGACATATTTGCAAAATGGAAACAATGTAATTGCTTGGGAGCGAGGTTACCAATAATTCGCGTTGTGCATCAGACAGCTGATTTTTTTAAGCTCATATTCGACGGTAAAGATTAAATCGTACTTGAATGGCCACAATCAGATTTAGAGGATAGAATTCACATATGAAATTTCGGGGGCGAGTATGCGGTGTGGATTGAATATAGGCGAACTTGTTCTTGATTGTACAACCAAGATGTCATTTAGAAGAACTGGCTTGAATGCCATCAATAATGAACTTCGATCGGTTAAAGCTCAACCAATCTCCATCTACAATGACTCTTGAGTAGTGTGGATCGCTCCCACACTTCTCCTATTCTCTCAAAGGTGCGCTCCAGTATCCTGCAACACAACCTATACTCGGAGGTGATGTTTTGGCAATCTTATTGAAGATGGAAATGAGAGAAATCGTGAGTGGATGTGGATATCTGATGAAGAATGCTAGAGGGAGATAAATATTTAGAAATGAGATGATCTAAAGGGGTTTCAGTGTGATAGGAGATGGAGATGGTCGAGTCGGATGTTCGTGGAAGTGGTCAGAGAATCTTTGATCTCGTGGATAAGACGTAGATGATGGAGTATCTAACAAATGAAATGAAAGAGAAAACTAATGGATTAAAAACTAAAATTAACTATGAACAACAATAATTTACCCCATTGTAGACGGTGGCTGACAATGGGCCTCGAACTGTTGGTGGTGGAGAGGTGAAACTACGATAGTGATGGCCAACTAGTGGCTGGATCACGATTTGTGCTCCCAATTCACAATCTAGGTTGGAGGCTATCTCCTCCATCACGAGAGATCTATCTCTATCACTGAATCTCAGGGAATTAATGAACAAAATCAGATCAAATCGATGATGAGCGGCGAATGGGGGGTATATATAGAGGTGGCTCCTGTGTGTTTTGAAATTCAAAGGGCGAGCAGGTTATGAATCCATGATTCATTAACATTTCTGTAGCATTTTGTCTTAAAACTCTTAACAAACACATGTATATCTATTAATTCCATCTTTTATCAAAATACCATTCATGAACAAAAATGCACTTTTAAGCATTAAAACATGTAAATAAATAAAAGAATGATAATAAAGAAACGGAACAAAGGCAGATTGTAAACATGTATATATGTACAATATGACTTATAAAATATAAATATAGCTGCAAGAAATATTTATATAACCTAATCCCCGAGACCAAGTGAACATGGATTGGTCGACAAACAAACAAGTAGGGGGAGATAAGTATGAAAATCATACAAATAATTAAAGATACAATCTACACATTCTTCATTATATTTTAAATAAATATCAAATCTTCATTGATTTTTAATTATTTCATATGTGCATACTTTTCACCAAACTCTTTTCTAATTATTTCTAAAAATGTATAGAAAACATAAAAATAAGTTAAAAATATTATCTTGTATATGCCGAGAAATCTAACTTTTAAATTGTTAAATTCTCAACTTCCGAACATCATACTTTCTCATAGTAACTCCAATTTCACTCTACTCACATTTGAAGTTCATAAAATAATATTATCTAATTAATGCAAGTGATTTCACCAAAATCGGAGTCCGTTTGCAAAACGTCGGTTTTGGGACCTAATGATAACAAGGTTTATGGCTTATTTAGTTGATTTAGAACACAATATTTACAATTTTTTAAATTTTATAATTTGTAATTACTTTCTTGATCCTATACTTTAACCATGATTTAATTCAAAGTTTTTTGAGTTTAATTATTATTTTAATTAAATCCAAAACCCTAATTTATATATGAAATTGAACTACATAACTTATACCTGTATTTATTAATATATCTAAACTAATTTATTAAAATCCACAAAAATTCACAAAGACTTATTTAGTATTCTAATAATTAAGAAAATATAAAATTAATATGTAAATATTTATTTATTGAATTAAAAATACAAAACCTATTTATTAAGTATTATATATACATGTTTATTAATATAATATTTATATTTCGTACAATATTTATTATTTATAAAAAGTAACTGTACCATAATTTATATAATTTAATTATATATGCTTTTTATTTTTATACCTATTTGATATAACGTTATTTATTATTTATTAGTTAATTTATATTGTATTTATTACATCTGGCCAACCAGGTGCTGACACGTGCCGGCACCTGGTTCTTCCTCAAGAACTCTCAGATGGAGTTTTGTTCTACCGGCCTAACTTCACCAAATTTTCCTGCTAATCTCCTAACATCTTCGCTTGATCTTACCCCTCCATTTTCTTCCCCTAACCACCCTAATACATTCCTGCCATTAGATCTACCTAACATCCATTTCGATTCATCTATAAAAGCTCCTAAAGTTGGTGCGAGCCAACTAACTTCTCCAACCATCCTAGTTCCAGTGGTTGACCCTCCTTCCTCATCTTGTTCTGGCCAGCTAAGGGGGTGACAGCACCAACGAGCCGTCCCGCGTGGAAGAGGGAAGATCGGGGAGGCGTTCCAAGGTCTATGCTTGACCTTGCAACGCCGCTTCGTATGCGTAGAGCTCCGACCACCGACCATCGAGCGACGACCAGTAGAGTCATACACTCTACAACTCCCAGGTAATCATCCATATTCTTCTAATTCTTTCTCGAAATTTATGTATCACTTAGATCATTTAATCCCGTTATTAGGGACTCTAGACATCATACTTAAATGCCACATCTTATATTCCTCTCAAAATCAAATCGAGTCAACCGAAGATCATCTTCTTTCTTTCCAACTTCATTGTTTGCAATAATTATGGAAACATTCTTTAACTTGCAAATCATCTAATCTTCTCGATCGATTCCCGCATGAATCGAGCAATAAATCATTCTTTGTAGATCAATTAATCATCTGGAGCATTTACATATCCATCTGGAGCTTGAAGATCCAAGAAATGTAAAATACCATTAATTCCAGGACAGTCTGCCCAATCATCTGCCTCGGCGAATTACAACCACATTCAACCACCTTCGGAGGAAATTTACCTGCAGGCGAGCTCGAGGGGTGAAGGGGTAACCCCTCTGGCCCTGCCGTAGGCCCAAGCGACGCGTCATTCGCCGAAGATAAATTGGAGAAGGGAGCACCTTCGTCAGCCGCACGGAGGAATTGAAGAACAATAAGAACACCAGAACGCACAGGTGTGCGACACGTGGCACTGATGGATGGCCCTGATCAACTCCTGCTTCTAAACCAGGTCGTTCATTCCGAAACGGTGTGATTTTTGCAACTTAAACCCAGCCAAATCCAGAATTTCAGATGCGCTTCAGAATTTTCTGGAATTACATTTAGGTCCCCACATAGGACCTAAATCTAATAAACTTTATTTTTTTTACATTTTCGTCTCTGACCGAGGACTGAACCGTAGAAATTTTTTATATCTTTATTACTTTTATACCCCTGGACTATAAGGTATTTTTTAGACTTGTTTTTGACACTATTTCGAGATGATTTTCTTGTTGTAGCTATCAAACTACCCTAGAGTTCTTTTTCGAGTTGTTTTTCGAAGGATTTTATCGTGATTTCATCGAGATTTTATTCTTTGTAATTCGACTCTGTCTCGAGTTTGTTTGGATTACTTTTAGAGCCCGTTGCTCAAGCGACCTATCTACTCTATAGTATCACCTATATTCTGCATATTTTACACATACTATATTGTAGGTAAATCATTTGAAAAATATCACTTTGAAAAATAAAAAATAAATCAAATAAAAATTTAAAAATAAAAAACCAACAAAAAGGATTTCTCGCTTTCTCACTTCCTTCAAGAAGAAATAAAAAGTCACAAAAATATCTTTTACCTCAAAAATCAAAATATTTTTATTATGCCTCCTTGAATTCGACCCAGGCACACTTACTTGGTTAAATAAAATAATGTAAGATAAAATAGGAGAGAAGCCATTTTCTCACTTCACTTTTCCCTCTCTCTCATATTTTATCGATCTTTGTTTGATCTATAAGGGTTTTGGTTTAGAGAGATTTCTACACCGACACCAACATCTTATCTCTCCCGAAACTCTAGTTATCAAATTGGAGCTGTTGCCGGGGAGGCGTTGGCCATATTTCGATTTCTGATCCTATATTGTGATTTTTTCTTTCTTCTTGTTTCTCGAGGTTTTTCAAGCTTTTATAGTTTTCTCGAGTCTTCTGTCGACTATTATCTTTAGTTGCTAATGAGTTTTGCAAGGCCTGCAGGATCAGCCAGCTTCTTAGGATGTCAAATCAGTTGAAAGTGCAGAGATCGACTCCTTCTCTACAAGTCTGTTGCAGAGGGCAGAGTGAGTTAGTCTACTTTTGTGAGAGAGAGGAAGGCCCTTTGCCCGTTTCGAACTTTCGTAGAAGGGGTCTACTAAGTACATCCCGACTTGTAACTGGACTTTATACTTTCTCCGGGGTATGTTTCGCCAAGTGCCGGTGCACTTGGGACCTCACCGCGGGTTTTGGTTTTCATCGTTTTTTCTTTGTTTCACGTGATTTCGTGCAACCTAGGTTTGCATGACTAATTGATTAGACGAACATATCTCCTTAATCCACACTTAGGTGTAACTCACTGATTTGAAAAATAATTCATTCTTACGCTAGAATTGTTGATTAGGACTCGATTTTTCTCAACTTTTCATGCATTACCCTAAAGGTTTACAAATTCTATGCGGGTCACTTGCATGTAGACTGTTGGCATCATGTATGATCTCTATCTTTGCATGCAACATCGTTATCCACTGCATTCCATGATTCTCCCTCTACAAGACACATTTTGAAAAGTTAAAAAGAACCAACCTCCCACTAGATATTGTTGAAAATATCAAACAAAATGAAAACCATAAAAATAGAAAAGTTTTTCTTCCATCTAAAAACGTGATAAAAAATTAAAAAAATACCTAGATTTCAGTTGTACTAGGAGAGAAAACACCTCATTGTTTGTAGGTACACTCTAGACAGAGTGATGCGCGTACACTTAAGGAATAGAGCAAAAATCTCCGCACTTGTGTCCTAAGCGCTTGGACTCACTCTTCAGGTCATGTTACTTGCTGCAAACACTTGCCTCAAACGTTAAAAGAAGTAGTCTTGTTTAGGTTTGTGTGCACTGATGAATCCATGATTCATTAACTTTTCTGTCGCATTTTGTCTTAAAACCCTTAACAAATACATGTAAATATTCATTAATTCCCATATTTTATTCAAACTTCATTCATGAATAAAAATTCACTTTTAAGCATACAAATCATGTAAATAAATAAAGAACAAAGAAAAAGAAAAGAAGGCAGATTGGAGATATGTATATATGAACAATATGACTTATAAAGATAAATATAACTGCAAGGTATATTTATAACCTAACCCCCGAGACCAAGTCAACATGGATTGGTCGACAAACCAATAAGTAGGAGTAGATAAGGAAAGAAAACCCTAAAAATAAATTAAGACACACTTCATGTTCTTTCCACTATTTATCAAATAAATATAAAACATCAATGATTTTTAATTAATTTATATGTACATATTTTTCACCACACTCTTTTCATATTATTTCTAAAAATGTATATAAAAATATAAAAATAAGTTAAAAATATTACCCTGTACATATACCAAGAAATCCTACTTATAAATTGTCAAAATCTCAACTTCCGAACATCATAACTTCTTCATACGAACTCCAATTTCATTCTACTCATCTTTATAGTTTATAAAATAAAAGTATCTAATTAATAGAATGGTTTCATTGAATTTGGAGTCCAATTGCAAAAAGTCGGGACCAAATGACAATGGGGTTTCTGGGCTATTTATTTTATGTAGAGCACATTATTTATAGTTTTATTAATTTTAGAATTTTTAATTATTTTCATGATCTTGTAATTTAACTCTAATTTATTTCATAATTTTTGGAACTTATTTATTATTTTAATAAAATAAAAGTCCTAAATTATAGGTAAAAATGAATTGGATAACTAATACCTATATTTATTAATACATGTAAATTAATTTATTAAAATCCATAAAAATTCACACAACCCTTATTTTTTATTCTAATAATTTAGAAAATATAAAATTAATATTTAATTATTAATTTATTAAATTAAAAATCCAAAACCTATTCAACTATATAAATTTTTTAACATAATATTTATATTTCGAATAATGTTTATTATTAATAAAAAGTAATTATTCCATAAATTAGATAATTTAATTATTTCCATTTCTTGTTTTTGTACCTATTTAAAATAACATTATTTACTATTTATTATAGAATTTACAGGAAATTAAAACATCTAGCCAACGTGTCAGCACCTGGTTCATCTTCTCCAAGAAAGTTGTTAGACCTTCTGTTCAGACTGGCCTCCTTCACCGAATTATCCCACGCACATTATAATCCTTTTAGGAGACCTAAACCCTTGGATCGACCCTCCTATCAACCATGATCCACAGACACCTTTAGATCTAACGTGGAGCTCACGAAATCGATCTATATAAACCCCCAAAGATCGCACTTCGCAACTAACTTTTCCTAACCACCTGAGATACCAGTTCCAGTGGTCGAACCCCTATCTTCCTCTCTCAATTCCGACCATTCTAAGAGGTGACAGCTCCACTTCGTCGGCTCGCGTGGAGGAAGGGAGATCGGAGGAGGTTCCAAGGCGCTCGTCAACCCTTGCATCACTGCCTTGTGCGCGTCCAGCTCCGGCGAAGATCGACCGTCGCAGCACCTACCAGAGGTAATACACCTCTACATTCACAGATCTACTCCTCCACCTTCATCACATTTCTTCTCAATCCTCATGCCACGATTAGCGTGGCTAATCACGTAATTAGTTAGTTTAATCCTAGGGCAGAGACGCTCAATCGAAATCAAGTCCTAATTATTTTCAAATCAATTCGATTTGCATTCCATTTCTCAAGTATTCTGCACGCACATTTCATTTAATCTGGAAATGCCATTTTTTAGATTGCAAAACATAATCCTATGGCTAATGTCTCGTGAATCGAGCATGCACACTTTTTAATTGCAAGTTCTTCTTTCATCAGGAGTAGTTACGAGGTTTCTGGAGCCCTAAATCATCAAGGAAATTTCAGTTCAAAGGAGGTGCATCAACCTCTCATCAGCACCAGCTCAACGCGATCACCAACTTCATCGAGCTTCCATCGCCTCTCGGAGCCATCTCCGCCTGACGTCCATCGTGGGCGAGCTCAAGGGATAGAGGAGCTAACCATCTGGCCCCGTCGGAGATCCTAGTTCGTCGCCAATTGCCAGTGAAAAGTCGGTGAAGAAACACTCTTCATCAGTTGCCCAACCACCCAAGAACAGTTGAAGAACACGCGGGCTATAGGCTTGCGATGCATGGCATCATCGGACGGTCTAGATCAACGCTCACGTAATAATCATGATCATCCATCTGGACCGGTGGAAAATTGCAGACTAAATCCAGAAGAGTTCCTGAAATTCCAAAGCGCTCCAGAACCTTCCAGATATTACATTTAGGTCCCCGTGCAGGGACTTAAATGTAAACTTTCTTATTTTCTTCACAAAATAGTTCATGTCTGAGGACCAATTTGCAGAACTTTTGTTTCATTTTCTTGCACTTATACGCCTGGCCTGTAGGGGAGTTCTGGACCTATTTTTTACACAATTTTCCATAGATTTTCTTGGTGTAGTTACACAAGTACCTCTACACGGTTTTCAGTAATTTTCGTGTATTTTCGACCTGTTTTCATCATGTTTTGATTCGTCGCAAATCGACTCCATCTTGGTTTGTTTCTATGTGATTGTTCGAGCCCGTTGCTCGCCCTTTTTACCTACTATATAATATCATCTATATTTCACCTCTATTCCACCTATTATATCGTAGGTAAATTATTTGAAAAATATCACTTTGAAAAATAAATTAAAAATTGGAAAAATATAAATCAAGTAAAAATTTAGAAATAAAAATTTCATAAAAAATTATTATGTTTCCTCGATTGCTTTAAGAAGAGACAAAATAATTAGAAATATATTTTCTCTTAAAAAATCAAAGTACTCTATTCTGCCACCTTGAGTTCGACCCAGGCACACTCCCCTAGTTAAATAATTAGTGTAGGTTTTCTCTAAAACCGAATTTTGTTTGATCGACTAGAATCTCTTTGCTGTTTCCTACACCGACAACACTTTCATTTAAAATCGCAATCTGATTTCAGCTGCATCAAAATGGCACCGTTGCTGGGAGGCATTAGTGTTCTTTTATTTTTTACATCTTTTGTGATTTTATTTTCTCTCTTCTTATTGTCTCATAGTTTTTCTTCGGTTTTTCTTACGACTTTTCTCGACTCGTCTCTTGATTTTCTTTAGCTGCTAACTGATTTTAGAGAGAGAAAGAGAGAGAAAGCTGTATCCAACTCTAGTAGTAGGGGTCCACTAAGGACATCCCGACTTGTAATCCCCCCCCAATTTTTTTCTGGGGTCTGATCCGTTGAATACCATGTATTTAGTTGATCAGGGCAACCACTGCGATTTTCTCGCCTCGACGGTTTTTCCGCGGCTTTTTCGATAGATGTTTGCTTAGGAGTTTTTATTCTATCTGATTGTGCTTATGTAGTTAGTCTTAGGACTTGCAACCTAGGTGCGTGATTTTAAGATTTTCATAAAAAGAAAATAAAAAATAGACGTTTGTTTGAAAAAAACTCAAAAAATATAAAACCCCAAAATAAAATAGGGGCTGCTAATATATCGGATCTAAAAATAAACATAAGATTCATTTGACTTGGGAGAGTAATCCCCGCACAATTTTTCAAAGTGCGTGAGAGAGAGACGACCCTTAAATAAAAACCCGATTTCTTTCAAAATGCTTAGTCCATACACCTAATCACTGCTTCTCAGTGGGTACGCTCGGGTAGCCGGAAACGGCCCGCGTTTACTTAGCATAGTGGGGGATTTCGAGGACACCGCATAAGGCTCCGTCCTCAAGCAACACGGGTAGCCGGAAACCGTCCGTACTTGCCACCATACTGGCTGATAGCAAGTGATTTTCTGTAAGGACACGGGACAATATCGCAGGGAAAATTCGGGCACCTATCAGCTCGCATCAACTCACGATAAATGATTATATTTGTTTGCTAATTACAACCCTAAAACTGACAAGATAAAAGACCGAACTCTTACAGTCATCATCAAGTTGAGTTGGTGAAAATGGGGTTTGCTTTGTTTTTGATTGCGGGGCATGAGTTACAGCGGCTTTACGCACTTTTCCCTCACTATTGAATCACGAATCATGCTCTCCCTTTCCCTTGACATCGAAGAAGACGTCTCGATGGCTTTTCTGCTCAGACTCCGTGAGCTCTCGACCATCCACCGTCATTCGTACATCTTCACAAGCTTGGTATGACTCTCTTCCCAAGCTGGTCCCATCTAATCTCGAGGAGAGTCAGACTCAGACTCCCTCACCTCATGGCCAGAATGTTGAGGCAGACCCTCACCTCAATACATCATCATCTCCAGTCGAATTTTTGCTGAGTTCTTATGAGAGCTTTTATTTTCCAGACGATTTGAAGCAGATGGCTTGTGGCAAAGGACCAGCAGACAAGAGGCCACCAGCTAAAGAACATCACAACGGAAGACCAGATCTAGCCATAGATGTTACGACAGGTATTCTCGAGACTCTCCAACAGAATGAACATCCAGATCTGAGATCACTTTAGAACTCAGAACGAGTTGCGGGCTGAGATAGCCATGCTACGAGCAGGGATCAGGAACTAGTTACCGCTTATAGTGGTGCCCACTACTTTATGGTATGAGTATGACCCGAGTGCGAGAACGCTCCATCATTGGATTCGGTTACCGCCGAATCAAGGGCCATACAAATTGAGGCCATCCTTCATCTTACTGATTCCTTAGTTCTACGGGAATGCTACAGAGGAGCCGTTTACCTTTCTGCAGCAATTTTAGATGATCTGTGGAACAGATCCAGGAGTTACGCAGAAGGCTGTCTGCCTCAAAACCTTTCCCTTCGCCATAGCCGATAAGGCACTTTACTAGTTGAGTCACCTGGGAAGGGAAATCTCTACATGGGACGATTTAAAGTCCACATTTATGAGTAAATATTTTCCTCTAGGGAGGACAAACATGATGAGGAGTCAGATCTCCAACTTTACGCAGCATCCGCATGAATCTTTCCACAAGGCATGGGATAGATTCAAAGATCTTACAGAGAGATGCCCACATCATGAGATACCGATGAAGGTGCTAGTTCAGAATTATATCGGAGGACTCCAACCGGACATCTAGGGGCTAGTGAATGCAGCATGTGGCGGTAGTTATTTGAACAATGATGTCGAGTCAATCAGGGCCATCTTCGAAGGGATGGCTGAGAACTCGAGAGTCGTCGACTCTACTAGGGCATTTCAGAAAGCCCCGCAGCCACCACATCACCAAGAGCATCACAAGGCGGCTAATATCGCAAAATCTGAATCCAACACCAACATGGGCTTTATTAGTGAGAAGTTAACGTTGGTGGATGTGTTTCAGAATCAAGTTTAGACTTACAGCTGTTGTGAGAGTTGGAGAAACTCTCATCTCTACCTCAGCAGCTGAGTGATCTTTCGAAGAAGGTTTCCGATCTTCAACTCCAGTACCAACAGAGCCAATCTTCTTCGACCGCACAACCTACATGGAGGATCTTACCCGCTCCACCCACCCGTAAGATTCACTTCGTACAGAGCGAGCCAGAGACTCCACAAATTGAATGGCATGAGGATCATTCTCAAGCCATTCCCAGCCAGATCACCAGCGCTACGGATATGGAGGTTGAGCCGCAAGCCACTCTCGAGATTAACGAGATTTGGTATATACTCCGATTCAGCAACTGAGTATACCGCATCATCAGAAGCAGTCGTACGGTCATCCGCAGCATGGACGTCCACATTTTCAGCACCAACAGAATTACACGCAACAGCAGTCTCACCAACATGCTTATCAGAGACCACATTCATATTAGTACCCTGCTAACCATTCACAGACATATCCTTATTAGCAGCAGCAACAGTCTTCCTTTACACCACAGAGATCCTCTCAGCCTTCCACCTCACAGCATTACACGCTAAGGCAAAAGAGAATAGAGAGGCAAGGCCACCACACCAAACATGAGATGTCATCATAGGGCCAGGCACTAAATCAGATCAAGGATATGCTGAGTACGCTCCAGATTGCGCATAAGATCGAGATGGAGCAGGTTAACCGTCGTCTGGACGAGTTAACTGCACCAAAGACCACTCTTCCAGCCCAGCCTCAAATGAACCCGAACAACAAGAGGAGGCATCCAGATCAGGTAGACACTACAGGTACGATCTCTTTTCCTGAATTTTTATGTAACTTCATTCGTCTCAGGAGCGGTAGATCACCACGAGCACCTGCTGGAGTAGAGGAGAGGGTCCTAGAGGAGTAGGAACAAATCCATGAGCCGCAAGATTCTGATGCTGAGGAGGAGAACCAGCATGTTAATGAGGACCACTTTGTAGATCCAAGAGACGTGAGTGATGCCGATACAGTTGACTTGGACACTGGTGAATCAGACGATGACATGACACTAGATCATGCAGATACTCCCAAGAAAAGATATCTTCTCCTATTATATAGAGTTTTGTACATAATTCTGAAACTCTCGATGTACAAGCTGATTCCAATAACAATAAAAATTCTGATTTTATGATTCTTGACATTGTTCCTTTTCCCGATGATTTGTTTGGAAAGGGAAAGAAAAATAACAAAAAGATTGTTGTAACTCTAGAAACAGAAAGATTACTCAAAGATCACATCTTTTTGAAGATCTCGCTTCATGATGCCTTAGATCATTTTCCTACGCTTAAGAATTAATTGGAAAACCGATACACCACGCGTAGGAAAAAGAGATACCATATAGAGAAGCATGTTTTGACTAAGGCTACATCTTGTGCTATTCAGAATAAGTTACTGAAGAAGAAGAAGGACTCAGGTGCACATTATGTCAGATGCGAGATTGCAAAAGCCGAATTCGATCGCACTCTCTTAGATAACGTCTCCTCGATTAATTTGATACCCTCTTCTTTACTCGATAAGCTCGAGTTAGGTCCCCTTTATGAATCCCGCGCGATCCTTCAGTTTGCTGATAGATCCGTAAAGAGACCTAAGGGTATATTAAGGAACGTTATCGTAACCATGTAGGGTCTGCAATTCCCAGTGGACTTCACGGTCCTGGACATGGATTGCCCTACACAGTTACACCTTACCCCGATTATTCTCGGGAGGCCTTTCTTAGAGACCACAAAGGCTCTCTTCGATTATGATACAGGGAAGGTATCTTTTCGTGCCGAGGGCGAGAAGGTACATATAGAGATGGTGAGAGATTCCAGCACATCCAGTGATGCATCTTCTGATTTCTTGAGTTCTTTAGCCACTTGCGACTACATGGATGAGGTCTGTCTTGATGACCTCAAAAGATTTCAAGTAGAGACCCAAGAGTGCTTAATAGAGGACGGGTCTGAGACTACGGTTGGCGATTCTTCAGACGGTACTTTATATTTTAGTCTGGATGATGAGAAGTAAGGGGATTAGACTTCTGAAGAGTTTATTGCAGAACTTTCAGATTCAGAGATTTTACATGATTCCTCCACTTCAGATGATCTAGAGACCAAATTTCATTTAGCTGAGTTGTTTTCCTCTGATAAGTCTGACGATGAGCATAGTAGCGAGTCGGATGATGTTTTGAACATCTTCTATAGTTCGACTCTAGAGCACATTGACATGGTGGATAATCAGAATGCTGACGAATCCACAATTGATACGATTCCCATTAATCATACGGATGATGCTTTAGCAGAATCAGAATCTACC
This sequence comes from Ottelia alismoides, assembly GCA_037367405.1. Classification (NCBI taxonomy): domain Eukaryota; kingdom Viridiplantae; phylum Streptophyta; class Magnoliopsida; order Alismatales; family Hydrocharitaceae; genus Ottelia; species Ottelia alismoides. Next base: position 20,197 of record JAZKJV010000862.1, on the reverse strand, counting down.
TTACCAGAACTAAAGACATTGCCATTAAACATGAAATATGCTTTCCTTGTGGGTCCACATCAATAGTTTCCGGTCATTATCAGTTCATCTTTGACCGACAATCAAGAATCTCGTCTGATGGAGATTCTAGAAAGAAACCGCAAGGCTATTGGGTGGATTGTACACGATCTCCACTGAATTAATCCTGCTTTGTGTTCTCATAATATATATCTCTATTATGACAGCAAACCCTCCAGAGAGTTTCAGCATAGGCTGAGTCCGATTTTACGAGAAGTTGTCAAGAAAGAGATTACGAAATGGTGTGACGCAGGGTTCATTTATCCCATCTCCAACTCTAAATGGGTCAGCCCATTACATGTTGTCCCTAAGAAGTCGAGAATTCAGATGGTTAAGAACGAGAATGGAGAGGAAATTCCAAAGAGAGTAACCATGTCGTGGCGAGTATACGTTGGTTACAGGAAATTGAACGCTGTGACGAAGAAGGACCACTTTCTGTTGCCTTTTATAGACCAGGTTATAGAACGGTTGATAGGGAAGGAGTATTTCTGTTTCCTTGACGGTTACTCCGGATACAACCAGGTATCAATTTCTCCTGAAGATCAGGAGAAAACCACTTTCACATGTATGTTCGGTACGTATTCCTTTAGACGGATGCCCTATGGATTGTGCAACGCTCTTGCTACTTTCCAGAGGTGTATGCTTGCTATTTTTGCGGACATGGTCAGTGATTTTCTAGAGGTTCTTATGGATGATTGTTCGGTTTATGGTGAGTCCTTTGACGATTGTTTAGCGCACTAAGACCAAGTTCTCCGGAAGTGTTGTGAGGTAGATCTCGTTCTGTCCTGGGAAAAGAGCCATTTTATGGTTACACACGGGATCGTGTTGGGGCACGTCATCTCCCAAAAAGGCATGGAGGTTGACCCTTCCAAAGTGGATGTCATCAAGCATCTCGAACCACCATCCAACATCAAGCAGTTATGGTCATTTCTCGGGCATGTCGGCTTTTACCGACGATTTATCCAAGACTTCTCAAACATTGCCCGACTGTTAACTGAATTATTAGGCAAAGACATCGAGTTCTTGTTAGATGATAAATGTCTTAATTCCTTCATCACATTGAAAGAAAAGATTATCAGTGCTCCTGTCCTACAACCTCCTGATTGGTCTCTACTCTTCAAGATCTTGACGGATGCTTCAGATTTTGCGGTCGGGGCTGTACTAGGATAGAGGAGGAATGGACTTTCCATTGCCATCCACTATGCCAGTAGAAACTTAGACGATACTCATCATAATTACACAGCGATAGAAAAGGAGATGTTGGCAGTGATATTCGCTCTAGATAAATTCCGATCCTATCTTCTTCACTCGAAAATCACAATCTACACAGATCATTCAGCTATCCAATTTCTGATGGAAAAGAAGGATGTTAAGACACACCTTCTTAGATGGATTCTATTACTTCAGGAATTCGATTTGGACATTAAAGATAAACATGGGGTAAATAATGTGGTAGCTGATCACCTTTCCCGATTACAAACAGATCAGACTTCAGATGAGTACACGCCAGAGATTGCAGAGAGATTTCCTGACGAGAGCATCTTTGCGGTTACCTAACTTCCATGGTATGCTGATATAGTAAATTTTCTGGTCACACATAAAAGTCCTCAAGGTTGGCCAAAGAACTGAGTTGATAAACTAGTTTCTGAGGAACGATACTACCAATGGGAGGATCCGATTCTTTTTCGTGAAGGACCGGATTGTGTTTACAAGCATTGTATTCCCCAGGAGGAATAAAATAGTGTCCTCACATTGTGTCATTCTTTAGAGGCAGGGTGACATCACTTCGTGAAGAGGACAGCGTAGAAGGTACTTCAGAGCGGATTATGGTGGCCAACTCTTACTAGAGATGCCTATACATTTGTGAAGAGTTTCCCAGATTGTCAGAAAGCAGTAGGGACAGTCAATACTAGAAATGCAATGATGATGCGCCCCATTATTATTTGCGAGATCTTTGACGCATGGGGCATAGATTTAATGGGACCGCTCCCTTCTAACAACGTCTTTGAGTACATTCTTCTCGTTGTAGAATATGTTAGTAGATGGGTGGAGGCTACACCCGCACGAACCGCAGACAGTAAGACAGTTTGCAAGTTCTTGAGGGAACACATTATTTCGCAGTTCAGGATCCCACGTATTCTTATTTCAGATGGGGGTAGCCATTTCATTAATAAGGATGTCAAAAAGCTAGTAAAGAAATACGACATTGATTACAGAGTAGCTTCTCCTTACCACCCACAGACGAACGACGTGGCTGATGTTTCAAATAGGGAGGTGAAATCAATTCTCCAGAAATTAGTACGATCGGATAGGAAGAACTGGTCACAGCTTCTAGATCAGAGTCTTCGGGCATATCGTATTGCGTACAAAACTCCCTTAGGTACTTTACCATTTAGATTGGTTTATGGAAAGCCGTGCCATTTGCCCGTAGAGATCATGCACAAGTCTGAATGGGCTATTCGAGAAATCTTACTTGATGCACAGAAAGCAGGAGCCAAGAGAAAGATATATCTAAATGAGCTGGTAGAGATTCGAAATCAAGCATACGAGAACACTCTCATTTATAAGGACAAAGTTAAGAATGACACGACAGACATATTCGGCATAAGATCTTTGTCGCTGGGCAAAAAGTCTGGTTGTTCAATGCAAGATTGAGAATTTTTCCTTGTAAATTAAAAAAACTGGGAAGGACCTTACATAGTTAGAACGGTGCACGACAATGGATGTATAGCAATAGCATATGTGTCACCTGGTCCAGGATCGTTCGTGGTTAACGGGCAGATGCTGAAGCACTTCGTCGAGATTACTAATCATCTGGCCCGTACTGAAGTGATCTATTTTGTACAGGAATCATGATCATTCTTTCACTTCATCTCATCATGTACAAATGCTTTTGAGACATTCGATTTCTGGAGATCCGCAACACTTGTATATTCTTCGTAGACCACAATCGTCCCCATTTTGTGCTCGTCTTCTATGCTTAGGATACCAGATCCTAGGTATAGGGGGGACCGATTGTTCGTTGATTGACATTTTATATTTTGTTCTGATTCTTTTGTATATCCTTTCTTCTTCATAAATCATTGGTCTCCGATTTTTGGCTACACTCTTTTCTATACTTAGGATGCCTTATCCTATGTATAAGGGGGACCGAGTCATTTCGATGATCGCGTATTATTTATTCGTTTTGAGCTTTTTTATATATTCTTTTCACTCAGTCATCCTGTTTTTGCTCTCCAGCTATACTTACGATTACTTGATCGTAAGTATAGGGGGAGGGTTGACTGACTTGTTTTCGTAAAATCCTTTTCACCCACTTTTACATAGCACGAGTTATGTCCTCCTTTTTCTCTTTTGACGCTATGGGGACATGGCTCAAGCTAAGTATAGGCGGGTGCGTATATATTGTATATATACTTTTGTCCATAACTCGTACTTTTATGTATTTTCTATATCTATAAAATCCATAAAAAGTGGGTAAGGGTTAATTTAAAATCTTTTTATATATTTATTTTTTTATAAATATCTTGCAAAAAAGTAAAATATGTCTAAAACTTGTACCTAAAATCAGTAATTAAAATTTGTATTTAAAATTTGTATATTACTTATTTAAAATCTTATTTATTAAAACATGTGTAAAAATCATTTAATCCTTGTAAAATTCTCTGTAGATAAAATCTGTAAAATTTATTAGATATTTAACCCAAATAAAATATATCTTGTAAAATTCATGTACAAAAACTTGTTAATAAAAATAAAAAAATACATAAAAAATAAAAAATCCTAAAAGTCATAAAAATTATAAAATCTTTAAAATCCATAAAAATGAGTAAAAGTCAGAAAATATACTTCACAAAAACATGGTTGCATTTGCATTCGCATTTTCCAGAATAAGTTTGATTTCTGGAATTAGGGATTGAGTCTAGACTAAAGGATGGAGCTTGATCATGACTTTTAACTTCTATTGTAAGGAGCCTAGTTTGGATCTGGAATTTAGACTCTTCAGGTCTGTGACTTAAAATCTTTGGGTTCCATATATAAGACCATATTCGGGAAATCAAGTCATATGTGCTTAAGTAGACCATTTGGTGTCATCCATACAACTCCACACCAGTAAACAAATCTTGAACACATGCTTTCTGTACTTAGCTTGACTTGCATGGAGTTGCAAAGGGTAGTACCTCTTGGTAATGTGTTTCTATCCTTATCTTTGTGGCATTGAAGTCTAAAGACAGGAGAGATTGGGGTTGCGATAGTCGCTTCGGACGAGGGAAGGATTTGCTGACACAATTTTTCTATGACCTCAAAAAAGGGATGGAACAAAAGATGCTATATCCATCGAGGCACAAAGAGATGAATGCAGTGCAAGCAAATTACAGAGTCAAATCAAAGAAGAAGCCACCAAATACAAATACGACCACAATGGTCCAAGCTTCCACCAAAAATGCCTGCACATCTTAGGGGAGACTTAGCTACACCGTTTGAGCTTCAGAAGGAGATGCATCTACACTGGTCGCACTCCACTTCTTTTCTCATTATTTTATCTTATCTCTATATTTGATTGTGGACATAGCATGAACTGACCTCATAAGGGAATACCTCCCTCCCCGAGGAAATAGTAGCTGGATGGGGAAGCAATAGAAGTGTATAGCCGGGATGGACGGTTTCTTCGTTTCTCTAAGCAGGAAGAGATAAATTAATTCACACACTGTACAAATTGACTTCAAGGATGATAGAGTTTGAGATATGAATAAGTGAGTCTGAACTAGCTGATGAAGTGATCTTGAGTAAGGATTTTGGTAACTTGAGGACTGTTGAGGATAAAATCCTAATCCTAGTTAAGGCTCCGACAAAATGCTTGTTTCAGGACCGATCGAGCTCTGTCCTTTATTGGTTCTCATGAATTTGTTTAGGAAAATAAATTCATTCTAACTTTCTTTCTTTTTCACTTACTTTTTCAAATAAGTGTTTGCTAAGGGACTAGCAAAGTTTAAGTATAGGGGGTTGATGAATCCATTATTCATTAACTTTTCTGTCGCATTTTGTCTTAAAACCCTTAACAAATACTTGTAAATATTCATTAATTCCCATCGTTTATTCAAACTTCATTCATGAATAAAAATTCACTTTTAAGCATAAAAATCATGTAAATAAATAAAGAACAAAGAAAAAGAAAAGAAGGCAGATTGGAGATATGTATATATGAATAATATGACTTATAAAGATAAATAAATATAACTGCAAGGTATATGTACAACCTAACCCCCGAGACCAAGTCAACATGGATTGGTCGACAAACCGATAAGTAGGGGTAGATAAGGAAAGAAACCCTAAAAATAAATTAAGACACATTTCATGTACTTTCCGCTATTTATCAAATAAATTTAAAACTTCAATGATTTTATTTAATTTATATGTAACATATTTTTTTAACCACACTCTTTTCCTAATTCTTTATAAAAATGTTTATAAAAAATATAAAAATAAGTTAAAAATATTACCTTGTACATATACCAAGAAATCCTACTTATAAATTGTCAAAATCTCAACTTCCCAATACCATAACTTCTTCATACGAAATCCACTTTCATTCTACTCACCTTTAAAGTTCATAAAATAAAATTCTCTAATTAATAGAGTGGTTTCATTGAATTCGGAGTCCGTTTGCAAAAAGTCGATTTTGGGACCAAATGACAACGGGGTTTCTGGGCTATTTATTTTATGTAGAACACATTATCTATAGTTTTATTAATTTTATAATTTATAATTATTTTCATGATCTTGTAATTTACCCTAATTTATTTCAGAAATTTTGGAGCTTATTTATTATTTTAATAAAATCAAAAATCCTAAATTATAGGTAAGAATGAACTGGATAACTTATACCTATATTTATTAATACATGTAAATTAATTTATTAAAATCCATAAAAATTCACACAATCCTTATTTATTATTCTAATAATTAAGAAAATATAAAATTTATATTTAATTATTTATTTATTAAACTAAAAATCCAAAAGCTATTTAACTATACATATTTAATAACATAATATTTATATATTCGAATAATATTTATTATTTATAAAAAATAATTATTCCAGAAATTAGATAATTTAATTATTTATGTTTCTTGTTTTTATACCTATTTAAAATAACATTATTTACTATTTATTATCGAATTTACAAGAAATTGAAACATCTGGCCAACCAGGTGCTGACACGTGTCAAACCTGGTTTATCTTCTCCAAGAAAGTTGTTAGACCTTCTGTTTCGATCGGCCTCCTTCACCGAATTATTCCGTGCACATTATAATCCTTTCAGGAAACCTAAACCCTTGGATCGACCTTCTTAACAACCAAGATCCACGGACACCTTTAGATCTAACGTGGAGCTCACGAAATCGATCTATATAAACCCTCAAAGATCGCAGTTCGCAACTAACTTTTCCTAACCACTTGAGCTACCAGTTCCAGTGGACGAACCCCTATCTTCCTCTCTCGATTCCGACCATTCTAGGAGGTGACAGCTCCACTTCGTCAACTCGCGTGGAGGAAGGGAGATCGGATGAGGTTCCAAGGTGCTTGTTAGCCCTTGCAAAGTCGCCTTGCGCGCGTCCAGCTCCGGCGAAGATCGGCCGTCGCAACAGCTACCAGAGGTAATACACCTCTACATTCCCAGATCTACTCCTCCACCTTCATCACATTTCTTCTCGATCCTCGTGCCACGATTAGCATGGCTAATCACGTAATTAGTTAGTTTAATCCTACAGTTGAGACACTCAATCAAAATCAAGTCCTAATTCTTTTCAAATCAATTCGAATCGCATTCCATTTCTTAAGTATTCTGCACACACATTTCATTTAGTCTGGAAGCACCATTTTTGAGCTTGAAAAAACCTAATCCTTTGGCCGATTTGTCATGAATCGAGCACAAACACTTTTTAATTGCAGATTCTTCTTTCATCTGGAGTAGTTACGAGGTTTATGGAGCTCTAAATCATCAAGGAAATTGCAGTTCAAAGGAGGTGCATCAACCTCTCATCAGCTCCAGCTCCACGAGATCACCAACTTCATCGAGTTTCCATCGCCGCTCGGAGCCATCTCTGCCTGACGTCCACCGCGGGAGAGCTCGAGGGTTAGAGGAGCTAACCTCTAGCCTTGTCGGAGATCCTAGTTCGTCGCCAATCGTCGGTGAAAAGTCGGCGAAGAAATACTCTTTGTCAGTTGCCCAACCGCCCAAGAACAATTAAAGAATACGCGGGCTACAGGCTTGCGATGCATGGCATCATCGGACGGTCTAGATCAGCGCTCACATTATAATCCTGATCGTCCATCTGAACAGGTGGAAAAATTGCAGACTTACTCCAAAAGAGTTCCAGAAATTCCAAAGCTCTCCAGAACCTTTTAGATATTACATTTAGGTCCCCGCGTATGGACCTAAATGTAAACTTTCTTATTTTCTTCACGAAACAATCCCAATTTGAGGACCAATTTGCAGAACTTTTGTTTCTTTTTCTTGCACCCTGGCTTATAGGGTAGTTTTGGACCTATTTTTTACATAATTTTTTGTAGATTTTCTTGGGGTAGTTACAAAACTACCTCCACGGGGTTTAGTAATTTTCGTGTATTTTCGACGTGTTTTCATCGTGTTTTGATTTGTCGCAAATTGACTCCGTCTTGGTTTGTTTCTGTGTGATTGTTCGAGCCTGTTGCTCGCCCTTTTTATCTACTATATAATATCATCTATATTTCACCTCTATTCCACCTATTATATCGTAGGTAAATTATTTGAAAAATATCATTTCGAAAAATAAATAAAAATTTGGAAGAATATAAAATTAAATAAAAATCTAAAAATAAAAATTCCATAAAAAATTATTATGTTTCCTTGATCTCTTTATGAAGAGACAAAATAATCACAAATATATTTTCTCTTAAAAAATCAAAGTACCCTATTCTGCCTTCTTGAGTTCGACCCAAGAACACTCACCTGGTTAAATAATTAGTGTAGGTTTTCTCTAAAATCGAATTTTGTTTGATCGACTAGGATCTCTTTGCGGTTTTCCACACTGACAACACTTTATTTAAAATCACAATCGGATTTTAGCCGCATCATGCACCGCCAGCTTACATACGAACTACCCGAGGAGACTACACCTGTGAGCTTTCTAAATAATTGTTTGATCACCAAAAATAAAATTGAAAAGATAAAATACCGATCCTTTGATCTTCACCGTGTGCAGTTGGTGAACTTGGGGTTGCATTGTGTTTGTATGCGAGGTGTGCCTCATACCGCATCTTATACACCTTCATACTCGTGTTCTTGACTTGATATTGTGCTCTCTCTCGATATTCTTTTGATATCAAAGATGATTACCAGATGGATTTTGTGCTTAGACTTTGTGAGCTTTCGATCTTCCACCGTCTATCGTATGTCTTCACTGATTCTGGATGACACTCTTCTCGAGTCAGTTGCAAGTCATACCAGCCTGAGTTAGATGAGGGACACTATTTTGACATGCCAGACATTGATAGTCCAGTAGTTGAGAAACTGGTCATTGTGTTTGATGAAATTGATATGTTTTCTGAGGACCAGACATCTACTAGTATTAGCACAGCTCAAGGATAGATTTCAAAAACTTATTCGTAAGCTCCATGGTGGGATAGTACTATTTCAGGTTTCCTGATTGTTCAGAGACAGTTTTCAGCCAATATGACACTCTGGTGCGAGGAATGTGTGATCGATAGTGATACAGATGCCTGGTTAGACTCTGATTTTTCTGTCTTATACGATCAGTTTGACTTCTTCACCGAGGGTTATCTGTGGGAGGAAGACATTTTGATTACTCGATTTCATTCCATGAGTGTGTATCTGATCTGTCAGATTATGAAACTGAGTCTTCTGATACTGATAATGATTTTAAGTATAAGTTGTCTCACCTTGATGACCCTCGCAAGGATGAGTTGTCTTTTGAGATATTCGATGATTTCTCTAATTTCTCTATATTAGATACATCAGATGTCAGTTTTCTTAGAGAGTCTCTCGATCTTGACTTGCTATACGTGTTTGAGACTCGATTGATATGGAGGAATCTCTTACTGATCCTTCTTTCTCCACATTCGACTTTCTCGGATATGCTATTTCACACTATTCGGATCTTGAGCTGATGATACCATTTGAGCTACCAGTTCGTGACTTCATTTTCTCATCTATTTACCCGGTAGTATTCACCCACATGATTGAATATTCGGGTGTTATCGTATTTACAGTTGCCTTTGTTGTTGTTCTTACAACGAGATAACAACAACAGTACGACACTCGCCTTACAGATGACATCATGAACCTTGATACTGATTTGTCCTAGCCTTTATGCCCAACTAGGGGTGTAAACTTTAGCGCTTGTTGAGAGGCACCTCAACATTGTTCACATCGTACATTCGTGATGTATCTTGATTATTTTCATCTTATTTACATCATTCTCTTTCTCGTCCATCATTTGTTGATATTCTTTTCTATACTTAGGGATACTTTACCCTAAGTATAGTGGGACAAGCCGTTTCATTGATTACTCTTGTACAATCTTCGTAGACCATAATCGTCCCCATTTTTTGCTCATCTTTTATGCTTAGGAAACCATATCCTAAGTATAGGGGGGAGCGATTGCCCATTGATTAGTGTTTTTAATACTTTCCTTTCCACGAATCACTGGTACTCAATTTTTGGCCTCTTTCATTTCTATATTTAGGATGCCTTATCCTAAGTATCAGGGGGACCGAGTGATTTCATTGATCTCATTTTCTCTATTTATCTTGTTCCTTTGTTATACTTTCCCTCAGTCACCTTATTTTTTCTCTTCCATTATACTTACAATAACCATATCGTAAGTATAGGGGGGTGATCGACTTCACATTATTTCTTCTTTTTCACCCATTTTTACTTATCACGAGTTATGTCCTCCTTTTTCTCTTTTGATGCTATGAGTACATAGCACAAGCTATGTATGGGAGAGTGTGTATATATTGTATATATACTTTTCTCCATAACTCGTACTTTTATGTATTTTCTATATCTATAAAATCCATAAAAAGTGGGTGAGGGTAAACTTAAATAGATTAATGGGGCTGCCCCAACTTGGCTTCCCCCGCACCATTTTTGGCGTATTTTTTAATTTTTTTCAAAAAATATTGCCATATATATTCGTCCCTATATCCCTCCTATATGTCATTCAAATTTCGTCAGAAACAGAGACTCCTACGGCCTCCATCTAGATGGTATGGATTTAAAAAATTCTGCTATCGTTGAAAAATGAGTGTCTGGATGGAGGTCGTAGGAGTCTCTATTTCTGACGAAATTCGAATGACATATAAGAGGGATATAGGGATGAATATATATGGCAATATTTTTCGAAAAAAAAAAAAGCGTCGAAAATAGCACGGTGCAACCATGTTGGGGCAACCCCATTAATCTAAATTTTAAAACCTATCTATGTATCTATTTATTATTTAAAAATCCTTGTAAATAAGTAACTACAATTTTTATTTAAAATTAATAATTTAAATATGTATTTAATATGTATAATCCTATTTAAAATTCTATCTATTAAAATATATGTAAAAATCGTTGAATCCTTGTAAAATTCTTTGTAAATAAAATTTGTAAAATACATTATTTATTTAATCCAAATCCAATATGGGTAATTTATTTTGTAAAATTCTTGTATATATACTTGTTTATGAAAATCAGAAAATACATAAAAAAGACCTAAAAATCAATAAAAATTACAAAAGCCTTGAAATCCATAAAAAATGATTAAAATTCAGAAAATGTACTTCACAAAAACATTTTTTCATTTGCATTTGCATTTTTCAAAATAAGTTTTATTTCCAGAACTAAAGATTGGGAATAGTGTAAAGGATGGAGCTTGAGTATGGCCCTTAACTTTCATTGTAAGGAGCCTAGTTAGGAATTGGAATTTAGACTCTTCTGGTCTTTGACTTAAATCTTTGGGTTCCATAAGACCATATTTGGGAAATAAACTAATATTTGCCTAAGTAGAACACTTGGTGTCATCCGTTTAACTCTTCATCATTGAATCAATTTTGGACCCATGCACTTTTCACTTAGCTCAACTTGCTTGGGGCTGCGAATGGCAATCCATCTTGGTAGTGCATTTCTATCCTTATATGTGCAGCATTGACGTCTAAAGACGAAAGAGACTGGGGTTGCGATAGTCGCTTCAGATAAGGGAAGTATCTGCTGACACAATTTTTCTCATAACTCAAAAAAGGGACGGAATAAAAGATGCTATATCCGTCGAGGCACAAAGAGATGAGTGCAGTGCAAGTAAATAACAAAGCCAAATCAAAGAAGATGCCTCCAAATACAAATACGACCACAACAGTCCATGCATACACCAAAAATGCCTACGAATCTTAGTGGAGACTTAGCTACACTAGCTGGTCTTCACAAGGAGATGCGTCTACATTGGTCGCACTCCAGTTCTTTTCTCATTATTCTACTTTCTCTCTATATTCGATTGTGGACATAACACGAACTGACCTCAGAAGGGAATACCTCCCTCCCAGAGGAAAGAGTATCCAAACGAGGAACCAATGGAAGTGTATAGCTAGGATGGACAGATTCCTCGCTTCTTTAAGCAAGAAGAGCTAAAATAATTCACACACAATTCAAATTGAATTCAAGGCTTATAGAGTTAGCGATATGGATAAGTGGATCTGAGCTGGCAATTGAGTTGAAACTAAATAGGATCTGTCGGACTTAAAGACTGTTGAGATTAAAATCCTAATCCTAGTTAAGGCTCTGACAACATGCTTGTTTCAGGCCCGACCGAGCTCTGTCCCTTGTCTGTTCTCATGAATTAGTTTAGGAAAACAAATTCATTCTAATTTTCTTTCTTTTTCCCTTATTTTTTAAATAAGTGTTTGCTGATGGACTAGCAAAGTTTAAGTATAGGGGGTTCATGCATCCATGATTCATTAACATTTCAGTAACATTTTGTATTAAAACCCTTAACAAATACATGTAAATATCTATTAATTCCCATCTTTTATCAAAATCCCATTCGTGAATAAAAGTGCACTTTTATGCATTATAAACATGTAAATAAATAAAAGAATAAAAAAAGAAAAGGAACGAAGGAGGATTGCAAATATGTATATATGCACAATATGACATAAAATATAAATATAGCTGCAAGATATATTTATGTAACCCAATCCACGTGACCAAGTCAACATGGATTGGTCGACAAACAAACAAGTAGGGGGGGATAAGGAAAGAAAATCATAAAAATAATTAAAGATACACTCCACACATTCTTCATTATTTCTCAAATAAGTATCAATTCTGCATTGATTTTTAATTAATTCATACATATATATTTTTCACCAAACTCTTTTCCTAGTTATTTCTGAAAATTTATATAGAAATATAAAAAAAAGTTAAAAATATTATCTTGTATATATGCCAAGAAATCCAACTTTTAAATTGTCAAATTCTCAACTTCCGAACATCATAACTTTCTCATACTAAGTCCAATTTGACTCTACTCACTATTAAAGTTCAAAAAATAATATTATCTAATTAATGGAGGTGATTTCACTAAAATCGGAGTCTGTTTGCAAAAAGTCGATTTTGGGAACTAATGACAACGGGATTTCTGGGCTATTTATTTTATTTAGAACACATTATATATAGTTTTATTAATTTTATAATTTTAATTATTTTCGAGATCTTGTATTTTAACGATGATCTATTTCAGTATTTTTAAAGTTTAATCATTGTTTTAATTAAATCCAAAACCCTAATTTATAGATGAAATTGAACCACATAACTTATGCCTGTATTTTTAATATATCTAAACTGATTTATTAAAATCCACAAAAATTCACAAGGACTTTATTTATTATGTTAATAATTGAAGAAATAAAAAATTAATATGCAAATATTTATTTATTGAATTAAAAATTCAAAACATATTTATTAAGTAGTATATATACCTTTTGATTAATAAAATATTTATATTTTGTACAATATTTATTATTTAAAAAAGTAATTATACCATAATTTAGATAATTTAATTATCTATACTTTTGTTCTTATACCAATTTTAAATAATGTTATTTATTATTTACTACTTAATTTATATTGTATATATTACATCTGGCCAACCAAGTGCTGACATGTGTGAGCACCAAGTTCTTCTTCCTCAAGAACTCTCAGATGGAGTTCTGTTCTACCGGCCTAACTTCACCAAATTTTCCTGCTAATCTCCTAACATCTTCGCTTGATCTTACCCCTCCATTTTCTTCCCTAACTACCCTAATACACGCCAGCCATTGGATCTACCTAACATCCACTTTGATTCATAAACAAAAGCTCCAAAAGTTGGCGCAAGCCAACTAGCTTCTCCAACCATTCTTGTTCTAGTGGTCGACCCTCCTCCATCATCGCCTCATTCCGACCAGCTAAGGTGGTGACAGAACCAAAGAGCCGTCCCCCGTGGAAGTGGGAAGATCGGGGAGACATTCCAAGTCCAAGCTTGACCTTGCAACGCCGCTTCGTGCGTGTAGATCTCCACCCACCGACCGTCGAGCAACGACCTATAGAGTCATACACACTACAACTCCCAGGTAATCCTCCATCTCCTTCTATTTCTTTCTTGAAATTCTGTATCACTTAAATCATTTAATCACGTCATTAGGGACTCTAAACTTCATACTTAGATACCACATCTGATGGCCCTTTTAAAATAAAATAGAAACAACTAAAGATCATCTTCTTTCTTTCCAACTTCATTGTTTGCAAAAATTCTATAAACAATCTTTAACTTGCTAATCATATAATCTTGTTTGCCGATTCTTGCATGAATCGAGCAACAAATCATTGTTTGCAGATCCATTAACCGTCTGGAGCATTTACATGTCCATCTGGAGCTTTAAGATCCAAAAAATCTAAAACACCATTAATTCCAGGACAATCGGCTTAGTCATCTTCCACGGCGAATTACAACCACATTTGGCCACCTTCGGAGGGGATTCACCCACAGGAGAGTTCGAGGGGTGAAGGCATTACCCCTTTGGCCCTGTTGGAGGCCCAAGTGATGCATCATTCATCGGAGATAAATCGGAGAAGGGAGCACCTTCGTCAGGCGTGCGGAGAAATTGAAGAACAAGAACGCCACAACGCATAGGTGTGCGAAACGTGGCACTGACGGACGTCCCTGATCAAGCTCTCACTTCTAAACCAGGCCGTTCATTTGGAAATGGTGTGATTTTTGCAACTTAAACCCATCCGACTTCCAGAATTTTAAACGCACTTCAGAATTTTCCAGAATTACATTTAGGTCCACATGCAGGGACCTAAATGTAATAAACTTTATTTTATTTACATTTCGATCTCTGACCGAGGACTGAATTGCAGAACATTTTAATATTTTTCTTGCTTTTATACCCTTTTACTGTAGGGTATTTTTTAGACCTATTTTTTACACCATTTCGAGACGATTTTCATAGGGTAGCTATATAACTATCTTACATTTTTTTCGAGTCGATTTTCAAATGATTTTCTTATGATTTCGTCAATATTTTATTTTTCGTAATTTGATTCTATCTCAAGTTTGTTTGGAGTGCTTTTCAAGCCCGTTGCTCGAGTTACCTATCTACTATATAGTATCACATAAATCTACATATTTTTCACATATTATATTGTAGGTCAATCATTTGAAAAATACCACTTTGAAAAATAAATAAAAAAAATAAATAAAATCAATAAAAATTTAAAAAAACGATAAAAAGGATTTCTCGCTTTCTTACTTCCTTCGAGAAGAAATAAAAAATAGTAAAAATATATTTTACCTCAAAAATTGAAATTTATTTTGCCTCCTTGTGTTCAACCCAGAGACGCTTACCAGGTTAAATAAAATTGTGTAAGATACAGTAGGAGAGAAGTCATTTTATCACTTCACTTTTCCTCCTTCTCACCTATTTTGTCGATCTTTGTTTGATCAACCACGGTTTCTATTCGGAACGAGTAAAAAATCTGCACCGACACTAACATCTTATCGCTCAACAGACCATGTCGATATTTTTGGATCTAAGAGTTGACAACAAACATGGTTAATTGGGATGAAGTTTTTAGAAGGAATCATGGCCAGATAGTGCTTGGAGCGTATGGAGAAATTGGGAGAAGATAAGGTAGTAGGCACGAATTGCGAAGAGAATGGCATGGATTGAGCATTTGCACCAGGTCAACCAATAGGAGGGCGTGTATAATATGAGAAAAAATGCTAAATCACAAATTCATAAAATTCCTAAATAAATTTGGTTAAAATGGAAATAATTTGAATTAATTAAATATGGTAAACAAAAATGTTAGGGATATAATTACCTTAATTATGGTTATTTTTAATTATTTAAATATGATATATTCAAATGTGAAAATAAAAAAAATGTGTTATTTATAAGTTTTTATACCAATATGTACGATGCTTTCATTTTGAATTAATAAATTATACTGATATGTACATAATTTAAAATTTTATTAATTTACAATATCTTGCAAGGGTTTTAATTATAGTTTTATTTGATTTTTATAAAATGAATAATGAGGTTTAGTAAATAGAGGTATTTACAACATATACATAGCGATACATATACAATATTTACAAGATTTTATTTTTGTTTAACATTGTTTTTTTATTTTTATTTGTTATTTTAAATAAGTCAAACAATATTTACAGTTAATTAAAAATACAATATATACGAATATGTACAAGAAAAATAAATAAATAAATTATGTACATAGTGTACATTGGTATTATATACCATAACACCCAAATTAGCCACATTTCACACCTTTTACTCTGATTTCTATGATGCCATCTCCAATTTAAAGATTATTTCATTTGTAGTATAATATGAGTTTGATGACGTCTGAGTTTTGGTGGAGAAAATATTGATCTTACAAGTCGAGTTTTGCGGTTTTTTCATAGTGTTCTAATTTACACAATATAGAGTGCTTTTTATTGTAATTATTTAATTATTTACAAATGATTTTAATGTACAATTTTAAGAAGAAATCATTTTTATTTGAGTTGAATCTATGTACGAATAAATTCATGAAGAGAATGTCTATTATAAACAGTAGTGTACATATGATGAATATGTACAAGTGATAATTAATTTTCTAGAATTCTTTATACTTAGACCATACCTCCCCCTAATTTATTCCTTATCAATTAGGTCAACTTTTTACCTTCTACCAGGGTCAGAGTCAGCCTATATCTATTGCAGATACACAGTCTTTTACTTTCTTTATTTTCCCTTTTTTCTTCTTTATTTAATTATTTTAGGTTTAAATAGTGATAAAAATACATTATTTGCACAAAAAATATGATTAGTAAAAGTATAGATTTAATAATATTTATCGATGTTTTATTAGGAATTTTAAGATAAAAAAGGAAGTAAAGAAGATGAAATGCATATTCATTACAAGTACCATCAAGATGAAAGATGTTGGGGAAGTCTCTTATACCTTCGCTCTGAAGATGTTTAGAAATCGAGAAAAGAGGATGTTGGGATTGTCAGAACATGGGTATGCTAAGGAGATCTTACATTGTTTCCATATGGAGAACTCTAAGAAAGGCTTCCTTCCCTTTAGACATGGTATCCATCTATCTGAAGGGATGGCTCCCCAAAATTTTGAGGAAAAGAAATCCATGATTGGATGCGACTTTGCATCAACTGTAGAAAGCATAATGCACATCATGATGTACACAAGGCCAGATATCTTCCACGCAATGGGAGTGGTAAGCCATTACCAATCCTGCTATGGATAACAACACTGGAATGCAGTGAAGAACATCCTCAAATATCTAAGACAAGCGCAAGATTATATCGTGGTATATGGAGATAAAGATCTCCACGTCTTATGATACATAGATTCATAATTCCTATCAGATATTGTTGATCGAAAGTCGACATCAAGGTATGTGATCTTGTTGAACGATGGTGTTGTGAGTATGAGTACCAAGAAGCAGGACACTACGGCTCATTCAATAATTGAATTTGAGTACGTTATCACATCAGATGAAGTAAAGGAAGCGGTGTGGTTGTAAGTTCGTCCTGGAACTCAGTATAGTTTCATATGATACTCCTATACTGCTACTCTGCGATAATACAGGAGCCATAGCTATAGCAAACCAGATTGCATGAAAAGAGCAAGCACATGGAAAGGAAATACCATATCATTCCGGAGACTCAAAAGCGTGGTGACATCATCATCACCAAGGCGCCTATACCGGCAACATTGCTGATGTGCTTACCAAACCTTTGACATGAAATGTTTTCGACTAGCATGTAATGAGTATTATTATAAGGATCTGGATTAAATGGTTCTAAGGTCAATTGGGAGATTGTTAGCCAAGTAAGCCTGAGGCAAACCATTCCTACAATAAATGTTATTGTAATGTTTGATTTATCAGAAAAGTTATTTTTATTTCTTTCCATGTTTGAGATTAAATGCTTGAACGCTCTATAAGATCCCTTAGTGCAATTAGGTTATGTACTACGTTAATCTTAATGATCATACAACTATTGTTTCAGTTGTTGAATCATAGAGGCCGGTTTTTGGATGCCTATCTAAAGAATTAGATTGAGGACTCATCATGCTCCATCAAATGATTATTAAGAGATGAACTCCAGTCTGAGTAGGAGATGACAATCCTTTCTCTCTTGGTTGATATTTGTCTGACCTCTTGATAAAGGTCCTCTACATAGGAATAGAGATTCTGAGGTGTCAGATTAGTTATGTCAAAGAGTTGACTTAACGAGATAGAGATAAGCAAGTCTTATGTCGTATGCTCTCGTGATAGAGATACACATCGCCTGACCAAAGAGAGAAATATAGTTATATGTTAGAGTATGTATATTTGTAATACTGATATGTTGATGTCCTAATCAAGGTCTATACACCGCTGATATGGCATTCATACAAGGTCATATGAGTAATATGATCTCTCAAAAGGATTAAACAGAATCATTTATGAATTGGAGGACATGAGCTCACTCATGTGGTATTGGGATTGTTAAAATTCCATTCAGGGTCATCTAGTATTGGAAGCATGACAAGAATTTGTAGGTATGATATATGCTTTTTGAAAGCATATGATCGATACCAACTCCCAATGACCGAATGAGAAATTTAATGATGAAACCCTAAAGATAACAATGTAAATTGATCTATATCTTTGTGTTTATTTTATTTCTTACACTATACAGGTGATGAATCTCTATTTCATCATCTTAATTCATTTATTTTAGGTTAAATATCTTATAAAACATCTGTAAATATCAATAAATCCATATTTTACGTACTCTAATTATTGTGTAATAAAATAAGGAAAATTAAAGAAAATCTAAGACTTTACTTGTGCAATAGATACAAGCTGATTCTCTCCTCGAGAAAATGTCAAGATCGGGCCTAATTAACAAGGAATATGGTAGGGGGAGAAAATATCTAAATACCAATAAATTCTAAAAATCATTTACCACTTGTATATTATCATTATTTGTGCATTACTATCTATAATACACATTCTTTTCTTTAATTTATTCATACCCAAACTTAACTCAAATAAAAATGACTTCTTCTTGAAATTGGTAAATTAAAATCTTTTGTAAATAAAAAAAATAATTTTAATAAAAATAATTATATATTATGTAAATTACAACATTATCAAATTTTCACAAAGCTCGAATTATAATACCAATATTTTTTGTACCAAAACTCAAAATTCATCAATACAAATTAAATAATATTTATAATGGAGGTGGTTTCATAAAAATAAGAGTTATTATATAAAATGTTGTTGATTGGGGTGTTATTATATAAAATACCTATGTATACTATGTACGTTATTTATTTATCTTCTTGTACATATTTGTATATACTGTATTTTTAAATAATTGTAGATATTCCATTTAATTTTAAAAACTATAAATAAAAATCACAAATAAAAAATCAACATAAAAATTTTATAAATATTGTATATTTACAACTATGTATATGTTGTAAATACCACAATTTATTTAACCCATTAAAAGTTTATAAAAAAATAAAAATATCATTAAAACCCTTGTAACATATTGCAGAATAATAATTTATTAAGTTATCTATATATTTGTATAATTAATTATCTAAAAATAAAAGCATTGTAAATATTGGTATACACAACAATAAATAACAATTTTTATTTATTTTTAACACTTGAGTCTACCTTATTGAATTAATTAAAAATAACATAAAATGACTATATTTTATACTTATATTTTTATTTAAGTTATTTATTTATTTAAATCAATCTCACAATTTTATAATTTATTTAGCATTTTAATAAATTTTGTCATTTTCCATATTTTGTCCTATTCTAGGCATGTTCTGATTGGTCGACCATGTTTTGTTGACCCAAGTCCACTGCTCAGTCCACACCATTCTCTCCCCACTTCTCTCTACTAGCCCTCCATATCCTAATTTTCCATTAGGATATGATCATTAACCTCTCAAGGTTTTCTCTAATTTTCTTGGCCTAAACACTAACTCTACCGCCATCCCACTTGCTCCATCGATCGCTCCTTTATCAACTTGTGATTTGAATTTCAAAACATGTTGGAGCTACTCCTATTAATATATTCCATTTGCCCCCATCGTAATTTTACCCGATTTTTGTCCTAATACACACGATATTGTGTGACAAAGGTTGGGTTTATGTGACAAAGGAGAGAATCTCTAATTGGGAGCGTGATTTGATTGTTTCAATTGTAATCCATACACTCGTCAGACACTCGCCATCTTAGTATTGCCTTTCATCCTGCTACAGTAGATAGAAGTCAATTTCCTCTATTTCATCCACTATAGGTTAAATTAAATTAACATTCTTCTATCTTAGATTTCCATTTTGCTTTTAATTTATGTAATAGCTAGATCAAATCATTCATCTTTGTCCTCCGATCTGCAAGATCAGAGGCATTTTCATAACTAATCAATCACTCTAACTTTCCCTACACATTCTCTTACACCTTTACCATCTCTTTCCACATCAGATCCTCTTCATATATTCA